>JBAJHW010000003.1:85735412-87009324 GCA_037013535.1 Intellagama lesueurii
TGGGATTAACCATTTTGGCTCTTTTCATCTATTTGCATTACTGACCACCCCATAAATTGTATCTGAGGGAAAGGCTAATCCATTGTTATGACTAAGACTTACTATCATCTGAATCCCTCTGTCTAGAATGATGTCTGACTCTCTTGTGTGGACTTGGGAGTGGGCATCTGTGCATGTCCCAGGTATGGGTGGATGGCAATCATGATGCACTCCTGTAACTACTCAGACACATTACACTATTGATCCTGGAGTGAGTAAACCCAAGAGTGTTAGAAGTGGCAATGGCTAGGCAACCTGCCTGGTCCTGGTACCTCCCAACCCTGTAGTCTGACCTGACTAAGCAGTGCTTTTTAGGGACTTCCAAAAAATCCACAAGGTCAAGTGCTTAAAGCTCTTTGCCAAGCCTGCAAGTTAGTACTGCAACCACACCCACAAAAATGCAGACTCCTGGTAGCTGGTCAAGGCAAGACCTGGTTTTAGGTATCACAAACCCACTTAGCCAAAAATCCAGTCAATTGAATGGAGATTGTTAAAATATATTTTATTAAAGGCAACGAAAAGGGCAAAAAGATAAAAGTGTCAAAGGATTCCAAAAAGACATCGAAAGTATTTCGAACAATCAATGAGAATCTACAGCAGGAGCAATGGCGAGGAAGCATACAAGAAAACAAGGAAGCTAACTAAACTACCTAGTACTTTTTTTTAGTACCTACACAATAGAATAGCATTAGCATAGTCTCAGAGCATGCACAAAATGCATGCCTCCAGCACAGCATAGCAGGCAACTGAGCATAACGTATCCTAAGAGATAGCTACATCAACTAAAGTAATTTTGGAATGTCTTTTTATACCTTATTCATCACCTTCTGGACCCTTAAAATGGTCTGCCAATCAGGCTCCGCATCCCCTCACTTCACACACATCTGAAGTAATTTTCAATTAGCACAATTCCAGGGAACAAGCCAACCCAGCCTTGAAGTCTTCACCCAAAAGATAAACTACAGGTGATACTTCCATTCCTCTGCAAGCAAAATCTGACCCCATCTCTCTCCCAACCAGAAGTTCCCAGGCACAAAGAAAAACCTGAATTTTCCAGGGAAGTCCACACCCCATGTTCCCCCAATTTCTCAGTTTCTTCACAACTTCAAAATGGGCTAGTAGTCACAACCAGTGGACACACTTGGACAAGCATTAGAGACTGTCTCTCTCTCTCTCGCTCCCACCACCTCCATTTTCTCTCTTGTTATGCTCACTCCTGGCTTTAATTTGCCTGTGTGCCAGGTGGTGTGGGTGACAGATGGGAGGTACTGCAATTTAGGCTACTAAGCAGTGAGTAGGTACATACTGGGGCACTGGGGCTACTGAGATATTCCACCCACATAAATCCTGCAGGTGCCCGCCTCCTGTTTGACTATCACTTGTACTTTACCCATTTGGGTGCGGCATGCCTTGCAAAACTAACATAGAAGAGACTTCTGCATGAACTGCTGCTGTTGCATTTCCCCCTTCCCCCATGACATGTGGCAGTCTCTCTCCCAAGAGAATTCTTTATTTTTCTTCTTATGAGTGCCTGTGTATGTCCTGGATTGGCAAATGTGGGTGGCAAATGTGATGCATTGTTATCTGAGCTAGTGCACAGTGAGTGGGTTATTGCTTGGGAATACTCAGGACCTCTTTATCTGTACTTTTCTCCATTTGGGCAGAGCACCCCCTATGAGGCTGCCACAGAAGAGACTTCTTACCTGAAATTACTTCCCCACTTGCTGTTTTCTCCTGTGCAATGGGACAGTCTCTCCCACCAAAGGGATTGTTTTCATTCGTTCAGCCTGTGTTTGTGCCTGTTCTAGGACTGGGTAGATGCCAACCATGTCACACTCTGAACTAATCACAGCCAGTGGGCACACTCGGGAAATCCAGGCCCAAATGTTCCCACACTGACATTAGGGAACATCTCACAACACACATTTTTTCCCCTCTCTCTTCTTGAACATTAGGGGCCTCCTCACAATAGTTCCACAGAGGATATTTCTGCCTGAACTAGGAGCAAGAAGAGCAGGAGGCCAAGCCCTGACTGGGTTGTTGAGGTCTCTTCCTAGGGAGACCGGAAGAAATACCATTCAGCTCCTTTTATATCTGTCACTGCAAGCTGTGTGCTTTCCTCTCCTGTGGGTGGGGCTATGTTCCCATCCCAAAATTGCTACGGGATCGTAGACTTCACAAACTCTCCAGGCTGCTGAATTTGAAACCTGGGCCACCCACAGGTTTCCTTTTCCGAGATCAAGGTAGGAGTGTTGGTTGGGTAAGAGTTCCCAGCCAGCGTAGGTGCAACAGTTACCTGGACCATCGATAGTTTCCCTTTATGGAGATCCAGAGATGAGTATTGGCTGAGTAACAGTATCCAGCTCATATGGATGATCTAAAACTTTGGCATCAGCTGTTGCTTTTGTTTTAGAAGATTTGTAGATAAGTATCAGTTGGGCAAGATTGCCCAGGTGATGCAGGTTAGATTCATGGAAGTGGACAAAGAGTACGGGACTGCCTGCACACTGAATCCAAGCAGTGGTCAATGGCACCGGGTAGCAACCTCCAACCCAGGTCATAGTCCTTTAACTTCCCGATTTTCTGTTTTCTTCCCTGTGATTCATAAATATACAAACCCAAGTATGAATTGAATTGGGCCACATTGACTCAAAGCAAATTTGTGCTGGTTTGTAAAAGAGATTATTTGATAGGGGGGAAAAATAGGATGGGATTTGCATTTGCCTAATTCTAACCTTTAAATGCTTTGCCTTGGAGAGAATCAGTATTCTCTCAATGCCTTCAGGTAGGTGTGCACCATATGCAGCTCAATTTACACAAGCAGAAGTTTCAGGCCCACCATGGGAGTATATGTGATCTGACTGACAGCTCTTTTAGGGCCCACTGGGATGGAATAACGATAAGTGCCACTAGAAATCTCACCCTCAGAAATAGGCCATCTGAATGACAGCTGTCCTAATTTATAGGTGTATGATTTTTCATTTATCCAACGTGTTCTGAGCAGTATGGAATGAGCAAACATAGCCACTGACTATGTACAACGGTCAGTTGTGATTTGCTTTGGAAGATACCCCAAAGGCCTACGGTTTCAAACATCCAAGGGCCTGCCACAAGCCATTAAATGCGTGTTTGGTGTGCCTTTCTTTCAATTGGAACATTAGTGAATTATATGTGGTTTTGGTTTTGAGATTAGAGCCAAAGTGATCATTCAATATTTAGCACTCTCTCTCTTTCTACAATAAAAGCATTCTTAGCCAATGAGATTCAGCGTGCTTTGGCAGATAATATGTCTTTGGCCTCTAACCGTCTGCTTTTGGAGACAAATCTTGACATTACTTCCTAGGAAGCTTTACCAAACTTTTTCTGTTCTTCTAAACTAAAACCAAATTTGGCTTCAATGTCCTTTTTCAAGAAACTGCCCATACTATTTGTCAGGATATTACATAACCCAATAAATAATGGATGGTTGTAAATGCATTTTTGTTGTCTTATTAGAATCACTTTTTTAAAAAAAGGATGTCAGGCCAAGATGTTTACAAGGTTGACAGAAGAAAGAAATCATGCATGTGGTAGACTGGTCTTTGAGAGGCTACCAAGCTGTTTGGTTTCATCGCCTCCTTATTATTATTTTTTAAAGAAATCTTCACTGGCCTGTTCATCCATCAGGTCGGCTCATCCTGGAGACGCTCTGCTGACTGAAGCTAAGGGCGCCTCCCCACCCTCACTCCATTTGTAGAATCCACTGAAACAGGCAGCAGGATGATCTAAATGTGGCTTAGTAGGCCAATTTGCCTACTTCAGTAATGGAGATGAGAGAACATGTTCCACCATGCTCAAGTGCAGGAGGGGTTATCCTGCATTTTCAGCTTTGTCTACAGACATATTGCTGCTACTCTTTGCTGTTTGGAGGCAATACTTCATTGGATTTCAATGGCTTCCCCGTGCAGTCTAACATGATTGCTGATGTTGTCCAGTACTTCAATATTTTGAAATAGAATTTCATGTCCAGCTTGTTTTAGGGCATGTTCAGCTACTGCCGATTTTTCCGGTTGTTTTAGTCTGCAGTGTCTCTCATGTTCTTTGATTCTGGTGTGAATGCTGTGTTTTGTGGTTCCAATATATACCTGGCCACAACTGCAAGGTATCCGGTATACTCCTGCAGTGGTGAGGGGGTCCCTTTTGTCCTTTGCTGACCATAACATTTGTTGTATTTTTGTGGTGGGCCTGAATACCACAAACACCAGCAGAGCTTCAACAAAAAAGAAGAAAGTTTAAAACTCAACAAAGCCTGGCTCCCAGCACTGAAAAATACAGCCTGCAAAAGGTCAACAAACTCTACCCAGCCACAAGGACTGGTGAGCACTGCACACAAAAGACCAGCTAATGACACCCATCAATCACAGTGACAGATCATCTCTCCCCCTTATCACAACAATACACCCACAACAAAAACACGCTGATCACCATAATCACCCAATCTCCTGAAAAGGACAAAAGCTGATCCCACAGCTATAAATACTCAACTATCCAACAAACTGCAACAGAGCACAGACAGAGTTCTGACTCCTGTCCTCTGAAGATGCCGGCCACAGAGACTGGCGAAACGTTAGGAGGAAAAACCTTAAGAACACGGCCAAACAGCCCGGAAAACCCACAACAACCACCAGTGAGATTATATCCCAAATGGCTAATATAAAGACTGGGTGGCTGGACAACTATTACTATCTCACTGTTTACCAAGCTGCCACAGCATATTAAAAGTCTAAATGAAAGACAAAGGAGGGGAGAATCAATGCACATTATTTTAATTTAAAAATAAAACTGAAGGGGTTTTTTTTAAGGAAATCAGAATCCATGTGCCATTCAGACATAAATGAAAGAAAATACTTTGTTAATGGCAAAATTTAATCAAAAAGAGGGGGGGATGAGATTACTTTGGGCAAAGCAGGCTCTGGTGCTGGCTGCCCATGGTCTGAGCACAGGGTCCCTTATCCTGTTACCAAGGGATGAACCTCCCACTTCAGACCATGCCCGTCCCCCCACCCCAGCTCACTGGTAAAGGACGTCATGTAAGGCAAGATGTTCCCAAATATCCAGAACACCAAGTATGCAAGGTACTTCCAAAGAGTTTCAACATAAGGGGCGGCATATGTCAGATGATCAATGCTCCCATGAACATGTTAGTCCTAGAACAAAGAAGCAAGAAATGTTCTCCGTGGCATGTCAGTTGTGAGAGGAAATCTCTTTTGAACTTCCCAGCCTTACAGGAATACATGAAGCATCTTTATATGAATCCAATTTTGGTTCATCTAGCTCAGTAGTACCAGCACTGCATTGGCAGTGGCTCTCTGGGGTTTCAGGGAGGATTCTTTCCTAGTTACACTTTGAGAACAATGCTGTTAAGGAGTAGTCTCCCATCCAAGTACTAACCAGGTTCAACCCTGCTTAGCTTTCAAAATGAGACAAGAGCAAGGATGCCCATAAGTGGTTTGATATAGAGTTGGAGATGTCCAACCCCACCTTCTGGAAATGCTAATCATTCTCTCTTTCTCCCTACCTCCTCCCCGCCTTCACACACAGAGAGAGGGAGAGGGAGACTCTGTTCAGTGACAACAGACTTCTAATGGCCAATCAGAAAAGATGAGAGAATTCTGGGGTTTGTGCTCCTTATGCAAAGGAAACGAAATATGAATTGTAATAAAAGGGGTGAGCCATGTGGCCGTTACAAAATACAAATATGAGTTGTTGTTCTCATGTGCTGTGAATCTGCTTCCAAGGTATAGTGACCCTGAGAGGCTTTTGAGATATGTGAGATGTTCTAGCAGTGGTTGACTATTGTCACTCCACCCCACCCCAAATGAGTTTCCCTGGCTGAGCAGGGACTTGAACCCATGTCTCCTGAATCCTAATCTGACACTCTATGCATTATACTCTAGTGGCTCACTATGAATTAAAGACTCTTAAATGTGTAGACTGAGGAATTGTTGTAGGGATGTTTCATCTCCCCATGAGAGCTGTTAATCCATCGAGAATTAGAAAATTTCTCTAAAGTACTTAGAGGTTGTTTAAAACTGAATGAGTAACACTGAACTGACAGAATGGCATTGACAACAAACAGATGCTGTCTGTCACAATAAGGCTTTGTGATCTTTGAAAGAAATGAAACATGTCCACATACTTATTCTAAAATGAAAAAGAAGAAAGATGTGTGGTCCTTGTACAAAATCTAAAAACAAGAGGATAGTAGTACCTTTACAAGACATCTAAACTCTAAAAAAAACAGGCAAGCTTTCAGGTCCTCTGGGACTCTCCATCAGGCTGGGAAAAACTGGAAGGAAGCGACAGAAAAATCTAAAAACCATCCTGAACAATTTAAAGTAAAGTCCCAAGATGGAGGCTGCAACCTTATAAAACCAGCTTGAGAAGTCAGGTTTTACCTCAGTGAATGCAAAGTCAATTGATTTACTCCATCTCTGTAGACCAAGGACAGCCAGTCACTCAGTGTCTCCTTCATTGCTTTCCTTTAAAGCCTATCGGTTCTGTTTGGCTCAGAGTTGAAGAACCAGAAAACATAGCAAGCACAATATCAGAAAAATTGGGGATTGAATTTACTTAGCTCACTGGGCAAAGCATCAGTCAATAGAAGCCAAATTGTATTAATCAGCAGACAGAGGAAGAAGGAGTTACTTTTAAATTCAGACTCCAAAGCTTGGATGATATTTGGACTTTGTGTGCCCTTCCCCAGCTCTGCAAAGGCCAGCATGATGCAGAGCCCTGCAAGACTCAAATGCTTACAGGTTTTGAGATTTTAGTGGTCCATAAAGCACTACTCACCCTCATTCTGGTTTGAAACAATGGCCACAGTGTACAACTATTGCCACCGCTGATCATGTTAAATTGACTAGGATTTTAGAAATCTGGTGAATATTGGCCAGTTCCCTACCTTTAACTCACATGAGGGGAATGAAACAAGTGCAGAGGGGCCTGTGCTTTCAGTTTGGTCTCATGAAGGTACAAGCTAGCCCACCTGGCATTTAAGGTTCTGGATAAATTTATAAGCTTGCTAGATGTCCCATACTTATAAATTCACCAGATTGCATATTCTAGAACAATGCTATAGGGCATGTTTTGGCTTGCCATTGTAGAAGCTTCATATTCCAACCTCCACAAATAGAATCTCTTCCATTTGAAGTTTTAAGCTAGTATTCCTTGTGTCACCCAGGCGGAGAAATCTTTACTACCTAGCATCAAACCTGGTGGAAGGAAGTTGGACCTGGAATGGATTCCAAGGTTCTGCCATCATTTCATGCTTCAAAGCACAATCAGCAGCCAGAGGGCAGATCCGAATGAGCAGAACTGAGATTCCGTCTTGGCTGTAATACACAAATCTCATCAGAAGAGTTGGGTATCATTCCAGCATCATATAGGCAGGATCTAGTATTGGCACCTGGACAACAAAAAGCTGTTGAGCTGATAATGGATCTAAATCCTAATGAAGCCAATATGGTCTTGAGTGTTTTGTTTTAGAAATGCTTAAAAGCTTGATCCAGTCTGGACAACTTGGGCTGCTCACTAGCTCTCACCTATCCCACTCCAAAGGACTGTTGGGAGAACAAAATGCTTCACTAAGGGTGTGATCACATGGGAAAATAGTTCACCATTTGGACTGCTTATGGAGTTGACCATTGTGATCTGTTTACCAAAACTCACATGACACATGGAGAGATGCACTCAAAAAACCATGCCCAGCTGTTAGGGCTTCTGCTTTTGGGGGTCAGGCAGGACAAATCCCTTGGCAGAAGATTGTTCTCTTTAAACTGACTCTTTCCAGTAGGATCAGTCACCCCTACCTTTACAGCCGTCTGATCACATCCTCAGATCTTTGAAGAAAGAACTGAATACAGAGAGGGGGGGGGGGGGAGAGGATACATGACACCAACAACAAACAGAGCAATGGTAAGTGTGAGAAAATAGGGTGTGTGCATGAAAATCTTCTTTATCATTTATTTAGCTGATGTGATTTTACTTTACAACCTGCACTCTCAGTTATTCTGCTTTAAGAATGCCAAAAGCATGTTAAGCCACGATCTGACGTAATCTGGAGTGGAAGGAAAGTCTTACCCACAGCATTTAAAGGAAGGAAGAATGAGTACAGATGAAAGAACACAATGAAACAAATAATGAAATTACTATAATTATTTTCATGCTGGAGGGGAAATGATTTTGAACTCAGTGTTTCTTTTTCTCCAAGGGAAACCAGAGAAAAATTTGCAGGAGTCCTTGCAACGTCTGGTTCAGCACATACCACAAAGGGAAACAAAACACATCAGAAAATCCAGCGGTAATTATTAATGCACAGCACTGAAAATAAGGGCCATTTCAGTAGCTTCATTCCAAGAACACAGGCTGGATCCGAAGAACAAAGGAAGAGTGTTGTGTCTTGGAGACCAGAGAGCCATCACTGTCTTTCCTGGCCCATAAGAGCAGCTGGGGGAGGGGAATGGTTGAGTGAGTCAGGGGACAGGCCCTCTGCAGCAAAGTAGGATCCAGTCCTCTAAAAGAGACAGTGATAAGACCTTTGCTGAAAAACCTCTCCCTGAACCCTTCCATACTGGATAATTACAGACCAGTCTCCATATTTCATTCTTGGGCAAGATACTGGATTATGTACTAGCTTCTCAACTCCAGGAGATCGTGGATGAGACAGGTGATCTAGATCCATTTCAATCTGGCTGAGGCCTGGTTATGGGACAGAGATGGCTTTATTTGCCATGATGGACAATTTTAATTGGGCAATGGAGGGAAGAGTATATTATTGCTGCTTGTAATGATCCATTCAGTAGCTTGCAACGTCCTTAACCATGCTATCTCTCTGGGTCACCCTTCTGAGATGGGACTGGAAAGCACTCCTGTTCAGTGGCTCTGGTCCTTACTACGGAGATACACTTAGAAAGCAGTGCTGAGTTATTCTTCTTTGAAGCCCTGATCTTTGGCCTTTAGGGCCCCTCAACAGCCCCCATGTTTTTAACATATATATGAAATTGTTAGGAGAGGTTGTCTGGAATTTTGAGTTTCAGTGCCGCTGATATACTAACAACACTGTTTTCCATGTAAAACCAGGGAAGCTGTTTCAGTTCTAAAACCAGTGTCTGATGTCACTAATGGACTGGAGGAAGGATAAAAAGCTGAAAATAATCCAAGCAATACAGATATTCTCCTGGTCAGTCAAACAGCAGCTCAAGGGATAGCGAGTCAAATCAGTGGTTGGACACAGTTACACTCAAGTTGGCTTAGGTGCGCTCCTGGATCTGTCCCTGAGTCTGGATGTTTAGGTCTCAGCAGTAACCATTTGTACAGTTAGTAACCAGTTTGTACAGTTAAAGCTGGTGCACCTGTTATGCCCATTCCTGGAAATGTCTGACTTGGCGACTGGGACACATACCTCAGTTGCATCCCATTTGGATTACTGTAATGTGCTGTGTCTGGGGCTGTCTTTGAAGATAGTTAGGAAACTTCAGCTGGTTCAAAAGAGCCAAATGGTTGACCTGAGCCAGCTGAAGGATCATATGACTCCCTTGCTACAACAACTTCTCTGGCATCCGGTCCATTTCCAGGCCCTGTTCGAAGCAATTGGCTGTAACTTATAAAGCCCTGTATGACAAGAGGAGACAGATGTGCTCTTGATCAATCAAAAGGTGGATCAGGAGCTTCAGCCATGGCTGAGAATACCTTTCCATAGCTAAACCTAGTATTCCAGCTGTGCCCATTCCTGGAGATGTCTGATCTGTCCATGGAGATATATGCCTCAGTTACGCTCTGCTTGAATTATTATATCATGCTGTACATTGAGCTGCCTTTGAAAAGATTGCAGGGATATCAGTTGGTCCACCAGGACCAATTACAGGGAGCCCAACAGCTCCACTAGCTGGTATATTTCCTGTTCCAAGTGCTAGTTGTGACATCTCAAGCCCTGTATAAGTCAGGTCCAGGCTATTGAAAGGACCACATCTTCCCACAGGAGCTTCCCCATGTTCTACAATCTTCAAGAGAAACTTTTCTCTTGGTCCTGCCACCCTCTAAGGCAGATCTTTTGACAACTGAATACACTGCCTGAAATGGATCTTCTAATGAAGGGATGCTGCGCTTTTTAAAACTCTTTTCTGATGTGCTATAAAGTGTGTCAAACCCTTTTAAGTGAATGGTTTTACAAACGTCATACTGTATGTTAAATTGCATTTAAATTTTCTAACTACTTCTGGTTTGGCTGCAAGTCACTTTGGACAGGAACCCAAGCCTTAGAAGAAAGTGGAATGTAAAGGGAATAAATAGTTTGTAGTCTTTAAAAACTTTTTTTCTTGCAAAATAATGTAAGTCCATCATAACACATCTGAGAATTTAAAGCCTGCTACAAATATGTGGTGCATCCAGGTGGTCTGAAACAGACTTTCCCAACTTCAGAAAGGGCTCTGATCCTGCCCTTTCTCCATGATGTGTCATCAGATCTTTCCCTTGGTTTTATCACAAAAGAACACAATTAAATATAGAAGGAAGCCAGTGACTCATCCTCTGACTTACCTCTAAACTGAATCTTTAATCTATCCAGGGTATCCCACTTATGTAAGGAGAGGGATGAAACAGCAACCTGTTCTGGGAAATGCAACCAACGATCTATATAGTGCACAGCACTGATATTGTAAAAATAGAATTTCTAGTATATATGTATAAATGTATATTTTCCTAATTAATTTTTGATTCTGATTCTGATCCATTGGCAGAAACCAGCACAAGTTTTAACTGGGTGCTGCCAACAAATGTTTTCAGAGTTTTTACTACATTGATACATTCAAAGAATGATAGCAAAAGAAAGAGGAAGGATTAGAACTATGTTATGATTCATTGCATATACCTGTATTCTAAAATTGCATTTGCCTTTTTTGCTGCCACATCACACTGTTGGCTCATATTCAGTTTTTGTTCTATAATAATTCCAAGATCCCTCTTGGTTGTAGCATTACTAAGCCAAGTATCCACCATCTTGTAACTGTGCATTTAAAATCTGTTTACCTGGACTGGAACACTAATTACATAATCTCACAGAGCAACATAATTTTTGTCTCTTCCCTACCCCTGCAATATCTTATAATATAGCGTTACAATTATTTATGAGAAGTTTCCTTTTCATTTGATTTCATGCTGCCAGGTTTTCTCTGGATGCCTCCAGAGTTTTAAAGTTTGAATCATCTTGGCTGGCCATCATCATCCAGAATAATTTATTTGGGTCAACAGTACCTCTGGGTCTCTTTTGCAGAGAAAGCATCTCCTGTCTTCTTTGGAGCCTTTTCTCATCCATAAAATAAGCTTATCTTTCTGAAGTACTGTATTTCTCAGGATATAAATTTTCTGTTTCTGCATCATCTCGATAATTTACTGTCTACCTTCATAAAGCGAACAGATTACGTTCTAAGTGCTGTGTTTGGGCTGTAGAGCCTCCATTTTGTACCCTCAGCTTAATTTACATGTATTAATTTACATTAACCATGCCAATCCATGTACGTCCTTACCTTCTCCACCCAACCACTTTCCTCCAGTACTGGGAAGAACGTTGCAGGGATTGTTTTATTCTTGATGATTTCCAGATGTTCTGCATGCTAGTATGTTGTTGCACTGAGCACAGATTTTTCTTACAAGAACTCTCACAAATAGCAGCATTGTTTTTGTTTGCCTGAAAATGGTGTGTTTCTGAAGATTCCAGTTCCTTCCTTATTCAGCCACGTCTGGAAAACGAGTGTTGTATTATGCTGTGAATCTCCTTTAGGATAAATGCATATGCTTTTATCCCTTTTCATATCATACTAAGACTTCCTGGCTACATAACAAAAGTTTCCTTCCATGCTGCCATTTCTTCTAACAAAGCACTGTGGCAGAGGAAAATGTTTAACAAATTTCCACAAGCAGCTAGAAGCTTCAGGGAACAAAATATGGCCATAATTAAAGAGAACAGATTTAAGATATTATGGAATTAGGAGGAGACACTGTGCATTTTGCATATTATTCACTCCTATCTTGGAGTAACGTTGAAACCTTCCAGATACCTAGCCCAAGCCTTATGGGCCTAGAAGAAGGGAAACTGAATTGCTGCTGCTGCTGCTGTTAAACTATATCTGTGTCCTTGGTTCTAGGGATTGTTCAAATTCCATTCCCACTTATGACCTGTGATATTGTGTAGGGACATATCTGGGAATGCCGAGAAATCTGAGAAATCTCCCCATATTCTAGCAGTTTTGGTTGGAGGGGTTTTGACTGCAATTGTTGCTTTTGCTTGCTTGTTTTTCTTGGGTTTTGGGAGGGAGCTTTGTGTCTGTGTTTCTGCGTGTGCATTTTGCATTTTGTGTGTCGAGGGGACAGTGCTTTCCCTGCTTGTTTGATTTTTAAAAATTATTTGGTTAATTTAATTGTGTATTTATTCTGTTCTAGTTTGTATATTTTGGTGGGATTTTTTGGGGGGGCGGCGGCGGCTGTTTTGTGTTGATGTTGGTTGCTTTTCTGTTTGCTAGCCAGCCAGCTAGTGCTCAAGTGGCTGGCTGGCTGCTGAGTCGTTACATAACCAAATACTGCATAGACTGAATCTCTATTGAGCATTTTGGGTCCAATATATTATTTAAACATTTTGCAAGGTCGACAACTGAAGGGCTATTCCCCTTTAGACATATTTCTTATCTACTGTACCAGAATCAGGTGCAGTATTCAATTTCTTGCACCTTTGTAAAAGTGACAATACAGAAGTGTGTGTGCTATGAACTCTACAACTCCACTACTGCATAGACATACTGTAATCTTTTGTCACAAGGCACACCTTGGAAGCGGCCTTCCATAAGCATTGAGGACATTGTGGGGGAAAAAGCTCTCCTGCACTTAGGAACTGTCAGTTTGTTTAAATATGAAGCACATTTGTTGCTATAAAAATATACTTGATGCTAATACTTTAGGGGAGCAGGATCTATTGGGTAGAGCTAGCAAATTCTGCCTGTCAATATCAAAGATCCTCTGCTTTATTATGGATTTGGTTCCCATGCTGTTAGATCTATAAAGCCCTGCTAATTAAGGCAAGCAATGAAATCTTTTGAACCAAAACAGTTTCATTATGGAATAACCAACTCCAAAAGTATAAGGTCCAGCTCCAGGCCAAACCTATTTATGAGCATAAAACCGTCTCCAGGTTAAGGACTGGCCCCAATCATTTTTGGGGCCCTGAAGCTTGAACTGTTATGGGGACCCCATCACAACCAGCAACAAGGTCTTGGTAAACACTATTATCTTCTTCAATGGGATTGTTCCACAACAGATCACCACTTAAAAAAAATATATATTTGTTTTTTAAATGTGGACTTCTGGGGCCCCTCTAGAATTAAGGGCCCTGAAACTTCATTAATTTCATAGTAGATCTGCCCCTGGCCCCCATACATATTTCAGGGTACCCAGAACAGATCTCAAAAATGAGGATGGAAACTTTTTGATTTTGTTGTTGTTGTTTAGTCGTTTAGTCGTGTCTGACTCTTCGTGACCCCATGGACCAGAGCACGCCAGGCCCTCCTGTCTTCCACTGCCTCCCGGAGTTTGGTCAGATTCATGTTGGTAGCTTCGATGATACTGTCCAACCATCTCGTCCTCTGTCGTCCCCTTCTCCTCTTGCCTTCACACTTTCCCAACATCAGGGTTTTTTCCAGGGAGTCTTCTCTTCTCATGAGATGGCCAAAGTATTGGAGCCTCAGCTTCAGGATCTGTCCTTCCAGTGATAGATGAGTGTAAATCAGTGGCCTATACTGCCATTGGATAGTTTTAAAGGGCTTTGTAGGGCTTTTGGAGTGCCAGAAATACAAATAAAAAAAAATGAGCTGAAATAACCTGAAAGAGACTTTCTGTTTTGTGTTAAACAAAATGACAGACACATGAAAACATGCAAATGAAAGAAAAATAAAGCAGGCACTTGTGAAAGAATCTGAAATGAAACAAGCACATAATTTTTCACCATGTGTATCCCTACCTACCGTCTGGAGCGGTATCAAATAAGCTTGTTCTTTCTTCTGTGCAGCAGCCCTTCAGATATTGCAAGATGGCTACCATGTCAACTCTCAATCTTCTGTTCCCCAGTTTAACCACTCAATTTCCTTAACTGTTCTCATAGAGCTCTGTTTCCTTTCGAGACCCTTTACTATCTTGGCCACCCCGCTGGACACATTTTAGCTTGTTAAATAGTAGTGCACAAGGTTGCACACAGAATTTGACATTGTGCCGGATGGAGCTAGCATGGTCTTCCTGAGATTAGTGTAGATATAATCCATGATTCCTAAGAAGTTGTTCTTTGACTCTGTGAAGGTTTCCCACCCTTCGCCTGAGATCTTAAACTTAAGGAAGACACCTAAGGGGCTTGAGCCAAGAATCCATAGCAAAAAGGAAAATCTTTGGTACAAACACACCTATTTCTTTGAGGTTTCCTTGGTAACGTGACTGGATACTGAGGAAGCAATGTCTGGATGCAGACTCTAGATGTTTCAAGTCTTCCTCATGAACAGAAAGCTCCATGGAAGCAAAGGTGCCCCTGTAAAACAGAATGGCCTTGAAGAGGATCTCTGCATCAGCAAACTACACAGCTTGTGTTTCCCATTGTGGGCAGATGTGAGTGGCTTCCTTGTAAATTTTTTCCTTATTAGTATATCTTTCCTATAGTTATGTGAATTATGAATACCTCTTTTTCATATTCTGAACGTGTAAGCAAAACCATGAGGTACAACTTGCTGAAGGGCTTGATTTGATTAGTGGGGGGGAATAATCTATAATTAGACCAAATCTATTAAATTAGTTGATTTTTTCTGACTGGCATCCAGAACATCCTTGCTATGGGGTCCTTCAGTTCAGAACATGGGTTCTCAGCTATGCCCTTATTAGGAAACATGTCAGCTTCACTGTATTAACAGTTTTTAAACAGTGGAAAGAGAAGTCAAAACAGATTTATTTTCAAGAAGGTCATATGAATTTTTCCAAGGGCAAAATATCTTGCTCAAGTGGCTTCTTGGTACATTGTCTTTTGCATTGCAGGTACCTACTTTGCCTTCAGAGACAGATTATATTTAACATTTCTTCAGTGGACTTTGTACCTCTGGCAAAATAACTCCATGAGATTTTCTATTATTTACACCTTGATTCACAGTTTCTGTAAAACTCCGCTTATCCGCCTGGAGGTCCTTGGGCTTCTAATGGTTTCCAACAGTCTGCTTGTCTGTTCTAGATGGTGTCAGACAGCTCTGCACAACTTGTGACCCACCAAGCTAACTGTAACCCGCCAACTATGTATTGTGGCTTACCAGGTACTTCACTACTTGATTTTTACAAGCCTATGAAACAGAAGTTGGAAAGTTACTTTTTAGAAGAATGAATATAGTGCCCTGCCACAGCCATCCATCCATAAATGAACTGTGGAAGGATGAGGCCCTGAGACCTAGCTGAATCCTCCACAGGAAAGTTTCCATTCTTTGCAGGAATTGTAATAATCCTGAGCCATGAAACTTCTCAAGGGAGACAAGAAAATCTCACAGGGAAGTCTAGCTGCAGGGAGAGAAAAGTAGGGTTCCCCATCTCTCAGATTCATTCTGAGAGCAGGAGTTCCAAATTCCCATCCTCGGCGCCCTCCTCCTGAACACAAATCATTCTTCACATTCCAGATCCAGGCTTTGTCCAGCCGCTGTGTTGGGCCTTATTTAATGTGAGATAGGCCCATGATTGTTATGGAGACCATCAAGTCCCAAGTCATTTGAGATATTGTAGCCTGTACATTAATGTTAAAGCCTCCGAGGGCCATTCATTTTGGGTTCATCACCACCTTCTCAGAGATCATCTTTCCCAGTTCAAATAGGGATACCTCACCTGTTAGGTGAGTAGCAGACTGAAAAAAATCCTATCATGTCTTGGGTTCCCAGATTCAGGTACAGAAAGCTAGCGAACAAAGTATTACTGTAAGTACAATTTATTTGGGCATAGTAAATCACAGTTAGAGTAGGCCCATTTGAATCAATGGAACTTACAGATACGTTGGCTTACAAAATCCCTATTCATTTAATGTGTCTACTCTTGTGTAATTTATTATGCTAAACTACAGGGTTTTGGCCTGTAGGTTCTGCAACACTTCAATAACACCTCTATATTCCATTTTTGGTTTTTGCAATGTTGGCTGAATATTTGTGCTGGCAGGTATGGCTGGTCAATTTGATATAGATATTTCTGTATTACATTCTATAGTTCAAATCCAACACAGCATGAGGGCTTCCTCTTTTTCTTTTCTGTGTGTCTTAAATCTGTTCGGGGGGGGGGGGGCGGGTCTTAGAAAGCTTTGGCCCAGACTTTTGGGGCAGATGAAGTGGGTAGAGGTAGAGAGAGAATTCATTCCAAGAACTATATGCCTTCCACTGGCTACATCTGTTACATTAGTGGACAGATAATGTAGGCTTTCCCTCCACGTAGAGTTAACTTGTTCCATCAAAAACATCAGTAAAATGATCCTCTGGGTTACCACATGTTTGCTCTTCCATGGAATACCTTATTTTGATTAAATCCAGTGCTTCATGTGTTTTCAGTTCAAATATAAATGGCTCATTATCAGATACAATAACAAACAAAACAATTTTGAACCTTGTTTTCCTGTTTAACTTCCAGTTCACAGGTACCGACAGTTGCTATTAATTTTCTTCCATATGCTCTTAGTTTTATTTTCTTTTGTCCCTCTGTTTCCTCTATACCAGCTACCACACATTTGGTAATCACACATTATCATGCTTTAGTACAAGAAGAGTACTCAACCATATTTAGCTTTCCAAGTTTGTTCTTGCCTTCTCCCTCTTTCTGGCCACCCCCCTTCACTCCTAAAAGATTTCTGGTTGCTCACTCCTGCTCTTCCATTAAAGGAAGCTTACCTCCCAATCCCCATACTCAATTGTAAGGAATCCATATGGGGAATCTACTGATGTATAAGTCTCTCCTCAAAGCAGTTCACATGTGCATGGGATTAACACTAATCCCAGGAATAGTTTGCTAGTGTAAAGCCCTCTGTACAGAAAAGTGCAAGCTGTGTAGAATTCACTGCTCAAAGACAAACCACAAATCAGTGCTCCTGTAACTCTTTTAACATGAGTTACATTCTCATACAGTTCTTACTATCTTTCTTTCAGGGAACTCATAGCTCTGTACACAATTGTCTCAGCACTGCAGATTTAGAATAGCCTGTATATTGATGACCTTCCTTGTCTTTCCAAGCTATGAAATCCTTTTTACTATGTCCTTGCAGTTAGATGGTTCAGAAAGAAAAAAAAGGACAAGACCACATGGCCTTCAAAACAATACAAATGCAGAAACAGGTGATACCTTTATTAGACCGTTAAGAAAATAAAACAAAAAATAAATAAGAAAGCTTTTGATGATAATTCATCTTCCTCAGGCTGCGCACCAACTTCTCGTGCACAGCCTGAGGAAGATGAATTATCATTGAAAGATCAATTAGATGGCATGACAGTTCCTGATTTGAACTTAATTCTGCACTGATGGCAAGATTATTCTTTAATGAGCATGCCACTCTCAGAGGTTGGCCTGGCTCAACCTGCTTTCAATCATTTATTCATTGTTGCTGAAATTGAAACACTTGAGCAGCTTGTGGTCAATGTATCCAGCCAAGTAATCATAGTTGTGGAGAACCATAACAATAATGAAGGACTGAGTCCCTTGTCAAAAATAGTACTGATCTGTTTTTTGGTCTTTGTTGTTTCTTAAGATAATGGTGGCCCAAATCTCTGCCACTTTTTTTCTGTCTGCCCCCTCCCCACCATTATACTCTACTTTGATTGTTACTCCTAAGTAACACTGACTCCTATTTAATGAAAGTGCTAAAGGAAAACATACTCATGAGAACTCTATTAGAGAGTGTCTACATGGCAAAATATCATGCAATTTGGATCTGAGTTGAAATGGTTAAAATTGACTCATTTTCCTGCAACCATATAATATAAAGTCAATCATACAAAACTTTTGTAACTTTTTTTTCCAGTGACATTTGTGTGACCTGAGAGCTTTCTGGTAAATGAAATTGGCAAAGTTAGCACTAGGATGACAATCTGTTAAATCAATGCAGCGTTATGTCACTTCAGGAAAAAAATATTTAAATCAAATAAAACAAAAACACTGCAGGGATATGAATGTTATACTTCTGTGGAAACACAGAAGTTGCCACTGGCATATAGAAAATGGGAATTAATTCTTCTCAATTTATGCACTTAAAGCCTGCATGGCTGACGGCTACAGTAGCTGATCGAAGAGGACAGATAAGGACGGATAACAAAAGGAAAAGGCGGAGAAGAGGGTGGAACTAATAAGGTGCATCTGTGATCACAAGGGAATTGAACTGATAGGGAAGTGCAGTATGCCTTCTTCCAACAGGACGTGGATGGCTAGAGTAATTTTGACAGTGGAAGCTGGTTTAAAAAACTGCAAAGCAAACCAATTTAATCCAGTTTTCCTTTCCTGTCTAATCATGGCCTGAGTTACACTTGCCAGAGCACTCTATCAATATAAATCTCAGTGGTGAATTACTTCAAGTTAAGTAGTCAGCACAGATGTTTGCTGTCATATGCTGAGTCATGTGACTCAGCATGCAACAGCAAATGTCCATGGTGGATTCTCAGCCTGTAGCAATTCGCCACTGAGTTTTACATTGGTTGAGTTATGCTAGCATAAATACACAATAGGATTCTGGCCTTTACTGCCAATCTCCCTTTCTGCTTTCATGCTTCTACTCCATTGTCCAGTTTTCTCCTCCACAGTGACATTGTAACTTTTTGCCTCTATAGCCCATGTTGAAGCCCAAGTGTCCCAGGTCATTGCTACACTTTATCCCAAACATCCCACCTTGTCCAGGAAATGGGGGTGGTGGGCAGACTCTCTGACTGACTGGATTTTATCTTGCAGTTCTGTGACAGAAGCAGATGGAGGTGAATGTTCATGGGAAGTCCATGCACCAGTTCTTCCTGTGAATAATAAACAGGCCGAGGTTGGTCTTTCCCTCACCTTGATGTTTATTGTTGGGAGAGAGGCAGTGGGTGAACAACCACAGGAGCTGTGGATCCCTCTCCCGTTCATTGGCTGGTGATGGAATACACTTTTCTTTTGGTCCCAGGGCAAAAAGGATGCTGTAAGCTGAGGTGTGTGGCTTTCTTTCTGCTGGCTGAGGGGAAAAAATGCATATGCTACTCTGTGTTTACATATGAAACCAGAGATGAGAAAAATTACTTTTAGAGGTCACGGCTCCCAGACGCCTACAGCCAATAGGGCAGTCGATATCCTGACTGTGGAAGTCTTGGACCTACACTCCAAAATTAATGCTGCCTGCCCCTGTATGAATGGCAACACCACTGTTTCTGTGTGTCACACCTACCCATCACTTACTGCAATTCAATTCCTTTTTAAAGGAGCTGGTATTGCTCAGTGCATTGGAGCCAGGGACTGGGCGAGATGCTGGTCAAGGACATGGGATTCTGTGCCCTAACACCTGTGCAGTCGTGGGTAAACTGCATAGTTCTAGAGTGCCACCAGAAGGCGGGAATGGTAAACCACTTCAGAATAAATTATACCTAGACAGTCCTAAGAAGGAGGGTATCCATAAGTCAGAACTGACCTGACAGAACATATTAATTTTTTTTAAAAAAAGAGGGTTCCTATAAGTCTGAATATCATATCCTGATTATGTAGTATAATTAAGCACGCACTAATAAAATTCAACAGCATTCTGCTTTCTAAATACAGTATTCTTGGCCCCTTTGCAAAATTTAGGAAAGATTAGGCACTGAAATACCAAGCCCACATTGGTAAAGACTCACCAGTTCTTCAGTATTTTTCATGGCTAAACAGGAAGTATTTGTCAATAGCAAATGTTTAAAAAGGGGAAGGGATCCTAACCTTGTCATTTACATGTCTCCCCTACCAATATTGTGTCATGGAAATAAGAATCTATCCCACGGTATTTCTCTTCACCAGGAGAGAAATAGTTTGTAGTTATTTCTTTGGTGTATACCGAAACGACAGGTTACCCACCTGTAATTGTAGTTCTTCGAGTGGACCTCTGTGATTCACACCCTGGATGATCCGTGCCTGCGCGGAGCCTCATCGGAAAGTTCTAGAGCTTCTGCGGTAGCAAAAAAACATATTAGAATAAGGCCCCTCCCCCCTCGTATAAGTACCTTGGCGCCAAGGCTCCCCTTTCAGTTGTGTCAACCGCCGCTAAATTAAGCAGAATGGCATGACAGTGGGGAGGACGGGCGGGATGTGTGAATCACAGAGGTCCACTCGAAGAACTACAATTACAGGTGGGTAACCTGTCACTCTTCTTTGTGGCCTCTGTGAATCACACCCTGGGTGACTAAAAAGCTGTCTTACTCGGAGGCAGGGTGTCACGCCAGGGTAGAGGCTAGAACAGCATGTCCAAAGGCCACATCAGACTTTTGCCGGAGATCAAGTCTATAATGCCGGATGAAAGTGGATGGCTGTGCCCAGGTGGCAGAGGCGCAGACGTCTGGAAGAGGTACGCTGTGTAGGAATGCCGTAGAGGTCGCCACTGCTCTGGTGGAGTGAGGGCGAATCACCTTTGGGACTGGTTTGCGTGCCAGCTGATACGCGAGGTGAATGGTTGAAGTGACCCATCTGGATATAGTTTGAGACGTCACCTGGCGACCTTTAGTAGGTGGTTGGTGACTTATGAAAAGTCGAGGTGAACGCCTGAAAGGTTGGGTGCGTTGGACGTAAAAGGCAAGGGCTCGCCTAACGTCTAAAGTATGGAGGATTCTTTCTTGAGTTGTGGACGGTGACGGGAAGAAGGAAGGAAGGATAAACGGCTGAGAGAGATAGAATTGAGATACGACTTTGGGGAGGAAAGAAATATCCATGGATAGTTTGACTTTGTCCGGAAAAAAACTGTAAATAAGGATAGTCATGACGTAAGGCTGCTAAATCACTAGCTCGTCGAGCTGAGGTGATGGCGACGAGGAAAACTGTTTTAAAGGTAAGTAGCCGTAAATCAGTTGAAGCTAAAGGTTCGAAAGGAGCTTTAGTAAGTTGTTGCAGTACTAGTGTTAGTGACCATTGTGGGGAAGGCGGGCGGGTATCTGGGTAGCTATGAGATAGACCTTTAAGAAAACGTTTCAATGTTGGATGCTTGAAGAAATCAGCTGCCGGAGAGTTAGGGGGCTGATAAGAAACTATGGCGGAGAGGTAAACTCTCAAGGAAGAGAGGGAAAGGCCGCTAGACTTGAGATGAAGCAAAAAACGTAGAACAGTAGCAAGTGATGGGTTGATAGAAAGCAATGAAGAAGCTTCAGTGAAAGATTTGAATCTGTTCCATTTATACAGGTAAGCCTTTCTAGTGGAGGGCTTCTTTGATTGACGGAGGACATTCATTAGCAAGGCGGAATCCTCCACGCTGCCAGGTGCAGAACAGGTAAGTCTGGGTGGAGTACTTGGGCGTTGTTCTGCGTGAGAAGGTGGGGCAGGCGAGGGAGGTGGTCAATGTCTGATGAGAGATTGTGAAGGACTGGAAACCAGGGTTGTCTTGGCCACCAAGGGGCTATAACGATGGCATCAGGTTTGTCTTGTTGTAGGCGACCCACGACCTTGTGGAGAAGCGGGAACGGCGGAAAAAGGTAAGTGAGGGTCTTGGGCCATCGGCCGATGAATGCATCTCTCTGAGAGTGTTTGCCAATGCCAGCTCGGGAGCAGTATCGTTTGCACTTCCGATTCACACGGGAGGCAAAGAGGTCAAGAGTTGGTTTGCCCCATCGTTCGCATAGGCGAAGAAAAACTAATTGGTCTAACTCCCATTCGTGAGCTTGAGAGTTTGTGCGGCTGAGTAGATCGGCCAAGTCGTTGTCGTGGCCGGCAATGTGTAAAGCCGTGAGGCAGATATGATGTGCCAGAGGTCGACCGCTAAATAGAGGAGACTTGGAGAGTGGGTGCCACCTTGTTTCAGAATATAGTACATCGCCATGGTGTTGTCGGTGGCAATTTGTACCATCTTGCCAGCAAGGAGATTTCTGAAAGCTTTGCAAGCTTTTATAACAGCCAACAGTTCTAATTCGTTGATGTGAAGCAATTTTTCTCTGGAAGACCACTTGGCGTGGATTTTGAGAGATCTGCAGTGAGCTCCCCAGCCTGTGAGACTGGCGTCGGTGGTGACCTGTATTTGTGGTCGTGGTTGTTGGAATGGCCGCCCGACAGATAGGTTGGGAGGAAAATGCCACCGCTGAAGTTGGGAGGCGAGCTCTGGGGTGACCCTTAAAAGAGTGTGAGGGAGGGTCTGTGAGCGGGTCGAAGAGGGCGAGAAATCACGACTGAAGAGATCTCATCTTGAGACGTACGTGCTGCACTACTGAAGTCATAGAGGCCATGGTGCCTAGTACACGTTGCACAGTCAAGGCGGGTACCATAGCATGAGGGGTGAAAACTTGAAGTAATGCGAAGAGATTTTCTCTCTTGTCTGGAAGAAGAAAGGTGCGAGCTTGTGTGGAATCTATGCATGTGCCTATATAATGAATAATATTTGTAGGTTTCAAATTTGATTTTTGTTCGTTGACAGCGAGACTGAGATCGCAAAGGAGGGTAAGGGTGAAGTGAGTGTCTTGTTGGGCCTTGCGACAGGAATGAGCTACAATGAGCCAATCGTCGATATATGGAAATATGAGAATTTTTTGCAACCTGAGGTAAGCAGCTACTGGTGCCATGCACTTGGTGAATACTCTTGGAGCTGTTGCAAGGCAGAAAGGAAGCCTTTTGAATTGGTACGCTTGTGATCCTAGCTGAAATTGAAGGAATTTTCTGTGTGAAGGATGTATGGAAATATGGAAGTATGCATCATTGAGATCTATGACAGTGAACCAGTCATTTTTGCGGAGTAAAGGGAGAACCGATTCGAGGGTAACCATACGGAATTTTGTAGTAATGATGTATTTGTTTAACTTTCGTAGGTCTAAGATAGGACGAAGACCTCCATCCTTTTTGGGTACGGTGAAATAGCGAGAGAAAAACCCTTTGTTGTGTTGTGAGACGGGTTGTATGGCGTCTTTGAGGAGTAAATTTCTTATTTCCTCCTGTAGGGTTGGAGATGGTGGAGTGATGACATGTGTTGCCGGAGGAAGTTGGAAGAAATGGATGCGGTAGCCATCGCAGATGATGGACAGTACCCAGGCATCTGTAGTGATGGATTCCCAGACAGGTAGGTGTTTCCAGAGGGCAGGATGGGTGGAGTGGTGTGCAATCTCGGTCATGGGAGCGTCAAATGTGATGTTTGGGCTTGCGGTCGTTGCACCTACTAATGGGTTGTTGGTGGGGTTTATTTCTTTGATTTCTGAAATAGGGTGTATAAGATGTTTGTTTTGGAGGATCACGTTGGAATTTTTGATATGAGTTATACGGTCATCTCCACTGATTTTGTTGGGGGCGTTGTTGGTAAGATGGATAAACTCCCCCAACGTCTAGCTGCTGATCTTTTCTTTTGCACGTTTTCCAAAATATCATCAGTCTCAGCATTAAAGAGGCCTGCCCCGTCGAATGGAAGATCTTCAATACGTGCATGGGCATCCTCAGCCAGGCCAGCTGTCCTTAGCCAAGAGAAACGTCGTAAGGCTACTAAAGTGGCCATTGACTTTGCTGTGGCGTCTACCGTGTGCCTAGCAGAAAGCATCTGTTGTTTGGCAACGGAAAGACCTTCTTGTTGAAAGGTTTGGGCGAGTACTTTTTTTATCTTCTGGCAAAGATTCGACAAAGGTTGACATATTGTCCCAAAGGAAACATTGATATGCACCCATGTCTCCCTGGTAGTTAGCGACATGCATGGTGAACACTGCTGATGAATAAAGCCATCTTCCCATTGAGTCAATCCTTCTACTGTCTTTATTTGGTGGTATGAGGGTTTGTCGATGTCGAGATCTGGATTGTGAGGCTTCGACAAAAATAGAGTTTGGAGCTGGTTGTTTTTGAAGAAATAGAGCTCCAGGATCATGGACTCTGTAGAGGTTATCGATTTGTTTAGACATGGTATGGGAAGAGGCTGGTTTTGTCCAGGATCGTTGAGCAGTGCTGAGTAGAGATGGAAGCATCGAGATGTGTACTGGAGTAGTTGTATCTTTAGAGATTGGGTTGTATAGATGATCGCGCCGGTTCTGTCAAAGGACGGTGGATTTGGAGATTGAGAGACTTAGCCATAAGGATCATAAGTTGGGCGTAAGTTTGGAAGTCTTCCGCCGGTGATGGTGGGTCGGCATCTACAAGGTTGGATTCTGGTGAGGTAAGTAATACTGATGGCGTCTGCGGTCTGGATCCATGATCAGAATAATCGAGATCATGTTGGGAGTCAATGGATTGTCGATCGACTTTGGTGTTGATAGGTTGAGTGTCATAGTATTGACGTTTGTGGCTCGATGTCGATAGAGGCGGCATGTCCATGGGCAGTTGTCGGTGTCGAGGATTTTTGATATCGAGATATGTCATCCGCGTGTCCATGGACGTCGTTTGATACGGTTTGCACATCGGTGTCGAACTCAGGGTCATAGTGATGTCGAGTCCGATGGCTTGGTTCTATCAGGCGACGGAAATCGTGCATTGATAGAGGGACAGAACGAGTGTCCCATGGACCAGGATGGATATCGAGGATCATCGATATCAGAGCCTGTGTCTCGGTGATGTCGAAACAGGAGGTTGTTGATGAGTTTGTAAAGCAATGGAGTATATAGACGCTGTCGATGCCAAGTGAGAGGAATGATTTCCCTTGTCTGGATTAGCGGGAAAATATCGGGAGGCTGGAGCTGTAAAAGCCTCACGTGTGGAAGGAAATTGCTCGACCGTCCTGGATCTTTTAGGTGCCAGGTAGGGAGCAGGTTGGAGTTGATGTGGGTCACGGTGATATGGCCATTTCGACACTGATGGCTGTCGAGATCGAGGCCCGCCATGAGAAGGTATGGCCGAGCTGGATAGAGCAACTGGCTGATTGGTGGTTGCGGTTTGTCCGGTCGAGCAAATGGCGACCCGGTGAGAGTGCTGAACGTGGGTCTGAGCCACGTGTGATGAAATAAACGGCTCCAGGGACTGTTGGGGGCGATGTCTCTGAGGAGGTTGTGGTGGACGATCAGATGTTACCAAATAAGGTATGGTCTCTAGTTGTTGTTCAGGGTCAACCCTGTCAGGTGAAGCAATTACGGAAGGGTTGCTCGAAAGAACAGAGTGTTGAGGAGTGGGAGGAGAAGATGTTAATCGATCGACTCTGTCATCCCATTCCGGTGATTGGGAGCAGGGTTGATGAGAGGGGATTCCGTCATCGTCAGAAGGCGAACCAATAGAGATTGATTCGGCAGTTTGTTGAGGCTGCTGAGAAATGACTGCAGCTTTAGATTTATGCTGTTTAGGTCTTTTAGGCGGAGAAGGCTCTGGAACTGAAGGGGGCTTCGGTGGACATTTGATGTTTAGTGGAGGGCTTCAATATCGAGGATTTCAGTATCGAGTGCTTCGATTTATGGGTTTTTGAAATTTTAGATGAAGTGGACGGAGCATCAGAGTGGGATGGTGTGGTCGATGGACGTTGTTTTGAGGCTTCAGAAAGAGCCTTCTCCATTGCTTTGGTTTGTGAGGTAGCCTTACAAGGAGGTTGGGCCATTTTGGTTGGTTGAAGGGATTGTTCCCAAAGACAGAGTTTTAATCTGGATAAGCGAGAACGGAGGACTCCGCGCTTGAAGTTCTTACAATGCTGGCAGGAGGACGTCTGGTGCGCCTCTCCCAAGCAAAAAAGACACTTGGCGTGGCCGTCGGAAGGTGGTATTTTGTTATCACAGACCACGCAGTGTTTAAACGGGCCCAAAGGGGGCCATGAATAGGAGAAAATAATTTGAGGAGAAAAAAACGATGATGGGGGGGGGGGTGCTGCGGCCAGAGGCCAAGCGAAGTAGAAAAGAAAAAATCTCTGATGATAATGAATTTGATCTAAAAGTTTAAAGGAAAAAAGATTGATAACAGGAAGGAATCAAGAAAAAACTTTCTTTCTCTTTTACTCACAGAAGCAGAACTATGAGGCTCTCAACGCAGCGGTTGAAAGAAAACTGAAAGGGGAGCCTTGGCGCCAAGGTACTTATACGAGGGGGGAGGGGCCTTATTCTAATGTGTTTTTTGCTACCACAGAAGCTCTAGAACTTTCCGATGAGGCTCCACGCAGGCGCGGATCACCCAGGGTGTGATTCACAGAGGCCACGAAGAAGAACCAGAACATTCTCATAGACCTACAAGGGGAGGCATCGGTTAGGTTCTTCCCAGAAGCCTGCTTTTTGTGAGCCAAAAAAAGAAGAGAAACTGACATTTTCATGTGAATTGATGGATCTTCCAAGCTAGGGCAGTTTATTGACAAATTTTGGGCAATTGAAAAAGTGACCTTGAGCATGCGGTTTTATTTAAAAGATATTTTTGGCTCTAAGCTGGATAAATTCCTGTGGATGCATTAAGTAGGGCAGCTGATGACGTCTCTGCCTGGGAATTCCAGCTGCCAAAATAAATAAAGTCATATATTGTCCATATCTGCTTTTGGTCATTTTCTCAGGCACACATTTGTGCATGTATATGCTGCAAGCTAGACACACACACACACACACACACACACACACACACACACACGCACGCACGCACGTACATTACACAAGTATTGTAATTGGCTGCTTATAACAGTTTTTGCAATGGAATCTCCTAAACTGCTGCCAATAATGTTACACACACACACACACACACACACACACACACATTGATTTCAGGAATATCCTAAATGTAGCTCTACTCAGTGTCTGTGCTCCATCAGCTTCAGCTTGTGGTTCAACCCTACCAGATACTGAATAAAAACCAAGAGTTGTAACCACAGTTTGAAAATGTCTTTTCTTGGGGGTTGGGGGATGAGATGGGGTTGAAACGGGACTACCATTCCCAGAATCATCCACCCAGCATGGACAACACTCTAATTTTTCTTTTTCTGCATGTACTTCTGATGGAAGAAACTGAAGGGATTGGGATTTGTCGTGAACAGAGAACGACAGTGCTGGCCAAGTCATTCCTAAGGCTGAATGCTCCACCTTTCCAAAGCAAAATTAAACACACAAGTTAGGGGTGGCAAGTTATGGGCAAAATTTGTTTATAACATGCTACCTTTGGTTCGACTAGAACACTAGTCACCTGAACAGTCAAATCTTGTGCATTGAACATTTATTCAATACTGTACTTGAGTCTGGTCAAATGTTCAAAGCTAAACAACCCTTACGAAAAAATAGTAACCTAGTATTTAGTACTGGGATCTTTGGATCCCAGTAAAGAAAACAATGCTGCCCAGCCCTATGTTGCCTGCCTGCTGGCAAAGCAATACCAAACATCCCACATTATAACTGAATAGTTAATCAAAGGAGGTATAATAGCCAAAACTAGACTGCTTTCGGCTGTGTTCAAATACGCAGACCATTGCCTATATTTCTGACATCAGGCTCTGGGGAGGTACTAACTGTGTAACCCTGTGTGTAATCTACTGCTAAGTGAGCTCCACCAAATCCCATGAGATTTACTCCCAGGTAATTATATAAAGGATTGCTGCCTAAATCTCTCTTCCCCCCCCCCCCCCCATATATTGATATGCTCTTGTTTGGATTTTTGAAATTCTTCCACATGATTGTTATAAAAAGTATTGTAGCATACTGGAGACTGACAAATTCATTGGGCAAAATCCTTCTTGTGCAGGTGTAAGATAAAGTTACACCTGCACAATTGTGCTGGGCATTATGCCTGGCAATAGAGAATTGTGCGATTTGATTGTGCAGCTGGCCATGTTATTCCCATCTTGACCATTGAGTACTTTGTGGATAGTACTTCTGCCTTGGCGCTATTGTAGCTACTGAAGACGTAACATTGAGAGAGCTGTGTGTAGCTAAGCAAGAGGGGGTTTGCCTGGTATCTAATATGGACAAACCACCAATGACAGCCATGCTTGTCTCTGACAAAAAGAAGTATACAAAATCCACACTTGGGTAATGGCCACAAAAGTGTTGAAGTTTTTGAATTTTGCAGAAATCTTCATCAGGCTGGGTGGCATGAAATTTGATGAAAGGGGGCAATTTGTGGGGGCACGGAACCATTTATGTCCTAGCAAATGCATTTGCATCAAGGTGCTATTGTGGAGAGGAGAGAAGCCAGAGGAGGAAGCCACACCAGTGGGAGGAAAGTGATTGAGGGAGGATTGACCATTTTTCCCCCACAGGCAGTAAAAAAGAGGCTAAGGTTCTCCTTCAAGCCTTAATCTCCTCACTCTCTTTTTCTCTCATGGTCAGTGTCTCTTGCTGTCAACCAAGCTAATTGCTTTGACTGAGTGGCCATGTTTTTGAAAACATTCCTCAAAGTTATCTTCTGTTTGGATAAAGGTGGGAGCACTCTCCTACCACGTGCTATAAAAGCAATGCTCTCCTATTTAGCAAAAGAGGGGGGGCGTTGTTCATGGAAATTTAGTTTTGAAAGCAGAAGAGAGAAGATATGGTTGCCAACTTTCCCCCTCTATTTTACTGTCAATCGGGCATTGAATAAATATACGAGGTAAGTGGAAACTGCACTCAACTGGTACAGACCAGCTGTTAAAATATTGTTACATGTAGCATAGTTTCGTTAAGTGTCTGTGTAAGAGAGAGAGAGAGAGGCGAAGAGGAAGACTAAAGGGAAATTGTTGCCATAGCTAACTTTTCCTTTGTGACAACATACAATAAACTTGTAGACAAAGAATTTCCTTTCACACTTCCTTTCTGGTTCCACTTCTAAGGGGACACACGTAATTGGAATCTAAGGAAATGAGGGACTGTAATTTTTTCCAGTCATTTTTTGATCTCTCAAACTTGACACAGTATTTCCTGTGCTGATTGGCTCTGAGAAGACACCTCTATTATGGAGCCCCATTGGTCTGAGTTAACAAGGAAACCAAGGAGAAGCAGAGGTTAGCTAAGGAAGATAAACCAGTAACATTTGGCTGTGGAAGAAAAAGTATGCTGAGCCACAGAGCTGTCCTTCTCATAAGCCAAGAAGGTGAAGGAACTTAGATCACTGGAAATATTTGAAAATAGACACCACAATCAATATCTGTGTCATGTTTGCCTCATAATGAGGACTGATTCAACACAGAGTATGCCAACGGGGCATAGCTCAGTGACAAAACACATACTGTGCAGGCAGAAGGTCCTAGGCTGAGTCCTGGAAAACTCAACAGAAATATCAGGAAGATGTTGCCAACCCAGGCCATACTCAGCTGGATGGACCAAGACACTTACACTAAGGTAGCTTATTTCAGTTGTTCACAAGATGCTTACAGGATTTTATGTTAGGCTATGATGATTGGGTGTTCCCTTTCCAGATTTGGATTTGGAGCAAGTAAGAAATATGCATGTAGTGGATAGAGTATAAGACTCAGATGCCCTGAGTTCAAATCTCATAAACCAGAGGGCTGTATATATTTTTTTAAGAATTGAATTTCCTGGTTTTTTAAAATAGAAGTTAAAGTATAGTCACTCTACAAACAAATTCCAAGAGAAACTTCCCCAGTGCTAGAGCATCCCAGAAGATGAGCACATTATCTGTACTATGGTTGCTGGGAGAAGACAGAAGCAAGAACAACTGGGATGTGGCTATAATTCTTTTGTGCCAAAATATTTTGCAGGGCTGTATTTGGACTTAATGAAATGGTGAAACAAAGTGTGAATTAGTGCATCATATACAATGGAATTGTGGTGCTGGAGGAGACTCTTGAGAGTCCCCTGGACTGCAAGGAGAACAAACCTATCAATTCTGAAGGAAATCAACCCTGAGTGCTCACTGGAAGGACAGATCCTGAAGCTGAGGTTCCAATACTTTGGCCATCTCATGAGAAGAGAAGACTCCCTGGAAAAGACCCTGATGTTGGGAAAGTGTGAAGGCAAGAGGAGAAGGGGATGACAGAGGACGAGATGGCTGGACAGTGTCATTGAAGCTACCAACATGAATTTGACCAAACTCCGGGAGGCAGTGGAAGACAGGAGGGCCTGGCGTGCTCTGGTCCATGGGGTCACGAAGAGTCGGACACGACTTAACGACTAAACAACAACAAAATACAATGGAAAAACATGCACACCCTTTAACCTCTCAGGTAAACTAATGTTGCCATGCTCGCTGCACAGAATGCAGACTAGAAAGCTATGTTCCAATTTCCAGACCTTTCCTTGGAGTAGGCAACCTGGGGGGGGGGGGGACGATATCAGACCAAAAACTCTATGAACATCTTGTGTGGATGTCTTACAAAAGATTTCCCCATACCTTTTGAAATGGACAAAAAAAGAGGGGGGGGAGAGCTGGGAGTTACCAAAACTGTCATTGGAAACCAAAGTCAAAACCATCCATACTGTGTGAAGGAAAGACAGTGGCAAAAATCAACTCATTGAAATGTGGTGTTGGAGGAAAGCCTTACAGAAACCATAGGCAGCCAGAAAGGCAGAAAAGTAGATGCTCAATCAAATCACGACTGAGCTCTCACTACAGCAAAAACGAATAAACTGAGGCTGTTGTACCATGCACATATAATGAAAATACAGAACTGAACGGAAAAGACAATATTGTTAGCAAAAGTGGGGAGTAGGAAGAGGGGAAGACCTAACATGAGACAGATGGTCTCAATAAAAGAAGCCACAGCTGTTAATTTGCAAAATCTGAGCAGAACGTAATGGGTCACTTGTTTCTGCATGAGGTAGGGAGGGGTAAAACAGTTTTATTTATTTTTAAATCATAACTTGAAAACCCTTTGCCCAAATATCCCCAAATTTGTCACAGAGCAAGTACCTGTGCTATGGTGCTGCACTGAAGTCCAGTTTCAAAATTATAATTTTTTGCTTGGGCTTCCTTGATTTTTAGAATTGCCTTGTAGAATGTTGATTTGCTCTGCTGCACAATACAGCAAAGCAAAAACTAAGTGTGCTGCTTATATACTGCCCCATAGTGCTTGAAACACTCTCTCTGTGGTTTACAATTTAATTTTGCAGAGTACATATTGCATACACACACACACACACAGCAAGCTGGGTACAAATTTTACCAACCTCAGAAGGATGGAAGACTGAGTCAACCTTAAGCTGGCTACCTAAGCCCGTCAAAATTGAATTAAAGCTATGAGCAGAGCTCAAAACAGTACTGTATTTTAACTGCAGTTTAACCACTGCTCCACAAGATTTTATCATGCAGTGATACTATCTCACATAACTTGAGAACTCTTTTGGAGTTGTGTAAGTGGAAAACCACTTGACAGCACATGACAACAAAATATAAGGTCTGTTTACTAATATTGCAAGGGGGGAGTGAGGAGAATGGCTAGATGAGGTGGCAAAATGAGTTACAGTATTAGAGTAGAAACAGTGGATTGAAAGACAAAAATAAATATGACAATGAAATGGGAGAAGACAATAACAAGACAATGGTCAATGTGAGACTACTATCATGACCATGCAAACCACAACAATGAAGTAGAAGACCTTAGATAAAGATAATCCAGGAAATACAGATAGAACAGATGATAAAGGAAGAGCAAATTTGTATTATTTTATGTATTTTCAAGAAATCTGCATATTAGATGACCCGTCTGGTTTTTTTTTAAAATCTGGCTTTGTTATCTGTTAACTCTTGAGATTTATTATCTCTCCTATGATATCACTCCAACAGGTAGCAAAAAAAAAAATGACTCTGATTGCTCTACACTTATTATTACACTCTACTGCACTATAACTCCTCACAGAAAGGGAAGGTATGCGGGCAGTACTCATTCCACCTGAGCTAACAGCAAACATATCCTATAGGTCATGCCACATGGTTTTAACCCAACCAATTTCAAAAGAGGCCCTAACAGCCTTCTAAGGGAAACTGAATCACTGAAAACAAGAGAGCAGCTGGGATTTGTGCTTTGCAAATACTAGCCATTTGCACTTAACTGAGGCGAGGTTATGTAGCTTCATATATAAAGCTTCTTGTCCTTAAGCAAATATAAACCTATTATACTCATAATGGCTTACCTTTACAAGAGATATAAGTTAAAGGTCACTGTTTGAACTCTAGTTTCATAAAGGCCGTAGATATTGGTTCTTGTGCTGTGTAAACAGGAGGTTCACAGAAGTTATTCTGATAATGGGAGGTTTGCTTTTCTAGCATCAAGGAGCATTTTGTCTGCATTATCATTACCTTGCATGGCTATGACAACTGGCTGCTCTCACATATGTCTTTGTAATAATTATGTTCATAAAGATTTCTATGACTATCATTCTTCATACGCCAGCAGTTGTCTTAACAGCCTGCTGACTTTTTTCATTTAAGAAATTCTGGCTTCAATTGAATCCCACCATGATCAATGTATCATCTGATTATAGTTCTTCATTTTACAAAACATCTGAAAACAGGAAACTATTGTTATTAATTGTTTGCAGATGGTGATAGGGGTGTGTAACACAACTTGCATCCTGATTAAAGCCTGCAGTTTTTAGTTGTGTATCAAGATCAAGATCCTATGTTTATTTGATGTTCCTATTCTGGGCAGCACCATTAAGATCCTTGCTAAAGTTAATGCTTGAATTTCATCACCGTGATCATCTCTCTTTAACTGTTGTTGAGTTGTTCTTAATTACTATACTAATTCAGCAAATTACTAGTACAAGGTAGTTTTAATTATTTAGATTACTTTCTTTTTAATCTTACAGTTTTCATCTCCATTTATCATCGTTGCTCAAACCTGAATTTAATTTAGCAACAAAGATGGCTTCACATTCCTTTCAGATGCTATTTGATGAGTCTCTTTTGTGAAGTTAAATGCCATAAGGTGGAACTTTATATCACAACCTGAAAGAATTGGGCATGTTTAGCCTTGAGAAAAGAAGACAGAGGAGTGATATGGTAACACTTTTCAAATACTTGAAAGGCTGTTATACAGAGAAGGGGTAGGATCTGTTCTCGATCATCCCAGAGTGCAGGACATGCAACAATGGGCTCAAGTTACAGGAAGCCAGATTTTGATTGAATATCAGGAAAAACATCCTAACTATTAGAGCAGTAAGACAGTGGAACCAATTACCTCGAAAAATGGTGAGTGCTCCAACACTGGAGGCATTCAAGAGAAACTTAAGACAACCACCTGGCAGATGTCCTTTCATTTATATTCCTTCATTGAGCAGGGGCTTGGACTTGATGGCCTTATAGACCCCTTCCAACTTCACTATTCTATGATTGCATGATATCATCTGATATGAAAACTTATCATTGTTGCAAACCATCTCATATCTATGGTTTGGTTTCTGGTTTATTAAATTTCCTCAGATGCTCTTCCCTTTAAAACAAATGTGCATGCACACAAAACTCAAGGCAACTAATAACCGTTGCAACATGAAAAATTTAGTATTTGTATAATATAGGATAGATTGAATTAACAATGCAGCTCTATGACTTCTGCCCTCTACACTGCCTGAAAAGATGATTTCCTAGCTATCTGGAAAAGGTTGTGGGAGCACATGAGGGCTAAAGGGGGGATCAGACTTGTCCCTCTTCCAGTTCCACTGAGAGAAGCAGTCCCATCCAGGTAAATATCCTGAGGGATCCTGGCCAGTATATCAATACCTCCACTTCCTCAATAATAAAAAATCATAGGGATAATAATCCCTGCATATATTGCGTTAAGTATGGTTATGCATCTGAAGTCTCAGGAAGCCCTCAGAAGAAGGGCATGGCAAACCCCTTCTGAGTACTCTTTACCTAGAAAACCCTGAGAAGGGTCACCATGTCAGAATTCAGAATAAGTTAGAATGATAATGATGATTTATGTACCGGGATACCCAACATGGTGTAATGGATAGAGTAAGAGACTAGGACTCAAGAGGCCTGGGTGATAATCACTTCTTTTTTTAAAAAAATCCTTCATGGCATCTCCACTTCCAGGTGGAAAGCTTTTGCCTAATCTAATTCAGTCTTAACATAATTAAATTATGTCCCAATGAAATCACTGAGAAGCAAATGCAAATCATTTAGATTGACTCAAACTGAACTTGTGTCAGGTATCTTAATTTTACTGTGCTGTTGCCTGACTCCAACCTTTCTTTTACTAGAACAAAAATTATGGGCTTGTGCAACTTTTTTGGAGCAACTATTGTGGATTAATAGGGTCACTTGGCGTTGGGCAGAGGTCCAGTATGCTATTTGGTGTGATCCTCGCATCCAAATGGCATACCAGACCTCAAGCAACCCTGTTTGGTTCAGCTCCTTCTGCTGGGAATTTCCCATATTGTGAAATGGTTTAAGAAGACAGATACTCCAGTATAATAGCAAATTAAAACACTTTCAGTGCTCCATAGAGGGGCAGAAAACGTGAGTTTAAAAAAAAAAACTGATTTAGGGCAGCATAGATGCACTTCATCACTTGTAAAAAAATTTAAAAAAAGAAAACTTCCTCCTAGAAGCATGAGGAGACATGAGAGGGCAGTGGGGTTGTGTGTTTTCTTTTATTTTGGCTTCTCTTAAAGGTCAGGCCAAGAACCTGCCTGCAGCCAAATCTACCACCAGCTGGTTTTCATTGGTCAGTTTGGCTACAGGCAGGTTCTCAGTTTTTTAAAAGTTTTTTAAAATCCCCCTCATTGTCCTGCTTTGTCTTGTCCCACTTTCATGAGGAACCTTTCTATTCTTTTTTCTAGTTCTTTATAAGCGATGCACCATATCAGCACTGCCCTAATACAAACTAATATTTTTACTTCTTTTGCCCCTTTTTGGAGCAGAGGAAGTATTTCAATTTGCCAGTGTCTTGAGATGTCTGTCTTCTTAAGCCACATTACAACATGGGACAGTCCCCAGTCCCAGCCTTGACAGCCTTTGGTTCATTTCCAGCAACTGGATATAGTGGAAAGGAACCAAAACAGAGCAATTCTACCTCCACCAAAAAAAGTGGAAGCCTCTGACAGGGGCCCGACAGGTGTGGGTGGGAATGCTCTTGGGGTGGGCTAGTTCACTCCAGCAATTACATAATGGAGTGAACTAGCCCAAAAGGAGCAAACCAGCCCATCCCTGCAACAGACTAAACCTTTCCACAGCCTAGCACAACAAAAATCAGTGAGATTTTATTCCAGCTCTAGAAATTGTGGAATTAAAAAGTCTGGAAGCCAGATTGTCCAGAAGTTACAGGATCTGATTTATCTCCTGCCTGATATGCCTTAACAAGCCTGCTCCAAGACAACATATTCTTGACGTTATATTGTCTCTGAAAAACTGTAGCCATCTGCAGGTTTTTATAACCTTAAGCATTAGCAGGCTGCTCCTCAGATAGCCATTACTTTACAGATGGTGGTGTTTCTGACAGCAAAAAGATGCACATTCAAAATCCCCAAATATCAGTATCAAAGCATCAAAAGCTCAAACAAGAACATTTCTTCCCTCATCCCCCCCAAGGCTGTGTTCTAACATTTGGTCAATTTTGTTTTGATTCTCCCGTCTCTCCCATATGCTAGACTCATACACTTTCTTTTAACTTGCCCCAAATTCTAATATGGTTAGCATTGTGAAAATTAGTAACAGGGACAAACTTACCAGCTTATTTCCACCACTATCCTCCACCTCCACTCTTTTTTTATGGACCATAGAGCTCTAGTATAAAGCCACTGCTTAAGATTTGGGAGAGGCACAAACTTTGTTTTAGGTGTTCTGCACAAACATTGACAAGATTTCACAAATTTATTGGTATTTGGGGTGAAAAGAACTTGAAGGAAGCCATCCAGACCCTCTGCTTTCAGTATTTAATCAAACAGGGAAAAGCCAAAAGTAATACATTTGTGTGTCCTTGCTTTCAAACATGAAACTCTGAAAAGCCTGGATTTGAACCCTTCAATTTCCATATTTGTGCTGAATTAGGATTGCCACCCATGATCCTGTAGATGTATGAAGGAGCTCCAGGTTCTGGCATTTGTTCTGTCTTAAAGACTGAGTTGTGCACTCATTTTATCTGAAGACTTCCTGACATCTAGGTGATGTTCAGATTATCTCACTTTATCTCTGTTCCCCCCCCCCCCCCCGCACTTCTATACCATCTTCTCCCTCCACAGAACCTTGGTTTATTTTATTTTATTTTCCTGTTGATTTGTACCGAGGATGTAGAATTTAGTGTTCTGGCACCTCCCAGACATTTTACTACTGATGTACAATCAGAAGGAGGAAGCAACATTTATCAAAATGCACTGCTTCAGATAGTTACAAATAAATATATCACATTCCAAAATTAACTACACAGTACTCTGCCTTGCAAAAGTATTTTGTGGACTTTTTGTTTGTTTGTATGTTTGTTTTTAAACAAATCCAGGAGCCAGATCCAGCCACGCAAATATGCTTAATATCAGAGATAAGAAGGGAAGATATGTAGGGAAAGCTCAAGGCAGCAAGCAGGGGAACATACAAGCAAAGCTCTTTGAATACCCCTATCTGTTAGCTCATGAAGCACCTTTCATAGTTTGGACAGGTGCCCCAGTACACCCCATGATCTCCCCAAGTGAAAAAAAAACACACAGAGAAGACCAAATGCAGCCCTAGGTTCTATGGTCTGTTGTTGCAGTTGAATAGACCAGTCTAGTATCTAGAAGCTATGCAGGCCTATAACACAAGGTCTATGAGAAGGCAGTATCAAGTTTTGAGATTTTGATATAATAATCTGCCCCTGATCTTGTTTTGGCAAAGAGGATATAGCTTCTCCATCTACTACTTCTAATTATGTAGTAGATCAGCACAGATGCTAGAACATTTTCCTTTGCACCACACCAGACGTTCTCTGTGTGAGACTTGGTGGATAAAACCCAAACAACTTCAGATAACAACATCATCCTATTTCTCTCTAGGAAAACCAACCCCAAGCCCAAGAATCCTTAGTGTTCCAGAAGTATTCTTTAATTTTGCAGAAGAATACAATATTTTGCATATTAACAGTGAAATCCTATGCATGTCTACTCCTGATAAGGTCAGTGGAGCTTTTTCCAATATAGGATTGCAGATTGCCCCAAATAAAACTCTTTTTTAATTATATTTTTAACGTCAATTGATTTCAGGGGAACATCACATAAATTTAGAAGGAGTGAGCAGAGGTTCAAGAAACAATACTTTTAGAAACTCATAAGTTAACTGCTGGATAGCTCAGTGATTTAGGTATCAGTTGGGAGTTTGACTCCGCACTGTGCCTCCTTCACAGAGGCTGGACTCAGTGATCCATAGGAGCTTTGCAGTTCCAAGATTAAGATGATGATGATCACATGAAAGTGAGCCATTGGGAGGGCAGCCAGCCTCAGGGCTTTGGGGATAATTATTTGCATCCTTCTGTTCCAGTAAACACAAGCTTCCCTTTCCTATCTTATGAAAAGTATTTTGACCAAATGAAAAAAATCTGTTGTTTAGCATACTTGTAGCAATATTTTAAACATTGGTCTGCTTTTTTTTTCCCAACAGACTATCAGAGAAAGGCAACATATATCAAACATAGTGCATTGTTCCAGATGCATTGCTTTGAAACTCCCAAGTCTTCTCATCTGTAAGAAAGATATATGATGCAGTCCTCTTGATTGAAATACAACTTTTTTTTACTTTTTTTGCAACTCTGGGGCTTGAAATATGAGAAACCTTTGCTATCTTCTGTTCTCTCTTTCAGTACTGTATACCATCGTAACAACCCAACTCAAAGTGCATATCTGTGCATAGTACAAACTTCAATTCATTTTATGTAAGTTACCTGTCATGATTTCACTCAAAGAATCCTAGGAGTTTTAGTTCAGTAATAGCCTCCTATTATAATTTAGTGTTTAAATCATGTGAGGAGTCCCCATGCATCCCCTGCTGCAGAGGGACACCCTTCTTTTTGTAAAGTGAGAGGAAATGATACATCACTGGGGGATGAGACTTGCTGACTCACTTCAGTCTTGAATACATTGAACCTTAAATCTCATTATTCAGTGTATTTCAGGCGACAAACTTTGCTGTTTGCAACTACAGCTCCCACATGCTGCTTTGGGCTGATGGAAACCATGGGGCAAAATAGTCAGTGGACCAGAACTTCCTATCTCCTGGTACAGGCCCAGTTTTTCTTGTCTGCTGCCTAGAGTAAATAGTTTCATAGTGTACTCATTGCAATGATCGTTTACTGCTCAATGGAGAAGAGAAATTATATCTCACACACTATCTCTTACAGTGCCCAGCTGAATTCCAATCACAGGACTCAGCCAGCTCTTGCAATTGCTACCTGAGGACAGTGCCAAGTTGACAAGGGTGCAAAATCCTTGCAAGCTCTGATCACTGCTCAAAGGTAAGACAATATGGGCCATTACCCACTGAGATGGCACAGCATCTTCACTATTTTCACTATCCCCTCCAATTGCTCCAGAGGTGTGTTGTGCCAAGTGGTTAATTGAAGAAGAAGAAGAAGAAGAAGAAGAAGAAGAGAAATTTCACGCAATGTTATAAGCAGCTGCAGATTTCAGAAATAATATCATCAGAGCTACAAAAAATGGCAATATTAGGAACAGCGTACATACTGCACTGATATTTGAAAGATACTTAGGTATTAAGTCAATGTTTTTATAATTTTGATTGACTGTCTGGTGTTTAACAACAACAACAACAACAACAACAACAACAACAACAACAACAATAACAATAACAATAATAATAATAATAATAATAATAATAATAATAATAATAATAATAATAATAATAATAATAATAATAATAATAATAATAATAATAATAATAGAACTGCAGGGCTGGAAGGGACCCTATGGATAATTGAGTCAAAACCCTGTCAAGAAGGCACAGTGGAGAATCAAACTCCCAACCTCTGGCTCTGCAGCCAGATGCCTAAACCAGAGTTATCCAGCATGCCTATTTGATCTATTAAAAATGACTGAAATCCTGTCAGCTTAACTATGCCCATGCTTGACTGAGGATGTTGTCAGTGGCAGGCAGTTTTTGGAACTTAAATATTTCCTGCATCTCTCCAGCAGCTCCTTTGGCTCCAGTATAATCCCTTGCATTGTGTGGAAACTATGAGAGCCATGGGATAAGACAAAGTCTTTAATTACCAAAAATCGCTGTCACAGTAATGTCACTCAAGTGGCAGCAATTTTCAGTAATTAAAGACTTCCTCCTCCCATCCCAGGAGCCATGGAAGCTGTGGGAGGAGTAGGATGGGTTTGATTTCCAAAATCTTGCTCCTGCCTTATGTGGGCATAGTTAGACCACCAGAATTTCAGCCATTTTGTTTTTGATTATACCTCAAACTCTTGATTTTCCCCTCTCTCATTGTAATTTTTTTTATTATTATTATTATTATTATTATTATTATTATTATTTGCTATTGGTTTTCTGCTATGTGTACAAAATGTTTAATCTTGGCACTTTGATACTGATGGGTTAATTTTCTGAGGCTTGGTTTCGTATGCTGCAGACGGTAGCTGTTGTGCTAGCAGCTAGAGAAATGTCTCTCACATAAATAGTGTCTCCCTAGGTATAGCATCCTTCCATGTTTTTTCTCCCACAACAGAACCTTGCACCTGCCTCCCTGTTCACTTTGAGGAATACTCATATCCTCTTTAATAACAACCAGACATCTGATCCCCCAAGAATTTACTCCTGAACATCTTTATTTCTTTCCCTCATTCAGTCTATTTCTGCTCCACTCATCTTCTCCTTAATAGTAATGTTTCATTAAGATTTTCCCTCATACTGATCACATCAGAGATTACTTTCAGATGCTCCATGTTGGATCCAACTCAATCATTCCTAGTATGGACACAGTTAAACCAACAGTTATGGCCAAATTAAGCCCCATTGAACAATGTATGCCTACGTATGTAAGTACTTCCTCTTCTTATCCTGTAAGTATGACTAAGTCTGCACCCAACCACATATGATCCCTGGAAATGATCCAATGTCAAGGTTTGTGGCTTTAAATTTGCCTTCCACTTTCAATTTCCCAATATTGTTAAGTGGCTTATGTAGACATAAAAATCCTTCTGATGTTATTCATGTAGATATTGTTATGATTTATTTTTTTTACCTTGCTGCCAAATTGGCTTCACTCATTGTCATGCCATCGTCCCAGGTAAAAAATCTATGACAATGTCTTTGAATTGACCCGTCCAGAAGCTCAGAGGCAAATTTGTCCCAGTCCCGAAGCATCCCTTGCCCTTAGACCAGGGGTGGTTATCATATGGCCTGTGGCCCATGTATGAACCCCAACATCCTCCAGAAATATTATTTTAAAAAGTTTCCCTAGCTTTACAGCAACTAGTAAATATTTATTTCAATTTATTTTAACATATTCAGTAACTCAACACAGTTTTTTGCTTTTGTTTTTATTTTAAATTGATTTTCTATACCTTGACTGTATGAGTAAGTCTTCAACTAGACTTTCTTAGGGTTAATTGGTGATTTTTGTTATTTCATATTCTGTGTTGTTTTATATGTTAGGGGCTGTGATACTCTGTTACCTAAATAGTCCTTTTCCATCAAGACATGTAACAGGAAATTACAAACCACTTCAATTAACACAGGAGGAAGCAGGTAGTAAACACTCTGATGGAAGGTTTTCACATTAAGCTAATCAAAGTACCAAGCTAGATAGTGGGGGCGGGAGGGAGATGAAGAAAAAACAAATCAAGGAAGCCCCAACATTTTACTAGTTTTAGTGTTAAACTATGGAGATCTCTAATTAAACCCAGTCCCAGGTGGGGTTTGATGAGCCAGAAAGTCATGCAGTCATTCAAGTATACCCTAAAATACACTTTCTGTACCCTGTGCAGCTTAGCTAAACTGAGGACTATCAAACTGCCAGATATTTCCCTGAGCATTCTTTCCATCCCTCTGAGACAAACTATTGTTCTCTTTGCTTTGATCCATCATACTCAGAGGGTGAGGATTAATGTCTCCTTCTCAAACTGGGAGGAGGTAACAAGTGGGGTAACCCAGGGCTCAGTCCTGGGCCCAGTGCTATTCAATATTTTTATTAATGACCTGGATCAGGGTTACAGGGAATGCTAATAAAATTTTGCAGATGACACAAAATTGGGTGGCATAGCTAACACCCTGGAAGACAGAAATAAAATTGAAAAGGATCTAGAGAGGCTTGAGCACTGAACTAAAAACAACAGAATGAAATTCAACAGGAACAAGTGCAAAGTACTGCACCTAAGAAAAAGAAACCAAATACAGTTACAAGATGGGCAATATGTGGGGGTTCAATCTGGGGGTTAACGGTCTCCACAACAAAATCACGAGTCGTCTTTAACTTTGAACTAGGGGTCAGGTTTATTGGAGTGTTTAACACAAAGTCTTTATCAAGTAAATTGTCCCATAACTTTTCTCCCATCACCAACGGGTCAGATGGGGGTGCCCAATCTTCTTTCCCAAACAATTTGGAGTCCTCAGTGTTTCCCCAAGGTCCAGTCCAGAGGGGTACCCCGTTTTCTCTCAGGAGCTCGTCGACTCTCTCATCCAGCAGTGGGGTGGTCTCTTCCTCATCTGGCTGGTCGTCTCGGATCTCCCCAGTTCCTCTGAAGGGGTTCCAAGGTCCTGCAGGAAACCCTCCTCGCCTCCTCCACTCGCCATTCCCTTCTCTTTCTCTCTTCCCGTTCAACTCTCTCTTTTTCCTCTCTTAACCTTCTCCTCCACTCTCTTGCCTCTGATTCACCCCAATATGACGGCCTTTGAGGGATCCCCCTCTTTCTATGATAGTCTGCCTCCTCTCTTGGCACTCGTACACGCTCCCATTTTCCGGAACATGGGTCTTGTACCCAGACCATCTCCCAGCCCCCGGGTATCGGATCTTCCCTCCTTTTTATTTCTGCCAACCCCGCCTCAATCTCCACCCCCCTGGTCTCGGGTATTCCCGCCAACTCCGTGGGTGTTTGAACGGTGATGGTTATCCCGCGCATTTGCTCCTCCAAATCTTGGGTATCCGTCTCCTTTTGCATAGTCTTTTTTGGCGGGTCTGTCAATGTAGTTTGTACCTCCCTCTCTACGCGTGGAATGGACGGCACTCCAGCGAGAGCCTCTTTGCTTCTCAATCATCTCAGAGTGCATGATACACAACAATGGGCTCAAGTTATAGGAAAAACTTCTTAACTGTTAGAGCAGTACAGCAATGGAACCTCCAACACTGGAGGCATTCAAGAGAAATTTAGACAACCTCCTGGCAGATATCCTTTGATTTGTATTCCTACACTAAGCAGGGGATTGGACTTGATGGCCTTATAGGTCCCTTCCAACTTCATGATTCTATGATTCTATTGAATCAATGGGATTTATGTACATATTGACTCACCTTTCTGAAGCTGATGCAATGAGGGTACTCTAGTTGTGACTGGCAGTTGCATTTAGGCCAAGAAATTTACAGGTGACATGTGCTATCTTGACTTAGTGTGTCTTTGAAGTCTCTCTGCCATTGGTTTTTTTTGCTGCACAATTTTCCTTAGCTTTATGAGCATTCTTTTAAAGTCCATGCTGACCTCAATATTGTGAATGATCAATTATTTTCTTTAAATCCTTGGATGTAGCTATTTGAAGAGTCAAATGTCAGCTCCTCACTACTTTATGTTGGAGGCATCTTCACTTAACCTTGGAAAATACAGCAAAATATATAATTTGGGGATCAGCTGTTCTAAAAGAACCTAATCCTCAGAGGCATGCAACATTAAATATGTCCTTCAAATCACTCTGATGACTAAACACATCATTTGGAATGACATAACAGAAAAATACAGACAACCTGAGGAGAGAGCTAGAAAAAAAAATAGTTCAGGCTAACATCAAACGTGTCTCATTCACCAGGCATTTTTGAAAGGATTTCCTGTATACTTAAAAGCTGTGATGAATTGGCATGTTTTGTATCTGGAATGCATGACACACAGAGAGAGCACTTAACAAAAGCAAAAGTTTGAGCTCATTAAGTTAAAGGGCCAGGTGTTTACAAATTTTTCAGGATAAGCTCATAAAATCTGGCTGTGAGCTGTGAAAAGAAAGAAGCCCGAACATGAGCAACAGCAACACCAAAATAAATAAATAAATAAATAAAAATTGTAAATGGAGTTGTAGAAAAACACATGGAAAACTAATTATTCCAAGGGTAGCCTGAGTCCATGGGTGCCGTGGCACACAACTAATGATTTCTGCTACACCAGCTCTGTTTTGATATCTCTCCAGATGGCTCGTCCTCTCCCTTCCTTTCTGTTTTCTTAGAAAACACCATATCATAACTATGTTTAGCCCTGAAGCCACAGGCTTGATGGTCAGGGCCATAATAATTCAATGTGAACCAAAAAAAAAAAAAAGCCTTTCGGCCTCTCTTCTATGATAGGCTTTGCAGAAGACAGAAGTACTTCAATTACTGGCTCCACCCAGATAAACACTTTAAAAGTCTATTGGTTCTCTCTGACTGGCCTGATTATAAGTGTTCTGAGGCCATGCTAGAATTTTGTTTATGTAGGCTAGTTTGCTATCTGCTTCCACTCGTATTTTTAACCAGCACCCACCGAATGAGTAACTTCTCCTCTACCTCTGGATAGAAAATATCTCTATATTTAACCTGTCCTTTGCAATAGTGATCCTCCTGACAAAGCTGGACTGCATCTCCAGTAATTTCTAGTCAGCATGGCCAGTTGTGAGGGATCATGGGAACTGTAGTCCAAAAACACCTACAAGTTGTCCATTTGTGCTTTAGTATTGATGCTGCAGTTCCATTTCCCTTCTTAATCTCTCAAGAGAGGTCATACCTTTTTCTTTAAGAAAAGCTGAAATTCTCAGGATAAATTCCTTACAGATTATAATAAATCTTTCTGCCTCCAGGAAGAATAAAGGAACTGGGTAATCACATATCTGGTTTAAAGCTGGGACCCAGAGTTTGGGAATATTGAACTAGAATTATCTAGTCAGATTATCTGCACCTTTGATTGAAAATTTTAAGAAGATATGAGTTCCTCATTATTTGGAGGAGAAGAAAAGACATCACAATATAGCAATTGTTCTGTTGGTTCTGCTTAAGTACAGCTCATAAATATCATCTTCCTAACTGATGAGCTAGGTATCTGGCTGCGAAGCCAGAGGTCCAGAGTTCGATTCCCTGTTGTGCCTCCATGGAGAGAACAGCCAGCCTGTGCAGCTTTGGACAAGCTGCATAGCCACAGAAGAAGGGAATGGTAAACCACTTCTGAGTATTCTCGACCTAGAACACCATGGGAAAAGTCACCATAATTCAGAATTGACTTGATGGTAGATTTTTTTAAAAAAAATGCACACACACACTTACCTGCAAGAAACCCCATTACATTCGATTCACATTCATATCAGTGTACTTAAGACTTCCATCTTAGGTAGGTTATCTTAAAATCTGCTGTGCAGGGAGCAGCCTCTGCAGCTGGTGACATGACCCTTCATCCATATTAGTGTAGTGGCTAGAGTGGGACTTGGGGGATCGGGATTCAAGTCATCATTGAAAGTGTGACCTTGGACTGGTAATCCAGAACTCCCATGGCTGTCCCAAAGATGGAAGGGAGAGAGGCATGCAAGTCACCGGTTGGAGGAAAGGCTGAGTATATTAAAAAGCAAGCAAAAAAAAATTACAGGTGGGCATCTAGTTTGCAGAGAGAGATACAGAGGTAAATGTCTGTCAGGACTGCACTACTTCAGACTGAAAGGGGGAGCGTGCATGACTCAGTGCTCCTCCTAGAGTGAAACATTCATTCCCTGTGCAAAGGGAAATGTTATGTCAAGGGGAAGGATAGGTTAGAATGCTTTTCTTTAACTCTTACCTGCAGTTTGAATTCCACAGAGTAGCAAACAGAGCACCGTATCTCCTGTCTGAGTGACTGAAGATTGACCTCTACAGTGAGGGTAGCCAAGAATAGATGAAAGAGAAAATGACGTTGTTCACAGCACTACCCTTTAAGGTTAGGCTAGTGGGGTAAACAAGGCCATGGAAGGTGTGAGGAGGAAATAAAGGAGCATATTGTGTCAAGAAGGCGTACAAATTCTTGCCTCTTCAACTAGAACATTTGAAATGCAACAAATAATGGGTGAGTGAGGGCTGCATGAGATGAGACAGATTTTGCCTCTAGATGCAGTGCATCCTTTAGAAGAAATAATGTATATTTACGTTCCCATAAGGTTGTCTCCATCTGCCATTGACAAATTAGCATCTTTTTGTTTCAGACGTGGGAGATGGCACAGCTTTGTTTGCATGTCTGATGTCTCAGGCATGTAGCACTGCAAAAAATGGCATGACTGGAGGGATAACATTGTACAGTAGAAGAAAGAAATACAACTTTGCCTTTAAAAGCGCTCTGTCCCTGAGACAGATGGGAGCTGAAAAATCCTAGTACAAGAGGGAAGTGACAAGCCAGCAAGGCAGCAAATGGAAGACGTTAGTAGAGAATGGAAAGGTTTGTGCACAAAATTAAGCCAAAAATTGAATGGAGTTTAATGAGCCCACACCATCTGTGATTCACTAAGGCAAACACAGCCTCCTAGCCATATGGTTTGGTTTTTAATGCACTTGATAGCTGCCTTGTTTTTCAATTTTTCAAAGTTACAATTTTATTCTGTTTCAGCATGACAAAAAAAGGGGGGAAGGAAGCTTGCAGCATCTTTAAAAATAACAGATTTATTTTAACATAAGGTTCCATGCCTTACAACCATCCGCTTCCTCCCATGAATGGAGCACTCTGTGCATCTGAAGAAGAGAACTGTAGTAAATTGAAGCTGAAATAAATCTGTTAATTTTAGAACTGCCACGAGACTTCTTTCTCTGACTCTTGATTTTCCACTTACACATTTATCAAGCCTGTGATGGGCTACCATTGATGGCTGATTGTGTTTGTCTTTGTGGGACAACCAATTCCATAGGAGCATCCTTGAAGCTCCTGCAATGAGCTCAGCCCAGGGGGAAAGAAGAGCTTTAAATCAAACCACTTCGACAGGGATGGCAGACAGATCGAGGAATAGCATAGAAGCCCACTGGGGTTATAAAAGATGTTTGTTCCCTTTGGAATATTTTCACCAGGGCAATAAAAGACAAAAGGACAGGCAGTGGTAGCTGCAAATGACCAAGACGTACCTTGTCCCAAGGCCGTGTGCATCACAAGGAATTAATGTTCCAATTACATTCTGACGAATACCAAGAATTTTTGTGTCTGAGACATACAGACTGACCCACAATGCTGCAGACTAGGTTTTATAGTTCCAGAGATCCTTCTACTAGCAGAAAATTAGCAACATTAAAACATAGCTGAAGCAGTAATAAAAAAAAATGCATTTTTACCAAACAATACTAGTTTGAGGCTGCAACTGCACTGGTAAATAGTATGGGATTTGCTGCAGAAGGTGAACAGATGAGTTCAAACTTGTTAAAGCTGATCACATGACGCAAATGCCAATACATATCATCCAGGCCCTTTTTGGTTCAGATGTGGAGTTGTTTTCCCTTACTACTGGGGCTTCTGCTTTTTAAAGTGAAAAACATTCTAACGGTGTTTTCCCCATGTGATCAGTTGTTTCATTCTCCAAAAAGGTCTGGGGGTATGAATGTGAGTGGTATTCTGGTGACGTACTACACTGGGCATGACAGTTTGAACAGGGGGAACACCCCCTCCAATCACCCAGAAGTTTTTAAAAAAACACCACTATTAAATTTAGCACTAGCTCACCTTCTCGATTCACTGATACATTAGTTTAGTGCTAGATCACCTCTGCATAGACCAAAAAGAGAGAGAATAAAAATGGATGTGAAATAGAAGCAGCTCCAATGAACTACAAAGTACTATGCACATATATGTTTTCATATTATGACGAATTTTGGAAAACTGTCCCTTTTCCCTAACATTCTGCAACACTTTAAGCATCCCACCAGCTTTACAGTGAATCACAAAAGGAGAGCTGGGGATCAGCAGAGGGGCTGTGGGCTCAGATTGAACCACATCAGATTGCAGAGCCAATGTGGGCACTGGCACCAAAACAATCCACAGTGTCCGTGTGATCACCTAATCTGAACAGAAATGTGAAATTGGCAGCAAATCAAGCGACAGCTTGCCAGTGTAATCGCCGCCTAAGTTCAGGATGGTGAGCAAAAGATGGCTCTCACTGGTAGAACCTGGCTGATATGCAGTTGTGCAGTAAGCATTTTCTGACTGAAACCCTTTTACATAGCTCTGACATCAGCAGCAGCAGCAAATCACCACAATGAAAGTTTTTCCTTTGGGGATTTCAGGATGCCTGCAGTTTTTTCACGTTGTATATGAGTTCTGTGCATCCCAAAAATCACCTTTCATTAGCAGAATCTTTCCTTTTACTCAGTGGTGATTTGCCTCTGATGATGATGGACTCTAAATTATGAGTCTTTATTAAGACCCGTCTCTCAATTATGAAGCAAAAGCAACGCTAAAATATAAATGAATCAAATTTGGAAACAGGTGGCTTTTTGACACAGTGTTTCCCCAGGGCCTCCCAAATAACACACATATGTTTGCAAATAACACGCATATTGTGCTGGAGTTGACCTGGTTTTGATTTTGTTTACCATTTTAGTGCATTGTTTGTTTGATTCTTTCTAATATTTGTATACTTACTGTTTCTGTCTTTTAAATATTGTCTTTTAATGAAGTAAGCCAGCTTGGGTCATTTTTAAGGAGAAAGGCAGGATAAACATATTTTAAATAAAAGAAATAAATAATAAAATGTTCAGATTCCATGTCTTTCCCATTGACTACATGACACACAGCTAAACACGGATCAGCCCAGCCTTTTCCGTCTGTCCTCCCTGCTTTTTTTTTTTTTTTTTTTTTTTTGCTTTGCCGGCAAGGGCCTTTGTTTAATTGTCCATCCGTCCATCTGTCTGTCTGTCTTGCAGCTATTCAATTCATACCAGTTTGTACATGTGGTATGGATGGTGACAGTGATTTAAGGGCCAAGGTAGGCTGTAACTCAACCCAATTCCAAAACAGATCAAACTGATTTCAGTGAAATCACACCCAAAGAAAACTCAGTTGGTCCCAACGTCATTTTTCTTTTCTTTTCACCTCCTTGTTGAGGGATATGAAACCTCAAGCCCAATCAGGAGCCTGTAACTTCAGAGTATAAAAGGAAGTGATGTTGAATTGTATGCTGTACATTTAACATAGCATCGATTTTCTCACATATTGCTTTTGGGGGTCATAAGTGCAGGTCAGCTCCTGGGGTACAGCAGGAAACGGACTCTGTCCCATAAGCCTCTCTTTTGTATTTGGCCCATCCAGTTCCTGGCCTGAGTCCAGACTGTGGCCTTTGGAGTTGTACCTGGAAGATGCCTAGATTAGATTAGCAGTGGATATGCTTCCCTTTCCTTAGTCTGATAAAATTTTATTTTTGCCTGTTATGTCATTTCTTCCCCTGTTTCATTCTACTGATGGCCAATATTTCCAAGCCATAGCATTGCTGAGATTCCCAGGACAGACTCTCAAGGCTTTTTGGCATACAAGTTTACAGTTAACACCTGCAAAAGAGAATCTGGTCACCACTTTGCATTTTTCAGGACCCTCATTTTATTCGAAAGCATTTCTGTTTTACAATAAAGTGACTGAACCATTCTTTACATCATTCCCAAGTACTTTACCATTACGGCACAATAATCCCTTTTCTCTCAATATCACAAAGTGCTTTCAAGCTTTCTTTCAATTTTTGCCAGACTATCTGTTTTTCATTCAAACAAAATGCATGGGTCCTTGTGGTGTCCAAACCTATAGTTCATCGTCTAAAAAGAAGCAAAAGCAAAACGCAGAGAGACCTTGTTCCTGGAAGAATAAATATGTAGGGTGGATGCTACTACTGTGTGCATCCAGCATCCGTTTTTGTTGTTGTTATTCTTCTTGTTGTTTGGTATAAAGTAGCACAGTTGTATATATTCCCTCAGGAAACCAGATGTATGCCTTTTAAGATAGGAGAAGAGTCCTAAAACACTGGCCTTCCTCGTCCCAGGAGGATTCTATCTATGCAGTGTGGGAGTGATGATCACTAGGGCTGGACATTTCTTTCAATCATCCTTTATGTCTCTGTTCCACCTTGTTAACTATTGCACAGGATTGACTGTATATATGCCTAGGGGATGAGGCCAGACAGTCTTCACAAGTGATGCTAAAGATGTCTTTTAGTCTGGAATACATCACGAATGAATGTTCCTTATGAGGGATAGATAATGGATGAGAGTCATTTTAGAATTTAGTGCACACCTTCTGGCTAAGGTAGACATCATCTCCCAATGACAGACAAGAGAAATGAAAAACCAGATTTGAGCCTGATGTGTTTTCTAAATGAACCTTTCAAGCCCCCAGAGGTTTACTCCTTCATTTTTCTCAATGTGTATCATCCAAATAAATACCTAGGAACAGCTTGCTGGATTACATCAGAAGCCTAAGTAGTCCTCCACCTCTAGCACACAGTGCCAAGTGTCACATAAAAGCTGCAGGCAGCAGCCATAGATTGTCCTCAGCCACTGGTATTCTAAAGTCGTCTGCCTAGGAATGAACCCAAGGGGCCGTCAAAACTTAAGGGCTCTGAGCAAGAGGAATCTACTATGAGCAGCAAGCATTACTGCAGAATAGGACAGTGGGCATGAGATTGTCGATCATCGTTGTCATTGTCATCATCTTAGAACTGCAGAGCTGGAAGGGACCCTATTGGATTGTTGAGACAAACCCCTATCAAGGAGGCACAGTGGGGAATCAAACCCCCAGCCAGATACCTAAACCACCGAGCTGTCCAGTAGTTCTACATTTCTGGTAAGTGCTGCATTTCATTACAATTCATAAATACGTTTCATGAATTGTGCTTGGTGAGGTCCAAACAAGAAACTAGGGAGCTCAGGCCGTTTGAAGAGACTATCTTTCTCATACTCTGAGAGCTCTAACAGTTTTGGTTCTGCTATAGATACAGAATAAGTACAGAATAACACTGTTTTGATTCAGTATAAAGGCTTGCAACTCATATGGGAGATTGAGCAGAGTGACCCTATTTCTGGGAAGAATGTTCATTCATAAGGCACAATAAATATGTAAGGTCACTTTTGATCATGATATGAGAAGTAAACATAACAGTGCTACACCACTAGTGTCTTCATTGGCTACTGGTCCATTTCTAGGCACAATTCAAAATGCAGGTTTTGATCTATAAAGCCTTAAATGACGGAGAGACCATATCTGAGAGATGATATCTCACCATGTGGGTTTCCCTGGGTTTTATGATCTTAGGGGGAGGCCTCTCCCTCTTTCCATTCACCTGCCAGGCATATTTGATGTGCATATGAAAGAGGGCTTTTTCAGTGGCTGCTCCCAGGTTATGAAAAACCAGACTGGCCCCTGATTGCAAGTAAAGACCTTTATTTTAAGGGAGGCTTTTACGAACTACATTGCTGCTAGGAGGAGCTTTAATGGGGAAGCTCTCTTTTTGTATTGTTAATTGTGTTTTGAAATTGCTTTAAAGTGGTTTTATTTAGTCCTTTTAGGGATTAATATGTTTACTTCTTTTCTAATAATGTAATTTGTGGCTGAAAACCTGTTGTGCCACTTCATGCCTCATAAGGCTGATGACGTGGCTGTTTTTCAGGAATTAAAAGTTTCAGATCCCACCCACCCCCCAAAGGCCTCAATGCTCTGTTGGGTTCCCTTTTGTTGCTGGGAGGCTGTTGGGGGCCACGGGACAGGAAAAAGTCTTTAATTTGCCAACTTTGCCACTGCCAGGATGATTTTACTAGTGGCAGCACTTTTAAGAAATTAAAGAGTGCTCCTCAGTCCCATGGACCTGATGGTTTGCCCACAATGAAGGAATCCCAAGGGATTTCAGAATATTCCCCACTTTGCATGATTTTTTCCCCCTTTAATTTACCTCTCTTTTCTCTTCCCCACAAATCAGTTGGTGACAATGGCATCCTGCCTGCCCTGGTGTCCACCTGGGAAGGAGGAATATTTAACAGGGATGATTGAGAGGGGATTAGTTCAAGCCTTCCCTATCTGCATGTCATGGTCTTAATCTGGATTGGGACTGTGCATGTTTAGAATAGAGTTGAGAGGAAAATGACATCATGTAGCATATAGTATAACCCACCGGAGATTTGTCCCCTAGAAGAGGAACCATTTTTTCTCTGACAGTGTAGATGTATTCCTGTAATCATATTCCTGAATAAAGTCTTATTGTGTTTACTGAAGCTGCACACAGGATTAAAGTCCTGAACATGCCATATAAACAAAATTTAATAAGTATGATTCATCTGGCAGAACATAAGGAAACACTGTGCTATGAGACGTTCCATGTGTTCTAGAGCTTCACATGACATTCTGCATGCATGAATATTGGAATAAAAACCAACAGTTCTCCATTATTTTGGTGTGTTAATTATATTTTGGCTACTTTGAAGCACAATGGTTTGTGCATATTATGAAATAATGGCTCCCAAACGTCTGCTAAAGGGTTCCGTATGCTGAATGGTGAAATACTGTAGTCTTGTAATAGTGCATTTACAGAGCTGAGTCAACTTATTCGTCTTTTTCATTTCAAGGATTAGCTGCGAAAAGTGGATTTTCATCTATCATTGATTCTTCACACTAGTGAAGAAATTTGGCTCTGATTTAAAGAGTGGAACCTCTGCCCACCAGTGTATGTATAAATTCTGATAGGAAGGAATGCTAACAGGATACAGCTAATCAATCACTGAAGCTTATCCAGGGGAGATATAATTTTGCTCAGGGATTTTTTTTGATTAAAACTATATTCTACCAACTGTCATTTGGAGATAAGCAAACTGTATCTCTTAAATTAAATAATTAATAACTTATTATTATTATTATTATTCCACAGGTATGTATTATAGAATCATACAAAAAGAGGTATTTCCTTTTTTCTGTTTGTTTTGTTTGTTTGTTTGTTTGTTTAGCTGCTTTTATATCCCACCTTTCCTCCAAATGAACTAAAGGTAATATACCTTACCCCAATTTTCTTCTCCAACCCACTCTATCCTTACACTGATGACTTTGTAAGGTAGATCCTGCTAAGGGAATGACCAGCTCAAAAGTTGCCAGGGAATTTCATGGCTCAGTGGAGGTTAGAAATGAGATTCTCCAGCATTCTGGCCATGATGCCACGTCAGCTCTTTTAACATCTCTTGACCCACAATGAGACAGGAGAATAATGTTGGAGAGCAATCGTTGAACTTCGTGGGACTCACCCCGGAGTAATTGAGTACAGGATTCCAGCCTAGATTTGGATTGGCGGCTCTTCTTCCAATATATGTTTGGATCTTTGTCTCTCCTCTGTTTTTATTTTTAACAACTGTGACGACAACATAACAATGTACCAGTTATTAGTACAGAATCTGCACCCACCTTAACTTGACTACCCTGCCATGACCTAGGAAGATAGGAAGCTGCCTTATAACTGAGTCAAATCATTAGTTCATCTGAACCAGTATTATCAGGTCTGAACTTTGGGCAGGACTCTTTCCTAGCCTTACCTGGAGTCTTTTCTGGTGGTCTCCCATCTATGTACTAAACATGACAAACTTTGCTTTGCTTCCTTCCAAGATCTATAGAGATTGTGTGTTCAAGGAGTACTGTGGCTTTGTTGGAAGAGGGGAAGAGAGATTTAGCTGTCCAGTGGCATAATTGGAGTATGGGTTTTTGCCTTAACTTAAGAACATTTAAGAAATGTACAATTTTTATCTGGATATGATGAAATGCTTCCCCACAGTGAGTTTCCAATCAACACCAAAAAACTGACATTTCAAGGTAAGCGACGTAGCCTTTCACCGTATCCTACAGATTCCCTTTTTTCTTTTTCTTTTTTGAGGAGTGCAAATAAAATTGCTTCTCCCTCCCATAAATCCTAGCTACCCAGTAATCCCTATTACAGCAGGTAGGCACAGCAATCTCCTCTGGTTGTACGTCTGCGCTGTCTATGCTGAGGAGTGGAGGTGGGGGGGGGGGGAGAGCCCTGATGGAGTGTCTGTGAGATGCTGTTTTTCCTCCTAGTCAAAGCGAAGTGTCCAAATCTAGAAGGCTTATCGTGACACAAAGTGACATGTTACAGGCAGCCGCTGGCTCTTTGCTGTTCAGTGATCTGACCCTGCCAAGCACAGATTTATCACTTCTCTGTATCAGCCACTTCAAACTTCCCATAGGTGGGGGAAAAGGTTGCCCAGAAGTGAGAGAGTTTCATGGCCAAACATTGAGAGAGAGAGAGAGAGAGAGAAGCAGTAAAAAGAAAGCTATGAAAGGATCGGTTAGTGTTGCTGTTTGTACATTCCTGGTTCCAGAAGCTGCAGCCCAAATAAGAGAATTTCTAGGTAAAATAGATTCACCCACAATAATCTATGCCTTAATTACCACCTCAGCAGACAGCTGCACTTGAACAATATTGAAAAGCTACAGCTAATGCTGCAAGCAGACTGTTGTGCTGTATGCACTTTGGAGACTACGTATATATCACTCATATTAAACCAAGTGTGCTGGCTTCCAATTTGCTTCTGAAACCAATTTAAGGTGCTGATTTTGACCTACAAAGCTCTAAAGAGCTTAGGGTCAGGATATCAGACTCTTTAATGAACCTGCCTAGTATTTTTCAGGGGAGGCCTTGCCACATGTCATATTCAACAGAGATGCTAGGTTGGTGAGTACACAAGACAGGGGCTTTCTCTGTAGCAGCACCACAGTTACGGAACATCCTCTGAGAAGTTAGGCTGGCTCCACCCACCCAGATAGGCTTTTGGAAGGCAGAGAGGGCAAGACTCTTTGGTTTCCTATGGATTTGGACTTTTTAAAATGGGGTTGAAGCTGACTTTTAGAGTAGCCTTGATATGCTTTAAGGAATGTTGGCTTTTAAAATGAGTTTTTAAAACTTATATTTTGTTTCTAAAGGATGTGCTTACCTTTTTGTTAATCATCACTTTGGGGGCCCTTGTAGCCTGGAAAACAATAAACAGATGTTTTAAATAAATTATAATAAACAAGAAAGGGCACATAACCAATAGGAATGATAATTAGTTTCTTAAAAATAAAAGTGTCCCAATACTGTGCTTTCTTCCACTGGTTCTGAGTCAATTGTAGAATCTACTTGCAATGCTTTGAATCAACCCATGCTCCTGCTGCTGTTTTTTCTTCATGAAGACCATAACAGAGAAAGGAAAGTCCAGACTATCAGCGAATGAATAGGCTATTTCAAAGGATATTGTTACTATGTACAGGCTGCCTGAGGCAGAGCAGCAGATTATGCTTCTCTCCAGTTCCAGTTTAACCAAAGGCAAGCCAAGTTATTTTCATGATTACATTGACCATTTCCCTCTCAATTTATGTCAGGCCAGGCACTGATGAAGTCGAATTAATTATGTAAAGCACAATGCAGGGAAGGCCATTGTGGAATCCCCTTTTTTGTTTTGACATTGTTTCTGTCTGTTTTCTGCCAGTTTGGTCGCCTGATTTGAAGCAAAGAGACACTTGTGGAGCTGTCAGTTCCCTTCAACCAAGTGGCCCTTGTCTTCAAACCATTTCTTAAGAAACAGGTTTCAGCTCAGCACTGGAACAGAATTCTGACAGAACCCTTAGAAGAACAGTTAGGATCAAGAAATGGAAATGGCCAATTATCACTTGTTAGTACCTTATGGAGGCAGCTTGTGTTATAGCTGTCCAGATTTGTAGACGTCAGCCGGGGCAGGGCAGATTCATATGGGAAATCTATCACCTCCCACCACCAAGGTTGCAATCAATTGTTCCACCTTCCCACCCATCCCTTGTCCCCAGGTGGAAAAGAACAAATGACAGGCCCTGCAGATCTTCCCACCTTCCCTGCCTGCTGGCGGAAGCAAACGTGTGTTGTTCTCTGGGCAACAGTGGATTGCCAGGAGAGGGGAGTGAGGTGCAGCCCAAAGGGGTCCTGTGATGGTGGCAGTGGGGGGTGGGGAGGAATGGGCAGGGAGGGGAGTCAGACTGGAGCAAGTGCCTGCAACCTTGGAGAGGGGAAATGATGCATTTCACATGTGAATCTGCCCCTGCACTACTGACATCTGCAGATCTAGACAGATACAGAGCTTTCACCCATGGCAACCCAATTCCCACAGATGTGAACCACATTGGATCAACTCTTTATTTTCCCTGCTATGTAGTTTGATCTTAACTCCAAAAATCTACCACGTATCATGACATTTCTCTTTCTCAGTACTGTATTTATCTAAATTTTGTCTATGTTTTTTTTTTCCTTCTCAATTTTTCTATGGAAGTGAGAGACTGCAAGATTGCCTCTGCTCCCACTTTGACCACAGAAAAGAGGAGTACAAACACAGACAGTTCAATTTCAATGGGACAATAGCATTATTAACACAAGCACACTTTTCTCCCATCTGCCTTTTCTCAGCACCCAGAATGGCACCATGTGAGGCACAGCACAAGGCAGTGCTTGAACTACCTGAACAATTCAGTGATGTTACCTGCAGCCCACAGGAAAAGTTACTAGAAAAGTATAGTCACATTGGGGGTTTTTTAAGTGACACTCCCCTCACTATTATAATGTAATGTAGTTACACCTTTGTTATTGGAGAAAAAGTTGTTGATTAAAAGTTTTGTGTAACCGGTTAATTCCAAGCCCTCATGCAATTGCCAAAATAACATTATTATAGATTTGTTCAGTATTCTCTAATACACAGCAGAATGGTGATTGTTCTGGTGTATTCTTCTTTGTCTAATTATAGCTGAGCACGGAGGATCCCAGTTTCTCTCCATGGATCATTAACAAATTGAGATGCCTAGTTTTGTGTGGTACCAGTCCTTTAAGCCTTCATAAATATTCAGCTCATGATCTTGAATGAAAACAATTCCTGGCTAGCTAGCATGCTAAATGACTCGCAGGCATCTGTGAAATGATTTGCAAATCCCAACCTGTTTCAAAGGGTGCACAAACTGCTTAAGACACATGGGAGAAATCTACTTTTTGAAAAATAATTGCACAACACACACACACACACACACACTACTCTATCCTCTCTCACTGTAGATTTTGAAACAGAGAACAACAGACTTCTTTGCTTGTCAGATTACAACATGCTAGACACTGAGGTTGTAATCCTAGGCATATTTGCAGAGAAGGCGCCACTGAATGCAGCGGAATTTATTTCTAGGCAAACATGTACAGGGTTGCACTGCAAGAGATATCCATGATCAGAACATTCTGAACAGTGATCTTCTGTGTATTCATATACAATGTGAAGACCAATGTTAAGAAGGTTCTGATCATGGATATCTCTTGCAGTACAGTCCTGTACATGTTTGCCCAGATGTACATACACACTGGCCGGAATCGCAAGCCATCTGCAGTAACTCAAGGTCAGAGTAAAACAGAAATAACACAAAGCACTGTCAAGTTAAATCTGTAGGCAGGTTGTGTAGGCAGTGAAGGAATCTCACCTAATGGAACCCAGCAACAAAAATACACCAGCCACTGACAATAACCTTGGAATGCTTGATAAGAAACATAAGCTTCTTCTTGCTCCGAGCAAGTGTCTCTGTTCTCCCCCGCGCCCTCATTATCTATGGCCAGTCCCTGAAAGAAAGGCTGACAATTAGTTTCTAAAATGGAAGTCCTTGAGAGCCCCCTCTGCTCCCAGGTTCCAGCTTCTCTAGGTTTTCTGCAGGGATTCAAAAAGGACACACTGCAGAGACTTTAGGCCCTCCTGATTTATAAAGCAGCACTTTTCCAGCGGGTAATTTAGTATGAGGAGTAAATGAAGCTAAGCACCCGACCCCCCCCCCCCCCAAAATGTAGGATTAACCACTAACAATAAACAAAAGTGAGCTCTTGTACCAGAGTCTACTTATGCATTGCTGAAAGTGAGGACATGCATCAGCAAAAAGGAGGACACTTGATTCATATAAATGTTCGTTTCCTGCAATTGGACCATGAGGGAGGAGTGCATGCAGGGCCAGTCACCCTAAATGTCCTTCTCGCCTCCCTCCTCCTCGAAGCAGGGGCAGATGGCTATCCATCTCACTGGCTTGTCCTTGTCCTGCCTATGCTCGTGTTTATTACCTTACAGCCACTGTTCCTCTTTTTCCTTTCCCTTCCCCCTTCTTCACATGGCTACCCTATTTAGGCTACCTCAGCTCAAACTTTCTGGCCTTGGGTCTGTCTGTAACCCCTTGGCCTGGATAAAAAAAAGAGTTCCTTCTGTTTCCTTTCCTTTCAGAACTTACCCCAATTCTAAGCACATCCATTTTCTGACCCAGTGTCTGGGACAGAAGGAAAAGGAAGAACATCTCTTTCTTTCTTCTCTTTCTTGTCAGCTTTCCAATTCTGACTAAAGTCAATTCCCTTCTTTCTTAACCTCAGAGGCTGAATCAAACAAGTAGACTTCTTCTACGGCAGCCCCACTTCTAATCTCACTCTGCGTTCTGAAACAGTCATTTGGCTATTCTTTCTTGATCAAGTTCATTGTTTTGCCTCAGTTGCTCCCTCTAAACACCCTTTCTGTCCAGAATTCACATGAAAATTACTCATGCTGCACTCCTGTATACTTTGCTAAACATGGTTATTTCTGGCCCCGTTTTACTGGACAAACAGAAATCTACCCTCCTGTACAATACAGTCAGAGTGGCACTGAAAAGTGGCTTCCCACAAGGGAAAGTGATGAAGGCGAGGACATACACCATCGAAAAGCAAGATACCAATTTGCATAAATTTGCATATATTAGCACCCAGAATTCTGTAATGTACATCTCCCAACATAAGTCAAACAACATAAATTGCTGTTCCTTATCACTGTTGGTTAAGAAGGTGCTTGCATTTCTCATCATGCACCGACACAGGTGACTAGCGTGTGACAAGAAATACAAGCCTCGGCTTTTGAACTAGTGACAACTCCATTGCAGTGATTTACACAATTTGCCTTGCTGATGGGAATGAGTAATATGTATGTATTCATGCAACTTCAAAATCCCTGATCTCCGTTCTTATAGTTCTCTGTCTTTAAATCAGACCTCGACTGAACAGCCTTTCAAATAGAGATCACCTTCAAAAGGAGCATTGTTCTATGGCAGACACTGAAATGAAGAACATGCAGCCACCCTGTCCCTCAAGCCCATCTAAGCTAGATTGCCCCAGTCATTCATGTTCTAGAAAGGCTTATTCTCTGAACACAGAGACATAGTGAGCTACTGTGGCCCTGAACAGACCTAAACCAGGACAGGCAGTGAAGTGGGATTTTGGGAATGGCAGTCCAACAAGTATTGGAGAGTCACATTTGTCCATATTTATATCATGTCAGTTCTTTAAGATAGTTATGCGGTGCCGTAGGAGGGGAGGTTCAGCATCTTTTTAAGTTGAATTCCTAATAGTAACACAGCAGAAAGAAGAGCCAAATTTAATCTCAGATGTTGCTGTAACCCTAAACACTAAATGCTTAAATCCAAGTTGAGTACTGACAGAGATGTTATACACACAGGCACTATCACATTCCCCATCACCTCCTCAGTATTAATATCAAATTAACACTCTGAGCATTGATTTGCTTTGATTCTTCACCTGCTAGGAACCCCTAAAATTGCAGAAACATGACAATTTCATCCACAAGTCTGAGAAGCTAATCATTAGCAATAATATATCTGGAGTAGTTCACATAACTGTTCACCTCCCACTACAAAGGGGTGAAATAGTGTGGGATGTGGGAGCAAGTGTTATTCTACTTCTACTGGTTAGGGGGGTGCAGAGTTGCTACGTGAGTGTGAAAGCCTACAGTCGAAGACAGTGGTTCCCAACCTTGAGTCCCCAGATATTCTCGGACTACAACTCCCAGAAATCCTGACCAGCACAGCTAGCAGTGAATGTTTGCTAGGAGTTTTAGTCCAAGAATATCTGGGGACCCAAGGTTGGGAACCACCAGTCTAAGAGATTGTATGTGCTAGCCCTTAGCTCCACATGAACATGTTTGAGATCCATTTACCATATGGCTCAGTTATAGAGGTAATGTGAGCCACAACACAACATAAAGTGGGCTGGAAAAGGCACTGAAACACATCAGCCAACTAACTATAATGGTAGCTGCTGATCCAGCTCTGTTTCAGGTCAGCCAAAAGCTAACATGAACCTAGGTAAATCTTAGTTACATGCATTTCTGCCTGCCAACATGAATACCAATGTTATCTGCATTTCTTTTTGTCAGTCACTTATCTTCACAGGACCTTATTCATATTGTGATTTTAAAGATGAATACAATATTTAAATATTTTCATATATTTATTTCAAACCAACCGATAACCCCAGCAATCCTTCCCAGCAATTAGGTATTCCCACAGAGGAATTTTAGAGGTCAGTAAAGATTTCACAAGGCCGGTTCAGTTTGATTGTCTTGGGGTTTTTTTGTGTGTTTTTTTGTTTTTTTCACCCCTGTTAATTTATCAGCTTGGGCTAGAAATCCTGGGGAAATCAGCTTCCCTGTAAGTTCTTTCAGTCTCTAGCTGGCCAACACTTCACACTAGATTCCTTGTGGTACTTTATTATCCCTGCTTGTAGACTCAACCCTATTAGAAGGCCCAGTAAGAGTCTGTTGAGTGAAAGCAGGGAAGTCCTTACGTTTTATCACAAAACATTTAATCTCAAAATATTTAACATAAACTTTTTTGAAAGGATTGTACTGGCAGTCAAGAACAGCCACAACAGTGTCGAAAGAATAGACCAGACACCCATTTTATTAGGTGAAAAAAACACCACAACTTTATTGGATGCAGCTTTACAGAGGCAAGACATGGCAGTCAAAGCAAGCATCCAGTTTTTGATGACCGAAGTAGTATTAAGAATGTTGAGCCCAAACCTAGCCTATTGTCTGGAGCCTCAGTGACTCTTACTGAAATGGTGCCCATAGGAGTTGCAGATTACGATCAGTGACCAGTGCCCAGACACTGAAGAATGAATGTGGCACTGTCCTTTGAGAGATGCAGGTCCAAGGGACCTTCAGGCCCCCTAAGGGAATCTTTCTCTGTGGTAGGAAGCAGTTTTTATGGTTTGGACTTTTTTTTTTTTTAATATGAACTTCTCCTTGGAAACTGGAAAGCTGAAATAAGAGTCACTATGAATTGCTACTTGGTCTGTTAGTCATCTTCTCCATGTTAATATCTATGTGGCATATGAATGTAGGAAATGCCATGTAGTAAATTCCAGTCCAAATGTCTCTCTGGTTTTTTTTTTTATTGGAATCTTTCTCTCTTTGATGTCAGATGCACCATGGAAATAGATTCTTTCTGATGCTATTCCCCAAGAACTTCACCAGCTAAAACTGCTGGAGTTTGTAATAATTCCTGCAATAATGCCTTGAGTTCCTTTCAATTGCTCCTTCTCTTTCAACAAATGTATACATTAACACTATGAAATAATTCCCTAGGACACTGCAGAGAGTGAAGGTCAATCCCTTAGCAGGCACTGACAACTGAACAGAACATCCTGTGTTTCTTTACTGAGAAGGACTCTTCTTCTTTGATGTCCAGAACAGTATAGCTTATTTCCAAGTAAGCAGGTGTTGTAACAACGGTTGCTGTTTAAGTTCAAATTGCTGAATGTGTTGCTGGTCAGTTGTGTGGAGCCAGGCCTTACACAAAATTAAGGAGTTTGTACCGTTTCCCCGAAAATAAGACCTAACCTGAAAATAAGCCCTAGTATGATTTTTCAGGATGCTCGTAATATAAGCCCTACCCCAAAAATAAGACCGGGTTAAGTGAAACCCCACCCTCCACCATTGTGCAGCAACCAGAAGAAGATGACAGGACTGTATTTGAATAAATGTAGATTGTTTTACATGAAAAAAATAAAACATCCCCTGAAAACAAGCCCTAATGCGTTTTTTGGAGCAAAAATTAATATAAGACCCTGTCTTATTTTTGGGAAAACACGGTATAGTACTGCAAGTGTTTGCTTTCAGTCATTTGAAGTGGCAGGCCAAGAAGGAAAAAGGACTCCAGTGCATCCAGGCAGCAATATGCACATGCCCAGCTGGCATATTGGAAGGAAGACAACCATCAGCAATCTCAAGAAGAAGAAACTGATGGGTGCATGAAAACCAGAAGCTCTGGTGAGTCTATATTAACATCCAGGGGTACTGAAATCATGAATCTGTATGGGGAATGGTATGTGCATGACCATGAAAGGTCCTGAAATGTGAGGTTAGGAACAGATTTCCCTTGTTGTTCATTGAGCTGCTTTCACACACACAAGCCTGGAACTGCTTTGTGGCGCTCGAAAGAAAAAGGAACCCTGATATTATTAGTTGAGACTTTACTGGACTTCACAGGAAAGTTTTCCAAAATATTTTCTGAGGATTAACTCTATTTTATGGATTCCAGCTACTTCTACCATACACAGACTTTGATCTGGTAATAAATACACTCCCTGCCTATGCATGTTGCACAGCATTTTCCCCCCAGTTCACCTGACTGTTCTCTTTGAACTCCTTCTCATGTTTCATATACTCCTTAGATTTTAGATAACCTTACAATATGATCAACTTGAAGGTTATATGCAAGTCACAGATCCTGGAGATGCTTTTTTCTCTCTTTATATAGAAGTGGGAGAAATTAAATGAAAAGCAGAAATTTAAAGTCAGCGGATTGCAAAGGGATTAACTCCTCAAAGAGTTTTTGAGTTTCATCAAATGAGAGACACCACACAAACTAAAGTGCATGTCACAAGGCACACTGTCACCTTGGAGACCCAAACCTGGAATCTACAACTGTTTCCACCTGCTATGGACCAATCCTGCATGGGGTTTATATTTCAAGTTTCTTGAATGAGACCCACTGGGTTCTGGGTCAACCTGACAGGAAAAGCACTGTGCATAGTACTATGAACATCAGTCTCTGACTAGGACATATATTTTCTGACACTTTTAAAACAACAAGTCACACAGGAGAAATGTATGGTCCCTGACCCAGCACTTCAGTCCATCCAGAGAAAACTGACTATTAATTAGGATGTGCCTGGGGAAACCTGCATAAAAGTTTGATTGATGATTTTGGGGCTCCCAACCATTTCCCAACTTAACACATGAGGGTGTAAGACCTCCTAGGTCTTTGTTGTGAATTGCACTCTGACAGACACACTTCCAAATCTTTTCTCCTTTTTGGCTTCTCTAAGTCACATTTTGAATGGCTAAGAAGCTTTACTTTCTTCTTACACTGACCCAGTGCCATGGTTACCATCTGTCAACCATGGTGTCATGACCCAGAGTTTCACACCAAACTAACCTCATTTCCTATTCAGATGATCCTTTTCCACCACCACACACACTGTTCTGGGTGAACTGGATTTGGCAGTAAAGATAACTGGAGGGCTTTAAAGTCAGCTTCCAGAATTATCTAAATACCTTCAATAGGGGGCTTCCTGAGGGAAAAATACCCAAGTATTTTCATTTTGTCAAAGCTTTTTTCAACTTAGTGACTTCCCAATGTTTTGATCTAGAAAGCACCAGGCATTTCTTCCTGTAAATGGAGCAAAACATCTCCACTAGCTACATAGGTTTGCTGCTTGCGACAATGGTCAACATGGCACCGCCCTTCATTCGGTGTACAAGAGCCCATCAGATTGACAGTTGCATCTTACTTCAACATTGGCAATGGAAAACAATGGGAGACAGTGGGAGATGTTGCAGCCCAATACTGAGGCAAGTAAGAAGGGTCACGCTGGAACTGACCAAAGGCCTATCTAGTCCAGCATTCTCTTTAGTTAATCAGTGGGAAACCGACAAGAAAGCCATTTTCTGCTCATGTTCACAAGCCAGTGTTTATGTATTATATTTATTGCACTTCTTTGCCACCTTTCTCCTGGTGGTTGGTCTCAAAGTGGCTTACAAATCATTATAATAGATAAGAATTAGAAACAACATACAAAAAAGCAATTAAAACTAAGATAGACAACAAATGTAGAGCTAGTAGCTTGGTTAAATCAGAAAATTAAAAAACTACCTTGCTTCTGATGCAGAAGATAATATATATATATAACAATCAAAACTAGTAGCCATTGATAGTCTCACCCTTTGTAAACTTGTCTCAGCAAATTTCAAAACCATCCCAGCTGGCGGCCATCACTAACTTTCACCAGATGCTTTGTCACTATAAGCAGGATACTTTGTCTCACTCAGTGAGCAGACCTGAAGGGCACCAAGGAAGAATGAAAGCAGAATCATCTTCCTGTAAATCCCCTGACTGCCTGGGAATGAAGCAACGTGTCAATTGAACTACCATTGTTATACAGACTGGGGATGATGTGGGTGTAGTCCAGCACATACGGATGGTACTAAGCGGGAGAAGGCTGTTCTGTGACATGATGATAGGTCATTCAGGCAGTAAAAAATACAGCTTCCTTGAGGGGATTGCCTGACCCCCTCCATCATTGCTTTCTTCACATGCTAACAGATGATGGACGAGAGAAAAGGATCACAATGTGTGTGCTTACCTTGTGTGTAGGCTGAACCGAAGACCAAGAACCCAGATTTTCTAGGATTCTTGCTTACATATATTGTAGAGCCTGTGCTTCAGCAGGAATGGCTCCTTCTTCAGACTTCTCTATGCTTGCATGGGGAAAATTACAATGAAGGGGACAGGGCAAGGTTCTGCTCTAAAGTGTGAGGAAGAAACTGGATTTATTAACATCTGAGTAGGGTCCATGCTTTTTAAAGATCCCTTGAATTTGAGAACATATTTCCTTGTGGTCAAAAGTGGAGACTTCCTAGTCACAAAGATGAAAGGCGTATTATTTTATGTATGTCTAAATCTGCTTTTTAAATGTTTTAAATGGTTTTAACTAACTATTTTAATACTAATATATGTTTAACTGTTTTTTCAAGTAATGATTTATCACATTTTAATTGGCTTATCTTTTAATAATTTGTGAGTTGCTTTGAGAGAAAATAATTTGAGAGAAAGGGGGCAAAGAACTAAACTAAAACAGAACTAAAATACAATAAAAGTAAAAAATAAATTAATAATAATTAATAAATGAGATCCTGTAAGGATAGGAGTGCTATAATCTTTTGTCCTCACCCTCATATTTTTATTTTTTTACTTCTAAATTCCTTTTTCCTTAAATAAAAATAATGCTTAAAATTTTTATTAATACAATCTGTGTTTGTGGTTAGTTCTGTGTCTCACTTCTACTACAGTGTTGATTAAACTTGCCAAGGCTGAAGTGATTTCAGTTTAAAGGAGATTATTTTATTATGGTCATTTCTTGGAAAAGATGGGGGGGCATGTCCCCTAGAATCTCTCAGGTAACATGGCCACTGCTCATGCTTCCTGAGGGATGCTGAAACATGTGATTCAAAAAAGTTATTTTTCTAGGCCCAGGTTGTGGTTGGCCAATTAATTGTTGGCATCTCACTTGCCTGTTTTTATGAAAATCACCTCTAACATCCCAAGATACATATGGAGTGTTGGCAGGTCTTTGACTTAAAAGTGGCTTGGAACTTAATGTGGGGATGGTGCCTTTTGCAAGTGGGATCTCTAACTAGACAGTCGGTGATCAGAGAGATCAGGAAAGTCTGCTGAGTTTCGACAATAACTCTTCCTGGCTTTAACCAGTCAAAAATGTTAGAAAATGCTGCATTCCACAGTACACTAAGTTGAAAACTTCAAAGAAAGCTTCTCCATCCAGATTTCAGGGGGCAGGGGGGGAAATGCAGGTCAAAGGCTGAGTGTTTGTAAACTAACAATCCCCAGATGACATTGGAAGAGGCTCAGTAAAAGGCTATTCTTTCTTTTCTTTTCTTTTTCCTTCTTGGAAATACAGAGGGAAATGATTTTGGGGGAAAAAGTAGTAGTTTCATATGTAAAGAGTGATGATGGAATTGTGCAGGTTTTCATAAATGGGACATGAAAGGACCCGAAACAAAGATCACACCGTGTATGTCTGTGTAGGTGTGTCTGTATGTGGTTGTGAGGTGGGTGAGCACACATGGCCTGTAAACAGTTGACTGAAACTCAAGTTCCATGGACAAGATTCAAGTCTTCTTTTTATATGCAACACGTCTAGTCAAAAAATGACAGGTTGTTGTCTGCTAAGTATCGCTCTTGAAGGACCTTGTACTTTCTGTTCACAGCATGTCTCTTCCAAGGATAATAACACTCACAGAAAGATCATCCCATTTTATAACAAGGATGAAGGCTATGGCGAGGCATCGGAGGAGATCAACTGCTACTACTCTATAGCCTCCTTGTTAAAAACATTAGATGTTATCTAGCGATCAGATATCAGCTGCTACTTTATAAACTTCTCGTAAAATGTGCTCTCGCAGGTGGCCTCATGGACGTGAATGTGGCTGCCTCATCGCCCACTGTGGATAAAACTCCATACCGTAATCGAACCCTTCACCATAGTCCACAATGGATTCATGCATTGACAGTCATAAATTGAGACTGTTAACCATCCTGGATACCTGTTACCATAACCTACAAGGTACTGTCAGAAAGAGGCCTAGGCAAGGATAAGCCTGAGATCCATTCAGTATTGACAAGATCTCGGTAGGTGCCTTACCTAGTTACACAATTACATGCGGGAAAGTTTTCCTCTCTTTTTTAATATAGGAAAGAACCATGAATGACTGTTATTTTGCACAAATTGTATTCATGTTGTACCTACCCAATTTACAAGTGAGCCACTCAGACACCAACTAGACTTATTTGACCATATGTGCTCTGTGGTTCATGCTTCATAGTTCCAAGGAGAAGTGGATGAATGGAGGGGATAATGTGTGGTGCTTTCATGATGCATTGGCTTAGCTCTTTACCAAGATTGTAATTCTACATGGGAACATGCATAATTGTTCCATTTTTTGCATGGAATATCAATTAGAACAGAAGTACCTCAATCACCACGCCAAGAGCCAAAACAGAGTTTAAAGAAAAATAAGTTAATTACATCCTTAGGTTGGCATTACAAGTACCATTATCGCTGCAAATACAATTCATACCTTTGATCTAATACATATAAAAGGTGACATCATTATTTTCTCACACTTTTAATGTTCAGTTTTTTTAAAAGGACTATTTAACCCCCCAAAAAAAACCCTCACCATCTCTCTCTCTCTCTCTCTCTCTCTCAATAACACACATAAACATACATCTGAATAGTTCAGAGAAATCTTTGGCCTTCTTTGCTTTGAATGTTTTGTAGTTGAGAAAAATAATATTGACTTTTAAAAGTTTGTGCCCAGCCAAAGTATTGTTGTTCCCCCCCCCCCCAGCTTTGCAGCAGTAGGCAACCCTCCCGTCAAGATCCTCTATGATGGCAGAACCGATGGAGAAAGGCATCAATAGTGTAGGTTTGATGTTCATTTTTGTTTATTGCCGTTAGAGTGACCAGATGCCCTACTTTGCAGAATACAATTCTCCATTTAAAAAGCTGTCAAAAGACAGACTTACTCTAGACATCATCCTCTATTTGTAAGGCAGTCTTGTGTGAGTCAAAGATAAAGATAAACAAACGAACAAGTCTTTATGGAAGTAATAGGTTTATTTTACCATTAGCATTCATGGAGTAGAGGCCACCTCTTTATATGCATGTTGCTGGAACAGATCAACATAGCAACCTCTTTGTAAAGATGAAAAATGCTAAGAAGGGAGATCCAGTTTAGTGCTTGGGAAAAAAGGATGAGCAAACCCAACCTTCACCTGGTCAAAGTGGGGTGTGTTGTATTTCTACTTAAATTTTAGTAATTATTTCTAATTTTGTGTCCATGCATACCAACAACCATATGAAAGTTCTATGCAAGCATACATCCTCATTTGCTCTCCTCCCCTCCCTCCTTCCCTCCTTCTCTCAGTTTTGTTTTTGTTTTTTGGCAGTGCATCTATCCTAATTATAATCTATTGTTAAGGTTCCTTAAGAACTGTGCAACTGAACAGCAGAATATAAACTCTTTAAAACCATTTAGACAAATAAACGGCTATTCCAGTTGATTGACCCCGCCATTCAGCCAAGCTGACAGTGGGATATGGGCGTCGTAGGAGGTTGTGTGTTTTCTTTTTACAGAGGGCAGTCCTTTATTTGAAAACATCCTTTACAGTGGTGCCTCGACTTATGAACGTCCCAACATACGACCATTTCAAGTTACGACCAGCTCCGGCCGCAAAATTTTGCTTCGACTTGCGGCCGGAGCTTCCAGTTACGAACAGAAAAAGGCAGGGGGGAAAAAAGCGGGGAATTCAAATTGCTAACTGTTGGTAGGAGAAGAGGCTGCTTCTTTGTAGCTCTTTCGCCCCAGCAGTTAGAGTGAGTGCAATCGGAGGAGGCTTCGGACTGCCTGGTAAGGTAAGGTATGCTTTCTGCTTTTTAAAAACTGTTCTGGGTGGGTTTTGCAGCGTGGTTTTGGGCTGGGTGGTGGGATTATGTTTCTATGCTGTGATGGGTCTTGCAGGGTCTGTTTGCTTTTTGGGTTTTTCCCCCCATTTCCAATGGGTCTTGCGGGGTTTGTTTGCTTTTGGGGTTTTTTTTTCCCCATTTCCAATGGGTCTTGCGGGGTTTGTTTGCTTTTTGGGTTCCCCCCCCCCATTTCCGATGGGTCTTGCATGGTTTGTTTGCTTTCTGCTTTGCTTTTTTTGCATTTCCGAAGGGTCTTGCACGGTTTGGTTGCTTTCTGCTTTGCTTTTTTTGCATTTCCGAAGGGTCTTGCACGGTTTGTTTGCTTTCTGCTTTGCTTTTTTTTTGCATTTCCGAAGGGTCTTGCATGGTTTGTTTGCTTTCTGCTTTCCTTTTTTTGCATTTCCGATGGGTCTTGCACGGTTTGTTTGCTTTCTGCTTTGCTTTTTTGCATTTCCGAAGGGTCTTGCACGGTTTGTTTGCTTTCTGCTTTGCTTTTTTTGCATTTCTGAAGGGTCTTGCATGGTTTGTTTGCTTTCTCCTTTGCTTTTTTTGCATTTCCGATGGGTCTTGCATGGTTTATTTGCTTCCCCCCCCCCCCTTCGGCCGGAACGGATTAATCGCATTTCTGATGGGTCTTGCAGTGTTTTGGGTTTTTTGGGTGATTTTTTTCTTCGGCCGGAACGGATTAATTGCATTTCAATGCATTCCTATGGGAAATGGTGCTTCGACTTATGACCATTTCGAGTTACGACCGGAGTTCTGGAACCAATTAAGTTCGTAAGTCAAGGCACCACTGTATATCAGTAGCTGCTAAGGACTGAGCAGGGAAAGGTATCTCATACAGTGGTGCCTCGCTAGACGATGTTAATCCGTTCCACGAAGATCGCTGTCTAGCGAAAACATCGTCTAGCGAAGCACTTTTTCCCATTGGAATGCATTGAAATCTCTTCAATGCGTTCCAAAGGGAAAACTCGTCGTCTTGCGAAATCTCCCATAGGGAAACCTCGTCTAGCGAGTGCGGGTCCCCGTTGGAATGCACTGACAGCTGCACTGACAGCTTTTCACCACTAGTCGGCGCATTCCTATGGGGAAACCTCATCGTCTAGCGAAAATTCCCCGTAGAGAGACATCGTTTTGCGAAGCGCAGTAGCGATCGCAAAAAGGCATCGTCTAGCGATTTCCTCGTCCTGCGAGGCAATCGTCTAGCGAGGCACCACTGTACTGAAATGGTGGAGGAAGCTCCTCCTGCTTGTTCCATGAGCCATCTGATGGACTATTGAATGAAAGACCTGTTTCAAGGACTGTAAGAATTCTCAGTGGACTTGAAGTTGTCCTTCAGTAATTTTTACTAGAGCTGCAGACTGGGCCTCTAGTCACAGATTTCTCCAATTTGTTGAGATGAACAGTATTTCTACTAAATTCATATTATAGTAGGCCTTTCCCCTAAACATATTGATATTTATAGTTTTATAATCTATATATTTTCATCCATCAGTCTAGTGATGGACAGATAGATAGATAAATACACACACACACATTTTATGCAAACCTGTGTCCTCTTTTGCGTGAGTTGGCCCATGTGGGGGTAATCAAATCATCTGCACCTTCCACATGATCTCCCTATTTAAATGTTACAGGAGTGACAGCTACATCTTTCAGAACAGAAGAGACCATGGCATTATTCTATGATTCTATGAATATCTTAATATTTAACAACAGGATAGCTCTTAGGATAAGTGTGTTTCCTTTCCCCCACATGGGTTAGCTCTCTCTTGCTCAAATAACTCCATTTATCATTATATCCATGCATGGCTCAAACATGAGTTATTGAAAAGCTTGCATCATCATAATCCCCAGAGATCCAGATTCAGAAATATTGTGCCCAGTCTTTGAGTAGCCAGCTGCTAAGATGCTATGATCAGAGCTTCTCCTGCTACACCTAGTGGTTTAGTGGAGCCAGCCTCACAGGACCAAAGCCCTGGGATTTTCTGAGTAGCAGGGACTGAGATACCATCTGCCCCACCTACCTTTCCTCTGAATTTAGCTGCAGTCCTCACGGTAGCTGGGAGAGAAACTGGTTTTTCCAGGAACACTATTGCAAGCTCTTCTCTGTTATACTGCACAGTGTCTGAGGATGGTCTGATCTTGAATAGGCAAATAAGAACCATTAGAACTATTAGCTTTAGGGGGAAAAACTGGAGCAGCAAGTGGCCATCTTGCCTCTTCTGCTCACTACCATTCACACTTGTTGAAAAACAGCCCTGACAATTGCTTTGTGTTTGAATGAGAAGTGGTGAACTGATGAAAATAAATTATAGTGAGCACAAGAGGGGATCCTGTAGACCATCTCGACTGCTGCCATTGGTGTGGTCAACATTTACGCTGCCCTTTGCTGTGTAAAGCTTGGCATTCTTTTTCCTGCTGGCAATGCAGGCATGATATTGGGCAGCAATATTGGGCCATTTCCTGGCTTTTTGAATCATGGGTACAGAAGCACAATATTCCACATTCATAAACCAGAGGGGTGTTTTTTTTAAAAAAAAAGAATTGAATATAATGTTTTCTGGACCCTAAGTTATCCCACTGGGTAGCAGGCAAGTATATCACATTTAGGTTTAAGGGTTAAAAAGTTACAGACTGGTAGTTCAGTAAAACCAGCAGTACATGTTTCCTTTAATGCACATGAGTTGAACTGCTTCAGGTTCACTGAATCCAGTTAAGGTTTGCAAATTTAAGCACAGTGAAATGTTTAATTTATTACTTCTCACATTCAAGGAAAGAGGCATAGCTTGTCTCTAAGTTTAATTATTGATCCCATTTAATGAGGAGAGGGAAGACCATGTTTTTCCACACTCTCATAGTTTATACCAGAACTCTAAGAACAGTGACAAATATCTCTGAAACATTTCAGAATAACTTTTTATAACATTTTGCTAATACTTTTATTTCTGATAACGTTCTAAACTAGCTGACTATAGTAGCCTGATTCAGATGTAACCATCCCAGGCAATAAACTGTGGTCTATTGGCCCAATAACAAACCATATGCTCCCTACTTCTCCCTTTTATGCATATGGCTTTGGCATGTCTGTTTTGCCTTGTTCAAGCCATAATTCCCTCTGCCATCCCCAGTGGGACAGAGTGGAAAAGAAATTTCAGCTGCACTTACATATAAACCGGGATATGAAACAAGGATTACCTGGTAAAGAGAAAGAGAGAAAACCAGAGCTTTTCAGCTCATATGTCACAGGAAATTGTGACAACATACACTAGAGGCTCCAAAGCAGTAGGTGTGAGAGAAGGCGGAGATGGGCAAACAAGGAATGCACAGGGAGCGCACGGTTCTTTCCATGGTTTGTTGATCCAAAATTGTTACATCTGAAATGGGCCACTGAGTTTATGTTGATGTAAGTGCCACTGCCGAACAGAAGTCCCCACAAAAATCAAAATAGAGTTGACTGACTGGAGATCCAAAAGCTCTATTTTAGACCCATTTGTTTCTGTTTTCTTCAAATAATGCCAGCCTCCTATGGCTCTCAAAAGATTTCACTTGAGATAAGGAGCTCTCCATGAAACATGCTTTTCCCTCTCTTCAAAAATGCAAAGGACTGCCAAGGAGCACCAAGTGACCATCCAAATTACCCCATTCTAGAGCTTTGTTGTTCTTTTTTTCACCCCTCTCTCTTTTCTCTCTCATCATAATCTGGAATTGATCTCCTTTTAATGGGACCACCTGGTGGGAAGGGTATCCTAATCACCATGTGTTTTCCTTCAGCCTTTTTTTAAATGCCCAGCCTACTGAGTTAAATGATGTACACAAAGGAGTTTGCCTCAAAAGACAAGACCTCCTCTCCAGATAGTCCTGGCTGCTCAAAGCATAATTGCCTTTCCCATTGAGAAGCTTTCCTACCTTTCCTTCTCTGTGGTGTATATCTTGCAGCTAAGTGTGCATGTTTAGGAGTCAGCTTGTTATCAAGACTCTTATGGTATGATTTTCCACATAGATGCAGAGTGTTTACCGGCCTTTCCTCCACAAAATGGGACTTTTTATCAAGGGAGATGGTAGCTCTTAATGATATTTATTTTAATAATTTGGCCTTTCACTGCTGTAGCATAGAGATTTCCAGAGGAGACCTAACAATCCCATAGTAACATTCAAAGACATTTGGAAATATGGTTCATTTGTATTAATTAAAGAGCACACAGCTTTCTCGTGTATATTTCATTCAATGCCATTTAAAAGTTTTGCATTATAGAAAATTGTTGTCAGCCTCTGATCTGATGTACTTCAAAAGACAGAGGTGTAGCAGTAGACCAGGACTGAGGACGCTCCTCACCAGGCTGTGAAATGTACTGGTTAAAAGCTTCCAATATTAAACTGCTGTGTGAATTGTTAACAGGAATATATGTACATTATTTTACTCAGTGAAATTCTTTGAAAGAATTACAGTATATGAAAATGTGCTTTTTATTATGGTTGCCTCACAGTTATAGAGACATTATTGTATTACATTAAAAATTAGCTTAAGCGGTATTGTGAAACAATCTTGTATGTATCCACAAGACAAATTACCAACCTATAATGTAACAGGACAGCAATACTAATTTTATTTGTATGGCATTTTAAAAAACAAGAACACAGACATGATGCATTTCTATCATTAAGTCAATAAATGGCTTAAAGTAATTAGTTTATTATAAACATCATAAAACTTGTCATAATGCAGGCTCATGTGATACACCTCGGGGAATATTTTAATTGCAATAAAACTGTCATCTAGATGAAGTCATTAGCTTAATACTTACTTTCATTGGTTTCTAATACTATTATAGTAACAGGAATGAGGGATTTGACCATTTCCTCTGCACTGGTTGTGACTGAGTGAGAAAACCATTATGGAAAGTGGTCTGTGATGTAGCCAATGGGGTTCGTAATTAGGAAAAGCACCACTTTTGAGGCCACCTGAAAGCAAACACAAAACTCCCAGCACTTAATGGAAGCTGTGGTCTGACACACACAGGTGGAGGCTAAGCATGGGAAGGCTGCTTTAATGATGGATAGCGTAGAAATGTAAATATGTCAAATTAAATTTGGACTACTACTGAGAAAGATGAAGTAATCGCTAGTCCTATAACAAAATCTTTCTTGAGGTTGAAAATGGAAGCTGGTCCAGACTGAAACTGGGTGCAAGCTTGAATTATATGGAAAACTGTACATGTACATGCAACTATACATACAAAAGTATCCTTAATGTAGGAACTCAGTCTCTCAGTCACTCTAGAGAGGTAGAGGTATGTGGTAACACAATGTCAGGTCATTGCCATTTGGCATGGGCCCATCTCAATTTACATGCTGAGTTTTAACACACATAATAATGCCTGTGGTACTTTGCTATGATTAGATTGCATTACATTGTGTACATGAGATCACCATGTACAATGTTACCAGGATTCACATGTTAGATGTTTTATTATAGCAGAAAAATGAGTAAGTAATATGTTAGAACCCAAGGAACTGAAATTTTATGATGAAGATGTTGGACCTTTCTACAGCCTTGCATGCTGCCTCTAGTAGGTTTGGCTCTGAAGGACTTTTCTGGGCTGGGGTGACTGTCAATCTATCCAGCAATAACCAATAGTTCCCTCCTGCCCCTAAATTCAAAGAGAGCCTCACCTCTCTCCTCAGCTCTTCTTTCCTCTGTTGAGTTTGTTGAAGTCTGTTGCTAAAAGCAGTCATATTTGACAGTTTGCTGTTTGGTCTATTCACAACTATAAGTAAATACATGGTTTTTTTATTCTTTCTCCTACTGATGTCTCACTGTGAGTTATAGAGACTGTAAGTGCCAATTATTGAGAAAAGGGATGGGCTACTCTGGAGTACTTGAAGCTATTCTGCTCTGCGAATCTCTACCACAGGTAGAGGAATTTAACAAAAACATTCAAAAGTCTGCAACAGAAGCAAGAGCTGGGATCAAAACAAAACATACAATATTGTGAGTGGCAAGCACAGAGCTTTGAAATAGTGCAATGGGGTATGAAACTTCCTTCATGTACAGTAAGAATGTTTAAGCTCTCATGAACTTTAAGAAATTGTAATTAATACCACACAAGGCATCCTTAAAATTAGAATAAGTCAGAATCCATTGTTGGTTAAACTAATGAAGGACTGTTTTGCTTGTCACTGAGAGAAATAGATAACAGATTCTGAAAGACAGACTGAAAGATGGAAAGACTCAACCCTCAGAAAAGGAGTTTGCTCTACAGAAAGTAGGAACAATACCAAACTGATTGTACATTTTTTAAAAAAACCTGTTACCTACAGCAACCAGTGGTTTCTATAGCTAGATATGGAAGTCAATATGATTTATGGGGCAGGAGAAAGGGGGTAAGAGATATTGTAAACCTAGATTTCCAGACATCATTCATATGGGAATATGACATGAGATTCAAGTTCTAACATGAAATGTTACTTTCATTATGTGAAAGTTTGCAGTTCTTTAAAAGATGTGGTGGTGGTAGAATACATATTATGTATGTAAAAGGCCCTACATTTTGCCCTTGGCACATGCAGGTAGAATTGGCAAAGTGTGGAAATTTATGGCTTTAAAAATCTCTAACTACGCAGGAGAAAAAGGTTCAGGGACCTACAGAGAAGAATTAGCTTCAGGTTTCCTCAAAGTAGACAACCCCTTATTGCTTAGTTCTCCTCAACTGGCACTTACGATCTCAATAATTTACTCAGAGAGAATGGTAAAAGAAAAGAATAAAAATGTTCATTTACTCAAAGTTCTTCGTAGATCAAAATAAAAAGCATTTTGTTGAAACATATTAGCTGGTTACATGGACAGAATTTAACTGATTAAGTAGCTTCATGACTGACTAAGTGACTTGCTGACTGACTACATAGTTTTAAATGTCTTCCGATTGTCTGACTGGAAAAAGAGTGGGGAAAGAAGACTTGGGTAGAGAGGTGTGTGTCTCTTCAAAATTCTGAGTCAGAGGGGCAACAATTGGCTGCTACTGGATTGACATTCACCCCAGTCCAGAAACATCCGCCTCGGTCAAAAACTCTTAACTTCTCTTAAAGGCAACATACAAGGTTGAAATAATTCCAACAGGTAGGGCTCCTCCCCCAAACATTTGGAAGAGCACGCCAATCAGAGCAAACAATGGACTGGCCTACACTCTGAATCTGTAAGAAAGAAAAGATTTTCAAAGGAGACCCTTTATGAAAGATGTGGGCCATTCTCCTTTTATTTCTTCCAGCTCCTGTATATGAAATCAGAAGAACAAGATGTAGTAGCTGTAGTAGCTGTAGTCGATTTTTCTCTCTCTTTTCTCCTTCCTGTCACTCTTGAGAGGAATCTAATTTGAAAATGCCCTCTTGTACATGTTCAAAAGAGTCTATTTATCAAGATATAGTTATGTTTTAAACAATTATGAAGATATGAAGAATGGAACAAGGAGAAGGCTGGTACAAGACAAATTAATTTGAAAACCTTCTTATAAGGGCAGAACAGACAGCTTCTACATCTGTTTATAAAAATGTTAACACCTCAGCTGTAGATAGGGAAAACATCTCATTAGAATATGAAAAGCATCCATTAAACGCCACTTGAGAATCCCAGATGCTGACATATATAATCTGACAGCTGAAAATTTGGAGTACTAGAAAGTAGCATATCCCAAAAGCATAGAAGCATTATTCCTTGTCTATGCTCTTTTGAAATTAGACAAGGAAACCTCCCTGTTTACTTTTAAGAAAATTGACACATCACTTTCTCATAAATATAAGCACATTAAGTGCCATTCCATAGGGAAACCCCTTTGTCTGAAGTGGCTTCTTAGGGTAGCTGCAGCAAATTTAACCATGTCAGCACAACTCCTCTTGTTCAGACAGGTTTGCTGGCGGATCAAAATCCTGCAATTGTGTCATGGGCCATTTGACACAAATCGCTCCCTATATGAGAAGGCATGGGCAATTTCTTAGTGACTGCCACGCTGACAAAAGTACTCTAAAAATTAGGCCTTTAGGAGCTGTGGCATATGGAAGATGAGTTTAAAAGCAAGAGAATTTGGTAGCTGATTTAAACAGCAGCCCCCCTCCCCAAAAAAAGGAGGGAGGGAGGGAGAAGAGATGTAAATAAACAATAAAGTACCTAAAGAGTTTTTCTAGTGCCAGCATTTTTTGATTACTGATGAAGATTGAATTGAAGCATTCAAGACGGGAAATGCTTCAGTCCAATAAAGTGATCTGTGGCAAGGTTGCTGACTTTTGAAAAAAAGGTAATAAAAGGAAACCCAATTTTGATAGATGCGGATCGATGACATTGGAATAAATAGTCCTACCTGCACACCTACAAAATGGGTTCAATATATTGAAGAACATACAAGGAAATTTGGAGAATGATATTTAAATGGGAAGTTATTGAAAAAGGCATTGAGAAGAATTACTGCCCTAAGGCAGGCGAGATCACCCTGAGAGCCTACCCAGATGGGTGTGTGGCTCAGATTGATGTGGGCGGGAATGCTTCCCAGATATTCAGAATCACTCAGCCCACTTATCTTATTTTTCTTTGAATATATACTATTTTCTTTGTAGTTCCCCTCTCTTCCTCCTTCCCCCTCTCCCCCTTCCGCCCTTCCCAATCTCCAACCTCTCTCCACTTCCTGCAAAGCATCAAGCAAAGGGCAAGAGACAACAATCCCCGTCTCCCCCTCCTCTGTTTAGGAACTGAGTTTTAATCTGCTCTCGTCTGTGCTGAGGAAAACACTCCTGCATATCACACCACAGCTGATGTCACGGGAGTTCTCCTTGTACACCCCACCCCACCGCCCGCAGATCCCTGGATGATCCAAATCAAGGAACTAGACGGATATAACAAATCTGAAATGTACCCCGGTTCCCAAGTGGTGAAAAATATCCAGAAGCAGAAAGGAAGAGGGAAGGATTTATCTGAATCTGATGTTACATGCTGAACTATTCTGAAACAATGGGCAACAAAATCCCCTCTTAGCCTGGAGTTTGTGGATGAGCTCTTAGGTGACAGGAATGGAAAGGCCACAGTTCTGAGTTACACCACATCTCATTTGTGTCACGAACAATTGTGATGCAAATTATTTATTTTATGCTGCCACATCCTGTACCCTCGGCACACCTGTAGCCCTCAGTGTCCATCATGTCTGACCGTGGTTCATGGTCACTTCTTGCTGTGCTGTTTTGTCAGGAGCCAAGTTTTTCTGAGGGTTTCCCCATTTTGTTCAAAATATCTTTGTTACTTTTCAAACCTTGGCGTGCCTATAGTTACCTTACCTGTTTGGATTAATAATTATTTTACAACAAAGAAACACCCACATAGGCTTTAGGGAAAGTCTCTTCTCCAGAAACATGCATGTTTTGCCAGCTTGAGAGAGAGATTTTTTTTCCCTTTCAAAAACTAGTCCCCAGCCCTCCCCCTGCCAGCCATTTTCTTTATCCCTGCAAGAAGATTAACTCTTCAGAATGCCTATCATCAAATTGCATTGGTCCAAAGGGGATTCTTATGCTCCTAGGCATCTGGCATCAGCAGAGAGTTTAATCTTCATGCATTGACTGTCATGCTAGCTCTGAAGAAGGACTCCGGATTTCAGGCAGTGACTGCCCTGCTTGAAAGAAACTTGCCGTCTGTCAGTGAGAATTTTAAAATAATTTCAGCTGTTGTTGCCTTCCTGACACTGATAGACAGTGTTGAAACAAGGCTTCGGTAGGCAAATACGTTGTCACAGGAGAGACAGTTTACAGGAAAGTAATGAGACATTTTAAACGCAAATAAACATTCTTCTAGGACAGTCTTTATTGGTTTGTTGTCCTAACTGCAGCAAACAGGAGAATACTGTCAAAACAGCTTTTTTTTAAAAAGAAGAACTTATGTAACTTTCAGTGTTGTCATGTTGTAGTCACAGGCATTACCTTAATGCATAATGCATGGCTATTATTACTCCAAGGAATCCATCAGGTTCCTAAGCATCACACCTTTCAAGTAAAAGGAAAAACAACGTGTCTAACAGACATGGACGCATAGCTAAATGTGAAAAGCTGAAGTCAAGCAGAAATGCCCCATTGACTTTCAATCACCATTATTTAGTAAAAAGTATCGCCATTGCACAGACTTTTCTAAACTTGTGGTTCTATTACTGCTATTTTGTCAGAATGTCTCCCCCAGAAAACAGCTGCCTGTTTTACATGCTCCTTCCCAACCACAATGTTAAGGGCAGCCACACCAACAGAGGCTGAAAAGACAACAATAAGAAATCAGGCCTTCTCGGTGGTGACCTCTGCTCTGTGGAATAAACTTCCATCAGGCTGCATCCATCCTGAATTTTAGGAAATTACTAAAGACAAAACTTTGTAAAGCAGTCTTAAGGAGCATATCCCCTGCTGTTGTGAATTTTTATTTTTAAATATAGGGTTTTAAAAAAGAGAGAGAGTTGTTCATTGCCATATTGTTTGGCTTTGTATGTGGGTGGTCTTGGGTGGGTAGAAGATAGTGAGTCTATTTTGTAAACCACCCAGAGTAGTAAGTATGCCAGTATACGATTTAAATAATTAAATAAACAGGTTGAGAACATACAGATCACATCTTAGCTACTCAAAACTTAAACCATATAAGGAAGAGTGAGCAACTCTGAGCTTATTCAGATGGGCACTTATCCTGCTGTTTGGTGGAGTATGGGGGCAGATTGGTTTGCTCTTTTTTTCTGGTGACCATACAACGAGCAGACCAATTTGCTATCAAGGGCACCCTAACCCACGCCTTTTTGAGTCCCTGTCAGAGGCTTCTACTTTTTTGGTGCGGGTGAGTGCACTGTAGTCACATGTGCCATTGCTGGGAATGGACTAAAATAGAGTCTTGCAGCTGTAAAGCTGCCAAGGCTCCTTCCGGTTTGAATTTCTGGTATTGTGAAGTGGCTTAATAGAAGAGATGCTTCAGAATATTGGCAAAATGAACACAAATATTTTCTTTCCTTTGTGTGGAGTGCCGATCAAAATCAGTTGTGAGCAGTTTCTTGATTAACACAGAAAGGAAAGAAAAACTATTTTTAAATGTTAATCTAAGTGATTCAGAGTATCTAACAGAAGCAAAAAATTAATACATTCACTTATTCTGCCCCTCTACTGAGGAGGAGCAGAAGTGTTCAATTTAGAGCAGAAAGAGTCAGAAAATCACTTGAGGTTGATATGCCATTTGGATGTGAGAATCACACCAAATGACATATTAACTTCTCCACCTGATCTCAAGTGACCCTATTTTGACTGCACCAAAAGGACAGTGCAGATGCGCCCTCTGGCCCTCCAGACGTGGTTGGATTGCAATCTCCCTTCAGCCCTAGCCTGCATACCCAATGATAAGGATCGTCGGAATTGCAGCCCAAAAATGCCTGGGCTGCAGTTGCCCATTCCAAATGAAGGCTTTGTAGTTATGATTATAACTTTGAGTTGGGAATGAAAATAGACCCAGGTCTCGGTGCAATAATGCACCTAGACAAGGATAACAGTATGTTACATCCAATCAACAATCCAGCTGCTATATTTTGTCTGACCAGTGGTTTCCATTACAAGAAACTCAATGTTACCAGAATATAGGCAGTTGTTCAGTAATTGTTTAGTTTAGCACTTCATTTACTTTTCATCAAAATTCTCATTCATTTTGTTATCAATTTGTAAAAATAATTTTCATTGCCTTATTTAATCATTAAAATAGCTCTGGTGGATCAGACCAAGGATCTAGTTGAGCATTTTATTCTAAGACTGGCCAGTGGGATGTCTATGAAAAAAACAGAAGCAGGACGTGAGTGAGTATAACAGAATCTAGTGAAATGTGCTTTCTTTTTCTTTTTCTTTTTTACTATAGACCCCTTAATTCTCCTTCCTGAGAGTCTCGCCTTCAAGACACAGACCTTATAGACACAAAAATTGTGCTCATCTGAAGAGAAGGCCCAGTCAGCAGGCTTCATGTCTTGGATAGGCCTAATTTCCTGTTTGAAAAGGAAACAGCCCCAATGGTTGCTGGGAAATTTCCTTTTCAGATAGAAATTTAGGCCTACTCAAGGCATGAAGCCTGCCAGCTATACCTTCTTTCTGGATAAACACAATTTAGAGGTCTATAAGGTCTGGGTCCTGCAGGCAGGACTCCCAGGAGGGAGAAATATGGGACTTGTCATCCAAAAAAATACATCCCTAAGTCACTGGCAACTGGAATGTATAGTCAGCATTAGTGTCCACTAACAGACCTTGTCGTCCTTTATTTCATTATCACCATTTGTTGTCATTCTCCCTTTCTGTTAAAAATATTAAAAGCAAATGGGTTAAGCTGCAGACTTAGAGCTCAGTTACATTAGGGGAAAAAAACACCCATATCAAAACCACTTTTAATGTGTTTTAAATCGATGTATATAGGGGACGTGGTGGCGCTGCGGGTTAAACCGCAGAAGCATCTGTGCTGCAAGGTCAGAAAACCAGCAGTCGTAAGATCAAATCCACGTGACGGAGTGAGCTCCCATTGCTTGTCCCAGCTCCTGCCAACCTAGCAGTTCGAAAGCATGTAAATGCGAGTAGATAAATAGGTACCACCACGGTGGGAAGGGAACGGCGTTCCGTGTCTAGTCGCGCTGGCCAAGTGACCAGGGAAACTTGTCTTCGGACAAAACGCTGGCTCTATGGCTTGAAAACGGGGATGAGCACAGCACCCTAGAGTTGGACACGACTCGGCTAAATGTCAAGGGGAACCTTTACCTTTACCTATATATAAAAAAGATGAATATACAACACACATGGAATTGTGGATTATTTTGAAAGGGAATCATGGTTTTTTTTAATAGTAGCAAGTTTATTTTACTCTTCCGGCAGAGTCATTTATTTTAAGTTGGATGTTGAACTGATTTCGTTTCTAGCAATTTGCCATCTATGAATGCCTCTGTCAGCATACATTTTCTCCCATTCTGCAAGAGAGTTGGCAGAGGCTGGCAGCCTGCAAGGGAAGAAGAAATGGACTGCGTGGGTACAGAGAAGGAGAAGAAGCAGCCGCTGCTACCACCACCACAATTGCAACAGCAGCTGATGCCGATGCTGCTCTGGGCTCAAATGGTATGTGCCTGGCAGAGGGACTTGTCTTACTGCCAGGAGGCAGCTGGAAGAAGCATGCGTTGCCTCCATGCCACTCTGAGCTGCAGCAGCAGTAGCAATAGCAGCCACCATCACAGGATCTTCCTTGCCTCCTTCTGCTCTTCCTGTTTTTCTTCCTTGAGCTGCTGAGCCTCACAAAAGTGACACCCAAGCCTTGGCTGTCTCTTCCTTTCATTCTGTCTGCATTCTTTCCTGCCCCCCTGTTTTTGTTTGTTTGTTTGTTTGTTTGTTTGTTTCCCCCTGGGCTTCGGTGCCTGGGCATCCGTTGGAGCCACTTGCTTGAAGTCTACTTTCTACATCACTTACTTGCCAATTCACAGGAGAGAGTTTACTTTTCTTATTAAAATGCTTTGGGGATGCGATCCTGCCCCTTTTTCTCAAGAGGGAAACTGATTATTTCTCCAGCTTGGAGGGAGTCATTGGTTTGGAATTGTGGGAGGGAAGTGAGGGAGAAGGGAAGATGAAGAAGAGGAGGGGGAAGGACAAGAAGGAAGTGTGGAAGCTTTGCCTGGCATGTAGTTTTGAATCTTCCCTTCCTTGCTTCTCTTCTCCCTTTAAAAAAACATGGGAATAAAAATTGCCCCAAGGGAGCACACACAGCAATTCAAATACCATGTGATTGCCCTGTGACTTTAAATCAATTTCAATAACTATTCTGAGGTATTTCATTAATGTAACCTCACTCTAAGACATGTTTGTGGCCTTACTGGCAGCTACTGATTTTTTTTCTTCCAGGAATTCCCCACATTTTGCATCTTTTTGAGGTGTTCTAGGTAACAATGACAGGTACATTATTCAGGCAGCTATCATTCACCCCTCCCTCCATGCTCCATAATGGCTGCAAGGTTCAGGGCATTCTGGGAGGAAAAGATGGTGGCTGTATATATATATGTAAGGATTGCACCAAATGGCATATCAGACTTTGACCTGATCTCTAGCCACTCTATTTTGCCTGCTCCGACCTACTCCAGTCGCCATGGGTAGACAAGCACTAAGTTGAGAAGGGCTTGCCAAGGTGAATTGTGATACATTGGACCAGGGCTATACTTTCTACATGGCTGAAATACCAAACCAAGATGGTAGAGCTCTTTATCTCAGTGAGATGGGCACTAAACTTCAATTGCCCTAATTAATGCCTAAATGCCAGCCTGATTATATCCTTGGGACCCCTAGTAAAGTACTGCCCACAACACATTTCGCTTCCACCTTTTTACCAAATCAAAACATTTCCTGAGTTTCAAAACCAGTTTTGATTAAAATGTATCTATTGTACAAAAAAAAGCATAGGAAACAACTGGGCTGAAAGTCTCATTATTACTCAGCTGTGTTCTATTTTGTATGTGTATGATTTATACCTACCCCAACAAAGTGCGTACTTTAGAAAGGTGAATAAAACTGTGCTGTTGCTACTTATACAAAGAATCAAAGCCCTGTGTTCACCTCTCCCATTTAATATATCAGGCAAAAACTTGGTGGCACCTTAAAGACTAAATGTTAACCTCACACCAAAATGAAGATATTATAGCCAAAGGTAATTTATAATTACAACATCGTACCTTTAACGATCGATAAATGTCAGCTCTAACAAAACTAATAGTCGGCAGTGGTATTTACAGGTCTGCAGAAACTGTCATCTTGAGTGTTTGATTGCCATCTAGTGGACTAGACCAGCAAAAATAATGAGTCCTACCCTGTTTCCCCGAAAATAAGACAGGGCCTTATATTAATTTTTGCTCCAAAAAACACATTAGGGCTTATTTTCAGGGGATGTTTTATTTTTTTCATGTACAACAATCTACATTTATTCAAATACAGTCATGTCATCTTCTGGTTGCTGCACAATGGTGGAGGGTGGGGTTTCACTTAACTGGGGCTTATTTTTGGGGGAGGGCTTATATTACGAGCATCCTGAAAAATCATACTAGGGCAGTTTCCAATGATGTAGAATATGAGTGAGTCTGCAGTCTAATTAAATGTGCCACTGACAGTTGCTTTAATTACACATCATTTCAGAGAGATGGTGGTAGGCTTTGAAACTGAAATGCATTTTATCACAGATGCATACAGATTCAGGACTGTGTTATTAGCAGCAGCTGGCTGAACATCCGCAATAACAGCTTTTCAGTATTACTTTTCCATGAAACCACTGATTTAGAATTTATCGAGTTGCTTGACTATTCGTTGGGGAAGAATCAGGACTATAGTTTCCTGCCCTGCTACAGTTCTGTAATGCTAAAATGACAGTGAACATGTTCATGGATTATTCACATGATCAGGAAATGGGAGTGAAAAGGACAGTGTGGTCACATGGTTTAGGTAAAGGTAAAGGTTCCCCTTGACATTTAGTCCAGTCGTGTCCGACTCTAGGGCGCGGTGCTCATCCCCGTTTCCAAGCCATCGAGCCAGCGTTTTGTCCGAAGACAGTTTCCGTGGTCACGTGGCCAGTGCGACTAGACACGGAACGCCATTACCTTCCCACCGAGGTGGTACCTATTTATCTACTTGCATTTGCATGCTTTCCAACTGCTAGGTTGGCAGGAGCTGGGACAAGCGACGGGAGCTCACTCCGTCGCGTGGATTCGATCTTACAACTGCTGGTCTTCTGACCTTGCAGCACAGAGGCTTCTGCGGTTTAACCCGCAGCGCCACCACATCCCTCACCTTAATGCTGCATCATTCCTTCCATTCCTTTCTGTGTTGGAAATAATTTCTGAATTGTGAGGTTTCTGTTCCTGTGGTGGCTCCTTGAAAAATTATAACACTGCAGGGTCATAAATCACACAGAAGCCTCCACAGTTGCAAAAAGCAGTCTGGTCTCCACCTCAGAGTTTATGAGCGATGGGAGAAGGAGAGAACAAGGCTGCTGCTTCCATTATAACTTTTTTGGTCGTGTACGTAATGTGTGAATAGCAGTTCTGTTATTAACAAAACACACAGAGGGACAACCAGATACATATAGACGGACAGATAACCTTCCTCTCTCATTCTCTCTCCTCTAATTCTCTCTAGATCCTTTTTTCCTAATACTCATGTTGTCTGGCCTTTAATTTGTCAGATAGAAAAATCACTACTTCTCTGTATGTAAAGAAAGTGTTGTTGCCAAATGCAAACAGCCCAGACTTTTTATAAGACACTTTGCTTGCTGCCTGACACAGAAAACAAGATGGTGGTGGTCCCAAGTTCCACACACAGAGACCGACTGGATGGGCAATGGAATCTTATTTCAGGGCTGGCAATGGCTTCCATCACACCAAGCTTCCTGATGGCAATGCAGGCCACCTTGCACACACAGCATTGGCTGCAATACCACCCTTTCATACTCCTAGCAGCTTCTGTCTGAGGCCCTCATCTCTGCCTACTTAACAAATCTCAGCTTGCATCAAGTGATCTAGTCTGCAAGAAAGGTTTCTCAGCACAGTTTCAGCTAAGCTTCCACCCTTTACAGCAACACAGACATCTTCTATCTTTCTGTTGAGTATCAAATCTGTAACAGACTTCTACAAAATTCAAAAGCTCTTTTACTATATTGTGTTTCTTAATTGGCCTTAATGAAAATAGTATGTTATTGCTGTTTGTGCATTGCTGCATGCCCCTGTAGAGATGGCTTTAACAAAAGTTTGTTTTCACTTGCACTCAATGCTAACAACCCATCACTAGCTGCAATAACATATTTGAGCTCCACTGTTGTGAGTAAAGTGGTTGGTATGAGGAAAATAATTGGACAGCACTTTCTGGCACAGCTGTATTGGTGTGCATAGCAACACATTTTGAGTCACTCACTGTCTTGCTACTTTCCCAATGGTTTACCTATTTAGGAGACGAAGCTGGGTTTCCATAAGGAACCCTGGAAAGGTTATTTAGATGGGACTAGATTATTATTTGAAAGGGAACACGGTCATTCCCTCACATGTATTTTTTTGTGTATTTGAAGTACAAGCAGAAATCAGTAAATCTTTGGTCCAATTCCCTTCAGCGCTGGATTTGTACTTGAAACACTGTGTTAACCTGCATTTAAACGCTAATTTTGATTCTGAGGTATCAGTATTCAAGGGAAATATCACATTATGTCTGGTTTTAGTTCAGATATAAGAGATGACTTGGTCTTTGAACTCTAATAATGAAATGTTTAATTGTCTGGAAAGTACGCATTAATTTCAGAAAGTGCCATTTTGATGACACAGGGAGAGTGCCATTGCATTTTAAAAAATGCTTCCTTGAAAAGGAAAATGTTCAAATACAAGGCATACACTGTATTTCTGTTTTAATTCTCAGATTTTGGTTTTTGAGAGTGTCATGTAGCATTGTTCCTGAAAGCATGTGTCCCACACAGGCAATAAGAGGAAAACTCTGCCTCCTCCCTCATCACCTTCATTATGTGACAGTGGCAGTCTGAGCCTCTTCTGTTCATCCCACTTACCTGAGGAACAGAAATGGTTATGGCTTATTGAATACTGAAGAAACTGACAATTGAAGTCTTGTTTCTTATATTTTACATTTCTTATATTTTATTTTTAGCCATTCATTGAACTTTTCTATTCCATTGTGGGTTTAAATACTTTCTGGTTTACAAAGCCTGCTTATTTATTTTTGCAGATAGCAGTAAAAAGAGTTTTTGTTTTGTTTTTGCTCGGTTATTGGAAGGCAAACCCTGGCTTAATTTCAAAGTCTGATTGCACAAGCTAAGCATTACAGTGCTATTAACTGTGCTATCGGGTTTTAAATGGGTCTTCAGTGTCTCATCTAGTTCAAACCTCAGAAGTTACTTTCTCAAAATAAAATGGGTTATTCATGGGCTTTTGTCTGGAGTGGTTTTTTCACATGTCTACTACGATGTATGTGTTATATGCAAATATAATATAGTTTATATAGATTATAATGGCACTACCCCTCCACCTGTCAAAACTGTAGCTCTAACTGCCCATCTAGTGGCTCCACCCACATTCGCCTAGGAGTGAACCACATAGAATTTACTTCTAAGAAAACAAATAATAGGATTTGTGTGCTTGACAGAATTTCAGTTCCAGGATTCTCTGATGTGTAAAATTATAAGGCTGCACAAACTAACCTGATAGGGCCATTACTCTCAATTAGGCTTCCTGCTGAGTTGGATTGCGCTGTAAATGTATCAGCAGTGTGGATTTACCCTTTTTAAAGGAAAAACATTGCAAAAGCACCAGTCATTTTGTTATCCTGGGTGGACCTCAATCTGATGAAATCTTCCTTCTCCTTTCAACAGGCTTGTAAAGCCAAAGAAATAAAAACCACCTTCCCTTCACTACTTATTTGCACTGGTCACTGGTGACAGTTTGTTCCAGTCACTGATTCTTGATGCTTTGTTCCAAAACACATTACTTAGCTGAGAAGCTGTCACTTCAAGTGAGGAGCCAGAACTTCAGCATTCTGTATGACAGCCCACTCAAATTAGCATGCTGACCTACACTAGCAACACTTAATAGAAATGTGTTCTTAATTAGAAGATAGTGAAACACTGAACATTTCAGGAAACAAACAGGGTTGCTCTGGCTATATTCCACCTTAAGCCCTCATTTTCCCCAGACTGTCTCACTCTGCCCGGAATTTTAATATCCATTCTGTCACACTGTGGGAACATGGAATGCACTGGCAAACAAAGCATGATTAGATGTCTCTGGAGGGTGTTATATTTGCACCTAGGTGCTGGCAAATATATTCAACAGAAGAAAGCAATCGTCACAGGAGTTGACTGCAAGTAACCTATTAAGCAGTCTGAGAAAAAAGTATTTAGTTGCTTTTCTCTTTCTCCTTCCCCTTTCCCCAAGCTTTTAGCCAACTGTGTTTGGATTAAGAGATGGCTAGTTAATCTTTCAAATATGTGTTTCCATAACAAAGGATAGACTGCATATAAATTCTTCATATTGCTGTGCAAGCCAGAGACACTGAGCGAAGAGCTCCTGGGAAATTCCCCACAAGGTGCTGGGTGCAAACAATGTTTTCTTCTTCAGAATTCCTTCCTTCACAGTAAAATGTGACAATTGACAGGACACCTATGAAAGGTTACCCAATTAACCGCTTCTGGCCTGGGAGAGATTGTAGCACAGTGTAGTTTCTTCTCTGCCTTTCGTCATGGCTGAACTTCTTAAAGGTCACACTAGTGGTAGTGGGTGCTGCATGTGCTTATGTGACAAGGAGATGAGGTGGTAGAAAGACATTGACCCAGAAGGGCAAATAAAGAACTGGAAAGGGTATATATATATATATCAGTCGCCTCCTTTCACTCTTAGCAGTGGTTTGTGCTAGCTGGAAATACATCTCAGATCCAAAGGTATGGACAGGTATGCAACGAGTATTCTAAGCACATGTTGGTTTCCTAGTCTGGCTGGCTGGGAAGCAGTGATTTATATTAGTACATCTGTGTCATCAGAGAATTCACTTTGAACTCAGTCAGTCCCTGGACTGCATGATTAACTGTATTTTCAGACCACCCCCCTGCTTAGAGGAGAAATAAAGGAGCCTGGGCATGTGTGGCAGAGAATTTAGATGAGACAGTTTGTTGGTTTACTTTCACAGTGGACAATGAAGCAAAGAAGACATACAAGACAACAAGGGAGGGGAAGTGAAAAAATACTAGGTGGAGGAGGCAAAGAGGAGGAGGAAGAGCAAGACCACTCCAGAAACCTGATGAGAAAAAATGTAATTTTTTCGGCAGCTTTATCATACCGCCCCCCCCCCCCCAAGCTATGGCTGCTGTTACATATAGAGCAGACATAGTGTTGGGTGACCAGTGAAGAAATACTAAGCTGAACAAATAAAACTCAAGAAATCATAAAAGACAGAAAGCTTGGATACTTGGTTATGGAATGAAAAATGAAAAAAAAAACACATTGAAGATAAAATAAATGGGAAATAAATGAGAAGTGCACAACCAAGAAGAATGTACTGGCTAAAGCAATATTGGTTTGGATGAAGTACCACAACATGAGGCAGAGCTTTTGCATATGAAGTCAAAACAGCCACAATAACATTCAACCTCCAGTAGGAAAGGAACAATCAACACGAAGAAATTTAAATAGCAATTAATTGTATTGTCATATTAACACTAGCACTGAATTTTAAAATTGGAAACCATTTCAAAGCGCATTACAAAAAAGGTTAGAAAGTTAAACATCCCCTGTTAAAAAAAACCTTCCTCAGCAGCCAGTCATTTGCAATAAGGCTAACTAAACAGAAAGGTCTTTGCCTGCCTGCGACTGTGTCTACACTCCACAGTTACAGCAACTTGATCCCACTTTAACAGTTAAGTGTTCATTTATGGAATCCTGAGTTTTATAAGGGGCCTAGAATTTCCTGCCAGAGAGATTTCATGCCATCCCCTGAACTACAGCAGAGAGTTCTGAGAACTCCATCCAATCACCAGTCGTTAAGTCATGTCCGACTCTTCGTGACCCCATGGACCAGAGCATGCCAGACCCTCCTGTCTTCCACTGCCTCCCGGAGTTGGGTCAAATTCATGTTGGTAGCTTCGATGACACTGTCCATCCATCTCGTCCTCTGTCATCCCCTTCTCCTCTTGCCTTCACACTTTCCCAACATCAGGGTCTTTTCCAGGGAGTCTTCTCTTCTCATGAAATGGCCAAAGTATTGGAGCCTCAGCTTCAGGATCTGTCCTTCCAGTGAGCACTCAGGGTTGGCTTCCTTTAGAATGGATAGGTTTCTTCTCCTTGCAGTCCAGGGGACTCTCAAGAGTCTCCTCCAGCACCACAATTCAAAAGCATCAATTCTACGGCGGTCAGCCTTCTTTATGGGCCAGCTCTCACTTCCATACATCGCTACTGGAAAAACCATAGCTTTGACTATGCTGACCTTTGTTGGCAAGATGATGTCTCTGCTTTTTGAGATGCTGTGTAGGTTTGTCATCACTTTCCTCCCAAGAAGCAGGCGTCTTTTAATTTCGTGGCTGCTGTCACCATCTGCAGTGATCATGGAGCCCAAGAAAGTAAAATCTGTCACTGCCTCCATATCTTCCCCTTCTATTTGCCAGGAGGTGATGGGACCAGTGGCCATGATCTTTGTTTTTTTGATGTTGAGCTTCAGACCATTTTTGGCAATCTTAATTCCGTCTTGGGATTCCTCCAGTCCTGCCTTTAGACTGACGTATTCTGCATATAAGTTAAATAAGCAGGGAGACAATATACAGCCTTGTCGTACTCCTTTCCCAATTTTGAACCAATCAGTTGTTCCATATCCAGTTCTAACTATTGCTTCCCATCCCACATATAGATTTCTCAGGAGGTGGTCAGGCACTCCCATTTCTTTAAGAACTTGCCATAGTTTGTTGTGGTCCACACAGTCAAAGGCTTTTGCGTAGTCAATGAAGCAGAAGTAGATGTTTTTCTGGAACTCTCTGGCTTTCTCCATAATCCAGCGCATGTTAGCAATTTGGTCTCTAGTTCCTCTGCCCCTTCAAAATCCAGCTTGTACTTCTGGGAGTTCTCGGTCCACATACTGCTGAAGCCTACCTTGGAGGATTTTGAGCATAACCTTGCTAGCGTGTGAAATGAGTGCAATTGTACGGTAGTTGGAGCATTCTTTGGCACTGCCCTTCTTTGGGATTGGGATGTAGACTGATCTTTTCCAATCCTCTGGCCACTGCTGAGTTTTCCAAACTTGCTGGCATATTGAGTGTAGCACCTTAACAGCGTCATCTGTTTTACATTATGTTTTTAAATAGTTCAACTCGAATACCATCACCTCCACTGGCCTTGTTAGCCATGCTTTCTAAGGCCCACTTGACTTCATTCTCCAGGATGTCTGGCTCAAGGTCAGCAACCACAGTATCTGGGTTGTCCGGGACATCCAGATCTTTTTGGTATAATTCCTCTGTGGATTCTTGCCACCTCTTCTTGATGTCTTCTGCTTCTGTTACATCCCTACCATTTTTGCCCTTTATCATGTCCATCTTTGCACAAAAGGTTCCTTTAATATCTCCAATTTTCTTGAACAGATCTCTGGTTTTGCCCTTTCTATTATTTTCCTCTATTTCTTTGCACTGTTCATTTAAGAAGGCCCTCTTGTCTCTCCTTGCTATTCTTTGGAAGTCAGCATTCCATTTTCTGTAACTTTCCCTATCTCCCTTGCATTTTGTTTCCCTTCTCTTCTCTGCTATTTGTAAGGCCTCGTTGGACAGCCACTTTGCTTTCTTGCATTTCCTTTTCTTTGGGATGGTTTTTGTTGCTGCCTCCTGTACAATGTTCCGAGCCTCCATCCATAGTTCTTCAGGCACTCTGTCCACCAAATCTAGTTCCTTAAATCTGTTCTTCACTTCCACTGTGTATTCATAAAGGATTTGGTTTAGATTATACCTGACTAGCCCAGTGGTTTTTCCTACTTTCTTCAGTTTAAGCTTGAATTTTGCTATAAGAAGCTGATGGTCAGAGCCACAATCAGCTCCAGGTCTTGTTTTTGCTGACTGTATAGAGCTTCTCCATCTTTAGCTGCAGAGAACATAATCAATTTGATTTCGGTATTGCCCATCTGGTGATGTCCATGTGTAGAGTCGCCACTTGTGTTGTTGGAAAAGAGTGTTTGTGATGACCAGCTTGTTCTCTTGACAAAACTCTATTAGCCTTTGCCCTGCTTCATTTTGAATTCTAAGGCCAAACTTACCTGTTGTTCCTTTTATCTCTTGACTCCCTACTTTAGCATTCTAATCCCCTATAATGACAAGAACATCTTTCTTTGGTGTCAGTTCTAGAAGGTGTTGTAGGTCTTCATAGAATTGGTCAATTTCAGCCTCTTCAGCATCAGTAGTTGGTGCATAAACCTGCATTACTGTGATGTTGAAAGGTCTGCCTTGGATTTGTATTGAAATCATTCTATGATTTTTGAGATTGTATCCCAGTACAGCTTTTCCCACTCTTTTATTGACTATGAGGGCTACTCCATTTCTTCTATGGGATTCTTGCCCACAGTAGTAGATATGATAATCGTCTGAATTGAATTCACCCATTCCCGTCCATTTTAGTTCACTGACGCCCAGGATGTCAATATTAATTCTTGCCATCTGCTGTTTGACCACATCCAGCTTACCAAGGTTCATAGATCTTACATTCCAGGTTCCTATGCAGTATTTTTCTTTGCAGCGTCGGACTTTCCTTTCACTTCCACGCACGTCCACAGCTGAGCGTCCTTTCAGCCTTGGGCCAACCACTTCATTAGCTCTGGAGCTACTTGTACTTGTCCTCCGCTCTTCCTCAGTAGCATGTTGGATGCCTTCCGACCTGAGGGGCTCATCTTTCAGCGTCATATCTTTTAGCCTTTTGTTTCTGTCCATGGAGTTTTCTTGGCAAAGATACTGGAGTGGCTTGCCAGTTCCTGCTCCAGGTGGATCGTGTTTAGTCAGAACTCTCCACTATGACCTGTCCATCTTGGGTGTCCCTGCACGGCATAGCCCATAGCTTCTCTGAATTACTCAAGCCCCTTCGCCATGACAAGGCAGCAATCCGTGAAGGGGGAAACAGCTATACCTGTGCAGTATAGATGCACTCTTTTTTCCTGAGGTGTAAAAGAGTCCCTGTTCCACCCACCTCCAGAAACATGAATGCAGCCAAGTGCCAGGCAATGCCTGTTGCCTGCCACATCTCCACCCAAACTTCTGCTAAGAGTTTGTCATCCTTAACACAGGGAGGCAGACAGATGGACTGGGATATGGCTAAAAGAAGGATGTCTTACATTTTCCTTTACGGCCTCTTTTCTCCACAGAGGCCTGATTCACTGAATAGCTATGAACACACAGAAGAGTCCTGTGGCTCAGTGGAGATTATTCCAGGTGTATACACAATGGACTGGGCTGAGTCAATGCATTTTTAAAACTTTTTCCCCCTGAAATACAGGTTTTATGTATTGACTTATATGATAGTTTTCATCCTTTTTTGTACCAAAATGTATTACCTTAGTTTTTCTAATAAATAAATTTGATCATTATGGAATTCACAACTGTGCATTCCATTTCACTAATGAAAAGTAAAATCTTATGCTTTCTCCCTTGGTTCCATAATTTTTAAGCAGTGGTTTAGGCATCTGGCTGCAGAGCCAGGGGTTGGAAGTTTGATTCCCCACTGTGCCTTCTTGACAGGGACTGGACTTACTGATCCATAGGCTCCCTTCCAGCTCTGCAGGTATATATAGTAATAATTTTAGAACTGCAGAACTGGAAGGGACCCTATGGATCAATGAGTCCAGCCCCTGTCAAAGAGGCACAGTGGGGAATCAAACTCCCAACCTCTGACTGGCAGCAAGATACCTAAATCACCATGCTATCCAGCAGTTCTAAGATGATGATGATGGTAATGATTTTCTTAGTTGGTTTCATCAGAAACAAAAGAACACAAAATCACATGCTCATTTTTTTCATCAATCATTATTAAATATTTATTCACCCGTTTGGTCTTACATCATTTCATTCCATTTCCAAAGATTAGAAAACATTTAATGCAGTGAAATTAGTGTAAAATAAATACCACACTTTTATCTGACCAACCTAATTCTTAAGTTAATCAGTCAGTGAAAACAATCTTTTTGTTCTTCAGAATCAATTAAATAAATGCAGCACAGATCCCCACCTTCCTTTTTTCCTTCCTTAAGATTTCTTCCTTCCCAGAAATTCTAAGGTATGTTTTTGGACAGTATGCTGATTTTTAAAAATGAAACCAACAAAAACACCAGGTGTTAACTGAGGAAAAAGCACCTGCAAAGGGGTTTTGTAACCTTCTCAAATATCCCATTGAAATGCATGCTTAATGTCGGCCATATTTAAGAGTCACTTTGCAGTCAATTCCACATCTGTATGCAAAAATAAAGGCTGTTAGCGTCAAAGTGAGAATCCCACATGTGCTCCCAGCCTATAAGAGAAGGAGTTGGGCACAGGAGCCTCTGGATCGCATCTAATGTTGGAACTAGTAACACCACAAGAAAAAAAAAATGCTTTCAACTTTTCTCAGTTAGTTACATATTTATTAACAATCCATATATTCTTCTTCTCTGCACATATCAGAGTTGAGTTTTTCCTCTCAAAATTCTCCTTTGTGAACTTTTATGTCAAATACTCCACATCATGCTATATGAAGAAAAGATATCTCATTTCATTAGTTCATGATTGAGATGAGACAGTATCTGACCATTTTCCTATTCAATATGCAGTTGTGTCTCTAATACGGTGGTTTTCAAACATCCAGGGAACCATTTTTCTACCATTGCCTTGCCTGCCAAAGAAGCTTTGTACATCTGCTTTCCAGCCTCTGCATGTTGCAGAAGATTGCAGAAGTCAGGTTTGAGGGCTTTACCATCTCCTGCTGTGAATTAAGAGGGCAAAAGACCCAACAGTCAAGATTCCCTTTAGTGTACCGGTGGTAGAATATGTGTAGTGGCTAGCAAACTTTCCTGCGTGTCATTACTGATTTTCTTCAGGTACTCCGATAAGGCTCCCTGGATCCTCCAGCATATAGATTGAAAACCACTTTGAATATCATATTTAACTATATTTCCCATTTAGTACAAGCCTGGTGGTAGGTTTTTAATACATGGCAATATCTGAATCTGATTTAAAAAAAAATCTGACAGGGTTTGGCAAAAAAATATTGTGTGACTGTAATTAATGCTTAAGAATTGAGAGCTTATAGCTGAAATCTGTAAATATCAAGTAAGCAAAAGGTGCCAACGAACCCCCAGTATTTAAATTCAAGTTTTCAAATTAAACTTTGAAACCTGAGTTTTAAATTTTTAATTTCTCATGCATGTAAATAAAAGACCCTGCATGCACACAAAGTAACATACATTTAACATAAACATATGCTTTCCATTCATAAACTGAAGGATGCAAAATATAACAATATCATTTTGAGCAAAAATTCATTCCTTACTAGCTTACAAATGGCTTAGGTCCAAAGCCACCTCAAGGACTGTATCTCCCTTCATGAGCCTACCTAGGTATTAAGGTCATCAGGAGAGGCCTTTCTCTCAGTTCCACCACCCACACTGGCACATTTGGTGGGGACATGGGGAGAGGGCCTTCTCTGTTGCTGTTCTGCTCCCAGACTCTGGAACTCCCTCCCACAGGAGGCCAGGCTGGTCCCATCTCTACTGCCCTTCCACAATTAGATGAAGACCTTTCTTTTCAGGCAGGCTTTTCTTTAAATGGCTGGTTGACCAAGGGGATTTTTTAAGGGAGAATTGTATTCTGTGCTTTTAATATTGTTCTTATTATGAATGTTTAATATGATAGTTGTTCAATGCTTTTTAAAAAAAATATTGTAATAATTTATTATTTAGCTTTTAACTTTGTTTCTTTTAAAAACTAGAAGCCGCCTTGGATCCTTTGGGAGAAAGACAGCATATAAATAAATAAATAAATAAATAAATAAATAAATAAATAAATAAACTAGATCGTACTTACACCCCAAATGTAATTTAAAAAAACAAAAGAAATTCATTCACAATTTTCAGATACATTGCAATGAAAGTATCTTTCTCAATAGTCAGAACACAGATTATATCAAATGTAAATTCAGGGAGAAAGTAGATAATTTGCCTTCAGTGTGAAATTTAGTTGTGGGCCTAAATAACATACTTGGAAATTCAGTTGCCTGATTCCCTAATAAACAACATAGTGTACAGGGTTTCTTTGGAAAGATGGATAAAGTGATGGCCACAACTTTATTGATTTACAGCAGAAATAGTTTGGGTACATCATAAAGCACCAGATCCAAGCACTGCATAGCTTATCTGCCAAAACCTGTGCCCTCTGCCCCATGCCAGGAAGTCAATGGAGTGACAGAAAGGATGGGCACCACATAGGTGCAAAACCACTGTATGGATCCTCTTGCCATTAGTATGAAGACCCAGAGTGCACCCTCAGAGCTTGACACATCCCTGGTCCTCTCCACCAGGTGGTCTTCCTATTAGGATCACCAGCCTGGGATGGGGTCTGCCTGCACCTTCCTCTGAATTAGATCCAGTCTTATGCTCAGAGCTGCAAGACCCTAACCTCACAAAGCTGTGACAAAAAAGCAAAATATTTACAGAAATATGCTCAACAATAATCCTTGCTAACCACCAGAACCTCACAATTTAATTCCTGCCAACCAGGTCCATGAACAACATCTGCATCTGGGGAAGGGTGGGTACGAAAATTCAACAGATAACTGAGCTAAAGAGATCAGGGAATCTCATTTATAGTGTGGAGGCATACTTCCTCCCTCCAGTCAACTTGTCAAAGTCCTGCCTCCAAGCCCTAATCTGAATGGCTGGCTGGTGCATGGAATCCAGCTATAGCTGCCAAAGCTATGGGAATGTTCAGCAGGCAGAGAAAAGATTACGGGCAGCTCATTACTATGTTCCATGCCGCAAACTGAGGCTTCCAGTAAGTCGGGTACCCGGGCTGGTCAAAAAGTTGTAAAATGTAAAAGAAAATGGCATTTATATCTTTTAGAAAAAAATCTTTAAAGGAAACGTATACTGGGAATCAGGAATTTTATTGCTATTTTTACTTTGTACTTTTGCATTTTGTTTTAACAGAGGATCAATGCATAAATAAAATACAAATAAAATCTATAAATTAAATAAAATGATAATAATGTTGTGTCTAATGTAACATAGGCAGTGCCAACATTTATTGATATTTATTCAGAGTAAGTACCACATAAATGTAAAACCTGTTGTTAATGAGCATGTACCAAGCCTTTGTGCATACAGTGGTTAGTATGCACAATTTCTATCTGCATATGTAAACTTGCAACTAGGTCTGACAGTCTTTTTGTTAAATGTTTGTAATTCAGATGTGCAAAAAATAGATGTTCAAGAATGGGATTTTCATCAAGCTGCCCTGTGATAAGCAATATGGAAAAAAGAGAGATAATTATTAATGGATAATTCCAAGTGTATGGCCAAGAAGAAACAAGGTTATTTGTTCTCAGCAAAATCTTTAATGCATTTTTCATAGCTGCTCTGGAAACTTTGGAGGTTGAAAGGTCCAATATAAATAAATTTAAATAGTAAGCAATGTTGTGCTTTTTTGTAATATAACAGTGGGCTAAAAAACTAAAACTAAAAAAAAAAAAATTAACTAGCACACACATCAGTACTGTCAACTTGACCACTGTATAATTATATCACAAGTTAATTCTGAAATACAGTATTTATCAGATTAATCTCTGCATCAATTTTCCTCTTCCTGTACTTAACGGCTGAGGCTGTTCACCCATACATTATTACTTAGTTACCTGTAGTACGTCACTCCTACATCTTGTTTGGCTTTTAGAAAACTTTATATGGAGAGATACAAAGCGTACCATGTAGTAAAAACAAAATAAAAGAAACATTGGTTAGACTCCTACGCCTCCACTGTGCAAGCAGCTGGATAATTTCCAGGCTTGCTCAAGGAGGTATCAAGTAATACTTTCTTATGCAAGCTCAGAAATCAGCCATACATTTGTACAATGGGTTACTGGGCAAGCAGAGGGAATGAATAGAATTCTGCCCCTTGTTTTAAAACACGGCTGCCTTTTTGGCTGGCCCAGGCAGCCTCATTTACCTGCTGGGCCAAATATTCCCACTCTCCACTTTCGCAGGACCATGTAAAAATCAGGGAGTGGTTTTTTTGATAACTGGTTGAAATCTAATAATGGTGAAGGTGAAGGGGGCTTATCATTATAGGTGATACGCATTATAGCATAGCATCATTTCCACTGGTTTGCTGTATTGCAAACAAGGAAGGAAGGACACAAGGCTGCTCATAGCAGTTCCATAACTTGACTCCACAGAGCTTCCTTGCCATGGAAAATATATATATAAGTGCTCTGCTAAGGTGTCTATAAAGTTCTGTTCCTGCTGTCATCTCCATCATCCCACCCTTAAAAGTTTTGGAATGTGTCAGTTTTGCTCTCTTCTCAAAATCAGCAAAAAACTTTTGTGTTGCACACTTGGCCTTATACTTCAAGGAAATGAACTTCCATGACAGCCACGTACCAATATATTTTATATGCCACTGCAAAGCTGTCATAAGCAGCTTTACTTTCCAGCCTAGGTTTCCAGGTCTCTAAGGTCATGGATGTTGCTGTAGGGTAATCATTTGGCACAGTACGCAGCATACCCACAAAGGCAGCAGAGATCATACAAATGCATAGATCAACAAGTTTATCCACAAACCATTTAAACTAGAGTATGCATCATATCGGTGGAGATATAGTTCACTCAGATCAAAGTCCTTAACTAGCAAAACTGCTTGGTGTCTCTGTGTCTCTGCTTCCTTAAATACCTGAGCATATTCTTTTGTTTCACATTTTGCTACTAGTAAACGACAACAACAATAATCTCATGAATGAAAATCCTTCTGTCTTTCTGTGAAGATACAAGATTTTTCATACAATTCCTGCGCCCAGTTCAAAGAGTGCAAAATTATCTTTTGATTTAACATAAACATCAGAACCTTCAAGCCAGTGCAAACAATTTCAAACTAATTCAATGAAAATAAATAAACAAAATTACAGAAGTGCCTTCATCATACAGAAAACATTGGGTTACAAGGTCTTTCTTACTATAAAAGCACAATATGAGATAAAACTAAATATGATGCAACATTTGCATAGAGAAGGAAGAAATACTATTCACTTTGCTGGATACTAGTTAGGATTTTTAAAAGCTGAATGACAAAAATCCTCAAGATCCTTAATGGGGATCCTTAAAAAAGTAATGTGGCCATTTACAAGCTCCTTGTCCTGAAAAAAAAAAAGGGGGGGGGAAGGGAAGTCGAAGTGATAAACATCTAGGATTTGGTACTTCTGATATGTTGAAGAGAGAAGTTCACCAGAGATCACATTACGGTGATTTCATCTTGAGAACTGAAGAAAGATGAAACTAGGAGTCCAAAACATGTTAAAGTTAGCTGAAATATGGCTTTGATTCTACACCATCTCTTATTTTCTACAGAAGATAGGAAAAAGCAACAGATTTCTTCATAAAATCATGTATTTCTTGAAAATATGTCAGCATAATCCCTTAGAAATGTGAACTAAAGAGAAAAAAATGACTCATTTCCAGTTCTCTTGAACACTGCATTTTGCATTTGCCATTAAACTATACTGTACTTAGAAATATTCTTGATATTTCCCCATGCCTCCTTATCATGTTGGGGGTGGTAAACCTCCATGTTCCCAACAGAACCCCTATTACACCTGTTAATGCACCAGCCAAGCAATTAATTTATTTGCCCAAGACTTATATATTAATCCATAGGGATCAAACTCCATGACAAGCTTCCCATTCCCTAAACTATATTATTTTGATTCTGTGCTGTCACATAATGAATTTTCTCCCTCTCAACAGTTTTCCAGTGACCCATGCAGGGAAGATAATGATGTGACAATGGTCCCAGATCATAAAGCAACTGCTGTTTAATACTGTTAGCTATGGGGATGTTGAGCTGGATGGAAAATTTGCCATGACAAGAGCAATATGTAGCCCAGACCAAATCAGGAGAAATAATTTAACATTTGCCACCGAGCAGAGTTTCTGAAAAAATCTTGCCTTCTTCTCTCTAATGTTGCATTCTGTCATAAATTTTGTTTGGTTCTGCCCTGATATGGTTCTATTTATTTAAATCTCTGCAATTTAACACAAGAAATGAAGTGCTGTACAAAACCCCCTTCTATTAGTCCAGCAAATGTTCCTTAAAAGTTTAGATCCTTGCCTGTCCTCTGGGACCAACCTAGTTAAACATGATGGATTCAGGATCTTGATTTGCCATTTGAGCCATATGCCTTAACACGTCCTTTTTGGTTATAATGCCCAGAAGCCTCCTAGAGAAGAAGAGAAGGAAAGAAACAGAAAAGGTCATTAATCATGAGCTTGTGTCATCCATTTCTCAAGTTCCGCTTAAGGCAGAACTTCACTACAAAGCACGGAATAATTTTCAAAAGTGTTCCCCCCATTTCCTGCTGTGTGTTTTTTTAAAGGAAATTGGGATTTCAGAAAGTCATGATTTCTACTAATGAGTATATAGTTACTGAAGAAAGCTTACCACAAAAGATTTATGATTATTATAAGCAAAGTGTTCCATTCTATTTCTCCTCCATCTCTGGCAAAATGATAAATTATGTACCATACTCCTTCTGACTGCATACATGAACACATGCAAAGCTGGTCCTTTAACAGACAAGAATTCGTCGCATTTGGCATCATCCTCTAGAAACTACACACAAGAACAATTTGGGACCTTCAGGGCCAAAAGCCAAATTTCAGTCTTAGCCTTAACCTAAAGAGATTAAAGTATTTGGAATGACTTGTAGCCAAAGGTCTCTCTGAACTGTGACCTATGTATTGCGTTAAATTAGAAAAAGATTTCCTAAAAGTAAAGTTTAAAAAAAAAAAGATTTTCTAAAAGTGTCTCTGCATCCCAATCCCCACACCAGTCTAGAATCCTAAAAACAAAAGGATACGATTTTTCAGTAATTCATCCACTTTACTATCCAGTTAGGTTTTTTTCTGCTTCAGTCACAGGTTGTTACAACTGTGAAAATTCAAGCAGCAGAAAAGCTTGTCAACAGTAACACAACAGATTTATTTATTTATTTATTTATTTATTGGATTTCTATCCCGCCCATTTAGACCAAGGTCTACTCTGGGCGGTTTACAAATTTAAAAACAATAAAACCAAAAACATATATTATAGGTCAGGATGGCGAAGTATAAGAAATTAAGATATAGCAGGAGGGAAAGCCTGCCCAAATAGCCAGGTTTTAAGTTTATTCCTGAAAACACCCAGAGAGGGAGCCAGGCGGATCTCCACTGGCAAGTTGTTCCAAAGGCGAGGGGCCACTGCCGAGAAGGCCCTGTTCCTCGTTCTTTCCTTCTGGACCTCCCTCGGCATTAGTCCCCTCAGCCGCCCGGCCTGGCTGGAACAAGTGACTCTGGCAGAACTGGGTGGGAGAAGGCGCTCTGCCAGATATCGAGGTCCTAAACCGTTTAGGGCTTTATATGTAATCATAAGAACTTTGAAATCAACGCGGAAACGAATGGGCAGCCAATGCAAGGCGGCCAGCGTGGGGGAAATATGTTGGTACCTTTTCACCCCTGTAAGAAGTCTGGCCGCTGCATTTTGTACCATCTGAAGTTTCCGCGTCAGTCTCAAAGGCAGCCCCACGTAGAGCGCATTACAGTAGTCTAATCTTGAGACTACGAGCGCATGGACCAAAGTGGTGAGCGCCCCCACATCAAGATAGGGACACAGCTGGGCAATCCGCCAAAGGTGGAAATGTGCGGAATGGACCACTGACGACACCTGGGTCTCCATGGTGAGCGCCGGGTCCAGATGTACACTCAAACTGCGAACCTCACTCTTGGTGGTAAGAGTCACCCCCCCAAAGGAAAGGGAGTTTCCCAGACCACTGATGTCTGGGACACCCACCCGAAGGACCTCCGTCTTGCCCAGATTCAGCCTCAGTCCATTCACTTGCATCCATTGCTGAACAGCCCCCAGGCAGCGCTCAAGGGACGAAACAGCATCCACTGTTGTTGGAAAAAATGAGATGTAGAGCTGAGTATCATCAGCGTACTGATGACACGAAGCCCCACAACCCCCGATGATCTCTCCCAGCAGCCTCATATAGATGTTAAACAGCATTGGAGAGATAATCGAGCCCTGCGGAACCCCACAATTGAGGCTCCACGGGGCCAAGAAACTCTCTCCAATCTGCACTCTCTGGGGACGGTCCTCCAAGAAGGAACGGAGCCAGGCAAGAGCCAGGCCACCGATTCCCAACTCGGAGAGCCTCCCCAGGAGAATATTGTGGTCGACGGTATCAAAGGCGGCTGAGATATCGAGGAGGACCAGCAGAGACATTTTGCCCCTGTCGGCCTCCCTCAGTAGGTCATCAAACAGGGCGACCAATGCTGTTTCCGTGCCGTGGCACAGCCTGAAGCCCAACTGGAATGGATCCAGGGCATTGGTTTCATCCAGAAGAGATAAGAATAACCTTGTTTATTAAATAAAACCATAAAAACTTCCAAAATTCTTTGGATTATCAAGGCTTATTGTACCAGGTCCCTGTTGCAAATTGTGCAGCTCTACAAATTATTGTAACAGAGACCAAATTATCTGGTTTTGAAAAGAATATATAAAGAAGGAATGCAGCACAAAATAAAAACTAGTAATTATTTTCTTTTCTAATCTTCCAATGAAAAGCACAGATTTCAAAAAATACTACAGATCTCACACTTAGACAATGCCTCCTTCCCTCCCTAATTTTGTCATGGGGACTGGAGAGTATATCTGGTAATGTGAACAAACTGGATCAAGGCGTGGTTTTGCTCAAGCTCAGGTGTGGTACTTACCCTGATTCTGCTTATAGAAACTCAGCAAGGGTGTGCTTGCCTAGGGGACCATCTTCATTTGACTCCTCACAGCACACCTCACTGTGACCCCAGGCCCATTTTAAAACACATGCTCCAATATTTATGTTCCAAAATATACATGCACTTAAACAGCCCAGATTTTCAAAAGAGTATGCTTCTGTGTATGTCTTTGTGTGTATATGTGCATGCATGCTTTTCATTTCAGAAGTATTAAAATTGGCTTCTCTGCTGGCTCAAGAAGTAGGGTTTTTTTCTCACAAAAATGAAGGTTTTACAGTGAAAATCTTCTGACTCCTTGAACAGACAGAGTTTTCACAGTATCAGAAAAGTAAAAGCTACTGGATTAAGAGATGACTCCTTAATACCAACACATCTTCCACTTCAGCTATGAAATAAGCATCCAAAGCACTCAACCTTGAAAAATCTTCTTTATAATCAAGTATGTCAGTGTCTCCACCACCAGCACTGAAGCTTGGCCTGCCTTGTGCCTGCAGACTGGTCAGAATCCAATTTGAGCTTAAGAGGGACATACTCGACATTCCTCACAAGGTCACTGTTTCACTTGAGTTCACTTCTGTCTCTTATTTTTTAATTCCTCACCTTCCCAGTCAGATTCATGTCCAGTTTGTAGAAAAGTAAAACTCTGCTCATTAACTCCCTTGTGTGTGATTCATCTCATGTGTGATTCATCTCATGATTTTCATAAGCATTTATGATATATTAAAATCTGGCCTAAAAGCTCAAAACACAGGCAAAACATTTGCTAACGATGATATTCTGATAGCAGCCCTTCTCCTCAGCCAAACTTGGCTTCTGCACTAGCTTAACATTAACATATATCTGGCACTTACTCAATTTATATATGCAGTTTAATTACACACACAGGCGCGCGCGCACACACACACACACACACAAAGTAAGGGGGCAAATGTGTGGCCATGAGTTCAAAGAGTATGTCTGTTGGGGGCTGGGTGAGATTTTCAAACACATTGGTAAGAAATAACTTTTGACAAACGTTTTTAACAGCACCAGCCCTTGTTTGCTCTCTACTAATGAACATGCAAGCCTACATACTAATGCCTGGTCACTAACAGCCTGTCCACACTGGCATATAGTCATGATATATGGTTCCTTGATAGCACTGTTTGGCATGGATAAAAAGACCTCATTGGCTTGTATTTCTACTTAAAACAATCCATCCTTCACCTTTAAAAGCTGGCTGTATCTTTCTGGCACTGTTTGGCATAGGAAAAACAAACCTTGTCCTCTTGTGTTTCTACTTAAAACAAAACATCCTTCACCTTTAAGAGCTTGCCAGTTATCTTTCTAGCACAGGGCTAGGGCATGCAATCTTTTTAGGACTATTCATTGAGATACAAAATAGCTCTTTTCTGGAAGTTAAGTCATGGCAACTGGACTTCTTTCTTGTTGGGTTGAAACATCTCGCTACTCATCCAAGTAACGTCTTCAGTCTGAGGAGAGTTGGTCAGACTGAAGAAGCTACTTGGATGTTTCAACCTAACAAGAAAGAAGTCTAGTTGCCATGACTCAACTTCCAGATAACTTCACCTGGATGACTGAGAATCTTCACAGATAAAATAGCTCTTCGTTCTGACTTCATGGACGGGTACTTGAGTTAAAATAGATTGCACTGAAGTTAAGGACCTTTTAAGCACTGTCCAGATTGCACCAAATTTCACAGTGTAGACAGGCCCTTGCTTAGAGGACACACTTTAAATTATTTGTCTCCCTCAAAAACAGAAGTATAACTATTAGAAGTACACCATGGGACAGATGGAAGATAAGATCTAGTGGGTACATAGCTGGATGTTACACAGTAGATTGGCAAACATTTTTGACTTCCAGTGTCTACAATAACAACTACTAAAATGCTATTCCTGTGTCAGATTTTTCAAAAGGAATGCTAGGTAGAAAATCAGGAGTAGATTTAAGGACCTATGTAAGAGCTTAGTTCCTGGACTCATTACTATTTCTAGGGTTGAATACACCCCTTCAATCTTACTGCCTTGCTGCCTTTCCCACTAATCTGCAGTTTAATCCAGGTAGTGGACCTCAGAGTTCCAAATGAGGAAAACGTAGACTGTCTAGGCCTGAGGTTTGCCCACACCTCATGCTGGGTAAGAGTAGCTTCCCATTTCTCCACCACACAAGTACTGGGAGTACAGAAAACTTTATGAACCAGAATTCAGCTGCAGCCAACATATTTCAGGGTCTGAATTAATTCCTAACTGTATAACCCACTTTCATAAGGATTAATTCACAATATTATTTTTAACAAAGCCTTGAATTACAACTACATAAAGTCTTGTCTTGCTGTTATTTCCATTCTCATATATATGTATTCATTTCTCCATCCCTGTGTAACCTAATCTACTGCTGCCCCTGCATCCTCCTCCTCAAAGTAGATTTGCCTATGGAAACCTGAACTTGTTCCTTTCTGCCTCTCAGCCCTGTTCACTAGGCAGACATATTTTTTTTCTAACATAATGGGGCTGAGCCAGCCAAAGTTAAGCACTATTAAGCCCAAGGAATTTATGTGGGAGACATTCAAACACATACTTAAATTCATCCCATTGGAATCAGGAATGGTAAAATGCTCAACTTTGGCGAGATCATGTCTGATAGCATGAGACAAGTTATCAGAAGTAAGCCCTTTGGATACATTTCTGTCTGTTTGATAAGCAGCCCAGCAGGAAAACAAATATGTTTTGCACATGCAAATCCAGCCTAGCCAAGAGCTATGAAATGGGAGACAACGTTACTCATCCCTTGCAAATTAAGCCCTCCACAGTCAACCCACAAAAAAACCTGTCATATTATTTCTTTCAGCTGGTTAGAGTGAATCATCATCATCATCATCATGTGCCGTCAAGTCAATATTGACTTATGCCAACTCTTTTCAGGGTTTTCCAGGTAAAGAGTACTCAGAAGTGGTTTCCCATTCCCTTCTTCTGGGGGTGCCTTGGGACTGTGCAGCTTGCCTAAGGCCACGCAGGCTAGATCTACTTGTAGGAGGTATAGAGGGGAATCGGATTCCCAACCTCTGGTTCTGCAACCAGATACCTAAACCACTGAACTATCCAGCCTCATTCAAGTAATTAGTTGTCTATTGTGGGAAAATATGGGGGTTTGGGAGAGTGTTTTTTTTTAAAAAATCAGTAAGTCAATCCAAGAAGGCTGTCTAAAGTGATTGTGTACGACACAGAGACTTCAGTTCAGTTTTCTGATGGGAAAGAGCTGTGAAAATCTAATTCGTTTCATGAGCAAGCACAACAGTTCATCCTTAAAAGGCTAGCATCCTAGGTAGAGGTCTTTTGTATGCTCATCTGTGCATATCTTTCTACTCACCCACTGCGTGTGACAAGACACTGTCTGAGACCAAGTTTTCTGAAAATATCAACCACTGTTTCCATTGGTGTGTGATCTGTCACAGTGAAGGGGCTCAGGTTGAGGATTCGCCGGAGCTTTAGTGGGTGAGGGCTATTTGCAGGAAGTTCTGGAGGCTCTTCAGTAAAATATACAATGGAATTGCTGACTACACCATCCTGGCGCTGTCTTGCATTTTCTGTGTGGCAGAGAAATAAAGCAACATATACACAAACAAATGAAGATGCACATTATTTTTAGAGGGGGAAAAGTTGTAATCCAAATGGTCCTTTGAATGGCTATAAGTTGTAGAAAAAATATCAGTCTTGGTACTGTAACACAGTACTGGCCTGGGACACAACATACTCTGACAAATACCAGGGTTTGCAATGTTGGCACCAGGTGTGGTCACTTGCATCTGCCATTTTAATCTTCCTAGAATGCAAATACTGTGTTATGTCTTCCTGCTGCTCATCCAGGTTGCACCTCAGCCCATTTGATATCAATCCATACCTCACTACATTGTGAGCAGATCAAAATGGTGGTGGAGGCAAAGCCAGTTTCTTGGGACTGGTGCTTCATTCAGCACCACTGGACACTGGACTGCGACCACTGCCAAAACCTGTTAGGGGCTATAGCCTGCTGGGGAGGGCAACCAAAGCAGCCCATTACAAGGTCATTTGGGGTACATTGTCCAAGTTTCTAGGATTTTTATGTGTTAACGTAAGTTTCTGACTTGTATAAAGTGTGTTTTACGTGTAACAGCTAAACCTCTGCAAGCTTATCTCTCTCTCATCCTGTCACATATTCCAATTGCTTCTTTCACTTCCTGGTTCAACATACGATAGTTGAATCAGGGACCGACAAGAAGGCATGTGGACTCTCAGCATCAGCAGAGCAGGACTGCAACTGCTAGGTAATATTAATTTGACTTTAATTTGACCCCAGTTGGCTAAACCTAGTGGATTTACTCAATTTTCATCCAAAATCCCAGATGGGGAACTCTGGATTTTTAGTGTTCCCCTGTTCCCCAGCCAAGCAGAAAGCTGTAGTTTCAAAGGAAGGTCAAATGGGAAGGTACAGTATATGCTTAATGCCTGCGCTACTTTGTTTGAAGAACTGTGAAGTGGTATCCTATCAACAGCTTCCTCAGCTGTAACTTTAAAACCGCAGCTTCAGTACAGCCTTCGTCTTTCCTTGCTTACATCTAAGAAAAACGCCCGGCAAAATCCATCTGCCATGAACTTTGGGGACTCTACTAATGACAAGATACTGGTGCAAGCCTGATGAAGTGGGCCCTGATCCACAAAAGCGATCAGATTCTTTGATTTCTTTAGTAGTCTATAAAGGCATCACCTGTTCCTGCGTTTGTGAAGTGAAATAGGAAACTGAAGTGTGTGACAGGACCGTCTGTTGTGAGGACTAAACTGGAAAAACCATAGTTTGTTTCCAAATCAAAACTGGAAGTCTACTTCAAGTCATCATTTCCTATTCTGCTTTAGAAGCAAACTATAGTATGCACAAGCCACAGCTTTTCTAGTATGGACAAAACAGCAAATTATGACTTATCAGAAGTAATAGAATCAAGAAAGAGTGATGCAAGAATGCATGCACAACTCTAAGGATCAAGTCATGCAGCCAAATGATGGTTTGATAATCATCTCTAAACTACAACTTCATGCTTGTTGTTAGTTTTGAAAACTGTTTTTTTTTTTTAAAAAAAAAAGTCCTTGCCAAGGGGTAAGTGGAATTATTAGTTTTGATAACAGTGCTTGTTTGGCTTCTGAAAAGTCCTCTTCATTAAACTGTGTTTTGAAGTATATATTATGGCTAGTCTGAACAGTTATTATTATGACCTTCTCACTCAAATATGTGCATAGCAATCCTCTGAACAATTATTGCTGAAGGGTGTGCCCACAGAGGCTGATGACCTTTACCCTCTCTTTCCTTTTTCTTCCATTTCCAGTATATACAGGATGAAAGCTCAAGAACGCTGAGAGACACTCTAAAAATATCTTGTGTTCAAAAATAAATCCTAACTAATGCTAACAATTTTTCTTCTTGATTGATTTAGGTTCCTACTGATCTTGAGGCCTTCAGTTAAATGCCTTTATTTTGGGAGCTCTCTTCCATCAGTCATGGAGCAGAAACCCATCTCTAACTTCTCATATCCAAAACAAACCATTTCCAGCACATTTCCACTGTACTATTTTTCTTGTAAAACAGCTCTCTTTTTTACATTAGTGGATTTAAAATTGCCAAATCCAAAGCGGCCATCATCTTCTGACCAGCCTTCAAGGCCATATGTTATGGATTTATTGCTGTTTTCAGAAACATTATTAACTTTTGTCCTGTCTCCTTGTGATAAATGTGTCCTGTTTCGCAACTGCAGTGTGTTTGCCACCATTTTTTGTGTACACATTTGCTGCAGCTCGTATTAATCTTGTTGTAAATGGTTTGGCTGACTTGAACTAGGGAAAGCTGCCCATGTGAACAGGGAAAAAAAGAGAAGGTAGAAGGAAAGAAACATATATAAATTGATGGTACATTTCTCTTTGATCAATGCTGTTTATGCTATATATATCAAAAACATATTGCTTACTACAACAAATAATAACCATGCAGTGTGGTTATTCATGAAATAATTATGTCTGAAGAAGTGGACTTGTCCACGAAAGCTCACATTAAAACAATGTGAAAGCTCATATTTTTGTCTTCTTTTTTTAAAAAAAAAATTCTTTTGTTTTTGCTTGATATGAAATAATTAATCATTCTCTTTTTAAAAATAATTAAAGAGATACAAGGGGACATGGAATGACGTTAGCATGGGATCTTTTCTTTAAAAGCTTTTGAACACTCTTTCACACCATTCACTTCTCGTTCATCTTTTCTTATGTGCCATGTGCAATAGTAATCATATGCCTGCAGAGTCAGGATGGAGATACAAACTCATTACTCACTTATAGCAAGAATCAACTCCCGTCTCTGTGCAAAGCCAATAAGCCGCTCGGAGTCTTTAGAAACAACTACTGGAAAGCCATTGTAATCTGTCTCCTTAATTAATGTCTCCACATCTTCTACGGTCATACTGTCTTGGGTCAGGACTGAGAGGGGTGCCTCTCCACGTCTAGGCCTCATAACATCAGTAGCTAATGTTCGGTGAGTGAATTCATCCTTCACATCCAGAAATGGATAGCCATTCAAATGGATATGTGCCTCATAGATGCCTTCTTTACCAAAGGCATCAGCTACCCATTTGCTAGTTACAGCTGCTGCCATGAGAGGCACAATATACTCTAGTCCTCCTGTCAACTCAAACATGATCACAACGAGAGAGACAGTCATCCTGGTAACGCCACCTGTGAAGACAGAGAAAGGTTTCCAATTAGCTGTGTAGCTTGAAAAAGTTACTTTTTGAACTTTCTTTCATAGAAACCAGCCAGTATGGCCACTTGCCCTCCTGGTGGCAGATCCTATACAAGTAATCCTATATTACTTGCTACTTGATTACTAGACTAAACAAGTAACAAGTAATATATGAGCCATATATCTTGGTTTTCCAAAGGTTTGCAGCTAGGTCATCTTGGTCCATTAATGATTGTCAAAACAATAGGCTTAACTGACAATCACAACAAGAATAGTCATAATGGTTATTATGACTAATAACCTCGTGGCACAGTGGGTGAACTGCTCTACTGCAGCCAAAACTGAGCTCACGACCCAGGGTTCAATCCCAGGTAGCCGGCTCAAGGTTAACTCAGCCTTCTATCCTTACGAGGTCGGTAAAATTAGTACCCAGCTTGCTGGGGGGAGCACTGTGTAGCCTGCTTTAAGCACTATGGGTCGGTATATAAGCAGCAAGCTTTTCTTTTCTTTTTTCTTTTTGGTCATGGAGACTGATCCACCCTCTTCTAGTTAGTGTCCTTGCTCAGGTGAGAAATTTCAGGGATAAGAACAGATTTGGACAAGTTTTAACATGTCATTATTCTTAATAATGATTAGGCTCAAATTAAAAAAATAAAATGATACGGAAAGATAAGCCACTAAAGATCAAACGAGACAGCAATGGCAATCTGCAAACAAACAATAACAACAATCCCTGCAATTAACCTGGTCCCCTCGCCCCATGAGATTTCCTCAGAAATACATCCATCAGAAATCAAACTTGCAGATCTTCTCAAATTATTTCTGTGACCAATCAGAAAAGATAGCATACTGAATGCAAGAAATGTAGGTGAGAAAAATTAAAAATTGACATCATTCATCACTTATGGGAACACCATGTTGAAAAACATGCTAAATGTATTGTCTAGCTTGACCCTGGTCTTGTAGGCATGGAAAAGTAATTTAAGCTAATAATTTGGAGCAAGCAAAGTATCCAAACTGAAAACAAAGATCGGAATGCAAGGTTCAGCTTGACTGCTGTTCTTTGAACTGCAAGCTCTTGCAGTCCTAAAGGATAAAATGTCCTATTTTACCATTTCACTAGTGCGAACAATGAAATTAAATACTAAATACATTTACAAAGACAGAAAGAATCAAGCAAAGGTTAAAGGTTTCTCCCCCACTAGGTGAAAGTATGTATTTTAAACTCCTGAATAGAGATGGGGGTATTCGTATTCGTATATGAATATCCCCGCACAGGTGGTGATAACGAGGGTCCAGCCCCATGGGCCAGACGGTCCACTCACCGATCCGCCACTGTTGCGGGCACCGCGATCCTTCCAATGACTTCGGAGCTCGCAATCGGCAAGCCACTGTTCGACCTGGCAGGGAGGCTTGTCGTCCCGCCTCCTCCCAGGAGTGGCGAGCCGATCGCAAGCTCCAGAGTCCACAGAAGGATTGCAGTGCAATCAGTGAGTGGACCAGCCAGCCCCATGGGGCTGGACCCTCGTTACTGCCACCTGTGCGGGGATATTTGTATACGAATACCCCCATCTCTACTCCTGAACAAAAGGACAAATACTATGAAATGGTAAAACGTCTCTGACATGACAAAATCATCAAGAGAATTCACAGTTTATGAATGCAACCTCATAAAACAACTCTATAAGCCACAGCAACCATATTCACAAATGAGGAATGTAAAAACTAGCAATGCATTTTAACATCATGTGTCATGTAACAATGAAAATTACACATTGTACCTAAACAGGCTGCAGCTCCCACCATGGCATAAAGTCCTGGGGTAACACAATCGGCTCCTGGTCTACACCAGTTCCTGAAGATGATCCAGTCATGATGATGGTAGGCCAATTGCTCCACTCCTATTCCAACTATTCTACCAGCTATGGCTCCTACAGCCATACTGGGTATAAAAAGGCCTGAAGGGATCTCAAATAAGAAAAAGACAAGTGAAAAGTTAAATGCTCAACAGAACAGCTTAACTACATTAAATGAAGGCAGCTTCATATCTTACTTCCAATGTATGACTGAGTAGCTGATTTATTACTTCAAACGTCTATCAAAGTTTAGCTGTGCCAGATCTGTGTGTCGTACCCAGACTTGTCCTGACTTCAGGAAGAGCTGTTTCCTGTCCCCTTGGCTGTCTGGCCAGAACCACTTCGAGTCTGAGGACCACCCTGGGCAAAGTATCCTTGGAGTTATCGCCTAACAAACGCCTATTTCTAGCAGACCACCAGGAAAGAGGGGAGAGCAAGCAGAGAGAATGCAAGTGGCATTCTGTAGAGTTTTCAGTACTCTATTTTCAGTACCTGTTGCCTCCAGAGTTACTGGAGAACACTTAAAGAGACAGGCTAGTCCAGTGCACCTGCCTGCCTTCTGATTGTCACTAATTTAAGGATAACTGTGTTCCAAATCTAAGAAATAGGAGGTAGATCCATTATACAGACAAAATAACATTCTTCAACATTCCTACTGTACTTTCTTATCCTCTGGCTCTTTTTTCCTTGCTCTTTAATGTTGCCCATGAAAACTGGATTTTTCCAGTTTCCAAAACATCTAAACATAGGAGTTAAGGTTTCATTCAATGTTTTAGCTTTGCCTAGCTTCCTTTAATTAATTAGCTCTTAATTTATTTCTTGGTGCTTGTTCAGACCACTTTTTTCCTTTTGGAGAACACAAAACATCCATGTACTTTTTTCCCCCTCACTGGTAAAACCTGATCATGATTTATGAACTACGAGTATGAAGAGTGTATCATCACCTATTTTAAACATCTAAATATGAGCTCTTGTCATTGGGTGTATTTTATAACTCTATTACCATGCCCTTCTATACAGTTTAAATTGGATGTGAATTACGTGTCAAACATGGCATAAAAATGTTAACAAGTAGCTTGAGTTTTCACAGGTGAAATCAGGCAGTTCATTTCTACATCCCACCTGTCAAGAGCTTCGTGAATTACTGCCTTCCTGCTCTGAAGTGCAATCAAGCCATCAGCCACTGAAGCAATAGCAAGAGAATAGTGAAACGAAGACATCCGTCACTCCACCTGTCGACTCCAACTCGCATGAGGTAGACGGCTTACTTTAAAATAAACCTACTTCTCTGGCAAAGGCACACACAGACACAGAAAGTCAATTCAAACAAATTTCCGAAAAAGCAACTATGTGATTTTTTTTTTAAATCAAGACTTTGAAAGATTTAAAGGCCACAAGCAGAGATGGCTTTGTTGGTCTTAAAAAACTACTCCAACCTTCTTGCTGAGATATCAGAACAATAACAAAGGAATAAAAAAGTCTGAAAGCTTTCAAGATCACATATTTTGTCCAGCAAGAAGTTACAAAAGCAAGCAGGGAAAACCCTGGCCTCAGGGACACCAAGTCTGTATAGTGTCTTGAGATGTTCCAGAAGGTCGGGACATGGACTTACCCAGTGTCACGTTGAGGCCAGAGTGGCTGCTGGGTCCCGCCGGTGGCGGCCGGGAGACAAGATGGTGGCCGCCACATGGCGAGTGGTAAAGGGGCCTGGGATGGCCCGCACCTAGCTTGACAGCACCACCCCTTATGGGGATTGGCAGGTGTAGGGCAACAGGTCTGGGGTTGCTTGCCAGCGGACCTGAGGGACGGGGTTTCCAGTTTGGTCCGCTGGCACAGTTTAAAGAAGGGTGAGCCGAGGCAGGGAGCCTCTGTTCGCCAGAGTGTAAAACCCCCTGCCCTTCCACCCTAGTTGGTTGCATTACCTTCCTATGCTCACATGTTGATTTAGTTGTTACTTTGTTGGGCTTGCTAGTTTTGGACAGCAGGCGGTGACCTGCATGTCTGGGTGGGAGAGAAATCCCCACGTGGGAACCTGCGCAGAGGGCCTGGATCTGCCCCAGCTCAGGGGAGAGAGATTTGCCCCCACCCTAGGAGGCAGGGGAGCCATAGGGTGGCTTACATCCGCGTGGCCTCCCAAGGAAACTGCCACCCCAGAGGTCTCTCAAGGAGACGGTGGATTGCATCGGGGGGCATTCGGATCCCCCGATGAGGTGGATCCAACCCAATGCTTGGCCAGGACGACTGCTGCTTTGATCAATAAAGTTGTGGCCTCTTTTCCTCCGATTATGTTGTGTGTGTCAGTTAATTCAGGCCCAGCCAGCTCCGCAGTAGGCCATCAAGAAGAACAGATTCAAGTGGCATTTACTGCATGATGCAATAGCACTCAATTTCACCCAGAGTAACCCTCAGGCCTGCTGGAAGCTGGAACAGTATCAAATGTTATGTCCTTCAATTTCTCCAAATACTTCTTAGATTTGGAACACATTTTTCCCAAATACTAATTACCACAGCATAACTCAAGAGCTGTTTCCTTGTCATGTGGCTTAGCTTTTTGTACTTGAGAAAGGATCTCTAAGACAGGGGAAGTAAAAGCAAGCTTCTATCCCCTGCACAGATTCCCTCCTGTATTGCTGATCTCTCCTGCTGGGAGGGCAAGAGGCATGTGGATAATTCCACTGTCATCTCCATTAACAATTAGCGTTGACTAGAGATAACAGTGGTGCGTTTCTCCTACTCTTTGTGTTTCTCCTACTCTGAATTCAGGCATTTTAATATGTAAACCACCCAAAGTAGTGTTCCAATCAATAAATAAACAAATAAATAAATAAATAAGTTTCTGCATCTGGATTAAACACAGTTCACAAGCCCAAAAGATATAACCTTTGGTTCTTTTCAACAGATGAAAACAAACAGGAAATTTGATTTCTACTTCCTATCCCTATAGCCCATCTGGCTACCAAGGCCACTCTGTAATAATAATAATAATAATAATAATAATAATAATAATAATAATAATAATAATAATAATAATAATAATAATAATAATAATGGGAAGCCTATAACCTTTTTCTCTTGTTTTTATTGTCCTTGTTATTATTGTTTATGACTTTGTTCCCCTTTTTACCCACCCAGAGTAGTAGCCCTGCTACTAGTTGGGTGGGATAAAAATGTAAATAAATAAAAAAATATTTAATAAAACCCAAGGATATAAAATATAGAAATCTTTTCTTTTAAAAAATTCTAATTGGTTAAAAACAAGTGGACCCAAAATGACTCCGTGAAGACTGAGCGTGTTCACTGGCCACAGAAAGTAGGCTGGCAGATCAACCATAGGGAGGATGGCATGCTCTGCTCGGAGGAAACAGCTGGCTGGGTTAACCTTGCCAGTATGTTCGGACTAATACAAGTAAACCAGCATCATATTTGAATCATTTGATACTGAAGGTTAAACTTAGAACCCAGAAATATGTCTCCTGAGATTTTAAATATATTAAAATTGCAAATTCACCCTATGTTAATGCTTCCAAAGCTGGCTGTCCTTGTTGGCTTCAGACCAATTTCAATAGCGCATTCATCAATAAATAAACAAACAAACAAACAAGAATAGCTTTCATAACTTGTAGGGGGGGAGGGGAGGTTAGCTTTACAAATATCTTTTGTGAATTCTCTGTCTTTGAAGAAAAAAAGGCACAGACAAAGAACAGCAGACAACAATAAACAGAAGTTTAGCAAATGAAAACACACAGTAGCTTTGATTTAGTAAGGTCCAGTTTCTTATTCAATTTCTACTTTGGCTAAGTTACAGGCTAGCTGACAGACTGTCTTGATCCCATATGAAGACTCCCATACTCTAAAATGAATTCCCAAGGACCTTCTTATATACTCAGCCGAAATCAACCAGGCTGGGAGGTGCAAGAGACAGGGTCTTTCCAGTGGTGGTTCCATGACTGTGAAATTCTGTTCTTGGCAAGATACATATAAACCTATATCTATATGTCTCAGGCAATTTTTTCCTCCGAAGACACAGATCCTACTGTGGTTTGTTTGGTATGAACTAGTATTGACATGGTACTAAATGGTTAGACTGCTATTGCCTTATATGAATTTATGTCATCATCTTTAATATAAAAGCAATGTTTTACAGTTAGTAGATTTTATTACTTTTAATGTTGGCTTGGTATGACACATCTTACTTGGAATGAAACTAAATATGCTTCCCAACCCTCCAGTTGAAATAAAATCTCAGAATTTGGAAAAATTGAAAGGGCTTCAATTTCTTGCTATAAAATTTAATTCTACACCAATGATAACCAATCCATTCCTCAGGAATACAGTAATATTTTGGAATTTTAATAAATTATTTTCTGCTCCATCTTCATTGACTCCCTTCCTTAGCTATCTCTTATTTTATAATTCTGACAAATGAACTCAATTTAAATTGTGGAAAAACTGTGATTTATATTGATTAAGAGATTTGCATAATAGTTCTAGTCCCAGATCAGGGGAGCAAATTTTAAATCAAGCAAGTACTGTCTCCTGGTTTCTTATATTGCAGGTGGTTCATTTTTTTCTCCTTCAAATAGTGAAAGCACAGGTCACTAAACTGCATTTGAAACATTGCTACAAGCCTTAGAAAATATCCAGTGGGGTCTGGCTTCAAAACTGTATGAAATATTAATTGAATCCCACTATGGCTGTAAATTAGGCCCCAAAATGGTTTGGTAAAGTGATTTGAGGATAAGCATATCTGATGTAAAATGGCAGGTTCTATAGAACAAGGATCGTCTTAGATCAATCTCTTCCAAATTTAAGGAGTATTCTATTGAACTTCTGCACAGGTGATATTTTACACCACTCCATTTGAGTTATATCAATTAAGAAGTCAGTTCAACCTGTCGGAGGAAATGAGAGAATATCAGTACGTACTTTCGTATGTGGTGGACCTGCCCTCCAATCCAGTTGTTCTAGTCCAGAATGTTTATAGAAATAAAATGAATCACAGGGGCAAAAATTATAAGGTTTCCAGATGTAGCTCTTCTGTCATTTTCAGGCAATAACAAACAGCAGTTGTCATAAGTCAGAATTGCCTTGACAGCTCACAATTATTATAAGCTGGCTGGATAGTTCATTAAGTTATGTATCTGGCTCAGAGCCACAGGTTGGAGTTTGTGCCTCCAGGGAGAAAAACCAGCTTGCGTGACCTTGGCCAAAGTGCAGAGTCCCAAGATGCCCCCAAAGAAGGGAATGGTAAACTGTCTCTGAAAACTCTCTACCTAGAAAACCCTGAAAACGTTGCCATAAATCAGAATTGACTTGACAGCACATTATTCACATTATCATTATTAATTCATAAACAGCTGATTATCTTTTTCTGTATGGTAGCATGCTTGGAAATTGCCACAAACTGGAAGGGAACTTGTAATTTATCTTTACCTGCACGGAGAAACAAAATATGGCATATTACCCTAATGGAAAATTAACACATTTGTTCAAATTACTGAAGCAACCACATTCCCAAAATGCCTTTTTTCAACACATAGTTTCAGTTTATTTTTTTATGTTAATAAGAATGGCAAAACTTATTTCCCACTAGCTTTCATGTCAATCTTTGATGCCAACTACAGTGGTGGGATGGTACTATATTGAATTATGTGTTTCTAGGGAAAGACCTTTATTGTTATTTTATTGTTGTTGCCACGTTCTTTAAATATAGATTTTTTTAAAAAAAAGAACCTTAGATATTATTTCTTGTGATGATGCTTTGGAAGGTTGTTTGCCCTAATTTAAAAAGGTGGCCCATAAATTACCTCAAACTCATACATAACTAAATTCTAGCAAAACAGCTCATTGTCGTGAAATGACTTTTTGAAATCATCAAAATATAAAACATAATAGTTATATAGGAAGAAACTGTTACGGAATCATTCTTTTTTAAAAAAAGGATAACCCCATGAAAGCAGAGCCTGGTTGTTGGTATTAGCATTTTTAATCATACTTTGGTGTTGGTGGCATTGGGTAACAAAGGCAAAGACGAGGCCAAGTTAAATTTCTACACCCACTAAATTATGAGAGCACCAGATGCCACAATTTCTCATGGGTATTCAAGCATGTCTAATGCTTGCACTACAAATTTATTCAAGCTGAAAATGGCAGCTTCGTTTGAAGGCAAATGACAAAAAAGAAACTCTTTAAAAGACCATGACCAATCACGTCAAAGAACTGCCAGCGCATATTGGAGACCTCATGCACTGTCAACAGTTCAGGCATTTAGAATAGCTCCATCCAACTTCACCGTCTGCCAAGACTTTCCAGCCTTTGGACAACACCCAAAATAAAATTAAAATACTTCCAGTGTAGTTTTGCCAATGGCGTGACAAGCTGATTGGGATGCCATTTAATATTGGTCAGTAAATGCAACAGCTTTACTTCCTGTCAGCAGCTCATAAGTTCTCATTTCAGTCTTGGGGTTTTAGAAAGGTTTAAGCAGTCGGTCTGTGAGCCTAGACAAAGGGGAACATTTTGCTTGCCAGAATCCTGCCACTTTAAGAATTCCATTGTTACAACAAATAGGGAGGCACTGAGTTGCTCCTATTACATTATTTGGGGGCTATGGTTATATGTCCATAGATTACCTCTGCAGCTCAATCAGAAGATCAGGAAAAGAGCTCAGTACCACCACTGGGCCATAGCTCAGTAGCAGCACGCACAGTCTGCATACAAAAGGTCCCAGATGCAACCTACGTTATCTCTGAGTGGGGCTGGGAGACAATCTTGCTTCAGACCCCGAAGAGCTGCTGCCAGCTAGTGCTAAAGGTCCTATGCTCAATGACTATAAGGCAGCTAACGGAACACCTCAAACTTTACAAACCCAAGGATTACATGCAGCTGACTTAACACAACCTAGCCTTTAGTGTACTAAGTACTAAGTACTAAGGAAACAGAAGTGTTATGCAAGAGAGGGCAAGTAGAGGGACTCAGGGCTCTTGCAGATGCAACATTTGTACTGCCTTGTTTCCTGTGGCTTCATGCCAAAACAGCATGAGTTTATTGAGATTTGCACCCAAAATTCTCTTTAGGAAATCGGACTTCTCCTATAGAGTTTTCACTTCTATCTTTAAGAAACCTACCTCTCTTTAGGACTTTTCGGGGGGGGGGGGGGGAAATAGTGACATATCACTAGTCCCCGGTCTCCAAACACACATACACACTCACCTTTTCTGCTTATATCATTTTCCTCCTCAGTCCCTTTTGCTCTAATCTCATGTATGCAAAATGCACGCTCTATCATTGAGGGCAAAACTATATGTTATACATGACTCATTATCAGAGCAACGAATTCATTACGTACTGCGAATATCTGATTGTCACAAGAGGAGCTTTTTGCTCCTCCTGCAAGTATGCAAATTAGTTTATTTTGTTTTGCAACTGCTCCATGGGATGCAAGCATGCTTTGAGGGTTCACCTCAAAGCATGATTATTCAGTCACAAATGTCTGCTTGATTCATGTCTCTGGCACAGCGATGGGTTTTTGCTTTTAACAATGAGCTCTGTATAATGCCAAATCTGGCCTTCAGCTACAGGCACACTACTCTTCCGATATAACCATCTTCTTGGTTTTGTTTGTATTATGACTGGTATACAACAAGAATCCGGACTGCATTAAATATTGTTTTGCAACACACTCAGCTCTGCAACATACCTTCATGCCAAAGGTAAATATTGTGATGATGATTTTGAAAACCAGAGCCAGGGCTAGCTGCCACATAGCCATGTATACTCCAATGCCTGCTGGTCTGTCAGGAATATCATCCACAGGCCTCGTCATATTGGGATCGTTGATGTAGTCGCAGAGCTGTGAGGACTCCAGAGCTCCACAGTCATTGAACAGTTCTGAGATGAGCTCACTGGTGCTCCTCCTTGTGTAGGGATTTGGATAGGCAATGATAGCTGTGATAGCAGTCACTGCAATGACCTCTAAGACTGGGTACTTCCCTAACCTGGTGGTCTTCCGCCTCCTGCACCAAGCAATGTTGCATCGGATGAACAGTGTCCCCCACAAGCCTCCAAAAACACCAAGCAGAATAAAGGGGAAAAGTTCTGCCATGTACCAAGGCGTGTGATACTCCACATAAAAAAGAACCAGGCGGCTGTTTCCAAATGGGTTGATAGATCTCAGGGTAAAGGCGGCAACAAGGGCAGCAAAAAAAGATCTCCAGAGAGTCTTCAAGGGAAAGTAATAGCTCACCTGCGAGAAAATGGAAACAATCAATAACACCCAGAGCGCTTCCATTAGTTATCATGCAACATAAGTTAAAATAGGACTTTCGAATATGTCCATCTCCATTACTTCAAAATGTGTTCCCTTGAGAGGCATGTGGCACAAGTTTACCACCAGGAGTTAGCAAAAAAAATGGCCTCAAACTCTGGAGATCACAGAGTGTCAAATGAAAGAGAATTACAGAATATTAATTTCAGTGTACTTATGTGGCTCCATGAAAACGTGTTGCAGTAGGGGGAAAAAAAACCATTCCCGGACTTTGAAAGGGGTCTAGGATAAGAACAGTTGAGCAGCAGCAGTAGTCCCAGTGTCAGGACATAAAGTGAAACTGCTGGCCCACTTACCTTATAGATAAGTCCCCTACTATAGAAAGCCATCAATATATGATTGTGTAATAATTCAGTCAGTTCTGAGAGATTCTGCTTGCAGAATCTAGAAGTTACATGGGTCAACTGATAGATTGCTGCATGATTTGAATCAGATTGCTACTGGTTTCGAGCTCTTGATTTCTAACAGCAGTAGCAAGAAGGGGACTGTCTTCTTCCTGTTCCTCCTCATCCCTGCCAAGCTAGCATGTTAAAATGCCTGCTCTATCATAGTTCTCCTCATTCAGGTTCCTATCCAGAACATTGTATAGTTCATACAGTGCAAACAGAATTGGTTCTCCTCTCTAAGCTCCCATTTTGTATCTGGCCTTGCTCCCCAGATGCTGCTAGCACAGTGCTTCCAAAAATGATGATGCTGGGCTTCAGCTTCCAGAAGCTCTGACTAGAGGGATGGTCAGTGATTCTGAGAGTTGCAGTACAACAAAATTTGAAGACCCACAGTTGGGACCCCCAAATGTCATGTAGATCTTGGTTGCTCTTTCTGGGATCCTTTCCCCCCTTATTTTAAAGCTGATCTGGCCCACACTTGAATTAGATTCAAAGCACTTTTTTGTCAGCATTTCTGGATAGCTTGGTGAACTGAGTTCCTGTCTGTGGGGTCAGAAGTTCAATTCCCCACTGTGCTTCCTGGGAAAGCAGCTGGCCTGTGTAACCTTGGTCAAGCTGTATTGTCCCAGGGCACCTCCAGAAGAAAGGACTGGTAAACCAATCCTCAGCGCTCCATGCCTACAAAACCCTGTAAGGTGGCTCTATAAGCACAGAATTATTATTATTATTATTCCTTACAACAGTCTGGTAACACAGGTGAAAAATTTTCAGTCCATATTCCAAATAGAGCTAAATGAGTGGTGAGGATGTGCAGAGGCATGTAAGCCCTGCCCCCTTCTCCCCATCCCTTCTGGAAATTACTCAGACTTCCGTGTGTTTAACCTGAAGTTCTCAGAGAGCTTCAAAGTGAACACACATATAGGCTGTTCTGAAACCTTTGTGCTTGAATACATGAAATATAGGGAGATACTTGTGTGCAAACTACCAGCTCCCACCAACATTTAAAGCTCTCCCCATTTTCAGGAATAACACCTGAATGGGGATAGAGCATTTTGCCTATCTGTCCCACACTGCCTTTCCTCAACACAGGTGGTGTCCTACTGGGGTTTTATGTTGGAGTTATTTCAATCTCGCATGCTGCTTCTAGCAGGTTTCACTCGGAGGGACCTTTCTGGGCTGGGGTGACTGTCAATCAATTCAGCAGTAACCAATCCTTTCTTCCCTGCTTCTGCTTTTGAAGAGAGGCATGCCTCTCTGTTTAAAAATCTTTTTCCCTCTTTCTTTTTAGTCTGCTGGCAATTATGCAGTTAGCAGCATGCAGTTAATGTGCAGTTAGTGCAGTTATGTGTTAGTGCAGTTTGAATGTGAATGTAGTCTGAAGGAGTCTGCTGAAAATTTGAGTCTGTTGAGGTCTGTTTCTGTAAGCAGTCATTTTTGTACAGTACGCTGTTTTTTTAACTATTCAGCATTGTAAGTAAATACTGTAAAACCTTTTATTCTTTCTCTTACCAATGTCTCAGAGAGAGTTATTGAGATTGTAAGTGCCAGTTGATGAGACAAGAAAAGAGGTGGTCTACTCTGGGGAGATTTGAAGCTAATTCTGGTCTGTAAGTCCCTGCAGTTCTGTTGCACAGCTGAGAGAATGTAGCCAAAATTCAACACTCTACAGCATGTTCAAGTCCTGAACAATGTTTTATGAAATGTTTTCATTGTACTTCATATAACATCCCTACGAGGGTTTTGCCTGGGTTGTAGCTTAAGACACAGGGTACCTCCAAGCTTGCAACTTAGGTCTATGGGACTATACAAATTGCACATAAAGTGGTTTTTAGCTCATACAATTTCAAACCTCAAGTAGTATCTTGTGTGTCAGTGTTCCCCCTTATGAAAAAGCTCCCTGCACATAGAAAACTAGATGCCAGAGCCACCATTTGTACTTCAGAGATGTTTGCAATTGTTGTGAGGCCTCTCAAACAGCGGCGATGTAAAACAGAAGGTTTTCTTTTAAAAAAAGAAACCATAAAATAAATATCTTTCTCCTTGTCAGCCTACTTTACTGGATGTAGTTATCTTTTCTATCATAAGGGAGATTTCTTCAGACTCACCACTGCAAATTACTATGTGAAGCAGAACAATCCAGTGCCACACCAGCAGCTGTTTGTGTACCATCATTCATTCCTATTCTTGCCTTCCATTTTTTACAACGCTTGCAATAGAAATGAAGCTGCTCCTTACCTCTTCTAGACTGAAAAGGACACCACCTATTGGTGCTCCAAAGGCCACAGAGACACCTGCCGCCGCCGCTGCCGAAAGCACCTAGCATGGAAATATTGACACAGGCATCAAGAGTCTGTGGAAAACATACAGAGAATTTTACGAGGTGAAGTGAGGAAATGGAGAAACCAAGGGTACCTCTCGTCTCTTTCCTTCGTTTTTGCTGTACTTTGAGAAGAGGCTGCTGAAAAAGTTGCCGCAGCAACAAGCCACGTGAACTAGTGGCCCTTCTTTGCCAAGACTGAGTCCCGAAGATACCACCAGAACCAAAGTGACGGTTTTTATTAAAAGAGTCCACTTGCCCAGATAGCCCCGAATAATGAAACCACTCAGAATGGTCTTGATCTGGAAGGCAAGAACAACAGCAAGGGTTTGCCACTCTGATGGATGTCCAAAACTGACAGGAGCGTCCAAAGGATGACTTGCTGTACTCTTCAAAGGGTTATGTAAATTAAGTTTCTAAAAGCAATCCTTCCACTTTAAATGTCAAAAGCTTCCTGATTTTTAGTGCAATTTCATTATATTTAACAGACTCACCCTAGCCCAGCCCAGCCCAGCCCAGCCCTGGGGGTTTTTTAATCTTTGAATTTAACTAAAGCACTGCAAGATAGAAAAGCCCAGCATCACAATACAAATCAATCCAGAAAGAAAAAAAGAAGGGGGAAAAACCCTTACCTCTGGAATTCCAGAGCCGCAGGCATAGGGAGCAAATACCCTGACCAGGGAGACAGCCAGGAAAGCAAACAGTAAAGCCCACAAAATGTAAAGAAAATAATTTAGAATGTAAGCACTTGCACCCTAGTGGGAAAAAGAAAGGGGGGGGGGAAAGAATATAAAACTGTTAATTCAGTCCAACAAGTGGCAGGCCTCTGCCAGCTACTGCAATAAACATGAGCTGATGTGAGGCAGAGTATCTTTACTGAGCTTCATAACACAACAATTGCAGTAAATATTACACAATGTTATTTCCAAAAGTACAAATTGAGCTATGTATTATGTACATAGCATCTGAAGGAGGACAATTTATACAAAAATGCAGCAGGAAAAGAAATGTAAATAGCAAGCTATATAAAGAAAAAAAATAGGTATAGTTTGGATAGTTAGGTATCTGACTGTGGAGCCAGAGGCTGGGAGTTTGTTACCCCACTGTAGATGGCATATCACACCTCTATCTAATCCTAAGCAACTCTATTTAGCCCACACCAGGCTGCTCAAAAAAAACAAAACAAATGCAGTCACACGCTAAGACTTCCTTCCATCATTACTTTCAACACAAAAGTTCAATTTCAACAGTCTGCAGAAAGGGAGTCTGCTTTATCCGTGTAAGTTCACAGTTTCCCCTCTCATATTTCCTTCAAACTTTTGGCTCAAGAAATCCCCTTGTGATTTCTGTCAGCACGCTTTATCTGCACACAGGATTCCCTGCAAGTCAGAAATGGGGTGTGTGTGTGGGATCAGGGTTCTGTCTCACATAAGGAATCTGATCCAGGGGTGGGTCCTCAGCCCAAACCACACAGCCCCCTGATTTTTTTTGCTCAAGAACTCCCCTTGTGACTTTCGGGTGGTGGGTCATATTGTCATGTTTTGAGGGGCCCCGGCACCCCTGGGGCCACCCATACCCATGAAAATTAATTTTATATTTTAAAATGTAGCCACTAGAGAGTGTAAGGGGGCGTTTGGACAAAAATATATTTTAAACTCATTTTTCACTTAACAAAAGATCCATAAGCTTTACAGTATATAACCGCTGCATTAACAACAATAGTAACCATACTAATAAATATGCAAATTAGCCTCCTTGGCCCTTCTCAGATAATAATAATCTTAGAACTCCAGAGCTGGAAGGGATCCTATGGATCATTGAGTCCAGCCCCTGTCAAGGGAGCACAGTGAGGAATTGAACTCCCAGTCTCTAAACCACTGCCCAAAACAGCATCATTCACCCACAGGTCTACATGGACACAAGAACCTCTACAGATTGTCACTTTTGTATGTCAAAAGCAATGACAGAGTATGCTCTGCCTCGCTGTGTGTGTGGCACACTTTAAGAACTTCTGAACAGAGCTTCTGTGAAACTACTAAAATGATGTTAACACAGTGGCATTTTGTGTCGGTTCAGGGCAGCTTTAATAATTTGGGAGATCTACCAAAATATTAAACAGGGATCAGTGCTGCAGATACAAGTTTTACCCCAGTCTCACCGTTTTTTCTTGCCTATTTATGCACAATGATTATTGACTGGGTAACTCTCATTAAATTTTGACAGCTGGACTTGCTTATCAGAGCAAAAGAAAAGATTCACAGACGGCACTTCTGTTTTGACACTTTCTGATTCCTTGAGTAATTTCTATTGCTACAGCTGAAGAGTGTTTGTTTAAATTTCCCCATGAATGTTTTCACCCGGTGCTTTAAATAAGACACAGCTATGGCAATAATAGTTATTTCTTTACAGGATGGACTTTGTTTGCAAATCAAGGTCCATTATCAGTGGGAATTGAGAATAGCTTCAGAAGAAAAAAGAGAGACACTCTTTAAATGTCAGTTCTCAAAAGACCTAGTAGAAGAGGTCTGTTCTCTAAATGTAGACAAGCTGTTTAGTGCCACTTGCCTCCTTAAATCTTTGAGATAAATTTAAATTATGCATTTTAGAGTAAGTTACTTAGCGTCCTACATAGGATGAAATTAGCTTGAATGTACCTTCTTCACTCTGAAAATAAACGTCTCAGGATGCCACCAATGTGCATTCAGCCCAGGTCTAAATGCATTGTTAGTCTATATCCCATTGTGAAAAAAGAATTATATTTGCTGCCAAAGTATGGAGCTTTGCACAAAATAGCTGTATTTCATCAGCCTAAACAAAACCAGATCTCATCCTTCCTGCAAAGGATGCCGAGCATTTTTGCCTCACAACAACTCTGTGGGATAAGTCCAACCAAGAGAAAATTGTTTGCTTATAAAGCTAAACTATAGTTTTGAGAGTTGTATCATCAAAAGTCCTTCATCAGAAACTTTTTGTTTGCATGTTCAGTTAACTTTGGTTAAAGCTTTGGTTAATTTTAAACTATCCACTGTGTAAACCTCAGTTTGAAATTGGCTTGGTTCAGTAAACTATGGTTAAAACCACAGTCCAGAGGTAATAACCCTTATATAAGTAGATCAACAAAAATATTCAGTCAGACAACAGTAAAAAAAGAAAAAAATATTTACTTATAAAATTATGTGCTCAAAAACGAAAACATGGGGTCATAAGTATTCAAAAGAAAAATCATTTAGGCTGTTTAAATCATGACTGAGGAAAGAACTCTACACAATGGCTAAACTTTTACTAACTGAAAAAAAAAACCTGCCTCAGAGTAAAGATGGTTAAGCCCCCTAGTGGCAGGAAGGAAAGAGAGCTGTATATTGGTTGCTTAAGAAGAGGTAAATGAACAAGTTGGGTTGTCATAAATACCGTATTTTTATATAAAACGATACTTTTATCTAAAATCTTTAGACTAAAAATTGAGGGTCATCTTATACACGGAAGTAAGGGGGGAAAGGAATCAAAGTGCTGCAGGATCGCAGCCCTTTGATCCTGCAGCCCTTTCATGGCTGCTTTCCTCACCACTTCCTAAGCCCCACGGGGCTTAGGAAGTGGAGGGGTAAAGCAGCCATGAAAGGGCTGCAGGATCGCAGCCCTTTCATCCTGCAGCCCTTTCATCACTGCTTTACCCCTCCACTTCATAAGCCTTAGGAAGTGGAGGGGTAAAGCAGCGATGAAAGGGCTGCAGAATGAAAGGGCTGTGATCCTGCAGCCCTTTCATCGCTGCTTTACCCCTCCACTTCCTAAGATCGCTGCTTTCCCCCTCCACTTCCGCAGCCCTTTGATCCTGCTTTCGCGGGGCTTAGGAAGTGGAGGGGGAAAGCAGCGATCAAATTTTCTTATTTGGGGTTGGAAAAGTGGGGATCGTCTTATACATCGGGTTGTCTTATATACGGAAGAATACGGTAACATGCTGGGTTGCTACATATTTCAACAATGTAAATGCATTGATATGATAATACCACCTAGTGACAGCCCAAACTTCATTTCCACTTGCTCTGGCTGTATATTTACCAAACAAAAGATTGTATTAAAAAGTGGATGGGTGGATTACCGTATTTTTCTGTTTATAAGACATCCCCGTTTATAAGACACACACACACACTTTTCTAACCCAAAAATTAAGAAAACTTAGCTTTGAGTATTCAGCCTCTGGGCTCAGAATGCTCGGAAATTACAAGTCCCTGTTGCCTCTGGGCCTACAGGCTCCACCTCCAACGAGGTGTGTTCCAATTGATTTATTCAGCATCAGGTGACGTCAGTTCCATAAGGCTCGTGGCTGGAGGAAGCTAAATCTCCTTACTGTAGGAAGCTAAGCCTGATTGAAGGAAGCCTGTTTACAGAGGCAAGGTACAGGTCGTTTTTCTCTCTCCGTGTTCTCAGCTTACTTCCGTGTATAAGACACCCCTCTATTTTTAGTGTAATGATTTTAGGGAAAAGTAGCATCTTATACACGGAAAAATATGGTAAATACCTTCTCTCATTCAACTCCCAAGCACAGTCTTGATAAGTAAAGTGGCACAAAACTGATCTTTGACTATCAATGCAGTAGGCTGAAATGGAATAACGTTGATTATGTGAAAACAGCGTTCAAAATGGTAATTGGGTAATTTCATCCTGCTCCCCAGAACCTGTGGGTTCCTTGTTTTACATGCTGGGTGTGGAACTGATAACAGTTCTAGGTCAAAACATCTGGAGGGCCAAAGTTTCCTCATCCCTGAGAAAACTTTAAGCATTCAATTAATATAATGAGCAGTACAAGTAATAATTCCAGTCACTATGAAGGAAGAAATATACAAAGGAAACATGGTACAGTGGATGTTGGACAGGTTTCAGTGTTTTTCACATCAAACAGCTGCTTAAGTGCCCCTTTCAGACAACAAAAGATAATTAAAATAATCTTGACAGGTGTCAGAGTTCATAATTGCAGTGTGGTAAGGAGTTCTGAAGCCACAAAATGGCACAAAACCTCAGGGTAAATGGAGCTGCAAAATATCCATCCCCATACATATCTTCAAATTGTCGAATTCCATCAGCTGTGACAAGCAGAATTCAGCAGGAGCAGAAGAGTCTGAATAGATCACATCTGAGAAACAGCTCTCTAAGAACTGTCAACATAAAATGGTCAAAGTGCTATCCTTAGCACTAGTAGCATTTCACAAAAACCCAAAAAAGAAGGCCAGGTGTGCATGATAGTAAGTGGGAGTTGCATCAATCATCAGACATCCACATATGTAGCTAACGAAAATGACTTCTTTAGTACTCTTTTATTGTCCTGAAATTCCATTTACACAAGGCTATTCTCACATCCTATGGGGTCTAGCTAAGACATAACATGGTGTCATGGTAAGAGAACAGGACCAGGCCTTCCAAGTTCCAGATTCAAGTCCCCACTAAACGATAAAACTCAATGGGCAAACTTTGGCCAGTCGCTATTGCTCCATCTGACCCACGCCACAGGGTTATTATAAGGATGAGTGTATTTCATGTACTTAGTTCCTTGAAGGAGGAACAGAATAATTTTTGAAACCCAAATAAAATAAGGAACATAATTTTTGCCATCTTGATTTCTGCATCCGTTGTTGCATACCTTCATCCAATAGTAATGATCCCAATAAATGACTGTATCTTCTTTTGCAAGCTCAAGTTTGAATGGCTATAATGACTTTAACAAGAAAGCTGACACATTTTCATTTCTTCAACATTCATATTTTTAGTTCATAACCAGGGTGCCTTTCAAGTTTAGTAGATCACATTAAAATGAGAGCCCCTTGTTAACTAGCAGGGGAGAACAATATGAAGTTTACATTGAAAAATGGCTACCATACCTCAGATTGGTTAACTAGAAGTTCAGACCACTTTTGCCACTGAGGACATTTATCTCTGTCCTCAAAGGTTGTCTCGTTAGAGGTCCAGCAGCATTGCTCATGGCTGTACCAAAATGCTGATAAACAGACACCTTCCTTCAAATCCGTCATCCAGTCCACAGCTAAATCTATAACTCCGGCTAACGTGCCTAACAGGGAAGAAAAACAAACATTAATAGAAAAACATAAAATACATGTCTTAAGAAATAAGTGGTCATGAAGGGTTCTTATAGAAGTTGTCTCATCAATACGGGTCAACCTATGGACAGGTGACATTCACATTCCACGTTGAGTCACCCTGCGGTGACTAAAGGAAGAGCTTACAACATCCCATTCTCTGAAAGTATCGGCAATTTATGGCTGCCTATCCACAAAATTGTCTCATAGCCACAGGATAGTTTCCAGACAATGTATCTTTCACACACATGTTCATGGGTTGGGAGAGACCTGGTCAAACAGATGATAAGAAATGTTCTCTTTCTCCCCTCATCCCATATGATTTAGTGTGGGATGTAAATGGTAAAAATACCATCTGCTTTTCCTGGCTCACCACTGAGAGTTACAAAACAACAGCCCCACGTAATCAAACATGACGAGACTTACTCATCTAGACAAGAATCTTTTTGTGACAGAAGTAAATATATTCTTGTCTAGACTGCTCCACATGCCAACAAAATCAAGGAGGTCAACATTGGTAGGGGGCTAGTGAGGAGACCTTATTTCATGATAAAGTCACCAGATGAACAAGCAAGCACCCGCCATATTGTGGCTGTTATATTCAATGTGCAACTCTTAAAATAGAGAATAATTCAGTAATAAATATGGTGGACATTTATGATTCACTTATATAGGGCAGACAGAAGCCTAGATGGTTCTTGCGCGTTTTTGTCTGATTTTATGTAATCCTTACAGTATTTTTTTTTCTTTTTATGTCAGATCTAACCACTTTTCCAACTTATGTAGCACAACAGTGACACCGTGTGGCAGCTGATCTAAAAAAACAAGCTTAATGTTAGGGCACTGAAACAGAGTCTCTAATCAAAAAGCAACAAAGCATAGTTAGTGCGTTCAGTTTGTGTTAATATATCCATCTCCTCCAGCAAAATCACCTGCCCCCCCTTTGTTTCAATAAAACTGACACATTGGTGCAGACACATTTCAAACCTTTGCGATCACCATGGCAAGAGGGAAAACCTGACCCTTTTAAGAGCAAGTGCTGGCCATCTGGATCCATTTTAAATTATTCAGTTAGAGAATCTCCATTCTAATGCATAGGAAATGAACACATTTTCCTGGAAAGTGGGTAGATTAAAGTATTTCATGTCTGCCACTGCAACAGGTATTTAAGTCAACTTGATTTAGTCTTTTAAAAATAAAAGTATAAATGAAGATGATGCCTATACCTCAGTTAGTGAAAGAGAGGAGGGAACAAATGAGTAGAAAGTACAGAATGCATGATTTGATTCCATGAGTGTCAATTAACTTAGCTATTATCTGTACTAGTATTTCATTCAAAGAAGGAAAGGGGCAATATCTGTATCAAAGATAACCCAGCCTATCATGTTATTTCTATTTAAGCGTATTTTTATATAGCAAGAGACAGCCGCACATTTTTTTGTTGTTAGTAATATATTTTTCTAGGTCAGTGCTCAGCATGGGATTTTAGATACAGTATATATCCCAAAGCGCAAATTACAGCTGAATCCCAAAGCATGAATTTTATCCATAGTGAAATGTCACGGATCACACTGCTAAATCCAGTGGAAGTAGATGCCCCCTGAGTGAAGTTCTGAAAGTTTATGCTAGTCAACTAACACTTTCTGGAGAATACCTGCAAGCAGTCCTATCAGCAGCATCACGACCCAGCCTGACCAGGCATCCAGTAAACTTTTGATGAACTCCCATATTGACTCCTTGCTTTTGTTAGTGATCTGGAAGAAGTAGTATTGTTTAAGTCGAAGCATATACAGTTCTTACATTTTACATAGCACAGTTCCATACATTCGTATAATTTAAAAGGAAGAAGAACTGATCTAGTTATATTTGCATTTGTTAAATGACATCTGTGCATATGCACAACATACAATGAATACAGACCAAAGGGAGTCTTAATCCAAACACAGAGGCACAGATAAGCCTAGATGGCTTGATTGAATCTGATACTTAATAGGATTTCATTTTCAGACAATACTGTACAATAGTAATTGGGCATAGGAGTGGCCCTTTAATTAAAACAACCCAAGCCGTTTAATAAAAACTACCCAAACCCTGCGCCTGTGCAACTTGAAGTTTCACAAGTGGTTGTGAAATTTGCACCAAGGCCAAAATCATAGCCAGCAAACAGTTCTGCAGGCACTCTTGTGCAATTGCTTGTGAAATCAGATATGTGGACTGACTAAGTGTAACTTCCTGTTAAGGCAAGTGCAAATAAATTTCAGCTATATTGCCACAAAATAAAAATAATGCATTCTCTCAGTTCCACCATTATGGCTCTTAAAATTCTATTGCTTATGAAAATGATAACTTTGGTGTCACAGTTGGTGTCTAGTGCTACAGTGAGACGCTAGTGTGCATTGCCTAATGTTTTAGTTATGGAGTGTGACCTTAGAAAGTCAAATTGCCTGTTATTACACTGATGAGTCCTTGTAGGCAGTTTTAATTCCCCTTCCACTGACATGTCTCTGAGAGGATACCTTGAGCAAAACTCTCCTTTGGCCCACAGCAGCTGCCATAGCTAATTCTCAGGAGGCTTTTGAAGGGGGCGGGGGGAGCGCTGATTCTGCATGGAATATTTGACCAAAGAAAAACAGAAGTGCGGATGTGACAAAGGAAAGAGAACCCAGGAGGGAATAAAATGCATCAGCCAGAAAAGATCATTGAGGAGGAAACTGCAACCAAGCCCCTCAAACAGCATTTATCCAGAAAAAGCTCTGAGACCAGAGAATGGTCAGCTCAGACCTACAGCTGCATCGCAGTTGCTACAATTGTGTAGCAGCGGATAAGGGCTGAAAGGAGAGAGAGTAATCTCTCACTAGCACTGGATATACGTGATATCGAACTCCTACATTCTCCTAAGTTTTTGTTTCTCCTTTGCTTTCTTTTGAAAGCTTGAAGGCCTCTTCATCTTGATCGGGGCCAGAAAGTCCAATGAAAAGTACAGGGGCCCAAGGAATACGTTGTAAATAAGCATAGGGTAAGCCATTATATAAATTCCTGATCAAAGAGCACATCTATTAGGTCATCAGTCTTGGCTTCCAATTTCCTGGCTTCTTTACACCACTTGGTCTGGACTTAAACTGGCAGGGTTTTTTTAATATAACTGAATGCTTATTTCCTTCAAGTTTTTACTCTGACAAGATAACAAAACAATGCAGGATAAGCTATTTGGAAAATCTCACTTAAACATGGTGGATGTCCAGTTCAAGGCCTCACATTCCACTAGAAGTATATTTACAGTAGTGTATTTGATAGCATGTACACGTACAGTATTAGATAGCACATTTAACCCTATTCAGGTATAGCACAACTTGACACTGTGAACATACTTGAAGTAGAGCACCTCGCCTACCCCTTCCATTTTCATGTTCTTCACAGTCACAAGGCCAGGTCTGAAGGGAAGGATCCTGCTCGTGGGCAAGCATGAATTCACATTTTCCAAGGTTCTTGATCATGTGTAGAACCTACTCACCTACACATTCAGGAAACTGCCTTCTTCAAACACGGTGCTGTCACTGTGAAGAATGCAAATGACAGAGTGGCAGGGGTAGGTATTGTTCCCCACTACACATGTTCTCAGCACCATATTGAGCAATGCCTGAATAGGGGTTTTTATCACAGTAATCATTTAAAGATTGTATCTATCAATGGTAGAAAACTTAGTTTATTACTTGAACTGATGTACTAGCTTCTGAAATATTTGTTTCACTTACCTTCCTATGTCTATCTGTATCACGTGATTTTTCCCTTAACCAGTCAATGGTATGAAAATCTTCGTAAGTTCCGACATCAGGGAAAGGTTCGTCCAAAAAATCCATCAGATTTCCAGAACCATTCATGTTTCCTGCATTAACCATATTAGTACCTACAAGGAAACAAACTGACAATGATAAGGATTGTGACACAAACATTCACACTTCATATGACTCATCCTGTCATCTCCATCTCAATTGTATTTTAATCCATAGGTGGGCAATGCTTTTATTAAGACTAATTAAAATTCTGGGAAAGGGTGTAAGGTATCGAGTTTTCCAGATCTCTTCATCAGGTAGGTGATATTTTTTAAAACTGCAGAGATGAAGAAACAGGAAGCCCCAAAATATATCCAGGTATTGTTGTGGCAATGAGGTCTAGTATGAAATCCAATCACAAGATGGAGATTTCGGGTGGAAATAGTAGCTAAACAGATACCAGGCTATGCCTAGTCTTGTATACTGAGATAGAGATACAATGTTGTCCTTACACATGAAAACCTGAGAATTACATTTTTGTGCTAAATAAAAGAGTTGCTTAAGACTACACTGTGAAAATTACCTAGTGGTTGGAGGAGAATAAATCCTCATTGCAGTTCTTTTTCAGACAGCAGAAAATTACCTTCCCTAAATGGTAGATTTAGTCCCGAACAGCACCATGGTACATAACAACAGTTCTTCTAGCCATGATTTTTCTCTTAAAGTTCAACTGCAGCCCTGCTTTGGCACTTTCTTCTTTCACTTTCATCAAGAGTTGTTTCAGGTCATTGTCGCTTTTTGCTAGTAAGATGTTATTTTTATTTATTCATTTATTTATTTGTTCAATTTATATACCGCTCATCTGGCCAACAGCCACTCTGGGCGGTTCACAACGTAAAAAAATTAAAATTCTGGGAAAGGGTGTAAGGTATCGAGTTTTCCAGATCTCTTCATCAGGTAGGTGATATTTTTTAAAACTGCAGAGATGAAGAAACAGGAAGCCCCAAAATATATCCAGGTATTGTTGTGGCAATGAGGTCTAGTATGAAATCCAATCACAAGATGGAGATTTCGGGTGGAAATAGTAGCTAAACAGATACCAGGCTATGCCTAGTCTTGTATACTGAGATAGAGATACAATGTTGTCCTTACACATGAAAACCTGAGAATTACATTTTTGTGCTAAATAAAAGAGTTGCTTAAGACTACACTGTGAAAATTACCTAGTGGTTGGAGGAGAATAAATCCTCATTGCAGTTCTTTTTCAGACAGCAGAAAATTACCTTCCCTAAATGGTAGATTTAGTCCCGAACAGCACCATGGTACATAACAACAGTTCTTCTAGCCATGATTTTTCTCTTAAAGTTCAACTGCAGCCCTGCTTTGGCACTTTCTTCTTTCACTTTCATCAAGAGTTGTTTCAGGTCATTGTCGCTTTTTGCTAGTAAGATGTTATTTTTATTTATTCATTTATTTATTTGTTCAATTTATATACCGCTCATCTGGCCAACAGCCACTCTGGGCGGTTCACAACGTAAAAAAACAAAATCACAAAATGCAACACAATTATAAAATAAAATATAACAATATCAGACAGTATAAAATACATTCTAAAATACCTAAACATTTAAAGTGGCAGTTATTAATGACATCATCAGCTGTTGGCTTCAGTTTCAATGGGCTCCCTGGGTGACCGAATTTGAAAGGTCTGCTGGAATAACCAGGTTTTTAGTTGTTTCTTAAAAGTCCCCCATGAAGGGGCCAGGCAAAAATCAGGTGGCAGTTGATTCCATAGGTGAGAAGACCCAATTTCTTGTTTTCTTTCTCCAGGCCTCTCTCGGGGTCAGGATCCTTCCTGGGATATGAGGGTAGGTTGGGCAGTTCCAGTTGGGAATAGGTGTTCTGAGGTATCAAGATCCCAAACCATTTAGGGTTTTGTCTGTTATTGATGTTTCTTCCACCAGTTATCACTCCTCCTTCATCTGAATCTAATCCTACTTTCCATATGACATGCTATGCATATAGATTGAACAGACAGAGAGATAACTCTGTCCGGGATACACGCCTTAATGGGTTGAGAGGAACCACCACTGAACATTTCTTACCTTGGAAACCCTGTAATGAGACAGTCCAATATGCAAGTCCCATTATAAAAACATCCATTAAAAAAACACACCTGACCTGGTTTTAAGCTGAGGTTGTAGGAATGACGGACTGCCATGAATTTAAGACCTTTTCTAATGACATTCTCAGCCTGTGACTGTTGAACATCATATGCAGAAGTATGGAAGAATTGTGATTTGCTCTTTGCTGTAATGATTATTTCTCAAGCAATTGCATTTAAATGCCAGGCACCCTTTATGTAAATCTGGGTGTGGGTCGGCCAGCTATTTACATGGCAGTCAGGCAATGGCAGTGCTCCTAAGAGGACGCTGGGCCAATGAAGCATTTTGCTGCCACGCAAAGTTATGAACATAGGTTGTGTCAAAGGACTTAAGAAGACTTAAAGAATAGCCTGAAAGCCAAACAGCACAGCTTATGTGTTTGGTGACAAAAGACAATATCCAGCCAAGGCCTGTTGTTCTTGAAAGGATTCTGTGTTTATGCAAGAAGAAATGCCTAAGCTAGATGCTGTCCCTTCACACCAGCACAATTCAGCATGTGTTCATGCTAGAGATTGCACCTTTCCCCTACTCAGTTTCATTCAAAATCCCTCGTTTACCAAACAGCCTCCCTGTGACCATAAGTGGTTCTCACTTAGACTCAGTTGGAGGTTTCTTCCAGCCATCAAGTGCAGCCGGTCCATCTCTTGCTACCTCAGCAGGGAGGTTGAGGAAAATGTTTTCCTTATAGGTTCCTGAGGAAGTATTTTGGTAGTGCTGTAATTCATGCACAGTTGGAATGAAAAGATGTCAAAAGCAGTTTGTGTGGTTTTTTCCTAGTGAAAAGCAGCCTGTCTGAGTAGAAATGATTCTTTATACCTAAAAGTCAGAAAATTCAAATCGTTTATAGCTACATAAACAGCAGGCATCCCTATCAGACTAAGTCCTGCTGCTGCCTAAAACAAAGCAGAATGTGCACATTCTGTCTGCGTGCCAAGACTTTGGACGCTGCATTCTTGACCCATATGTTTATTTATATAAGACATTTCTTAGCCACCTTGGGAGAGCACTCTTTCCCCAAGGCAGCTTATAGTATAAAGCAATCACGCAGTGTCAATATAACAAATGCCATAAATTCAAAAATAGACCCAATTAAAACAAACCTGTCACAACAGTGGACAAGTTAAAATGTAACCAAAACCAAATTAAACTAGCAAAGATGAAACAGTACCTAGAATAAAACCTTCCAGCTAAAACACAAGAATAACAAAGTGTCCTCTAAAAAAATGACAATGGATGAATTTATCTCTGTTTGTGTGTGTGTGCCATCAAGTCGGAACCAACTTACAGTCACTCTAAGAAGGCCTTCAAAGTAAGTGGATATTTGAAGAGTGATTTTTACCGGTTCCACACTACCTCCGGTGAGTTCCCATGGCCAAGCAGGGATTCAAAGCCAGGTCTCCTGAGTCCTAGTCCATTGCTCTATCCACTACACTACACTACACTGGGTATATTAATAACTATGTGTCGCCAAGTTATGGTGACTCTCTTCAGGGTATTGTAGGCAGAGAGTACTCAGAAGTGATTTCCCATTCCCTTCTTCTGGGGACACCCTGGAACTGTGTAGCTTGCCCAAGGCTATGCAGGTTGACTCTATTCCCAGGAGGCAGAGTGGGAAACGGAACTCCCAACCTTTGGATCCACAGCAAATTACCCAACTCACTGAGCTATCCGGCCAACTAGGAACCTTTCTACTGGGAAAGAACACCCTAAGTAGGGACTGCCATGGCTAATGCCTATCAGCCTCATGGAACATAGCAGAAGGCAGGATGTTGGAGCTTCTAAGATAAATAATCTTAGAATGCAGGTACACTCATAAGGATATAAGCCACTGTTTCTAAAAATGGGGAGTGCACCCTCCCTGGAGAATTATGAAGAAATTGGGCAGGAGGGTTCAGGAAGTTGAACCTAAGACATGGATTGGGGGAGGTGAAGACATGTGGCACTGGATTCTCACACACACAAGAAGCCCCACCTTCCCACCACTGCCACCAGAGATGATCACAAGAAACAGCTCTGGCATACAAAGCAGAGGAGGGAGACATGCACAGGAGAGTAGCCTGTGACCAGAGCTGCTGTCTGCTTCTGCCCAATTGACTTTAATTTCCCCTCCCTTCAGTACACCAAGGTTGTTCACTCAGCAAAGTCCTAGACCAGCCATTTGGGAAAACACCTAGAGCAAATAAAGCAAATAAAGTGGACTGGAATGGGATATTTGCAGTCAGACAACTACAGAGTGTTTCACTCTGGAAATGACAAACTCAGAAAAAATGGAGTGGCTCTAATAGTGAGGGAAGATGTAGCACAGGGAGTTAGAGGCTATAATGCAAAAGGCTTAGCAAATAATATCAATCAGATTTCTGGGGAAAAACTATCAACATAACCATCATTCAAGCCTATGCTCCAACTGCTGAGGAAGATGAATTTGACAGCTTCTATGCAAGCATCCAGCACGAAAATGATTGCACACCAAAACAAGACATACTAATAATCATAGGTGACTGGAGCACACAAGTAGGAAACAAAGCAGAACCAAACGTTGGCAAAGAGAAGGTGGAAAGAGCACACCGAAGACCTATATAGTACAGATTAAAAGATAACAGATTCCTTTGAAGAGGAATCCTATGATGAAGAACCTGCAGTTCTAAAAAGTGAAGTGAAAGCTGCTCTGAAACCACTGGGAAGAAATAAATCACCAAGGGTAGATAGTACACTGATAGAACTACATGTATCATGTCACAGAGACTGAATCTGTCAAAATCCTAATGAGTATATGTCAACAAATAAGGAAAACAAAACAATGACCCACAGACTTACATTCCAATCCCAAAGAATTTCAGAGGAAGATGAGTGTAAGCTTTATAGACTACAGCAAAGCCTTTGACTGTGTGGATCATGAGAAAGTATGGGTTGTTCTGAAAGAAATGGTGTGCCTCAGCACTTGACTGTCATGATCAGTAAGCTGTATTGTGGATGAGAAGCTATCGTTAGGACAGAATATGGAGAGAAAGAATGGTTTCCTATAGACAAAAGTGTTAGACAATGGTGCGTTTTATCTGTTCAGTCTATGCACAGAACATATATGGAAAGCCAGGCTAGATTCGGATGAAGGAGGAGTGAAAATTATGGAAGAAAGATCAATAATTTAAGATCAGTAATTTAAGATATATAGATGACACCATCTTACTGGCAGAAAGCAGATATCTGAAATGACTTTTAGGAAAAGTGAAAGAAGAAAGTGCCAAAGCAGACCTGCAGCTGAACGTTAAGAAGACAAAAATCATGATTACAGAACTACACAATTTTGATGTTGAAATGAAGAAATTGAAATTGTTTAAGATTTTGTATGCCTTGAATCATCAATTCAAATAGAAACTGCAACCAAGAAATCAGAAGACTGAGAGTCGGAAAGGCAGCAATGAAGGAATTAGAAAGGATAATCAAGTGTAAGGATGTGTCACTGAAGAACAAAGTCAAGATCATCCACACTATTCTATTCAGAATCACTGTGTACAGGTATGAAAGCTGGACAGTGAAGAAAGTTGACAGACCGAAAATGTATTTGTTTGAAATATGGTGCTGGAGGAGAGTTTTGTGGATTCCAAGGTCAAATCAAGCCAGAATTTTCCCTGGAAGCAGAAATGATGAAACTGAGGCTGTCATGCTTTGAACATATCATGAGAAGAGTTTCTGGAAAAGATAATCATGCTAGGAAAAGTTGAAGGCAGCAGGAAAAGGGGAAGACCAAATATGAAATGGATTGACTTCATAAAGGTATACCACAGCCATGAGTTTACAAGAGCTGAGCAGGGCTACTGAGGGCAAGACATTTTAGAAGTCACTTGTTCATAGGCTTGCCATAAGTCAGAGATGATTTGAAGGCTCATAGCATCAACAACAATCTGATAACAATAATGTCACCATATCATTGATATTCCAAAATATATATCTTTAGTTATCACAGAAGTGAGAAGCTGCCGCTTACTTATGATATCCTGCCTTTCCAACAAGGAACATATGGTGACCTTTATAGGTCCCTCCCAATTTTATTCTCCAGAATGTCTGATGTGATAGGCTAAAAAATAATAGCCTGGCCCAAGGGCACCTAGTGGTTGAGTGGACATTGAGACCCTGGATTCCAGATCCTAGTTCCAGCACTCTGAAACTATACCACACTGGCTGCCATTGTCTGCAGATGTATCGCTCTCATCTTTTTATGGTATGCTTTACTCTCACTATCACTCAGGCCAGTTTTCTAACTATATAGAGCAGGGTAGGCAAAATGTGGACATACAAATGTTTTTGGGACTGCAATTCCCATCAGCCCTACCCAGAGCAGACAATGGTGAGGAATGCCAGGAGCTGTAGTCCACAACTTCCAGAGGACCACATTTTCCAGACTGAGCCCCACCTGTTCCCCTGTACTCTTGACCTCCCTGTGTTGATGGAGTCAGTTTGCTGGTGTTTAAAGTATTTTTTCCTTTTTTGCCACATCAGATTTTAATGCATTAGGTTACATTCCATATTCATTCAATTTAGAGTAACCCCCCTGAAATCAATGGGGATTAAGTTAGTTATGGCTACCAGGTCCCATTCATTAGGTCCACTATACATAGGACTAGCATAGGATTTAGCCCATTTTGTTTTAAATGATATTACATTAAAGTACTCTCTACAGCTAACCTCAGTGTGAGGCAGCGGGAGGAGTGGGTGCCGAAGCTTCACAGTCATTTTATTTCTTTATTTTATACACCATCATTCCTCAGCTAACCAGCATAAAGCAAATATTAACAAATATTGACATGCAAATAAAAGAACACTAAATAAAAGCAGGAAAAGCTGAATAATGGCCAATGAAAATCCAGTGTTAGGAAATCAATTAGCAAAGGTCTGCCTTATCAAGAAGATACAGGTCCAGGCTATCTGAAGGACCATATATCCAGGTATGAGCTTGCTTGGCTCCTATCATCTTCAGGCAAGGCTATGTGTGTCCGTGTCCACATGCACATATGCACCACCACTGTGCTGACAGGCATGTTTGTTGAGGACTCAAGAGAGGGTCTTCTCAGTGGCTCCTCCCAGGCTATAACACCCTCTTCTAAAGAAGGCTTGGGTAGCCTCTTTTCTGCTGGTCTTCCATTGTCAGGCAAAAGTGTCTTAATTCAGATGGAACTTTGCTGTTGTACTACTGATTCTTTTTCTTGCATTTTAAAGCATGTTTGTATTAATGTGATAACTTAAATAAAGTTTTAAACACCACGAATTACTGTGTGGCTGGATAGGTTTGCAAGATGGCACACCACAAGCTGGGGGTCCATCCCACGAGGCAGCCTGTGTAGTCTTGAGCAAGCTGCACAGTCCCAGGACAGCTCCAGAAGGAAGGGAATGGTAAACCACTTCTGAGTAGTCCCTACCTAGAAAACCCTGTAAAGGATTGCTAGAACTTCAAATTGACAGGGCAGAACACAATTAGAACTTTTTAGCTGTGGTTTTTTTTTAAAATAATATTTTAACCTGCCTCTGCAAGGGACAGATTGGGATATTAAATAAATACATTGATGGATCAAAAGAAAAATTTCTTTGCTTTGACTGCCTAGGGAAGTGGCATAGTCAATTAAGCCACTGCTTAAATCCCTGGTGAAGGCACTTTTGATGTTAGTGAGGGAAATAAATTGATTTTGTATGAATGCAGTCTAGTCTTAAGGGTTCCTTTATTTTTCAGAAAAATTACTTGGGAAGGAAGATACCAAATCTTCTCAATACTAGGAGCTATATCAAACATAATACCATGCAACTGACATCAGCCCCATGATTAGGCCTATCTAGAACAGCTAGATGCCTGGCGTGGTGTAGTGGTAAGAGTAAGAGACTAAAATTCAGGAGGCTTGGGTTTGAATTCCCATGCACCCAGGAAAACTCACTGGGGAAACTGAGCTGGTAAAACCACTCCTTAGATATCTCATAGTTGTTGTTTTAGAGAGGTAGCTGTGTCAGTCTCTGCTAGCATGTCAGGCAAGAGCAAAACTAAACTAAAAAATAAAGAAGACAAAAATGTTGTGGCACCTTAAAAACTAGCTGCTAGATTTTAATGTGAGCTTTTGTGGACGAGTCCACTTCTTCAGACAAAGTCTGTCCATGAAAGCTCACACTAAAATATAGCAGTTTCGTCTTTAAGGTGCCACAACGTTTTTGTCTTTTTAAAATCTTTTTGTTTTGTTCTTGCCTTAAATATCTCACTTACTTTGAAAGCCCTGTTAGGGTTGCTATAAGTTAGTTCCAACTTGAAGACACACACACAGCAACAACAGAGCAGCTGAGGGCTAGTTGTGGACACTTATTGTCCACATGACAATACCCATGACGAGGACCCTGGGAGGAACACAACTGTCAGTGTTGAGAGACAAGGTCAGTCCACAACATTTTGCGGCCCAGGGAAGGGCAAATGGTGTCTTTACGCACCTGAGTTAAGGTGCACACTTTCAAAAACCAGCCAAATTATTTTGGCACACGAGTGAAATAATCCCAAAAGTATTTATCCCTGTCCTAATTAATAATTTTTGAAGTAAATACCTAAACTTCTGCCACCCAAGTCTGCTGCCTGAAATGACCAGCTCGCTCTGCTTCGTGGTAGGCCTGGCCTTAAGCAAAGGTGGCTACTTTGTTTCAACGTCATGGGCGAACGTTAGGCCTGGGCTCAGCCAGGGAATCAAATAAAAATAAGATCACCATCCTGCCCTGTTCCCTGAACTACACAATGTTCCAGCATGAAAAGCCTACAGTAATTTTTTATATGTGCCAGAAAAAATAAAATTTTGAAGTGTCAGAAAGTGGATTTTTCAAAGCTGTGGAAACTGAGAGCTTTCCTGTCATTACATTCTACTAATGCTCTTTTATATTAAATCCTAACAAACATCATCACACACTGCCTTCAGTGGCACCACCAAAACATCCCCAAACACCTTGTACATTTACTACAAAACCTCTCACATAAACAAATAATGCAAGCTAGTTCACGTATCACTAGCAGAGAGAAATTAAAAAGATATTTATATATTCCTAACCACTGATGAGAAGCAAGTAAAGTGAGTTCCCCTGACCCCGAAATACGTTGTGTGGCTTGTGTTAAATATTCAGTTCACCATTAAAAAAATGCATTAAGGAATTATGCAACATAGTGTCGTGATGTATAGTGGTATGGTGCAAAAAACATTCTAGTTTTTTCAACATGTCATTTCTGCACAGCAAATACAGCCACTCCCCACACTCCGTAAATATGAATAGAAATAGCTTGCTGCCTGCTGAAAAGGTCTGACGGGATGCACAGAAACCAGATTTCCTTCTTCCATTTTAAAGCTCCATCTGGCAGCATTGCTTCTGAATATGTCAGCAAAATGATCAAGAGAGCAAAGAAGCAAACCCTGCACCTGCAAGATTTTTATTCGCAACGCCCTGCACTTAATGATGACAATCATTTCAAGTCCTCTGTAAGAAAGGGGCATTTTTAGAATAAATGCACAGGCAAAAACTTGTAATTCATGCTGTGAAGCATGGCCTCTTACCTGCAATGCAACATCCTTTAGTTCAGCCCCAGAGATCTCGACAGCATCCTTTTCTTCACTGCTATGGCTGCAAAGGCAGTGATGTCATATGCAGGAAGCAGTAATCATCACATGACTCTGCACGCTCTCTGTTGGAGACATGCTAGAGAGACAGGCAGCAACTGGCTTTTCTGATCCTTCAGGATTAGAACAGGCTTTGTTAAATCATCCTTGTGCCTTTACAGCTCACCCTCACAGTATGCACTTGTTTTATGGGTGTGCTATGAACTGGGTATGTATTTTATAGAGGAACGTTTTGTGTTGTTTTTGAAGAAAGCTTTTAAAAGAAAGTATATTTTGGAATCTGTTTTTTAAATTTGTCTTTTAAAATGGTTTTCAATCATTTCTAAAAAAATTGTAGTGACTTTATCGAGATCTAGTGGACAGAAAAGCAAAAATTTGTTCAAATACACAAATCTTAACTGAAAGGATGTTCACAGGCAAACAATACTTTATTCAACGTTTGATATTGGATTAGATCAGAAATAAAGGAGACAAAATGACACCTAGTTGTACGTTAAGTTACCTTGAAAGAGAATCACAAGATAATCCAAATGGAATATCTCTGTGGTAAACTGAATACTGAAACCTTTAGTGTGGCATTCGGACACTGAAGTCGAAATATGGTACAAGAAGTAATTTCCCTCAGTTGTTGCCTTGGTGGGACAATTGGTTAGCTGTGAATCAGAGGGAAATAAAACATGCAAATGGTGACAACTGAATTGGAGGATGAGTGTATGTAACAAAGAGCATATATGGTAGGCAGGCAGCAAGGGACATGATTCTTCTGAAGACATGGAGGGATATGTACAATAACAGAGTCCTGTTGAAAGTCACTTGGAAAATTCTCCCAGGTTGGAAAATTCTGGGAGCTGCGATTCCAGAAAAATGACTTCTGTGCTGAGTAGATGAAAGGTACTGTATGTTTATGTGCTTGTCATATTCTCTTACCATCTTTCTTAGCATATAGAAATTCAGTTTTATCAGACTTTATCAGGCCACTAATTCTAGCCAATTCTGCAGTTTGAAGTTCTTCAAGGTCAATTCAAGAGTGTGAAAGACAAACAGAATCCTCACAGCCCAATATTCCACTCAACATACACTTCTGCATACTGTGGATGACTGGGCAAAGCACCATTTCAACATTGAAGCTATTTTGGCATAGTTTGCTGTACCCAAAGTGGGCTTTCCTACTTTCACGTGACTGCTTGGCTTCCTCAGATAAGCTGTGATAAAAGTCATGATTGACTTATTGACTGACTGATTGATTGATTTGCTGCCTTTCTCCCCATAGGAGACCCAAGGAGGCTCACAACAGGTTCTTAACTACTGAACAACAGTGTCTTGGGCCCTGATAAAAATAGGGCCTGTCAGGTTGCGTGATGAAAAACAGAAAAGAGGCAACATTTTTCTAAACATATTCCAGAGTGGATCAGTAGACAACAGTTCAAGACTGAGTGGCAAAGTGTGGCCTTCCAGGCATGTTTGTCTTGTAACTCTCATGAGCTCTAGTTAGCTTAGCTAATGCTGGAAGCTGCAGTCTAATGATATATGGAGGGCTGTACCCTGCAGTAAGAGCTGATTCAACCCACCTGTTACAAAGCTTTGAACGTGCTTGATGAGAGCATTAGCAAAGAATAGCCTAGCAAGTAGTATCTTCTGTTCTATGTTCAGACTACTGATGCCTTATGGGAAACTAATATGGTAGACAGCATTTGATTCGGACAGCAAAGAAATATTAATATGTGCTTCTCAGTATCCAGACACTTAAGTGGGAGGGGGAATTTGAACCCTTTGTTACAGTTGTAGAATTCCGGTCCAGCCAAATGTCCAGAAACTTCCAAATATAGCCAGTTAAAGTCTGAATTGGTGAGAACCACAGCCTCCTAGGGGAGTAACTAAACCAACTTGCCTGATCCATTTATTTATAGTTATTGTAAGAACGTTAGGACTGACGCATAAGAAGAAAGAGCTTCAAGTTCCAGGAGCCATGAGGAAGCCAGCCATTCTGCCAGCTGGCAAGAACAGCAAGAAAATAAAGCATCCGATGATTTCGTGCTGATGTAAACACACCTGTCACTAGAACCTGAAAACTCTGAACTAATTGCCTGAACATTTTGGTGCCAAGAGACCATTCTTTTGGAAGCAAATATCTTGTACTTAGGCAGTTGTCAGAGATGTTCAGTGCTTTGTATATGTTCACCTTGATGGAAAACAGCTGGGTTACCAGAACAGGGCATATAATTCCAAGGAGGGGGAAGGAAGTTGTGCTACTCTTTTGCAGTAAAACCAACAAAAAGTCTTAAAATATTTTGAAGACTTAACAGTTTTTATTCAGTATAAGCTTTGAATGCATGGAGTGCTGCCTTCATAGACAGATTATTATCCACATACTAAAGTGCGTACATGGGGAAATATAATGAAGTGGGATAAGAGAGAACAAATGCAGCAAGTACAAATAGTGGTCATTTTCTTAATGTAATCACCAGTGACTTACAATAACAGTGTAAGCCACAAAATTTTATCTGCTTTAAATATTGTAATTCTTGAAGCACCGTAACAGAAGTCCTTTTTCCCTCCTCAAATGTAATGTGAAATTTACTACACTAATGCCTATAGTATCATTGCTGTAAAAACAGAAAAGCACTAACATAAGAAAAAAAGATGGTCCCACGCAGAGGACTCGAAGTAGTTCCGACTTATCATACCATCCTGTATGCTATTACGCAGCTTATCGATTTCATCTATTTTAAAGAAGCTAGCCATGTAGTACGACAAGGCTGTATATTGTCTCCCTGCTTATTTAACTTATATGCAGAATACATCATGCGAATTGGACTGGAGGAATCCCAAACCGGAATTAAGATTGCCGGAAGAAATATCAACAACCTCAGATATGCAGATGATACCACTCCGATGGCAGAAAGTGAGGAGGAATTAAAGAACCGCTTAATGAGGGTGAAAGAGGAGAGCGCCAAAAATGGTCTGAAGCTCAACATCAAAAAAACAAAGATCATGGCCACTGGTCCCATCACCTCCTGGAAAATAGAAGGGGAAGATATGGAGGCAGTGACAGATTTTACTTTCTTGGGCTCCATGATCACTGCAGATGGTGACAGCAGCCACAAAATTAAAAGACGCCTGCTGCTTGGGAGGAAAACGATGACAAACCTAGACAGCATCTTAAAAAGCAGAGACATCACCTTGCCGACAAAGGTCTGCATAGTCAAAGCTATGGTTTTTCCAGTAGCGATGTATGGAAGTGAGAGCTGGACCATAAAGAAGGCTGACCGCCGAAGAATTGATGCTTTTGTATTGTGGTGCTGGAGGAGACTCTTGAGAGTCCCCTGGACTGCGAGGAGATCAAACCTATCCATTCTGAAGGAAATTAACCCTGAGTGCTCACTGGAAGGACAGATCCTGAAGCTGAGGCTCCAATACTTTGGCCATCTCATGAGAAGAGAAAACTCCCTGGAAAAGACCCTGATGTTGGGAAAGTGTGAAGGCAAGAGGAGAAGGGGACGACAGAGGACGAGATGGTTGGACAGTGTCATCGAAGCTACGAACATGAATCTGACCAAACTTCATGAGGCAGTGGAAGACAGGAGGGCCTGGCGTGCTCTGGTCCATGGGGTCACTAAACAACAACAGCCATGTAGCTTAGTGAGCTAGCTATCTGATTGTGGAGCCCGATGTCAAGAGTTTCAATTCTCCGCTATGCCTCATAAGAGATGAGCCAGCCTGTGTAGCCTTGGGCAAGCTGCATGGTCGCAGAATGCCACCAGGAGAAAAGAATGGAAAACCTCTTCTGAGTACTTTATATCTAGAAATCCCTCAGAAGGGTTACTGTGACATGGAACTGATTTGATGGCATTTAATTATTACTGAAGAAGCGAAGCACTCTAATTATCTGTGACTCGGTATATTTGAGCAACGGTTCTGAGAATATCTTTTGCTCAGATAATATAGTTTCTGGGAGCTTCCCTGTTTTATCATAAAGGAGAAGGATATAATGAACCTCTTTGTACATTGAATTTCTGTTTGCCTACCAGCATCCAGTGAAACTTTTGCCCTCTACAGAAGTCTATGAAACAATGAGCATTTTCTCGGATGAGGCATTTAACAAGAGTCTCAGCTCTTGAGAATGTATTTACAACTTTTTCATAAAAGGACACAGGAAATTAAACTAACAACAAAAACCAAGCAACCTTCCTTCACAATCGTTGCTAATTATGAACTTGAATCATGTCACACTGAATATGACAGTCATGCTATACTGTAGCTATGAGTCTTTTAGAAGTTCAAGGTAGCAGTCATTGCCACACCCAACACGTGCAATGTTTCAAAGAAATATTCAACCTGGAAACTGAATATTGCAAAAGAATGTAACCAATTGACCAAAAATCAAACTCCTCACATGGTCACCTCTTTTCCTTTAAAACAAACTTAATGGTGGATTGGTTTTATTTAACCATGATTTAGAATTAATTGTAGCAATGACTAAATGTAAAACAGATACACAAAGCAATATATTTCTAATAAGTTTTGTTTATTTTGCAGAATACTTTAAAAATACAATTGACACAATCATTCATAAACGTTGACAAGAAGTGAATACTGAAGAATGGATCACTTTTTAACACACAGGAACAGTCAGAATTCTATCCTCCCTAATACTGTGGACATGCTGCAGAGTGGCCACCACTACAGCCCAGCAACATCTTACCAGGGAGCCCCCACCCCCACCGGCACTTTCTATTCAAAATGCAGTGCTTTCCATTCACATCATATAGACTTAACAAATACAAACAAAAACTCATCATAAGTTGCTCTTAACAGATGGCAGTTATTTGTATTGACTGCCCTTTATCAGGTACAACTAGTACAGGCCACAGGTAACTGAAAACGCTCTGCATAAGCAGTGATTATTCATCTTCAGATTAGAAGAAATGGGAAGCCCTCTTTCTCTACTACATTTTTTAAATGGGTAAGAGTTCTTGCCCTAACACAGTTGTTCCCAACCTTGGTTCCCCAGACGTTCTTGGACTGCAACTCCAGAAACCCTTGCCCGCACAGGTAGTGGTGAATGTTTCTGGGAGTTGAAGTCCAAGAGTATCTGGGGAACCAAGGTTTCAAACCACTGCCTTAATCGATCAACATACTGGGCAACCACAGAATTCAATAACTCAAAAATGATAATTTACTGAAAATACTGACACTTCGGATAATAACCATATGAGCAGCAAGTGACTTAAATTATTCCCAATTATTGTACTACTGGTGCAATGACCAGCTAGTTTTCCGTTTGGACTTCAATCCCAGTTCTAGCCATTTCTTCCTACCTGTATGCTGTGACATACTTGGATCAGTTTTTCAAACACAAGACACTTTTTCAATCTGCTAACACACTGAGATTCTGTAGGGCAATCACTGATGATAATAATAATCATTCTCATTTTCAGTTACACTGACAAATGGGAAAATTTGTAACGTGTCAGCTGAAGAGTGATCTTACAAAATTTATGTTCATTTAACAGATTTAGGCTGCAATCCTATGCGCATTTTGTGGGAGCAAATCCTTCAGAAGTCACTGGTGTCACTTCTGAGCAGACACGCATAGGGTTGCTCTGTCAGTTTTCAATTTAGATTTAATAATTCACATTATATATGATTTAAAATCATTATCTCAGAACACAGATCATGGAAAACAATGTTTGGTTAGGATTTCATGATCTCTAACAACTCTCAGGTTTGAAACAATGGAAGACCTGTTCACTTCTATCTAGCTTAATAACAACTTTCTTTGGCACCAGCTCTCCCTAAGGCACTGTTTTCTTACTTTAAAAAAAAACCTATAATCAAGGTTTGACTTGACAGTGACCTATATAAAAACTGCTGATTTCTTACTGATGACCTTGCTTACTTTCTGCAGGACATTAATCTTTGGGTAACTGAAACTGAATATAAGCATATAATAAAACAGTATTTTTATACATTAGCAAGACATGAAAAGTGGCAATCTCAGGAATTTCAGGTGACAGTCCCAAGTTATCAAAAACTACAAGCAATTCTACAGCCCAAGAAAACTTCTTCCAACAACAGGGAAGCTAACTGAACAATGTATCTCTCTGAAGTGCTTAAGCACATACATCTATCTTACCAAACAAAGAACTACATTCAGTATAACATTCTCAGCTCCATGCCAGAACATATGCCATTCAACATGGAAATCATTAGCACTGGGAAAAGATACATTTACAATTGTGCATTAAATACATGGTCAGAATAGGCTGCCAGAATGATACAAGTTAGGATTACAACTTTAAATGCTTTTATCTGAGAAATCAAAGAATATTACAGAAAAAAAGGGATAACAAAGAATGGAAATTTTAAAAATTATCAAAGATAAAAAAATACATTGTAAATGTACAACTGCTTGAGCAGTAGCATTTTGTGGAATATTTGCCAAGAATACTGTTCTTATTAGAACGTTGTTTAGTGGCAGATATAGCATCTTGGAAAACTCTGCCTTCAGTTTTTTCTTAATCCAAGTGTTTGTAGAATTTACGGAAAGTGATGGCAAAAGAATTGAATTGCAGAGGAAATTCTGCTAATGGCTCAGAAATTGGAGAAGTACAGATTTTTTATTTTATTTTATTTGTGCAAAGTAAAGCCTTGGTTGAATGACTGCCAAAATTCACATCAGTGTTATCCTACTTCCCCAAACAAAAGCTGCTACTTCAGATGCAGCTGTGGAATTTATGATATCTATATGTAACAACATGTCCCAGTTTGCTGGACATTGGTTTCAAGCACCAGATGCAGTATGGTTTTAAGTTTTTTGAACTGAACAGATGTAGTTCATTGAAGGTAATGAACTTTGGAATGCAAGACCTATGAGGAAATTGAAGAAAAATTATGTCCTATGATAATTGGGATTATTTCCCAACCAATTTCTGGAATATACAAATAATAAAACTGTTAAATACTACGTTACTAATCAATACAATAAACTGCCAAGTGCTTTTTCTAAACAATAGTTAAAACAAGATCTGTCACCTTCCTTCCCTCGTTAAACAGAAAAATACTTAAAATTATAAAAGATATATCTGACAGAAATGAAATGAGAACAGAACAATCTACTAGTGCACAGTAAGGATAAGCAGTTGCGCCCTGCAATGTTTCTTGGCATTTAAAAAACCAAAACACTACAGGTGATATTTCCGTATCAAGACAGTGCCAAAAAAATACTTGTTACATTGTAAGAGAAAGAGAAAGTAAAGCTGATTTTAAAAACAATAAATTTAGAACATAGTATTTTCATTTCAGTTATCAGAAACAAAACCAGCTCAATGGTTCCATTCTACTGTATGACAAATACTGAGTAACAAAATTTGTTTTTTTAAAATAAAGTAAATATTTTCCTTCAAGGAAAATGTGTTACTATAAATAAATTACAATACAGTGAATTTGCCTGAACTCACTTTGTTTCTGTCTTCCAGCTTTTTAAGTCAAATAAAACAACATAAAAACTGTACACGCTCTGATAGGATACTTGATTTCTTTTTAATATAAAATATGTTGTCTTCAGCAATGTCAATTTCACAGCAAGGAAAAACCAAGCCTTGCTGCAGTCACTATCATAAAATACATATATGTATATATTTATATTTTTGGGGGGTTTTGTTTTTTTACAAAATGTGTATATTAATAGTCTTTGATTGAAGATTTTAAAAATAAACTGAACTAGTTTAATAACTTCATTTTAAAATAAGAATAGGCAGATAAATACTTCATGTTTACAAAATAATATGTCACACATCATCCGCTGGCAGAAGAGGTATGTTGATCCTTGGTCTTGTGAAAAATGCCATCTTCTCCCTGTCATAATTTGGAAATATTGTATAAATATTTAAATAAATACTTTGGAATGCTTGCAGGTTTTTTAAAACAGAACTGATACAGACACCTTTCAAACTTTTGAACAATCTATCTTATTTAGGAAATAGACTCAACCCAATTTAATATTGGTTAACAGAACATATATGAACTAGAAATCCCTCAGCAATAGATTTTGTGGTGCTAAAATGCATTTCCACATTCATTCAGTTTTGAAGAGGCCATCTGTGGGAGTGATATTCAATATACACACACCCACAAACTGTATTCTTTGTCTACAAAATGACAATGTTCCCAGGGAAAATAAAGGCAAATCTTATTACATTTCTAATCTTGAGTCAATTGCAACTTGTACATTTCAATAAATTTTACCATACATACACAAGTGTACACGTGTATGAATGCTGCCTAGTTAAAACTTAAGAAAAACAAAATACAGCCAAATTTGTATTGTGTGTGTCTTTATCTTCTGCCTAACACTGGGTCGCAAAATCTCTCCAGTTGGTGTGTACATGTCTGTAATTTGTCTTATACCAATTGACACTGGATTGTGTTCAAACTGTACCACAACAGACCTCAAGTGAAAGCTCACATAGTTGATCCCCTTTTTCAAAATCCTTCCACAAATACCACTGGCATGAAGAGAGCAAAGCTAGGCAAAAAATCTGAGATTTCTTCTTGCACGTAAAGGAGAAGCATTCAGTTCTATGAAGCCCCACATAAACTGTGAAACTGGACAGACACAGGTTTATCATCTTAGTTGATAGGAGCTACACTTTATTTTAGAGGATCTGCCAGTTCCCTTGTAATGTACTGCTACCTGTGCAGATTTTAAAATAACTTATTGGTGACAAAACCACCAGAATCTGCATTAGAAACATTTTAAATAAATCATTATCCATTTAGCAGGGCCTCTCTGCTGGAATTACTGTTACATATGCTTGTGGTACGAAAGTATGTACTAATGTTATGAATCCCATATGAAATCAATCCAGGAAAATATTAAGGAACAAGCAATATGGGGAGAAGGAAGAAATAATAAAGGAGATGTGGAAAAGATAACTGCACTGAAATTTTCAATAATAACTTTACTGTAATTTTCAATAAATATCATTTTTGTATGCCTGAGTACAACTGAATGTATTTGCATGTAGTTGGGGTAAAGCTTATTCAATTTACATTTAACACCTTACCGGAAGGTCTGCACTTGAACAGGTTCTTTCTGGTTTTGGCCACGCAGCTGATATACTTCTTTGGATGCTTTTTTAAGCAATTTTTCAGCTGCTTGCTGCTGACGATGTTCAAATTTAGTCTTTCTTGTCTATAGAGAAAATACATGGGAATAAAAATGACTTTCTGGAAGAACAGTAGCTTTATAATGAATGCTGTTTTGTTCAAGCAATATCCCTTCAGATAGGGCATCCTCAAGGCCTTACTTACTCTTCTTGCTTCAAAGGCAAGGAACTATCAATTCCAGAGCAACTATGATAGAGAAAAAGTACTTCCCTCCAAACAAAAGGAGTATATAGCAAACCACCAGTATCACTCATAATAACAAAAACAGGGAGACAAAGCAAAATACAGGTCCATTATATGAACAAAGAGCAAAAGAAAAGGCAGAGCCTTGTAAGCAAGGTTCCTTCTAAGGTGTGCAACTGTGTGAGCACACAGTAATGCGCCCCCCCTCTGCGCAATGTTCCTCCTCGTCTGCTCACCCACAGCCCCTTTTATTCTGGTCACGATGGAAAACCGTGGGGGGACCGAGTCACAGGGACAAAGTCACGGGGTGTGTGTGTGTGTGGAGTCTCACTGAGCAGGGCTGAAAATTAGAAGGAACGTTACTTGTAACTGTCATCAATTTTTTTTTTGTAAGAGTGCCACACTCTTAGATCTCTTGCTGCCAATGTGAGATGTTTTGATCTTACCATCAGCTTCTGCCATTCAAGCCAATGATGAGGGATCATGGGTGCTTTCTAAGCAAAAGATCTGGAAGGACAAAAGTTAGGAAAGGCTGCCCCCCACACACATGCCTTATGTAATTTGCAAATCCAAACTTCAACAGAAATCAGTTGCCTGAGCATGGTAGAAGAAGAACTCACGTACACCATGTGTATTAGCACTTTTTCCTCTATGGCAGTAGATGTGGAATTTACAGGACACAGATACACACCTTTAAAACCTTATCAGAAAGTGTTGAACTACACAAGTTCCATCTGACCAAAAATGGACTCTACTACCATTAGTCTACCAGGGAAAGGACCCCTGCCAAAAGCAATCGCTACAGAAGATGAAGAATTATCAGTGAATGATACACTAGTAAGCTGTGAACCACGCTGCACAGGTGTCTCATAAGAGTCTAGTAGGAAAACCTACAAAGACTACTGCAAAGAAGAATCTTAGGGGGAAAGGTCACATGGTAAATCTCAGCGTAGTTCAGTACTAAATGTGCACATACAAGTCAGTTTCTGCTCCAGGAATCCTCCAGACACAGCATTTTCACTATGAAATGGTGTACAGGATCCCCACCTTTTGAAAGCATGCCCACGCAAGCAAAAACCAAATGAAACCAAAATAGAACAAAACTGGAAGCAGAATTCAAAAAAATTAGTTTTAACAATTATTTTTGAATTTTGGGGCCTGGTGATGGGTATATGGAAAACTGGCCCCAAAACATCCAAAGTTGCCCATACCTTCTTTAGCCTATTGGTCTAGCAAAAGATTATGTTATCTGTATGAATTAGTTAAACGGCTCTTCTGCATTCTGTTCTGCAACCTTCTTATTGTAGTGAAGATTAAAATAGTAAAACATTAATTTAAAAAATGATGAAATGAAGCTCTTTAGCCCACCACTTTATGGACACCTGGATAAATTTCTGCCAATCCCAAAGATGTCATACCTGCCTTTCTGCTTCCTTCAGTAAGTTTCGGAATCGTTCATCCCGAAGGACCCAGTGAGGCAAATCAGTTTGACCAGTAAGCTGGGCATCCTCCAGGCGCTGCCGCAACTCTCTTAGAACAGATAATTCGTCATTCAAGTGCCTCTGCCTTGTTCTGGAAGCCTGGAGATCCAGCTCCAGGTCCAATGAAGTCCGTTCCATAAGGTCAGCCAGAGATGATCTACATGATTGCTGAAATATTAATATAAAATATGACAATACCACCAAACACTCTAATTGAACAAAAAAGCAAGCTTCCCCCTGAAAGTATGGTGCTACTATATCCAAGAAAGATGCCTGAGATAAGCAAATATAGCAGGGGACAGTGGGGAAAATCCTGTTGTTTAACTTTGTACTTGGTGCCCAGGTCAAGTTGCATCAGGCACAAAGATACACAACAGAAATATGTGCACTGTCTGCTTGTTTATGTGACACACATACTGTATATAAGTCCAGTGAAACTGTAGCTGGGAGAATTTCAAATCAAGTCTTGCAGAAGCATACACTGGTATAACTCCTTTCAGCTTAATTCCTTCCTCCATGGTTTGCTTTAACTGTGCATCAGATATACTAGCGATAGCCCAAACATAGCTATGTCTTGTAACAGTAGTGGTGGTGGTGGTGGTAGTAGTATTGGTAATAATGGAAATCCCAGTGTGGTGACTAGGACTCAGGAGGCTTCGGCTCTAATCCCCACTCAGCCATGGAAACTCACTGGCTGGTAAAACCACTCCTTAAATATCTCACATACCTTAAAAGCCCTATTAGGATCACTACAAATTGGTTCCACCCTCATAGCACACAGCAGTAGTAATTGTTACATTTATAGTCTGTCTCTACTCCAATGAGCACAAGGCTGCTTACACAGTTCTCTGCCAACGTCAATATAATGCTAAGCCACTGTTAGAGCAAACTATGGGAGGAAGGTTGGAATTCACATGACAGAATAATGTGAAGGAGAAGCTACACAACCCAATTCCTTCCCAGAACATATTTTCATAATTATGGTCCTTGAAAATGTTAAAAAGAGGAAAATGTTATAATAATTGTATTATTAATTTAATAATAATAATAATAATAATAATAATAATAATAATAATAATAATCCTCTATTAGTATGATGCATTTTCTTTCCAATACACTTCGTAAGTGAAATTTGAGACAGCAGAATAGATTCTTTGCTGCCTTTTATTGTTGACAATACTAATAGAAACATGATCTAGCTACCAGAATGGAGTAAATTAAGCAAATAGGAATACATTGAAAATGAGTCTAATCTTGAAATCTCTGACTGTAACTATGGCTACAATGCACACTTATAATCTATAGCACTAAAAAGTAGACCTAAACATTTAGAAATGTCCCATCCCTCTTTTTTGTGTGTGGGGAAAGAAGAGGGCAACCAGATACCTGATGCAATCCTAGGTATGTCTATGCAAAACAAGCTCCCAACTCAACATGCCAAAAAAATTAGCAAAATGATTTGGAGAAAAAAATGCTGAGGGCAGGGTTGTTTCATGAACCCTGAATTCATGAATTACTCAAGGATGAATGTCAACAGCTTTTGGCGAAATTATTGTTTGTCACCAGCCTTACATCAATTCCTGGGTTTACCATATCCCAAAGTTTTTATGGTATTCTAATGAAGTTGCAACTCAGCTTCTTTCTGTAAAAATTCCTCAACAACGCAAAGCACCAACGTTCACAAATTTATTCTCACAAATATACCTGTTTGTAACGCAATGTACGCCTTTCCAAAGTATTTCGGATGAAGGGTGACTTTCTTGGCAGAGTGGAACTGTCACTATCACTACGATACAGCTGACAAAAAAAGGTAAGAAGCAGTAATTGATACCTTATAATGAAATTAACACAATTTTAGGTCAGCTATCTTGACTGCATTAATACACTCTTGGTTGATCCACGCTAATTCATACTGTGATGCCTTTAAGTCAAGCTTCATATCTTTGTCTCCTACCCCAACCAAAAGGTAGTACTATCTGAAGGGTACATGAGAAAAACAACTAAGCAAGACACTTGATATATAATTTTCTGTCCATACTTCTCTGCATACCTGTCCCCCAGAAGCCCTCTTTCTTTACTAGCTGTGCTAAACTGTTGGGAATATAACATTTCCCTGGATGGACTCTGGCAGACTTATGGAACACATAATGGTGATCTGCTAAGGTTCTTCCAAACAAATATCATATCAAAGATCATATCATTGTCAAGCAACTGGTAGCAGAAGGCTGCACCAACAGCTTCCAAAAGGCAGAAGATGACATCTGGTGGTATTAGTAGTCAATAATTGACAAAACATGTACATATGCATCCAGTAATCACAACATTGCACTATGGGAGTTCCAGTCAAACAGCAACTCTTATAGTCCTACATAGAAAAAAACAGAATATCACAACATAAACGGCATCTATAAAAAATAGAGAGAAAGTAACATTTGAAGAACCAACTTTCTTAAAATGTTACCAGTTTAGCTTAACTGTATTTCACATTTCCCTTCACCAGAATGGATGTGATATAGTGGAATGTGGACACCTCAAGGCTGAATAAGTATTTGAACCATTACAATATAAACAAAATGCTATTTCAGCCCCAAGGCATCCAACTGTGTGCATATATAGTGGTAGATGGAATAATATCCAACAATTTGCCGGCTTCCATACAGAATGAGCATCTCCCCAATTTTTAAAAAATTTTTTTTGAAGAGTGCCTGGATAGCATACAATATGGAAATACAGTGTCTAAAAAGTCTTATTTAGTCCATGCCTAGGTTCACTAACTGAAAATAAATCCTGAACACAGTTTTCCTGGGTCCTGGGCAGAGTTCCTTGCACTTTATTTTTGGTTTCTGGGTGTTTCTTGTTCTTGTTTTGGGGGTTGTTTTGCTTGGTTGCTTTTTGTTTCTGTCTCTGTTTTGGTTTTTTGGCCATAGCTTTGCTGTGTGGGAGTTCATAATGGAAGATGCTTTAATTCAATCTAAAAATACATGAAAGGCAGTTGTTCTTTTGATAAGTGATACGCTCAAAGGTTAGTGGAAAAGCTACAATGTCTACTTACTCGGCAAACATACTGACTTCGTGCACCAGGCGAGAATGTCTGTGAACGAACAATAGTGCTGCTACGGACAAATGGAGAGCCTCGGGATCGACGACCAGCTCTGGCTTTATGAAATAATGCTGCTCCTTCTGGGAAAAGATCTTCTGTGTTAGTCTCCTTATCCACCTATATTAAGAATTTTAAAAATCACACATATTTCAACACTCAGCTTCCAAAAAGAAAGCTCAGTAACTTTTCATTCAGTTTATCAAAGAAGCACACAAGAGCTCTAGTCATAATTACAAAATAAAATGATACAAATCTCCATTGTAATATTTTTCATAGCAACCTACAGTTTTTAAGCTAGCAAGTGTAAGTAAAGTATGGCCAGAAAGCAAACAGTCATTTGGTGAATGAAACTCTGATTTGGTGAATAGTCTGGCCAGTGAAATAAATAAATTTTAAAAAGCCACTGTAATCCTTGGCAACACAAACTTTAGATGGACAACAAAAAGTTTCCGTAACACAAATTTTAAGGAAGTATTGTCAGTGGCAATGATGTGAAGGCAATAATTCCCCAAGAGCTCAGGCCAGTTAAAAACTGAATGAACAGAAAAATCTACAGACTGGCAGAACTGCATCCCACTGCAAGAAACATAATAAGAGTAGTAAGGGACAAGAAAAGGGCAAGTGTGAGTTGGAAAAATATCCCAGACCTGCTCCAGCTAAGGATGAGCAAAAACTGGAATAGAGTACAATTATTTCTACTTGCCTTTAAAGGTAGAGGATGGATTTTTTCAGAGGTATATTGATCTGCCTGGGGTGCAAAGATATGGCTATGTAATGATTCACCACAATAGGATTCTGGGTGTGGACTTGTCTGCATGCAATTACCACATCCACTATCAACTGATTCTGCTTGCCAGCTCCTGCAGATAAAAATGTATTTGTTTGTTTGTTTATTACACTTTTACATCACCCAGTAACTAGAATTTTCTGAGTCATGTACAGGTAAATTAACAATGTAACACACTAAAAAGTAAACATCGACAAAAGCAGCACATGACAAAACCAGCGAAAGAGGTAAAAGTAAGGCAGACATCAAACCAAAATAAAGCCAAAAGCAAAATAGAACACAAAGATCTAAAGCTCCTAAGATGTTAAATGCCTGGAAGGATAAGGTGACAGCTGGAGCAAACAGACAATAATGTAGATGTTAGGTGAACCTCTCCGAGGGTCCCATTCCACACAAAGGTGCTACCACGGAGAAGGATCTATGTCTTGTAGCCACCTGTCTTGCCTCATTTGGCAAGGGTACAGGGAGGGCGCTGGATCAGAAACTTAGGGTCCAGGGTCAGTAGCTATGGGAGTGTGGCCCATATCCTACTTAGGATTTCAAATGTTAAGAACTGTCCTCTGAATTGGACCTCAAAATGCACAGGGCTGTTGGTAGAATACTGACATAATGTGATCATATCATCCAATATGAACATATCCTCCAGATCCAAACAAGTGATTAAGACCAGTTCTAGTAATTCATGTTACATTTGCTTTTACATCTATCAAAAGTGAGCACATACTTACATGAAAGCTGGGCCTTATAAGATCCACAGGGTATTAAAGGATGTTTAGGAATAAATGTACGAATTGCTTGGGTTATTTCCACATTCTTTAAACTGACCAAAGTATCAGTAGAACTGGCAGCCATATTGGCTGGAGAATTCTAGACTGCCCTCAGGGATACATCAGTTTCCAAGGGCAGAGAAAGCAGAGTTGAAACAAACATAACGAGACAAGTCATCTGCCCACAATCAAAGGAGCATTTCTAATTGTCCACTCCCATATTATTTTCCCTTCAGGACAGAGCCCACGTTTAACTCCTTTTTACAGTTACCTCTCTGACACTGCTTCCAACTGATCTTCCTTTTGTTCCATCTCTAGAATTTCCTCTTCTGTGTACTCCAGTTTCACTCTCTCTTCTGCCAGTTCTCTCTCCACAGCTTCCAGCTGTGCTGTGGTCCTAGCTAAAAGGGCAGTTACAGCATCCTAGGATGGAAAAGAGAACATTCAAATCCAATGCTAGCAAGTTCCTTGAACAGAAGAACTGATAATAACCTTCCAAAGGTACAGTAAGAATTCTTGTGTTCACATATAAGCAGAAACTGACAGAAGTGTTCCAGAATGATTCAATACAAAAAAAAAAAAAAATCCACATTTTGACTTGGAATTTCTTGTTATTTCAACCTGCTTCCAACAGTCAGCTTGGTTCAGTTAAACTGGAGCTTAAATAATGACATACAGAGTGGTTTTAATCTTTCAGATTCTCTCAGCATGATCAGGGACACCAACGTTATCTGCAGGCCACATCATTATTACCTGTATGTGCACACACATATAAGCACATACTCATCCATCCAACAGAGTTTCTTCCAATGCATTCACATTCCGCTACAATACTATTATCTCCCTGATAAAAGGGGGTACTTTCCTCATCCCTAACTTTATGCCTAAATGCTCTTAAGTTCCACGCTACATACAAACATCCTTTAAAAACATGTTAGAACTCATCTATGACCATACCATTTTCACCATACTTTTGTTTTCTAAAATCTGAGAACCACCTTCTTCATATTTGGACTTCTCCTTTTTCTGGTCATGATCTGAACCAGTGAAGATCTGGATAGGGTACCACTGAAGTTGCAGCTCACCATAACTCTCAAAGTCAGCTATGCTAATCTGAGCAATGCCCTGTAAAGATGCAGAAACAAAATATGGAAAAATAATAATACCAGAGAACACAATTTCCTCTCTTGGCATGGCCTGAGGTTTTGGTTTAGGTGACAAAGTCCTTTGCGCTCATTCAAAGTTGTTATCTGTGATGTTCGTCAAAGAAGTAGCCAGTCCACTAAAAGCTTAATTGTTTTCAATGTTAGAGTTTAAGGATGAAAAATACTTTAATATTGATATTCTTTGATTTGGATTCTTGCATTCAGCAGGCGATTGAACTCAATGGCCTTATAAGGCCCCATCCAACGTCATTATTATTTTAGGCTCTAATATAATTGGCCGAAAAAGATATTAGAATATGAATTTATTTATTCACATTTTTAGGTTACCAAATGCTTTCATATATATTAGAAAATAATGTTCTGTTTGAACAGACGAATGGATCATAACAAACAAATCCTTTCAAATGTTCAAACTGTATTCAGAGTTAAATTTAAGGAACCTTTCAGCAGATATATGAGAAAACTGAAAATCATTTATTTCATCTGCAGTTTAAGGGAACTCGTAATACCCAAACTGTACATAAAGGCATCCCTTACCAACAATTCTTCTTGCTGGTTCTGACCAACTGAACAAATATAAAGTTGTAGTGATTTTAGCTTCCCAATACTGGAATGCACAGGAATCTGGAAGACTTCATTAAATATTAAGGGAGTCTGGAATTCCAAGGCTCTAGAACAAAATGTGGTTGATGTGCCTGAATCCAGAGATGGTAGGTATATTCTCACATGTCTGAAAATATGAAAAATCCAAAAAGAAAGTCATCCCTGGGAAACAGCAGCAGAAAGAAAATATCACTGTAGAGCAAAACAGTTCCATCACTCCACGTTTAAACTACCCTACTGCATGACTAGTATTTTAATTTGCAACACATAAAAGGGGGCTGCAAATCTTTGTTCTAAATCCAACTGTTCCACTGGTCTACCCTAGTTGGGACTAAAAAGTGTATTTAGACCTTTGTATATTAACTGCTATATTATTTTATATATATATATATTATATATATTACGAACAATACACTATTTCATATGCAGACATTTCCACTTACATTTTACATCCTTCTTTCACAGCAAAGCCAGAAAAATGCTTTAGCTGCAACACATGGACCAGAAGACATTCACTTCCACTGTCATGCCTGCAAAGAGAGACCCCAGAAGTGTTTTTAAGGTGGGTAGGCTCAAGGCAAACAGCTTAATGAACACTCATCATTTTTCAAATACTTTTACATTATTTATCTAAAATATATTTACTAAAATAAGCTATCACATTGTTCAAATGAGATTATTGCAGTTATATGGACCTGGAAGACTAAGAAGGCGTGTGAAAATCAGTTATTGATCAAAGTAAAAATTACAGAATATTCGATGAGGAAGGAGACTGGCAATGGGGGTTAGTGGGCTCATCCACCAATCTTAAGAGGGAGTCTCCCTCATAACCACCTCCACGAATTCAGAGGTCAATAATCTGCCTCTTAAGAACAACATTATTGAAATAGAAAGGTTACCTACCTGTAACCATGGTTCTTCAAGTGGACCTCTGTGAATTCACACAATTGGGTTTAGACAGCGCCTGCGCTGGTCTTCTCGGAATCTTCTAGAGCTTTTGTATAAAAGTAACAAAGTTAGAGTTGCCCCTATCGCGCATGCTCCACCCGCCTCAGCCTTCAGTTCCATTTATCCGCCACAATAGCCTGAGCTTACTATAGACATAGTCAGTGACGGACAGTGGGGAGGCCGGGCGGGATGTGTGAATTCACAGAGGTCCACTTGAAGAACCATGGTTACAGGTAGGTAACCTTTCTTTCTTCTTCGTGGCCTCTGTGAATGCACACAATTGGGTGACTAGCAAGCTCACTTACCGGAAGGAGGGCCGTCACTGCAGGACAGATGTCAGAACTGCTCTCCCAAAACTCGTCTCCTTTTTGGCCCGAAGGTCCAGTCTATAGTGTGTCACGAAGGTGGACACATTAGACCATGTGGCTGCTCTGCAGATATCTGGAACATCCACACCACGTAGCAACGCTGTAGATGTTGCAACAGCTCTGGTGGAATGTGCCTTCAGACCCTCTGGTGGGGTCTTGCCTTGTAGTTCATATGCCAGAGCAATAGTGGAGACAATCCAACGAGAAACCGTTGAAGAGGAGACAGGGGATCCTTTATGTGAACCTTGGAAGCAGAGGAATAGCCTTGGGGCAGTACGAATGTCCTTAGTCCGTGAAACATAATATGCCAAGGCTCTTCGAACGTCCAGAGAGTGGAGCATGCGCTCGATGTCCGAGGATGGATGAGGGAATAAGGTTGGTAACGTTAGTGATTGATTGAGGTGGAAATCAGACACAACCTTAGGTAGAAATGAAACATCAGGGTACAGCACAACCTTGTCCTCAAAGAACTGTAGGTAGGGAGCGTCGGATCGAAGAGCTGCCAACTCACTTGCTCTTCTCGCCGAAGTAATGGCTACCAAAAACAAAGTCTTAAATGACAGCAACCGCATGTCACAGGATGCCATGGGCTCAAATGGGTGGCGCGTAAGGGCGCGTAACACGAGCTGTAAGGACCATTGAGGCACAGGAGGCTTAACAGGAGGTCGAATATTGGATAGGCCTTTCAAAAAAGCCTTAAGAGTAGGGTGAGAAAACAGTCGTGCCGAATCAGAGTCACGGGGTTGGAACGACACGATTGCAGAAATATAAACTTTAAGGGTGGATAACGCCAAGCCTGCATCAAACAAATAACGCAAATAGGTGAGCAGGGTTTGGAGAGAAACAGGAGAAGTCCTTAACTGTTTGTCTTGGGCAAACTTGAGAAAGTTGGTCCATTTATACTTATAAAGGAGGTTAGTAGAGGGCTTTCTTGCTTTATCTAGCACCTCCTGTATGGATGGGTGAACCTCCAGGCTGTGAGATGCAACGATTGCAGATCGGGGTGGAGGATGTTCCCTGAGTCCTGGGTGAGGAGATGAGGAACCATTGGCAATCTGATCAAGTCCACAGTCATTTCCTTCAGGGTGGAAAACCACGGTTGACGAGGCCACCATGGTGCAATGAAAATTGCGTCCGTTCTCTGTTGTTGAGCCCTGACCAGGGTTCTCTGTATTAGTGGAATTGGTGGGAATAGATACAGAAGTTCTGATTCCCATGGGATCATGAAAGCATCCCCAAGCGTATCCTCGCCTCTGCCGGCACGGGAGGCATACGCCTTGCATTTCTTGTTGTTTTGAGTGGCAAACATGTCCACTGTGGGAAAACCCCACCGGACACAGAGCATGTGGAAGATGTCCTCGTTCAGCTCCCATTCGTGGGTCTGTCCCGTGAGACGACTCAATCTGTCTGCCAGTTCGTTGTCGGTCGTAGATATGTGGAGAGCTACCGGGAAGACATGATGAAGGTAGCACCATTCCCATAGGTGTATGGATAGATACAGGAGTGACATTGACCGGGTCCCTCCCTGTTTGTTGATATAGAACATGGTCGTGGTGTTGTCGGTGATTAATTGTACCCCACGACCTTGTATCAAAGGGAGGAATGCCCGGAAGGCTTTTATTACCGCTAGCATCTCGAGCTGATTGATGTGGAGATGTTTGTCCTGATTGGACCATAGGGCATGCATCCTGTGGGGTCCGCAATGTGCACCCCATCCTGTGGGACTGGCATCTGTCGTCACTTGTATTGACAGTTGCAGAGGGCGAAATGGTCGGCCGATCAGAAGATGCGGTAGATATGTCCACCACTGAAGTTGTTTTACTAGCTCTGATGTGACAGGCAGACGTTTCTTTGGGCTGTCCTGAAGGGGATCGAAGAGAGTCAGGAACCATGCCTGCAGAGAGCGCATCTTCAGGCGCGCATGTGTCACTGCAGATGTCGTGGATGCCATGAGGCCGAGCAGATGTTGTGCATGATGAGCTGAGACCTTTGAATGATGTCGAAATTTGTGAACAGCTCTGTTTATCTTTTGTATGCGGTCTGGTGGAAGGAATATTCGTCCTCTGACTGAATCTAGTCTTGCGCCTATATAGTCGACCACCCGGGATGGTATCAGATGGGACTTTTTCTTGTTCACTGAGAGACCGAGGCCTTTCAAGGTGTGCAGGGCAAACTTGGTGTCTTGAATTGACTTTCGTCTGGATGAGGAAACCACCAGCCAGTCGTCTATATATGGGAATACCTGTATGCCTTGTAGACGAAGAAAGGCTGCCACTGGAGCCATGCACTTTGTGAAAGTGCGAGGAGCTGTGGACAGTCCGAAGGGCAGGGCACAGAATTGGTAGGCGGTGTTTTGAAAAATAAAGCGGAGATATTTTCTGTGATGTGGATGAATTGAAATATGAAAATAGGCGTCCTTTAGATCTATTACTACGAACCAATCTTTTCTCTTTAGTAGGTGAAGAATGGATTCTAATGTGATCATCCGGAAACGCCGTGGATGCAGGTAAGTGTTTAGATCTCTTAGGTCCAGAATGGGCCTGATCCCTCCGTCTTTCTTTGGTACAGCGAAGTAACGGGAGTAGAAACCTTGTGGAATGTCCCGTGATGGCACTTGTTGAATAGCCTGTTTTTGGAGAAGAGTGAGAATTTCTTCTTCTAGCACAAGGTCGAAGGATGTAAACTTGATTTGTCCTAGAGGAGGAAGTTCTGCAAATTCTAATCGGTATCCGAATTGAATAATACTTAAGACCCAAGAGTCTTTTGTGATGTTGGCCCAGTTGTGAAAATAGGGGGCTAGTCGAGTGGGGGTGCATGGTGCGAATGACATTACTGTTAAGTCAAAGGTACTGCTTTGATTTCTTGGCAGGTGGTCTGTATGGTTGACGGCGCTGTGAAGAATTTTGCGGCCGGAAGGTGGAAGCAGAAGAGGAGGCTTGAAAGGGTCTAGTCTGGTTCTGATTCTTGAAGGGACGGTAAGATTGAGAGGCTGATTGTTGATATTGCTGATGAGGGTATTGCTTACGCCACTGAAACCTGTTGTATTTAGGCTGTTGCTGAATCGTGTAGGATTTAGCAGTCTTTTTTATTTTATGCAGATTTTCAAGAGAGTCATCGGTTTTCTCATTGAAGAGGCCCTTAGCATCAAAAGGTAAATCCTCTATACGCGTCTTTACATCATCTATTATTCCTGATGATCTGAGCCAAGCATGTCTTCTCAGGGTGACAGCCGATGTCAATGTTTTGGAGGCTATGTCTGCAGAGTGGCGAGAGGCAAGTCGCTGGTGTTTAGCAACAGTGAGAGCTTCAGTATAAGTGTCCAGGAGACCTTGTCTGGTGTCATCTGGGGCTGCTTGAAGGGTCGGTAGAACCCTTGACCAAAGTTGCCGCTGGTAAGCACCCATAGCTGCTTGGTAATTTGCTACTCTTAACAAGAAGGTGGTAAAGGAATATATCTTCCTGCCCAATACATCCAATTTACGGCCTTCTCTATTGGTAGGTGTGACGTGAGCCTTTCCAGATGATCTAGATGCATTTGATTGAACGATAATGGAGTTTGGAGTTGGGTGTTTGATCAGAAAATTAGTGTCATCCCCGTGGGTGCGATATAAGTTTTCAGTTCTACGAGCTACAGGTGCGGATGTAGAAGGTTGATCCCAGGATTCCTTGACAAGTTCCATCAAGGTCGGGATAAATGCCAGACTTAGTGGGGGGGTTCTTTCTTGATTAATGTCCCCAAATATGAGGTCTTCCGTAGGCGGTGCAGGTTGTTCAGTTTGTAGTTTGAGTGTCTTGGCCATCCTCGAGATCATTTGTACATATGAAGAGAAATCTTCAGAGGGTGAAGATGGGTGAGGATCTCCAGCATCTGATCCTAGTGTTTGTCCCACCACAGCTGTTTCTCCTGAAGTCTCAGAAAAAACTTCTTCATCTGGGTCTGAGGCGGCAGATGAAAATGCATCCTCCTGTTCTGAAGACGGAGGTAAGTGCAATGATGAAACCCGTCTTCTATTATCCCGTCTAGATGGTTGCGATGTGTGGGTCGTAGGAGCCTTAGGCTGCACCACTCTCGACGTCGAAGTGGTTTTGGCCTGAACGGATGTGTCCTTAGACTTATCTAAAGGCTTTGAAGCTCGAAGTTTGTCGACGTCGAGGTGTTGTCGACGTCGACGCCGAGGAGGAGACGAGGAGTAGGAGGAAGAAGAAGAAGCATAAACATATCTGACTCTCTTTCTTCTATAATGTTCCTCGTCACTGGAAGAAACTTCGGTGTCCGAGTCGTCATGTCGACGTCGACGACGGGACTTGTTATGATCGACCTCGATATAAATGGGGTCGTCGTATCTCGATCTATGTCGGCGCCGAGAAGGTCGAGGTAGGACTACGACCTCACTTCGTGAAGATCGGCGTCGATCCGGAGAGATGTATTTTGTCTTCGCCGAACGCTTTCGAGGTGGTGAAAACGGCCTCGAAGAAATCGACGGCGAAGAAGGTGCCGGTGATGCCCGCCCGGTCGAGACAGGGCTATAATGGGCAGAAGTCGGGCTAGAGACACAAATGTCCACTAGCTGACTAGGGCTCGGAGAGCCTTCCGGGCCGGCAGGTGAAGTGTCAGGCAGCCGAGGCGGAAGAGAGGCAGCCGCTTCAGAGAAAGACTCCCGATCCCGTGATGAGTCTTCTAGGATCGGAGAAGGCAGCGATGCCGACACCGGAGGGATTCTCTTTTGGCTCTCCTTGGTCTTGTCTTTCTTGCCTTTCGCTGACACTTTTTTCTGTTTCAGGTGGTCCTTCGACGCGGAGGTGGAAGCAGTCCCAGACGTCGAGGTAGGTGGTTTCTTCGATGTAGAAGATTTCTTAGTCGGTTTGTCGACGGATTTCGACGCCGACGGTGGTGGTGGGGATGCAATCCTCACTTCAGAGCGTGGGATAGCCGACGGGGTCGCAGTCGATTCCATTTCGGACGGTTTCGATGAGGAGAGTGTTTTATCCCACAAGAAAATCTTTAAACGTTGCTGCAGTGCTTTAAGTGCAGCCTTCGTGAATTTTTTACAGTGCCTACAGGATTGAGGTTGATGGTATTCACCTAAGCAAAATAGGCATTTGTCGTGTCCGTCCGAAAACGGTAGTTTACGCGAACAGGACACGCACCTACTGAAAGGTCCGGAGCGGGACATAAAGTTGTAAAAACTCACAATCAAGCGGTAGCGAAGTCCAGACGTGAGGAAGCCTCTGGGGATACCACAGAGGAAATATGAAAAAGGGCAACGGTAGGCCAAAAAGGGCGGGAAACCGGAACGATTCAAAATCGGAATCCAATACGAAAGAGAAGAATAGTCAGTCAGTCCGTAGTCAAGGGGCAACCGAGATATCAGGTAATCGGGAAACCAGTCCGCGTCAAAAAACCGAGAAAAATACTAGAATAGATAGCTCTAATACCGAGAAGCTCCAAATCGCTAAGGCGGTAAAATGGAACTGAAGGCTGAGGCGGGTGGAGCATGCGCGATAGGGGCAACTCTAACTTTGTTACTTTTATACAAAAGCTCTAGAAGATTCCGAGAAGACCAGCGCAGGCGCTGTCTAAACCCAATTGTGTGCATTCACAGAGGCCACGAAGAAGAAGCACCATTTTTTAATGTAACGTGGCTGATGGCTTAATGTGTCATCGACAAAATTAATCATTATGGATGTTTTATGGTGAGCCACTTCAACATGGTTCCTCACCTAGCGATTTTTCCTATACCACCACAGTGATATGTCTTCTGTTCTAAAATATGCATATTTTCTAATTTAAAAATATATTCATTCAATGGATATCAAGGTCCCTCAAAATCAAAATCCTTATAAAGGTTGAAGAACACTTAGTATTCTGACACACATGAGCTTATAGCCCTGAATGTCAATCAACACAGAAGATACTCACAAAAATCCAACTTGCATTTTGGGCCCTTCACCACTGACAGCATCACTATAGAGTGATTCTTCAGCATCCTCATTCCTGCATAATAAAGAAAACAAGTAATTTTTTAAAAGCTAGCACTAGAGTGATGTTTGACTATAATAAATTACCTGAACTACTCAGCACAAAAACACACCCTTGTCAGGCTTCTATGTAGACACTGTGTTTCCATTAAATGTTAAATTTGAATTTCAAAAAAGCTATTGAACTCTGTAAGATACCAACAAATATTATCCCTGGAAATATTCACTGGCATATGCCTAAAAACCAGCACCCTGTATGTTAACACTTTCTATAAATGAACTATTGGTGTATGCTTATGTGTGCCAGCCTGGGCACCATCACCACTTCAGATATCTGCTGGAAAAACAAATGACTTGGTAGAAGGATATTTCCTATGTTCCCAATCTAAACTATACAACAGGAAAGTGTCTCAGATCAATCAAACTGTTTGTCTGCGTTTTATCACCTCCACAGATTGCCAGAGGCTTTGGCGGAGGTTTAGGTAGAGTTTCTTCCCATCGCCTGCTTCTTGACCCTTGTGCTAGGGACTGTATCTTGGATCTTTTGCATATAAGGAATTTATTTGATTTACATCACTTTTCCCAGGGTTAGTAGTTATGTCTGATCAATCTAAACCAGTTAATGATAAATAGGGCTTGCTCCTCAAAAAGGTTTGAAGCTGAATAATGGATGGAAAGCAGTACATTGCACAGTTTTCTTTTTGGAAACAGAGTTTATAGATGTGACATTGGCTGGGACTCAAATGTGTCTTTTTCGTCAAATAAAACCTTATTTGTTCACAGAAAGGCTGTTTCTAACTTAGTAGAAGAAAGTTGTGCATGAAAATTGAAACATTTTCTTCTGCAGACACTTGCACAAAACGTTTTACTATTTCTTCCTCTCTGCATTCTGTGTCTCGGTTGGAGCTTAAATCTCTCACATAGAGAAAAGCAAGTCTCAAAGATTGGGTTACATGCCATCTCCCATTGTAAGCAACTCGCTGGCCCTTTAAACCCTGAATTAACTGTCCAAAAATATGTCCTGCTTTGCAACTGGGTCCAGTCCAGTCACTAGGGCTGAACTGTCAATTTAAAAAAAGGGTCCAGTAATGCTGTGATCTCCTTGCATTCCCAAAACACAGGCTCCAAATACTCTTGTGTTTACAGTTCACCTCGTGCCTGTCCAACAGTCTGTGAAACAACACTAAATGATTTTTTTCCATTCATGCTATTTGAAAACAAACCCATGGTACTTTTCTCTATTCTTTGTTAAAGGGATATACTCTTGATTTCCAAAGAACTTTTTTTTCTGGAAGTATTCTTGTACATTTTACAGTCTTTAATTATGTTTTATATTTGCTTTCATAATTTGCTAGCTTGTATTCATTATGTTACACTGCTTTTTAAAATTCAAATTCAAAATAATTAAAGTATTAAAATATTAAATGATTAATGTAACAAACTCTGAAACAGCAAGACATAAAGCTGTTATTAAGCAAGTTAAGAAGGAAAGAGAAAAGGGGAAAGAAAGTCAGGCCAAGGGAGGGAGGGAGGGAAGGAAGGAAGGAAGACATGTGGTCAGCCAGCAGCCAAAGTGATACACAGAACTAGGTAAAAAGCCTTCCTGCTAAATGGTATTAATTAGATATATTCAGTAATAGATATAAATAAGACCTTTACCAATTATGCTTGTTGCTTTTAAGGGGAGAAATTAAGTACAGTTCCAACTTACAACACATTTATACAACCTGACCTTTTGCTTAAAGCTTCAAATACGCCACTGTCACTAGCCAGTGAATAATTGGACAGACATGCTGAGACTCGCCTGGCTCTCCTCTCCGACCTTCTAGCACTGTCTTCACGCAGAGTCACAGCTGGAGCATGGGAAACAGCAAAGGCAAGGTCAAATTAAAGGTTTTCTTATCCATTCTCAAGAGTGGGAAAAAAACCCAAACCCAAAACCTCCATCAATATAAATATAAAATTAAACTTGCTACGGTTATATCCAAATTTTAAGAGACTGTTTTCAGAGAACAGACACTGCTTGGCCTGATTCAGTGATAGTTAACACTTTTAAGGCCCTCTGTTTCCAATGGAGAGTGAAGTATACCTTTATCTTTGCTCACATGACTGCTTGCCTCTCACATGACTAGACAAACACAATTCTTGCAGTTTATTGCAATCTGAACAGAGTCAAGAATAACTGTGTTGTAGATTAATATGCTAAATCTTGCTAAATACAAGAATATGTTTATAAAGCAATACTTAAATTGACGTCATCTATGTGATGTTCACAATGTGGCATTCATGCTATATAATGAATATGCACCTGTTGTCAGTTAATGAGTAAGTCAATGTCAGTTAACAAGACTACAATATTTTTTCCAAGACTACTTTGCTTTTTCCAGCTAACCGTGCATTTCTTAGTATTTTAGTGTCTTACATGGCGCAGACCTTATTTTGCTGAATACAACTCATTATGCCGCAAGAAAACTTCAATGCATTCTCATGCACACTAATAGAACACATGAAGAGTGTGTTGGATGCAAATTCAATTAGTTGCATTTAGTTTTCCTTGATATGAGTGATTTGAGTAGTCACTTATTTTATTTTGGATATATTCTGACAAAAACATTTAACAGTAATTCATCCCACACAGATATATTGAGTCCTATGTAAGACTGCAAAGTTACCTTGCTGAATACCTTTTTATAAAATGTACAAAGTTCATCAACAAGCAACTGGTCCATACAACATCAGTGGGAGCAACTCAATACAGGCATTCCTCACTTAACAACCTACCTGTTTAATGACTGGCGCTCGGATTTACGACCCTCATAAATCCGTGCTTGCGTCTTCACCACGCCCCTTCTCAATGGCACGTGATTTATTACTCCTTAATACAATATTATTGCTCGTCGCTTATCGACCAGTTCACTTAACGACCTAGTCGTAAGAATGGAACTTGGTCATTAAGTGAGGAGTGCCTGTATAATATGTATCCTTTACATATTTCTCTCCATAGTAGTCAGTAAGACTTATCCCCAAGTGGATCGAAGCTTAAAGGTTGGGTGTTCCATTCCACACTGCCAAAGCCAAACTGTGCAGTCCCGGGCAGGCTGCACAGTCCCAGAGAACCACTAGAAGGAAGGCTTGGTAAACCACTTTTGAGTAAACCAGAGAACACTCTGAAGGGTTGCCAAAAGTTGGAATCAACTACAGCATCATGTAATTATATATGGAATTGCAGCCTTAATGAACCAAGGCTCCCTGCCTCCTCTACAATATTCAAATCAATATCCATTTAAAATGCATGCAAAGAAGAGTGAAATGCAGGATCGAAGGAATCAGCCCTGAGAGTGGGAGGGGGGGATGATAAAAAGAACCATGCTCATGTTCTGCATGTGTCCTTCTCACAATCATCTGATTGGTCACTATGGGAATAAAATGCTGGACCTATGAGCCTTTGTTCTGACTCAGCATAGATCTTCTTATGTTCTTTATCAGTTTCCTTTGCTTCCATTTTACATTTTTACATTTATTCATTTTCATCACAGAGAAAATAAATTTCTCACTATTAGCAAAGATTTTTAAAAAATAAAGAGGAAAAATATGCTTCCCAACTTCATTTCTTCAATGGTAATACAAACCAGAACAGCATGCAAAACAGGCTACTTGCTAACACAATGTACTATACTATAAAAACAAACAACATGCAACATAAACATGTTAAACACCCCTAACATGCTACAAATGTTTCAGCTCACTATTTTCTTTCATGCTTACAGGTTAAGTAAATACCTGAGGATCACAAACATTAAAGTACGTATAAACTAACTGGACAAGCCTTTTACTAAAAATGCAGAACACAGTGTGACAATAAAAGGCACAAGAGATTTCATGCAGCAGGAAAAGAAAAGGCAGTATAGCATTTAAAATAACATTAGCACTATTCCAAAATATCAAATGTTTTATTTCCTTGCTATCAGATATACATATACATATCTAATATTATATACATATCTGGTATGTATATCTGTATCTGATAAATAATAGGAACTTCCTACTTAAAACATCAGTGATCTAATAATGCAGTGGTCTTTGTAAGCTTCTATCAACTTTCTGGGTTTCAAATAGTTTGACAACTTTTCAAAATCCATTTTGTTAAGTTATAAGCATACTGCCACATACTTAGACATTGTGATCCACAGGCTAACGGGCTTATTGAAGACAGTAACTGAAGCTGCAAGATAGAACCTTAAGTAAGTCAACGGCAAATACTAAGCAAAAACTATTTGGCTGAATTGATGGTGTACTGAGAGAGGAATGTAAAGGAGCAATGTTTTGGCACTTTTTTCAGCTGATCGTAATAAACTGGATACTATGCTATGTCCTGTTTGCTACACTTCAGAATTTTGTATATCCAGCACTGATGTCAGCATTTTTAACTGGGTGTGGTTGTGGGGGCTGTCTTGATAAGTCCCTGCACTTCAGACTTTCGTGTTACACCACTGACTAACACTGCTGCAAATTAAAACTATTATAACAGTTACACATATAAAAGCCTAAATGAAACCAGTGAAGCACACATTCTGTCCTTTCAACATGCACACAATAACAGAACAAAAGACAAAAACAAGGAATTATACACAATCACACATACACAGCTTTACAGGCAGAAGGAAAAACCCACCACAATAAAAAATTCTAGGTTCACTTACACGAAGGTTTTCTGTTGTGCCACATGAGAAACAAAATACAAGAATAATTTAAGTAAACAATGAAATAGATTTGTCAAATCTCATTTTTTTCCTTAAAAATAAAGTATTTTAAAATGATCTGAAGCTTTGCAACTCAAAGAAATGTTATAGCATTGGGATGGGAGGGTTTGAATCCAATACCATTTTGTAGCAATTATCACTGGCCTCAACTCCCACAGAAAGAAGCAGAACTTTGCAAAATAGAAAATAAAGCACAGAAGCCTCACTGATTCCTAAAGAACAAGTTTACTAAAAAAGCAAATGCAAGTTATGACTTCGAGGCTGACATCCTAGCTCCTCCACTTAAGTTTTCAACCTCAAGTTACTTAGTGTTTCTGGACTGAATTCAACTCATTTTTCCCAGTATTTCTGGAGCAGCCATTAATTTGGGGGCCAAATGAAATCTCTGTTTCTTAACTTTCTTCAATTAATTGAAAGAGAGACAGGCAACATCTCTCTTATGATAATAAAATCCCTGAAGTGACTGCTTCTTATCAGGCACTGCCAATATGGTTCAGGCTTACAGATCAAACCAATATACATGCTTCTCTGTTTGGTGATATATTTCTGTGCCAGTGACTCCACATGATTCAGAGGTATGTTAGTCATGTCAATAAAAATTCTCTTCTTCAGAGGAAGACTTTAGTAAGGAAAGATATTCACTGACTGAAATCCTGTTGCACAGCTCCAAGTACACAATGGGAATCATGCATACGAGTCTAGCGCACCCTAAAATTGCCAAAGGAAGCCTTTAATCAGCTGCAATTTGCTGCTGCTACTGACATCATTCCTGTTGCATACACAGAGCTGCACAACAGGATTTCAACCATTATCAAGTACGTACATCTAATTCAATATAGAACTTACATAGTATAGTGAGTAAGGATCCTGGAAGTATTCAAACCTAATATATCTTTAACTTCTAGGCAAGCTTGACAAACGGTCTCTTCTTGGCCTCAGTTTCCTTGCATAAACTGCATGGCTTCACCAAATGGCTTGCCTGACAAGGATTAGGTAAACCCAGTTTCAAATCTCCCCCTCAGTCATGAAGTTCACTGGATGACAAGGGCTGGTTATTATGTCCCAGCCTACCTCATAGAGTTGTTGCCAGAATAAAAATGGGGAGAAGAACCATGTACCTCCACGACCATCATGGAGAAAGAGCAAAATATAAAGATTTATTATCCTGAAGAATGAGCAAATTTTGAACCCAAGAATGGTCCTCAACATATCCAAGTGCTACCGAATGAGGATCACATGGAAAGGTTTCCAGTTCAGGGACTTTCTCCATAAAACACGAATGATTCCTACAACATCTGCTACTTTCCCCTTATAAATCAAATAGACCCTGTAGTTAGCAAGTGAATTATTATATAAAATGTGCCTGTTTTGTAGCACTCCACCATTAGGTGGCACCCATTTCACATTCTGTGCATTGATTTAAAAAAGCTAACAAGGGTGCCCTTCATCCACTATCCTAGCCTTTAAACATTAAACTGGCCACATGGGAGCTGCTCACAGCCAGGGGAAAGTCTAAATAACCAAACCATGAGATCTAATCATATCTGTCCACATGCTGAATAGGCTGGCTGGGGCCAGATAAAATGGTAAAAATATGTATGATCAGCCCTAGTTGTACCATTTTTATGTTATATCAAGCAAAAAAAAACCAAAATTAAAAAAATTCAGAAAAAATAAAAATGTTGTTGCACTTTAAAGACTGTTATATTTTAATCTAAACTGTTTAAATGGTATTTACCATGTAGTGGTCACTCACAGAAAAACAACTGTCATGTAGTTTCAATACCATTTAAGTCAGAAGTAGGCATGTTTCAGGTTTGCATGAAGAATTTTGCCTTTAACTAGAACTCAAAGTTGCAAAAGACTATCTTGGTAGGGGAGGAGAATCATAATCTTCAAAATAAGGATCAACATGCTAGCCCAGGAGTTTGTTTTTTTGCATTAGAACCAAGCTCACAATCCTGCATCATAAAAATGCACACCTGATTTTCATCATGTGGCTTCTTCCTTTATTTTGAAGGAAGTTTTATGTGGTAGGAAGAAGAGCCATTCCGTCGTGGCTGCTGTTGAATAACTGAGAGTCAGAAACAGGTCGTCGACTCACTGCAAACAGCCCAGAGATCTAACAGTAGCCCCTGATTTACCTTCTACCCATCCCTGATATAAATGACCCAGCATCACGATCTTTTAAAGTGTGATATAGACAATATTACAGTTCAATTAAGGATCACATGTTATAAAACATTAAGAAGAATGCCATATTCTTGTTTTGAACAAACAATATAAGAAGAGGCCTATGAAGAATAAGCAGGGACAGAAGGGGAAGAAGCAAAAGGAAATAACTGTGCCAGAACACGGAGGAGTGGGGTAGATAAAACACAGTTTCATTTACCTGAAATGAAGTCAACAACCTAGATTGATTATTACAAATCCATTCTACATTAGACAAAGAAATTCTTGATCTGGGTAATTCACTGATAATCAGCTGGGTATGGAGAGAGGGGTAGAATCCAATGCATATAAAACATAAAATGCTATAAATTGGGAAAATACCTATTTTTAAAAATACATGGCTAAAAATGGTTAGCACTGAAGAACTAAAAACTGGAAAACAGGATTTAATATTTATATAGGGCAGAAAAGGGGATAAAATTAAGGACAACTAATAATGTAGCAAAAATGAAGATAGCTGGCAAGTACATAGGGTAAAGATGAAGAAGAGAAATCTATAGAAATAAACAGGTAGAGTATATAGAAATGGAAAATGAGTACTAGTGGTAACAGCAATAAACTAAATGTGCATAACAGGTCTAGACAAAGATGGCCATTATAAGACTGTATACTTGGGAGGTCAAGAAAAACAATATGGATTCTTGTGGGAAAAATTATATACTCTGTATTACCATATACTCAGTATTATTCTACACTCTGTTATTCATTTTTAAGAATAATACAAGTATTGATGACACTATAAGGAAGAGTTGCAAGAAAAATTTGTACAATTAGAAGCCAAATTACATGTGGAAAAATATTTAAAGGAATACAGTTAGAGTACAGCAATGAACTTAAGAAGTATACTTTGGAATGTTTAGAATAATATCAGAAGCAAGAGGAGAAGGAAACAAGCCAAAATCTAAAGAAAGCTGCAATTAATGGGACATAAATTAGTGGCAATTAATTTGCTAAACTTCAATGGTACTTTCTTTATGGTTTTATTATATTAATTATTGGATTGTGTATTTTACTGTGAACCGCCCAGAGTAGTGCTACAGCACTAGCCAAGAGCGGTATATTAAATTGAAGTAAGCAAGCAGGCAAGCAAGCACAATTAATATTTGCTACTATTCATTCTATGGAAAAAGAGCAAAGCTCAATTACATTTATTCCCATATGTGTTCAAGAAAACTTAAAACAACATGAACTAAACCAGTACAAAACTAAGGGAGAAGACACAAAATTTATTCTCTCATGGTAAGAAAGAAAAGACTGGATGGGAATCTTTCCAGGATGCTTGAAGCACAGCACCATGCATCAGGGTAAGCACATTTGTGATCTTCCCTTCCACCACACGAAGACAGACCAAAACAACAGTTTTCAAATGTGTAACAAGACACCATAGAGTAAGTAACTGCCACTGCCTTGCCTCTTTACTGGCAATTTGCCTTCCTTCAAACTCAGAATTATAACCCTGTGTTAGTTAACAAGTTATTCAACAGGTAGTGTAAGTTTTGTAAGATTTTTGCATCCAAATATAAAAGCACATACATATTACATCAAAAAAATGAAACTAAACAGTTTTTTGGAGCTATGCTCCTGAAATCACTGTAAAAGTAAACACATATGAAGCTTTCCACAATCTATCCATGCAACTCAGCTAGTTTTGTTGATTCTTGCCTCTATGGTTATTTAAAACATGAACCACTCATGGGACAAGCATATCAGGCATTTTGTTGTGTTTTCAAGATTCCACAAGACAAAAATATGTGGCTAAAAATTAACTTGCCTCCAGAGCTTGGAATGTTTGTCAGCCCTACTTCTCGCAATCCTTCGCTGCTTGTGGAATATTCAGGAGCCTTAGCTGACACTGCTTCTTGTGCTTTATCTTCACCCAAGCTAGAGACCTGAGCTCGGAATACTTCTAAGGCACCTGTGCCCATTATATCTTCATATCCTTCTGATCTTTGGGCCAAAGGAGAATCCCGAGAAGCAGGTAGGAAAGGAGTATCCAAGGGTGAACTTGGAGGAGACAATGAGGACAGAGATGACCGTGATGACAGAGATGCCAAAGACAAGGGAGTATCCAAAGATCTCCTTTGCTTACTGCTATTAGAAGGTCCAACAGATTCAAGGTACTGTACATCTTTGCTATGAGCATCCACTGGAGCTGGATCATAGCGTGCATGCTGCCCATACTCTGCAGCACTTTCTGATTTTTCATACTGAGGAACACCATAGATGTCTGTGAAGCTGACAGAACTCAGGGAGCCCCTACTAGATGCCAATGATCCACGGCTGGAGGCCAGCGATCCCCGACTGCTGCCAGAGGATACTGTCAAGGTGCTGGCAGATAGGCTAGAATATAAACATAGACATTGGTATTAATTATGCATTCAGAACGTGCAAGTTTAAAAAATGGAATTACACTTCACAAGTAAAGGAACATTCACGTTCTACTACAAGAGACAGGAGAGGCAAAGAAAATCCATTTTTAGCTCTAGAAATATTATTAAATATGTAAGAACAGTCTGTTCTCACAAAGAGAAAACAGAGTATTAGTGACTAATGCCCCCTAAATGACTAAATACCAATTACACAAAATGAGATGTATCAGCCCTCGCCTCACATATTCCTTCGTCTCTTTATATTCTCTTGCGCTTTTTCAGTTGTGACAAAACACAGACTCTACTGGTAACCTATTGCCAAAATCCTGTTCCATAAATTATACCTGAACAAGGGTGATGATGTATTGTAATTAAAGAGCTTTAATCATGAAACCTTGTGACTTACCCACAATGAGTTATCATTGTGCATGAGTCAGGCAAGCCTCATTATCAAAAGCTCTTCAATTATTGGCAATCTCCCTCTGATAGTGACATCATCAGCCTTATGCAGACTTAATTTACAGAACAGGATTTTGGCCATGATTTATACTTCCTCATCAAAGCAGACCCGCAAATCATGGCCAAACCACAGTTTGTAACTCTGCATGGAATGTCAAGTGCAAAACTGCTGTTTCCCAATTTAGATGCCATGGGAAAGTAGTTTGCTCAAATGGAGGGCGACAGGACATGGATCAGTAGGATAGCACACGCTACTCTGATACCTATTTAGTGTTATACACCAATGAGCCAGTCTTTCCCACAGTTTTGTTTTCAACTCCAATTTTTTTACCTCTCCACTTTCTGTTATTCACTGAGGAAAGACAATAATGCTAGGAAAAAACAAAGGCATCAGGAAAAGCAGAATGCATAATATGAGATAACCTATTCATAAAGGAAGCTTGAGCAGGACTATTAATGATTACAGGATCTTTTGGAACTCATTAATTCATAGGGCCATCTTTAGTTGAAAGCATCTTGACTATATACAGTATGTATGTATGTATGTATGTATGTATGTATGTATGTATGTATGTATGTATGTATGTATGTATGTATGTATGTATGTATGTATGTATGTATTTGATTTATATACCACCCCACTAGTGCACATTACTCTGGGCTGCTCACAAGTTAAAACAACAACATATACTTTACAAAGTCTGAGGGTGTTTTTATTTTTCTGTTTGTATGTTAAATATTTTCTGTTAAATATTACATTGGATGCTTAAGACTGATTTATTCTTCACAGTACAACATAACCTGTCCCTAAACAAGCAGTGACAGACACATGACTGAAGGGCCGAAATACTGTTGCACAGATCTGCCTGTGCAACAAAAAGCAAAATTATCATTAGTGGCAGACTGCTGCTCATTAGACTTCTTTTTCTGATTCATCTCAGTTTGTATAATTTGTGTTTAGGCATTCCCACGCACATACCTCACACACAATGGCTAAAATCCCACTGACATAACTTACACCACGTAACGCAGATGATGCCATTGGCAATGGTGATTTTTTTCAGGAAATTAAACATTTCTAACATCTCTCTCAAAGCTCCTGAGGCTTCCATGTAATTCATTTTATTGCTGGGAAGCCACTGGGGGCTGCAGGATAGTAAGGGGAAATATTTAATTTCTGAAAGTCACAATCACTCTAATTTAAATCATAGAACTACAAAAGGACATCTTCATCAGATATGACTAGCACTAGAATTTTAGCCCCTAGATTTGTTGTCTACAGGTGATTAAGATGGGTATCAATGTCCTTCCCACCAGTGGAAAGAAACTCCCACCAAGGACATACATTCACACCAGTGACTCTTAGTAATCCCACAGAAAACTACTCCTGATCAAGAACAGGACATTCCAGGGCAGAAAAAGATGGCTTTCGATCTCCTGGAGTCAAGTTCCTTCCTCCCACAAAAAGCTTGAGGATTTGCTTCCTTACACAAGTGTGGCGCAGACACAGACATTTTTCATCCCACTAAAACCTATGGGAAGACTACCTCTGCAAAAAAAAAAAAAAAAAAAGGCAAGATTCTGCACCTTGACTCCTGCATTGTGAACTCTAGCCAGTGCAAGTCAGCAGGCCTTCAGGAGTGGTGGCCAATGCAACACTCCACTCTCTTCCCCTGCAACTCCTAGGGTTGCTCTGCCCAAAGTACTAACCTTTTTAGTTGGGAGTATAAATAGGAAGCTAAACGAGTTGCTTCTTCCAACTGCATGAGTAAACAATTCTTCTTCTCCTGTAACAGTATCCTATAATAGAGTAACATCAACTTTTTACTACATAAAAACAATCACTATATAAAATGCTCCTTAACTGACATACTCCAGAGAAAAAATCTTGTCTGGATTTCTGACATCCTACCATTTTTTGAACATTCACATAAACAGACACACTGACACACATCAAACACACATTGTTTTTGTGATTGAGAGGTACATGTGAACAGGTATAAGAAGCTTCACATGTAAGATCGGCATGGACAGCTAGCTAATCTTGTGAAAATACAAAAGTCAGAAACATATACAGGATGAGGAAAACTCTACAGGTACACTATTGGCAGCCTTCTATCACAATCCTAGCTAACACCAGGATGCAAGGGGTATCCTTGGTTATACTTTGCCTTCATTTGGGCTTCCAAGACAAATGTGAAGGCAGCAGAAGCTACTGATGAAAATAGAGTGTATTATTAGATGGTTTTCTGGTCTAATCCAATATAGATTTTCAAAACAACTATATTAGACTTAATAAACAGGCAAAATTGCAACTGGCATTACTTCCATAGCTATGGCTAGATCTATATTAGACTGTTATTTATGTCAGTTTGCCGGGACTTCAGAAAATGTGGCTTGGTATATATAAGTGAAATAGAATTCAGCTATGTGATTTAACATTAAAGTAGTGACACAACGGCACGATCTATAATTGTATAGCATCTAACCCTATAAAGCCTAAGTCTCAAACCTTTCAGCAGCACCATGAGAAGAAGTGGCCCGAGCCTGCTGGATCTCAGTCTCCAAGCGCCGTTTTTCTTCCTCTAAACGTTCAATGTCTTCTGGTGGCCGCCGCTGCTGACTTATGAACTGCAGCTCTTGTAAGAGAGCTTCTTTTTCTTTGATGAGCTGAAGATGGTCCCTGTCAGCTTCCACCATTCCTGGCCAAGATTCATTATCCTGTAGAGCCAACTGTTGCTGTATACTGAAAACCCTTATTTGTACAGGAACACATACAAAAAGAAAAAGAAAGGGGGGGGGAGGATAAATTACAGAAAAAGAAACAAGATAAAAAACTCTACAGGAAAGTAAGCATTTGTCATGAATGTACCTGAAATGTATTTGTAATACGCACTGCTGCTAAACTCCTTTATTTGTAACAGGCTACAGTATTTGTCTTTCAGCATTGTTGTGGCTCACACAAGAAAAAGTATTATTTAATAGGAAAATTTTGAAAATTTTAATAGGATTTTAACAGGAAAATATGTAAATGAAAATGCCAGAAGTTGATTTTGCATACCTCAATCAGAATTTTTCCCCCCTCATTTGTTCCATTAAAAAAACATGCACTATTATAATGGGAAGGTGTGGGGGACTCTCATATTTTATTTCATTAATGCAAATTTTAAAAATTCAGGGATATATATTCTGGCTACATCACCAAGAGGAAAATAAAACATGCTCTTTTTTTCAACCAAGTCAAAACTTTTTTTAAAAGAGAATGAAAGAAAAAAAGTCAAATGTTTGATCTCAATACCAACTCAATTAAACATTGCTGACAAGTTAGAACAGATTTATAGCAAGCCTGATAGAAGTTTCAAGGTAAGTGAGAAATTTAATGAGTAGTTTTTAACAGTTCCACACACAACACAGTGGGGGGGGGGTGTAGACGGAGTCTCGCTGAAGAGTGGAAAAACATTGTGAGTACAGCAGAGTATCTCTTGGGTAACAGCATGCAGTTGGCAAATCCTTCGCTTCCAGAAGTGTTGCACTGTAAATTTGCTGATTGTGCAACGCTCTAAAGAAAGCCACACCAGAGTGAGTCTCCATGACCTGAGCAGGGATTCAAACCCAGATCTTCTGAGTTGCTGTCTATCACTCTACCCACTACATCACACGAACTACAATTAAAAATGATGGAGATCTATTTAAATCAATAGCTGCTCTAATAAGTAAATATTTATTACCTGTTTAGAAGCCCCAAAATAAACACAGTATAGAACATGAAAACAGGCAGTGCCAAAATAGCTTATAATTTAATATAGAAAATAACATTGTTCTTTGTTATATTAAAAGACCATGTCTAAGATTTCAGATTCCTTTGACTTGATTATAGCAAAGTATGACAAATAAATATTGCATGAATTCTTAGTAAGGTTTATAATGAAAGAGCAGACAGTCACAGTCACATTTTGTGAAAGACTTTGCTTGACTGCAGTGGTGATACATTTATTTCGCTCCCTCACCACTCTAGCTAAACAAGGACTCTACTAAAGTCCTTTAATGTACTGTACCATTTTAATTTTGCCAGTGTAGATTTAAGCCAAATACAGCACATTCCTACACCCACACTGTACAACTGCAATAGATTTTTCATGAGCAAAGAGAGGTTGAACACAGAAATATTTTGTGGAGACAAAAGACCTACAGAAATGCCAGCAAGCTGAAGGGAAGGAATGCATGATAAATGAAGAATGTGACCACAGAGATAACTGGAAGAAGCAAATGTGTTCTGAGCTCTTTAAATTTTTAAAGACATCACTAGTGCTACACATTTAATGCACAAAGCTATAGGTTTCCAGAACAAAAGAGAACAGTTAAATCTCATTTAGGGGCAACTATTCTGGAGTAAAAACAATACATTGACAAGTATATTTACTTCCAGTGATCCCCCTTTTTTCTGCAAAAAGAGTCCTATCTTGTTCTATTTGTCAAATCAAATTTTAAAAAAGGTGCAACACCTTTTCTGGTTCAAGTATCCTGATGATCAAATATTTTTCTGCCTACCTTTGAAGTTCAAATTTGTTCCTTAAATGCCACATGTCATGAGCATCACACAGACCCACACTTTTAGAACTGGTAGTGCAACGAACCACCACAAACAGACAATCTTTTTGGAACTTGGCAGCAACTAGCCAATGGCCAGAAATCTATTGGTATTCATGTCAGATTTGAGTAACTTGTTGCTGCCAACTAATGAAGTGCCATGGTGCATCTTGGTTATGCAATCACCCATAAAACCATGACAAAGATCACCACTGGCATCTCATTAAATTAGCCATAGCAAGTTACACAAATCTTACATGAACAACAACAGGATTCTAACCAACCTGTGCTTTTCCTCATGTCAAGTAAAAATGAAACCTGGACAGTAATCAGTGATGTTATGTAAATAATATTTCTGGGTGCCAGCTAGGGCATCTGTGGCAAAATCATCACTGACATGTAAGAATCAAGCATAAACTAGTTGTAGTTGGTCAACAATTAAGTCTACTTACTTTTTCTTGGCCTCTTCATACTGCCAACTCAATTTTATTTTGTCAGCATGTCTGGTTTGATCATCAAATCCAAACTTTTGCAAGAAAAGACAAATGAAAAAAAATCAGCACGACATTAGAAAAAGAGTAACAGTGTGAGGGAAAATCTAGATTACATTAGGACATCTGATCTAGTCTAACAGCAACTTAGGTAATGAATCTACAGAAAACCTACACACACTAATCAATACGTGTGATTTGACTCTCATCACCCATTACAACACAAACTAGGGGTCATCAGGACGCTAAACCACAGAGCAAGAAATATCCCCACCTCCACAGAAGCCAAGAAGATGGAAGATGGACAAAGCAATTGTCAGGGCTATTTTTCTACAAGTGTGAATGGTGGTGAGCAGAAGAGGATATCCTGTAGACCATCTTGACTGTTGCCATTGGTGTTGCTAACATTCAGGCTGCCCTTTGCAATGTAAAGCTTGACATCCTGTTTCCTGCTGGCAACACAGGCATGATATTGTGCAGCAATATCAAGTCATTCTCTGGCTTTTTGGAATCGTGAGTACAGAAGCACAATATCCAACATTCATAAACTGGAGGTTTTTTGAATAACTGAATTTCCTGGCTTTTTAAAATGGAGGTTTACATATACATACACTACACACAAATTCCAACAGAATTTTCCCTCACATAGAATTAACCAGTGCTAGAAGATTCCAGAAGACGAACACATGATCTGTACTATGGTTACTGGGAGAAGACAAGCAGGAATAGCTGGGATGTGGCTGTAGTCCCTCTGTGCCAAAATAATTTGAAGGACTGTTTTGGACTTAATGAAATGAAATGGTTAAGCAAACGTGTGAGTAGGTACAACACGTACAATGGAGAAGCATACACACCCTTTATCCTCTCAGGTAAACTAGTGTTGCCATGCTCACTCCCACAGAATGCAGGTTAGAAAACTATGTTCCACTTTCAAAATCCTTTCTTTCTCATGAGTAAATCTTGCTTTGAGATCATTCCCAGTCACAAAGCAAAAAACAGTAATTTCACAGCTTAAATGAGTGAACTTTTGAATATTTATTCTCTATTTTTTTAAATAACTTTTAAAAAACAGACACACTTTTTAATGTTTGTTTGGCCAGGCTGGAATTAAAAAGTTCTCTTGAAAGTCATTTGATTTTGTCTTGACTGCTAGATTCAAAATTTCACCTTTCACTCCCCCCACCCCCAAGCTTGAAGAATGTTTACATCCAAAATGTTCGTGCGGATAAGAAAGCCAGAAACTCAGAAGTTTTTTGCCTCTCAAATGACTATTTTTAACCTTAGTATTAGAGCCCCGGATGTCTGGATTCCTTCCAAATAAAAAAAGGGGCTGGACTGATCATTCCCTTTCAAGAGAAACAAGTTTGGTCTCTTCAATCTATTTGATCTGTTTTAAAACTGGAGACACAGAAGGTCACAGGGGTCTGCACGGGGAGGGGAGGGGTAAAACAGTTTACCTTTTAAAAAAATGTAACTGGAAAACCATTTGCCTAAACATTATCAATTCAGGTATGGAGCAAGAGCAGACTGCCTGCTACCTCTGTGCCAAATTTGATGCTTATCCGAAGTCCAGTTTAAAAGTTATAATGTTGTTGTTTGGGGCATCATATTTTTTGAGTTGGCTTAAGAATGCTGAATTGGGCTGTCGTACAATATCTACTGCTGCATGCCTGTGGATCAATAACATCAGAACACTTCTTGGAAATAAACTGCACTGACGACATTAATGATTATTCTATTTTTGATTCAAACAAAAGAGTCACAGTCCTCTCACATTTCCTTTTCATGTCACATACTGTTATCAGTCTGGACAGCGGTGGGTACCAGAAAAGTTAAAATCACTATTTCATGTATGTGAGCTGAATAGATATGTGAACTATGACTTGGGCAAAAATACGCATTCATAAACTATTTCTCAGTGGTATCTCCACCTTCCATGGAGAAACAGGTCATAGGAGAGTGGTTGTACTGTCAACAACTGTGGTGTGAAGAGGGGAAATTAGTAGTTAAAAGCATACATCTAAGTTTTTTAAAAGTAGACAGTTCACAAATTAATACAGAACTGAGGAACTATATAAATTCCATAATCTGGAAATTCCAAAATAAATGACTAACTTTTTTTAAAAAGTACTTAAGCCTCAACATTAAAGCCAGAGTGTAAATAAACAAATCTCCAGATTGCTTTCCAGTATGTTATAGACTAAGAAGAAATTCTCTCAACTTAGTTGGATTTGTAAGAAAGCCTTACTAACTTATAAAAAAGCAGACATGGTTGTATAGTTTAGAATGGAATGTTTGTGAAGCACCAGCTTTTATTATATTACCTGTATTCAGACATTTCAACACCACTGTTCTGTTAAAGAAAGGATCAAAGCCTGGTTTTCTCTTATCTGTTCATATTATTGCATCCCCTTTTGAAGCTGCCTCTTTTTTCATAGCAAACATAATGCATTAGAAGACATAAATACCTCTCCAATGATGTCAGTTTGAGAACAAGCATCACAGTGTTGTTGAGGTAAACTGGAGTCACTGATTGAGCCGTAATTATGGTGAAAGTCCTGCAAAGGTTCTTGAATACAGCAGCTATTCCTGAATCCATCCGTCAGCTTCACCAAACTCTTTTAAAATAATAACAACAGGAATAAGGGAAGAACTCATTCTCAGATTCTATGTAGTGCTTGCACTAATGGGGGCGGTATATAAATCAAATAAATAAACATTCAGGATTGAATAATTCTTTGTAAAATAATGGATTTAATAACAGCACAAAGATTTCTCAGTACATTATGGCATTGGCTAGTATCCTGTTCCATAGTTCCATCATGTAGTTGGAGTAAATTCATCAGCAAACACACCCATTGAGCTTTCTATTCTCTTTTCAATTTCAAGTTAAAAATGACTTTGTCTCATTCCATACAAGCTGTGTGCAACACGAAATCAAGTGAGGATTTCTTTAAATTAGTGACAATTTGCTGCTGCCAGTGATGTCACACCCATTACATTGCTGGAGCTATGGAACTGAATACTAGTCATTATAATCTGATAGAATGAAACTGCTACTTGCACAGAAAGCCTTTTATAAAAAATTAGGTTATATGTATGAAAATAAAATCAAATATAATACATACAGCAACTGGAAGGCATGCTTAGCCTAGACAGATTTAAAAAAATAACTCCAATACTAAAAAAGCTCACAAGATTGTATACACAAGAATATTTTAACTGGCAAAACTAAAGCTAAGGAACAGAAATATTATGCTGGAAATATCTATAAAGATCATGTTACAATACATAACTGAGATTTTAGCTTGAGGCAAGTGCCATTATTTTTAAAATCAACTGGGAAAGAATAACACTGATCTACAGATATCTTTGAGCAACAGTTTGGCAGAAACGATAGCAATTTTCTTTCAGCAACCAAAAACAAAATGAAAAACAAGATAAAAACAAAAATGAAAGTATTGTCTTCAGAGATAATTTCCCTCAGTATTTTCTAGAGTCTTTCTAGTTCTATCAGCTTAACAGATCAGGTCACGAACACAGATTTTCAGTTCTACAGGACTCCATACCAAAGACAAAGAAAAATTTAGAGCATAACAACAACCAACTACCAAATTTCTAATCCTGCATTAAAAATGAAAAGACTGATCTTAACTGTGTTTTTACTACCAAGCACCACCACCTTTAACTAAGCTTGTTGATTTGGAAACAGAAGAAGACAACTGAAACAGCGACACTGCAGTATTCTATTCAGTCTGGAAGTTCCAAGATCATTTGGCTGGTGATTTTAGAAATGTTTTATGTTTATAAATTTCTCAGTGCCTAGAGATTCCCCCAAATACACACAAGATGTGTAATTTTTTAAAAAAAATCCACACACATTTATTAAAGTGGTCTCTGAGCTTCTAGGCTGTTCATATATTTGTGTGCTTCAGTTCTGGCTCATAAGGCAGAGGGACAGACCAGAAACTAGAAATTACAATTTGAAATAGTTTCTTGGATGCCCAAACCAATGATGTTGTAGAATCAGTGCTTGCAGGGTTGAAACACTGGTGCTTTTTATTTGCAGGAACAACACAATCTGCCACTCACACGCCCTTCAGGCTTTCTATTGTCTCTACATTTAGATTCAATTCTCACAATTACTTGGAGAGGGGCAGGGATGGAGACTTGCAATTCACCAGTCACACTCTAGTCCAACTTAAGTCACACCGGCAACTTGACTCGCACTTGACTTGTGGATTTTGACGGGGACTCTGGACTCAAGTTGCAATTCAGACCCATTTGTCTGAGTTGCGCTGTCAAGTCCCTATGAGACTTCCATTGAAGAGATGGCCTGCTGTCTCTGGGCACATGCGTGGGCGGAGGCAGCAGCCCAGCTCCAGGAACAGAAGCCGGATCTACTGCCTTTGAAGATGGCAGCAGCAGGGATGATGGTGGGAAGCCCAAGTCTTTGGGTCCCAGTCCTGAGTACCAAGCCTTGGGGGGGGGGGGGGGGAATGACTTGAGACTCTGATTCGAGACTTGAGGCTTGGGACGTGCGCCCGAAGACTCAGACTTGGGACTCAGGCCCTAAGAGTCAGACTTGGGTCCCAAGACCTGCCAACGTCCCTGGTGAAGGGACTTTCCCACCAATAACGTATTAATGTGGAGTATTCTGAGGTTTTTAATGGGCAATTAAGACCTATACAAAACCAATCTTTGTTTACTCTCCTGAGAACATGTCTGGGGGGACCATCATGGGCAGTACTTCAAAATTTGCCACTATGCCAGTGAAACAAACCCAGTCCAAAAATACTGGGAACAAGCATCACAAAGGTATGCGTGTGTACTTGAGAAGTTCTTACTTCAGCTATCCTGGCAGGGGTGGGGAAGAGGGTAAATTTTCTTCAAAATATCCATACCGCTTACTGTTTAAGAGCAACAGATCTAACTGTAGCCAGTTTGCTTATTTCATTATATACTTTCTTTTGCAAATCTTCAGCAAATTCAAGTACAGAAACATAAGAGGCTGCACTTTATTATTTTCCCCCCTCTTGTTTCCTGAAACCCTGTCACATGAAGCAAACAAAAGATTCAATTCAGGACATCCCATATAACCATATAAAACAGATGGTGAATCATATCCTCATTATACACATCCATCGTTCAGCAGTGTACAGTGGTGCCTCGACTTACGAACTTAATCCGTATCGGAATGGTGTTCTTAAGTCGAAATGCTCGTAAGTCGAAGCACCATTTCCCATTGAAATGCATGGGAACGAGATTAATCCATTCCAGCATTTCAAAAAAATACCAAAAAATATATAAAGCACACAGAAAGCCCCATCGGAAGGCGCTGGGTTTTAAAAAAAACAAAACCAAAAATAAACAGAGCAAGCCCCGAAGGCTGCAAAAAACAAACAAACAAACAAAAAACAAAACCCAAAAATAAACATCGAGCAATCCCCACGGTGGGACTGCAAAAAACAACACAGCACAGAAACATAACCCCCCGCAGCCAAACCCCACCCTGCAAAACCCACCCAGAAGTTTCTAAAAAGGAAAAAGCAGCACATTACCAGGCAGACCGAAGCCTCCTCTGATGGCACTCACTCCCCGGCGGGGAGCCTCCTCCTCTGACCCGCGCGCCTCAGCCCAGCGCCTTCGGCTGTCCTAGCTCATGAGTAGACCCACGCCTTCGGCTGCCCTTACTCATGAGTAGACCCGCACCAGGGATGGGCAGGGAGTGCACCGGCTTCCTGCGCCCCGCGGTGATCCTGGAGCCGCTCCCGCCTCCTTCCTCCTCCTGCGCCGCAGGAGTATAAAAGTGCCCTGACCCCCTTCTCTAACCGTTGGGGCGAAAGAGCTACAAAGAAGCAGCCTCTTCGCCACCAACGGTTTGAATTTCCCGCCTTTTTCTGTTCTTAGGTCGAAGCTCCGCTCGCAAGTCGAAGCAAAATTTTGCGAGCGGAGCTGCTCGTAAGTCGAAATGTTCGTAGGTAGGGGCGTTCGTAAGTCAAGGCACCACTGTACCTTCTACACTTTAGCTTTGTTGTTATATTGTGTCAAATTGGAACCAATCTATAGCGACCTGAGTATTACCCAAATCCAACACCCCATCCTCCAGTGAGTTTCCATGGCTAAGCAGGAATTATAACCCAGATATCCTAAGTCCTAGTCTATCACTCTATCCACTATACCACACAGGGTACACTTTAGCTTAGGGTTACTCCTGCCAACCTAGCAGTTCGAAAACATGTAAAAATGCGAGTAAATAGGTACCACCTCGGTGGGAAGGTAACGGCATTCTGTGTCTAGTTCCGCTGGCCACGTGACCACGGAAACTGTCTTTGGACAAACGCTGGCTCTATGGCTTGGAAACGGGGATGAGCACCGCCTGCTAGAGTTGGACACGACTGGACTAAATGTCAAGGGGAACCTTTACCTTACCCTTTCATTACAGCTTTCCCATGAATCCTTTTTCTTTTACTGTACTGATATATTTCCAGTAAAACATCTATGTTAAGAGTATGAGTATATAGATGACTGGATTCCTTAGCAGACAACTAAAATTAGAGGGAATGCCTCGAAAACTTTGAATTCTTATTTAGACCTCACTGTCTACTATGCCTTATCCTTCGCTATCTATATCACAATCTAGTTGTGATCAAGTTTGACAATAGTCGTGTTTACCAAAGACTTACTCAAGAATGAGTCATATCTATCTACTCTAAGACCATCAACAACAATGAACATATCTAAATTGTGTGTGTGTGTGTGTTTCGTCCATTTCAATTTATGGCAACCCTTTCCAGGGTTTTTCACATACAGGATATACATAAGTGGTTTACCATTCCTTTTTTTTCCTGGAGCTGACTTGGGACTGTGCAACTTACCCATGACTACAAAGGCTGGCTTTACATATAGGAAACACACTGCGGAATTGAACTCCCAACCTCTGGCTCTGCAGCCAGATACCTAAACCACTATCAAGCCAGAATTACAAAGTAGTTATTTCCTTCCAGTGGGACGATTTGTCCACTTTACTGTATTTGCTGATCTTACACAAGTTTCAGTCCTTTTTCTCCTACAGCCAGAGGAGTAAATTATACTGCTAAAGCTCATTCAACAAATTAACAGGACTGATTTTTTTTTAAAATCACAGGCCGCAACACTCATCTTAAGAGTTAGGAAGGATCACAGAGGCAAAATAATTCTAAATAACCTAGTCACTGGCATTTGAATTGTTATTGAAAGCAGTTTAAGGGAAATGTGGAATAGAAATGGTCTGATGATAGATGTGCAATTGCATAAAGCACAGGACTGGGCAAAGCAGATTATATATTTCATGACCTATGTGTGTGAATACCAGTATTCATGCCTTCTTCCCTGGCATTTGTTGGCCCAACATCACTGAAGCTACTTTAGCTGAGAAGAAATGAAAATATATGTATTTCTTAGCTTCTGGCTATGCTAAAAATTACACAAAGAGGCATATTTCTCTCTTACATAATTTGAATACACAATACAAATACTAAAAAGAATCAATTAAAGGAGAACTATTAACATGCTTGAACCATACATTATGTGAAAATGAAGTAGTTTATAGAACCAAACATCATAATTTAATTTTCTTGAACTGTGAATCAGTGGCCATACTCCATGCAGAAGCAGCAATCTGGCTTAGTACAATATTGCATTGTAGAGTATTATTACTTGTCTTGTATAATATTACTACAAAGAGTGTCTTACCTGCATCAGGTCTTGCCGCTCTCTTTCACCCATACATATAGCCTTCCTAATGCTTCGAAGCTCATTCATTATTGCTTGAGCTTCATCCAATTTGTAATTCATGTGAGCATTTGATATCTTACGATCTATCCTATTATACAAATACAAACAAGGCAGCTTACAAATTTTGGTAACTTTCAATCTGAAATATATCTTGAAGTTTGAGTTCAAAAGTAAGGAAGTCTGTTTTCCACTGGGGCAAAGTATGGGAAGTTTGGCCACAGACAACTTTTCTAAGATCTGGCTGGGGGGCTACTACCTACCTAGTAGGTAGGACTAAGGCCAACAGTGGACATGCCCACAGCTTCCTCTTTCTGTTACCCTTGCCTCCAGTTTTTCCCTTCTTGGCATCTACATGAAATTAAAATTCTTGGAAATTAACATTCTCTCATGATCTCTTGGATTTCCTGCTCCTGCTATAAATGCAGGAATGTATGGAAGAACAGAAATTATGTCAGCCTCCTGTACTGAGTAACAGGCAGAATATTTAATGATACCAAGCAACAATTCATACCAGGAGATCAATCCTGTCTCCATGGTAATATTCTCACATAAAATTTAATATTTACTGAATCAACAAAGACCAAATCAGTTACAGAGCACATGACAAAATTTTGCCCAACAGGTACAATTTTGTTTCTCTTACACCACCAGAATTAGGCAGAATAATAGTCTACTACATTTCAACTCACTCTTGCAGTGTCTCTACTCCTTTCTCTTTGTACTGTAGTTCTTGCTTCATTTGTGTTAATTCTCGTTTTAATCTAGAAAGCTTGGGACAAAAAAGAAAAAAGAAGTCAAGGAAAAATATGTTTGATGATCAGCTCCTCCCTTATGGTATGAGTTGCTTTACCTTCCCAGCTACACAAAACATCAAAGATTCTAGTGTTTAAGTGTATAAAAATTTATAGGAAACAACTTGTGCAGGGCAGTATACATCTAGTTGCCTGTGCACTCACATGTCTGTAGGAATCCTTCAGTCTCGAGAGGCTATGGTAACGTGCTCTGAATAGAGGTCTTGGAACAGCGTCTAGTGTGGCTGAGAAGGCCAATTCGAGAGTGACAATCCCTTCCACACTGAAGACAAATACAATCTGTCCCGTGTCAAGCTCCCTGATTTTGCTGGTTTCAGGACTACCTCTTTGCCTTGGCCTGCTGAACAAGTGTCTCTTCAAATTGGGAGAGGCCATGCTGCACCGCCTGCCTCCAGGCTGAACGCTCAGATGTCAAGGTTTCCAATCTGTTGAGGTCCATTCCTAAGGCCGTCATATCCCACTTGCAGATATCCTTGTATCGCAGCTGTGGTCTCCCTCTGGGGCACTTTCCTGGCACTAATTCTCCATACAGGAGATCTTTTGGAATCCGACCGTCAGCCATTCTCATGACATGCCCAAGCCAACGTAGACATCACTGTTTCAGTAATGTATACATGCTAAAAATTCCAGCTCATTCCAGGACTACACTATTTGGAACTTTGTCTTGCCAGGTAATGCCAAAAATGTGTCAGAGACAACGCATATGGAACGTGTTCAACTTCCTCTCCTGCTGTGCACAAGGGTCCAGGACTCACTGTAGTACAGGAGTGTACTCAGGACACAGGCTCTATAGACCTGGATCTTGGTATATGCCGTCAGCTTCTTATTAAGCCATACTCTCTTTGTGAGTCTAGAGAACATGGTAGCTGCTTTGCCAATGCATTTATCCAGCTCGACATCTAGAGTGTGTCAGAGATCATTGAGCCAAGGTACACGAAATCATGAAAGCCTCCAGTTCTTGTGTAGAGATGGTAATAGAGGGAGGTGAGTCCATGCCCTGGCCCATGACTTGTGTTTTCTTCAGGCTGATTGTTAATCCAAAGTCTTGGCAGGCCTTACTAAAATGATTCATATGTTGTTGGAGGTCTTCAGCAGAATGGGCAACAACAGCTGCATCATCGGCGAAGAGGAAGTCCCGCGTGCATTTCAGCTGGACTTTGGTCTTCGCTCTCAATATGGAGAGATTAAAGAGCTTTCCATCTGATCTAGTCTGGAGATAGACACTTTCTGTTGCAGTTCCAAAAGTGTGCTTCAGCATGACAGTAAAAAAGATCCCAAACAGAGTCGGCGTGAGGACACAGCCCTGTTTCACTCCGTTTCGGATGTCAAAGGGATCTGATGTTGAGCCATCAAAAACTACAGTGCCCTTCATTTCCTCATGAAAGGACCTGATGATGTTAAGGAGTCAAGGTGGATATCCAATCTTCAGAAGTATTTTAAAAAGGCCGTCCCTGCTAACCAAATCAAAGGCCTTTGTAAGATCTATGAAGGCCACAAAGAGTGGCTGTCGTTGTTCCCTGCATTTCTCCTGCAACTGTCTGAGGGAAAATACCATGTTAGTGGTGGATCTATTAGCTCGAAATCCACACTGCAATTCTGGATATACTCTGTCTGCAAGCACCTGGAGTCTCTTCAGCACAACACAGGCAAGCAGCTTCCCTACAACACTGAGAAGAGAGATACCACGGTAGTTATTGCAGTCGCCCCTGTCGCCTTTGTTCTTGTACAATGTGACGATGTATGCATCCTTCATGTCCTGTGGTACTCCACCTTCTCTCCAGCAAAGACAAAAGATTTCATACAGCTCAGTGGTGATGATCTCTTTATAGCACTTCAGCACTTCAACAGGGATGTTATCCTTTCCAGGTGCCTTGCCGGAGGCGAGGGAATCCAAGGCCGCTTTTATTTCTGCTAAAGTTGGTTCGCTGTCCAACTCTTCCAAGACAGGCAGGCACTCGATGTTATTTAATGCCTCTTCGGTTACTACATTCTCTCTAGAATATAGCTCAGAGTAGTGCTGCACCCAGCGTTCCATCTGCTGTGCTCAGTCCTGGATGACCACGCCTGTAGCAGACTTCAAAGGTGCAGATTTCTTCTGTACTGGACCTAAAGCCTGCTTGATACCATCATACATTCCCTTGATGTTACCTGTGTCCGCTGCTGTCTGTATCTGAGAGCAGAGCTGAAGCCAATAATTGTTAGAACATCTCCTGGCAGCCTGTTGGACTTTGCTACGAGCAACTCGAAGAACCTGCAAGTTGTACTCACTAGGATAGGCTTTGTATGCTGCTAGAGCTCTCCTCTTTTCCTCGATGGCTGGCATCAACTCCTCCAAATGGGCTTCGAACCAGTCTGTCGTCTTTTTGGTCTTCTTGCCAAATGTGGACAAGGCGGTGTTATAAACAGCATTCTTGAAATGTTCCCACCATTCAGATGCATTTGCAACAGCCGGGCCTGGAAGAGTTTCCTCAAGCACTTGGGCAAATTCCTCCACTTTTCTCTGATCGCGAGTCTTGCTGATGTCAATACATGGTCTTCCTTCCTTTTTCATGTGATACAATCTCTTTATTCGCAGTTTGACTCTGCTACACACCAGGGAGTGATCAGTATCGCAATCAGCACCCTGACAACTGTGTGTGATCGTAATACTAGGAAGGCTAGAGTGTCTAGTGAGGATCAGATCGAACTGATGCCAATGCTTCAATCTTGGATGTCTCCAAGAGACTCTGTATTGAGGCTTCGTATTAAAGAATGTGTTGCTGACACAAAGACCATAGTAACAGCAAAACTCCAGCAAGCGCTGGCCATTTTCGTTCATCTTCCCAATGCCAAACCAGTCTAAACAACTGGGCCAAGAATTGTGATCAGCACCAACTCTATCATTAAAGTCTCCAAGAATGAACAGCGGCTCTCTCTCGGGGATTTTTTTGGTAGTAGCTGCCAGATCGTCATAGAATTTGTCTTTGACTTCTGTTGTAGACGACAGTACACATATGTACTGAAATACCTTAGAACACTGTATTTCTTGTTCCAAGCAAACACAACTCTACATTAAGATTTTTTTGTGTTGTGATAACACATGGTTAAAAAAGCTGCAGGGAAAAAGTTGTAATTGGGTGATAGAGAACACTTCTAAATGCAAAGATCTTTGAGGTAGGGATGGCAAAAGACTGGTGTTCAAACTATATAGGGTTTCTACCAAACAGTACAAGGCTGATTAAAATGTTCAAACATGTCTTTGTTTATTATTAGTTTTTAATGACACTGCAGAAAGGTACACTGTATCTTTTCTATAAGAAACATAAATGAATTGAGAGGACCAATGTAAAAAATATGTGTACAAGTTTATCCCAAAGATCATACTGAGAGACCAGTACTACTATACTATTGTTTGCCTACACTATTGTCTCAATATTTTTACTGCAATGTATTATTAATAAGTTAATTTTCAGTATAAAATATAAGAAAATAATTACTCACTCTGTCACGTCGACTTGCTATTTCCGCTTTAATCTGACATGGGTCATATTTGGTATTAGTTGAAAATCCAGAGAAGGCTGAACAAATGGAAAAAGTCTTAATGTTCAAAAATAAACTCCAGAAGTTTGTAATGTGTACAAAACAGATTTTATGCACCATTATTCTGTAGGAACCTCCTGCTCTAGCTAAGGTGGCAGCACAGACTTAAACTGTTCATCTCAGTGCATCAGCTGAACTAACAGCAATGTATAGTTTAGATGCATCACTATAGTCTTATAATATCTAAAAACACTGCAAAGACACACTTTATAATTGGGGGAGGGAATGAAAAAAATTAGTTCCAGCTTCTTCTTCCTTACATTATTCTTTTCCTGCCAAACATCATCATGACTACATGGCACTTTGGGTGCAGCAGCTCTACGCAGTAGCTGCTCTAAACAATAAAGATCCAGGTAGAACTGGTTTGTTCTCTGATGGCTTCTTCCCCTCCCAACTATATGTACCTGTAGCCTCAAAATGACTGGGTGTAAAATGGAATGATACAGGCCACAGCATAGGTTCTATAGACAAAATCCTACAGTGAAGAATCACAAACAAGCACTCTCCAAAATGGTGGTATCAGTACAAAAGCTTCACTGTAGGCACCTGGAATGGGACTATTCTCCTCTTGCCATCACCTGTACTAGAAGGACTATTTGACACTTTTTCTCTTAATATATATAGGAGTGCTCTTAAATAACAGAGGATACATATTTTCTGGTAAGTAGTTCGGCAGTGTCAAATGAAAGGCAGTGTTCTTCTAGACACTTACCAGACATAATAGTTGCAATTTTGTTATGAGTGCACTTTCACAAGGCAGCTTTTACCACATAGAAATGAAGTGGGAAATTCAGCCTGCAGTGATATCCCACATATAAAACAGCCATTTTAACTGGCCTGGAACTGACACTAAAGTAACCTAGCCCAAACTAATTCTAGTCAAATAGAATGACTTGTTTGTGCATTTTACTTTGTGAAGAAACTCAGAAATGTTCATTTGCAGGGCATTCAATCTACAAATAGTTAAACATGGAAATAAACAGGGTAAATACACTTTAACAAACTGATATATCACTGGCTGATATACAGGTTATATAAATATATTCTGGATCGCACACATCATGATTATTGCTATACCTGAAGACCATTACTTCTATTCCGCAAAAATCAAACTTTGAAACAGGCATGCATGTCTATTTTCACAAGACAGAGCTAAATATCTTTAGTTATAAACATCAGTTACAATTAACATGAAATAATGGTTAAGATTGGTCATGGATATCCTCCCAGGTATACCAATGAGAACAGGAAGACCTCTGCTCACTAAAACATGCAACTGTATAACAGCTACACCACATAAGAAACAGAGGAATAGGCTATGCACTTTTCAGATTCTACTTAATATGAGTTGCCATATGTAAACTGAAGAGAATAACAATGTTGAGTAGCTACATATAACCTGGAAGCTTTGCCCAGTACTGCACTTTAGAAATAAATCTAATTAAGATTTCAATCATATGGATGATTAATTGGAACTAAGCTGTGTTGAATCGAGTGAAACTTCTATGTAAAACACCAAACATGGTACTATTAAAAATGGTTTTAAACTATCATAAAGCAAATCTCACTTTTTATACTGGCATTTTCAGAAGCAATAAAATAAACTGGTATTTACACCTATGAAATCGATATGCAGTAAGGAAAGCTTCTATCCAAGCCTTTACCAGTCTGCATTCTATTTGTCTAGGCTCTAGAAGAGTTGCAAGCAGCCCAGTTAATCAAGGAGAAAAAACCTGATTCACTAATATTTGTGCCCAATGAATGAAGAAGTGTCCTTCTTTACAACAACCTGCAATAGCTGGTCTTCAAGAACTACTGACAGTTTTGACAACTATGGAAAAACATTTTATAAAAACAGAATGACTCATACTGTAAAGCATCAATTATAACTAAACTGTTTTTCCTGATTCTATTTCTGACAAGTCTGGTACTAGCTAAATCTCACCAGAAAGAAAACTGAACTTCTACAGAAAAACTGTAACAGCAACACAGTACATGAACGGAAAACAGTTGATAACAGAAATACTATATAGTGTTCATACACTAATTTTTAACATTCTTTGTATTAAAATATATTTCTCAAAACCTTGGTCAGAATGACCAGTTCTGGAATAAGAAAGATCAGTAACCTGTTTTATATAGTCTTTTTTTTTCCCAGTCATTCAACAGAAATTCATACTCTGCACTGTACTCACTAATATAGAATTAATTATAGAATCATGGAGTTGGAAGGGGTCTATAAGGCCTAGTTCCTAGGTTCCTCCTTTTTGTCCTTTTGGAAGATAGGGTCAACACTGGCCCTCCTCCAATCATCCGGCACTTCACACACACTGCAAGATTTCAGGAAAATAACAGACAGTGGTTCTGAGAGTTCCTTAGTCAGTTCCTTCAATATTCTTGGATGCAGATCATCGGGCCTGGTGATCTGAACTTGTTCAAAGTAATAAGATGTTCCTTGACTATTAATTAATCTCAACCTGTTCCCTCCATCTGTATTTCACATTTGCCTGGAGGTTCATAGACTGTCTTTTGGGAAAAGACCAAACTAAAGTAGGAATTGAGCACTTTTGCCTTTTCTTTGTCATCTGCCATCATTTTTCCATTCCCACTGAGCAGCTGAGCCACTATTTCTTTTTCTGCCTTTTGATATGCCTAGACCTGAAAAATGCTTTTTTGTTACTCTTAGTGTCTCTTGATGTTCATTCTCAGTTTTCACCTTCCTAACAGTATCGCTGCAATTATTTGCTACCAGTATGTACTCTTCCTTTGTGGCCTGGCCTTCCTTCCACTTTCCGTATCTGTCCTTTTTTATTTTCAGGTCCTCTCTTAGCTTTTTGTGACGCCACATTGGTCTTTTTTTCCCCCTGTCTTTCACCTTTTTTTCTTGTTAGAATTGTCTGTAGCTGCACCTTTAGAAATTCCTTTTTAAGAAACTCCCACCCATTTTGGACTCCTTTCCTGACAGATAAGGTAGAATGGCAGCAGATCCTATTGTTGTTCTGAGTTTATTAAAATTGAGTTTCCTAAAATCTACTGTACACACTCAACAATTCAAGTAGAGCATAGCTACCGTATTTTTCCGTGTATAAAACGAAACTTTTTCTTTAAATAATTTGAGAAAAAATTGAGGGTCGTTTTATACACGGAAGGCAGCTATTTACGGCTCCCCTTCCTTTTTGCTAGGCAAGGGCACCAGGCTTAGCAAAAAGGAAGGGGAGGCAATTCTCCCTTCCTTTTTGCTAAGCTCCATGCCTTCTCAAAAGGCAAGGAAAAGCGGGGGTCACTTTGACAGCCGCTTTCCTTGCCTTTTGCGAAGGCACAGGGCTTAGCAAAAAGGGAGCCCTTTGATCCCTGCTTTTTCTAATTTGGGGTTAGAAAAGAGGGGGGTCATCTTATACATTGGGTCGTCTTATAAATGGAAAAATATGGTACTTTCTCCCAGAATGGATATATTCTCTCTGAATTCTTCATCCTTCAGGTTTACAAAAGTTGCATGATACAAAGTGACTACAGTGCAAAGCTGGATCCAGTATAAGTTTCTTGAAAGTAGCTTCTTGCTGAATCACTGAGACCATACATCAGTTATTATTAGCTTTTCACATTACCTCAATGGGACTTACCTTAAGTGTGATAAATGTGATCTGGATACAACTTATTTTTTATTTAAATATCACGAGGTTCTGAATTCAAGTGTAAATAAAACACCAATTTGATATCTTTTGTCTCAATTTTTCCTGTATGTGAAATGGTGTCTTAATAAACCTTGGAGACAGTCTTCAAGCAAGCTTGTAAGGTGGAAAATGGGCTTAGCCAAAGTGGCATACAAAAATAAAGGAATAAATAAAAGCCTACGGTCAGCTTTATAAAATACAGAATCTAACCTAAATAACAATCAAAAGCTAAAATTGTACTCTTAACATGATGCTGAATGATTGAAGAATCAACTAGGTACAGCTGATGAATATTTTAGCTTTCTTTAAGGGCTCTCCACTACCAATTGCTGGATCAGGAATAGGAATCATAGTACAGGAATCATTTGCACATGTAGTTTTTCATCCAGCTAGGAATACACAAATTGAACTGTGGACTATTCAGAGAGGAAAGATAAACTTACAACTGGCATAAGAGCGACTGTCATCTTCACACAATTTATGCAGTTGTTGGTATTCTTCTTGTGCTAACTCAAAACGCTGCTGCTTAATTTGGTAAATTTCCTTTTTGGCATTAAGTGCTTCCTGGGCAACAATTAAATATTCCTTTAGCATACGCTCCTGCTCTCTTCTCCATTGCTCCCTTGGATCCTCAATTTGTGTCAGTTCTGGTAAGAAAAAAATGTTCAGATATATTCAGTGGCAAAATTAGCACAAATATCTTTTGAAAGGCATGTCACCTTAACCACACCCATTTCCTCTCTAAAAAATAAAGCAAACTTGCAGAGCTCCATCAATTTTTCATCTAAATTTAACTGGTCAGAATCCTTGTTGTTAGATCTGCCACCATGATGCCATCAGTGCAAATTTCAAGAGCAAATTAAGAAGTCAGCATAGGCATAAGTTATCATACACGTGACTTTCATGTAACACCAAATGTCTATGCTGACTTCTTATTATGTGCCATCAAGTCAGAATCAACTTATAACAACCCTAGTAAGGCTTTCAAGGTAAGTGAGATATTTAAGGAGTGACTTTAGCAGTTCCACTCTCCCTGTGAGTTGAATCCTGGTCTCCAGAGTTCTAGTCCCTCACTCTATCCACTATACCACCCTGTGTATTCATGCTGACTTAACTTGTTGAAAATTCACCACTGACATTTACATCAATAGAGATGAAAAGGATTCTGGCCACTTTGCAACAAGGCCTGGTACCAATATAACAAAGTCTCGTTCACCATTATATGTTTGAACATGCAACCCCCTTTATTATTCCCTCATGCTCACAAGAAGATGAGAACATCTTTCATTTTCAAGTCCAGTTTGTCATTTTGTCCATAGAGAGCTGCAGTTAGTTTTATCTTTTAATCACATGATGGTTTCCATACAGCAACCCTCACATGGAAAGCTATTTTACATGGCAGCCTATTCAAAGTAGTATTTCAATAGTGTTCACTTCAGTAAGCATATGAAATGTGGAAAAAGATTCTCCAAATGTGCTACTGGAAAACAGTGGGGAGTACTGGCCCTTTTTTGAAGCATGCCCACTTCTCCCAAGATCTAATAGGTGCCACCAGGTGCCTAGGCTAGCATGAGGGACCAAATGAGACATAAAATGGTGTGTAGAGGTATTAATTATTTCCTTTACATAAGTTTCCTAATTAAAATTCTCCCAAAACTATTTTCCCTATTTAATGTAGGGCAGAGATGAAACCATACAGAGGAAAGCATTCAGAAGAGACCAAACACAGTCTGAACAGATGAGACAACGATACAGGGACCCTCCAACTTGTCAAGAAATGAGTTTTAGTTTATTGGTCCTCGTTAATCCTATTACCGCTATGCACCACTTCAGCAGTTCTGATACCTTGTCTCACACCGATAAAGAAGAAAGTTAGTTATCATCATGACATAACATCCTCAAAACCTTTAATTATCTCTTTCAGTGATTTCATGTAATTTTTAAAGAGCATGAGAAACAAAAAAGGTCCCCAAGCACCACTTTTTGCAACCAGCATTCTATGTACGACCTGAATTTCTGTGTAGGAACTGAATCACAGGTTGAACTCCGAAATTATGAACCCTAATTCTTCCTGTTGCCATTAAGTTGGATGATACATAAAAACAACTGGAAAAATAATAAGACCCAGGAAGTTCAGTAGTACATGCTTCACTTACTATTTCTATGAACTGATTCTGAAATCAGTAAAGTACCAGCACACTCCTTTGCTTTCTCTCCATAAACCCATACATCCAACACGCTCTTTTAATTATAGCTGAACATTTCATTTTCCAACATCTCAATGACAAATATCCAATCTAAATGTAGAGTAGGTTGGGAGTGTCAAATTAAAACATGGGTGGTCCAACAAAAAATGAAGTATAGTATTATGTTTCTTAAAGCTGGAGCCATTCAGGAAAAGAAGACTCCTGCCACTCAGTACCCACTAGTATGCAAAAATACTGGGCCTGCCAAATGGTATTTGGCTTGCTTTTCTCCTCACTTTAGTGCTCTTGCTTGTAAAACCTGGCCACATCACTGCCCTCCTCCATTCCTTTTACCAATCCAGTTAGCCCCCTTGGTTACAACTGCACTTGTAATACAGCTGGGTTTAAAGCGTTTTCCAAATGAGGCAGAAGCAGCTTAACAGCAAAGGTAGGCATACTCTCTCAGGTCTTTATCACATTGGAGGCATCTGATTTAACAGGGCCATAGGCTGTAGAATACGTTTGAGCCTACTTGGCCTCAAAATGTGGTTGCTCTGGATTATTGAAATAATCCAGTCCTGAAAGAACACTGCAAAGGTTAGAAGTTACAGCTTCTGTTTAAGGTTTTGAATCATAAAGTGCCCAGTCACTTCTCCCATCAAAAAGTATTTCTTTGTACATGGAGATTTATTCTTTTCTTTTATCATTTTGGGCTCTAAACTCTATTTAATTTCTTTAGATTTTTAATGATATAATTAGAACAGGAAAATTCAGATCTTACTTTTAAGACATAACAACCAAACAATTCCAGTGACCTGCAAAAACAAGTTCCTAAAAATTTAACACACTCTTCCTCATTCCCATTACATAATCTTCTTCCTTGTCCATCTCAAGTCTCTTCTGTTTTCCATTTTACTTCCATATTCGGATCTTTCTCTACTATAAATAAATAATAAATTGTATTTTAACCCAATCAATAACCAAGGTTCTCTGAACAATTATAAAACTAAAATGCAATGCAAAAAAAATCAATACAATAAAAACAAACAGCCCAGAAAAATGTATGAAATAGCTAAAATATAAATCTAAAATGCCTTGTACCAAGAAGATAACAGTCTGGTGCCAGATGAACATCCTTGGTCTGAAAATAGACTGGAAGTCAGTGGAGCTGACAAAGTTCTGGTGTCACATGATCATACAACCAGTACCATTTTGAATTAACTGGAGTTCTGAGTTGTTCCCAAAGAAAACCCCCAAATACCAATGAACACATTGAAGTAAATAGATAAATCAAATGAGGTAACACCAAAAAATCCAACATTCTTCTTTTCCTTTAAAATCTATGCTGAAGTTTTGTGATTGCTTTGCAGTACAAACCCCAATGTTTTGCAGCACCCCCAAAATGTTGCAACTAAGATATCCAGCACTGAGGCTAATAAGCCCCTCAAAACAAACACTGCTTGCATTCTCAACCTATGCCACAGTTTTGTAATTATTTCCAAGCTACTGATTTACAGTGTTGAGAAATATCCAGGTTTGGATGCAAGCTCTTCATATCTTTTTGAATAACTGGATTATTCTGGGAAATTGATCTTTTTTTCTTTTTCTTTTTTCTTTTACAATTCAGGCCAATTTATGAAGAGATAATGATGGATCCAGGCCTTCATCCAAATTGTGCAAAACACCCTCAAGAAAGAATGCAAGCCTCGTTAGGAAAGCTTGAATACTCAATTGTGAAAAGGAAAGGGAAAAAAGACTCCTGATGGAACCTCTATTCTATCTGGGCTTCACTTTACTGACCCTCATTCAATCCATTCCCCTACCACTTATTCAGGACACCCACTATCTCACCTGAGTTAAATAAAGAGAAAAAGTTAAGTATGGATGTTATATCATTATCACAATACCTTAGCCAACATTCCCAGATGACCTTTCCCCACCTTATTATTTTTATTTGTTTGTTTGTTTGTTTGTTTATGTATTTATGCATATATACATGCAGTTTACAACAACTAAACAGAACAACAAAGTAACAAAATAAGACAACATCAATACATTAAGAAGTGCAAACAAAATACCATAAAATGCAGTGGAGACAGAAATACAATCTCTGCATCCTAAGGCCTCAACAACTGAATCTCATCACAGACAACTGGACTAGATGGTGTTCTTGATATCCCCCTTAACACAACTTCAATTAGCTATTTAAGTCATGCAGCAAAGTAAATTTTTTACTTTCCAACCACCTTGTAAATTGATCACAGCAAGCCATTGAGGAAAGCCCATCAATTCCCATTTATACTTGTATCATAACAAACTCTTCAACACTCGATACAACTCTGCTAGATGACATTGTGGAGTTATAATACAATGGTGCTGTAACAACAGAGGTGAAAAACAATTCCTTCTTTGACACCCTCACCAACACAGAGCTTGCTTAATGCTGAATTATAAACTCTAACCCACATTTTGACAAATTAAGCACAAGATTCCACCCGGCCCCGTATTTCAGTCATTATCTTGCCTGCTTCATTATCTTCAGTTCCAAGATATATCTAGTAGCTAATCTGCCAAGGTGTAAAGGCTCTTAGGCATGGTTGTGTAAACCACCCATGACAACTCTTTATCCCACTGTAGGTGATCAGGACTTCAACATTCCCCAACTCTCTCTCTCTTAAAAAGAAAACCTATTTTAGCTTGAATACTTGAGGAAAAGAGTTTGCATTTAGCCCCAAACATTTCCACTTATCAAAGCTGCCAATGTTATCCCATTGTACTGCCTCCTGGAAAAGAGCTAAATTATATATCTTATGTATCATAAGTCTTTACATCAACTAATACAAAGACTCCCCTAAACACACGAAAACCATATACATTTTTCATGTTTCAAGAATGATATCCAAAACATGGAGAATTTTAAAATATAACTATTGCTCCTGAACATATAATTACAATTTCAGTATCACTCCCTTATGTATAATTGTATTTAGAATTAAAGCCAAGGCTTAAAGCTTTTATTGTGAAGGAAAAAAACCCCCTACTACTCACGATTTATATGGTCCATGTAATAAACACCAATCTGCTGATCGTAAACAGTTTCCCATCCTAAAGGCAGTTCATCACCAACACAGTCAGCAAAAGTTAAGGGCTTCGTAATCCTACAAATATCATAGAAAATGGAAATGGGATCAAAGGTGCAGCATTCAATTAAGAGACCACTACTATTATTAAACACTGAATTAGGTAAATTATACATAAATAGATCAACACAAGGACTTCCCTATCTTTTTAACATCAAAACTATTACTGAATGGACAAAGTACATACAACTTTGAGAGCTGCATATTAAAAAATACCTTGTGGGACAGGAGAGACAAGATTTTTCATTTTACATTCTAAGCATAACAATTTAATTACTACGGCATGTAGTCCTGCCAGTTTTTCCTAAACAAGGGTTGTGCTGAAATTCATTGCTACTGCAAAGTGAACCAAGTACATGGATTGTTGTTTTTCATTTTAAATGAAAAATCAGTACACCAGAATTTGGATTATTTTGTCATGGAGATCTAAAAGAACCAACAATTTATTTATCTACATTAAGGGGGTCCAATAGTTCATACATTCAGAAAGTACACAGTTTTCACACTGAAGACAATAACAAACATAAATATCAGCTCTTACAAGCATCTGTATCTTTATGACAAAAGACATGAACAGAGGTGATCAACACTGTTCAACTGTTACCACAGCATACCTCCTTTTTTTTTCTTTTCTTTTTTACAATTTAGTGCTTAATACCAATTCACAGCAGAAGCTAGAACAGAATTATCCTCTAGGGGTTTCACAGTTTTCTAGTAAAAATAGTAAAGAGATATTGTGATTTCATATTTATAGGCTGACTCATTTATATTATCATAGTCTTTGAGCAGGAGAAACACCTCATAATGCACCCTTTCTATCTTTAGTCTTCAAAAACCAACCAGGCAGGAATACCTCTGCACACCAGATGTTTGTCATGATACAACTGCCTCTGTTACTCTCAATATCATGAGTCCATCTCTTCCTTTCAAGGCAAGGAGAGAGAACGAAAGGATCGCATACTATTCTTTGCACTCTGACAGTTAGGATTTTGTTTTTTTGAAACTTTCCAATCTTGCTCTTTCACTAACTCAGGATTGCCTGGGATACATCACCACCCATAGCCACAAGGGATACTATCTGGTGTAAGGGAAATAGCATCCCAGACTCTCCCTCATGCACAAGTCTGCTGTCTGCATCTTGTTTGGCTCAGGCTTCTAACAAGGGACTAGATACCCGTTTACCTCTTGTTTTACTTTGTAATCAACTCACTTTACCGCTAAAACATCTACTGTGTGGCCTGACTGGACTCCTGGTACCCAAACTTCTGAATACTTTCCTTCCTCCTGCTGGTTATCCTTCCACTGTACTACTCTTACTACTTCCTGGTCTTGGTTTTACTTCATTAGCCTTCTTTTACTCTGGTCTCCAGTCCTCTTTATGTCTCTAAATTCAAAGTGCTTACTTTGACATATAAAGCCCTAAACGGCTTAGGACCTGGTTACCTAAAGGATCACCTTCTTCCATATGAGCCTGCCCGTCCTCTAAGATCAGGCCAGGAGGCCCTTCTGAAGGTGCCATCCCTGAAAGAGGTGAGGGGGATGGCATGTCGAAATAGGGCCTTCTCGGCTGTTGCCCCCCAACTTTGGAACACCCTCCCTATAGAGATCCGCCTGGCTCCAACACTTTTGGCTTTTCGGCGCCAGGCAAAGACCTTTCTGTTTAGCCAGCATTTTAATTAAATAGTATTCTTTAGCTGGCCATATGAGCAGCAGGATTTATTAATATTAATGTTTTAATGATTGTTTTTAATATAGGATATTATTATAATATTGCCTATTTTTAATGGTTTTAATGTCTGTAAAGTTTTAATATTGTTGTATGCCGCTCAGAGACCACTGGTAATGGCACGGCTAAAAAAATCTTGTAAATAAATAAATAAAGTAGGCCACTTTCTTTGTTCTTTATTCTCCTCTACCTCCTTCCTGTCTTCACACAACTTTCCTCATTCTGTCATCCATTCTTCCTCACTGTCCATTTCAGGTTTTTTTCTTTTTTAGCAGTCAACCCCTCAATCCTTCATCTGTTCTCATTGGCCAACTGTGTATAATCTGGATGCCAATCACTGGATTCCTCTGAGAGCTCAGAATCCACACTCTACAGCAGTAGGTATCACAGCTCATACATAAGGATATTATAAATAGATTATATGATTTTAGCACTATATAGTGCTAAAATCATATAATCTATTTATAATATCCTCTGCAATACCTGCAAGTATATTTCCAAATGCAATTCAAGGTACTGGTTATCTCAATAAAGTCTGGTGCAGTTTGGGGCCAAGCTCTTTGAAGGATCATATCCTTCCATATGAAGCTCTCAATCCCTATAAAGTTTAGCTGCTGCAGCCTCCTTACAAGTCCCAAAGCTTTCAGAGGCACAATCACCAAGAAGGTGCAAATACAGATCTCTTCGTGGCTTGACTCCATATGTGCAACCTTCTGCCTGAAGCAATTAGATCTTCTTCCTCTCTGTTTGTATTCTGCAACCATCTAAAGAAGTCTCTGTTTAAACAAGCTTGTTGATGGTTTTGAAAAAATTATTCATTTATTCTTAACTCTATCTGCTCCTGTTTATTTTAATGCTACTTTTAGTCTTGGTCTATTTTGGTAATTGTTTTAATGATGGAATTAATGACTAGTCATACTGAGTTTGCACAGCATAAACAAAAAACACAATCACCAGTTGTCTTCTGCCTGCTTGGATATACCTAGGTCACACATTTGGTTGCACTCCTGGACATGCAACACATGGCCAGAGGATTGTACTACCTGTGCAATACACACAATATCTTACAGTAGGATTCTGGCCAGTGTAATTGTTTTTATATTTTATCAGTCACTTTGAAGGACTATGTGAAGAGGAAAAAAATAGACAAAACAAAATCTAATCCAAGTGTAAGATTCATTCTAGAGTGTGCCTTTTGTACGTAACAGCAGCTTCTAGTAAGTACTTTGAAGATCAAGATTACATCACACTATACACACATGATTTGGATTTTAAAAAACCATGCTCTCTGGGGACTATTGCCAACTATTTAACCATGATTAAGTAAATAAATTACAAGAAAATGCATTTAGGTCTCTTTTGCACATAATAGCATTTAGGCTCGAAGTAGCATTTAGGTCTCTCTTGGACATAGAGCAATATAGAAGACCAAATTATTTCCTATACAGGTTTCAAAATCTAGTTTTAGTCTGAAAAAAGTTTGCCTAAGAGGTGCCAGAATAACATATATTTGCAGTTTATCAGATTATCTCTTGATAATGCAAATAAGGCAACAGACCTTGACATGTCTTTATTAATAAAATATGGTTGAATACAGAGTGAGACAACATACTTATCCTTAGGAAACAGTGGCTGAAATCCTGTTATTTTGTTACATATGTGGAAGGCATAACTTTTAGTGCCTTTCAGCGGAGAGTTTATGAGTCTCCACTGAGATTCTCAAGCATGCCCCAAGTCAGCGAATGTGCACATCCTGAGAATTCCAGTAGTGACTATTGTCTGGAAGTAAATGATTGTTACACTATTTGCCTTCTACATATATAGCATAGCAACAGAATTTCAGCTACTCTCAGTTAATCAACAACCTCCGATATGCAGATGATACCACTCTGATGGCAGAAAGTGAGGAGGAATTAAAGAACCTCTTAATGAGGGTGAAAGAGGAGAGCGCCAAAAATGGTCTGAAGCTCAACATCAAAAAAACTAAGATCATGGCCACTGGTCCCATCACTTCCTGGCAAATAGAAGGGGAAGAGATGGAGGCAGTGACAGAGTTTACTTTCTTGGGCTCCATGATCACTGCAGATGGTGACAGCAGCCACGAAATTAAAAGACCCCTGCTTCTTGGGAGGAAAGTGATGACAAACCTAGGCAGCATCTTAAAAAGCAGAGACATCACCTTGCCGACAAAGGTCCGCATCGTCAAAGCTTTGTTTTTTTCAGTAGCGATGTATGGAAGTGAGAGCTGGACCATAAAGAAGGCTGATCACCGAAGAATTGATGCTTTTGAATTGTGGTGCTGGAGGAGACTCTTGAGAGTCCCTTGGACTGCAAGGAGAACAAACCTATCCGTTCTGAAGGAAATCAACCCTGAGTGCTCACTGGAAGGACAGATCCTGAAGCTGAGGCTCCAATACTTTGGCCACCTCATGAGAAGAGAAGACTCCCTGGAAAAGACCCTGATGTTGGGAAAGTGTGAAGGCAAGAGGAGAAGGGGACGACAGAGGACGAGATGGTTGGACAGTGTCATGGAAGCTACCAACATGAATTTGACCCAACTCCGGGAGGCAGTGGAAGACAGGAGGGCCTGGCGTGCTCTGGTCCATGGGGTCACGAAGAGTCGGACACAACTTAACAACTAAACAACAACAACAACCACCTGGGACATTCCATAGCTGGGAGATGACATTGCAAACACCCGAGACCCACTTGGAGAACAATTGTCCCTTTTGCCATTTTCACCAGAGCCGGTACTGATGGACCTAAGAGACTGAAGGTGTAGGAGGACTGTGGGAACACACCTTCGAGAACCTCTTCCCAGTTTATGAAAAAAAACCTTTTGTTAATCCCATAAATTCTGAAGAGTTGTTAAATGTTAAAGTTGACATACAGAGTTTCCTAGAAGTTTCTGAAATAAACGTTGAATATTTGAAACAGCCCTTAAAGCCTGTGGAGTCTAATCAATCCTTGCCACAAGGGCCGAAATAACGCTTCTCATCAGAGGAACCCTCACACCTCCATGCAAAGGTGCACACAAACTCTGTCTGTTCTGACTCCTGTCCTCTGAAGATGCCGGCCACAGAGACTGGTGAAATGTTAGGAAGAAAAACCTTAAGAACACGGCCAAACAGCCTGGAAAACCCACAACAACCATCAGATCCCGGCCGTGAAAGCCTTCGAGAATAGACTGCTTTTAACTTTCTGACTAAGATCTGATTTAGAAGATACTGTATTCTAGGGCTTACACCTTTGTTATTGTCATAGCACAACTCTGCCCAGCAATAAAACCAGATGTTTTATTCTGTATATGTACATTAGATATCCTTTGATTTGTTTTCCTGCACTGAGCAGGAGGTTGGATTCAATGGCCTTACAGGCCCCTTCCAACTTCATGACTCAGTGATTAGCTCACCTGCATACATCATTCAACTTTTCCCACAAATCAAGAACATGCAATACTAAACAAGCAATGGAAGCACTTGTAGTTCATTCTCTTACTCATGGTTAAAGGTTTGAAAGCAATCCTCAGAGAATACAATTGGCCTTGCAAATCTACCATTTATAAGGTACCAACCATCTAATGGTTACCCAAGTATACCTAACAGATAAAAGTACAGTGGTGCCTTGCTAGACGATGTTAATCCGTTCCACGAGGATCGCTGTCTAGCGAAAACATCGTCTAGCGAAGCACGTTTTCCCATTGGAATGCATTGAAATCGCTTCAATGCGTTCCAAGGGAAAATGCAGTCGTCTAGCGAAAATCTCCCATAGGGAAACATCGTCTAGCGAGTGCGGGTCCCCATAGGAATGCACTGACAGCTGCACTGACAGCTTTTCACCACTAGTCGGCGCACTCCTATGGGGAAACCTCATCGTCTAGCGAAAATCGCCATAGGGAAACATCGTTTTGCGAAGCGCAGTAGCGATCGCAAAAAGGCATCGTCTAGCGATTTCCTCGTCCTGCGAGGCAATCGTCTAGCGAGGCACCACTGTAGATAGAACATTCTTTTTCATCACCTGGACTGGTAAACATTCCATAGTTTTCTACTAGGCTGCTAAACAATGTGCTTGTAGTGCACTCTGCTAACTAACCAAACCAGCCTTTCAAATATTTCCATATGCCATATGAAACTTGTTTATATTGGACATAAATTTTTATTTTATTTTCTAGCAGAACTATCATCTTTCCTCCCATTCTTGTTATAATTTCTTACTAGATTTACAGTTATAGCATTTACTGACACTTAACATGACCCAGCTGGCTGGATACCTCTGTGAGTTGGATACCTGGTCCAGGATTTCTACTGTGTCCTGTAGGTGGAGAGCTAGCCTGTGTAGCATTAGGCAAGCTGCACAATCGCAGAACACTCCCAGAAGTAAATGGTAAACTATGTCTGAGTACTCTAGACCTAGAACACTGTGGAAAGAGTCACTATCAGTGGAAACTGACTTGAGGGTACATAATTATTAAGTATGGTTGTGCAGCTTTGAAAGCCTCCACACTTCCCTCAATTTAAGATACACTGACTGAATAGGTTCAGAAACAGAAGCCTACATAATGTATTTATAAATAATTAATGATGGTCAGTAAGTATAATAAATGAAAGGAGAAAATATGGAATGAAGAATTAAATCACCCAGATTTGTCTAATTTATAGACTGTGGCTATGTCTTCTATAGCACTGTATCTATGGGTCTAAAGTTGCAGTTTATTTAGCAGAAAATGATTTATTTATACACTACCTTTCTGCTTATACAATAGAGTCCTCAACAACTTTCCAGTAAAGCCTTGAGTAAATTGACTAATTACTGGTGACGTAACATGGCCAGCATCCTTCTTAAACATGCTCTGATCATGTCCACTTACAGTTTTTTCTGAGTTATTATAGATATTGGCTTTTTAATTGGATCAATCTCTGTTTATTGTAGATGGGCATATTTTACAAAACTATCCGCCTGTTTCATGGAAAGTAATAAATAATCAACAAAAATGGATTCTCTGTGCCTTTATAGTAGCTAAATGACTGATATTCTGACTCTGGAAGGACAAAAACCCACTTCTCATTAATCTGTACTCTGGCGATTTGGGTGAGAACAGTGTGCATTGATTTTATGTGTGAACAAACATGCTTAGGGATAAGAAATGCTTTTCATTTTATATACTCTTACGTTATGAATCTTGATTTTTTCTATGCATAAGAAGGCTTCTAAAGGCTTCTAAAATAATACTTTTTATTTTTAAATGATGCATTCTAGAGATGTATTCTCTTCCCCTTATATTTTACAATGTGACTGAAAACATTCTTTTTGATATTTTATTGTGCTTTTGACCTTATATTTTTTACTTAAGCAGATAAGCTATAAGTGTAAGTTCTATTTTCATATATTTAAGCAATTGTACTGATAGCTTTGTTCATAGCTATAGGAAATATTAAAGTAACATACTTGTGAAGTCTGAAGAAGTTACATATTTTCAATAACTCTTGATTTTATGAAATATAGAAGCAATGTAGATAAATAAAGCTTGGAAAAATAAGACATTTTGGAATTGCTTGAAATTATTGTAACAAAGAAAATACTTATACTGAGATACCTAGATGAATTTTGAAATGCTTGTCTATGACTGTCTGATTTCATTCTGGAATTAACCTTTGGAATAATGTCTACTATGACAAACCTAAGAAACATTTGTTAGCTATTAACATGGATAGGCTTCTGTGATTTGCCCTGTAAGTCTGCCTTTAGGTTGGCTTTTAAGAGAGCTCATAAAGAGCACCTCCAAGTGAGGTCTGACAAAGACTGAGAATCTTATGGGCAAGGTTCCCTCTAAGGTGTGCACCTGCACGTGTGCACACAACTCTGCCCCCCTCCACACAGGGCTTCTCCTCTCCGTGCATCCACAGTGATCGTTTTCAGCTTTGCGCAGGAGGAAGTCAAGTGCACGAGGGGCAGAGACCCAGCAAGGCTGAAAATTAGAGGGAACGTTGTTTATGGGTCTTTTTCCATTCAAACATGAAGCACATTTGGCAGCTGTGTGTAAATCTAGGCATTTCGTCATTGTTCACTGTAATCTACAATTAAAACTGAATGTTCAATTTCAGAACATGTTTTTACATCTCTTGCTGAAAGAGATTTTTAAAATGCCACCTCTTCCCAATGCCTTCTGTAAATTGTTCAAATGTTCTATTCCCACTAGAAATGTACCTTTAGCTGAATTCCATCACAAAGTTCTATAAACTTCAATAACTATCCCTTGGCTTCTAGATCAGAGATGGCCAACATGCGGGCTCAGAAGTCATTTTTGTGTTCCCCAGACGCCCACAAAATGTGGTATGGCTTTCCAGTCAATTTTCTTAACTCTCCAGCTGAAATGTAGTGTTCAGTTTTGCAAGCTTTGTTTACCAGTTCCTTTTTTGTCTAAATTTGCATCTCCGCGTCTTTATTGTGTTAATTATAAAAGGAAATCTTCAACTAGTGTATTTCCTGCCTTTAATATGACTTCCATGTTCACTGGAAACTGTTACTTCCTTTCGTATATCTTAGTGTTTAGCAAATGCTCAGGCATCAGAGAAGGGAAGTCTCCAACCACTGAGACATGGAACTGCAGTTTTAAACAAAAGACAAAGCAGCGAACAATGCCTCATTACCAACTAAGTTGAGATAAACTCCGCAAACTGCTAACACAAAGCCAGGAAAGGATCTGGGCAGGCCCTTCACTAATTAATGTTTTATATTAATCACACTACATTTAATAAATTAATTAATACCATATAAAAATTGTAGCACTCCAAGTGGGTACTCGGAATACTGGATGCATGAGTATGTGTTTTGAATTCACATGCACAAAAATCCCTTTACATAGGACAAAATCTAGAAACTTGAAAAACCCCACCAGTTTTCTTACACTAGATTACGTTGTGGTACATGTGAAGGCATAAGCAGTCCTGCAAGCATGCAATATATGTTGTGTACTGCTCATGCAACAAAAATTGTAATGGACACTACCATTACACAAACTGTTGAAACGCATATCCTGTAGCTCAGAGGTAAGTAATCACCAGCGGTCCCAGGCTACACATATTCAACCCGGGTTGAACACCACAACTCCTACTGTGCCCTAAAATATTATATATTTTTTTATGTTTAATGATTTTTTTTCTTTTGTTGAAAATGTCCCTTCATGCCTTGCAGCAGCCAAATTCTTTAAACAAAATTAACAAAAAAAAAATAAAAAAAAATTTGGAGGGTTGTGGGGGCTTGAATTTCCAGAGAAGGAAAATGTGAGAAGGGAGACTGTGGCACAGACGCCCCTATCAGCAGACTGTCTCACCTTCTACCAGGGTCTGCGGAATTTCAGACACCTAGCTCTCCAGTGGACCTGGACAAAACAAGCTTAATTACAATTACGCAGAAGAACGTGGGAGCCTGGGAAAGGACAAAAGGCTGGGAAATGATAAACAGCCCACAAAGGAGAAAAAAGACACCTGATATGCAAAAGATATAAAAGGGAGTGTAGAGGGGCAGGAGGGAGAAGCTGAAAAAGAGATAGCAGGGAGAAGTTAAGGGATATAGTCTAGAGAGAAAACAAGGAGGAAGAAACTTGGGGAGATGCAGTGGAGGGATTTCAGGGAAAAGGTTTATCCCCTTAAGTCAGACAATCCCAAAAAGATAGAACTCCCAGCAGACTAGGCATATATGCATAAAGAAAATGCATGGACAGGGGGAATAGTACAACTGAAGGTAGCCAAGGAAGAGGCAGTACAACCGCATAATTCTCAACTGCCCAGAAAGCCTTCTTATTGGGGAGAACGAGAATGTAGGGAACGATGCCAGTGAGAGAAATATCAAGTTTCTTGTGAATCTTGATGAAGACTGGCAGAATACAAGCGAACAGGCATGGCAGACATCCAGATCCATGGTGCTAAGATTAAGGGGAAAGGAGGATTCATCAGCCTGCTCCCACTCTATAAGCCATCACTGCTGAAGCCATGTGTGTAAGATTTCCCCCAGAGAGGTTCCCTGTGACTCCCAAAAGAAAACACACCACTTGTAGGAGTAAAGACAGGCTGGAAGTTCAGAGGAAGAGGGAAGGATTTATGTTGGTCAAGAGATAGTGGGAAATAGTTCAGTTTTGGTCAAAGGTCCAGGTGTTAAAAAGATTATGCCTGTTCCAATAAACCCAGTTCATTTATCTGAAAACTCATCTCCTTTAAAGGAACTGAACATGGAAGAAGGGGATAATGTTGGCTCTCAGGAGCTGGAGGGACTCATAACAAAATATAGCAAAATTGCTTCCCATATTCCTTAGAAAGTACAAGCAAACTTTTTAAAAAACTTGCATTTTTCAGAAGTGCAGGACTGGGAAACACAGTCAAGGTTAAGGGTTTCCTATGTATATTGCCCCTTTCCCCCAGACAACTCTAGGCAACACAGGATTCCCAACCAGTGTACCATCTAGGTACTGAGCAGACCCAGACATGCATGATTTCAGCAAGGCATGTGTGTCTGCTAACCATGTCCTATGTTCTATGGTCCAAGTTTCTTACAATGCGCTGGAGGATTTTGTTCTTCCTCAGCTTTTAAATTAGTGATACAGTGCTGCCTTATCTATGGAAACAATGTTTCAATGGCTGAAATCCCGTTGCACAGTTACGGAAATGACATAATTTCTAGAAATGAATTGCCATAAATTAAGAAATATTTGTAGGTACTGTTACATGCTGAGAGTTGCAATACAACATGCAACAGACAATGTCAATGGAGACTTAAAGCAATTCACTTCCAAAAGTTACATCATTTGTGTAATTGCACAACAGGATTTCAGTCAGTATGTTTATTTTGAGTTATGTGCCTAATTTCTTCATAAATTGCACCCAACATATGTGCCAATAAGGATCAGCTTTTAATATTCTCTAACCACACCAAATGAACACCAAAGGCATGAAAAAATACCTTTTTTTGGTAACTTAGCTATTAAGCTACTAACCCCATAAAATCTGAAATTATTCTTTCAGACTACTCCAATTCAATTTATGAGCATTTTGCTTACTACTACTCTAATGACTTTTTTTATTTGCAACAGAAATAGAAGTACTGTGGAACCTTTAAGACTAATACATTTATTTCAATGTGTCAAGAGATACAATCTACTTTTTCAGACAGGCCAATGTTTACTAGTCCAGAGGTTTACTTCAGACATTCCATGTGTCTGAAAAAGTAGATTGCATCTTGTTGTTTTTTCCATTTAGGCTGGCTTTTCAAGGGAAGGAACAAATCAGAATACAATAAATTTGTTCTAATATAGTATGTTACCTATTAGTTAAATCTGCATCTTAACTTTATGTAATATAGTGCTTTCAGAAGCTAGCAATAGTAGAATAAAAAGACTACAATTCCAGCAAAAGACACATTCAAGATAAGAAACATACAGACAAGGAAGGTAAAACATCAATAAAATAAAATACAAACAGTTAAAACGAAGTACAGCATCCTTCTAAATCAGTTCATGAGTGCAAGTTCCACATAAATAAAATATGTCTACTTGCCAGCAGAACATGTTAAAAATGAAACCCACATGAACTTAAAAGAATGTTTCAGAATTACTATTAGCTGTCTCAAACTGGAAGCTAAAGGAACAAGCTTGCATATCCTATGTACTTTGTGTGTTCTGTGCAAAACAAGAACACAAAAAACTATGGGAACAATCTAAAATTCTGCACCAGTGAAGGCTGAATTCTGCCTGTTAAAAACAATTAAAATTGACAATGTCCACATTTTTCTGCAACTGCAAGATCACTGGCACAAGTGCTATAATCTTCTCCACATGTAGCTGAGTTTCCCCTTCCTCACTGCCCCTGTGTGGCTTCCATATCCAAATCTGCTCCAGAGGGGTTCCACCTCTATAAAGCAAAGGTGGAGTGCAAGGAGCTACAAGGATCCTGTTCCATCAGCCGTGTCTGTTTTGCTGGTAGATGGACAACTGGATACGACCAAAAGTAAGAATAAACTACAGAGAAACATCTAAATAAGTTCACAAAGCATTGTATTACAACACATTCTTTTAATAATAATTATTTTAAATAATTTTAAATAATGACTTATTTCAGTATGTAGTAGGATTGAGACTATTAAAAAAAAACTCTTGGGCCAGTAAACTGAACATCTTATTTGCAGTGCAGGATTATTTCTCCAACTCTAACATTCTTGCTCAACTCAAGACATCTGAGATTAGGAACAAGCATTACGGATTCACTTCAAAGCACACCTTCAAAACTATAAGGCTAGAAACCTAGATTCCTTTTAACATGACAAAGTATACTTTTTCTGATTGTAACAAAGTTATGTAATACTACCTGTGATGCATATGAGTTTCTTCCAAGGTACTGCTGTTATCTCAAGAAAGTTTAATTCTACCAAACTATTTTCTCATATTGTTCTGCCAAATCATATTATATTGTCAAGCATTTCTATAAGGTACATTCCTTAAAGACTACAAAAAGCTTCACTCAAGCTCTGGAGATAAGTGCAGATCCAACTCTCACCATCCCCAAGTCAAGTTGGAGAAGACTGGACTACATCATTTATTTTATTTATTTAAAATATTTCTATCTCACCTTTCTCCCCGAAAGGACCCAAGGCAGCTTACATAATTAAAACAGTATTTAAAAGCTAAAACCAGTAGGTATACAAATATTTTAAAAGAATTAAACAAGTATTATATTAAAATGGTAACTAAGATCAATATTAAAACACATTTAAAACAGAGCATAACAGTCCATATAAAAACCCCTCTCAGACCACCAGTCATTAAGGAAAAGCCTGCCTGAAGAGAAAGGTCTTTGCCTGCCTGTGTAAGGACAGCAAAAATGGGACCAGCTTAGCTTCCTGTGGAAGGGAGTTCCAGAGTTTGGGAGCAGCAACAGAGAAGGCCCTCTCCCGTGTCCCCACCAAGCACACCTGTGAGGGTGGTGGGCCTGAGACAAAGTCCTCCCCTGATTATCTTAATGCCTGGGCAGGCCCATAGAGGGAGATGCAGTCTCTTAGTTCATCAGAAATATTTAATTGCAACTCATAACTGCTGCTAAATATCAAATTCAGTGAAAAGTAAAACTAAAGATCATAAGATTGTCATTTGTAACTGGCCATGGAATTTCCAAAACTTGATTCAAACTTATTTTCATACAATCTAGCATTAGGCAACTTTCTCCCCAAATATCAGCAACCTTCTCCCCTAAATCTCAAGTATCATTAAGCTAAAATTAGAAATTTCCATTTCCTCTTATTATTTCCCTTGTAGTTCCAAACTCTAGAAGTGTTTATCCAGTATATCAACTTCCTATGTTTGTATTTTAAAAGGACCAGTACCAAAGAACACACTTTTATCCTGACTACCACAGATATCCTTGGAAATCAGCCCATTTTTGTTATGTTTCTCAGTGTTAATCACTGCAACAAAAACGATAAAGGAATCCATTTTACTCTCTAACACACACCCGAAAGAGAAGTAGTTAATCCAGAATGAAGCACAAAATCCCTTCCAGTGAATTCTTTGTAACAATTATTGTTACATGCATTTGCAATACTGTCTTTTCTTAGAAATACATCTTGTATTTCATTCGAAACCCTAAAATTAGGGTTCTTTTTCTATAATTTAACATAATCTGCTCTGTGGAAACCTTAAATCAATATGACAGTCATGTGCCCAGTTACATTCATATACAGCCTGATCACTGTGAGCATTTGCAAAGGGCTATTGCTGGACCGGTAAAATTCAGTGCCTAAAATTTACTCATGGTCTCCACCTCTTTGTCCTTCCAGGTCAGTGAACTCCAAAACAGTATGTAGCTATATCAACATACTGTACAGGATTCATAGTTATGGGTTGACCATATCCTCTACCCTGACTAGGCTACAAGACCTGGCACTTGATATATTTTGTAATTTCAACAATGTAACTGTTTTTCAACTTAATACTGAACATGTCAAAGAATCCTAAACCCTTCCACAACCCTTCCACAGATACACACACACTGCAACCATGAAATGGCACCTTTCCTGTTCATGTACTCTCTTCCCCAGCACAATATGCCTAGGTGTACTTCTGATCAAACATGACACAACTCACCACAATGGCGTTGTATGAAACCACACGAGCTTTCATTTTGCACAAGGGACACTCAATAGAGCTGATGTGTCATTAACAAAAGTATACGGAACATCTCATCATAAGGTTTTCTTGATAAGGAAAGTTCAATAGTGGTTTACCATTACCAACTTCTGTGCAGTACTAAAAAAAAGTCAGCTTGAGGGTCACTGCTGCTATTGCCTCCTCTACCAGTGACACCTTAAGCTACCAATGCTGCCCAGTAGCTGCTGCCCTCTTTACTATTGGAATCCCAGGTTGGCAAGAACTCAGTCAGCTACTGGGGAGAGCAAAGGAAAAATATAAATAGCACTGTCATTAATAATGCAACTAGATTAAAGCCAAAAGGACATCTAGTGGCTGACATGCACTGAGATCTGATGCTGCACAACACACACAATTAGGAATGCAGAAAGTCTGATTCTGCACAACACACACAATTAGGAATGCAGAATGTGAGAAGCATGAATCAAGGCAAATGGGAAACTGTAAAGCAAGAAATGGAGTGTATAAACATTGCAGTGCTTTGTGTCAAACTAAAATGGACAGGAACGGAATATTTTGAGACAGGCAATTACAAAGTGTTCTTCTCTGGAAATGGCAAACTCAGAAGAAATGGAGTGACTCTAATACTGAGGCAAGATGTAGCACAGACAGTTAAGGGCTATAATGTAAAATATGACCAAATAATATCCATCAGACTCTATGGAAAAATCTATGAATACAACCATCATTCGAGTTTATGCTCCAACAACAGGTGTTTAGAAAGATGAAATTGAAAGCTCTGATACAAACATCCAGAAGGAAACATCACACACCAAAACAAAACATTTTTATAATCATAGGTGATTAGAGCACAAAAGTAGGAAACAAAGCAGAATCAAATATTGTTGGGAACTTAGGCCTACTGGTCAGAAACAAAATGGGAGAACAACTTGTAGAGTTCAGTGAAGCCAACAATCTGTTTATTACAAATACATGCTTCAAGCAACTGAACAGACTGTACAGATGGCCAATACAGAAATCAATTAAACTACATAACCAGAAGCAGGAGTCAGAGTAGCTGTATCCTCTCTGCCAAAATAAGACCATGAGTGGATTGTGGTACTCATCATGAACTGTAAGTATCCAACATGACAGTAAAACTGAAAAAGAACACTAAAAGAATCATAGTTCCAAAATGTAATTTAAACAACACTCCTGACAAATATGAGGTCCACATAAGGGACATATTTGCATTAGTAAAATCAAATGGCCATGAACCAGAAGAACTGTGGATTGAAACCAGAGATATGATTAGGGAAGAATGCAAAAATACAATTCCTGTAGTAAACAAGAAATACCTGGATGAATGCCCTGGGCCCAGTGCTATTCAATATTTTTATTAATGATCTGAATCGGGGAATACTGAGAATGCTAATCAAATTTGCAGATGACACAAAATTGGTGTGATAGTTAACACCCTGGAAGACAGAAACAAAATTCAAAATGATATAAATAGGTTTGAGCACCAGGCTGAAAACAACAGAATGAAATTCAACAGGGATTAGTGCAAAGTACCGCATCTAAGGAAAAGAAACAGAACACACAGTTACAAGATGGGAGATATCTGGCTTAGCAATACTATGAGCAAAAAAGATCTTGGGAGTCGTTGTAGACCACAATCTGAATATAAGCCAACAGTGTGAGATGGTTACAAAAAAGGCAAATGTTATTTTAGGCTGTATTAACAGAAGTATAGTCTCAAAATCCCGCAAGGTACTAGTTCTCCTCCATTCAGCACTAGTTAGGCCTCATCTTGAGTATTGTGTCCAGTTCTGGACACCACACATCAAGAAGGATGCTAACAAATTGGAACAAATTCAGAAGAGGATGATCAGGGGGGCTGGAAACCAAGCGTTATGAGGAAAACTGAAAGAACTGGGCATGTTTAGCCTTGAGAAAAGAAGACTGAGGGAACACATGATAGCACTTTGCAAATATTTGAAAAGCTATACAGAGGAGGGGCAGGATCTGTTCTCAACCATCTCAGAGTGCAGGTCATGCAACAATGGGCTCAAGTTACAGGAAGCCAGATTTTGGTTGAATATCAAGAAAAACTTCCTGTTAGAGCAGTATGGCAATGGAACCAACCAATTACCTCAAAAGGTGGTGAGTACTCCAACACTAGAGGAATTCAAGAGAAATTTAGACAACCACCTGGCAGATATCGTTTGATTTGTATTTCTGCACTGAGCGGGGGGTTAGACTAAACAGCCCTTCCAACTTCATGATTCTATTATTCTAAAGGAGAAGTGTTCTTGATCCCTGTTGTTAAGGGTTTATGGTATTGGTCCCTCAGATCTGTATACAGAGGACATTATGTTAGAAAATGTACCATGTCCTCTGCTTTAGAGTATCCTGCTGGGCAATATCTGTTAGCAAACAATGTGACAGGTAATATTCAGAACTTTTCCTCTTACTTTTCCTGATTCCTTTGATTTAACAATAGAAAATATTTGAAGAGACCATTTCCAAACAGGAAGGAAAAACAGAGACATTAGGTCTGCTTACCACCTGCTGTCTATTAATGTATAAGCATTATACTGAAATTATAACTACTAATCTTCAAATACGGCCTGGAACAGGGAAGGGTCTATGTAATCTTCATAAGAAAAACAGAAGGCAACAGAACAGAACAGCAAGCCAGGTTCAATATTGCAAGAAAAGGAGTATGCAACAGAGAGCAAAGTTGATATAAATGCAACAAAATGTCAGCAAATATAGCATACCCATGTTATTTATACTGATTTATACAAAAATATACATTAACATTTAACAGTGCACTTTCTTCATAGAAGGATGCCATCACATATTGAGCATCCTTTGACAGTCATTCTCAACCTTTTATATCCTACATCCCACTGAATCCCTTGTCTCTTTTCTGATTAAAAACAAAAAGCCCACTTTTTCTTACAAGTACATTTATATGTTCACAGACATTGTGTTATAATACTCTTCACCTATAGCAAATTGGTTGGCAGGAGGAAAAGAGGATTAGGAGAAATACCATGAAGGTCCAAAATCCAAAAAGTAGTGTAGATAATACCTTTTTACTGCAGCACTAAAATGTTAGAAACAGAAAACGTTCAAAGTCCAGAAGGCTCCTTTTCCAGTCCAGACACTGCCGAGTATGAAAGGGTGATCGGGAAAGAAAGAAATCATCATGGCTAGATGTTGCAACATCAGTATCTGACTTAAAGTAAAGTTCCAAAGTTATTAGGATATCAAAAGATAATGAATAATTTGTCGCAAGTACATCAGTAAGAGACTGCACAACACATTTGCAGAAGAACACAGGGATAGTGGGAGAGCAAATTCTTAATAATTATAAAAATTACCTATCCCCAAAGCTATTCTGTGTCCTACCAACAGTGCATTTATCACTGGCTGAGATGCATGATCCTGCACCACAGTCTTGTTCTCTAAGAACGTCTAGACTCTTAATCTTTTTTCATATATGTTTAACTAAGCTAGTCTTCTTTAACAAAATAAATAAATAAATAAATAAATAAAAACCAGACAACTGAAAGAGTATTTGATCAGAATCTTATTACTTAAACTCACCAGCGTAAGTCAAATGGCATAAAGGCTTGTATTTCTCACTGCGTACCAAATCATGCAACTGCTGTACGAGGAGAAACACAATCCTCAACTTTCTATTTGTTTATATATGTGTTTTATTTATTGGATTTTTATGCGGCCCATCTAGTGTCATGCCACTAGTTTGCATGCAGACTTAAACATAAAACACCCAATCCTCCACTCATCAACAGATAATTCATAAAGCAATCCCCAAAAAAGGAAACATAGTGGCAACAGCAGCCAAAAAAACAAAATCAAAGATATGACGTAGACACAGAAACGATCATGAGTGCAAGATATCCCAAAATACTTCTCTGAAAAGCTGTGTTTTTGAAGGTACAGTGTTCCACAGCAAGGTGTTCCACAGAGTGGCAGCCACCACCAAGAAAGCCTAGTTCTTGGTCATAGATTTCCAGACCTCCTGGAAACATCAAAGCTTGGGGGGGATGGGTGGCATGGGTGAACAATCTCAGGGAGAGGTGGTCCAACAAGTAACGAGGTCCCAAACTGTTAAGGGCCTTATATGTCAACATTAATACATCAAATTTGGCACGGAAGCATTCAGGTAACCAGTGCAAGCGATCCAGGACTGTTTTTAACAAGCTCCAATTCACTATGCAGTGATTTGGACAGTTTGACTTATGCAGGTGGGCATAAGTAATTGGATTCTGGCCAATATATGGAAGTCCCAGTTAAGTCACATTTAAAATGGCCTATACTGCAACACAGTATGAAAATCATGTACTAATTAAATTAGAACTCAGTAAACAAAATGTATTTCTACATTTTTTATTTTTTTAATACATACTTTCTAATAATAGCAACATTGTTATTCCTTCTGCTGTCCTACCACTACCATATTAAATCTATCATTCAAACTGTAAATCCTTATAGTTTTGTCAGGCGTATTACATAAACTACAGTTTTAGGCAAATTACACATCTGCTTTTAAACAACAGCTATAGAAAGCCATTAAATGAATCAAATGCTCATAAGTGATATTTAAGTAAAAAAATACATATGGTTAAAAATGTTATGTAAAACATTTGTTTCCCCCATAATTTCTAGCAAGCATTATCTCCCAGTATAAATCTCATGATTATAACAGTATTTGAAACCTCTATATCTAGACAAATAGAAAAAGGCCTTGAATATAACTCTTTTTTTAAAGTCTCCAGAAGTCCTACTTAAGAGATGATTTTCTGGGTGGAACAAAATTAGATGCCAGTCTGGAAATGTCATAACAGCTGAAGATTTTTACTAACAACACCCTTGTACCAACATGGTTTTTAACGTCATATCAGCTATGAAATCCAGATTTAGAACATTTGGTTTCAACATTATAATCATTTTGGAAATATAAATATACCAATTCATCATAATGAAATAATAATGACACTGCATTGCATGGAATTATTCCAGTGTACCACGTTTTCACAACAGCAATGAAGTACACAAAACAAAAAAGAGTGCATTTTAAAGACAGCATTTTTTTTCAGATCAGAAGGAGCTAGACACGCTCATTATCAATGGAATACTAAATTTCTTTTGGGAAAGCACAATGGAAAGGGCTTGCCACAGGACATGAATGACTGGACAGAACTCTGAGTAGGATTACTTCTATTACAGAGGTAAAAATACACTACAGGTTTTTTTAACAACACCCATTTGTGAAAATTCTGTTTCAGGTGGGGTGATAGGAACAGGACATGTGCATTAAGATTCCCTTTCTAAACCCATCCATAACTTTAAAAACTAGCTCTTCACAGATGACTAGTCATAAAAAGATCTAGATACAGAAAATGATTTCAGAAACTTGAGAAAATTGTTTTATTTGTATGGTACTTGTACACATGTCATTTTTTGTTAAGGGCTATTTCCCCAAAACTATCGTTCAGGGAAACTTGCCAGTTCAATCCACAATCCTTCAGCAGTCGGTCAATCATAGCTTGAAAACTCTTTTGGAAATAAAGCAGAGCATGTATAGTGAGTGAACATTGTCCCGTACAATATATATTGGGCATAAATTCCCTTAACTAAAAAAAGATAGCACACAGGGGCCTTTGGAAAGCAAGCAGGGAGGAGGGTGGATCAGCAGGCAACTTTCAACCAACAGTAATTCCAAAGAATTTCTATAAGACTCAACTCCAGGTAAGCATGGAAAGGACTGTGTGTCACAATTTCACGTGAACTGTCGAACGCCAGTCTCCACCAGATATGTACTTTAAATGGGAGAAAGGGGCAAAGTTATAGAAACACATCTGGCAGAACTGAACAACTTCTCTGCACTGACCTGAGCAAAATATAACTTCAGCTGGTGGAGCACTAGCTTAACAAACAAAGGTTAATGACTTCACCAAAACTATTTTTCCTAGATACAATGGTTCTCCATGGAAGTGAAATAGTTTTGATTTCAAAAGAGAAACAGTATGGATATGATTAAGCGGTACACAATAAATATGTTAATATTCTTCCGGAAATTATTAGCCCAAGTATACCTTTCATCCCTCAACTCATAAATACAATCAAATATAAGTTTCTTAATATTGCTTTAATACTAGAAAGTACATGTCTGTTCTGCTTGCCAAGAACAAGGCAGAAAAAGTGAAACTGTATACAGTATCTTATTAAATAAAAAATAATTCAAATTCCCAGATAAAATGCTTGCATTAGCCCATCAATCAAAATGTAAACAAGAATTACACAATGGCCTGGAATTCCACTTCACTGTACTGAAAAGTTGTATCATTTAGTTATGTAACCAAAGTATTAAAAGACAAAGAAATTGTTGAGGCTAGAAAAAAATGGGAACCTTTGTATAATTGGATGAGAGATGAGAACATGAATGGGTTAAAATTATAAGAAAGAAGACATAAGATATAATTGTAGATCTTAAAGGCTTAGAAAAAATTGGCAAGATTAGTGTGAAGTAAGCTTAGTAAGAAAACATCGGTTAAAAGTAATAATGATATATATTATTCTCTACCACATTCAATATTTTTTATTTACCCCAGTACCTTGTTCCAAATCCTCTTCCCTAACCCAATGGAAAACGATTTTTTTAAAAAAAGTTGTATTAAATAATAACATGAACAGCCTATTTTATTTTGAACCAAGTAATTGATATTATGGTAGGGAGACTATAGGTATCTACATATTTGATCTGTTGTAAATAGCTCAACTAATGCTGGTATCACAAATAATAAAAAAATAAAAAGTAACAAGATGTTTAAAAGTGCTTTCATTATTTTTATCTCCCCCCAAAAAAAGATGCTACATAGCTTTTCCATGCCTCAGAATGTATTTTTCAAAATATCATCTGAACCTACTTGAAGAACATATAACCTTTGAATCTGCAGTCTTGTATTATGGAATATTCTATTTATGGTAAAGCAAATTAAATATGTTTCATGGGCAGGATACATTTTCCATTCAACCATGAAGACACTTCAGGAATTATTCTCAGACCACGCAGTCTTGGACTTCATCATGTCTCATCCCTACAGCAGCCATTAAGTTTTCTGTACCTATACTTAGCCCAAAAATTCATAGATCTTCTAAAAATATATAAACTGATTTCAGAGCAAAACATACAAAACTAACCTAGTTCAAAATATCAAATTTCAAAGGCCTATTGATGTTCTGGAAAGCCTGCTATGTGCTCAGGTATACATGACACAAGTAACCAAAAGGTTTGCCATGGATCTTAAGAAAAATATGCTAGCAAAATCTAAATTGTATACCTTAAATAATTGAGCAGATGTGGATGACTAAAGATGCACCTGCAGATATTTTGCCTGCAGTTTAGCAACATGATGCCACTGCAATCTCCTTACGGTGAGACAGAAACACATACTGTGTTTCTGCACATTTCTCTGATGCACAATCCCGGTCAGATGATGTTTTCATCCTCACATGCAGTATCCTCACAGAGATACTGGATACTGCCAAGATGAAAAACATCAGAGACCTCTCTCCACTCATAAGACTAATGAGTCCAGAAGTCTGGCAATCTCTGACCTGCACACATTTTTCCAAGACTGCACAAGCTCTACTACCAGTGGATAACAGCAGTGTGCCTAACATGAGCTCCCAGAAAGACAGAGGAGTGCTCAGCTCTAACCAGAAGTCCTGTCCTGTATACGTGCCCCACTTTATGAATAGATAAGCTTCTGCTGAGCTTCAGACCTTGTCAAAGCTCACATGAACCTTTCCCAGATGTTGCAACATCTAGCCCACCTTGAGCTCCATAAGCTGTCCCCTACAGACTTGAACACTGCACAGAACATGGGGCAAAAGTGATACACTTAAAATCAAAAGTTCTAAGCCCATGAAGACGAGCACCAGAACTGAACAGGGCTCATAATCCTCACACACACACCGAAAGCAACTCCTAGCTATCCTAAATTTCAATCATACAATTTTGGGCAGGCATTTTGTTATTGTAGGTGCTGCTGCTCTTAAATAACAGGAAGCCAGAAACTCTTGCTCATTTGCTACAGGTGACCCCAAATTATTTATGATGAATAAAATGTGAGGGGCTGGCCGCTGTGGAAACAAAATGCTGGACCAGATAGGCCTGTGGTCTGATTCAGAACTGCACTCTTACATTCCAAGGTTCTTCTGCATTCCCATACATACGCAGACAAGGATCACTGCTTTCCCCACAAAGGTTTTCATTAGACTTTGCAATATTCCTCACACAGATATGTTCTAAGGTGGAATGGGCAATTTTGATGGACCCAAGGGACAATTTTCTATCACCTCCACCCATGATATTCTGAGATGCATACAATAATTACATACCTTCAAGCTGATTCTGACTTTCCAAACTTTTCTAGATATACCATTCCCTTCTTCCCTGCACTTCAAAACCTTGCAGCTTGTCCAAGGCTACATAGACTGACTTTTATCCTGGGAAGCACCAACAGGAAATTGAACTCCAACCTTTTGCTCCATATCCAGATACCTAACTCACTGAGCTATTCAGACAGACACTTCTAACACTACCAAAAAGTCCATTGCTTGCTTTAAAAAAACTGAGGGCCCCCTGATTTATTTAGAAGGTGAAACATAGCTCCTAGAGACTTCTAGGGCTATAAAAACAGCCCTTGGGGACTGCACTTTGACACCGCTACTGCAAGGGTACAATAAGCTAAGACAAAGCAAAGACAAAGAAGAGGGACCTTGATTTGAAGGAAGCTTGGCAGATCATCCAGTCCAATACCTTGCTGAATGAATGATCTATCACACTGTCAAACTGTTTTCTCTATTGACTACTATCTCATAATGATTTTACCCTCCTGCAATGTAAGCCTGCTAGGTCTGGTCCCAATCTTTGGGACAGCAGATAACTAGTCTCTGCCCTCTTCTATGTGACAGTGCTTCCAATCTGTGAAGTTCTTTGAGGGAAGGAAAAAGCCTGTTGCATTTTTACAGTTCAGGGCAAAATTCCAAATACATTAAGAAGCCTTGATTACAAGCCTCCTCATCATGTCAGGCAGTTGCATTTTAACTGCACAACCCGCTGGTCTATGAGAGAAAAAGGGCTTCCTTTCTCTCTCCCTGTGTGGCCAGTTAATGCGGAGAGACCCGGGGAAACCTGAATTCCCTGTTGCAATTTCACAATGAACAAATGTGAATGAAATTGCATTTCTCCCACTGTGTAGTTGCAGCCTAATAAGCAAATAAGTATAAAAAGAGCCCTATCACACTTCTCTCTTTTCTTCTTCAGCCTAAACATAGGCCTTTTAACTTTTCTTACGTAATTTCTTGTGTAAAATAAACTATTATGCTAGACTGTGAAGTGCACCCATTCAAGAAATTTAGATCCATCAATTTAGATAAAAGATTAAAACATCTATAGTAGCAAAAGGGTTGTGTGCCTCTGTCAGAGCTATAGCCCTAAGAACAAGACACCTGAAACTTGGCATGCCTACTAAAGGAAACTTGGGGTGGTGAACCTGAATACGTGTCATTTGGCTTGAATTAAAAATAATTAATTCAACATCCCAGATGATCTCTCTCCTGAACTACTGCTTTGTGGTGGGATGCTGCTTGAAGCTGGGCGTAAATAACTTAAGCAAGTGGGGCTCTACCTGTGTAATATTCTGCCACATAATGCCAGGTCATCTTCCTCAATTTGGGTGGAGTTTTTCTAGGAAAGAGGCACAATAGCTGCCTCTCATTGTGCAAGCGCTAAATATACTAAATAGAATCTTGTATTGATTATATTATACGTATGCTGAAACAAGGTTTATAGAAATTTACAGGCCAAGATCCACTGATATTTTAGATGTATTTTACTACTAGGATACTGAGGGTTGTCGTTGTTTTCAAATTAAAATATGCATTTAATTTGTCTGAAGTTGCAAGAGAAACATTTGAGGGTTTCCCAGGCTACACATACACACCAGTATTATCCAGAAACTACGCAGGTGCCTACATTTAACCACAACACTAGTTTGACTAGTCTAGCCAGACAGGGAATTCTATTTCCCACTGTGCCTACCAGAGAACAGCCAACCTTCGTAGCCTTGGGAAAGCTACTAAATTCCCCAGAAGAAGGGAATGGTAAACACTTCCGAGTATTTCATACCTTAAAAATCCTGGTAAGGATCACCATAAATTAGAACAGACTTGATGGCACGTAATTAATTATTAAATATTAGTTTAACTAATCACCTAACATATCTTTTCTCCAAACTGACAACTTCCAGGTGGTTTAGACAGCACAGGCCTTCCATCCCAGTCAGTAAGGCCAGCAACTAGGAATGACAGAAGCTGTTATATTAAACAAAGCAAGCACCAGGCTGGGAAAGGAAAACCTACCATCTTATTTTATGACATACACAAGGAGGAAAGTTCTCATGCTTCTGAAGCCGTAGGAATCTATTATTTAGATATGTCATCTGAGCTTTATACAACTTCTACAACTCTGATCTTTAAGGCATGCATTACAGAATGCATCAATATTTGTACAGTCTTATTATGCAAGGAACCAGCTCAATGAATTAACCATTTGATTAAATACTCTTAAAAATATTTTCACAAATCCCATATTAAAGAAGGGGGATTTAAAAAGCATTACACTTACTGCTGACTCTGTTATGATGAATTCACTCTATACCCATTTAATCCTTTCTTCCCTGTTCTATATGTGTTGACAGTGCATTTTCACAGCAGCATTCACAAAAGTTGTGTTGTGTTTTTTTTTGGAAACTCGCATTGAAGAGCCTGAGATATTCACTACACTCTACAAGAAGGGTGTTTTGTCCCACAGTTAAAGATATATCAGAGTTTGTTTATCCACAGATAACATCCTGACTTAGCACTTTTAACTGTGGTTACACTAGCACTCGCTGTATGTTAGCAAGCAGAAACATTCCACACACCAACTGCCTCAAGATGGATCAAATGCTGAAAAATTACTTCTTTTTGTATCAGAAAGAATATAGACATCTATGAGCTAGTAAACATTGGTGCTTGTAAATTAGACAAGAAGTGGTTTAGTAACATGCCCTTACAAATACAGCACTTACCCAATACTAAAATCAGGCCAGAAATTAAAATAGTGCTACCCCTTCCCCCCAAAAAAGCATTTGGAACTTTCTACATTCTATACATTTGAATTGTGGTGCTGGAGGAGACTCTTGAGAGTCCCCTGGACTGCAAGGAGATCAAACCTATCCATTCTGAAGGAAATCAACCCTGAGTGCTCACTGGAAGGACAGATCCTGAAGCTGAGGCTCCAATACTTTGGCCATCTCATGAGAAGAGAAGACTCCCTGGAAAAGCCCCTGATGTTGGGAAAGTGTGAAGGCAAGAGGAGAAGGGGACAACAGAGGACGAGATGGATGGACAGTGTCATCGAAGCTACCAACATGAATTTGACCCAACTCCGGGAGGCAGTGGAAGACAGGAGGGCCTGGCGTGCTCTGGTTCATGGGGTCACGAAGAGTCGGACACGACTTAACGACTAAACAACAACAACATTCTACACTTCTGGAACTATGTTAGTAAAGCAAGGAAACTGTTCTCGGCTACATAATTAAGCACCATGACAAACTATTTCTTGACCTTTTGGCTACAAAGATTGGATTTTGACAAATATCTGGTTAATTCTCCAAGCTGAAGAAAGACCTGAAGATTTTCAATACATCAGCGTGCTCATACACCTCCTACCCATGAGAGGTATCCATAAAATGAAATATGCAAAGGGAATACATTAATTTGCAAATTACAGCTTTTATTGATAAACTGTGTTATCTTCACACTAATTTTTAACATATGCAATATAATATATAGCTATGTTCTGAAAGTCTCATGTATTTAGATCTTGTGAGGGTAAACTATTTTTAAAATGTTACAAGCAACTTAAATCCTATTTGATAGAAACCAATGAAGCATACAACTATTTATGTACATCAAGGAAACTCTGAATTATATTTTTCAAATACAACCTCCCTATTTTATAGGACAAAGTGCTCTTAATACTTACTACTTGGATGAGTTTGGAATATGACAAACTCTGTTGCTGTCTACAAGATGCCCCACAGGGAATAATATCTGCAGCATTCAGACATACTTACAGTATCTCACTGAAGGCTAATATAAGGTGTATTAGATTTAACAATGTAACATAGAACAAAGGTTCACACAACTGTTTTTTAAAAAACACTAAAATCATTGGACGTTTGCCTAGTATTCTTCCTGCACTATTGTTAAAAAAGGACTGCATACATTTTTACTATTTTCTTGAACAAAGGCACAGCTTAAACATTTCTAGGGCTTAGTTAACATTCCATACATATTTCTGGTAAGGTAGTTCTGGCTGACATTCAAGCCTTCCACTCATGAAAGCACAGTTTAGAGGAAACCACACATACGAGTGTGTATTACTTCTTTCAGATGACTATACAATCGTGACCAATGTTCTGGCTTGCTTTCTTGGAAATGTATTATTCACATTCGTAAGAATCAAACAAAGAAGACATAAAATCGTAATGAAACTCCCCTGGATAGTCATCTCTTTGTCACCCTATTATTTATCTATAGAGTGTCATTCATGTACACTGCACTTCAAAGTGAATGAAAGGATAGATCACTAAATGAGTATCTTACCATAAGACCATTCGTATATATGTACAACCTTGCTATTTATACTGATAGCCTGAATCCCATGTGCCATGCATAACCCTCGCAGGTCTTCACTAAAACTCATTAGGGCCCCAAGCTGCTCACTATGAACCACTCCATCCAAGCAAATTGTTGTTTCCCTGTCCACCAGTAAATCATGTTCTGGCCATCTCACCAAACTACTGAATGATGGGTACCTAAAATGCAACTTGGTTGAGGAAGATGGCACAAGAGACAGACTATCTGGAGTACAATTTAACTGGGGAAAAGGCATACAGCGACAGCTCCCACACTATTCTCTCCAACTAAATCAAATTCATCCAACAACTATCTGTCAGAAGTGTAACTGGGATTGATAATACAGTGCATAGGAAAGGTGGGATTAACCTTGAAAATGCACCCCTAGAGCAAGAACATGTGAGTAAATAGGACTACTTAAGGGACATAGGTGAGCTAATCCTGACTATCTCTAGCTCCATACATGTCCCCAGCATGCATCCCCTAAACCAAGGGTCCCCAACCCCCGGTCCACAGACCTTGCCAGGACCGGGCTGCAGAGACAAATCTCCTCCCCTCCCCCCCCGCACAGACGCATGCCCACCCCTCCCATACACGCACGGCCCCTCCCATGCACACACAGCCCCTCCCATGCACACACGGATCCCCCCGCACTCTAAACCGGTTCGTGGAGGCAAAAAGGTTGGGGACCACTGCCCTAAACTATCTACCATCCTCAGGGCAATTACACATACAGCTGGATATGGGTTCCATTGGGGTTTTGCTGAAAAAGTGGATTTCTATGGAAAGATTTGGAGAACAGGTCTGAAAAGTGTCATTTGTGGATGCACTCTGGGAAGCAGTTCCATGTTTAAAGTACAACAAAAGCAGGCCACAAGGGAAAATAATACCCTCAGACAACTAGAGGGAATAGATTTCAATGAGGAACCATCACAGGCAAAAGCAAGTCACAAGAAAAGAGAAGGAAATGTTAGGTTAGCAGAGGAGTGTGGATCAGAAATTTTCTGAGGGGAGAAGAAGAGCCATAATTCTGCAACTTTGTCAGCAGAAGGAATGTGTCTTGACAGTAGACTGAAAGAGGACTCAAGAGAAAGCTTCTTCCAAAAGAGTAGATGACAATATTGTCAATGTATAAATAAAATAAGGAAAACTAGGAGAGTTTGGGGGAATGAGGAAAACAAATATCAATTACATATTGAATATGAGACAACAAAAACGGAAACACAATCTAGTGAAAATTACAAAGAAGTAACTGGAGATTTGAAACTGAATGGGAAGAGAAAGCTCTAAGGTAGGAAGATGGAGTTAGCTATAATTATCACATAGACTGAAAAACATGACATGTAATGATATCCTCAAACAATATGCAGACCAGGAGCAAGAAGTTTTTTCCTTGAAAAAGTCCATGTTTTCTTGGTCAAAACCTATCACAGGTCCACCTTACAAAAGAGTGGTAATTAGACCCAATGGTGGGCGGAATAACAGTCAAATCAACAGATCCACAAAGGTGATTGTTATCTTTGTTTGGAATACAACAAAAAATATATTTGCATCCTGACATTCTTCTTCTCCAATTTGTTCAGAATTTTATCAATCAACCTTGTCGCTGGAGAAAATAAGGTATTAATATAATTAGCACAGAGTGGGGATAGACATGACCCAAGGAGACATCAGAGATTTGCACTGGAGAGAAGCCTGGAGATGATGATGATGATGATGATAACCTATCTACATTTTACCTACAATACGCAGGGTTCCCACCCAGTACAGCGGAGAGAACAGCTGTGGGACAAGAACAAATATTTGAGGGACCCAAACACAGACAGGAAAGGGGTTAGCATGGAAATATTCCAAGAATGCTGAGACAGATAGGAAGAAGATTGTGGAGGACAGACTCACAGAGAGAGTACAGAAACACACAGAAAAAATAGGGCAGACATTTTCACTTGCTGAGAATGGTATGTTGCCAGAAAACTCCACCAAAAGCCATCCAGAATGTTGAGAGTTACTCACAGATGGCAAATTCCATTTGGTCTTTTAGTCACAATATGCTCTGCAGCATGTCAGGAGTCAAGAGTGAAAAAGCAGTAATACTTAGCACTTGGCATGTGCCCAATGACTACTGCAGTTGCCTTTGGGAAGACTGAGACTTCTTTTTCAGTCCTGAAACAGCACAAGCACATTAGGATAACAAAAGTAAAGGGGAATTCCTTTGCTTCCTGCCAGTTCCTCTTTTTGTTTACAGGTAGTGGTAGCAGTGACAAGGAGGAAGCCAGCAACACCTCTCCAACTTTTATATTGATTGGAACTGAAACTGAATTTGGGAAGGAGTATGTCTTGCTTTTAAGGTGGTCCTTTAAATAACTCACAAAATTCACTGCCAAACCAGCTGCAGTCAAGCTCCAACAACATCCTGACATGTGGTCTCAAAAGAAGAGCATGTAGAATTTGTCACATTTCTCAAATGGATCGCAAAAACTCATTAACCTTCACAGTTCACCTTTTAAATCAGGTGAATTTTCTTCATAGTTTTAAAAATTCCATTATTGATCTGTCCAAAGAAACCTGATTATATTCTGTTTAATAGCATACATAAAACATGGGGGGGGGGGGGGGACACAGAAATCTGGTCTGCACACACTACAGGAACCATAACCTCACTCTTAAGTGATATGGCCTCATACTAATTCTTCTCTTTTGGTTTCCCTATCCACAAACCACAGTCACAAACAGGACACAATATGTCTAACATAAAACAACCAAAGTTCACATGCACTGTAGCAGCATTAAAGTAAGCTTCCTAGCCACAACTATCAATGAAAATTTGTCCTGTGTTTACAGGATAGTGCCCAGGACTCTAAAAATAAACACAGCACTATTTTAAACACTAAGGTATTTTGTTCATGATGCTTTTACACTTTGCCATTTCTACAGCACTTTATACAAAGTGCTAAGCATTCTCGTATTCATCTCAAACATTATTTCATTCATCCTTATAACTGCTCAGCATTTTCTACTTTTAATTTTTACACATAAGAAAATGAACAATCACCATCTGTCGCAAGTCAATGGCAGACACAATACAATGGCTTGCAAGTCAAAATGCAGTTTCAAGTTCAGTGCTTTATTCACACAATCCACAAAGGTTCTTCAGAAAGAAAAGTGAGCAGCATTCTGACAACTAAATGAAATTGTTGACAACTCTAAAGACAGTGTGTTATGGGTTCTCTTTTCAGAAGGTAAAATAGCCTAGATTAAATGCCACACTTACACATTTAATAGCACAATTCCGTGCATGCTAAATTAAAAGTAAATGCTACTTCTAAAGGAACTGCTTTCCAACAATGCATTTGATTACACCCCTAGAAAGAACTTTTTAAAGGAAACTGTTCAAAGTTTGAAAACCACAAACTTGCCACAAAATAAACTGACAGCAGTGTATTACACACATCAAAAAGCCCAATTTTTTTTGATGATTACAGTAAAGCTCTAATCATAAAGTGCACAGAGGCACACACAAGTAAAGATACTAGGGAGCAGTCCTAAGCATTTTGGCAATATTGTTTTTATATTTGTATAAAAGCCTCACATTCCCAGTTTTCTAAAGCAAGCAAGATATACAGATAGAACTAGAATATCATTCACCAATACAGTTGCTTTAGATTTTACATCACCTCTGTAACAATTAAGTGTTCAAAAGTTTCAAATATTTCCTCTTCATTCTATTGCTGGGGATTCAATGTTAATACAATGTTAATACACAACAACACAAATACACTGGGATGCAGACAGCAAAGGCACGCCTGTGCAGTAGTTCACATTTTGAACAGAGCCCATTTTCCATCCAAATTCAAAATGTGAGAAAACCAAAATCAACCAAAAGAAGTGAGGATCAGAATTGTTAGGTCACAGAAATTCAGCATCCCGATGCCCTGTGTGTGTTCTTCAATGAGGCTTTTCTTTTGACAGCCTCATTTCTGAAACCCGCAGCAACTCACAACATGCCCAACTCATGCAAGAGAGAACAATGAGGCATACAATCCTATTAAGAGAATGAAATGAGATATATATATATATATCAAGAAACAAAATGGAGTTGCAAGTGGAGAAAGGGAGGTTGCTCATCCTGTATGGGAACACTTGCAGGACAAAAGCGTCCCTCTGGTTAATGAACTGCCCTTTAAAATTAACTTCTTTAAGCCAAGCCTCCTTTTTTTTTTTTCCCCTCTCAGGCTAGCAGAGGAGCTCAGACGGGTCCCGTCAAGAAGAAGTGGCTCGGACTTCAGGCCTGGGATGCTCATTCCCAGTACCAGAGTCTCGACACACACACACACACACACACACACACACACACGAAGTATTTGCAGGCCTCATTTTCTGAAACGACGGCCCGGTCAGAATATGGGGCAGGAAAAACGGGAAGTGGCGTTTGTGAAAAGCAGCCAGGTGGTGAACAAAGTTTGGCAATGTTGTGGGGAGAAGAAGAGGGAAAGTATCGCTCCCCTTCGCCCTCGGTGGGGGGGGGGGGGAGAAGAGAGAGAGAGAGAGAGAGCGGCCCTTCCTGACCTGTCCCGGGGGTCGATCCACGAAGTCTGCCGGGTGTTGTGGTCGATGTAGAAGACGCGGCCGTCGTAGTCTCTCGCCTCCTCCCAGCCGGCAGGCAAAGGCAGCTCCGAGCTCTCACGGCCCCGCGGCCCTCCTCCTCCTCCGCCGCCGCCTCCTGGCCCTGGGGCCGACCCCACCGGCGGCTGGCCGGTCCCTTGTCCCATCGCGGACGCCGCCTGCTGCTGCTGCTGCTGCTGCGGCGGGGGCGGCGGCGGCGGCTGCTCCTGCTGCTGCTGTCGCCGCCGCCTCCGTCCTCCGCTCAGCCACGGCATGGCCCCCCCGCCGCCGCCGCCGCCGTTGTTCCCGGGCCGCAGTCTCGGCGGCAAGCGCTCCCCCTCGGGCAGCCGCTCCTCGGCCCCCGGGCCCGGACCGCCCTGCCCCGCCGCCGCCTCCAGCCCTGACTAGCGAGCGGCCCAGTCGCGTGGAGCACAAGTGGGGCACCTCCGGGTGCAGCAGCCCCGCCGCGCCAAGTTTACCATCCTCTAGGTTTCCCGCTCCCACCCCCGCGCGGGCCCCGGGGCCAGCCCGGCCAGCCTCGCCTCGCCTCGCCTGGACCCCCGACCCGACCCTCCGCCCGGCCGAGGAAGAGAAAGAGCCGCTTCGCAGGCCGCCGCCGCCACCGTCAAATTCCCGCCCTTCCTTCCTCCCTGCGTCCCAGAGCGGCCTCGCCTCCCCTCCTCTGCTCAGCCTCGCAGCCTCGTCGGCTCTCTCAGCTCCATCCCACCGGCGCCTGCCCCGCCATCTTCCCTCACTCGGCTGCCTCCGCCTCCCGCTCCGCCCTTTTCTTTTCTCTGGCGGCTTAGGTGGCGAGAGCCCGCCTTGAACTCGCCCGGAGTTTTTCGGTCCAGCCGCGGGTGCGGGGAGCCGAGCAAGACGAAAGGTGGGCAGAGGGGAGCTGAGGAAACCCTGCCCAGCTCGGCTTCCAACTCCGCGTGGAGAGGGAAGGCATAGGAATCAATGGAGTTTTTCTCAAAATCGTCTGTTGTTTTTTTCTTTAAAATGTTGACAGATTTAAGGTTTAAGACGGCCTTTAGTGCCCACGTGCGAAGGGTCCCATTATACGCTTAAGGTGGGTGCTGGGTTTTCTGGGTACTGGGGCACCGAGGAGATAAGGTATATAGGGATGTTAGGGATCCTGTTAAAAGGAGTGAATGGCCATCAAGGTTTCCAAAGCGATTACCAAATATTAAATCCTACATTGATTCCCACAGTGTGCCCGTGGAGGCAACCATAGTCCTTTTCCTTTACAAAGGAACCATTGTCACTTTGTTGATTATCTGTATCCCCACCTGGTCATGGGGGTATGTATACTGTAAATATGCCAATCTTTCTTTTATGTTTGAGGAAGAGGACTTGATCCATTTATTTATACATACATACATACATACATACATACATACATACATACCCTGCCTTTCCACTAAAAGATAGCACTCAAGGCAACTTACATGGTTTTTAAAAGAAGCAAAAACAGATAAAACCAACATTTAGCTGAAACCTTAAAATCACGTATACCCACCTCACCATAGAACCATAAAAATAAAAAAGTACATTAAAAATAATTAAAATGGCAAAGGATACAAATTAAAAAAACAGAGCAGGGCAGATTAAACATCAAGTGCCTCTAAAAAGATGTGTTTTATTCACTTGCTAAAATCAGTAGAAACAGATTGCAAACTAGGAGAGAGTGCATTTCATAGCCTAGGAGCCACATAGGAGAAGGTCCTGCTTTTTACTTGAGTTTCGGAAATTACTGATATAAAAGGACTGCCTCTTAAGATCTTAAAATCTGTAGAGACTCATAACACTACAGGAATGAACACTCACATTAAAATATAGCACCTAGTCTTTAAGGTGCCACAAGGTTTTTGTCTCTTGAGTTGTTTTTTTCTTATTTTGTTTTTGTCTGAAAGCCTTTATTGGCATACATATGAGTTGATATTGAGCCTACTGAGTTCTCTCTTAAACCCCTAATACTAGGTATTGCCTCATGGTGTCCACACAATATAGGGCTAAAATTAGTGTCAATAGAGTCAAATCAGGATAAAAAGAAACTAGTTTTCAGGGGTCTTTTACATCACTGCATGGTGGTGGTGTATTTTTGTTCTGTTTTGCTCCCATTTGCTCCCAATGCAGAGTCTGCTTGGACAGACACAGTACTATGTTGTTCCATGATCTGTATACTTTCTAGGTAGGTGTCATTTGATGACATTTTGTTAGGGGCATTTTTCTGCTTTTCAGTCACCACTCAGCCCCCAACCCCTGTGGAAGGACAGAACAAGGAAAGAAGGAAAACTAGAGGTGGAAAGGACCAAAGGGTCACCAAGTCTAGTCCTATACCAGTGCAAGAAATCCACAACTGAGAGGAGACCATCCAACCTCTGCTTAAAAATCTCAAGTGAAGGAGAGTCCATCATGCTCTGAGGCAGTTGGTTCCCTTGTCACATGGAGGAGACAACGAAGTAGGCAGAGGAGATAAGTGGAAGGAAAGGGCAATCTCTTTTGTAAATGAGATGTCAGGGAGCTATGCTAGATGTGTATGGATGAGCACTACCAGGATGATTTGGTGGATCCCAGTACATCCAACAACAAATACTCTCCCCAAGTGTACATGAAAATACCAGAATGATCTACTCAAATGTGCAACCAAAGAATACCAAGACAACACTAGAATGACAGGTTGATCCCATTGACACATCTAAAGAGGCTTGTTACAACTCTCCCATACTTTGCAATGCTGCAGCCCAAGCCTAACCATATGTAATCAGAAATAGTACACCCAGAAAGAGTTGTGTGGCCTCTTAAAGACTAGCAGGTTTTCTTTGGCATAAGCTGTCCTGGACTGCATGCCAAATTAAATTTGATACTGTGTTGAAGCAAAACCAATAAAGAATCTTGTGGCATTATTCATGAGTAACATGGATAATAATAATTATGTGCCATGAACTTGTTTCTGACTTATGGCAACCCTTATAGGGGTTTCCAGGTATAAAATATCCAGAAATGGTTTAACAGTCACTCTCTGGTGGCACCCTTGGAGCATGCAGCTTGCCTAAGGCTGCACAGGTGGCAGGGCACGTAACTCTATCCGTAATCCACACACATTGGGTGATCTTGGCTGCCCCCCTGCCTAAGGTACAGTGGGGATTCAAATTCCAAATCTCTTGTCCCACAGCCAGGCATTCTATCCCACTTAGATATGCCTCTCCAGAAGTTTAATCAGTAAGTTCAGCAGAAGTTGTGGCTGAGTGAATATTGATATGATTGCTGGCATAAGAGTGTACCTGCATCACACCGTTACAGCAGTTTGATAAAAGCCTTTGACTGTGTGGACCACAGCAAACTATGGCAAGTCCTTAAAGAAATGGGAGTGCCCGACCACCTTATCTACCTCCTGAGAAATCTATATGTGGGACAGGAAGCAACAGTTAGAACTGGATATGGAACAACTGATTGGTTCAAAATTGGGAAAGGAGTACGACCAGGCTGTATATTGTCCCCCTGCTTATTTAACTTATATGCAGAATACATAATGAGAAAGGCAGGACTGGATGAATCCCTTGCCGGAAGAAATATCAACAACCTCCGATATGCAGATGATACCACTCCGATGGCAGAAAGTGAGGAGGAATTAAAGAACCTCTTACTGAGGGTGAAAGAGGAGAGCGCCAAAAATGGTCTGAAGCTGAACATCAAAAAAACTAGGATCATGGCCACTGGTCCCATCACCTCCTGGCAAATAGAAGGGGAAGATATGGAGGCAGTGACAGATTTTACTTTCTTGGGCTCCATGATCACTGCAGATGGTGACAGCAGCCACGAAATTAAAAGACGCCTGCTTCTTGGGAGGAAAGCGATGACAAATCTAGACAGCATCTTAAAAAGCAGAGACATCACCTTGCCGACAAAGGTCGGCATAGTCAAAGCTATGGTTTTTCCAGTAGTGATGTATGGAAGTGAGAGCTGGACCATAAAGAAGGCTGACCGCCGAAGAATGGATGCTTTTGAATTGTGGTGCTGGAGGAGACTCTTGAGAGTCCCCTGGACTGCAAAGAGAACAAACCTATCCATTTTGAAAGAAATCAACCCTGAGTGCTCACTGGAAGGACAGATCCTGAAGCTGAGGCTCCAATACTTTGGTCATCTCATGAAAAGAGAAGACTCCCTGGAAAAGACCCTGATGTTGGGAAAATGTGAAGGCAAGAGGAGAAGGGGACGACAGAGGACGAGATGGTTGGACAGTGTCATCGAAGCTACCAACTTGAATTTGACCAAACTCCGGGAGGCAGTGGAAGACAGGAGGGCCTGGCGTGCTCTGGTCCATAACGACTAAACAACAACAACAAGGGTTCCCAGAAGTCTGTATGCTAAAGCTCCAGTCTATGGGCCACAGCTGCAACAGAGAATGGTAAATACCTTGACAAACTACAAATTCCAGAGTTCCCTAGGATGCAGTCCTGAAAGTTCAAACCCCCATCAAATTGCTGTAATTGTTTAGTGTAGATACACACTTAGAAATGAAGTGTTTTACATATGGGATTGCTGAAGAAGAGCTGCCTCCCTTACCTTTTCAGAAGGTCACTGGGCTACTCTTTTTAGAAGGGATGGGGATGATTTGGCTAGAAATAAATGTGGGCGTTGGGAGTGAGGTATGTAGATTTCTTTGCCACCCCCCTCCCAAATTCATTTTGTCCTGTAATTAGAGTGCTGTTTTTCAGCTTTTTAGCTTTGTTGTTTAGCCACCATATCCTCTGTGAAATACCTTATGGCTGATTGAGTCATCCTGTATCTGAGGTTTCTGAAACCACATTAATGAATAGCATTAGAACATATGTGTAACATCAAAACATATCAATGAAAAAACAATCGTGTGATTCATTCCTTGTACAATCTCTGGACTGCTCATAAAATACAAATAATGTTTGGTTCTTGAAATATCTAGTCAGCTGCATTTTGAAGGTGTTGTGTGGGAACCTTTGGCACACCAAAGCTTTGGATTACATCTCAAACTATTAATCACCCTACATACCCATATCATCCCAAACTATTTGACACCAGGCTTCTGGGAGTTATAGTCCATAACATATCTCAGGACAGAAACTCTACACCCCTGCTTATGACTTATTTGCAACTAGGTTGAAGGAAGATGATAAATCTTGCTCAGAAACCTGTGGAAAGCAATATTGTGGCGCAGCCAGGTTCAGGGCTACATATACACAGATAGAGCACACCAACTACTTTTTCTTTTTCCTAGGGATGGTCAGGGTCCTCTTAGTGAGCTTCAAAGCTGCGGTTATGGCTATGGAAGCTAACCAAAAAAAGGTTCTAAGAAATAAGACAGGCCAATTCTTCTCCTCTGTTTTCCTTTTCTGCCTGCATTCCTCTGCCTCATATCAACTGATTCTTAGCATTTTCTGCATTCTGGATGAAAAGAGAATCCCTTCTTTTATTGCAGGATTGCTGCATTTAACCAGGAACCTTTTGTGAGTTACTTCAACAACATCTTTTTGAAAGTCAAGGAATACAATGGCTAATGGATTGCCTCTATCTATTCATGCTTCTTGCCACACCTCTGATGTTGCTATTGAGACAATACGGGTTTGAGCAGTCATATTCTTCAAACGTTCTCTCAAGCAGTGTGCCTATTGTTGCTCTGATTACAATAAAATCAGGGAGGAAAATTTACATTGTATATAATTCATTGTACAATGATAGAAGATATGTGTTTGTACTTGTGTCTTTGTTTGCTTCTACCTATGAAAGTCAAGGTAATTTGATCAGAGACAGACATCAGATGAGATCACTTCTACAGATCAGTGTTTTAGAGCTTAAGGTTTGTTGGGCAGAGATCAATACATTTCTCCCTTGAATTGCATGGGTTTGAGCAGCACAGTTTTGGTTATACACAGATTTTTAAAAATCAATAAATATTTAAATAAATAAATATATCAATAAACATTCAATAAATACTTAGTTGTTTAATGAAGGAAAAGGTGCATGGATTTATTTCAGGGAATATCTCTCTAGACAGAGTCAGTATAGTATAGTGGCTAATGTTAGATTCTAACAGGAAGACCCAGTTTCAACTTTTCATTCAGCATTAATATTATTAGGTGAACTTGGGCCAATCACTGCCTCTCATCCTAAATTATCTTATTGGATTGGTATGGGGAAAAAATGGTGGGAGAATCAAAAACATGTTTGTTTCCTCGAGTTCCTTAGAAGCAAAATAGGATATAAATGTAATAAATAATTTACTGGCATAGAGTTCACTAAGAAGAGCATGAAGAAATATATCTGTATGGCAAAAACTTTCTTTTTTATTATTTTGGGTTCTTTTGGGAGGGATACCTCTTAAATTTTCATGTCTTTAATGCACTAGTCCTTTTGTTAAACATTTCAGACACTGCCTCTTTTGGGTTCATTTTGGTTCTCTCCATTCATGTTTTCTGGTGCTAGTCCAAAAGAGGCCTAAAGACCCCTTTTAAAAAGCAGAACTAAGGCAACATAACCAATCTACTTCCAAAGCAAACAATAGTACAACTAAAAACAACAAAAAGCCCTAAAGAACCCATAAGAACAATCTCTGCAGTCTCTAAAGCAGACACAGCCAAAACCCAATGCATCTGAAGAAAGGAGGAGTCCAAAAACCAAGTTTTGCTGAGCTCGTTTGTTTGGAACTTCTCATCTCCATGCCCCAAAAAAACCCTTCTGAGCTATAAACTATATTCTTCTGCAATTTATGAACACTAAGATTGTTTCTATTTAGTGCTTTTTTAAATGGAAAGTGACTGTCAGAGGCTCTAGTGAAACAAATGAAACATTCCTACTGGGTACCAACCAATTCACGTGCTATTAGAAATTCAAACTTTCCACTCCCACTGCACATTCTAATTTGTTACTGATGACAGCAGCGCTCATTATGCTATTTGATTAAACATTTCTAGGGTAATTTGACAGACAAAAAGTAAAGAAAAGGGTAAATAAAAGAGGGAAACACAAAAGAACATGAAACATTTGTGTCCCTCTCTTTTGTTAACATTAAGCATTCATGTCTCAGGAATCAATGAAAGAATACAAAAAAGAAAGTAAGAGCCTCTTTCATATGTATTTTTCATTTGTAGGATTCACGAAAATACCATCCCAAATATCAATAAGGAGTACCTATTTTTGTTACTTCTCCTCCATAAATTCCAGTGATTCAACGGGCCTACTCTAGTTATGACTTACTATGCAAAGCAACAGGATTTCAGCCTTGCCAGGTTATTAACAGATTGTGTACCTCTAACCGTAATTCTTCTAGTGGTCCTCTGGGAACTCATAGCATTTCCTGCACCAACACAAAGCATATCTAGTACCTTCTAGAGCTATTTAATGACCTTTAGGCACAAGCCCTATCCATCCTATTGCACATTTTCCAAACCATCCTTCGACGGCTCTTCAGTTTCTTTTCACTGCCACGTAACAAGAGCATCAAGGAAATTTTTTTGTTCGTGAGAAGCATATTATCTGCCCATCACAATAGCTTAAAACTTCTCAAGTCTTCATTTTGTTCCCCTCCTGTTACTTAACGTTTGCATCATTAAAAAATATATTTTAAAGGATTTTTATCTCTTTTTTCTTGTAATGTTTTTGTTTGTATCTTCCAGGCCCCTTTCTTAGGGCTTATAGCTCTGAAACCTTTATTTTAAAAATGTGTTTCATAAGGAGCAAAAATTCCTTTATCGGATCAATGCACTCTCTCATTGGTCATGTTACTGGCTGGCCACGTATTCAGTAGACAGGCATGGCCCTGTGTACCTTTTTTTGTTCCAGAAGCAGAAAACATTCCACATAAATGACAACCCCATTTTGGGGTCCGCAGCTTGTCAAAGGAGCGGAGTAGGCTGGGGAAATTCTTTGGCTGAGGGTTTAATTATAGTTTGGGAAACAGTCCATCTGTGGCCAGCTCCAGAAGACACAACTTTGCAGTGTCACAAAGTCATGTCAGACTAAAACTACCATTTTCCATATTCACAGACCATCACCCAAACCACTTCTTTGCATGGCTTCTCAAAAGCAGACATGACCTGAACTTAATGGCTGAAATCCTGTCACATAGTTATGCAAATTGTGTAATTTTTAGAAATGAATTGCCATAAGTTAAGAAATCTTCATACACATTATACATTGCATACTGAGTCTTGCAACTTGGCATGCAACACATGAGGTCTATGGAGATTTCTTAACACGATTGACTTCTAAAAATTAAAACATTTGAATAAGCACACAATAGGATTTCAGCCAATGTTTAATCTGACTACATGTTCTTGGAGCGTAACTCCTGACTTGTTATCATTAATATGCTGCTCACCTTGAGGTTACATGGTGCACGGTCATACAGCAACATGTTCTGAAGTTGTATTTCAGATTATGCTGTATTTAAATATAGAGTAATCAAAGTTCTCTGCATTTATTCAAGAGGAAAGTTGCCCAATAGAAAGTATGGCTGGCAAATCAACCAACAGCAATATGTCTTTTATGGCTTTCTTGTTTTTGTAAGTGAAATGTACTTGAAGCTGGAGGAAAAATTGTTTCATTAATATATAATATTAGTTATGAGATGAAGATAGTTTGGATAAGTATGAATTCTGGTTAAATAAATTACAAATTATCTCACCAATCATTATTAACATTAATATCACTAATCCATGAAAAACATTTCAGCTTTTGTATAACATCTGTATTTCTTTCAGCCAGTTTTCAGGTTCCTCTCTTCCAAGGATTACTTGAAAAATAGTACTTCAGACAAAAGATCACACCCTATTTCACTTCTTTAGAATTTTTTTAAAATGGGCATTTTTCATCAGGCATTGTTCAAGGCTAAAACTTGTCATAGCATGTCAGATATCAGCATTGCAATACCTATTTATTCAGATTTCTAAAATGTAACAACATAAATCCTGCATGTGGCTGAACCAGTCTAGTCTCCAAACTTCTTCAGTAACTCCTGGGAGTGTAGGAGTTGGGCATTTGTACATATCTATTTCTGGTTCCCCTTCCTTCATCTCTTCCTGTACTTTTCCATGGGAACAAGTATACTTTTCTTTCTTTACTATAGGGTAGTAAATATCTATTGGGAAAAATGTGTCTTGTTGATGTAAAATAGGTCCACTAAAATTTCAAATTTTGTAGTTAATATGAGGGAATTTATAACAAAATGCTGTAGTATAAAACTAATTTTGTCAGTGATTTCCATGCCCTTATTCCTTGTTTGGAGCCAAAATGGCACCATACACATGAAAACCCCAAGGTTTACTGAAGTAGAGAAATACAATGGAGTATCCTGCAAGAGGACATGACACACTTGCTGATACCTAGGATATGCCATTCCATTCCTTTACTTTTGCAAATTTTGAGGTTTCTCCAAGGGATAGTTTTGAATGTGGGCTGTACACTCACAGTTGATTTAGGCCTTGCCCTCTGTACACTAGTTATGTGACCCCCCCCCCCAAACGGTTGGTGTCCAGCTTCCTAGAGGGATAAGCAGCGAAATTGGGCGATCACAAGGGATCAGTTCAGGTTCTGCGACTGCTTCCATCTGTGGAGCTCCCTTTCACAGAAGGCTATGTTGGCCCCCTTCCTTCTGTCTTTCTGTCAGCAAAGAGCTTGTTCTTCAGTCAAGCTTGGGGCAGTTGACTGGGCTGTAGAGAGAGCTTTTAATAGTGGATATGTATTTTTTTCAGTTTTTGTTTTTAAACTGTTTTCTCAAGTTTAATGGTCTCTTAATATTGTTATATGTTCTCTAGAATTTTTGATATTTTAATTTATGCATTTACTGTTCCTTTTCCCCTTCTATCTCATTTTGTAAGCTGTATTGAGTCTCTGAATAAGGAGAAATGGAGGATTCCATATGAATGAATGAATAAATGAATGAGAATAACTGGCAAAAGAAATTACTAGAACTAATTCCAAAGTTCAGTAAAGAACATACAGCTGATTGTAATTAATGTCCAAAGAGCCTGATCATAGATGTATATACAGCAATGGAAATACCAGACATACCTCTGTTTATGAATTTAATGCGTTCTCCGGGACGTTACGTAATGCGGAAAATTCGTAAACCAAAACGTGAATTGCCATAGGAACAGGGGCGGCGCTATAAACCTCCAGGCACAATGCATCCTGGGAAAATTGCTCCATAGAGCGAAAAAAACACGTAAACCGAGGCATTATTTTCAATGGATTTTCCTTCATAAACCGAAAATTACGTTAACCGAGGCGTTCATAAACCAAGGTACCACTGTAATAGCACTAAAAGTGTGTTACAACAAGAATAGGGTACTTATTATTTGTTGGAAGCACTAAAGTTAAAGTTAACAGAATATAGAGGTACAAAAATGCACAAGTTACTGTTACAGGTATTTTCTTTAGCTTTAAAAACATATTGCAATCCCATAGAAAAATGTTGGGGGCTTAGAAAAGTAGCAAATATGTTAAAGAGAATTCAAAGTAGTAAATTATAAAATATTCACGGTGGCTGTTGAACACCATAGGTCAGTCAAAACAGGATATTGCTTGTTTCCTCTTGGATTACATACTCTACAAATACCACCTAGTGGCTGTGATGGTCCATTACATGTTACCTTTCCATATTTTCCCACTACTTGCCAAGATAATTTCACATGCTTCTGAGTGTCAACTCTAGTTTAAAAAGAAACACTTGAACACATTTAGCTGTTACTGCACATTTGTTGGTCCTGCCAGTTTGGCACAATTCTATACAGCCATATATTTTTCTATGTGTAAATGTGTTCTGAATAACTTTCCCTGTGAGTTTTAAAAACTAGACTGTTCTCAACAGACTCCTGTTTGGGATTTTCATTTATCAAACCTTTACACTGGATTAAAAACAGATGTGGATTACTGGAAAATAACATGCACACCTATGAAAAATGTATAGGAAAGAAGTCATATTAATATGTTATGGCAATTACAATGAAGTCTAATGACAGCTCTTATTTGCCTCCTAACAAGTCTTATTTGGTGAAAGATTTCATGGACTGCAGCCTACATCATCAGATGTACCTCAGTGTTTGGATGGGAGGTGCATCTGGATTAACTAATTTTAATTCTTTTACATTTCCTTTTAAATAAAGAACTCAAGTAGAACATGGTCAATTTCCCCCCAGAGTTCCCCTTACTGCCACTTTGTCCACCAAGTCATCTCTACTGATTAGAATCAAGTCAAGGATAGCTACTTTCTATTCTCGAAGGCTTTCACGGCTGGGATCCGATGGTTGTTGTAGGTTTTTCGGGCTGTTTGGCCATGTTCTGGAGGTTTTTCTTCCTAATGTTTCACCAATCTCTGTGGCCGGCATTTTCAGAGGACAGGAGTTAGAATTCCTGAACACAGAGTTCTAACTCCTGTCCTCTGAAGATGCCGGCCACAGAGACTGGTGAAACGTTAGGAAGAAAAGGCCTCCAGAACACGGCCAAACAGCACGAAAAGCCTACAACGACAGCTACTTTCTTCCTCCACTTTTTGTAGCAGAAAATTATCAGCCACACAAGCCAGGAATTTCTTGGAAGAGCCATGTTTTGTAGAATTTGATTCCCAACAGATATTTGGATAATTGAAATCTGCTACACCTTGTCTCCACTTCATGGATCACTGCCTCGTCGTGGCGAAGCAGCTTGAGTAACTCAGAGAAGCTATGGGCTATGCCGTGCAGGGCCAACCAAGATGGACAGGTCATAGTGGAGAGTTCTGACTAAACGCGGTCCACCTGGAGCAGGAACTGGCAAGCCACTCCAGTATCCCTGCCAAGAAAACTCCATGGACAGAAACAAAAGGCTAAAAGATATGACACTGGAAGATGAGCCCCTCAGGTCGGAAGGCATCCAACATGCTACTGAGGAAGAGCGGAGGACAAGGACAAGTAGCTGCAGAGCTAATTAAGTGGTTGGGCCAAAGCCGAAAGGACGCTCAGCTGCAGACGCGCCTGGAAGTGAAAGGAAAGTCCAATGCTGCAAAGAAAAATACTGCATAGGAACCTGGAATGTTAGATCTATGAACCTTGGTAAACTGGATGTGGTCAAACAGGAGATGGCAAGAATAAACATTGACATCCTGGGCGTCAGTGAACTAAAATGGATGGGAATGGGCAAATTCAATTCAGACGATTATCATATCTACTACTGCGGGCAAGAATCCCGTAGAAGAAATGGAGTAGCCCTCATAGTTAACAAAAGAGTGGAAAAAGTTGTACTGGGATACAATCTCAAAAATGATAGAATGATTTCAATACAAATCCAAGGCAGACCTTTCAACATCACAGTCATCCAAGTTTATGCACCAACCACCCATGGCTGAAATTGACCAATTCTATGAAGACTTACAACACCTTCTAGAACTAACACCAAAGAAAGATGTTCTTCTCATTATAGGGGACTGGAATCCTAAAGTAGGGAGTCAAGAGATAAAAGGAACAACAGGTAAGTTTGGCCTTGGAGTTCAAAATGAAGCAGGGCAAAGGCTAATAGTTTTGTCAAGAGAACAAGCTGGTCATCACAAACACTCTTTTCCAACAACACAAGAGGCGACTCTACACATGGACATCACCACTCAGGTACAATCCAAACCAAATCCCTTATGAATACACAGTGGAAGTGAAGAACAGATTTAAGGAACTCGATTTGGTGGACAGAGTGCCTGAAGAACTATGGATGGAGGCTCGTAACATTGTACAGGAGGCAGCGATGAAAACCACCCCAAAAAAAAGGAAATGCAAGAAAGCAAAGTGGCTGTCCAACGAGGCCTTACAAATAGCGGAGGAGAGAAGGAAAACAAAATGCAAGGGAGATAGAGAAAGTTACAGAAAATTGAATGCAGACTTCCAAAGAATAGCAAGGAGAGACAAGAAGGCCTTCTTAAACGAACAATGCAAAGAAATAGAGGAAAATAATAGAAAGGGAAAAACTAGAGATCTCTTTAAGAAAATTGGAGATATTAAAGGAACATTTTGTGCAAAGATGGACATGATAAAGGACAAAAATGGTAGGGACTTAACAGAAGCAGAAGACATCAAGAAGAGGTGGCAAGAATACACAGAGGAATTATACCAGAAAGATCTGGATGTCCCGGACAACCCAGATAGTGTGGTTGCTGACCTTGAGCCAGACATCCTGGAGAGTGAAGTCAAGTGGGCCTTAGAAAGCATGGCTAACAACAAAGCCAGTGGAGATGATGGCATACCAGTTGAACTATTTAAAATCTTAAAAGATTATGCTGTTAAGGTGCTACACTCAATATACCAGCAAGTTTGGAAAACTCAGCAGTGGCCAGAGGATTGGAAAAGATCAGTCTACATCCCAATCCCAAAGAAGGGCAGTGCCAAAGAATGCTCCAACTACCGTACAATTGCACTCATTTCACACGCTAGCAAGGTTATGCTCAAAATCCTACAAGGTAGGCTTCAGCGGTATGTGGACCGAGAACTCCCAGAAGTACAAGCTGGATTTCGAAGCGGCAGAGGAACTAGAGACCAAATTGCTAACATGCGCTGGATCATGGAGAAAGCCAGAGAGTTCCAGAAAAACATCTCCTTCTGCTTCATTGACTACGCAAAAGCCTTTGACTGTGTCAACCACAACAAACTATGGAAAGTCCTTAAAGAAATGGGAGTGCCTGACCACCTTATCTATCTCCTGAGAAATCTATATGTGGGACAAGAAGCACCAATTAGAACTGGATATGGAACAACTGATTGGTTCAAAATTGGGAAAGGAGTACAACAAGGCTGTATTTTGTCTCTCTGCTTATTTAACTTATACGCAGAATACATCATGCGAAAGGCTGGACTGGATGAATCCCAAGCCGGAATTAAGATTGCTGGAAGAAATATCAACAACCTCAGATATGCAGATGATACCACTCTGATGGCAGAAAGTGAAGAGAAATTAAAGAACCGCTTAATGAGGGTGAAAGAGGAGAGCGCCAAAAATGGTCTGAAGCTCAACATCAAAAAAACTAAGATCATGGCCACTGATCCTATCACCTCCTGGCAAATAGAAGGGGAAGATATGGAGGCAGTGACAGATTTTACTTTCTTGGGCTCCATGATCACTGCAGATGGTGACAGCAGCCACGAAATTAAAAGACACCTGCTTCTTGGGAGGAAAGCGATGACAAACCTAGACAGCATCTTAAAAAGCAGAGACATCACCTTGCCGACAAAGGTCCGCATAGTCAAAGCTATGGTTTTTCCAGTAGCGATGTATGGAAGTGAGAGCTGGACCATAAAGAAGGCTGACCGCCGAAGAATTGATGCTTTTGAATTGTGGTGCTGGAGGAGACTCTTGAGAGTCCCCTGGACTGCAAGGAGAACAAACCTATCCATTCTGAAGGAAATCAACCCTGAGTGCTCACTGGAAGGACAGATCCTGAAGCTGAGGCTCTAATACTTTGGCCATCTCATGAGAAGAGAAGACTTCCTGGAAAAGACCCTGATGTTGGGAAAGTGTGAAGGCAAGAGGAGAAGGGGACGACAGAGGACGAGATGGTTGGACAGTGTCACTGAAGCTACCAACATGAATTTGACCCAACTCCGGGAGGCAGTGGAAGACAGGAGGGCCTGGCGTGCTCTGGTCCATGGGGTCACGAAGAGTCAGACATGACTTAACGACTAAACAACAACAACACCTTGTCTCTCTGGAATTCTTGCAATTTGTTTTTTAATGGTTTTATCCACATCTTCTCCTTCATTGGGCAGTCACTCTCCCATCACCTACCAATTTCACCATAGAATCTATAGCAGTGGTCCTCAACCTTTTTCGGTCTGCGGACCATTGGGGGGGGGGCCAAGCGCCATGCGCGGACTGGTTGGTGGGTGGGGCACCCCCGCGCTCATGGGTGGGTGTGTCCCGCTCCTGCTACCCATTCCCCCAGCGCCCCTAGCAGGAGAGCAGCGCCCCTTCTCTGCAGGGAAGCTGCCGCAGGGCAGCCCGCCTGGGAAGCGCCGACGGCCGGTCACCGGGCTCGGCGCCACCCCACCCAGGGTGAGCGGCCGATCCTGCTGCTTCCTGCCCGGCCGCCTCTTCCAGGGTGGGAAAGGTGGGCCGGGCCGGGCCGCACGGGGCGCTGCTGCTCATCCACGGAAGAGGTTCCTGGAGGGCGGCTTCCCCGCCGCCATCCCCGAGCGCGGCTCACCTTCCGGGGCCTCCCGTCGGAGACTCACTCCCGTCCTTGCAGTGGCGGCTGCATCGCTCATGGTGGCCCTGCCCGGCAGCCCTCGCCTCCTCCTTCTCCGGCAGGGGAAGCATCCCCCACCGCCGGAGCCCCGCTTCCCTCACGCAGCAGGGAGGGAGGGGGACGCGCCAACCTTGGCTCCAAGACGCAGCCCTTGCAGTTGCTGGAGCAGGAGAGGCCCTGACTTGACCGTCCATTCGGGCGGCTGGCGTGAAGGAAGCCGAGCCGGGGGCCACGGGGCGGGAGCATCGTCTGCTGCTGTTCACCAGGCGGGTCAGGTTGGAAAAAGCCGCCGCTTCCTTCACGCCAGCGCCCGAATGGACCCCCGGTCAAGGCAGGGCCTCTCCTGCTCCAGCAACCGCAAGGGCTGCGTCTTGGAGCCAAGGTCGGCACGTCCCCCTCCCTCCCTGCTGCGCGCCGTCTGTTGGCGGGGGATGCTTCCCCTGCCGGAGAAGGAGGAGGCGAGGGCTGCCGGGCAGGGCAGCCATGAGCGATGGAGCCGCCGCTGCAAGGGCGGAAATGAGACTCCGGCGGGAGGCCCCGCTTCCCTCGCCGACAGTCCATTCTTTCCAACCCGACCTCGCTCCCGCCCTTGCAGCGGCGGCTCCGTCGCTCATGGCGGCCCTGCCCGGCAGCCCTTGCCTCCAGCAGCGGAAGCATCCCCCACCACTGGAGCCCCGCTTCCCTCACCGATGGACGGTGTGCAGCCGCCCAGGCTGCGTCTTGGAGCCAAGGTCGGCGCATCCCCCTCCCTCCCTGCTGCGCACTGTCCATCGGCGAGGGAAGCGGGGCTCCGGTGGCGGGGGATGCTTCCCCTGCTGGAGAAGGAGGAGGCGAGGGCTGCCGGGCAGGACCGCCATGAGCGACGGAGCCACCGCTGCAAGGGCGGGAGCGAGGCTCCGATGGGAGGCCCCAGAAGGCGAGCCCCACTCGGGGGCAGCGGAGGAGGAGAAGCCGCCCTCCTGGAACCTCTTCCACGGATGAGCAGCAGCGCCCCATGCAGCCCGGCCCACCTTTCCCGCCCGGGAAGAGGCGGCCAGGCAGGAAGCAGCAGGATTGGCCGCTCGCCCTGGGTGGGGTGGCGCCAAGCCCGGTGGCCAGCCGTCAGCGCTTCCTGGGCAGGCTGCCCCACGGCAACTTCCCCGCAGGGAAGGGGTACTGCTCTCCTGCGAGGGGCACTGGGGGAACGGTTAAGAGCGCAACACGCCCCTCCGCAAGCACGACACGCCCCCCGGGGGCGGGGGGTGGAGACTCATCTCCGCGGTCCAGTTCCGGCAAGCCCACAGACCGGCACTGGGCCGCGGACCGGGGGTTGACGAACCCTGATCTATAGTACTCTCTAAGACAGTTGAAATTCTACTAATAAAAACCACCTTACAGTCATTATGTTTTCTGTTTCATCAATTTAAAAAATTCAGTGCAAAAAACAGTAGTATTCTTGCATGAATAAGAAATCAATTGAGTCAAATGTTTTTACTCCAGCTCCAAGAATCCCTACCCAGCATAGCCAGTGGTAGAGAATTACAGGTATTATAACTCCAATACAAACAGAGAGCCAAAAGTCTCTCAGTCCTGAACTAACTAATGAATATAACACTAATCTTTGTGCAAATGACATGGCCGTGAAATATCTCATAACTCGACATACAGCACTTCTAAGGATGTTTCAAGCCACATGATCATTGGGCAGAAGTAGTTGATGGCGAAGCCAAAGAAAGATGAATGTTATCTGCTTATGGGTATCCTTGAGTAACAAAAAATGCCTGGTTCTTTGAATGTGTTTTATAACAGAACAGGCAAACTCAGCCTCTCAGCTTTTCACATCACCCAGGAATCTTGGGAGTCCGGAAGGCAAATTACATTTAAATGGCATATTTCACCCCTTGTAGATTTTATTGTGAAACTGGAAGGCAGGGGACACACATTGGGGCCTGAGAGAAGAGCCTCCTAGAAGCAGGTGGAGTTCGATGTCATCAGCATACTGGTGGTACCAGATCATAAAATTCTGGACAGTCTCTTTCATGTTTTTAAATGTATATGTGCAATAGCATGGGAAATCATGAAACCCGAGACACTTCACAGGCTAATGGTCAAGATGTTGAACAGGAGTCCCCCCAGCACCACTACAATTCACAAAGTGAAACCACGCAAGGGAAAATCCCAGAAGCTGACTCCTTTTTTCATCACATAACCACTTCTCATCCAAACACAAAGCAATTGTCAGGACTGTTTTTCAACAAGTGTGAATAGTATTGAGCAGAAGAGGGTATCCTGTAGACCAGGGGTTCCCAACCTTTTTAACCCCGTGGACCAGCTGGGGAAGGTGGGGCACCCCCTCATGCTTGCGCGCATGCACGAAGGAGCACTCTCTCTTGCAGGCTCGTGCGCATGCGCGAAGGAGCAGGAGGGTGCTCATGCGGGTGCGTGGGCACTCGTGCGCATGTGCAAACGGCAGTGCTGCGTTCGTGCGGGCACTCGGGCGCATGCACAAACGGTGGTGCAGCACTTGTGCGCATGCGCAAAAGAGTGGGGGAGCGGTTGCGTGGGTGCTGGCGCACACGTGCATGCGCAAAGGGGCTGTGCGGGGGCGGGGTGGAAGGTCTGTCTCCACAGCCCAGTCCGGCTCGGGCCATGGACCGGCACCGGGCCGCTGACCGGGGGTTGGGGATCTCTGCTGTAGACCATCTTGACTGCTTGCATTGGTGTTGTCAACATTCAAGCTGCCCTTTGCTATGTAAAGCTTGGCATTTGACATGGGAATATTTGTATACGAATACCTCCCCACAGGTGGAGATAACGAGGGTCCGGCCCCCTGGGGCCGGACTGTCCACTGACCCTTCCACTGCTGCTGAGGGCTCCGCGCTCCCTTCCTATCACTCCAGAGCTCGCAGTCAGCTAGCCACTCCTGGCAGGAGGCGGAACAACGAGCCTCCCTGCCAGGTCAAAGAGTGGCTCACAGACCGGGCGCTCTGGAGCGATTGGAAGGGAGTGTGGAGCCTGCGGCAGCAGCGGAAGGGTGAGTGGATAGTCCGGCCCCAGGGGGCTGGACCCTTATTATCTCCACCTGTGTGGGTGGAGATCTCTACTTGGCATTCTTTTTCCTGCTGGCACTATATTTTGCAGCAATATTGGGCCATTTCCTGGCTTTTTTAATTGTGAGTAGAGAAGCACAATACCCCACGTTCATAAACTGGAGTTTTTTAAAAATAATTCAATATTAATTCAGATGTTCTCAATGGAACACCAAGCTCATCCTCCTGTATTGCAATGCAGGAATATGTATTTTTGACACATACTGTGACTTCGCCATTCCTATTGTTTCTGTTCTTTTTGAACTATTTATTTACTTCAGTTGCTGGTATTCCACTCATGGGAGTCATCCCACCAATTTTCAGTTATCTCTGTCAAGTAATATTTATCCTCCTAAACTAAGATTCTCAGTTCTTTTTTCTCATACTCCTGGCATTTGTATATAGGCACTGGAGACTGTGTGATTTGTGGCCGGATGTCACAGTCCAGCATATCCCAGGCAGTCCCGCACCAGGGGCAAGGGCACCAGGACCCAGTCCACCACACAGCGTCTCAAGTCCCACAGCACTCACTGAACAGCTGGTTGTGACTAAGCAGAGGCAGGAACACAAGGCTGAGAACACGGAGCAGGAACCAGGTGCAGTGGGCAAGCAGCAGCAAGAGCAGGGGCCAAGACGGGAACAGGAACAGAAGCAGGAATGCTGGAGCTCAGGAGCAACAAGGCAGTAAACACAGCACAGCCAGAAGACCTTTGTTGCTGAGGCAAGTTCTGGGAGGGAAGAACCACTCCTTCAATAGGCCTTCCCTCCAGGCCTCCAGGTGAGCCTCATGAGTGGCCCAGCAGCTGCCACACAGGCCAGGGCCTGAGCCTGCAAACACCAGGCCACTCCTGGCTCAGGTTGGCCCTGATCCTGCAGCTCCCAGGGTGGTACAGGACAGATCTTGACACCTGCTTTCCTTTGTTATATAAGGAGCAATGGATAGCAATGGAAGAATTCACCTGATCACACATCATCTCCACAGCTACATATTAGGTGGAAGGAGCCACAGAGACTATGTTCCATGATGATGGTTAAATTGTCTGTAGTCGCTAGGACCACCTTAACCTTGATGCACTACCATACACTTTGTGACTACTCCTGAACAGCAGCTACACTGAAAAGAAGCACGTTGAATGTATAAATGTCGCGTTCTAAGCCAAATCAGCAAGGACATGGTCTGATGGAGATATGAAAGCACACATTGAGGGTCAGGCCATGGTAACTGATACTGCTGCATCCAGGATGCTTGTTTTCCAAAGCTGAAGTGTGATCCATGCTGGAAATGCAGCATAAGCTGACAGGTCCATTTCTTTACACCACAGTCCTAGTTAAAATCACATACACAAAGCTGTATTTGCTGTAGGAAGCAAGCAAGGAATTTGTTAGGGAGGGATTTTTGTCAGGAGCACTGCACAGACATTAAGATTTCAGCTGTGGGGAGGTAAATGTCAAAACGAAAATCAAAAGAATGCACAGTATTACCATACGAACTGCCAGAATGCCATGTATACTTAAATACAAGGCCTGTACACTTAAATCTTATTCCTTTGAGTTTTTTTGGAGTTGGGTATGAATATTAGGGTGAAATTAAAAGACAAGGCTAACAGTTGGTCAGAAATGAATCATATCTGCATGAGAGTTCAGGGATTGGATCAAAAATACATGAAATTAATAAGAAATTACCTTGAACATGGGAAAAATTAGAGGAAACACTACTCATGGTGATTATTTTTATTTTATTTGGCATGCCTTACTAGATGATTGTGTTGATTTCACACACACAAATGAAGCATTCTGAAATATTAACAGTGCATTTGCTTTACTGCTTGCCCTATTTTAGTGCATTTATAGATCCCAGAATGAGGTATATGGTTGGTAAAATTCCATTAAATTCAAAGTGCAAAATGAATAAATTCTTCTCAGTAAGCATCTTTATTAGATCCTATTAACAAAATTTAGTCTTGAGAATCGCTGAATCTGTAATAATAGTTGTGTTGTTCGTTTTTAAGCAGCATCTATTTTCCTTCATCCCTAATTTACAAACTGTGTTCAAGGGCAAGAAGCATTTTTTAATGACTGCATATTTATTTTGTTCAGGAGGTAGATTGTTTTCTACACTGGAGTAACTCTAGCTGGTCTCATGAGACTTCTCAGAACAATTAGACAAATCCCACTCGTTAACAATAAGGCACCTGATGTATATCCTAAATAAATAGCACCTCCATTTCTTTGTGCAGTTGGCCTCAAGGGCAGATGGAAAGATTCAGGAAAGCGAATACTTGCATTTACTGACACCGAGTAGACATTCCAACTAACGGGGACAAAGATACAGATGCCAGAAAGCAGGTAAAAGATTCCTCCAGCCATGAATAACCACCAAGCCCGTATGTGGGTAATTGTGAGATATAAAAAGTTCCATGGAGATGCAAATGAAAGTAAGAGCCCCCAAAAGGCAAAGAGTGAGGCAGCAACTATCAAGATCTGACCAAGCTTCATTTCCACCGGCAAGAACTTTTCAAAAAATGTGAACCGGTGACAACACAGTGTGTGAGACTTATCAGATGCGTTTAAATAAGGAGGAAAGCAGATCTGCCATATTCCCACGCGGGCAATGCCAGTACTATATACACTGCTTTTTTTAATAAGCCACAATCTCCAGTCTGTTTGTGACATGGTAACCATCGACAGAAGGCAGCCTGCACATCCTGTTGAAAAGCCAACTAGTTGCAAAGCATACCGAGCTTCAGCTGATATTCGCTGGGATGGTTCGAGAAAGTTCACCGAAAAGACAAAGAGTCCTGGCAGAAAAAATTAATTGGTAATTATTTTACTTACATAGTTTATTATCTCTAGCTATAACTTCCCTAATCAATGTCAATGCTATAAATCTTGTCCCTTATTAACACTAGTATATTAGATTTGTCTGGTCCCATTACCTGCTGTTAATTGATTATTGCAGTGATCGTTTTAATCTTTTGGGCCAGAATCTTGTTGGTAAAAAGCACACACACAACAGGAACTGCACAAATTGTTTCGCCCATTTGGCAGGGTGTCTATCATATGTGTGTAACTATTCAGTATAGCAAGTTATCATGAGAATTAAACGTGGGAGTATCATCTTGGCAGTGGAGTATGTCCAGATTCTGGATTGGCCCACCCCATCCTAGCCTTTGACTTGAAAAGGAAAGACATCAGCCTTTTTCAGTTTTAAATGGATGTCTGCAAGACAGTTCGAAAGCATGCAAAGGTGAGTAGATAAATAGGTACCACCACGGTGGGAAGGTAACTGCGTTCCGTGTCTAGTCGCGCTGGCCACGTGACCACGGAAACTGTCTTTGGACAAACACTGGCTCTATGGCTTGGAAACGGGGATGAGCACCGCCCCCTAGAGTCGGACATGACTGGACTAAATGTCAAGGGGAACCTTTACCTTTACCTGCAAGAATGCGTGGAAATGTGCCAGATCCTCAGTGGTGTTCCATGTTCTGGCAATGCTCCAAAGCTAATGCACAATTTGTTGTGTCTGAGAAGGGCCACATTTATCTCCATTGGTATTTCTGGCACAGAGAAGAATCCTGATTAACAAAATATCAAAGTATTCAAAAACTGACAAAGGATGAAGGTGGCCCCCTTCAGACTCAGCAAATTGTAAATGCTGATGATATGTGCTATATTACTGGAGGCAGGCTATCAACTAAGATTCCCACTAGCCTGTTCATAAACACAAGAAGATTATTTCCCGAGTCTTCCTAATTTTGATCTACCTCCTGGCTTCACCTTGATGGTTGCCCCACTGAGTGGGCTCACTGATAGTTATCCCTGCTGGTAGCAAATTGAGGTGCAGACAGGAAAATGTGTAACATTCTAGCATAATGACACATGGTAAATTGTAATAGATGGTAAGGAGATGAATGGAACTCGGAAATTTATTTATTCAAAGTCAAAGCATTTAGCCAGTATTCCCTACAATACTTCTCAAGTGTATCAATTAGAGATATGATATTTGTATTCATCACCTGGGGGAGACTAATACGAATATCGCCATTACAGGTGGCTGGACCGATTGGACCTTCCCCCCAGAACCAGGCAGTCCACTTACTGCTTGTGGCATGGTGTGTGCGGCCTTTGTTGTTCATGCTGCACCAATCACTGAAGTAGCCCAGCCAGGGCTTCTCCACCTCCCTGTGCTGCTGACCAATCCAGCAATGAGGTGGGATGATGACTCTCCCTGCTCAGCTGCTGAGCAGCAGAGCAGGGAGGTGGGGAAGCCCTGGCCAGGCTAATTTTACGATTGGCGCAGCACAAATTATGACAGCCGCACGTGCCACAAGCAGTAAGTGGACAGCCTGGTTCTGGGGGGAGGGTCCAATCAGCCCAGCCACCTGTGATGGCACTATTCATATTGGTCTCCCCTGGGAGACAAATACAAATATCCCATCTCTAGTATCAAACAGAAATTCTTCTGAGCTCTAACTGGAAATGCCATGGACTGAACTTGAAACTTTTTATCATAGGACAGTGGCTCTAAAGCGAGACTAGCCATGCAGCTGCCACTTGTTGCAGAACGTGAAACACAAGATGTTTTGTTAATAAAAAAATAGCTCCTCAGTTAATTAAAGTTGGATACATGCATGCAAGTTCATGTGCTAATGAACAATGGGCATGAGTTGATCCTAAGGAATTCCACAAACTGTAAATTATATGCAGAGTACTTTTTCTTCATAGGACAGGGATTGTGAACCTTCAGTGCTCCAGATATTTTGGACTACAGTGGTGCCTCGCTAGACGATGTTAATCCGTTCCACGAGGATCGCTGTCTAGCGAAAACATCGTCTAGCGAAGCACGTTTTCCCATTGGAATGCATTGAAATCGCTTCAATGCGTTCCAAGGGAAAACGCAGTCGTCTTGCGAAATTTCCCATAGGGAAACCTCGTCTAGCGAGTGAGGGTCCCCATAGGAATGCACTGACAGCTGCACTGACAGCTTTTGACCACTAGTCGGCGCACTCCTATGGGGAAACCTCATCGTCTAGCGAAATTCCCCATAGGGAAACATCGTTTTGCGAAGCGCAGTAGCGCTCGCAAAAAGGCATCGTCTAGCGATTTCCTCGTCCTGCGAGGCAATCGTCTAGCGAGGCACCACTGTATAACACCCATGGTCCTGTATCACTAGCAATACAGATTGGGGATTCTGGGACTTGTAGTCCAACACATCTAGAGCACCAAAGGTTCGTCGTCCCTGCCGTAGGATCTAGCTGACGATGAAATGGGAAAGGCAGATTTCTTAGCAAGCTCTTTCAGGAGTATACCTGTAACAACAGAGTGTTCAAGTAATTCTGTTTTTTTGCTAGAAGTATTACAATGAAATTGTAAGGAGAGACAATGCACTTATAAAACCATACCATGTGCCATTCTGGTTCTCTTCTATTTCACAATGTGTTTCACCCGGTCATTTTTGTCCTTTTCAGATAAAGTGTTGCAATGCCTCTACCTATAAGGAAAATTATCATTTTGTATTTTAAAGAACTTTTAAATGTTAAAGAAATTTTGGTCTGAATCCAATTGCTAGTCCCAAACACAGTTGACCCATTAAATCAATGGATTTACATAAGCACTCAGCAATCAACATGGACTATATTAACCACTACGGTACATTGTTCTCAGCTGGCTGTATAGAACAGCCTACGGAAGAGAAAATATGAGAAGCGAGGCCATTCCATCACCTTTGTTTCTGGAAATGTTCCACCACCTTTCTGGAAAGCCTTTCAGTTTTAAGTTCAGAGAATGGTGAAAAATGCTGATCTGGAAACAGAAGTCTAGATATTAAGGACAGCAGGGATTAACATATCTTGGTTACACATTTTAGCTGGACAGACAACTAAATCCAACTTCCAAGAGAAGATCTAGGGTTATGGCTGAGATCAGTTGCTGCGGAGATGCAACCTCTGTCTTCAGAGGAGTGAGCATACAGTCTCGGAACACTTTACAGCATTGATTTTGAAAGCTGGGTTCCAGATGCTATTGGACTACAGCTCCCAGAATTCTGAACCATTGTCCAGGCTGGCTGGGGCTTCTGAAAGTTGAAGTCCTTCCACATGTGAGGATTCTAATTTGAGAACCATTACCTTACCCTCAGAGGGGCTTCACTCTGAGTTCCAAAGAGATTAATGTGAGATTTAAAGTAGTAGCTATGACTGGTTGTAGACCAAAACTATTTGTATCTTGAACTATGAGACCAAACTCAAAGGAATCAAGGAACAGGGTGGGGAACCAACCTTGACAAGGAGTTCAGCTTGACTTAGGCTTCTAGTCTGGGGTTGTCCCAAATTCAACCTTAAACCTGAATGTTCAGGAGAAACCCATAGCCAGGAAGACTTTTGCAGCCCTTGGATCAGCGCATCAGCTGTTCTGCTTCCTAGGAATTCTGGATCTGGCCATAATTAGACTTGTCTTCGTTACATCATGACTGAGTGAGAACAATGTGCTGTGTGTTACTTCTTTGTTGCAGCCGCTGAGTTGCCTGAAGAGTTACCGTTCTCCTTATGAACCTGGAGATTAATGAAAATACACATATGATATGTGCATGTGTACATGTTTCTCAGCTTTGTTAGTTACCCAGTCCCCTGGGGTATTGGGGTGACATGCCATTAAGCATAATTTTTGAAATCTGTGTTATTCAAGGAAAATACACGAAAATCCAAGGAAACATAGACAAGGGGCAAAATGGTTGAGAAAGAAACATGAGCCACAGTTAGAGATGGGAACAAGCTGGTTAGCCTGGTTCATCCCAGTTTGTAAAGGCGGCGGCACAGGTGGTGCTGCTCCCCTCCCCTGCCCCCTCTGTCTCAAACAGCCCCCCACCAAGCCCAGCTTGCTTGCTTCCCCCCCCCCCCCACTTCCTCGGCTAATCTCCCAGTCACAAGCAAGAGTGCAAGCTTTTCTGCCCTGCCCTTTTGTCGGAGTGAGAGATCAGCTGGGATGGCAGGGCAGAGAAGCCTGAGCTGTTGCCGGGACTGGAAGATCAGTTGAGGAGGTGGAAAAAACAAGCGAGCTGGGCCTAGCAAGTGGCTGTTTGAGCCAGAGGCGGGAGGGGAGGGGAGCAGCACCACCTGTGCGGCCGCCTTTATGAACTGGGATAAACTGGTTTGTGCCCATGTCTAGCCACAATCAGAGACCCTGGATGAAGAGAATTAAAGCAGTTTTTCAGGGGCAGAGGTGGTGTCAACTATCATAAGAAGCAGATGTTGAAATTGCACTTTTACTATATAAATAATGGTGTTAATCAAAAGGCCAGAGAGAACAAAGAATTGTATGCCTATCGATAAAAGAGGTATTAATGTAGGTGCTACTTTAGGCTCATTAACTGGGGAAATGGCAGTTTAGCTAGTTCAACAGCTAGCCATAATGCTATAATCACAATTACGACAGGCTATGTTGGCTAGGGGATTGTGGGATTCATAGTCCAAAAAAGGCTTTTCTAACTCTGCTTTTGTTGGAGGAAAGGAGAGGGCTTTCTTTTTTTGCCTTGCACAGACCAAGGAGTAGCCTTGGCTTCAGCCTCGGTGTCTTCTAGACACTCTGTCCGATCCTTCATGTGCCTGGCAAAGCAGTTTTACAATCTTTGGTTCACAGTGAAGGTGTTCTTACATTGTTTGTTAATACTGGTTTTGCCTCTTCACATTCAGGTTATCACTAATACTCATCTTAAGTGCCTTGGGCTTTTGTTTTTGTTTGGAGAGTCAAGATATAAATGTTTCAATTAAATATATATTATGACTGAATAGCACAAAATATTTGTATTACTTAGCAAAGTGTTGATTCTTTTATTTTCCAGCATTACAATGACTCCTTCCCTCCCTCTAGTGTCTCTTCTGTAGTACAACACAAATTACAATAAATCCAAAATGATAGATGTCTTCTGTTCCATGGTCATTTTTTAAAATAATTCAAACAAAACAAAACACCTGTCTCTATCCTTCTAGCTCTAGATTCCTATCTCTGAAATTATACAATCTTTTGTAGCATGTTTAGGCATCTTTTCCAAAATCCCAATTGCTTGCATCAAGAAATCACCCAGGAAAATTAGGTGCCAGTAACATTGATATACGATCATTTACCTTTTGACTACAATGGAGTGAGACCATCTGTATTGCTCACCAAGGGTGGATCTACTATGGAACTAATGAAGCTTACTCTTCAGGGCCCCTAACCCCAGGCATTAGTCCACATTTTTTTTTTTAAAGTAGGGTGATCTGTCATGGAGCAACCCCACTGAAGAAGATAACAGTGGCTACCCAGATCTTGTTGCTGATTGCGAAGGGACCACATAGCAGTTAAAGCTTCAGGGGCCCCAAAAATGTAGGTCTGCCAGTGCTGCTTACACATCCAAATTGTTGTTACATTGTGTGTTCAAGCTGGAACATGTGTCAAGACAGAACTATAAGCCTTATAATTTGGGATGAGAAAAAGGTGAGCACCCAAGTATGAAAACCATCGGACATAATAACATCATAATTTTTCTCTGACACCTCTGACCCTGAGATTTGCCTCCCCATCTCTGGGGTGAGGGTGTTTTTCTCATAGAGATTATTACTTGTCCAACCGCAACATTTGTGTAAGCAGGATAATCCCATGTTGTTATGAAGATAGGGCTTCTCACTAAGCAGAAGTGCAAGAGGAGAATGAATATTGGCTGCTATTCTAGTGTTTTTCAAAATATGTTCTTGGAACCCGCAGTTTATGCTTTGGAACCTCAGCAGGGATTCAGTATTTAAAGAATCAGTAACAGCAAGCAACCTTCTAAGTGAAGCTGCTTGGAGTGCCATTTTGATTGTAGCTACCAAAGTGTTGGCATATCCTAGGGTGCAATCTCAGCTCATAGCAACAGTTAAAATCAGCAAGTTTGTCCTTTGTTTTGAATCAATTGACTGAGTGAAGTTGAACGCCTCAGAATGTCAATGATCCACAGACTAATTATGTAGTGTATAAATCAATGTACAAAGATCTCATGTTGAAATTTTGTGTGTTTCTAAAAAATAACCGGTCCTAAGTTGGCCCCCAGATCAACGGAAAAGTAATGAGAGGTTTCACAGTGACACATGCAATCCAGGTTAACCCAGTTGTCTTATTAAGAACAGTGCTATTCATACATCACCTCTGCTCTTCCTCAATAACCACTCAAGTGCCTTGTAACCTAGGAGTCTCATCTTCTAGCATTATCCTCAAGGTGCTCTTGTGACCATTGTAAAAGGTGAATTTCCTACGCCTAGAAGATCCCACATGTAGCAGTTCACTTTGTTGATGTTTTTGTAATGCCAACGTCAAAAACGTTTCTTGAAGTGGAAAGCATAAAAGTACTGCAAGGTGGTTTCGTTTTGTGCAAACCCAGCATTCTAGGGCAAGCATACCACAACTAAGCATTCTTAAGCATAATTTCAGTTACCCAGCTATGGTCCAGTGTTGCAGGCTTACCCCAATTTAAAAACAAAAACAAAAAACAACCAAAGTTTTTTACTCCATACAATAATTTAATTCAATAAATATTTTTAATAAAAAGTAAATGTAGAAGCTGATTCCTGTAAGAAAATAGAAAAACAGAAAATAAACACAGCTGTTCTCTTTTAGACACTGGAAACAGTTTTGGCAAGAGTTTGCAACTTTGAAAACATTCTACAAGGTAAAAATAATTAACATTTAGTCAGCAATTCCAAAATTGCAGCCAGTGCCATCAGGTCCTAAGCAATAAAGATTTCCTTGGACAGCTGGATGTTCTTCTCAACAATGGTATCCTAGATAAAACAGGTTCTTCAGATCCCAATCCTGAGGCATCCAACCATGATGCCTGTGATGCTATGTGCTACACTCTCCACTGAATACCAGCCATTAACATTACACACATGCTCCAGCATATAAGGGCAAGCAAAAGACGACAGAAGCAGAAGCAAGATACTTGGACCAGCCAGGGTGAAACCACCGACTTTTCGTATTTGACAGCATTTCCTTTGCTATCCAATTGTCCATGACAACATTTGCAGATTGTCTGCACAGCATCTATTGATGGAGTTATGGAAATGCAAGTACTACAATATATGAGCGTTCCCTACAGTTTGAATAACTAGTGATATCTTCTATCCAAGGCTGTGTCACAAATATGAAAGAAGAACCTTCTTCTACGCCAAATGGCCCTATCCCATTTAAAAACATAGTAATGGAAAGACTCCTGTTTCTTCACGTATAGGTGACAGAAGGACCAGTTCTTCCTCATCAGTTCCCTGCTTGACAGTGCACGCTGCACTCAGGACACCCAAGCTTCCAAAACTGCAGTCTCTGATAAACATTCAGAAAAAGCCATTGGAAAAAGCAGCTAGCTATTTGGTCACCACCTGCATGGCTATGACTCTGGAGAGCTGTGCTTTTCGATGCTTCTCACCTGGCTCTTCTGGAAGTTGAGTCACGGCCACTGGACTTTCTTGAAACGCTGAAACGTTTCGCTACTCATCTAAGCAGCTTCTTCGGTCTAATAAGAAAGAAGTCCAGTTGCCATGACTCAACTTCCAGATAACCTCACCTGGATGACTGAGAATCTTCACAGATACCTGGCTCTTCTTTGCCCTCCTTGAATCTGTATGTCTTCTGCCATCTGACCTCTTCCCTTGTGTCCCCTTTACCCAGTCTACATCTTTGCCTGTTGTTGCTATTTTGCCATTTGTTTTAATGACAAATATGTTACTACAATGAAAGGGTGGAGGATTTAGCAGTATGCATGCAATGGGCACTTCAACCAGACAATATAACACCAGAGGATTTTCAAACGTGTTCCCGATCTGAGAGAGGAGTCTTCAAGACTATCTGGGATCTTTCAGATGTGCTCCTGTTGTGAGAGACAACACCAGGGCATGCTTTGAACTGCGTGCTATAGCGACTGTCTTAAGATTTCTGAAATGGTTTTAAATGCTGCCAGGATCCAAATGAAAGGTTGATTCTATCATATTCAGATGTCTTGAACTGTCTTTATTATGGACCTTAATTTGCTAGAGGAACCTTTCAGATATTTTGGTCTATAGCTTCTAAAATCCCTTAGTTTTGTCTATGCTAGATAGTGCTAGTGGGATTTATACAACTGACACATAATATAGGTAAATAGAAGTTGTAGGACTTAAATATAATTTATACAGTACTGACAAAAACTATTAATAGCAGTTGCCCTCTCTCTTCTGCTGTCTGTATCTTAAACCTTGGGTTATTGTTCTTTGATAATTTAGTCAATTATCTGGTTTTCATCCCTGGAAAAAAGATTGGGCACAATTTTTCTGTGAAATAGCAGTTCAGTAGGAGATTCCTCCAGAACATGAAGCAGTCCCAACTCTGTGGGTTAGAGCAGTGGTCCCCAACCTTGGGCCTCCAGATGTTCTTGGACTTCAACTCCCAGAAATCCTGGCCAGCAGAGGTGGTGGTGAAGACTTCTGGGAGTTGTAGGCCAATAACATCTGGAGGCCCAAGGTTGGGGACCACTGGGTTAGAGTATAAATATGGGTGCCAATCCAAGTCCTTTAACTCCAGTTCTTGAAGTTAGACAAAAAGAAAAAGTTTTATCCTTAGTTCTTCCTCTATAAAGTAAGAAATACAATCACTCCCAAAAATATGCAGTATGTCCCACCGAGAAGGTATAAATTTAAACTGGCTTATTGCACGCTGTAAGGTAGTACCTATTCTACAAATAGTAGTCATTTCTGTCAAGTGGAAAAATGTGAAAAGTCTGTTTGCGACAAGGATTCTCGAAATGTCTCTCCAGTTCCCTTGAGTGGTTCTACTAGAGTCTAAGACAGGAGATGAAAGTATGTAGCACATGTGTTCCCCTCAGAATGCTTTGCTCTGTTAATGAAATTTCTGGTTGAAAAAGTTAAAATTTCTGGTGAGAAGTGGTCTTCCTTAAAAGAATCTGCCATAATTTGCAAATTCAATTATTTTGTTTTCTTATTGGTCTTTGGCACATAAGCACATTATTCCTTCCTAGCTTTGATGCCTGAGACACCAAAGAGTGCATCAATTACGTCTCGTCAACACAATCCTGATTTCAGCTCTATCGACAAGTTGGTTACCTTATTATCTTAGTTTGACCACTAGAGGGTGTGAGGGAACTTTTTCAATTAAAAATGAAACTTGAAAGAATGTCCATTGCAGCAGCAAATACATATAAATCCTTCTCTGAAAATTAGCTTTGTATTGTGGTTGATAGTGCAACAGACAGATTAAAGCCTATGATAATCCAAGGTGTAGATTTCTGTTTTTCCGAAGTCCCTTCTCCCATTCACTCCAGATTGAAAGTAAAGTGGAGAATGTGTTATGTGAATTGTCACGGTGGCTTCTGGCACCATGCAAATAAATCACTGAAAGAATGAGTAACTCACCTGTCTTCTTTTGAAGGTTTGGAACCATGTGGTAGGAATCAACATTTCTGGACAGAGGTGCAATAATTTACAATGGAACAACTGGGTTTTCTACAGTACTATATTCCCTTCCATTTTAAGACATTTTGCTATGTTTAGTGTTTGATCTAGTTTTAAAACTGATACCCAAATAATACTTACATTTAAATTTATTGTATTTATTTAATTGCCCGAACACTCATTTGTCAGCTGGTGTAGCTTAGTGGGTTGAACTGCAGAGGCTTGGAGTTCAAATGCCCACTGTGCCTCCCTGGGAAAGGGGCCAGTTAAGATCATCCAGAGTATGTTTGTGGTGTAATTATGTGCCCTGCCGCTAGTGCAGCTTTGGACAAGTGGCACAGTTCTTAGGGCACCATCCGAAGGAAGGGACTGGTAAAGCAACCCTGAACCTAAAAACCTTAGGAAGGTCACGGTAAGTAAGAATTTATTGAAGGCACTTAATTACGGTTAATTACACTTACATGCTCAATTCATGATAAAGATGTAGTCATTCTAACTTCTATCATACTCTCTGTTGGCAAAAAGAAAGAATTGTATAAATCTTCCCTTTCATTTGTTGTCTTTCTTGTGTCAGTTTCTATATTTTAAACTCTTCCGATGAGGACTTTCCTTTAATTCTTTGGAAACTGTTGTGTACAGGTACAGATATAATCCCCCTTCTTATCAGCAGTGCCTCTCTGTTTGGAGTTAGCCTTAGAAATAGTGTCCATTCACACCAGTGGAGACTTTGAAATAGCTTGTTCTCAGTGGGAGTAGGGGAAAATGGGAGGATGGAAAAATCTCCATAGTAGGAACACATCGTTTTTGGCATGTTGGCAGCTATTTGCTATTTCACTATTTCATTTCACTTACCCTTATACTGAATCCTCTCCAAATACAGTCCTCCTCCCTAAACTCCTGCAAAAGAGACTTTCACCTTTGGTTCAAAATAGGTTCTTCTCCTTTTCTTAAACCTGCACACACTACACCCTAAAATTAGATAACACGACCATGATCCTTCCTTATCATGATCTACAAGTGTTTAATCTGTTTGTCAGAATACCATGAAAATAACAACTACTCAATTAACAAGTGGATAATAGATTCTCTCTCTCTCGCAGGTACACACATACACAAAGGAGCAGGAAGAAATGGCAACACTGAGCACCAAACAAAGTATGAGCACCCCTGGAGAACCTTTGCGTTTTGCAGATGCAGAAGCTCTTAAAAGAAAATTCTATTCCACACCCTCAAAACAGCCCAGTGACACGTGAACATGCTCAGAAGAGCAGAATGCTTACTGACTGACCAGGGTGGGTGGGTAGGACTGGGAGTGGAGACTGGGCAGGAATAAAGCAAGATGAAATGGAGGAGCTGGAACCCTGAACAGAATCTTCCATCACTGCAACGTTCTGTTGCAGGTCCCAGTTGTTCTCCTCTACTGGAGTGCAAAAACTAACAAATAACTTTGGGTAAGGATGACATATTTAAATAGATTTGAACTGGGGGAATACTACAGGAACCAAAACGGAGCCCATCAACAAAGGAACATAGACATAGTATGATCATTCTCAACACAGATTGTACATATATAATCGGTTGTAATCAACAAATCACTCAATACACTGAAACACAATATTCAGTTTATTTCCCTTGGTCAAGCCAGTTGATTCATCAGTAGGTAAATATGCAACAAATAAGAAATCTCGGAGGAGGGGTTGTTTTGTTTTTGTTTTACTCAGTTCAAAAGGGATAATAGGAAAAAATCAGAGATATTTTTTCACTATACAAAAAAGTCTGAAAATTGCAATGACCCATAAGGTGAAAAAAAAAATCCTTCACCTGAAGATGCCAAATGCCATTAGCACCAGATTCTCTGTCTAACAAAGCAACAATAGAGTTATTTATAGAATTATATACAGCAATAGGGAAAACCCCTTTACTGGCTCCTTTCAGAAAGTTTGCCAACAAAGCAAATTAAAAAAAACAAGAAATAACAGTGGGTCAGGCAAGTTGAAGGCGGAGATTAAATACCACATTGTGAAAAGGATAATATAATTTACACATCAGTTTCCATATTGCTATCTTCAGAAGAATTATATGATGGAATTCAAAGTACTGCATACTTATTGAAGTTATATTCAAAGTTCACATACACAATCAGAACTGCTACAACAATATTTTTAAATAAAAAAAGAGACAGGTAAAAAAATGACATCTGACTGAAGTGAAAAATAGTGTAGTTTAACTTGGCTATATATTTACAGAACAGGAAAAGGATCCTAAGATAAAATGGAACTATTACTCTAATATTGGTCGGAATGATGAGAATTTGCCAGAGGTCTAGCAGAAATGCTTGGGCCAGTGTGACTAGGACTTTTAAAAGAATATAGGCCCATGAAGGAGTGTGTGTGAATTAACATGGATAATTAAGAACCTTCCAACTTAACTTTCCACTTAAGAGTGAAGGCTGGAATTTTTACCTGGCAGTAAGTCCTACTGAACTGGGTAGGGCTTGCTCCTGAGTAGACTGCACAGGACTGCACTATAAGTTTACTTGCAAAGGAATACTTGATTACACAGAAAGAAGGGGCTGGATTCAGTGATCCATAGGGTCCCTTCCAGCTCTGCACTTCTAACATTGATGGTGGTGGTGTTTAGACCAAGAACTTTAACACCTAAGCATCTTTCCTTCTGTGCTATATTTCCCCAAATGATGAGACCAATGGAAGGAAAAATCCTTTGCTTACATTCATATTAATTTGTAAGTATCCAGAAAAAAGGGTCTCTCTTTTTGATATCATCTAAACCAGACTCGTATCTCAAAGAGGGTACTATGGCAGGTTGGTTTAAGACTGAAGTGCTGAGTAAATAATGGCATAACAGTTATTCTCATTACAACTTAAAACAGATTTCACAGACAAAATAAGGTTTCCTTTCATCTGTCAGAAATGTATGGAAGGAAATATGACAGATCAGTTCACTAGCATTTGTTATGACATCCTTCTAAACATCAAATATGGTTTAAGGGGATTTTTTTAATAGACAGTAAGGTTTTTTTATTTTAAGATAGCAGTGTTAATATTTCACTGCTTCTAGCAGTCAGCTGTAAAATTTAACTCTTTTGCTATTACATGGTCACTTGTCTGTGTGAAAGACACTCACTCTGCCACTCTTTAAATCTAAGAGTCATGTAGCTATGAATAAAACTGCAGTACATAAGGAAAACAAGAATACTATGCTTCTTGCAGAGGTGAGAAAAAGCTGGAGTTGTCAGCACCAAGGAAAGGATGCATGTAATATAAAAAAACCAGGTAGCTTTGTAAAAAAAATCCCATTAATCTGATATCTGAAACCCTGAAATCCTGGAACCTAGGCACAACGGAATCCTGGTTGAGACCTGCAGATATTAAAGTCAGGTCTTTAGTTACTTCATTCACGCAAGGCAGAGGAGCTGAATGAAACTGTTGCCTCTTGCCCCCAAATTTCTCCAGTCTGGTACCCTCAGATGCAATGAAGGCACTGGACTAGGGAAGACTGCACCAACACATTAAAATCACATGCCCACATAAACACAATTTCCTAGTGTGTTTGGAAGTAGTTTTATTACAAATTGATAAAAGGGTTTACTTATCCAAACAGTTATGACATAATTTTTGAAAAGGCAGATGTTATGCGACATTTCTTTAAAAAAATGCATCTAGATGCGTAAATTTGAATATGCCCCTATAGCATATAGCTTACCAGCCTAAACAAAAGTCTCTAAAAAAGGCCAAACATCTTCAGTGTTACTTTTTGAGGGATCCATTGCAACCTATAGGTATGGATCTGAAGAGAACAGAAATCGCACTTGTATCATGTCTTTAAAACAACAACTCCTGCACTCATTCATACAAAACTGCAACTGACTTAGTTAACATACTGAGCTACTGCATGGAACCGAACATCTGCAGAGGCTTCTAAAGGTTGTGTGATAAAGGAAACCCAAAGCGGTTTCAAAGTGTTTGTAAAAATGCAAATAAACGCACTTAGAAACAAATCCCAACATTATTGCTATTGTGACCTTAATTCTTTTGAGGAGCTGCTCTCAACGGCCAGAGAAATTGCATATGTATAGTGGCTGCCCAAGACCTCCCAGGCTTCCACATGAGGCAAGTGTCATTTGGGCCTTTCGGGTTGAAGGCTCTCAGTCAGACACTTGAGTTGCTCCTCCCCAAGCTTGATTTTGTCCTCCAGCTCCCGCTGCTCTATTATGAGGGCTGACTTCATTTTGACAAAGTGTTCATAATCAGCGAGGCTTTCGTCACTCAGGTAGTTGGCCAAGATGTCAAAGACAATGCGTTCCCTTCTGTCAAGGTTTTCCTTCAGTTCCTTTGCATCTTCATGCTGTTGTGTGAGCAACTTCTGCTTGTCTGCCAGGATCCGCTTGAGGGGAAGACAACAACATCATTCAAATTATAATTTGCTCCTAGTCAATCTGATCCCTCTATTTTGATAAAATCTGCTCATTGGGGTGTACTGTTAGAGCAGTACAACAATGGAGCCAATTACCTCAGGAGGTGGTGAGCGTTCCAATGCTGGAGGCATTCAAGAGAAAATTGGACAACCATCTGTCAGATCTGCTTTGATTTGGATTCCTGCATTGAGTAGGGGGTTGGATTCAATGGCCTTATAGGCCCCTTCCAACTCATTATTCTATGATTTTATGATTCTACCCAATTTTATGCAAGTAGATTTCCATTCATACAAGTAGATTTTCCTTCCTCTCTTCCTGTCCCTCCCCCTGAAATCTGCTCTGAACAGTCTCCTATCCCTGTGGAGGAGAACATGGGATCTGTAGTGAGCAAGGGGATACTTATTTTAGCTAGCAGATGCTGTTCTGCTGGAGGACGGACAAAACTAGGTGCCACATGCTGAGAGCTGAACTGTTCATAAATGCAGAAGGGGTTTTCTTCTAAAACTTCAGATGCAAGTATTTGTAGGGCTATAGGGATAACATAATTATCAACAGGAACATATCAAATATTTAGATCCTGTAAAGTTCAACCTGCATGTGCTTAACACTTCCACTGAATTAAATTGAGCTTCAAAATGTTTAATTTTGGTTGGCTTAGGCCTAAAATTGAAGGTGCAGAGGGAGCCCTCTCTAATGCCAGTTTAGAGATATCAGGATTTTTCTGTCAATGCTGCTTTCCTAAAAAGTCCACCATATGTGCATATTCACTTGTGTAAATATAATATCTTTCAAGACAACCAGAGTAAGAGGACCCCAGTACTAATGGGTTTTAAAAGGTCAGTTAATTAAAATTACTTTCATTAGAGAGAAGAGCAGAAACAGGAAGAAAAGAATGCAAGAAATAATCTTACAGTTCTTTGTATCATCGAGAAAATCTGCCTGTAAAACAAAGGCAGATATCGGATACTGCCTCTTCCACAGACAGAATGGGGGCACAAAGTGTTGCACCTTACCCGCTCTTCAGGAGAGGCATTTTCATCCAGATTATTCAAAGCATTTTCTACACGAGCAAGCCGGCCAGAGAGGGACAGTAAGAGGTTGACCACTTTGTCTAGGTCTCCAATAAACATCCGGAATTTGTCAAACTCATTGGGCTTGCAGACATCTTTCACAGTGGCCTCCACATCCTCTCCAAGCAGATTGTTGGCTTGGATGTCTTCCAGCAGTGTCTCTCGAGCTTCTCGCAGGACCTGAAGTTTTCGACTTATGCTATCTATAAGTTCTTGCTAAGAAGGGGAAAAACGGGAACACATGTTTATTATGTTCAGTTGACACAAACACAAAGTGACTCAACTGTCCAAGACACCGAGACAGAAAACAACCAAATGGAAGCAGTATCTGGGGAATAAGATATTCTCATTGGTGTAAGAAGGTACAGTGGCTTTTATTTTTAGCATGATCTACATTATGTGGGCAAGATCCAGTCGCTAGTTCCAAGTAGAATAGAGTGAGTAAATGGGATTTGCTAAATCAACCTCAATGTAAAGTGTATTAATTCAGTGGGTTTGTTTCAGTTGGACTCGATTTTGCCCACATTTTGAACTGGGTCCAAATTCAAGCATGTGCAACTGGGCTAGTACAAGCAGACTTTCCCACACCATCGTCCCCACAACAGCCCCTCTAGCCCCCTGAAAATGCTACATTGGATGGTCTGCAGATTTCCTCAGTGAGTGTCCTATGCTTTCACGGGAGGGGGACCCTGAAAGCCTGACAGCGACACCTTCAGCGAGGGAGTGCTCTTCCATCTCCAAAAGACAACTGCTGGATCCAACTGATTAATTATAATGACAAGCTATAGAAGATTAAATGCATCACTCCATTTCAATAAAACAGAATAAATGCTCTGAATATCATTTTGGTAAGGAGTGACTAGGTGTAACATGAATGACTCTGTATGTTACATAGTTACCCATTAAACTTAGGAAGTCATTCTAACTGTACTGTTTTTGTTGTTCTTACCTGTTGTCAAGTCAGAACCAACTTACAGCGACCCTAACAGGGTTTTCAAGGCAAGTGAGATATTTAAGGAGTGGTTTTACCAGTTTGACTCCCCAGTCAATTTCTATGGCTGAGTGCAGATTCAAACCTTGTTCTCCAGAATCCTAGTCCGCTGCTCCAATCCTAGTCCGCTGCTCCTAGTCCGCTAATCCATTACACCACACTGGGAAGCTGTACTGTATTTATAGGTCTCTTATTCTACTCAGGTTCATCTCCACTGAAAGTTATTACAGAGTCCAAAAGATTAAAGTGATAAGCAGTTCTACTGATGTATACTCTACTGAATGAGTAATCTGAAGGTCTGATTTTCAAAAAGCTAAATGCAGATATGAATTGGATTAACTAGGTCAAAATGCAATCTTGTTTCTCTAGGACGCAACTTGCTGCGATGGCCATGCTGTTCTAGTATGTGACATCCATTAATACAGAAATGTTTTGTACTTCTATAATGTGTATGCATTTAATTACAGCAGACTGGCAAAAATCTAACAGCTTCCTTAGACTTAAGATGGAAAGGAGAGATAGAGTTGGGTGTCATGCACATGCTGGTGACACTGAACTCCAAAACTCTAGGCAGTCTCTTCTAGCAGATAAACAGCATGGGGACAACACAGAACTAGAGATGGGCACGAACCGCTGATTCAGAGGTTTGTGCTGGTTCATTTTTCAGTCAAACGAGTGTTCAGTGGTTCCCAGTCCTGCCTCCTCCAGTGGGTGCCCACCCAGAGGCAGCGCCCAGAGGAGGCGGGGCAGGGAAACCAGGGAGCTGCCTCTGAGTGGGCACCTGCCAGAGGAGGTGGGGCTGAGAAGCGTCAAACACCTGTTTGGCAAAAAAAATGAACCGACATGAACCACCAAACTAGCAGTTCATGGCCATCTCTAAACAGAACTCTGAGAAACACCGCAGACCAATGGTCAGGGCACTGAACACCTCCTTATGAGATCTCTCCTCCAGGATCCACTGCAAAACAGTGCCTTCAAGTCTTATCCTGGAGAGTCAGCCTTGGCAGGTACCAAATCCAAATGTCTCGAAAGCCACTAAGAGGTCCAGCAGAAGCAAGAGGGACACATTCCCCCTTTCTAATTCCTGACATACAATAGGTCATCCACCAAGGTGACCAAATCACTCTCTGTCCCATAACCAACACATCGCTCGTGGCTCTGAAGAGCTGGTAACATGTACCTTCTTCTCAGACAGATCGTGGTCTAGCTCATCCTCGGAATCCTCCTCTTTTTGTTGCTCTTGCTGCATGTCCTTCATTTTAATCAGAAGTTCTGCCTTGGGTGCAGATGTGCTATAGTAAGTAGAACTGGTTGTCAAGGGAATAGCTAGAGACAAAGGCTGGTCCTCTTTCCTAAGGAAAAATCAAAAGACAACACTCACATTTTATTCACTTCTGAGACATTCCAGACATTGAAAGAGAGATTGCAATTTTTCTGAAGTACAGCAGGACGCCCATATCTGCTGGGGATTGGTTCCAAGCCCCCCCCCCCCCCGCCCCCCTGCAGATACTGAAAACTGGATAATAATGAACACGAGAGAGAGAGAGAGAGAGAGAGAGAGAGAGAGAGAGAGAGAGAGAGAATAGTAAAAGGGGAAAAAAACCCAGAATTTTTTTTTTCACATACATTACACACATACAGAACTGGCCCCACTAGAGGGTGCCATACATCATGTTATGTATTCTTCATTAACAAGTATTCAAGTATTCATAGAATGGCCTTTGTTGCCATCTAGTGGCTGGTTCTGGTAATACATGTGAAAATAGTTTTTTCTGGATATTTTGCTTTTAATATCTTTAATGCTTTCAGACTGTGGAAACGTGAATCAATGCATACTGATCCCAGGGATAAGGAGCTCCTACTGTACTGTTAGCATATACACAATAGGGCTAGGAGAAAAGGTTTGCAACCATGAAGATGCTGTAGATCCAACGTCTTGCATGAAATAACAATATGAATTTTGCACTCTTATAGTGCCGGAGATTGGTGATTAAAAGCATCTGCTGAAATTATCGCCTGACAGTGCTGGTTTCCATCTGGCATACTAAATGATATTCTCTGACAGTATTAGATTACCATGCTCTAATCTTAATTATATGGGCAATGGTAAAAAGACAATATTTAAATCTCCTGGAGGCTTTCATTAGCCTTGCCTTTATAATCCTATAAACACACCTTTTAGTACAAAACATAGCTGCTTATGTTTCATTATCTGTAGTCTAATGCTGAAAAGATCCTATCACTAAACACAACCTTCTCTTAACTTCTGGAAAAGCTACTGCACAAGCATTTAAATGGATAGAGAAAACATATAATTAAGAACACAAATATTGGCAGCTATTTGACACTAAGCAGAATTGCAGCCTTGGCTAATTTACAGCCTGATAATATATATGTTTGCATGGCAATAAGTTCCACCGAAGCTCTGTTCATGTGCTTCAAATCGAATATCCTCCAAACATGCAGAAGGGAGTGGACACAGGCACTCATAGCTTGCTTGTCCCTGTTTTTGTTTCAGTCTAACCATGGAGGCAACGAAAGCAGACAGCCTCTGCTATCCATTGAGATCTTCTAAGTAATGTATTTTTTCTAGAGTTCTAAACTGCATGGAGATTTTCCTTAGAATGTGGAGGCTCTCCTCTATAAGCAATCATCTTACATACGTAGCAGATGCTGAAAACTGGAACCGGGATGCAGTGGGGAGACAGTGGAGCTAAATGTTTATTTGTAATTGGCTCTTCTCATTTCCCAAAAAATAATAATGCTTAATATAAAAACAGCAAAGTCAGCAAATTGATTCTGGAACATTTCTACAGTCTTGAGGAACTAGAAAAGAACCACAGAAAATTGCAAGTCTCCTAATTTCAAAACTGTTATCAAGAGTATTATTAGATTTCTGAGCATGGTTCCCTGACATCTTTGCTATGTGATCCCTCTATAACTGTAATTCCTAGCATGGCAGTGGCAATACCCAATGTACCACACTTCAGCTGTATTTCTCTAATGAATACTCAGGATAAAACATTAACTGCCATTCTTGCTAACAGACTTCCAAAGGTCATTTCATCTACCCAGACCTGGTAGGATTATAAAAGGTAGGCAGGATAATCTCAAACTGGTTGTTTGATGCTTTGAATAGTGAGAGATCTGCTCTTCTTTCACTCAATGCTGAAAAAATTAACATTTATCTTTGCTGCGCTTGCAAGTCTTAGTTCTCCTGAATTTTTGAAACTGATGGTTGTATTTATTTCAAAGATCCTGTGTGCTAACTAATAGTATTTTTTTCCTGCACCATTTTCCTTCCACAAGATACCAAACAGAGCTGCCCTCTTTCTCCTCTCATATCTGATGTGTTTGAAACTGCTGCCATGTGCTATTAAGACAAAATAGGCGTCGTGAACAACACAGCTTCATGAATTTTTTTTTTAAAAAACCTAGGGCTATTCTTTATGCAGATGATCCTTTATTGTTTCTCTCTGAACCCAAGTTTTCCATTCCAGTATTAATAAAGGTGACTGATGTTTTTGGAGACTCGCCCAGTTATTCAACGAACTGAGCAAAATGGAGGCTGATGCCAACAGTAGACAGCATAGCCCAGATTGTTTCAGTGGTGCCCAGATGGCATTACTGAGCTTGGAATATTGCCTCCTAGGAATGTATTGCAGATGACCATGCCGTAGCTCAGACATCCTTGGATTTGGACAGCTGGGCCTCCTTAAACATATTCCTTTAGGGTAAAGTAAATACACTGAAAATTAATATTAATACTTCAGATTGTTTATGTTCTTCTTACAACTCTTCTCCTTATACCTTGCAGGTATATCCATAAACTGAATGCTCTGTTTTGACAATCCCTATGGGTTTCTACATTGGCCCGAATTCTCTGAAGGGAATGAAACTTACATTTAATAAAGGGAAAATGGCTTTCCTGATCTCAGTTTCCGGATTACTAGGCCTACCTGCTAACCTGTACCAATTATTGGAATGGTTGGGATTGATTCTGCCTTGAGCCCCTCTCTAAGTGGACGGCATTAGGATCCACCGATGTTTAAATCAATTCTGTTCCCAAATTATTTTTGTTGTTAGAGAGCTGTAGCTCATAATTCCATCGAAGTTTTAGTTTGTCCCATTTTCACAGGATAAATTAAAGCTTTGTTGGTGATCTAGCCCTAAAAAATTGGGAAAATGTATTTTCTATAGAAGGTTTCGACTGATACAGCGATTCTTACTTTGGGACAGTGGTTACAATGATGGGTTTTTGCCACTTTTTTAGACTTGGGGTATGTATGATTTGCCAACTTTGGAAAATGGCTAACATTTGCTGTTATCTAAATATGGTCCTGCATTGCTAAGTGCCTTAGAGCAGCCATTCTCAACTTTTTTTTTTTTGCCATGGCCATAAACACAATATGAAAGAAATATAGACCAAATCTGGATTGTATAACCAGACTATGGCCAACCTTCAAATGTGCCAGGGGGCCCCAGGGGGCCATATGGCCTCCATTGAGAATGGCTGCCAACTTTCCTCAGACTGAAGAAGCTGCTTGGATGAGTAGCGAAACGTTTCAACCTAAGAAGAAAGAAGTCCAGTTGCCATGACTGAACTCCCAGATAACCACACCTGGATGACTGAGAATCTTCACAGACAGATAGGCTGCCTTAGAGTTTTCCTCACTGAATACAAGAAAAGAAACCTATAATATTTCTTTAGAATTATCTGTTGTTGGTTAATACACAAAATATGCAATGGCTCAGGGAAAAATAGAACAAGAAATCAGATCACCATTTTGCCAAAACAATGAAAGATAGCTTTAGCTTCCATACTTGCTCTATTCATGGATCTTCAGCTGCAACTTATTCAATTAAAAAAACCACGCTTAGGACATACTGTACACCACACCACTTTTCTAGTATAGAAAAGAATCTATGACTGGAGATACCAGAGTATCTCCTCATCTGATGCATCTCTTAAAGATATACTCTGGTATCTCCAGTCATAGATTCTTTGGGGCAGGGGAGTAATTAATTGTATTAATTCTGTGATGGATTATTCTCTGAATTTTGTCAATATTTTTGTGTTCTTAAATTATCTGCTCATTTCCTGGAAATTAATTTCTGGCTAATGAAAATTGATTCTATGTGTTCTTATTGGAGCTAAAAGACTTATACTGTAATATATAGATACATGCCCACCTCTTGCTATTTAATGGATTGAGGACTCTGAAACTCTACGAACATATGAACGCACAGTATCAGATAATGACTTTGTATTGATATATTTTTCAACATTTGCCACCCCCTTTTCAACATTTGACACTTATATATAATGACTGCTTTCATTATAATTTTTCTATTGCCCTCTCCAGCTGTGTATGTGTATGTATCTTTTGCTGTCTCATGTTTCTAACATAAAATTCAATAATTATATTTATATTTGTGTGCGCACGTGCATCTGTTTGTCTCTCTCTCTCTATACATAGACACATATATCTATATATCTACAGTGTAGCTGTATTTGTATCTATATGTATGATCACTATTGCTATATAATATGCATATAACAAGTTCCATACTCAAAAGGGTAGGACCTGTAGCCTAACTTATCTGGGAGGTACCAAGTTGGAGAAGATTATATTTAATGAACCTTCAAACACACACCTTGGTATGTACTTGTATTAAAGTTGTCCCTCCTTGTTAAAAAAGAAGTTGTAAAACAGATTTTGCCTGATATGCTGGCAGAGACTAACCCAGCTACCTCTTCTAAAATCAATTTTAGCTAAACATGAAATGAAGCAAAAGGAAATATTATCAGTTTATGGTTTAAAAACCATAGCGACTCACTTGTCCTCCGAAGCTTTCGGTGAAGGAACTTTTAAAAGAAGCTTCCTGCGCTGCTGAGCTTCTTCCAGGAGATGGTCATCTTTAGGGAAAATTCCCACCATCAAGTCCATTGTAGTTTTTATCTTCACATTTGGGTCCAAGATATCGGCTAGTGATTTGTCCTTATCCACAATCTCTCTCGCTAACTCTTCTGATTTCCAGTCTTCCGCTGTCTTTTCTTTGGCTCTCATATAGCTGACTGTATGGCCAGAAACATCACTACCCTTTACGGTGGTCCCAGGTGCTTCCGCAGGTTGCAGATAAGGTGGCCTGGTTTTGCTCTCAGGCTCCATCTCCACACCTTGCCTTGTGTAAGCACAAAAACGTGAGTAGGACTGCTCGGAAGTGCTAAGTGTCTTAATCTGGTCTTTCTCCAAGCCACTTGGTAGAGCAGGGGGCTCTACTGTGCTCACAAGACTTTGCCTGCTTTCCTTTTCTGCATGGCTCTCAGAATGTACAATCTTGATTGGAACCATTTTTACTGTTGTGTTGTTATCCATCACTTTTTCAATTCTTGAGAAAAGAGAACAATGCAAACTACTAAGAATGGCACATCCTACTTACATGTAAAAGCTCTGTGAATTAACAAAATTGTGTTTCATGTAAATTAAAAAACCCATACAGATGAATATAGGTAGCACATCACATAACAAATCAGAGCTTTTGCCTTTTCTCTTTCAAACATTTATTTCTGTGCAGCTCTACCCCTAAGTATATGAGGTGCAAGATGCACAAAGCACTATACTGGCTGTGAAGCTTCAAAGATAACACAGACTCCTACAAGAAAACCATACGATTGAACTCAGCAATCCATATGTATTTACTTGGAAGTAATTCCCACTTTGTTCGGTGGAACTCTCCTCCCAATTATTGTGCGGAAGACTATATGGTCTTATGGGATTTGTGCTGTTTATAAGCATTTCAGTGCTTCAGACAAGTTAAGCCAAGTATGTAAGCACAGATGATGACACCACTGATAAAATGTAGCAGCTATTTCTAAATGGATTTGCAGCTTGTAAATGGCATTACAGACAAACATACTCCACTTGGCGTGTGTGTAATGTTGCTAGCTACATTGGTGAAAACCACATGGTGCACCATGCTGTTAGTGCAAAATTTCAATGCAGAAACAGGTGAGATCTTTAATTGACCATTAAGCATATGAAACAAGTAAATAAAAAACAACAGTGAGCTTTCGATGATAAGTCATCTTTTTCAAGGCTGTGCATCAAATTCTTGTGGGTAGTTCCAAACTTATATGCTGTTATTAATGTCCGAAATTCACAAGGCTGATGATGTTAAGGACAGGCTCTTCTCTTTGATGGTGACAGTGCAGTAGGCAAGTTGGTTTCAAGCTCCCCCTTAGCTAGCAGTTTGGAATTTATGGCCCATCTCTTAAAACGGAGGTCAGGCAATCTGCCCCCCCCTCTCCCTTTTCCGCCTTTTTGAAATTCAAAGAATTTCTTTTTGGCTAGGGGAGGAAAGAATTCCCAGGAGCATGGCCTGCCTCTAAAAAAGTTGGGATTAGGAATTTAGTTAAACCACGAGGAACAGTTAACGTAAGCCAAACTGAAGCCAAATAAATAGTTTTACCTGGTGGATACTTCCTTTAGCATGCAGCACTGCTTGTTTGGTGTCAAGAGTCCATGATGTTCAAGAACTCAAATTGGTTTTCAGTTGATGAATCACATATTCCAAACTGCTAGCTGAGGGGGAGCTTGAAGCCAACTTGCATACTGCACTATCTCTATCTAAGAAGCGAATCTGGCCTCAACATAATCAAGCCATGTGAACAGCATGTAAGTGGAACTACCCACAAGAACCTGATGCACACTCTTGAAGATGATGATTTATCATTGAAAGCTTGCTTTAAAAAAAAAAAATCTTAATGGTCAATTAAAGGTATCCCTTGTTTCTGCATCTGTATTGCTCCCATGACCGTGTCCTTTTCCTGATTTTTCCTGCAAAATTTCAGAATCACAAAACTTATGTACACATTTATTTTATTTAAGATATTTCTCTTCCACCTTTCTCATCATGTTCATTGAGTATGAGTATGTTAATTGGATCCAGTTGTGATCTCTATTACAATTTCTCCTAAATGAACAATGCCCCCCTTTCCTTGATATTGATGTAAAAAAAAGAGAAGATAATGGCTGAAATCCTACTGAGCAGCTATGCGTATGCAACACTGATGATGTCATTATTAGCAGGAATTTACTGATAATTAAAGGTGATTTCAGGGTGCACACAACTAATACAAAAAGCAACAAAGTTGTGATCATTCCCAAAATAAGCCTCTGAATAGCAGTGATTTGTCACTGCTGTTGATGCCATCACTACTGCGCACACAGAGCTGCACCACAGGATTCCTGCCATTAAATATCCAACAGTAAGTTTACTTTACATGTCCAATTTAGAATCCAAAGAAATTAACACAGATAGCTTGCTAGCATGCATGTTACAATGAACATATAACACATGGTCAGGATTCACGTGTGCCTTTGACAATGCTGTACAACCTCTGTGAATTTCTGAAAATTGAGAGCTATACAACTGAATGCTGATCCACATTTAAATGTAATAACCAGAATTCACAAGTGCAGGTCTAGAAAAGTGGTGAGGTAGAAGGCTAAACCTAGTGTCAGTCAGACAGATACCCCTAATAACAGAATGCAGACTGAGAGTGCAATTAAAGTGGAATCAAAGAACACTGAAGTGGTAAATGTGCTAGTTCACTGAAAACTCTGCTGGCTCATGCTGACAGAACGGAAGGGCTGGCACTGCCTTGAGTTCTGTTCCCCTCTCCAAGTAGTATGGGGTTTTTAAGCCATCATTTTGAGGCTTTTCAGATATTCAGAATTTCTCAAACATACAAATTGTTCAATACCATACATGTAGAGTGTATAAAAGCTATGTATGTGTGTAACTGAACAGTCTGACTATTTGAGAAGTAGACCCCCAACGTATGACTAGAGATGGAGGCTTTGTGCTTCATGTGAAGTATGAAGTGCTGCTGCCCAGGTGTTCCTAATTCCTCTTCTCCCTCCTCCCAGCCACTTGGTCCATTTACCAGGCTCCCTAGGCAGCTGGGGTCCTTCTGCATCGGCGACGCACCAATCAACGCTATAGCCTGACTGGTCCATCCCTGCCTCCCCAGGCAGCTGACCACTCCGGCGGGGAGATGGGAGGGAGAGTCTCCCCATGCAGCTGAGGAGTGGTTGGCTACCTGGGGATGGGGGGCCAGGCTGGTTTGGCTCCAACGTTGATTGGTGCGTCACTGATGCAGAAAGACCCCGGCTGTCCATGGAGCCAGGTAAGTGGATCGGGAGGCTGGAGGGAGGAGAGAAATGAGGAACACATGGGCAGAGGTGCTTCATGCTTTGTATGAAGCACAAAGTCTCCTTCTCTACTTATGACAGCTCAGCTTACAACTCGCTTGCTCCATGCCTGCCAGCCTGCAAAACTCAGTTTTATGACCTCCATGACCAGCACACCGACATCAGAAGTGTGAGAAAAGAGGAAACAGAGAAGGATGGAGGCAATGGAGTGGAAGAGAATGAACAAGCAAGTGGGTAGGATTGAGGGTGGAAAGGAGAATAGAGACAGGAGAATGGAAGAAGTAAGCAAGACAGCAGAAGAGGGATGGGAGACGCGATGATGGCAGAGGTGGATAGAAAGAGTAAGCAAGAAAATGGAGGACAGAGGTGGAGGAGAGAAGGATGGAACTGAGGCTTGAGAAACATCCAGGAACCAAATCTTTATTTTAACACTGACCCAATGGGAAAATAGGGTTCCACTTGCGATGCTTTACAATTCTCACTTGGAACCCATTAAGCTGTAAGTGTGGGGTCTGCTGTAATACAGCTAGGACATCCTGCACAGAAAACAGCAAAATCAGGGGCACTGCCCAGAATCCTATTGCTGATGTTACATAAGGGAAACTGTGTAAGTCCTGGTGGCAAAATGCTGCTTGTTAATGAAGTGCTAGTTGCATTCATGGGCATGTGCCTGACTGTGTGACTGAGCCCAGAACAGAATGTGATCAAGCTGTCATTTATGTGAAACAGTCTTCCCCAACCTGCTCTCCAGATGCTTTAGATTACAATTCTCGTCACCTGTTATTTCTGGCTATGCTGCCTGCCTTTAGTAGTAGCTGAAGTCTAAATACCTGGAGGGCACTAGGTCGTGGAAAGTGATTTAAAACATCACTGATAAAAGGAGAACAGTTGATGCCTGTGAAATAAACACAGACATACAACCTTGTTGATCAGAAAATCCGAAGTCTAGACTTCCTACATAGATGACATTCTTTCCCCATGTCTCGCACACCCACTCACTGATTTCTTTTAAAAGGCTCTTTTCTTATTGCTATGTACCCTGAAGGCAGATAGTCAGCTCTAGTACTCTGGATGTGGAAAGACATATAGCGCTTCAATCCTATCTTGTTTAACAGCAACTGTAGATGTACTTTCTTCCAATCTAACTAAAGAGAGGAATACAGACAACCAAGAAGTGTTTAAGACTGTTTAAACAATACGTATATGAAGATAGGAGGGTATAAACCGAAGACTAATGAAGATTAAGAATGTCCACACATGAATTATTATTTGTGTGTGTGTGTGAGGGGGGGGGGGAGAGAGAGAGAGACAGAGAGTGTGTGTGTGAGAGAGAGAGAGTGTGTGAGAGAGAGAGAGAGAGAGAGAAAAAGAGAAAGCACATTGCAATGCTAGATAGTTTCTATATGCTTAACAGCAGGGTTGTACAACTCGCTGTCCACCAGCTGCAAACAGTCCTCGGCATGGGTTGTGTAGCCTCATATTTTTTCTTTGAGTGACCACAAGTTCTAGTAGGAGGAGAGGTCTCTATCTATTGGTTGTTGTGGGAACAGACAGAGTTCTGACTCCTGTCCTCTGAAGATGCTGGCCACAGAGACTGGCGAAACGTTAGGAAGAAAAACCTTAAAAACACGGCCAAACAACCCGGAAAACCCACAACAACCATCGGATCCTGGCCATGAAAGCCTTCGAGAATACATCTCTATCTATTCTCAATAAGAATAACTGTGCTTTTAAGTGGATGACGACCCTTTCCAGGGTTTCCTGGGTATAGAGTACTCTAGACCAGTGTTTCTCAACCTTTTCAAGTTGTGACCCCCTTTTATAATGGCCAAGTAACCTGTGACCCCTTGCTGAATTTCTGCAATCCCACCCCAGTGGTCTTCTCATGAGTTGTTTTACTGAACTCAGCAGGACTGATTTCTTAGTAAAATTGCACAGGATTGGGCTACTAATTGGCCACACTTGCTCAGGCGGCATTAATCCTCCTCCAGCTTCCGCAGGATTTGTTTCTGAGGAAATTAGTTGGAGAGGGCTTGGAATTCTGCTGCATGTGGAAAAGAGAGGAGGGGATGCGTGTGTCTTGTTTGTGCGCCAACTTTGACTACACATTGTTGCACAATTCAAGATTCTCAGTCTTCCCTCTTTCTTCACTAACAAAGAGTGACAAAGAAAGAAACACACAGATTCACATGCACATATTACTTCTCTTTACACTCCTGATTTAAAGCAATCCCAGGCTGAAGCGGGTGTTAGGAAACCAGAAGCAAGCAGGATTGGGGGCGGGGGGGGGGGGGAAGAGCAGTTTGCTCCAAAGGCAGAACGGGGATGGAAATTGCCTAGTAGACACTGAATGGGACTGCAACATTCCCTTAGCCAACGCCAAAGCTGGAAAGCAGGCCAGGGAGCGTAGTGACAGCTTCCACCTTCCACGGGGGGGGGGGGGGGGACAGGAGAGGGGAAGGTTATGGCAGCAGCTTGCACACTGATGCCTTTGTCCCATGGCTGGGGAAAAATGACACTGAGTTCAGTGGGCTGTAATTCTAAGTAGACATGTACGGGGACCAGTTTAAAATAACTGTAACTAAAAATAACAGCAGTGACTCCCCAGAAAACACTTCACGGCCCCCTTGGAGGTCCTGACCCCCAGGTTGGGAACCAGAGCACTCATGTGTCTAAAACTGAGTCCATAAAACTGTGTTCAGTGTTGCAAATGAGTGTTCTAAAAATAATATTATATAAACTTTCATCTAGTATTTTTGTTTTATTTACTTCATTTATCTGCTTTTATTGCATCATTTTTGCTGTTTTGGAATTTCACCTTATATTCTGACTGGTATAATCTGCTGCTAGTGACTGTGTGCTGTGTGACCACCAGAACAGTGACATATACATTTTTATGTTAGATAACTAAATCATGCCACATCATTTTTACTAATTTTGGAAGTTTAATATTACCCCATGTGAAGGCTATCAACCGAATTTAACTGAAATAATCTTGAAATACGTTAACTGAAGCACTAAGAGAAACTGTTTCTTAAAAAAGCCCCCTTACCTTGTGGGGCTGTCGTCCTGAACAGCCACAGGAGGCTTGTCAGTTAGCTTCTGTGGAGCAAACTGTGGGGAAGGGGATCTTGATCTCTCCATCCCAGGTTTCAGCTGGCAGCGATAGGCTGAAGACCGTGCAGGTTGAGATTTGAGGTGTGTCTTTTCTTCTAAGTGCTGAGAAGCATTTTCTGCCGTCGCTGATTGTGGAAGGTCTGGCAGTTTGGTGCTTGTTAATCTTCCAGAAATCTGTACAGGAGTCTGAGAAGATGAGGAGCTAACTGCAGTAGCGTTGGTGGCAGGAGGAGAGAGCGACTGAACAGTCCTTTTGGGTACTGTTAATAAAGACTCTGAGGAAGCAGCAAGTGAGGCCGAAGAATTTTCCTGTCGCCTGTAGTTACTATCTCGTTTGGGAGGAGGAGGAAGCCTTTGAGGCATAAGGCCATGTTTCCTATTTAGCAGCTCTGGATCTCCCTGCTGGCTTTCCTCTCCTTTGCCTTGTGTTGGATAGAAGTGGTTCTCATCTGATACGTGTAGCTCAGAAATTGCAAGCGGCAACACACCGTAATCGTTGTTTTTCTCATTTACATCTTCCTGCAAATACATGTAGTCACTGGGAAATGTCCCAGATCTTCCTCGGCTCCCTGGAGATGCAACTGTGGTTTGCCCTGCAGCTGCAGGCCTAGCAGAGGCCTTCCATTTGTTTCCTAAACTGTAACCCTGGTAAGCTGTGGGCTCTCCAGGATGTCCTTCTGGATATTGTGTATCACCTGGCCTAGAGAAAGATGGGGAAGAATTACCAATGTTACTACCTGTATGTCCGTAATATCCAGAATCCTGGAGAATTCAAAACCATGCATTTTGGGGTGATGTTTAATGGCCCAATAAAGGAATTACCCCAACCTTGATTCTTTTCAATGTATAATATGCACCCTGCCACCCCAAGAAACATATATTTAATTACCTATAAACAGCACCAAATTAAAAAACACACCAACCTTCCCCAAGCAGGTTCCCTCAAGATCTGCTGGCCTATAATTTCCATCCTCACCTCCTAGCAGGTCAACTGTCCTGGGATGAATGGACTTGTAATAAGGGAGGAAAAGTACTTACAAAGCAGCTGCAAGAAATCTGTCCAGTGTTTTTAATAAAATGGGATGATTCAAACTATAGTGTCAGGGTTGATTAAGGTTATGCACTGCTATGCAATGTGACATAACTTTGAGTTAACCTCAAGCTTCTAACAAAAATAGAATTATTGGATCTTCTGCATGTGAATTAAAAGAGTTGGTTACTTGAACAGACTTCTTCCCAAACAATTGGATTCTCATAAAACAATGGACTCGGTATCAAATTATAAAAGGATAATTCTAACAAGTATTGCCATTTCCATGCTACATTTCCATTCAACCTACAAGACTATTAGGTTTTCTAAAAGGAATTCAGATGGTAAGGTTGGATTACCATGTTGACACATACAACTACACTGTAATACCAATACAAAACCCAGATTTGATGGTGCTAAAGGTTCTGGACAGTGAAGAAAATACAAAACATTTTTCCTAAAATGGAAATTTAATGTGGCAATATTTGGGATTAAAGCCAAATTGACCTAAACTGAATGTCAGTGTCCTTAGGTATAATTCAGAAATTCTTAGGGCACACTCCTAGGACATATATGGAGGTTTGTGGAAATAGTGCTTGGGTCACTTGTGTACAGAGGACATCCCAACTGCACATCCCTTTCCTTCTCAATCTTTGGATGACAGCACTGCTCATCATTTTCTCCAGTTTATTTTTATTTATTTAAAATTATGTTTAGACCATTTTCTCCATAGTATCTCCTGGAAACCTGTAGGAAGTAGATTCCACAGGCTTCCTTTGTAATGTTATCCACTGTTAACTATCTGCACTGTTGTTTGCTGTGCACTTAAATGGAATACCATACTGCACACATGCATTTCTGTAAGATACCTTGTTTTCTGTAATTTATTCTGGTATTAATCTAGTAATAAGGACAGTCGCAAGGGCCTATAAACAGTATTGAAATGACAGCCGTGACCTCCAGTAATCTCATTCTGCCACTGCACTATCTGCTAGTACACTGGCAGTGTTCTCTAAGTGTTCATCAGCCATTTCCAATAGATTTGAAAGCGTGGACTCGTAAGGGCTAGAGTTTGCTAAAAATACAAATGAAAGCTGAATTTTTCAGGAAACTGAGTTCTGAATGTGATAGTCTCACATCATGCTCATCACAAAACACAGCTTCAACCAATAACAGGGCTGTCATCTAATGAGACAAGGTGAATCCCATACCCTTAGTTGAGCAGGAGCTATGGGGGGTAGCCTCTTCCAAGGGAGGCTCTCCACTGCCAGCTCACTGGAGCAACTAGGCAACAAAGCTCTCCCATTTTGGCAAGTGATGCAACTGAAAAGCAGCCATGTACAGTAGCTGCACATTCAGTGTCTCACTCGGAGCAAGACAGAAAACAAGTTCCACCTGGCAGCTGCCAACCCAATGTCTTGCTAATACATCCCTTAGGGAGTTCAAAAAGGGACTGGTGTGGTTCTCGAGACAGCAGGCCAGCCCCAAAGGTCTGGAGAGGAGTCCTACCTCATAGCCTGGCACTGTGGGTAAAAGGTTCTCAGAGGGTGGATGACAATGGCGATTAAAGAGCAGTGACAGCAATGGAGGGCAGTGGAACATGTCCTCCTGCCTCAGATGGCCATCAGACCAGCAATAGAAAAAAAATGCCCTTCTCTGTGGGGTTTTGAGAACAAAGCTAGTCAGGAACCTCCTAACAATTCTTCCTAAATACATTATGTTCTTACAAACTCTTTTAAAATCCTGCTTTATAAAAGAAAGAGGCATGAGGTGCATGGTATTTATAGGGTTATACTTTAGTGCAAATATTATATAAATAAAAAGCCACATGAAGAATTAAACATTTAAGGGAAGGACAAGGTGAAAAACAATTAATTAATAGCATTGATAGTATTAATACTTAGTAGTATTTCACTAAGTCGGGCAGTCTAGAAGCTCAATAAACAAACAAACAAATAACAAAATCTCTCAAAACCAAGGACAAACAGAAATGAAAAAAAGAAATGAAGGACTGAACAGTATTATGAGAAAAAATCATGATCGTTTTATAATTTAGACCAAAGAGATTTGGTGATTTAGGTTTGAAGAGAATTTAGTTTCTGTAAAAGTACTTCCTAAAGTATTTTAGTTAAGAGAACTTGAGGACTCTTTACTCTTCCCTTTCTTTTAAACCGAAGAGAAGGAAAGTGGAAGCAAAGTGGACCAAGTGTGAACGCGTGAAAGCTGTGCATCTTAGCTTTTCAAGTTGATATTTAATAATCTAAACAAAGCTGCTATAAGTTCAAAGAGGCTTTTTGTGAGAAAGGGAGGAGGCAGGCAAACACTCTAAAAATGCGAAGTACCTCTGAGACCCAGAAAGTAGGGATGCTTGCTCTCTAATTAAGGGAAGTTAAAGAGATACTATGAGCTTAGGGGGGAAAAGGGGTGCAACAGAAATTCAGGAGTCTTAGCAATTCTTGTTCCAGGTTCATCAACACAGCATGTCCAATAGTCAGACATTTCAAAATTCAGTACTAAAAATAACTTCAAAAGGTGATAGTAGTATATATTTAATTTAGTTTCTGAATATCTTCAAATGTTCCAGGGCATACCAATTCTCAGAACTTCTGCTGCATTTTTGACTATATGGTTATGCAAGGGTAATGAAAACAGGAAATTCAAGGGACACTTCCACACTAAAAATGAAAGATATTTAGCATCTTGGCATGCAACTTTGAGAAAGACCTGCTAAGAGGTCAGAAGGACAATATGTGCTATTCACAAGGCATGCTCGACCAAGACATTCCATCTACTTCCAACTCAATCTTTTAAATAGCCATCCGTTTCTACCACAGTTGTTGATAAAGGAGCAAAATGCATATAGTATCCTTATAATCAGCAGTGCAGTGGATCCAGGGTTTGTGGAGTCAGAGCATAACCACTTTTTGATTAGCAGGGACCATTACATAATCTGCTCCCTCATTTTCAGGCTTCTCTATGAGCTTAGCTGCAAGCTTCACAGTAGCTGTGCCAGGGAGAATGAATGTTCCAAGCAACAACAGACTGTTGAATGCTGTTTCTACTGCTTGGGATTGCTTGTTCTTGAATAGAAAATCAAGACCCATCAGTTATACAATAAACCTGTTCCTGGTAGAGATGAAAATAACAGAATGTCAGCTTTGTTGGTGCAGAACTTGTTTGGATCCAGAACATTCTTGGATCAACAAAGCTACCTGGAGAGACATGTAGATTCATTTTGGGAGTATAGATAAGGGCACCTGTCATGGTGACACCTGCACCTCAGATGTGGCACTACACACCTGGTTATAATTCAGATGATCTTGGAGATCAATAAGACACCATTCAGGAGAAATTACAAACATCTTTGGCAAAAACAGCAAACTGATGCTTATTATACTTAACACAAAAGGGTTAAAAGGAAAATGTGAGCCCATACAGTGCAGAGTGTACATACATTACGGGTGGCAATTTCTCATGCAATACATGCTGGTCATATTACCCCTGAAGAGACTGGAGCTTACTGTTCAGGAAGGAGAAAGGAAAGCAAGCTTCAAACACTAGAAGAACTCAGGAGAGAAAACCTGTAAAGTGTCATAGCAGTGTTAACTTCCAAAAAGTCCATCCTAGGGACTCTTATCGTAACTTCAGTGATATGGCAGAACAAATCCAGCTGAGAAATGTACTGCCACCCATCAAATGGATCAACACTCACAGAAATGATCCCCTTCTCTAAACATTATATAATAAATAGGACATAAAATAGAATCTCTGATGCATGTAACATTTTCAGCTTGCTTTTAGGATCATGTTATATTTTCCTGAGAAAATCAGCAACCGTTTTAGTGGCACTGATAACCGAACTACAATAATATAATATGTGCCATCAAGTCAAAGAGACCTCGTTGCAACAGAGAGACAGAAGGATGGGACACATTGTGTTTATAGCTTTGTAAACAATTTTTTTCAGGAATCAAAGACCTAGAAATATAGACAATTGTAGCTAAGAACTGAATTCCTATTCCTTTTCTTTCAGTTGTTTCCATTTATTTATTTATTTGATTTGATTTATATACCGCTCCCATTAGTGCCAAGGAACTACTCTGGGTGGTTTACAATAAAAGCAACACAGAACAGAAATAAAACTACTAAAACCCATTAACAAATAACCACCACACTACATTTCTAATCTATGGCATTTTCCCCACTGTTGTTGAACATTATTTGTTGTACCAATAGAACATAATTCAATGATGCTTTTAAAGAATCTTTTAAACACTGTACAGTTCTGCTCCATGGAGTAAATATGCACACAACTTCTGTGTGCATTTTTCTTCTCCCTCCTACACGGGAAATCTCTTTACAATCCATCCAGTTTGATACGAGCATAGTTTGAAGGCATATACTGGTCAGGAATTCTGAGGCTGTAGTCCAAAAAGGTAATCTTTCTCACATTGTGTTAACAACAAAAACAACAACAACAGGAACATTAGCTAGAGAAGGTGTCAGACAATGATGAACTCAAGATCTTGTGGGATTTCCGGATCTAAACTGAGAGACATCTTGAACATAACACACCAGACATAGTAGTAATAGAACAAAGAAATGTCTGGATCATTGACATTGCAATTCAAGGCGATGCCAGAGCTGAAAATAAAGAATTGGGAAAACTAACAAAATACAGAGATCAGGCAATCGAAACATCTCGCTTGTGGATGAAACACACTTCAGTGGTCCCTGTAGTCATTGGAGCTTTGAGAACAATATCAAGAAATTTCACACAGTATTAGAAGCAGTTGTAGATCTCAGAAATCACACCATCAGAGCTACAAAAAAACGGCAATATTAGAAACAGCATACATACTGTGCCAATACTTAACAGATACTTTGGAACTTGTATCTGTTACATTAAATCAGACAATGTTTTTATAATTTTGATTGACTGTGCCTGGTATTTTTTAGCAACAACAACAACAACAACTGCATGCTGTCAAGTCAGTTCAAACTTACAGTGATCCCTTCCAGGTTTTTGAAGGTATGGAGTACTCAGAAGTCATTTACAAGGCCCTTCTAAGACTCAAAGATAAGAAAGCCACTTGGAAAAGCCTCTAGTCTGTAAAGGATGTTATCGGTGGGAGAGAAACATGGATTCATAGGTCTTTGTTTCAGCACCGAGCCCCCTCCCCCATTTAAAGAACCTCAGGTAAGAAGACAGAGGTAGACAATTTGCATCTCAAGGACTACATATCCCCATTTTGATATTTCTGCCTCAAGTCCCACTAACCACTGGCATATGGTTGCTGCCGATTATCCTTAGCCTTTCATGGTGGTGGTGGAGGAAGAACAATCACCATTACAGGTTTGTGCAAATGTAAGTGTGTGTGATGCCTTTTATTGCAGCACTGGGGATTGCCAGTGTGGTGTAGTGGATAGAGTGACAGACTAGGACTTTGGAGGGCAGGATTCAAATCCCTACCTGGACATGGAAATTCACTGGGGGAGTGGAACTGGCAAAACCACTCTTTAAATATTTCATGTACCTTGTAAGTCCTGTTAGGGCCGCTATAAATTGATTCTGACTTGACAGCACAGAACACACAAAAATGAACCAAACTGCAAAATTTCATGGAGAAAATCCCACTTCTTCAGGCCTAGCATGATCTATTCATGGATAAATAAGTACAGAAAAATTGTACGGGGTTGAAAGTGCCAGAGTGTGTAGTGGCAACTTGGCAGCTATTTCTTGTCCAGGATATTTATGGTTCTGGGCCAGAGAGTTGAAACTGATAGATCTACTATAGGGCTGCTTCACAGTTCTTATGCCTCTTATAGATTGTTTATCCACACCTCTATATGGTCTCTTCAAGGAAACCTGAAAAGTACATCTACAGTATATCACAGGAGTACAACCCCTCACATTTCATAAATATCTTAGTATATATTTTCATGTGACAACACTGAAAAAATGACACTTGGCTACAATGTAAAGCAGTGAGTATACAGCTTGTATAACAGTGTAAATGTGCTGTCCCCTCAAAATAACGCAACATACAGTCATTAATGTCTAAACAGCTGGCAACAAAAGTGAATAAACCCCTAAGTGACAATGTCCAAATTGGGCCCAAGTAGCCATTTTCCCTCCCTGGTGTCATGAGACCCGTTAGTGTCACAAGTCTCAGGTGTGAAGGGGGAGCAGGTGTTATCCCTCTCACTCTCTCAGACTGGTCACAGAAGTTCCACATGGCACCTCATGGTAATGAACTATCAGAGGATCTTAAAAAACGAATTGTTTCTCTACATAAAGATGGCCTAGGCCAGTGATGGCGAACCTATGGCACGCGTGCCACAGCTGGCACGCAGAGCCCTTTCTGCGGGTATGCAAGCCATAAGTTTTTTGGTTTTTTCCCCCCAGTTTGGGCACTCGGTCCCAAAAAGGTTTGCCGTCACTGGCCTAGGCTATAAGAAGATTGCCAAAACCCTGAAACTGAGCTGCAGTACGGTGGCAAAGACAATACAGCGGTTTAACAGCACAGGTTCCACTCAGAGCAGGCCTCACCATGGTCGACCAAAGAAGTTGAGTGCCCGTGCTCAGCGTCATATCCAGAGGTTGGCTTTGGGAAATAGACGTATGAGTGCTGCCAGCATTGTTGCAGAGGTTGAAGGGGTGGGGGGTCAGCCTGTCAGTGCTCAGACCATACACCGCACACTGCATCAAATTGGTCTCCAAGGCTGTCGTCCCAGAAGGAAGCCTCTTCTAAAGATGATGCACAAGTAAGCCCACATACGGTTTGCTGCAGACAAGCAGACTAAGGACATGGATTTCTGGAACCATGTCCTGTGGTCCAATGAGACCAAGATAAACTTATTTGGTTCAGATGGTGTCAAACGTGTGTGGCGGCAACCAGGTGAGGAGTACAAAGACAAGTGTGTCGTGCCTACAGTCAAACATGGTGGTGGGAGTGTCATGGTCTGGGGCTGCATGAGTGTTGCCGGCATTGGGGAGCTACGGTTCATTGAGGGAACCATGAATGCCAACATGTACTGTGACATACTGAAGCAGAGCATGATCCCCTCCCTTTGGAGACTGGGCCGCAGGGCAGTATTCCAACATGATAACGACCCGAAACACACCTCCAAAACGACCACTGCCTTGCTAAAGAAGCTGAGGGTAAAGGTGATGGACTGGCCAAGCACGTCTCCAGACCTAAACCCTATTGAGCATCTGTGGGGCATCCTGAAACGGAAGGTGGAGGTGCGCAAGGTCTCTAACATCCACCAGCTCCGTGATGTCATCATGGAGGAGTGGAAGAGGACTCCAGTGGCAATCTGTGAAGCTCTGGTGAACTCTATGCCCAAGAGGGTTAAGGCAGTGCTGGAGAATAATGGTGGCCACACAAAATATTGACATTTTGGGCCCAATTTGGACATTGTCACTTAGGGGTGTATTCACTTTTGTTGACAGCTGTTTAGACATTAATGGCTGTGTGTTGCGTTATTTTGAGAGGACAGCACTTACACTGTTATACAAGCTGTGTACTCACTGCTTTACATTGTAGCCAAGTGTCATTTCTTCAGTGTTGTCACATGAAAATATATACTAAGATATTTATGAAATGTGAGGGGGTGTACTCACTTCTGTGATATAATGTATAAGACATAGCATTTTTAGAACTGAGTGCAGGGGACAGGAAATACTAATACTGCCAACATTTAAAGCTGAAGCAACCATATGCCTGAAGTTGGCACAGCATGTTGTTATGGCAGCTGCCCTAATCTTACAATCCTGGACCTGAAAATTCAGGTTCCCCTAAAACCTGTCCTATTCTACTACACATAGTGGCAGAGCAAATGCTTTCCATGCATAAGGCCCTCATGTTCAATCCATGAGATCTCCAGTCAACAGATTCTCAGATTGCCTCCCTGAGAAAAACTCTAGTCTGAGGCAATGGAGATCTGTTGCCAATTAAAGCAAACAATGGTAGGCTTGACAAACAGAAAGTCTGATTCAGATAATACAAGGTGAGAAAACATTTCGGTCTGAAGAGCATTATAAGACGCAGACATGTGCAGTGTTCTCTTTCTCTCGTTCTCCTGCAGAGCAGTGCAAGAGAGCAAATGCAATCCCTCTGCTCATCTTATGAAACCCAAAACAGGTTATGCTGTGTATTCATGTATTCAGCCAAGTGCATGACTCAACAAACTGTGGGTATATATGGGTGCATATGTGTCTGTATACTGTACCACACTTCTTTGTATATACTGGTTCAAGTACTCAGCATTCAACCCAGATATGTTGCATGGAGGCACGGGCAAATAATTGATTTAAAGCAAATTGATTCTAATCATGATTTAAATCACTACACAGAAAGTCTCAATTTAATCATGTGATCTCCCTCACACCTTCCCCTAAAGGGCACTCTTGCTTGCTGCAAGCTTAACACTTTTTTTTTTAAACAATCTCCTTCCTCTGGGCAAAGATTGTGAAAAATAGGCATTTTGAAAAATCTATTAAGGGCATAGCAAGTGGGGGGAGGGAATCACGTTATTAAATCCTAATCCACCCAGTTTCCTGCTGAAGTGTGCAGTTCCAGAGAAAGAGGTGGAGACTTCATTTTGTCTGCACAAAATCACAGAAGGACAATAGCAAAGTTGGAGCCCTGCATCATTCAAGGAAATTACTGAAAGCAAGAATGGAGATTTTAACAAGGCTTCCAAGAATTTCCAACATGTTATCATGTCAAGGGAAAGAAAGGGGGAGAGGAATCTCAGTCAGATCTGGAAAACAGGGTTGATCCATTCTATTATTTCTCCTTTCCATATACTGTTGTTAGAAAGCATGTATCTTTAGAGATACAAATAAAGCATTTTCCCCCTGATACCTACTAGATTGCTGGGGAGATAGAAAATTATGTAATCTAAATAGAGGCCTATGAAGCCCCTAAAACACATGGGATCCCTAGCTACTTTTTTTTTAAAAAAAGATTTCAGTATTTTGTTTTATAATCAGAGTTTATAATCCCTATTCCACAGAGATCTTTGACCTATAACACATTTAAAATTAAAACTATAATCAGGGCTTTTTTAAAAAAGAAAAAGCATTTTTAACAATTTAAAAAACTGCTTAAACTTTTTAAACTTTGTTTCAAATCTTACAAAAAAAATTTTTTTTAAACTGGCTGGATAGCTCAGTGGTTTAGGAATCTGGCTGCAAAGTTAGAGGTTGAGAGTTCAATTCCCCACTGTGTCTCCTACAAGTAGAGCCAGCCTGTGTGGCTTTGGGCAAGCTGCACAGTCCCAGGGTGCCTCCAGAAGAAGGGAATGGTAAATCACTTTTGAGTATTCCTTACCTGAAAAGGGTCACCATAAGTCAGAATTGACTTTACGACACATAATGATGCTGAATTTTATTTGCTCTGCAAGAAAAAGCCTAAGCACATTGGGTGGGTGTGCCTAGATTCCCCAGTTCAAACCCCTGCATTAAATATATGAAGGTAGGAAAGTGAACCTCTGTGTGTGTGTGTGTGTGTGTGTGTGTGTGTGTGTGTGTGTGTGTGTGTAACATGAGAGCACGGCTTGCACACTCACTTCTTTCCTACTTCAACCCTGCACACATTCTCTTGAACTCTGCTGAATGAAACTCTGCATATGACCTATGAAACCACAAAGTTTAGGTGCCATACAAATGGCAAGTGACAACGTGTAATTAGAAAGCAGTCTTTGGCCAGTGCCTTTAAACTCAACTATTAAAACTGAGGTTAAATAACACAATCCCAAATGATCCAGGGTCAGCTTTGTAATAAAAGACATACATTCCCTTATACTACACTATAATTAGGAGAATTGTAAAGAAAAGCAGACTGCTATGAGAGACGATTCTATTAGATACATCCCAATAATCATGGGACTGGAAGAAATGTATTACTTGCTGAAGAGTACTCCCTCAAGAATTGATAACCTTCTTTATCTTTCTACCTCAGCAGAAATATAAATCAAAAGAGCAGGTCATACCCAGTTTTTTGTTCGTAGAATGCCAAGTACTGAAAATGAGTCACAGTTTAAACATGGTACAGATGTCTTTATATATGCATAGGGAGGAGGTATTTTAAAAACGTCCATGTCATCATCTGCCTCATTGTGGAAAGCTTATATTCTACACTAGAAACCTTCTTAGTGTGTAAGGTTAAAGCACCACCACCACATGTGAAAATCTTCCATACTTGTCCAAAATCTTTGTTTACTGGAGCTGTGCTACCTCTGCAGAGAATCTGAGAGACTTAAATACTGGAGTTTAAACACACTGAGGCAAAAGATCCTAAAGGGCACTAACCAATCCTCTGGTTTCAATAATAATCGGAGAATTTGCCAGAGCTATTTTTGAAAGAAAGAAAAAAATAGTTATAGCTCAAAGAACCTCAAAGTAGTTGCCATTATAGTTAACAGTTTTTAAATAGCAACTCTTTACCCTCACAAAGGATCTAATACAGTTAATCTGCAGGACGGATCTCACTGCTGCAAGCTGCTGACCTATGGTCCAAAAGAAACTCTCCTCCCACCTACCTCATCATCACGTCAGCGTCTACAACAGAACACAAGGCAGCAGCACGAGCTAACACTTGAACCAGGTGATGTTACACCTCTACCACCTGAGACCACCCCCCAGTAACTATAAAAATAACAACAAAAACCATACCCAGCACTTCAAAAAGAATAAAGTTATCCTTCATTAAGCCGCAACTGTAATGTAGTTACGCCGTCATTATTTGAAGAAGGAACTCATAACAAGGAACAAGCATTTACAACTACTTTCGTCCAAGTGCTTGCTGTTTTACAAATCTGTAACAGACCTAGGGAGGTAAATCCTTGCACACTGCTATACAAACATACACACAACGATACTCACACGTAAAATGGTTCCAATAACAATGTTCTGCACACTGGCAATCCTCTCTGGCAATTTCAATCTGAAGGACCAAGGACTTCGCCCACAAGGAGAGTGCTGAAGCTTTCTCCCTGCCCACTCAAACAACTCTTCTCCTCACAAAGCCCGGGAATATTTTTCGCTGCAACATTAGGGCACGTGGTTTGTTTCAGCCACACAGCCCTAGGCTCTACCACACCTACACAATATATCTATGGTGGAAAAGGGAAGTTTATAACAAGTTTGAACAAAGACTCTCCTTCTGGAGCTAGTTAATGCTTAGCTATATTCATTAAGTGAGGTGTGTACTTTATAATAATGCAACAGGTGTGATTACAAAACCTGCTTAAGATAAAACAGTAGATCTATGAACACGAGAACAATTAGAGATAGCAGATGATGCAAGAAAGAAAGCACAGAAATTAATCTGAACATTGGTTGTTGTAGGTTTTTCGGGCTGTTTAGCCGTGTTCAGAAGGTTTTTCTTCCTAAAGTTTCACCAGTCTCTGTGGCTGGCATCTTCAGAGGACAGAAATTAGAACTCTGTTTGTGTTCTGGTGTAGTGTGTGGGATAGTTGAGTATTTGTAGCTGTGGGATCAGCTTTTTGTCCTTTTCAGGAGATTGGGTGATTATGGTGATCAGGGTGTTTTTTTAATGGGTGTATTGTTGTGATAAGAGGGGGAGATGGTCTGTCACTGTGATTGATGGGTGTCATTAGCGAGTCTTTTGTGTGCATTGCTGATGATAACTTCATAGTAATTATCACTGCACAAGAGTGGAGTGGTGTTATTGGGCAGCAGAGCAAATCAACATTCTACAAAGCATGTCTAAAAATGGGGGCAGCGCAAACAAAAAATTACAACTTTGAAACTGAGCTTTGGATCGGCACCCAATTTGGTTTAGAAGTAACAGATAGTTTGCTCTTGCTCTGTGCCAAATTTGGGGGAGTTTGGGCAAAGGGTTTTTGAGATTTTTTTAAAAAGTAAAACTGTCATTTCCCCCAAGACAGAAACAAATGACCTTAAGCACTCCCAGATTTAAAATAGATCAAATAAATTCAAAAGAATTTTGCTTAACTGCAAGGAGAATAGTCGGCCCCACCCTTTTAAAAAATTTTTTTGAAAGGAATCCAGGCTGCAGGGGCTGAAATACTGAACCTCAAAAAGACCTTCTAAACAGGTAAAACACTGAAAAGTTTAATCAGAATCTCAGTGTTTCCTTTATATGCCAGAATGCACGTATATCTTAATAACATAAACACAAGCATGACTGAAATGAGGTTTCATGCAGAATCACTGAATGAAAAGATTTCTGACTCATTAATGAAAAATCCAACAACGATCACATGCCTCTGGATCACACAATTTTAATTTTTGTTACTCAGTAATGAAATCTATGTGGCATGGCATGCTCCCTGTTTTACAGTTATCACCTCAGTGCTTAAGCCCACATGATTTCACAAGGATTATTTCATAATAAACTAAACCATGACAATCCCTGGCGGATTCTTGCAGGAGATTCCAAACCAGATGCAGAAAGGCAACCCACTGAAAAGGACTGGAATCACACTCTATAAATGGCATCTGCTATAGGGACAAAAGAATATTCAGCATTACTGGCCATGGAATGAAACAGGGAAAAGCTTGGCTGGAAAAAAAACCACACTAGCATCCTTTCTCCTCATATAAAGATTGTTCTTCTGTGTGTTTATGCATGCATGCACATGCTCAGTCAGTTGCCAAGAGGGTACACTGATAGTGATTCATTCTTCTTTAAATAGCACACCCCGCAATAATTTTTAAAACCACACAACAGTAACTACACACAACTGAACAATACAGTTAAGGCAGGGGAGTACACTGTTTTATTGATACCTCCCCCCCCCCGGGACTAATGAACAGGAAACAAAAATATATCTATTCAGCTGTCTCCCACCTCTTGACCTATTTTCATCTGCTAACAAAACGGCCACACCTTTCAATATCAATTTCTCACTCAGATATTGGTGTTTTACTTACCAAGAGATTCTGGAAACGCTAGCCACTGTTTCTGTGTATTAAACCACACATCTCCGGATACTTCAGAAAAATAAAGGACAATCTCCATCTAAACCTACTTTTTACAGTGTCAGTTCTGCTTAGAAAGCTGTAAGCACAGAAATCTCACATCACTGAGCAGCTAAAGCCAGGCTGGCAGCTACAAAAATGAGGAATAAACACACTGCCAACCACAACCCAGAAAACAAACCTTATTCAAAAGCACTGCCTTCTAATTCCAGTGTACATTTTACTAACTGTGAAAACAAAAGCAGCTAAAAGCAGTACATATACAGCAATTCATCCAACTGGGTGGGTGGGTGAATCCCAGATACTGCATTTGCTTTAAATACATAAATCTTGAGGAGCCAGAAGAGACAACAAAGGTACTATGCTTTGCCCGGAGTAAAATGGGAAAAACATTTTGCCCATAATAAGAGCTGCAACCCTGCCCATTGTTACACAAAGGTATGTTCCACTGATTTCCAAAGGATTTAGCTGCATATAATCGGCAGTAAGGACTGCATTCTACATGAACAAAAAGAATACTCTCTGCAGCAAAACAGAACACTCAGCAAAAAGACAAAAACCAAAACCCAACACCAAATCTGCAGTGAATTCAGTGATATGAATTAAAGCCCTGTTTCATTTACCTCAGTGCTACCACAAAACTAAAGAGGATTACCTTACCAGAATTTATAGCCACGAGCCACTACTCATTTGGATTCAAGACGGCTGCATCCGTGCAAATGCATCACAGACAGCTGGGGAGAATGAAATCTGCTACAGCCCGTGTCTCACTGATTGTCACACAGATGGTGTTCAGAGCCATGCCGCACAACAGCTGGCTTGTTTTTGCCTTCTTATGTGACTGACAAGTTCATACAAGCATCGTCAACTTTAACCTCAATGACAGAAGGCTCGGCTTGTATTATAAGTTATATCACCCAAAATTCTTGACCCTGGGGGGGAAAAGGTTGTAGACTTCAAAGCTTCATCTTCTTTTCTTAACCCCTCCAAACAAACAAACTCCATAAATGCACTGTTCGGTGCATCAAAAGAAGCATCTTTTGTTTCACACTCAGCAGCCATTATATCCCATAGGTTTCTACACCTGCATAAAGCATCTTACTATGTGCTAAGCTGACCTGTACACTGTCACATCCCATAGGTTACTAAACCTACAGAAAATATATTACTACATGCTAAGCTATACAGTGTCACATTTTAATATAAAAAGAGAGTATCTTTCATAGCGAACGTACAGCTCTAACACTGCGATGCAAAGTACACCCACACACTTTTACAATTTGGTCATAAGGAACAATGAAAATCACACTGTACACAAACAAAACCCGTTTGACCAGAGTACAACGGGAAAAACAAACATGTGTAATGTGGGAAATGATGGCTGTATGAGATTTTCCTTAACATCTATACACTGTATCATATGTTAAGTCCCACTATTCTCAAGATTTAAGATGATCACGGTCTTCAAGAGAACTAAAAGATTTCCCCATGTTTGTAGCACAGATTAAAAGCAAAACAAAGCAAAAATACAATTTCCAGTAATATACTATACTAGTAATAGACTAGTTTATCAGAGACAGCACAACAACTTTAAACTTTAAGTTCACAACTTGCAAACAACCTAAGAACACAAGAAGAGCCCTGCTGGATCAGGCCAAGGGCCCATCTAGTCCAGCTTCCTGTATCTCACAGTGGCCCCACCAGATGCCTCTGGGAGCACACGAGACAACTCGATAGCTGTCTCCTGATACCCCTCCCCTGCATCTGGCATTTTGAGGTACCTTCCTTCTAAGCCTGGAGATTATACATCCCCATCATGGCTTGTAACCTGCGATGGACTTTTCCTCCAGAAATCTGTCCAATCCCCTTTTAAAGGCATCTAGGCCAGGTGCCATCATCACATCCTGTGGCAAGGAATTCCACAGACTAACAACATGCTGGGCAAAGAAATATTTTCTTTTGTCTGTTCTCACTCTCCCAACATGCAATTGGAGTGGATGTCCCCTGGTTCTGGTATTGCATGAGAGGGAAAAGAGCTTCCCTCTATCCACTTTATCTAATGTGCACAGAAGGCAACAATTTCTGCAAAGGGGGCAAGTGGCTCAGCCTGGCACCAAACAATGACTGCTGAAAGTAAAATGCCAGCTGGGGTGGTGGTGGTCCCCGAGATGCAGTCTAAAAAAGTAATGCTTTCCAAGATCTGAAATGAAGCAACTCTGTAAATTTCATTTAAAATAATGGATAAAAGAAGGTGGAGAAATCAAAACTAGGGAAATGCAGTGCATTGGGAGGAGAAAAAAAATGTAAGTTTTAAAGACTTTTAAAAGTTCTTATTCCATTGAAAGAGTCCTAGTGCAATTTAGTAAACAACTTTATTGTGGCTAGTTCTTAGATTTCAGCCTCAGCCATGCGGGACACTGAAGGAGCCTCCCTGAAGAATATGAGGAGTATGAATACATTCAGTGTCCCCTGGGCAGGGACAGCACCCTGTTGGCTGATCCTTCTAGTCCAGAAGTGTCACTAGATTGCTTCCAACATGAACAAACAAGAACCTCAGCTGTGAACTGAACTGAAATGGAGTGTTTAAATAATATGAAACTGTCTCACACGAACTGATTTTATATGGGTGGCATTTATTAACAAAGACACAGGGAAAGATTCAGATACAATCATACCTGCAGTAGACCCACTTGGCATCAATTGGACTTAAACTCCCTGGGTTCCAGCAGGTCTGCTGCTAGTACAAGCGATGCCTGGACCCAGCCAAACCTACGTATTTTGGCCAATATTACTTAGTTAACAATCTGAAGGAAAACGCGAAGATATCGAAAGAAAAAATCAAACTTTTAAGAAACTTTTCATACCATCATTATTATCTGGGTCATACAACACAGTACACTCCTTCCAAGTATAAGCACCTCAAGTAAGCAAGCCTGCCGACACATTTATTCAGAAATGTTTGAAAAGCCTGATCATTAACAACAAGAACAAAAAATAGTATTGTCACACTTTTAATACTAGCACATTTATCTTAGTGTGAATGTTTGTGGATTACAACATTCTTCTTCAGATGTACACTGTGTGAAGAAAACTCACACCAAAATAAATGTGTGAGTTTTAAAGGTGTCAAAAAACTAGTTTCAGTTGTTGCTGAGACAGACTTAACATGGCTACCTTGTTGATTATTCAGATTTATTCAACCTCATACTTTATTTATGATTATAATAATACACTATATTTTTTCCTTAATTTATTACTCTACTGCAAGGCCCAATAAAAGAAGTTACAGTCTTGAGTTTCCAAGACCTGTTAATGACTCAGTGGCATTCTAGAGGTAAAAGCAAAAGTGTGAGGTCACAAATTCATAGGGCTGTCATAAAAATAACATGATAGCACATAACAACAATGGCAGAGCACAGACTAGATGGGATTAACCCATGGTCTGGTATAGTATTACAAACAGCAGTTTCCAAAGAAGTAGCTATGTTTGTTTCAGCGTGTTGAGAAAACTAAATGGGAGGGGAAATGGAAAGACATACTGTTAGCCTGAAAGACTAACAAACTTATTTCTGTGGGAGCTTTTGTGGATCAAAACCTATGTCCTTAGACATCAAGAGTGTTCCTACTACGCCATCCGCACATATATATATATGTTTATAAACCATTTCCATGGTGATGTGCATGATGACTGGGGAAGGATACAAGCAATAGAGTGACAAAACATATAGTAATACCGATTTCCCTCCTTTTGCCCTATTCCTTTTCATTCCTTCCTTTTTAACGGTAAATCTGAGGGCTGGGAATTTTTCATTTCTGATGTTTATACAACAATCCAGGTGCATTTTTTAGTTGACAAGTGGAAAAACATGCCAGATAGATAGATAGTTAGACAGATGAACAAAGTAATTATAATGAATAAGCAAAGTTTTCATCATAGATCAGAGGACTAAAACCACTGATTCATTTTAATTAATAGTTAAAAGTCCATAACTGCATCCACTTGATATGTTTCTTCACTTTTGCCAGTGTCTGAGTGAGAACTAAGTCAATGCATAGACATAACAGCCCAGAAACAACTTCCATTACTCCAACAGCTTATAAAAATGTTTGTATGATCATGGAAATCACTGCCCGACCATGTGGCTCTATTTATGGATCAAGTGGAATATATTTATTGTGGCCCTCAGTCATGGGGGACACAAAAGGAGCATCTTTGAAGAATATGAGGCCTTTGAACACATTTGGGTGCCCCCTGGGAAATGACAGCACCCTGTCAGTTGATCCTTTCACTCTGGAAACACCTCTGAATGCCTCAGTCATATCACACACAGGGGAGTTTGACAGCCTGAAAGACGTTTGTGTTAAAACAATGAAAATTCAAGCTAATTTTGTAATTTGTTTCTCAATCAAATTGATTGAATTCCTCTTCAGGAAATGTCCACTTGCATAGACACATATTTGTCATCGCTCTAGTACAGTGGTGCCTCGACTTATGGAATTAATCCGTATTGGAAAGGTGGCCGTAGGTCGAAATTTCCGTAAGTCGAAGCACCATTTCCCATAGGAATGCATTGAAAACCGATTAATCCGTTCCGGCGGAAGAAAAAAATCACCAAAAAAATAAAAATAAAACACTGCAAGCCCCTGGGGCTGCAAAAAACAAAACAAATCCAAAAATAAACAGAAACATAACCCCACCAGCCCAATCCCACCCTGCAAAAGCCACAAAAACAGTTTTAAAAAAGCAAAAAGCACCTTACCTCCACCGCCGCTGCCAGGAGGCCTCCCGGACTCCAGCCGCCGCTATCGGGCCGGGGCTCCAGCCATCACTGCTGGGCCGGGGCTCCCGCCGCCTCTGCGGAGGCTTCCCGCGCTTCCAAAGCCGCCCCGACCACCGTGCCAGGCGCCAGGCAGCGGGGCGCCCTCCTTCTCCAGGCCTCGCGCACACACGCATCCACACGCCCGCACGCACAGACTCCGCGCCCATCCTTGCATCCGCCGGCCCTCCCTCCTGTCTCCCCTCTGCCCCGCTCGCCTTCCGCGAAGGAGGCATCATCCGCCTCCGGCCACAGCCCCGGCTCTCCCTCCAACCGCCTTCCCGACGACTGCTCCCCCCCAGCCCGAAGAGCTGGGGAGGGGAAAGCAGAGACACCCCCTCCCCGCCTCCGTCCACCCTTACGCGCCCCTCGCCTCACCTCGCCTTCCATCCGCCCAAATCTCCGGGAGACGCAGATGTGGCGCTGCGGCGGCGGGGGCCCCCGTCGGTGCCAGTGGGGGTGGCCCAGACGGACAGGCCAGTCGCCCCTCGCAGATCCCTCGCACCTCTGAGATTCCCGCTGAGCGAGAAGGGCCCTAGAAGAGCCCCGCCGCCCCCTCCCTGATCTCCCCGCGGCCGCCTGGGGCGCGCACAAAGCCCAGCCCAGATGCCTCCCCGCTGCCGGGCCAGCCGCAGGTAAGGAGGCGTCGGCGGCACGGGTCAGGGGTGGGTGGGTGGAGGTCGCCTCTATGTGGGATTTGGGCAGCAGGGCGAGCCCTGGCCGCTCTGACCGCGGCGCCGGGTGCCAGCTTCCCGGGCTTCCAAAGCCGCCCCGACCGCCGCACCGGGTGCCAGCTTCCCGGGCTTCCAAAGCACCAGCACCCGGCGTGGTGGTCGGGGCGGTGTTGGAAGCCCGGGAGGCTGAGCCTCCCTTTTCCTAACCGTTGGGGCGAAGAAGCAGCCTCTTCACCAACAATGGTTTGAATTTCCCTCTCTTTTCCCCTGCCTTTTTTCTTTCATACCTCGAAGCTCCGGCCACAAGTCGAACCAAAATTTTGCGGCCGGAGCTTTTCGTAGGTCGGTACGACCGTAAGTCGAGGCACCACTGTATAGCTGAAGTGGACTTGCACACAACCAGCTTGATTTTTCTCAGAAACCAGTGAGCCCACCACACTCAGTATTAGCCACAGTGCAACAGTGCAAACATAATTACATTGAACAACTCCTGCAGCTGATTTCTCCGTGTCACATATATTAACAACTCATATCGTACTGACAAAGAAAGACGAATGTAAACACTAGATGCTCACATTACTTCAAAGGTTGCTAGTATTTCAGATACTACGGAGAGAAAACAATACAATAATTTTTAATTTCTCTGCACCTTCTTGTTTTACACCTCCCCAGATCCTTCAGGAAGCATAGCCACAACAGCTCAAAGAATCCCATCCTCTCTGGGGTGTCCAAAATGATACAATTTGCAAAATCTGTTGCACCTTGATATACTGTTTCTCTAATGATGACCTAAAAATGTCCTCCAGCTGAGACAGTCAAGTTAACAAGGAAATAAAATTTATTCCCTAAAATGCATTGTGTATAGTGACTTCTGCTCACCACAACCATCAAACGTATCTTGTGTGCGTCATCAGAAACCAATTGCAAACCCCATCCTATTCTCTTCACTAGGATGAGCATTAACTGTTACATAGTTTTGTTAAATAGGGGAAAGGGACAATTCCGCAAGGTGGGCAATTCTAGCCCTACGTACTTGGAAAATGTACGTAGACCTTTGGTCTAGATGGGCGGGATAGAAATCCAATAAATAAATAAATAAATAAAATGTCTGAATTCAGTCAGCTAAGGATTCCAACAACAGAACATGAGAGACTTGTAGCAGCTGAACGGTTTGATTTTATAAGATTTGATATCTCCCTTTCAAGTACCTGGAAGAATCATAAGGAGGCAGTAAAAGCAATCTTTATACTAAATAATTCAGAATAGAATTATTAAATTGGTAGAGCATTAATCAACAGTCATGTGAAAAAGAAAGTACACCCTCTCCAAATTCTGTGGTTTTGTGTATCAGAACATAATAAAAATCATCTGGTCCTTAGCAGGTCTGAAAATTAGGTAAATACAACCTCAGATGAACAACACATGACATATTACACCGTGTCATGATTTATTTTAGAAAAATAAAGCCAAAAACATGTGCTTTAACTTCAACCATGAAACAAATGAGGCAAGAATGATTAATGTAAATCATTGACACAAGAGCCTAAATCCAATTGTAAGTCCCAACTGTAGCAGAGGCAATGAATCAATGAGATCTGCATAATCACTAATTTAACAAAGAATTAACAACTGAATTTAGCCTAAATTATTTTGATTAATTATAAAGAGCTAACATATAACTTTATTTATTTGTAACAAACTGTATTTAACATTTTTAAATGGGCATATTTAAATTCAAGAAAAACTAGATAACCCCAATTCTGCAGTATTTCTATTTAAAGTTACACACTGAATGCGCATTATTTTTTCTTTTGAGAATAATAACTTCTCTCCATGGACAAAACATTTTGATTCACAACTTTTTGCTTAAAAGCTCTACACATGGAAAAAAATTGTTTACCTCAAATTGTAGTTCCTTTCCTCAGTTCTCAATGCAGAGGAAATACGCTCTTCATTCTCCCTTGAATTTTCAGTTTGTCTTCTTCCTTCAGTCAATTCTTCCTGGAAAAAAAGGTTTTATAACACGCTAAAACACCAAATCATCAAATTTCAGGCTCCGGAAAAATATGTCATTACACACCCTTTCATTTGTGGATTTGCTTAAAGTCCATAATATATCTGGCCTTATGCTGATTTGGCTTTAAAGCATAACAGTAAACCCATGCAACCTCGTACTTCAATTTGCAAACCCAGTGCTCAAGTTACTAATTCATCTGACCAGTCTAGGAGGAAACAGCTGAAAGTATTTGCAATTCGGTTTTGGCAAAAGTTACTTGGAAGAATTTCAGGACACTGAAGAACTCTTGTGTTGCATGCACTTACAAGCAGTTCCTCCCTTGCAAAAATAAAATAAAAACAAAAATCTAAAGCTGCTACTAACCAGCAACAACAGGCCATATAACTGAGTCACAAGGAAAACTAGATCTTACAGCACAGCACACTGAGGTGCCCACTTTCTCTCCACCGCCACGTTGACAAGACTAGTATAGGTCCTAATAATATTGTGCAATATCAAGGACTTGGTCACCCAACTTTTTTTCAAACTAATACACACTGTCACATGCTAGCGATACCCTTCTGCTTATTAAACAAGACAAACAGACCAGTCTCTATTCAAAATAGAATAGAATAGAAATCTGGAATCAGAAAGAGCAATATTATTCAATGACTAAATTTCAAAGACAGGCTATAGCCTGAAACGGTTGATTCAAAACTTACATATATTCTATTCTTCCTCGCTATTCCATAGACCAATGGTTCCTAAGTTTGGATCCCCAGATGTTCTTGAACTAAAACTCCCAGAAGCCTTCACTACTAGCTGTGCTGGCCAGGATTTCTGGGAATTCCAGTCCAGGAACATTTGGAGACCCACAGTTGGGAACCACTGCCATAGAAGATACTCTTTCTTTCCAGAACTATTGGAAGACACTATAAAAGTAAGAGGACTTTTTACCTTTTTATAGAGGTCAGTAGAAGGGGATGACCTGGATCGTTCATGTGTATATGGAGATTTCTCAAGTTGTTCATGGCCAGCATCAAGGATATTGTCAGCTGAATGGTACCTTCCAGAACTCCGGGTCTCTAAAGGCTTCTTCTGCTCTTTCCAAGATGCTTGATATTCTGCAAAAGTTTCTAATCTCTGCCGTTGTCCAGATTTTGTTGGGAAGCCACTGTAATGGATAGTTTCTTTGGGTCTATTGTGAGTACGAAGAATGTTCTCAACACCAAAGGAAGCTGACCGCATTCTCCTTTCACACCACAAACTTTCAGGTTCACCTTCTTGAGAATTTCTAAGCGCATTAGGTGGCTGTGTTTCCAGCTGACTGCAAGGTACGTGTCTCTGTGAAGATTTTTGATAGGCCGGCTTACTAGTTTCTTCAAAGAACTTCCACCTGTCTGCAAAAGAGCCCAAAGCTTCCTCAGAAATGGTTGGGCGACCACGTGGGCGGTAGTCATCTTCTGACCTGCCCACTTCATTTATCTTCTCAGGCTCAGAATAAGATTTCAGTTTTTGTTGTGCTGTGAACCTCTTTCTAGCTCCGATCCGAGGAACATGGTGAGCATTGTTTCCAGATGCATTCAGTTTAGAAGACTGCCTAGCCTCAAGGAGGCCTGACTCCTTGTTGTCTGGATTAAAAGCCAATGCAGAAGAGTTGCAATTATTTGCCTTCCCATCTGGATGACCATCTGCAGAATTGCGTTCCAAGTCTCGGCGTTGGAAAGAGGTGGCCTTCAACACTCTGGCTTGGGCTTCTTTCAAATTATCTTTGTATACATTAGTAAAAGAACCTTCTGATGAGCAACTTTCTGCAGAATCAGGTTTCCAGTTCTCAGCATACTCTTCTGTCTCATTTGAGCCTGTTAAGGCAGCTGTGCTCTTGCTTTTCTGAAGTTTTGCTCTTTTCATTTGGATCTCATTTCTCAGTGTGGTTGCAAAACGATCACTCCTTCGGGCATTTTTGCTCAAATGAGCGTCAAACCCAGGCTGCTTATTAATTCCCATTTCCGTGGCAACAGCAGCCTGGCTTTTCCCTTCCTGAGCTAAAGAGTGCAGCATTGGAGTCTTCTGAGGTGAAATTTTGTAGCTTTCTTCTTGACTCCACTTAAAATCTTTCGGGGAAGCTTTACTGTCAGACACTGGGACACACTCCTGCCCATACTCAGCTTCATGGTAACTACTGTGACTCTCCTCAAAGCTCTTGCTCTGTCCTCGTTTTTCAGGGTAACTTACCTTTCTAGAATCTTCCATTACAAGAGTCCTAACATCCTCTCCTTTATTCATGATGTAATGACCTCTCTTTTCAGAAGCATCCAGAGAAGACTCAACAGGCCGCTGAGGTAGGTAGTATTTGGAACTTTGGCTCATTGTGGCTACGGCAGGATTCTCACGTTGTTCAGGATTCCAGGATGCATCCTTGAGTGACAGCGGTTTTAAGCTTCCCTGAGCAGGCTGTTTCACTGTCACACAGTAGTAGTGACTTAGCCCGGCATTGTCCATTTTCCCCTCAGAATTTGTGTCAGCAGAGGCAACAGCTATATTATCGGGTGTCCTGGCTTGGTTTGGATGGCAGCTCTGTTTGTCAGTAGACTTCTTCTGAACACCAGCATAAGCAGATAGGTGTCGTTGCTCTTTAGCAGATGCAGAGACTTTTGCATTATGAAAGAAAGTGCTTTCATCGCTATACTGGCGCTGATGATGATGTTGCCCATAAGCAGATTGTGCAAATCGAATGTCAGTACTGGATAGAGATGAATGAAGCCTGTTGATATTTCCCATATTATTGTTGACCCTGTCACATGCAGAGGTCAAACTGTAGTCCATGTTGCCATCCAGTCTATATGGTGGATTGCCACCCTGCCTTCCATCAGACACCCTCTCAACTGTCTTAGCAACTTGCTTTTGTTGTTCTGCAGTTTCAACAGCCCAGTCACTCCTGGCTTGTGGTCTGGGTGGAACTTCAAAGTGCTGGGTGTTTTGAACTCCCTCTGAATACAGAGGAGCATGAGCTCTCTCATGACCTTTGGTAGCAGCAAAGCTATCACTACGGAGGGGAGGGGGAGGAGGGGGAGGAGAAGGTGACTTTTTCTTCTCTGGGATATACCACACAGGCACAAAATTTGATCTTCCAGATCCAGAATACATTGAATCAGAATGATCTTCCAGTCGGGGGGTCCTGTTATTTTCATATTGCAGTGGAGGTGGCAGGCAGCTAGCTTTCTCTTCTAATCTTCCATTATCACTTAGAAATGAGGGTCCCTTGCTGTTCCCCTGTTTTGGGGTTTCCCAGTGACCCACTTTGTACACCACATTCTCAGTTGAGGCAGCATCTACACTGGAAAGTGTGTGGTCTGGTGTACTAGAGCTGGTAGAGAAAGAGCCATAGGCAGAATCCCTTTTGTTGGGATTTCCCAGGTGGTCAATGCTGCTGTTGGACTTTGCAGAGGAAATCTGTCCATACTGACATGCTTGTGGGATGTGATCCCAGCTGTCCATGCTTCCAACAGAACTGAACTGGTCTGAAGTACGGTATAGATTTGACTGATCCCATGAGCTGGAGAGATCATGGGAAGAAGAGCTGTAAGAAAATAATGACTTCCATCAGTATAGTGAGCACATGAAAAATCACTGGTACAAATTATGTTCAGTAAAAATCTGCCTATTATTATGAAGCAATTGATATTATAAAATCAAATCATATTTCAGAAGTTATGAACACCACTAAATGCACAACTGCTAAGAAAGGAACAAGCTATTTATAATTACTGGCGTAAAAAGGCCTTCAAGTAAGTTCACAATGGTATTTCCCAGCCGTCTGCTTGGCTTATAAGGGCAAAAGGCCTTGCACTATCCCAGGAAGTAACGTGGAAGTTCTAACATGAGTTCTTTCAGGCCATGAGGTACTTGGCTGTTCCAGAGGAACATTTCTCATTCTTTGCCATTTGTCAAACAGATAAATGCTGCCATGGAGACAAGATCTCTGAGTGAATAAATAGTATGTTACTGGTTTTCCTCCTACTTCACAATAAACTTTGATGACAACATTAGCGATAGGTGTGTGGCTGGAACTGGAGCTCAAGGGTAGAGCACACACTTTGCCTGCAGAATATCTAGGTACAATCCTTTCATCTTTTGGTAGGGGTGGGAGAGAATCCTGCCTGAAACCCCAGAAAGCTATTGCCAGTATGGACAATACTGGGCTAGATCAAGGGTGAGTAAAGTGAACCCCACAAACCTATGCATCTCTTAAGACCCAGATATGCCCCCCCCCCGATTTTTTTAAGATTTAAGATGCTTGGGCCTAAATATTCATTAGAGGCCAACCTGTTTCAGTTCATGTTGCCCCCTCCATGCATGATGCCCCCTTGTATTGAAGCCCTGGGGAAAATACCCATCCCCTCTTGTAAAGCCCAGACTGTCAGGATCTTTGTCTTTCAGGCCCCTGACATACAACCCCATTTTTCTTTCTCAGAAGACTTCCTTGTGTCTTTTAGGGAGTGTGGGAGCACTTATTTCATGTTTTGAGCCCCTATACACTGTCTTTTTTTAAAAAAATATTTAAAAAAAAAACACTTGTTGGGTACTAGGAGCTTCTTTAGTGAAAGAAAATTAAGAAAATATTTGTGATTGGTTGGACATGGTACTGGGTCTGGCTTTCACAGGTGGCCAGATACAGCCCCCTCTGGTAATTGCCCACCCTGGGTTATATATACTAGTAATGTGACTTGACATAAAGTAGCTTCCTACGCTTCTCTGCTACACTATTTTAAGAGAAGGACCATGGCTTTAGTATAAGGCAGCTTTCTCTGTTCCTAAAAAAAGAGAAGTGTTCAAAAATCTATAATTAAGATGACATTTTGTTGGAACAGAGATGGCAGTGACCAACAAGTCCTGCCAACAGCAAGTACAGTAAGGGAATATGTGGCAGAAGGATTCAAAATAACTACCAAAAAAACCATTTTCTTTTAAAATGTCAGTATGTGCCACTTAACGAACAACAAATGGGTAGCACATTTCAAAACAATGCTTACCTCTGTGTGTGTTTGGATCTTTGCTTTTACAAGCACAGCACCCCAATATAAAATTTAATGAAATCCCACCTCAGTGCCATGAGTGGGTATACTGTGTTTTACATTATAAACTTACATATCTGAGATATATTCTACATCCAACACAGATCTTAGCACAAAGGGAGCTTCAGAAGAATTGTTGCTAATAGAATGCTTTCTAAGGACTTGTAACCAGTTTGTGGTATGCTTGGATGACAGAAAACATTTACTACCTTAACTGAGGTAAAAAACCCAGGTTTTTTTTTAGCCCCAGAGGCGTTTTCATATCAATCATAATTACTGAGGACATTTCAATGGAAGAAAAGGCAATGATGTGTCCAACCTATTGCTTATTAACTGCTACATGACAGGCGTAGATATATTTAGAGAAAGTAATTGTTGAACTGTTCTTTAGGCATGTAGAAGAAGATAATGTATATGTGTTCGTTTTTAAAATTACCTCTTTTAAAATAGTAGATTCAGCTTTGCAAAGGAAAAGGTATGCTTAGTACAACATACAACTTACTATTAAAAGATTTTAAACCACTCCAGTGTTGATGTCTGAAAAAACTGGCCTGGAGAAGGAGGAGTTACCTGTCAGCAGGATGTATAAATATCACTCTTCACTCTATTCACATAGTGGCATAATGGAAAACACTGAGAACAAAGTAATACTAGGCACATTATACCGATCTCTCCTCTTAAACATATAACTAGATTCACTATTTGTCTTCAGTGTGGAAGGGATTGTCACTCTCGAATTGGCCTTCTCAGCCACACTAGACGCTGTTCCAAGTCCTCGATACAGAGCACGTTACCATAGTCTCTCGAGACTGAAGGATGCCTAAAAGATCCACGAGCTAATATCAGCTTAAACGTAAAACTGTACATTGCTGGGAGTTTGAAGATAAGAACAAAATAAGGCACACATTTCCTTTCTTACTGTTGGAGCTTGATGCATATTAAGTTTAAACAAGAACTTACCTTGCATGATATTGAGAGTGCCATGAAGCACAGACATTGGTGGAAGAGAGCCGTGACGTGGCTGTCTCGGACTGGCTCTCAGTGAATTTGGTTGCATGCCAGGAGTGAGGCCTGCAGGCCAGGTCGTTTTTTCTGGAATAAGAAAAGCGAAACGTATTAGTTTATTTCATTAGTCACGAAATTACACCACAAAAACAAAATCAACCTCAGACCTAATTAACAAGTACAGTGTCAAGACTCAAATTACTAAAGAGCGCCTGCTGCACTAACAAGCCACCTTTGAAAACAATCTGGTTTTTGTTCTAAAAAATAAACTCAGAATACAGACAATGAGTCAATGAAAACAGACAAAGCTTGGAGTGTTTTTTTTCCCCCAGGCAGGTGAACCAAATGGTAAGTGCTTACTAAAACTCTCTGAAGTCTTTTAAACAATTAAACCTTGTACGCCAGGGTAAAAACACAGACATTAAAAACAGTTGTGTTTGATCAGGTCTCAAGACTTCAAATTCTTATTAACAGACAGGGTAGATTTGGGTCTTTCCAATGACTATAGCATCAACCTTTGATCCATATTCACATACTTATTACATAAAAGAGAATATGCTGTATAATGTAAAAAATAGGGCTCAGCCTGCATCCTTCAGGTGTGCTGAAGTTCTGGTTTTGCCAGTGAACAGACATAAAAATTATTATCCTGTTAAAGTACTGCTGGTTTAGAAATCTAGCTGCAGAGTCAGAGGCTGGGAGTTCCATTTGCCACTGTGCCTCCTGGGAGTAGAGTCAGCCTGTGTGGCCTTGGGCAAGCTGTACAGTCCCAAGGCACCTCCAGAAGAAAGGAATGCTGAACAATTTTTGAGTACTTTCTACCTAGGGAATTCTGAAAAAGGGCATCCTAAGTCAGATTTGACTTGACAGCAAATGATTATTATATTATTATAGCTACAATAAGTTATCAGTGGCATTAACATGTTTGCTGATTCTTTCAGGAAAATGTAACATGATCATAAAATCAAGTTGAAAATGTTACATGCACCAGAGATTCTATTTAACTTCCCCTTTATTATATTAATGTTTAGAGAAAGGGATCTTTTCAGTGAGTATCGTTCCTTTTGGTGGATGGCAGCGCATTTCTCAGCTGGGTTTGTTCTGCCACATCACTGAAGTTACAAACTGATTTCTTGGACGTTAATACTGTTATGACACCATATGAACAACTCCAAGACCTTCTCCCCAGTTCAAGAACCATGACATCTAGCATTCAACAAGAAACTCTCCTTATTTGGATAAATGAATGAAGTTACGAAAGGGCTTTCATTTCCCCTCCCTTATTTTTGGATTACAGATTAGTTCAAATTCCAAATATTTATAGACATAAACAGGTAAAGGTGTTCAGAGAAGGAACATAATATTGGAGCAAGGTGATGGGATGTTAATTCTTTCCTTTTCTTTCATGGGCGAAAGAAAACAATAGGTGGTTAAAACATAACGCTTGGAAGTGGTCCTCCCCTGCAATTTCTAATTTCAAAACTAAAAACTGCAGTTCATTCAGCTGAAGATCTTATGCCAAACCTTTGTGTACTTTACAAGCGGAACCTGTGCAGTTAGAAGCAAGCACCACTGGGTCCAATAGAGCTAAGTCTCAAGTAATTGTGCACTAGTCTAACCTCTAGGTTTCTTGAAAAACTGGTGCCTTGTTTTGTTTGCAGAGTTGGAAAATTAGAACTGGCATCTTAACAGTCCCAAGCAAAGCATGGTTACTAGGGCTCCATGTTGGGCTCCTGAGCTTCAAAATGTACCACTACATCACTGGTATTAGTCCTCCATGTCCATCTCCTCACTTCCTACTGCCACCTCTTCATCTATCAGCTTAAGAACATTAAGAGAGCCCCCTGCAACTGGCAACTTGAGATAAAAATACTGCAGCTTCCCCCACTACTTCCCAGGTGCACTTGGACACCAAAGGAAATCAAAATATCAGAAAAGGCCCACAGATGATCCTCAGAGCAACCCTGCCCTTACTAATTTTTGCTGCTTTTACTTATTTACCTCCCTTTGCATGTGTGTGAAGACTGACCAGTGCAGGAATCAGCAGCTCCCACTTGTTTTATTCTCTTCTTCTGACCAGTGGTGCTGATTTAGCCGAGCAAATGAGTAGTGGTGGCAGTGGGAAAGATGTGACCCCCTAAGATGTGACTTCCCCAAAACTGGAACTTGGTCACAAAGAGCTGTGAGACCTGCTCTTATATGGTAAGCAAATTCATACCATCTTTTTGGCCCATCTTGTTAAGGGGACAACATGATAAATCCGGTGTGTTAAAGCAAAAGACTTTCATTTTAGTTTAATAGCTTGAGGTCTAGCTGCCTCAAAGTTTTGTAGAACACTGAGTGTATAGAAACCCTAGTTTGGATAAGGTTGGATTATAACTACCTAAATCTCTTAGGCTAGTTCACTTATGGGGAAATCTAAAATTTGTAGTCTAAAGATGTAATATTTTCAATCTCCGATAGGGACAATGCAATACAGTGAGATGCTGCATGAAGCTGAGCAGCCTTCATTGTCACGTTATTTTGCAGGATCATTCTCACCTCCAAAACATAGAATCATAGAAAAGTGAAGTCGGAATGGGCCTACAAGGCCATCAAGTCCAACCCCCTGCTCAGTGCAGGAATACAATCAAAGCATATCTGCCAGGTGATTATCTAAGTTTTTCTTGAATGCCTCCAGTGTTGGAACACTCACCAACTCCCGAGGTAACTGGTTCCACTGTCGTACTGCTCTAACAGTTAGGAAGTTTTCCTGATATTCAACCGAAATCTGGCTTCCTTTAACTTGAGCCCATTGTTGTGTGTCCTGCACTCTGGGATGATCGAGAACAGATCTTGCCCGTCCTCTGTATGACAGCCTTTCAAATATTTGAAAAGTGCTTTCATATCACCCCTCAGTCTTCTTTTCTCAAGGCTAAACATGCCCAATTCTTTCAGCCTTTCCTCATAGGGCTTGGTTTCCAGCCCCCTGATCATCCTTGTCGCCCTCCTCTGAACCAGTTTGTTAGCATCCTTCTTGAAGTGTGGTGTCCAGAACTGGACACAATACTCAAGGTGAGGGCTAACCAGTGCTGAATAGAGGGGGACTGGCACCTCGCGGGATTTGGAAACTATACTTCTATTAATGCAGCCTAAAATAGCATTTGCCTTTTTTGTAGCCACATCACACTGTTGGCTCATATTTAGCTTGTGATCTACGACAATTTCAAGATCCTTCTCGCTCGTAGTTTTGCTGAGCCAGGTATCCCCCATCTTGTAACTGTGCATTTGGTTTCTTTTTCCAAGGTGCAGGACTTCTCACTTCTCCCTGTTGAATTTCATTCTGTTGCTTTCAGCCCAGTGCTCCATCCTATCACGGTCATTTTGAATTTTGTTTCTGTCTTCTAGGGTATTAGCTATTCCGCCCAATTTGGTATCATCTGCAAATTTGACAAGCATTCCCTGTACTCCCTCATCCAAGTCATTAATAAAAATATTGAAGAGCATCGGGCCCAGGACTGAGTCTTGGGGTACTCCACTAGTTACCTCCTCCCAGTTAGAGAAGGACCCATTAATCATCACCCTCTGAGTATGATTCTGTAGCCAATTGTGTATCCACCTGACACTTGATCTATCCAGTCCACACCTAGTTAGCTTGCTAATCAGGATATCATGGGGCACTTTGTCAAAGGGTTTGCTGAAGATGTACTACGTCTACAGCATTTCCTCTGTCTATCAGGAAGGTTACCTGATCAAAAAACGAGATTAAATTAGTTTGGCAGGTTGTTGTAGGTTTTTCGGGCTGTTTGGCCGTGTTCTGGAACAACCCGAAAAACCTACAACAACCATCGGATCCCGGCCATTAAAGCCTTTGAGAATACATAGTTTGGCAGGACTTGTTCTTGACAAATCCGTATTGGCTTCTAGTTATTACTGCATTGTTTTCTAGGTGCTTGCACAATGACCGCTTTATGATCTGTTCCAGAATTTTGCCTGGGATTGATGTCAGGCTCACTGGCCTGTAGTTCCCAGGTTCATCTTTTTTGCCCTTTTTGAAGATAGGGACAACATTGGCCCTCCTCCAATCCTCTGGCACTTCACCTGTTTCCCATGATTTCAAGAAAATAATGGATAGCGGTTCTGAGAGTTCTTCAGCCAGTTCTTTCAGTACTCTCGGATGCAGTTCATCCGGCTCTGGAGATTTGAACTCGTTCAAGGTGGTAAGGTATTCCTTGACTATTTGTTTAATCTATCTCCAGCTGCAATCCTGTCCCCCCCACTTGCACTTCCAATTTGTTTGGAAGTTCATAGTCTGTCTTATGGGAAAAGACTGAACTAAAATAGGAATTGAGCACCTCTGCCTTTTCTTTGTCCTCTGTTATCATTTTTCCATCTCCATTGCGGAGCTGTACCACTATGTCTTTTGTTTGTCTTTTGCTACTCACATACCTGAAGAATGCTTTTTTTATTGCTTTTAGTGTCTCTAGCTAACCTCAGCTCATTCTCAGCTTTTGCCCTCCTAATGCCATCCCTGCATTTCCTTGCTACTTGTCTGTACTCATCTTTGGTGGCCTGGCCTTCTTTCCATTTCCTCTACATATCTTTTTTGGTTTTTAGGTCCTCCCTGAGCTTTCTGTGAAACCACACTGGCCTTTTTTTGCCACCTCCCACCTTTTTTTCTTGTTGGAATTGTTTGCAGTTGTGCCTTTTAGAATTTCTTTTTTTAGAAGCTACCACCCTTCTTGGACTCCTTTTCTTTTTAGGATCTCCTGCCATGGGACCTTACTTATCCTTGTTCTGAGATTATTAAAATTGGCTTTTTAAAAATCCAGCAGACTGGTGTGGCTACACTCTGCTTTTGTTTCCTTTGAAATCAAGAATTCTAGAAGGACATGATCACTCTCATATAGAGTTCCCCTTACTGCCACTTCCCCCACCAAGTCATCTTTGTTGGTCAGAATAAAGTCAAGGATAGCAAATCCTCTAGTTTCTTTCTCCAATTTTTGTAGGAGAAAATTATCAGCCACACAAGCCAGGAATTTCTTGGAAGGTCTCAACATATATCTGGATAATTGAAATCTCCCATCACTTCTACGTCGTGTCTCTTTGAAAACTCTGCAATTTGTTTTTCAAAAGTTTCGTCCGCTTCCTCTCTTTGATTGGGTGGTTGGTAGTAGACTCCTACTACCAAGTTCCTTTTGATTTTGTCCCAACTAGATTGATCCAGATGCTCTCGATGGGACAGCCACTCTCTTCCTCCTGTATTTCTGTGCAGGAATGTGTATTTTTGACATATACTGCAACTCAATCTCCCTTTTTATTCTTTCAGTTCTTTTTGATCAGTTTATATGCCTCACTTGCTGTCCAGTCATGGGAGTCATCCCACCAAGTTTCAGTTATTCCTATCAAGTCATAGTTACCGTCCTGAATTAAAATTTCCAGTTCTTCTTGTTTGTTTCCCATACTCCTAGCATTCATATACAGACACCGGAGGTTGTGTGATTTGTGGCCTGTTTGTTTTTGTACATTATTACGATTATTATCATTATGATGATGACGACGACGACGATGATGATTGTTATTATTGTGATTATTATTGTTAATATTATTGTTGCCCTTTTGATCAGTTTGGTACATTCCTCTTATTTTGTGTAAGGCTTCATCTACCTTTACCTCTGTGCTTGTGTCTCCCTCCCCCTTCCAATTCAGTTTAAAGCCCTCCTGATGATGTTCTTCTTCATGCTGTGGGGAAACACATTCTTCCCAGTCCTTGTTAGATGCAAGCCATCTCTTGCTAGCAGTCCTCCTTTCAGGATCCCCAAATCCTGCACTGCACAACCTTCCTATATAATGCTGCCCACTGCAGACTTATTCCACAAATCCAGTGTCAGTTGATGTGGTGATTTCCACAATCAGCTGATACACAGTTTTACAATATAGCATAAGAGGAATATGGTACAGACAGTAATACCTGACATGTTTACTTAGAAGTAATGCTCACTAAGCAAAATCAGACTTACTCCCTGATAAATAAAATAAGTTAGGATTGCAGCACTGGCATTTCACAAAAGACACTGTTAACCTTTTGGGTGGGGAATGGGGTTGCAGATTTATGAGACCTTAGTAAATATGGATAGTATAAACACTCTACACAATGTCTGGTGAAACACGAAGCTACTAGCAACTACCACAACAAGACGTTCATCATGGAGAAATGAAGATGGGAAGGGATGATTTCCAGCAGATTAATTTAAAAAGCCATGGAATCTTCCATCTGGAAAAGCAAAAGGGAACTTTGTCTTTGTGAAACCAACACCATACCTCATGGAATTGCTCAAGATCTTCATAAGATAGCTCCTGGCCACATGAACATCGCTTTCAGACGGCATTTTCTGCATTACAATATCCACCATCACATTCATCTTCCTGAGCAGCCAGGCAAGCAGAGGAACACAGCAGACCAGGGATTCTCAGACTTTTCCATTAGTGAGTCCAACCACAGGTTAGAAAACAAAAATACTGATATGTGTAGGTCAATTTGCTTTTACCCCATAGTTTTGGGCAAGCACAGCAAAGGGAAGGATAGAGAATGTGATCATGCTAACTCATACAATAGTATTCTCCAACTGGATGCCCTCTATATGAGACATACTACAACTCCCATCATCCTCAGGTAGCATGGGCATTGGAAAGCTATGGAAAAATTAGTGTAGCTTCAAGCCTATTAAGAAGAACTTGAAAACCACAGGGTTGGAAAGAGAAAAGCAGAGGAGAGAGATTTGGGTTTTTACATCTCACTGTGGTTTTGCTAAGTGCACTATTACAGGTTAAATTGGAGAAAATTGGGTCTTTTGGGAAAGATCTACTGCATTCTTCCAATAATGAATACAAGTTTTGATTACTGAAATGTAGTGTTCATTTGGTAATTTTTTCTTACGTCTCACATTTGAGGGCATTATAAACAAGCTATCCAACACAAATTAATCCCAAATCTCTTGGTGCAAACAGAAACAGGTCTGAAAAGAGAAAGAGCAAGATATTAACAGAAATTATATTGCAAGATAGAAGCATTTCGCAACCAGAGTTGTTAGTATCACATACTATTATCTATTAAGCATAAATGACAGAATGAGAACATCTGAAACAAGAAGCCGGAAAGCATCTCTATCATTAACAGAAACACAAAGAAAGTTTTCCTTGCAGTGTTCCTAATAAAGCAAAGAGATCTCATGCATCTGTCAAGCCTTTCGAAAGGAGTAAAAGTTCAAATTATTGATACTCCAAAATAAAATATTTCCATGCAGTTTTTATACTGAGCGGTACTAAGCTCTATTCAGGTGTTTATATACTGAGATGAATAGAGGGAGCAGGACAGGTGCTCCGGCCCCACACCTTCCACTCTTAACCTGTGTTGCTAGGGAAAAGTTGAAAGGCGCCTATAACCATGAATGCTGATTCCTGCCATACCAGACAAAAATGGTTACATTTCCTTACCAGAGCTGCTTCATCAACTTGGGCAGGTGGAGATTGGAGGGAATAAGGCTGAAGCACCTGTCTCCATCTCCTCCTACTCTTAATAAGGAAACAAATCTCTGAGTAAGGCTTAGATTACACCTCATATTATAATATCAGCATTTTGCTACAAGAGGCAATAGGTTCTTAACCTTTCCCAAGTGTAATCCACTTTGGTAGTATAAAACACAAGAGCATTCTTCTCTTAACACAATAAATTCACTAAATCTACTAACTTGCCTGTGTTTTGCTACAAACTAAAGAAATTCTGCTTTTTAAAGTTCTAAAGATTTCTGGTACTTTGGAAACACACTGTCTTCTGAATTGTTCAATGTTCTTTGACTGGTATTGAAGAAAGTGTGAACGTTAAAAGTAAATGGTCAAAAGAGGGAATATATGACCATACTACTTTGGGAAAGTATCCTAATAGCAATATTCAGTGGGTGGAACAGGAGGATACTGTAATCTTCCTGAAAGAGAAATGTGGTATTTAGGATCTGAATGCCTATACCATATCGGACTACAGGACTATATGTTACATCACAGTGGTCCTGTCCTGCATAGAAAAAATTTCACCATGTGTAGAAAAAAGAAAGGTTACCTACCTGTAACCATGGTTCTTCGAGTGGACCTCTGTGAATTCACACAATTGGGTTAGACAGCGCCTGCGCTGGTCTTCTCGGAATATTCTAGAGCTTTTTCATAAAAAGTAACAAGTTAGAATTGCCCCTATCGCGCATGCTCCACCCGCCTCAGCCTCAGTTCCATTTATCCGCCACAATAGCCTGAGCTTAGCATAGACATAGTCAGTGACGGATAGTGGGGAGGCCGGGCGGGATGTGTGAATTCACAGAGGTCCACTCGAAGAACCATGGTTACAGGTAGGTAACCTTTCTTTCTTCTTCGTGGCCTCTGTGAATGCACACAATTGGGTGACTAGCAAGCTCACTTACCGGAAGGAGGGCCGTCACTGCAGTACAGATGTCAAAACTGCTCTTCCAAAACTTGTCTCCTTTTTGGCCCGGAGGTCCAGTCTATAGTGCGTCACGAAGGTGGACACATTAGACCATGTGGCTGCTCTGCAAATGTCTGGAATATCCACACCACGCAGCAACGCCGTAGATGTTGCAACAGCTCTGGTGGAATGTGCTTTCAGACCCTCTGGTGGGGTCTTGCCTTGCAGTTCATAAGCTAGAGCAATAGTGGAGACAAGCCAACGAGAAACCGTTGAAGAGGAGACAGGGGATCCTTTATGTGATCCGTGGAAGCAGAGGAAGAGCCTTGGGGCAGCACGAATGTCCTTAGTCCGTGATACATAATACGCCAAGGCTCTTCGAACGTCCAGAGAGTGGAGCATGCGCTCGATGTCCGAAGATGGATGAGGAAACAAGGTTGGTAGCGTTAGTGATTGATTGAGGTGGAAATCAGACACCACCTTAGGCAAAAATGACACATCAGGGTATAGAACAACCTTGTCTTCAAAGAACTGTAGGTAAGGAGCATCGGATCGAAGAGCTGCCAACTCACTTGCTCTTCTTGCCGAAGTAATGGCAACCAGAAACAAAGTCTTAAATGACAGCAGACGCATGTCACAGGATGCCATGGGCTCAAAAGGATGGCGCGTAAGAGCGCGTAAAACGAGTTGTAAAGACCATTGAGGCACAGGAGGCTTAACAGGAGGTCGGATGTTGGACAAACCCTTCAAAAAGGCTTTGAGAGTAGGGTGAGAGAAAAGTCGTGACGAATCAGAGTCACGAGGCTGAAAAGAAACAATTGCTGAAATATAAACTTTCAGGGTGGATAACGCCAAGCCTGCATCAAACAAGTAACGTAAATAAGTGAGCAGGGTTTGGAGAGAAACAGGAGAAGTCTGTAACTGCTTTTCCTGGGCAAACTTGAGAAAGTTAGCCCATTTGTACTTGTAAAGGAGGTTAGTAGAGGGCTTTCTTGCTTTATCTAGCACCTCCTGTATGGATGGGTGAACCTCCAAGCTGTCAGGTGTAATGACTGCAGATCGGGATGGAGAATGTTCCCTGAGTCCTGTGTGAGGAGATGCGGAACCATTGGTAACTTGACCATGTCCACAGCCATTTCCTTCAGGGTGGAAAACCAAGGTTGACGAGGCCACCACGGTGCAATGATAATTGCATCTGCCCTCTGTTGTCGAGCTCTGATTAAAGATCTCTGTATGAGTGGAATTGGTGGGAAGAGGTACAGAAGCTCCGATTGCCATGGGATCATGAAAGCATCCCCAAGAGCATCCTCGCCTCTGCCGGCACGGGAGGCATACGCCTCGCATTTCTTGTTGCTCTGAGTTGCAAACATGTCTATCGTGGGATGACCCCACCGGACACAGAGCATGTGGAATATGTCCTCGTCCAGCTCCCATTCGTGGGATTGACCCGTGAGACGACTCAACCTGTCCGCAAGCTCGTTGTCGGTCGTAGATATGTGCAGAGCTACTGGGAAGACATGATGCTGGTAGCACCATTCCCATAGCTGTATGGACAGGTACAGAAGTGACATCGACCGTGTCCCTCCCTGCTTGTTGATGTAATACATGGTCGTGGTGTTGTCGGTGATTATCTGCACACCACGACCCTGTATGAGAGGGAGGAAGGACCGGAAGGCTTTTATCACTGCCAGCATCTCGAGGTGATTGATATGTAGCTCCTGGTCGCGACGGGACCAAAGGGCGTGTATCCTGTGAGGCCCGCAATGTGCTCCCCATCCTATGGGGCTGGCATCCGTCGTCACTTGTAATGACAGCTGTAGGGGACGGAACGGTCGACCGATAAGAAGATGTGGTACGTATGTCCACCACCTTAATTGAGTGGCCAGCTCCTGTGTGACAGATAGTCTTTCTCTTGGGCTGTCTAGAAGAGGGTCGAACATTGTCAAAAACCACGCCTGAAGAGATCGCATTTTTAGGCGCGCGTGAGATATTGCCGAAGTTGTGGAGGCCATGAGACCGAGGAGATGTTGGGCATGATGTGCTGAGACCCGTGCCCGCGGCCGAAACTTGTGAACGGCTTTGCGTATCTTCCTTATGCGTTCTGGAGGAAGAAATATACGAGCCCGGACAGAGTCTAGTCGCGCTCCAATATAATCGACGACCTGGGACGGTATCAGATGGGATTTCTTTTCGTTCACTGCGAGTCCCAGTTCCCGTAAAGTCAGTAGAACGAAGTCGGCGTCTCGTAACGCCTTTTCTTTGGTCGGTGATACCACTAGCCAGTCGTCTATGTAGGGGAAGACTTGAACATCGTGTAGACGAAGAAATGCCGCGACTGGAGCCATGCACTTCGTGAAAGTGCGAGGGGCTGTGGATAGCCCGAAGGGAAGGGCGCAGAATTCGTAGGCGTCGCTCCGAAAGCTGAAGCGGAGGTACCTCCTGTGAGAGGGATGGATTGATACGTGGAAGTAGGCGTCCTTGAGATCTATAACCACGAACCAGTCGTTTTCTTTTAGAAGATGGAGAATGGTGTCTAATGTGATCATACGAAAGCGTTTTGGATGCAGGTAAGTGTTCAGTTCCCTGAGGTCCAGTATGGGCCTGATCCCTCCATCCTTCTTTGGTACTGCAAAGTAACGGGAATAGAACCCGTTTAGGATGTCTCGAGGAGGTACGTGTTGAATGGCTTGTTTTTGTAGGAGAGTGAGGATCTCTTCTTCTAGGATAGGGTCGAAGGAAGTGTGTTTGATCTGTCCTAGAGGAGGAAATTCTAAAAACTCCAGACGGTATCCGAATTGTATAATACTTAAGACCCAAGAGTCTTGTGTGATGTTGGTCCAATTGTGGAGGAACGGAGCTAACCGAACGGAATGGTAGGGTGCGAATGATTCTACGGGTAAGTCAAAGGAATTGTTTGGATTTCTTAGCAGGTGGCCTGTAAGGTTGACGTCGCTGTGAAGTATTCTGTGGCCGGAAGGTGGAGGCAGAAGAAGAAGGTTGGTATGGCCTATTCTGATTCTGACTTTTGAAAGGGCGGTATGATTGAGAGGTGGTTTGCTGGTATTGTTGGGTCGGTTTGCGCCACTGATACCTGTTGTACCTCGGCTGTTGCTGGAAAGTGTACGACTTGGCAGTCTTTTTAATCTTATGTAGATTCTCCAGAGAGTCATCAGTTTGCTCGTTAAAGAGGCCTTTGGCATCAAAGGGCAAATCTTCTATGCGTGCCTTAACGTCATCCGCAAAGCCAGAGGACCTAAGCCATGCATGTCGCCTTAGGGTGATGGCTGATGTCAATGTCTTTGAGGCCACATCGGCCGAATGACGAGAGGCCAATCGCTGGTGTTTGGAAAGCGTGACTGCCTCCTCGTAGGTATTGAGGAGGTTCTGTCTGGTGTCGTCGGGGGCAGCTTGGAGAGCGGGTAAGACCCTGGACCAAAGTTGTCGCTGGTACGCCCCCATAGCCGTTTGATAGTTAGCTATCCTGAGGAGAAGTGTGGTGAAGGAATATATCTTCCTACCCAGGACGTCCAATTTACGACCTTCCCTGTTCGTCGGGGTCATCTGGGCTCTCCCTGATGATTTGGAGGCACTGGATTGGACTATGAGAGAATTAGGCGTAGGATGTTTAATAAGAAAGTCTGTGTCTTCTCCATTTGTACGGTATAGGTTCTCCGTTCTACGAGACACGGGAGATGATGAAGATGGCTTATTCCACGATTCTTTAATAAGCTCCATTAATGTGGAAATAAATGCAAGGCTCAGAGGAGGAGACCTCTCCTGGTTAATGTCTCCAAATATGAGGTCCTCTGTAGGAGGAGGTGGCTGTACTGTATGTAATTTTAACGTACTAGCCATTCTGGCAACCATCTGAACGTAAGATGTGAAGTCCTCAGAGGGTGATGACGGGTGAGGATCTCCAGCATCTGATTGGACTGTTTGGTCGTCCACAGGAGTTTCTCCAGAGGAATCTGACATGACTTCCTCACCTCTGCGAGACGAGATAGACGGAGAGTCCTCCTCATCAGAGAGTGAAGGTAAATACCTAGCTCTTTTAGATTTCTTTTTAGGGGGCGCAGAATGTTCTGTAGCCGCTGCAGCCGAGGTCTTCGTCCGCACCACCTTCGACGTCGATGAAGCCTTAGCCCGATCTGAGGCAGTGTTAACCTTCTGCCTAGATCCGGAGGCTTGAGAGTTATCGACGTCGAGATGTCTTCGGCGTCGATGCCGAGGTGGAGGCGAGGAAGAGGAGGACGAAGATGGAGAGGCATACACATACCGTACTCTTCTTCCGTGAAAGTCTTCATCGGTCGAAAGCGACTCCGAATCCGAATCGTCGTGTCGGCGTCGACGATGTGAACTACGGCGATCGACCTCGATGTAAACGGGGTCCTGTCGCTTCGACCTGTGTCGACGTCGAGAGGGGTGAGGAAGGACAACCACCTCACGTCGACCGGTCCGACGCCGATCCGGCGATCGATTCTTGGTCTTCTCCGTGCGCTTTCGAGGGGAGATGGGCCTCGAAGAGGGCACGGGTGATGACGGCGTCGGAGATGCCCGCCCGGTAAAAACAGGGCTATGAGGGGCAGAAGTCGTACTGGACAGGAAGATGTCCGCCAGTCGACCAGGTGTCGGAGATCTTTCAGGCCCGACCGGAGAAACGTCTGATCGACGTGCGGGCGAAGAGGCAACCGCCTCCGAGAAGGATTCTCGATCCCGAGATGAATCTTCCAAGATCGGAGAGGGCAACGATTCGGAAACCGGTGGAATTTGCTTGCGGCTGTCCTTGGTTTTGCCCTTCTTACTCTTTGCGGACGTCTTCTTCGGCGTCGAGGAAGATTTCGACGTCGAAGAGGTTGTTTTCTTCGTCGACGTCGACGACTTCTTAGCAGTCTTTTCGGCAGGTTTAGACGCCGACGGGGGTGGGGAAACGATGCGGACCTCGGAGCGTGGGGTCGCTGAGGGGGTCGAGGTCGTTTCCATGACCGATGGCTTTGACGCTGAAAGCGTTTTCTCCCAGAGATAAAGCTTCAGGCGTTGTTCCCTGGCCTTGAGGGCAACTTTAGTAAACGCCTTACAGTGTTTGCAGGAGTTGGGCCGGTGATCCTCCCCTAAGCAAAAGAGGCAGCGGTCGTGACCATCCGAAAATGGCAATTTACGCGAACACGACACGCACCTACTGAATGGCCCCGAGCAGGACATAAAGCGTTACTCACGAAGGTCCTTTTCCAAACTTCGGAAGCCAAGACAAGGCCGCAAAGAACGCGGCACGACGAGAAAATGGCGGGAAACCCGCGAAACTTATACCAAAGCCGAATCGTGATCCAGGGGAGAATGAAAGTCCAGTCCGTAGTCGAGGGGCAATAGAGATCAGATAGTCAGGAATTCCGCGTCAAAAACCGAGAATCAAAACAGTACGATCGAATAATAACAGCTCTAACCGAGAAGCTCCAAGCACCAAGGCGGTAAAATGGAACTGAGGCTGAGGCGGGTGGAGCATGCGCGATAGGGGCAATTCTAACTTGTTACTTTTTATGAAAAAGCTCTAGAATATTCCGAGAAGACCAGCGCAGGCGCTGTCTAACCCAATTGTGTGCATTCACAGAGGCCACGAAGAAGAACATGACCTGTTTGTTCACAGAAGTTCTATCTTAGTCTTCTCTTTGACGTGCTATACTTCTGAGGCAATTTTGCAAGTCCCAGGCATAAAAGTACAGTTTGGTACAAATGAGGTGCAGATTTACTTCCCCAGCAAAAATTAAACTGGAGTCCACCTGAAATCACTGCAATGCTACTGAATTAAGAGAAAAAAATATGTTCCTAAAAACCTAACTGACATGAATTTGAGAGGGTTTTTCTTGAAGATACACAATGACAAGAACTAGGGCACCACAGGTTAAGAACAGCACTACTGTATACAGTTCAGCATCTTCTTTTCCATGCTAAGCAAACCCTTCTGGAAGCCCACAAGCAGAAGATGAAGGCAACAGGCTTCTACTTTTGCCCACAGTGGTGTTCACAAGCTTACAGCCATTATCTTTTAATCTGTCTGATTCCATTTTAAAACCATACTTTGGTTACCAGCACATGTTGTGGTAGAGAACTACAGTTTACGTATATACTGTGTGATGGCTATGTGAAGATTGCTTTGTTCCTTTCTGAGATCAGGTATACACCTACATTACTTGACATTCAATCTGTGTTTAAGATTTTATTAGGCAAGCATTTCCCACAGATATGTGCGGGTGGGTGGGGGGGCGGAGATCCGTGTCTGCGGCCCAGTTCAAGGAAGCCCACGGACCGGCACCGGGCCGCGGACCAGGGGGTGGGGACCCCTGTTCTAAAGGATGGGCCAGGAGGTCTATGCCTACGAGGGGGTGCTGATAAATATTGAGCCTTACCCAGAAAAAATTGAGCTAGGAAGCTATAAATTGCAGGGTGTATTGGCCAATTTGTCTGTATTCAATGGTGCAAAAATAACTACCTATGATTTTAACTTATCTTTCATTTTCAGCTCCAAAATGAACATGGCAGCACCTCCAGAAAAGTTCAATGTGGAAGAGCATAGGACCATAACCAAGTTCCTGTTTCTCCAAGGGAAAGGTGCAAAGCAGATCCATGATGAAATGTCACAAACTATAGGTGACAGTGGCCCTTCATATGCAACAGTTAAACGTTGGGTTGTCAATTTTTAAACTGGCCATTTCGGTGTTGATAGTGAGAAACCCAGTGGAAGGCCTGTTTCTGTCTCTGTGCCTGCAAATGTGAAAGCCATCCATGACACGATCATGGAGGACCGCCGAATATCAGCCAAAAGTATTGCTATATATCTGAGAATATCACGTGAGAGAGTTGGTGCCATTATCCACAACGACTTGGAAATGAGAAAGCTGGCAGCAAAGTGGATCCCAAAACTTTTGACAACCGAACAAAAGAGGAAACGTGTGGAGTCATCGGTGGCTGTTTTGGAACATTTTGCAAGAAATGAGTCAGATTTCTTGGGCAAACTGGTAACTGGTGATGAGACATGGATTTACTGTCATGATCCTGAGACAAAGGAACAGTCTAAGGAATGGAGGCACAGTGGTTCCCCCAGGCCAAAGAAGTTCCGAGTGCAAAGGTCGGTGCAGAAGCAAATGGCAACAGTTTTTTGGGATAAGAAGGGAGTTCTGCTGGTGGACTACCTCCAACAGGGTTCAACCATCAATGCAAAATATTACTGTGCTTTATTGGCGAAGTTGAGGCAAAACATCAAGGAAAAATGTCGAGGAAAGCTCTCCAAAGGTGTCATCCTGTTGCATGACAACGCCTCGTCACACACTGCAGGTGAAACAATGGCAAAACTGACGTCCTTAGGATTTCAAGTGATGTCCCATCCACCCTATTCTCCCGACCTGGCTCCTTCTGACTATTATTTGTTCCCCAAACTAAAAAAAAACCTAAAGGGACAACGATTTGGGAGTGTTCTGGAGGCAACTAATGCTGCAAATGAGTGGTTACACCAGCAGTCGGAAGAATTTTATTTGCAAGGACTTAAGAAGCTGCAGGACAGATGTCGCAAGTGCATTGACTTCCTGGGGGAATATGTAGAATAGTGTGGCAGTTACAGCTTCCTAGCTCAATTTTTTCTGGGAAAGGCTCTATACTTATCAGCACCCCCTCGTACATTTCAACCACCAATTTATTAACATATTTATTTTCCTTCTTAATTTTTTGTTGTTTCAATTTGTAGTGCATTTCTCTATAATCTTTTATGAGAAAAAGTTTATATATTCTAGAAACAAATGCAATATACCACAGATACGTCTTTTTAAAGTAATACCTGTGATGTTTGGGACAGACAGGCTTGCAAGAACATTATGGGCTAAATCCCATTGTTAATCCCAGCTAAACCAGACCCACCGAATAAATGAGATTTGTTAAATCAACATTTAATTGATTCAAATAGGCTGGCCCAAATTGAGACTAACAGTTTGCTTTAGCCCTAGGCTCTTCTGTTCTTCTCTTATTCCAAAGATGTATGATTGTATTGCATATGATTAATCTTGTATTCATGTTGCCTTTCATTGTATAATTGTGTACCATTTAGTATGGTGGCATTCAAAAATCTAAACACATAAATGCAAAGGCACAGGATATAGCTATATCATGCACTATTGATTTCCAGGGGACTTGGTCATGCCTAATTTGATCTATTATGCAAGTAAATCTAAGGTGATTTAGTAACTCTACAGATAAAATTAATTTTAATGTGACGAAAGAATCAAACGATATACTAGACATATAGCTGCCAACATGAAAGCAATATAGATTTGTGGGGTGGGACCTCAAAACAAAAGTACTGTGGTACCTTTAGGATTAACATATTTATTTCAGTGTGAGATTTCAAGCATTACGAATCACTACTTCAAACACACAGAATACCATTTATGCCACAGATCTTTATACACAATCTAACGATTGCGGAGGTTGAGAATCAAGAAAGCTGGAATACAGAAACTGACAATATCATTAACACAGGTAAAAAAAACTTCCATAGCATTGTTAATCCTGTGAGCTAAATATATTAATTCTTGCATTTCTTGAATGTGGATTGCAATCATGAAAGCTCATGCTGGAAATAAATCTGTTAGTCATAAAGGTGCCACAGTACTTTTTGTTTTGTTTTTATGATACATGCGGAAACAAACTTATCCAGTTAACGCTTTTAAAATTAGAAAAGTATATGTTGACAAACACAATGGAATGGAATTTGATTCTTCTTTATTCCACAATAACAGTTTTACTACTGCCTTAAGAAAAAATAGCATTTGCTTGTTGCCTACATTTAAAGTAAAATAACTCCCTCTAGTGGCGAGTTTTAGCTTTATCTCTTCATCAAAGTCTCCATGTAATCAGCAGAATACGAAATAAATTGTTGCTAAAATTTGTCTTATAAATGATTTGCTTATCATATATTTTTAAAGTATTCACTGTCTACTATGAACCATCACAGTCTGTAACAAAGACGAGCACTTTCTTCATTACCTAAGAAGAATCATCAGTACTGGTGCAGTACTACATGTACCAGGAATATACAAATAATATGCAAACTGAGCTAACTGTACCCAAAATAAACCAGCCAGCTGAAGCCCTGCACTTTGCGGAAAGATTGCCTGTATGGGATTCAGAGTTCCCTTAAAAATGCACCACGTTACCATCATTTCAAGCACTTAACAAGCTGTATTTCTCCCAGCAGGAGTATGACTTTCTTCCAGCTAGCAAGAGAAACTATAGACACATCTGAAACCAATTACTGGGATATGTTCAAAATGTAGATTGCTCACACTTGGGCATTCATAAGCTTCTTGATCTCAAGAGTTTGTCCCATCACCAAGACTTTAGGCGACATTCCCAAATTTTTGTAAACTAGCTCAGGCCCGTAGCAGATCACACATATTCTTTTTATGCCATCCTGAAATATGTCATGTTGCCTGTTCTTTTCAACTGCTACAAAGTGAAGGAGCACTACTTACATACCTAATGGCACCAAGTCTTGATTAGCATCCCTTCAATAAGCCCTACAACAAAGCCCAGTATCCTCTAGCCGTTAGTTTCGGGTGGGTGGGATCCTGACTAATAAATGGCAGTTTGTCTGACATTGAGGCTGTGCTGAGAGCTGAACCAGAGACTTCCAGATCCAGCCACATGCTCTCACCCAAGTGTGGAGAACATACAGTCCACCATATTTTATATGACTGAAACTCCTATCAGACTTTGCCAGCATAGCTGATAAGAAGAGCTTCAGTCCAAAATTATCAGACCACATATTCCCAAATCCCTCTCTTAATCACAGACTGAATGAACCCTTGAAGAAAAGCTCCTGCTCTGCAGTCTTCAAAACATTCAGATGTATTCTGCCATTCATTTGAATGCAATCACATACTACTAGAACTACCATTACATATTTACTACACTGAAAAGTTCTTCACTCATTTGAAAATAAAGATGAGGTCTGTCTGTGCAATTTTGGAGAAACCGGTGTCTGGACTTGATTTCTAGCTCTCGATGAAGTGATAGCCAATCAGGTTTTATCTGTTACATTCTACTCTACTCCTCTCTGCTTCTATGGTGAAGAAAAATGTGCCATGCCAAAAGTGCTATACCCAGAGTTGTGAGAAAATTAACTGACTGCTGGAAACCACTGCAAATCTGTGTGCATCCTTTCAGCCTTACAGTGGGGCAATTCAAGCCACCTTTCCTTTGTCCGCTGTAATTTGGTACACTGACAAATTTAATTTCAGAAAAGTCCTCTGAACAGAACTGTGAGTTCAGCTAATGTATCACTGTGGTTGCCCTGGAACCAGTTGGTGTTTCTTTCCTTCCCTGATTAACTGAGTGGAAAGGCAAAATGCTAGCAAGCTGTTACTGGTCTCCAAGGTGTTGTGCTGGTGTTTTTAGAAAGCAATGGAGCTATAGGCTTACCGCGCAATGTCTTTATACAGTAATAAAACACCCTGACAGATGGACAGCCTATTGGCTCCACTTCATATGATGCAGAAGGGAGATTCACGGCTGCATTTAGAGGATCAAGTTTACTTTTTAACTGGGCACCACCAGGAAGTAAAGAATATTCCACCTTTTTGATGGTTAGGAAATTGATCTTCCTGTGGATTAGAGCCAACCTTTAAATCATTGAAACATGTTATGCTTCTTGAATGTTACGCTTCTCAAAATATGTAGCTATAAGATCCTTTTTTTCCTTTTTTCTTTTCTTTTCTTTTTTTCCCCACTGACTTCAGCACAAAACTAATAAAGGAAGTTGAAGCAACTTAAGGTTGATTCCCAGAAACGTGTTCTTCAGAATTATCCATTCAGTATCAACTCAATGGTAAGCCCAACTGAATTAAATGGGACCAACTCCCAGATATGGTACTGCAGCCTTTGCCTACCATAAATCACCCTCTTTAACACAGTAGGAAGTAACACATTACTTTAGCAAATAATGAGAGTATATATATATTTTAAAAAATACTTGTATGATCTTATTTAGTATAACAAATAACATCTATTCATTATTCTTAAAATGTTTCTTTTGTAGGCTTATTTGAGAAATCTGGGAGGTATTTTTGCATTTTAAAATATATTTTGATGGCGATGTATATTATCTGTCTAAATGTAGCATGCTAGTTACCAACACATTTCTATTTGGATAACAAATAAGTAGAACATTAACAACTTATGAAAAACTTCAGCATTCCAAGTGTTCTATCAGATTAACAACTATTTCATCCATTTATAGAGAGGAGTTGAAGTGGAATGCTCTCTCTCTCTTTCAGAGCGTTTCACAATTTAAATTTATTAATGTACATGAAATATATATAGTGGAACACTAAAACAAATGAACAAACAGGCATATCTCTCTTGCTTCCAACTAGGGAAATATGGTTACTAATCACAGGTGAGTTATTTCAACACACAAAAATGAATTAGTGATGCAACCTAGAAGAAAGCTGCAGACAAAGGTCAGGTGCGGTTTGGCAAAGCTTCAAAAGCTTGTTTCATTGTTCAAAATGAAAGGCAACTGCAGATTAGCTATGTGTGAGCAATGAAAGCAAAAGGCAGGTCTTAGGACCAGCCAAAGGTGATAGCATCTTCTCTTCTAATACTGGGTGCAATGCTGCCATGTTTTAGCTTGCATGCAAAAATGTTTTTTTTTTAAGTATGGTAAGGTGCAACCGTTACACATGGTGGTTCACACAGTTTTATATGCTTCTGCTTACACCTTGAGTATGAAAAACTTAACTGGTCCCAACACTTTTCCTATTCTGCAAATATATTCAAAGAATAATGGGATGATTAATGACAGTGGTTAAAGAGAGACAATATATATCACATAGGCTTTCCCCAAACAGGTGAAATGGCAATTATGGTAACTATTTCAATTTTCATGAACAAATCGCCTTTATCACTTACCATGATGCTCAAAATGATTTCCCTAGGTTCTACATCAAAATGTTTTAAGTTACACTATTTCAAACAGCAGATCTTTAATTCCTGGCTTATATCACTGGCAAAACAAGTTAGCAGCCGCCTCCTGATAGCTCTCTAGTTTACTGTCTTGTTTTAAACCCCTGGTTGTATATGAGACTCATGACACCAATGAACAATTCACCGGGAAAAGTTTCGCTCCAGGCTGTCCTTTTATCGGAATAACAGGGAGACTGGCCCGCTTCAGGAGCTTTATTATTCATAACTAAATTTCATAACATAATCTTTGTTCTGTTCTTCACAGGAAGCAGCTGGAACATTACAACAAATACTCTGCATTAAGAGAATAGCAGGGATCCTAGAACACTAACTATGGGGAGTTTCTTCTGAACTCAACAGGCTTCAAACACAACACACCTCTGTGCTGCCAAGAATTGCATCAGCTCATTTGCCAATAAGATGAATTTATTTCTTTCCCTTATTGCAGCCAGCCAGGGGAACACTAACGGATATTTTCCCATAAAAACAGCTTCTTTCCCACATGACCTTACATCAAAATAGTAGGGCAACTGACCTGGCTTTCAGGACTCTCTTCCTTCTTTGCTTTCTCTCATTCCAAACCTGTTGATTCATGCAGATCGAGGGGGCAGGGGAAGGAAGGAAACCAGTATCAATCCAGACATTTCCCCATGTTAGGCAAAAGTCAAAAGCAAAACAGATAGCTTCAAAAAAATAATAATTTAAAAAATAAAAAAATAAAAAAGGAAATTATCCCTTACATAAAACGGAACCACCATCTATTTGGACTCATACTCTACAACCATATCACAACATGGGAAGCATTTACTAACTGTACATACCTGCTTATCAGAAGCTGGGTAAGTCCATCTAAGATTGCCCATCTGATTCATACATGCCACATTAGAAAGCACTCCCCTCAGTGCTTTTTCAAATACCAAATCCTTTGACTAAAGACTTACACAGCACTCCCAGGAACATCTGCGCTAATCAGGGTTGCTGCCTTTGGGAATACCTTCTCGACGGAATATTCCAAAAGGGCTCGCTCTGGAGGGGAGGAGATGCAGGCAAATAAGCCTGTTGCTTAATTATATTAAAGTACACTTAGAACCAAGAGAGACATTCAAAAGGGTTGTTATAAACTTACAGCCTTAATCATAACGGTCACAGGGACATGGGTGCGGGAACCCTAGATTTTGCATGTCAGCAAAAAGAGTTACACTTCAGTGTGAGAGCTAAATCTCCAGTGCCTTCTAAACAAAGCTTGTCCCCTCCTGTCTAATCTGTGTGCCGCCTGTGAGCAAGCTTAACGGATATAATTAGAGGCACAAAGAAGTCTTATTACTGCATAACAGAAGGGGTAGCAATGATTTTTCATTAGTCATACATACGATGCTGCTGAGTAATCCCTGCATATATGAAGGGGGGGCAAGATTGTTTTCTTATTAAAATGTACATCCCAAATTGATGAATGACACCCAATCACTGTAGTCTAAAAACCAGATAACAAATATTGTAAAGAAATACTATAAGTCTTTCCTTTCTCATCCTTGTCTGTCTGTGTGTGTGTGTGTGTGTGTGTGTGTGTGTGTGTGTGTGTGTGTGTGTGTGTGTACCACTGACCTAGACAATAATAGTCTGCAATGCCAGATGGGAAATTTGGATTCTTCAAGGGCTATAGGCTAATTTGTTCAGGAACAGCTGAAAGCTCAGTTGATTGCATCACAATTGCAACATGACATCTCAGGAGAACCACAAACAATTCTGACATGGTCTAGAAGGCCCATTAAGGTTAGACAGTTCAAAGGCTTCAGAAGCTCATTTGTTCTTGGGCTCTTCCAGCCCCTCTCTATAGATCTATGTTTCTGTCTTTTGTCAGTTAGGTTCTACTGCCCAGTTACTACACTAAGTGTGTTGTCTGTTGTTTTGGGTATTTCTTTTCTTTTCTTTTTGAAACACAGGAGCTGTGCTAACCCAGAACAGGAGAGAGGTCCAACGGACCAAGCGTACTATTGCTACAGTATCTCAAGGGCATGCCACTTGCTTTCCTGCTACATCTCCAACTCTTTTCCTTTTCCATGCTTTTACCTAGCTGGGTGTTATGAAGGGCATATAGCATGGCATGACATAAAACTACAGAATTAGAGTGGCTAGGGCACAGCAGGGACATATTGAAAGACAGGGTTCTTGGCTGTGGACTCTGTCATGAGAACACTAAACCCGCTCCCTGTTTTCAAACTCAACAAACACACACACAAGACAATTGCAATTCTACATTTATTATGCTAGAATTGTAATATAAGAATCAGCACATGAGGAGGATAACCAGCAAATCATCCACATTACTATACTGAATTAGTTCATGTAATTTCCTTTCTCTCTTTTAAATGGACTATATCAATCTGTTTAATTCCTAAGAAGATCCTCTGACATGCCACTCAGATGCTAAAAAGTAATGAAGCAGAGTAAATATATGAGCCGCCCTTCAGATACCTCCCTTTTCTGGTGTCTCCTTTCTATTCCATTACAGACCGCTGCAATGAAATGTAACATTTACCTCTACAGTGACATGCAGGCAACAGAGAGTACATTGCAGAACCAGTTTTATTTCCCAATACAGTGTGGCATGTAACTTACGTCTGCTGAACCAAAATCATTTGGATCAAATAAAACCTTATCCACCAGAGGGCGCCTAGAAAAAAAGACTGACTGTTCATAAGGCAGGTCTTGTAAGTTTTCTGAGTATTGTAAGATTTCTGACTACTGCAGATATATTACAACTGAAGGATATTTCAATAAGTAACTAAGCTGAAAATTAAGTCTACAACATAGCTCTGAAATAATTTTATAAGCATGGTATATAAAGTAGGATGAAGCCATTTCAATAATAAAACAGAAACATCTCTCAAAAATGGAGGGAGGGGCAAATACGAGCCAGTTCAAACCAAGCTTTGAAGATTTTTGGCAAATACATATACAAATTTAAGCAAACATTAATCTTAAAATAAAACAACAACAAAATTCAAGACCATTCCACTGAACCACAATTATACCAAGAGAACGTTTAAACAAGATCTAATGCAAGCGAGGGAACCCTGTGGTCCTCCAGATGTTACTGGACAGTTACCATCAGTGCCACCCAGTATGATTAGTTACGGAAATATGTGAATTGTAGTCCAACAATGTCTAGAGGATTATGAATTCACTATCTCTTCTCTAGTGGCTTGGGGATGTTCAGATTCTGGTTGCCCAACACAACAACTGTTTTCAGCATGGTGATACACTTTCACAGTACCTCACATCTGGCAGAGAACTTTAAAGGGAGGGGAAACATTCCTTCCTATCAATTCTGGGCATGGGAAAAGAAAAGGAAAACCAGATGTTTTTTAAACAACACATACTACCCCAACAGCATTTGCCACAACTTCTCTTGAAACACTGAGGGCTAGAGGTACTGAGAACTTCCAGGAACAGCTTTTTTTTAAAAAAAAAGAACTTCAAGCACTTATTTATTTAAAATATTTTTACCCTGCCTTTCTCCATAAAAGGACCCAAGGTGGCTTACATCATTAAAAGAGACAGATAAAAATACATTATTCAATATTTTAAAAAGAAATAGATATATATTATATTAAAAATGTTAAATAAAAGCATTTTTGAATAAAACAACAAAATATTAATTATCCTGATTTAAAAACCTCACTTAGACAGCGAGTCACTAAGTCTTCCTGAAACCCTCGAATTAGGACATCAATTGTTTTCACCCCCACATAAGCACAACAATTTTACAAACCAAATGATGCTGCTTGCATCATTTTTAAAGGAGTTTACAGTAATCCTTAAAAAAGTTATTTTAACACATCTCTAGCAGCTATCTTATATATACCTAGACCATAAGGCCTACCATTCCTTACTACTACAGTACTATCTGGGTTCAACTCCTGAGTGTGGCAAGATAAGGGCACGCACAGGTCCTATGTCAGGTAGGACCAAGAGAGAGGTAATTGACAGCAGCATATTGGTGGGTGTGTTATGTGCCATACAGTCAATCATAGTAAGGTTTCTTAGGTACGTGAGATATTTAAGCAAAGCAAAGCAAAGCATGCTGCTTATATACCGCCCCATAGTGCTTGAAGCACTCTCTGGGTGGTTTACAAGTTAATTATGCAGGCTACATATTGCCCCCCCCCCCCGCAAGCTGGGTACTCATTTTACCGACCTCGGAAGGATAGAAGGCTGAGTCAACCTTGAGCCGGCTACCTGGGATTGAACTCCGGGTCGTGAGCACAGTTTTGGCTGCAGTAGAGCAGTTTAACCACTGCGCCACGAGGCTCTCGTGGAAGGGTTTCACCAGTTCCAGCCTCCTGTGAGTTGCCATAGCCAAGAGGGGATTTGAATCCAGGTCTCCTAAGTCTTAGTATGACATTTTATCTGCTACACAGCACTAGCTCTTAACATATTGGTAACTTCCTCAATATTTTATAACCTTGTGGTCCAATTTACCTGTTGAATAGGAACTGAGAGTGGGGAAATGGAAGCTGGAAGGACTACATAAAAAGATGCCTAAAGAGACAGCACGGAATTCACTCATAAGTGCTTTCTTAACTGCCTCTGTTGGGGGCAAAAGGAATTGTCCTAGTGACAGAATTGTGAATATTTGTATTTACTTTATTTATTGCATTTAAACCCCACCTCTGCTTGGGGAAGCTCAAGGTGATATCCATAATTGTGCATTCAATCCCCATTTTTATCTTCTCAATGTCTAACCTTCAGAAATAGGTTAGGATGAAGGATACTGACTGGCTCAAGATTCTATAAAAAGGCCAAGGGAGATTTGAACCTGGTCCTGAGCAAGAAAGTTACAACTACTATTACAACAACAACAACAACATCCTTTAAAAATAAAACAATTCAGAGGGCTGATGTTCCAAATGAATCAGCAGTTTACAAAGAACATTAGCCAACCCAACCAACCCGCAGTCACTGTACTAAAAAAAAAATTCTTACTGTTCATTCCCAACCAATGAAGCCCAAGTTAACAATGTACCAAGTAAGCTGTGTGAAAACAAGCCTTAGCACTCAGTGAGAAGAGACCATTGTCGTCATCCATTAAAGCTAAAGAAGGGCCTGGGGGTTGTGTTGTACTAGATGACCTCCATTTTGTGACCATTGCACTGAATCTCAGATACTGAGTCCCATTTCCTGATAATCATGACTTTTATCTGTTGGGGCTGATATCTAGCCCAAGGACCCTGGACTAGACCTTAACATAGCCCACCATCCTCTTCCCCCTCACTCACACAAACACAAATATATACTACTATTGTCTTACACCATTTTAAAAGCTTTTTCTGCTGCTAGCTACTTCCAGTCTTTCATAGTCCATGAAATGTAACATAACAGCACAGCTCATGGCTATGGAAACACTCAGCATTACTGTACTTCCTGTTCAAGAATTCTCTAAGAGGTCTTGTATCCTTTGGTTATATCTATGGAACAGCCATGTAATATGCAGAATAGGAAAAACACTTCTCCCACCTTTATTCCTATAGAAAGGAATTCAACTGGAATTTATTTGTTTTTTAAATGGATTAACTGCATAATTTTGGGAAAGGATGAAAAGACTTAATTTGCTTCAGTTATTTAAGAACAGAGCTTTTTATAAGCAAAAGAAAAATGGGTCTGGGCATTTTGCTGCTTGTGCAGATTTCTTTTCATGACAAAATTCCTGATTCTCTGTTCTCTTGATAAAATCCATATCCATGTACACACACACACACACACACACACACACACACACACACACACACACACACACACACACACACACACACACACACACACACACACACACACACACACACACACCCTCTCTGTCCTTGTCCTGAAAACCAGACCACCACCTGAAAATGAAGGAACAATCAAGGAAGAGATAGAATTAGACCGATTTGATGTTAAGAAACTAACTTTCCTACTAATATCTGCTAGGAAAGCATGGCTTAACAACATTTAATACAAGGTTAATTGAAGAAATGCAGTTTCTTGTATGATTCACACCTTAATGTTAATAAAATGATGAATCTCTCAACCATACAATCAGTACAATATGTCATAATTGTGTATTTCCCTGCCTGATCTCATTAAGATGAAACAGTTCCACTTATTACCACTCTTCTTTGCAACACATATGCATTTCACAGTTGAAGCAAGCAGCTTTGCACTGACCTAAACTGGTTAAGCAACACAACTTTTTCTATTGTTATTTACTTGCTGTCCCTTGCAGGGATGTGCATACAAACAAGCCACGGTACAACAATCAACTGCAATGGCAGAAACAGGAAAGGGCAGAAATGACACTCCATCTGTACTGATAGATAGATAGATAGATAGATAGATAGATAGATAGATAGATAGATAGATAGATAGATAGATAGATAGATAGATAGAACTTTATTATGGTCAAAGACCAGCCACAAATAAAACATCGAAATATATAAATATACAGAGGTATACATCTGTACTGCAAAGCAGAACATGCAGGGCGACCAGCTCCATCTTTAATCCTAGCCATAAGTGATAGTGACAGTTTTCCTGAAATCTCTTTCTGGCTCTAGAATATCTTAGGGTCCCCATGTAAAAAGCTGATTAAAAAGGAATCTAATATAAAAGATAAATGGTGCCCAGGGTGGTGTAGTGGATAGAGTGACGGACTAGGATTCAGGAGGTCTGGGTTTGAATCCCTCCCAGCAATGGAAACTCAGTGGGGGAGTTGAACTCATAAAGCCACTCCTTAAATACCTTACTTTTGAAAGCCGTAAAAGTCAGTTCTAACTTGACAGCACCAATATAAAAGAAGTGATATGCATTTGTTTTCCATAAAACTACTGTGACATTAAAAAAGACACCAGCATCTAGGGGCGATGAGAGGTCATTCATGTAATTTACTGTCCACTGAATTAGGCTCCACTACAATGAAACATGCAGGGACGTGGTGGCGCTGCGGGTTAAACCGCAGAAGCCTCTGTGCTGCAGGGTCAGAAGACCAGCAGTCGCAAGATCGAATCCACGCGACGGAGTGAGCTCCCATCGCTTGTCCCAGCTCCTGCCAACCTAGCAGTTCGAAAGCATGTAAAAATGCAAGTAGATAAATAGGTACCACCTCGGTGGGAAGGTAATGGCGTTCCGTGTCCAGTCGCGCTGGCCACGTGACCACGGAAACTGTCTTCGGACAAACACTGGCTCTACGGCTTGGAAACGGGGATGAGCACCGCCCCCTAGAGTCGGACACAACTGGACTAAATGTCAAGGGGAACCTTTACCTTTACCTTACAATGAAACATATGGAGCAAAGTAGCTGTTTTGTGGATGAATACAGACTACAAATTACTCAGATTTTATTGGCTTAAATTCTATTTCTTTTAGTATAATGTCAGACAAATAACACAGAGCACCCACTTCAAATATGCCAAGAGACACCAAAAGGAGGGTGGGAATAATTTACATTGTTGAATAGGCTATAGGTTTCTTGCAGGAAAATATAGGTTAGATTTTCTTCAGTGCCATTAACAGAGAAATAATGTTTATGTCGTAACATACATATAAACATAAAAATCAGTGTTGTATTGATGTGTACACACGTACACGTACACAGACACACACGAACACAGCCATCTAATTAAAATGTAAACCTCTGCTGCTTGCAATATATACTTGTTTCTCAAACACATTGCCATTCCATTAGCATCTAAATGAAATGGGAAAAGGAAGTTCAGCACCACATGAAATGTTCACTTCAAACATGTATGCGCATATTTCACCCAAAGTCAACAGGTCTCCCAAGGTGCATGAATGCAAGCATTTCAGGGGACTTTGAAAGGGCAGGACATCTGGCCGTTCCATCCCGGAGTGCAAAAGAGTGCACTGATCTCAGATTCATCTATCTATCTATCTATCTATCTATCTATCTATCTATCTATCTATCTATCTATCTATCTATCTATCTATCTATCTATCTATCTATCTATATCTGTTAAAATACTTAACACTAAGGATCCTAGAACAAATATTATTTACTCCTATTGACATCCTATCACGACTGACCACCACAACAGAGAGAAGTACTGTGGAATTTTGGGGAAGTATTTTCTACAATGCTGTCAACAGTTAAGGCAAAAACCCCACCCAAGTAACAACGCAAGTGTCGTGCATTCACTTGGCCTTTGGTCTGAAGTTTGCAATCCTGACGACTGGTTTTTAAATGGTTAATCTCAGTCTGATTTACTTTTGTCTTCAATCTGGCTTCCTCTTTCCACTTATTAAATGTTTCATCAGAGCTGTGTGGGTTTGCACCTACGTGTGTTTGAGAATGCATGTATATTATGGGGTGGGAGGGGTTACTCTGAATCACGTGCTGCCACAAACCACTGTATTTGAAACATCATCACCATTTATTTATTTATATTGGGCTCTACTCCAGAGTGCATTCCAATAAAATCAATAATGTACAAACATATTTATCTAATATATTTATGTGCAGCTGTACAGCTAAAGACTGGCACTTTTTCTGGAGTGTAACTGCAACTTTTGAATTTCTTTTATAGTTAGACGTGTGTGGCTTGTGCTGTGTTCTGGTGTTGCTGCTCTATTCTGTTTTGTGGGAACTGAGGAAATAACAAGATGGGTGGGAGAAGAGTCTCCTTTTTATCAGAGGACAGTTCATTGTAGTATTTAGATGGGGCGTGGTGGGGTACAGTAACTAAAAGTAACAATTTCTGTTACTTGGTAGAAGCAGATCAGGCAAAATTCAAAGAAACAAAACAAAACAAAACAAAAACATGTGGCACCTTAAAGACTATTATATTTTAATGCATGCTTTTGTGGACATGTCCACTTCGTCAGACATACTATGGAAACAGAATGAAATGTTGAATGCAATATGAGTTCCACAAGTAGAACATTCTAAATATTCATTGGCTTTTGGGTGTATGGTACATCTATATACAGTAATTTATGGTCTATGTTGTTTTAGGGTACTGTTATAAACATTCCTCCAGGGGGCAGAAAACAGACACTAGGCCTGAGCAAAGACGAGGGGTAAGAGAGAAAGGGGGGCTGGAAGACTGGGGATCCAGTTAAAACTCAAGGGGGGGGGGGAAGCAGTAAAGCCAAGAGTCATGTATTGTAGGTCAAATTAACTAAAATAATATTTAGGTCTTGGAACTATTAGTGTAATGAATGTTTTAAAAAAGTAAAAAATCAGTTCCTGCTTTGATAGTATTTGGTGCTTTTTGCATATAAGGCATGTGCTTCATTACTTCTACTGCACAATTCTTCCTACACAGAGAGATTGACGGAATATGTTATGGAGAAGGCTATGGCACCAACCCCACCATGGGCAGCCTTGTGTTCACCAGGCACCTGGTGGGTTCACTGCTCAGTTGCAAGGTAGTCACACATTCTTAGCTGCATTTACTTTTGATCCAAAGTCAGAGTAACCTGGGAGAGTTTCAGAGGGAGCTTTTATCATGGCGGCATCCTTCCTCATTTACTTCAATCCTCTACTTGTAATCTTCCCTTGCTTTTCCACCATTTATTTCACTCTCTTTCTTTCTTTCTTACCTCAGAAAATGATTTAAGAAGAAACGAAGGAACAGCAGCAATGCGCCTTCTAACTGCTAGGATAATAAAAGTGTTTTTTCTCCTGAAATTGCTAATAATGGTAGCAGGAGGCAGTTAATAATCTGGAGCAATCTGGGGTGGATATCAAGTGATTCATGCTGTATGCATACCAGGAAAAGGTAAGCCATGTAGGGTGAGAAAGACAGACTATGTTTGCATGGGAGGGAAGAAGTATCTGTGTTTTAGCTTTTGAAAAAAATAAAAGGCAGAGAAACTGAATAGACAGGGAAGGATTGTATATCACACAGTATTTTTCAAAATCTGTACTATATGGCTATGCTGGCCACGATTTGAATTCATCTGCCATGGATTAATATTTCTAATACAGGTGAATTTTTTACAGAATATCTTCTAAATGTTTAATTTTTAATATGCTGACAGTGCATGTGCTACCCATGTGAGTTAACGGGTAGTTATGACTTAACCTACTTAAGCTGCAATACAAAACTCTATTCCTTTGTGCCTGCTGTACAAAAGGAGTCTGCACTGTGTTAGGTTACTTTATGTGGAAATAAATGATTGAACGCAGTCCTAGATCTGCTTTCCATTATCTAATTTCAAACAGAAAAGCAGAGGAAGAGCAGGAGAGACTGTTCATGATTTAAAAGGCAGCACTTCTTCTAAATGTGACCCAAAAAAATAAAAACTGCAAGATAGGGTTGACAGTGCTCTTAACTTGAAAGAGAAAACAGTAGGATTGTATCACAAACCTGAACTATGTTAGGAAAAGTGCTGGACATTTTCCCTTAATACATTTTTTGATCTCGTTAGAAGTGCTGCCAGACATCTTGGATAAAGAAGAGTGTAAATCTTTCCTATGCCATTATTCCGAACTATCTATTAGATGAATAAATGGTAATTATTACAGAACCAGGCCATGTATTCTCTCACCACTAAATATCATGTTGTTTCATCTGTTAAAATTCAACAGATAGTATTCAATGTTTGTCATGGACACAGGAGTTTTACAAGTCAAGCCTGCATAATACATTGGAGAAAAAGTGTTACTGAATTCAGTAAAACATATTCCCTATGTAAGTGGATAGAGGATTGTATCTTTAAACTTACTTTTGCCTATGCTATCAAGTCTTTTGAAAACTCGCATTAAACAGATTTGTTATTTTTCAAAGTGCCACAATATTTAGACCTCCCTTTTCTTTTATCCCCTTTAATTCTGTCAACATGCCAGCACAGACCTACAAGGCAACATCTTTATATTTTAAAGTTAGCGCCAGTGATTCTTTGTTATTATGTACCGACAAGTCAATTTTTACCTACAGCAACCCTATGAAAAGTTTATAGTCATTTTTTGCTTCTAGGGAGAGTTCAGGCTTGATTGGATTTAGAACCCACTTATTTGGCTTTCACGGTATCCATAAAGCCACATTTCAAATGAATCTCTTCTTTCCCCGTCAGCTCTCTTCATTGCCCAGCCTCCACAATACTATGATATTGATGATCACAGCCTTGGTCCAACAACATTCCCTTACATGTAAGGAACTTTTAAAGTTCCTTCCTAACTTCGAGTTCTGGCTGATGTTTAGACTATCTAGGTAAAAAATTGCATCTTGTTATTGCGGGCACTCTAAATATTAAAGGCTAACAACTTGAAGGGTGTCTTTTTCTATGATTTCTCAATACCGGAAAGCAGCAGCTTGAGGAAGAACGAGGACAACATGGCCTATGTTGCACCTTCTGCCTAGCTGAGATTTATTTCTGCCTTGTGCAGTCTTTTCTACCTTATGGTCCTGGCTAAGACTGAGGCATGATGCAGGTGTATGACATGGAAAGCATGTCACAGGAGGGTGTTTTTCCTCAGTTTTTCCCTTCTTTATATGGTTTGATTTATCTATAGTGCAATGCTAGCCTGTGTAGCCCTGCGCAAGCTGAAGAGTTCCAAATTGCCTTCAAAAGAAGAGAATGTTAAACCACTTCTGAGTACCCTATAACCATGGAAAGGGATGGAAAAGGTTGAGGTAAGTCCAAATTGACTTGGTGGTGCATCATCATCGCTATACTTACATAGGTGCTAACCACAGTCAATGCTAACTCGATTCAGGACTTGGGGAGAGGTATATAAAGATGCTGAAAGGAGGAGGAAGAGAACTCATCACAAATGTTCTCTAGTGACTGTCTGGACTTCATGCACATTCTGAGTATATCTATGCTGCACATTATGGCAGTTTGATACCACTGTAACTGAGTAGTTCACAAAACTAAGAGTGTACCATCTTTGTGCCATCAGGTTTCCTATAGCAACACAATTCTATTGTGTACTTTTGGCCACCGCATCAGATTCATACCTTGATGGCCCCAAAACAGCCAAAATGAAGCTGGAGAGTCTCTATTTAAAAACAAAGTAAGGACATGTTGATAAAAATATGTGTAATATCCTATCAAAACGTGAGGATCCTGACCTGCATAGAATAGAGGCTAGGCCCTGCTTGGGAGTGAACATTTTGCCATGCATACATACGTTCAACAGTGAGAACTGAGAAGACTAGCAGACATCTGTTGTATAAAAGTGTAACCAGTTTTCCCAATGCTGATGTCGAACAACGCAGACGTTTGGGGAAACATAACCCCACCACATCCCACTTGTTTTGCAGTTTCAAAACTTCACTTGCTGCTATATGCCCAAAGTTCTGCTGTGTAAAATATGATGCCTGAAATCTTCAAGCTTACATTATTTGAAAAAGTTCAGATTTAACCTCACAAAGTCAGGTGATAGGACAGAGCAGTCTAACTTCCTAGAAGCTAGGGAGCTGGTGAGGGAATGGTGGCACCGGACCCTCCAAGTCAACAAAGGGGCTGCACCTTGTCACTGAAATACGGCAACAAGATAGCTGTTTAAAAAGAGAGAAAGAGTGGGAAGGGGGGAAAAAAGCTACTATTTAAAAAAAAAAAAAAAAATAAGATGTGCTGCAAAGACTGCCTAATTAGAAGAGATCTGCAGTTCTGGAAACCTCTTGGGGGGGGGGGAAATCAGCTGTGTGCAGAAAAACAGGGAGATGCATACAGCTCGTACACTGCACCTTTTGCTTTAATATATAGAGTCATCGAAACCACGTTTATTTATTTATTTAAATTTTTAACCCTGCCCACCTAGTGGCCAAGACACTACTCAAGGCGGCTTACAATATAAGATAAAATTCAATAATACAGTGGTGCCTCGACTTACGAACGTCCCTACTTAACGACCATTTCGAGTTACGACCAGCTCCGGCCGCAAAATTTTGCTTCTACTTGCGACCGGAGCTTCCACTTACGAACAGAAAAAGGCAGGGAAAAAAGGCGGGAAATTCAAATTGCTAACTGTAGGAGGAGACAAGGCTGCTTCTTTGTAGCTCTTTCGCCCCAGCAGTTAGAGAGTGTGCGTCAGAGGAGGCTTGGGACTGCCTCCTTCTGCTTCTGAGAGCGTGTGTGTGTGTTTGAAGGGAGGCTTCGGGCTGCCTTGTAAGGTAAGGTGCTGTTTTCTGCTTTTTAAAAACTGTTCTGGGTGTTTTTGCAGTGTGGTTTTGAGCTGGGGGGGTTATGTTTCTGTGCTGTGATGGGTCTTGGGGGGTTGGTTTGTTTTTTGGCTTCCCCCCCATTTCCGATGGGTCTTGGGGGGTTTGGTTGCTTTTGGGGGGTTTTCCCCCCATTTCCGATGGGTCCTGCATGCTTCCCTTGCTTTTTCCTTTATTTTCTTTGCATTTCCGACCTGCCCCCTTTGTTCTCTGTGCATTTCCGATCTGCTCCGTTTGTTTTCTGTGCATTTCCAATGGGTCTTGCACGCTTGATTGCTTTTCTCCCCCCCCCCCCCTTCGGCTGGAAGGGATTAATCACGTTTCTAATGAGTCTTGCAGTGATTTTTTTTTTTTTGGTGATTTTTTTCTTCGGCCGGAACAGATTAATTGCATTCCTATGGGAAATGGTGCTTCGACTTACGACCATTTTGAGTTACGTCCATCTTCTGGAACGGATTATGGTCGTAAGTGGAGGCACCACTGTAATCAAAATTAAAACATCAAACAAAGAAACCCAAATCTATACGAACTATATATAAAAATAACTGAAACAAAAGACGGCGGCAGGGCAGAGACAATTATTCCAAAAATAACTGGATGTCAGTAATCTGAATGACAAAATTAGTGTTCTACGATGGAATTCTATAAAACTGGCCTGAACTGAACATATGAAGGTTCTTTGCCTTACAGGAGAACTGCTGCTCTTAGAAGCTTCAAAGAGCAGAAATTTTCCTGTTACAACTTAAAAACAGCAGCAGCAATAACAGCAACAACAACTGGAGTTTTTCAGGAGGGCAAAACCACATGGAATTGCAGGCTGCCTCTGGGCTCCATGTTGCCCATTCCTGGGATAAATGGCCTCTGTTTTAGTGAAGCCAATCTGATTGGGATGGGCACAGATCAACTTTAAACTATTCAGACAAGTCATAAGAGCAGTCCTGCTTACTCAGACCAAAGATCTATCAAACTCAGCCATGATATTCTACTCAACAAAGTCTTCTCCGTATGCATTACTTCTGGGAAGATCGCACAAGATCCCCTCTCCCACCCCCGCCGTTTGCTCCAAAGCCAGAAACAGAAATTTGGAAGAATATACCCCGAGAACCTAGAGAAGTCATATGGCTACCATTGCATAAGGAACTAGGAAGAAAAATCTCTCTGTTTTCACTATGCAACGCACAACTGCACAAACCTCTGTTACGTCTCTCTCCAATATTCTCTTTCTCTCTCTCAGACTTCAAAAGAAAGCCCTAAACATTTCAGACTTTTCTCAAAGCATGCTGCTTCCTCCTTTTGGCTGCTGTTCTCTGCACTTTTCCAGCTCTCCCCTGTAGAAGAGGGTAAACAGCATCTCATTGGTTGCCATGGATATGAACGCACCATGGATTAATATAGGAGTATTATTACCCCATCGGTTTTGTTTTCAACTCCTTTCCTAATAGGCGCAGCATGGAATGTGATGTCTTCACTGTCATGGCACACTGAGTCAATGACAAAAACTCTCTGTGGAGCTTAAGCCTAGAGTGTCTTCTTGCTAGTAAGAAATGGCTACAAGGACCCAGTTATCAGATTTATGTAAATATCTACAAATGAGGAACATCCAGATTTATGTGCAGAAAAATATCTGGATACATGAAGGAAGGCTGCTATAAAGCTGAGAGGTCAAGATAGCAATGAGTTATACTGTGGAATGCTTGAAGACTTAAAGGCCCCCAAATAAACAGGTCACGAAGATTTCCCCATTACTTAGAATGAAGAAGATGTATTAAATGTGTCTTTTTTTTCCAAACTAGAAGCCAGGGTTGGATCAAACAGATACAAATGATAATACAGTCCAGATGTGCTTTGTTATAAATTATTGGTTCCTGAGCTATATAACTTTGGAAGAACTCTCTGAAACTGTTCTTAATATGGGTTATAGTGTTGCCTGTTTGTGCAATCAGATTTCTTCATTTCTTGCTCCTAGCCACAACAAAACAATTGTCAAAAATTATTTAAAGGCTGCTTAATACATTTTATCCCAATGTAAACATCAGAAATATATGGGACACTATATTGAGCAAACTAAGAGGTCACTTATAGGCATGTCTACTCAGGAGTAAATCCCAGATGGAATGCTTTCTAAGTGATCTACAACAGTGGTTCTTAACCTTGGGTTACCCAGGTGTTTTTGGACTGCAACTCCCAGAAGCCTTCTCCACCAGCTGTGCTGGCTGGGGTTTCTGGGAGTTGCAGTTCAAAAGCACCTGGGTAACCCAAGGTTAAGAACCACTGATCTACAACATATCTGACATTATTTCTTCTTCAAGATCACAAAGACTCTTAATAAATTACAGAGAATAATATATGGACTAAGTAGTATTGAAATACACTCACAACTTGCACAGCTACCCAGCGTGTAAGTATCCGGTCAAGGTCCTATGCTGAAATAATTGACATTTTCTTCAGGGCTGTAAACTGCTGATATATACCAGGTAATACAACAAAATATAAGACACATATTTCACTTCTATCAGCAACATATCAAACCCATTGTTTTACTTTACTATTCCATCAGGAACAAAGGTGAGTCCTGGAGCACTCACAACTTTCTATTTAACGGCATCAAAGCGCAAAATGTGTTGCTTTCCTCAATTGGTTATCTAACAATATGAACAAAATGCTAATGCTAGAATTCTTTGAAGAAATGTAAATATAAATAGTGAAAGGAAAGGGGAAAGCCTCTAAACAACAATCAATACAATTTTGGAAAGGAAGTTCGTATTAAAAGTATTGTTCTAAGGGGTCCCGTGGGTATGGGGTGCACGGTAGTTTAGATTTTATAGCAAGTATTTTGTATTTGTGTATTTGTTTTGGTTCTGAAAATAAAAAAAAAATTTAAAAAAGAAAAGAAATGTAAATATAATATAAACGAATTTTCACCAAGGCTAACAGCCAAACATTAGAAGTGAAGAACATGGGGCCTACTAACCCTCTATCTTGGGCTCTATCTTGGGCACCCTGTGATTCTTCAGTGACCTCTTAATTCAGCTCCATAGGCTTTACCTTGAAGGACCAGTTCTCTGATGGAACAAAGGCAAAAGGTGACTCAATCACTAGGAGTAGGTGGCAAAGAGTGGGATATGACCTAATTACAGAAGCTAAGTCAGGAAATTGCTGGTCTGAGCTTGGTGAGGTGGATCATATGAACTTTAAACTTCCTTAGGAACCAGAAAGTGTTTTTCCTATGCTAATCAGGATCTCTTCATGTGACCACCTGAGCCTGTAGCAACATCCAGTCATGTCACCTACCTGCGAGAAGGATGCACAAGACTCAATCGGTTATGGCTATTTGGACCTTATTGCTTTTAATCAAATGCATAAGCTCAGATCTGAGATCCAATGCATGATAAGTGTTTCTCATTTGTGTTTAGCCCAGTGATTCCCAACCTTGGGACTCCAAATGTCCTTGGACTAAAACTCCCAGAAGCTGTGGTGGCCAGGATTTCTGGGAGTTGTAGTCTAAGAACATCTGGGGACCCAAGGTTGGGAACCACTGGTCTAGCCATTAACTGATGTGACTTAAATGTACACATACTAGCATTTTACCCCACCAATTTCAAAACCTTTAGCTTCCCCAGCATATTGAAAGGTGGGAGCTATTTATTTCAAGGAAGTAAGTATCTGATTATTTACTTATTTTCTTGATTTCTACTTTCTTCCCAAAAAAGGGACCCAATGTAACTCTGAAACAGGCTTTAGAACTCCCCACCACAGGAAGCTAGCCTGGTCCTCTCCTTGTAGGGCTTCTATCAGCAGTTTAACACTTTTTTATTCAGACAGAATTTTGTAACTGATTGCTTTCCAAGGACAGGGCTTGTTACAAATTTTAGTTCTCACTATTGTGAATTATAACCTTACCTTTTCACAACAAGCTTTAGTGTCTTGTGCGAACCTTTTACCAGGCAGATAGCCTCTTGCCGGAATCCAGAGAGGTTGACATCATTGATGCCAATAATTTCATCTCCAGCCAGTAGCTTGTCAACTACTGCAGCTTTGCTGCCTTCTTCAATCTGGAAAATATAAGTAAGTTTGAAATTGTAAAGAGAGATGACAAGGTACTTTATTTAATTTATTTTTCTTTAAATATATGGTGTCTGTCTGCCTCACAGGGTTATACAAGCAGCATACACACAATTAATAACAGAATAAAATAACTGTGCACACAGAGAGAGAGAGAGAGAACATCAGGCAAAAGAGCAACACAGAGCAGTATGTCATGAATATCATGCAGACTCAAAGGCAGTTCTAAATCACCTTTCTGCTTTGGCCTCCTCTTTTCTTTTGCCTCATCCTCCAGTAGACCCCTTTCCTTACTACTCTCCCCGTCAAATGCCTGTTTGTTCTCCCTATTTGCTCACTCCCTGGTGTCTGACTCAATTTTATTCCTCTGCTTAGCAAACAGAAAAGCCCTCCCAGCACACACAGCTGCTACTTATTACTCATATGTATTTATTATTATTATTATTTGATTATTTATTTGTTTATATGCCACCTTTCTCCCCACAGAGAACCCAAGGAAGCTTGCAACAGATAAAATAACAAATTAAAAACACTATATGATTATCCCATTTAAAAACAGTTAAACATATATTAAGATTAAAACATTCAGTTTAAAAATAATTTTAAAACATTTAAAAATATGTAAGTTAAAAACCAGCATTCCTGAGACAGCTTACTGCTTAAAAGCTGCCTGATGACTGAGGGAGAAGAGGGAGGGGGCCAAGCTGGCTTCTCAGGGTGGGGCATTCCAAAGCCTGGGAACAGCCACGTAGAAGGCCCTCTCTCATGTCATCACCAAGCTTGGTAAGGTGTTGGAACCAAGCAATGGGCCTCCCCAGAACATCTTGAAAGCCGAGAAGGCTAATATGCAGTTATATGATCTTCAAATAGCCTGGAGTCAAGTTATAGCTATAGGGCACCCAGTGTGGTACAGTGGATAAGAGTGACAGCCTAGGACTCAGGAAACCAGGGTTCAAATCCCCACTTGATCACAGAAACTCACTGGGAGAATGGAACTGGTAAAGCCACTCCTTGAATATCTCAGTTACCTTGAAAGCCCTATCAAAACTGCTGTAATTCAGTTCCAACTTGACGGCAAATAACTAGCATATATAGCCTTTCTTCCCCCCGCTTCCCCAAGTATTTGTGACCCAAGACAGCGCATAACAGCACACGAGGCAGAAAATCCACCAAGCACCTCTTCCCATTCTGAAAGAAACAACATCATCGAGATAACTAACCATTTACTAACCCTTTTATGACACCCCAAATTTGCTGCCTGAGGTAGCTGCCTCACTTTACCTAATGACAGTGTTGGCCCTGGCCCCTGTACACAGGAGGTGTGACCTGAGATAAAATGCAATACTAAAAAAACAGAAAGTGGGAATGTTTTTCAGAGGCTGACATACGGCTTTGTGACACAGACCCTTCCAAGATCTTAGGAGGGTCAGAATCTCGGTATTCAACACACATTCATTAGCATCCACATCATTTGCAAGAGTCAGCACCACCTGTAAGCAGCATTGCTGGGCTATAGCTATGCCAGGAATCAAACCTTAGGAGACTTCGTACAATGTTGCTTTAAAGAGAATCCATCTCCTAGGATTGCAAGGAATGTTCCTTGTTCCCTGGGAGGCTATTTGTTTTGTTTTAATTTCTAAGGTTGGCAGTACACTGAATGAAGAGCAGAGAGGCTTTAGCTACCTCCCTCCAAGGATCTTAGTTCAGCAGGGGGTAGGAGCGTGACACATTCCACATACTGCAGTTTGAAGGCATCCATTAACAGCACAAATTAGGTTGGCTTGAGACCAGAATTATTCCCCTCCCCTTTAACTAGAGCATTAATTAAGGACAGAAATTGGGGAAACAACCATTTTACAAAGGCTTTTAAAAAATGGTCTGGTGAATTCTGAAGGAATAATTTCAAAATTATTTCGTAAAGGGTTTGAGAGACATTGGAAAGTCTGAATGCAACTATATTTTGTGGAATGAAATAGCATCCCTTTAAATTATATGAGAATTATAAAATTATTGTAATATTTCAATTATATGAGATTGTAAAATCTCTAAAGATATGGTCAGGAATGAAATGGATATTGATCTCCTACCTCCTCATTTTTGTCTTGGTTAACTTGCTATTTTTCTGTTGCTTCCAATTCTTTTCTGCTCCAGGCATACATAATTTTTACTACATCAGATGACTGTGTGTTTTGCTCCAAAGTAGAGATGCGGCTAAAACAACTTCAGAAAATCTATTGCACAACTGCATTTCCAGCATGGAACAGAAAATGCAAAGAACCAGGAAGGAAAACATTTTCCTATATCTTAATATTTACAAAATATACAGAGAGATAACATCTGATGGCTTAAAGAAAGGACAAGGAAGACAGAACAAAAACCCCTTTTATATGTAATTGAAGATGTATTTCAGGGTCCTTTACTTGTAAACATGAAGCACCCTAATCAGACAAAATTCATCATATCTATACGCAGTTTAATAATACATTTATTGGGCTATCACAACCCAATTAAAAAAAGAAGAGAGAGAAGCAAGCTTTTCAGGCCATTAGACTGGGCATTAAAAATACTTGGGAAAGGCAAGAATGATGGAAGGATTCAAAAACTCTATTTTTAAAAAAAGTGTTTTTGTGCCCCACTCAAAGTCTGACTGAATTCTGTTTTTATTTTACTCTTGGATCTTACAGCTAAGTTTTTAACAGTAGAATCAATGCGTAACTTAAATGACCAGGTTATGCCGAAAATATGAATATTTGCTCTTGAAAGTTTGCAAAGTATATTATATTCCATTTTTTAGTAAGACGCTGGACTAAATTAGCAATGTCAAAGCCAAAATGGATCTATGTGTTAATTGTACCACTAGGGAGACAACCAGGAACCATTCAAGAGCATCAATTCCTCCTTCATTAAAAACTGGTGGGGGTGGAGTTCTTTTCTAATTATTTAGAGGGCAGAGCAAAAGAAGGGAGTTGGTTAGTGGAGAAGCTGAAATTGACCCAATGGGCCCTACTAAACATTTCAGGACAGAAGACAGTTAAGTCCTTTATATAGTGTATCTTAACAGTCAAGAATCATATTGGGAACCCTGAAGAACCAATAGTACCTCTGGTGTTATATTTGAAACAACTACTATAGATGATTACTTAAAACTGTTCCCTCTCTTAAAAGTGTATTTCTCTGAATGTTGATGTATAAACTAAACATGCATTCTGTTTAATCACCACATGGTTACCTTTATCTTCTTCACAGCTCTCTAAAAAAGCTTCCCTAACTTATCATCAGCATTCTGTCCCGAATAACTGTGCCCCAAATGACCTGTTCATTTAGAGGAGGAAAAGAGTAAACTTACATGGTAAATGTGCACACTTAACCAGAAGGAAAAGAAAAAAGAAAATGTCATCAAAAAACAAAACTCAACAACTAAAAAAACCCTACCAGTTTTCTGTAATATCTCATCTATCTACCAGTATTAGTTGTAAAAGTGTAAAGTAGAGTAAAATAGCATCAACATTCAGGGTCAGCAGTGCCAATACATAGACTGATGATGCATTGACAATACTGGATGGGCCACCTACAAAGAAAGCAATCAGAATGGAAGAGATGCTAATATCTAAACTTTGCAACTTTCCAATATATTTTTTTTTTGAGGTGTGGGGGCAAAATGCAACAGAGATCTTGAGAATAAAAAATTGGACAATCCATCACAGGAGTGGTGGTAGAAGACATAATCACATCATACATACAAGACACAAGAGATGAGAAGGAGTGATTTATTAGCAATTGTTATGATAAACCTGCATCCCAACTTCATCACTTCTGTGTCGCACCAGTGACACGTGTACCATTGGTTAACAAAGTGCAGTGGTCCCCAATCTTTTCCGAACAGCGGACGGGTTTGGGGGGGCATCTGTGCGTGGGTGGACGGTACACCCATTCATGCGTGCATGGGTGGATGGGGCACCCGTGTGTGCATGTGGGGGCGTGTGTGTGTCCGTGTGTGCGTGAGCAGGGCATGTGTGCATCTGTGCGTGTATGTGGGGGGTGTACATGCATGTGTGCGTGCGTGGGGGACGGTGGGAGATCTCTCTCTGTGGCCTGGTCCTGCAAAGGCCGTGGCCTGATACCGGGGATTGGGGACCCTGGGTCTATAGGACATTTCATGGCCATGACAGCTTATTGCACATTACACTGCCGCAGTGGAAACTCTGATGCATTTAAGACTTGAAGAGGCTCTGAGGAAGCCTTAATTTCTGAATTTATTATTTCATATAAGACTGCAGAACTTCCATTTCTTTTGACCCAGATAGGCAACTACAGTCCTCCAGAGGTTTCTGACTTGTAACTTCCATCAGATCTACAGTTAGCACGGCCAATTGTGAAGGACCATGGGAGCTGTAGTCTTAAAACCGTGGTTCCCAACCTTGGGTCCCCAGATGTTCTTGGACTAAAAATCCCAGAAATCCTGGCCAGCACAGTTAGTGGTGAAGGCTTCTGGGAGTTTTAGTCCAAGATTATCTGGGGACCCAAGGCTGGAAACCACTGTCTTAAAACACTAGGAGGGGCATAGCTGAAAACACTGTGTTTCAACAGGTGCTCAGTTCAGCCCATAACACTGACACCAACAATAAGCTTCTTCATTAAAAAAATAAAGATCTAGATAAGGATGCTACACATAAGAAAGTTTATTTTCTAAAATATGCACTAGATAGTCACTAAAAACAGCTGTGTGTTGCATAGCATTGTTTTCACTCCCCCCCAAAAAATTTGCAAGTAAGGGAAAAACAGCTCTCTGAAAGTAGACAGAGCACTTATAAGAATTTAGGACATTCCAAGAATAACACATGAGGTGTTGGGGGGGGGGGGAGTGGATCATGTCCGTAGATTTAAACAGATGAAGCAGGACAGAGATGTTGCAGTCTAAAGGAAAAGACAGCAAGGGACAGAGCAAGGCCCATTAGCTTATCATCTTTCACTGGTTAAGCTTAAAATCCCCACATTCCTCTACAGACACCTGTATAAACAAGCATGAGACTGGGTGCGGAAACGCAGTGTCACACACTATCGGGTTTCATGAGGAATGATGACTTTGTATCAGGTGGTTGTCCTTGGAGAGTTTTCTTTTTTGTTTCTTCTTAATAATCTCCAATACACAGGGGGAAAAAAGAGTTTCAGTTATCAGCAGTTCTTTGTTATCAGCCATGACCTCACAAAAATAGCGTCCTACCAGCCAAAAATAGATTTAGGACATCTGGCATGAACTTTTTGTTGTGTGTGTTGGTCAGAAACTAGAGCTGCATTACTATGCAGTTCTTTCCTACATAGTTGGCTTCTTTTTGCACAGCTTAAACAACCTGTGCAATAATAAAGAATTAAACTAACCTTCTCTGTATTTTCATACCTCATCAGTAATGAACAGAAACTACATATTGCTGCTGAGATTCGGAGAAGAGCAGATTTGGATTCAACCATCACTGCTAGTATCTCTTGGAAAAATGAACAACATGCCAGTTGAAGCAGTGACACTCCTATTTATTTTATATTATTCCAGAATGGTGGCTGACTACATACTCAGCTACATGCTTAAGACTTTAGCTGACAAGTTAAGAAAAATGCAAGATCTATTAAGGTGTTCAAAATCTAGACTCCATAACCATGCAAGGACAGGACCATAAGCTTTCCCACCACCTCCTTCACTGCTCTGCTCACATGGAAATGACAGTTCCAAAGCCAGAACTCTGATGTTCCAGATTTCTAGCTCAAGTGGAGGCCTTTCACATACTACAGATGAAGCTTTCTTCTTCAGCCCTGCAACATTCTATATAAGCAAAGAGGGGCAGCCGCTGTGCTCCCTTTCCAAATTTTGAATATCCAAACAAAGCTACAATCATTGTCAGAATCAAAATACAGTGGTGCCTCGCAAGACGAAAGTAATTCGTTCCGCGAGTACCGTCGTATTGCAAAATTTTCATCTTGCGAAAAAGCGGCTTCCCATAGGAATGCATTGCAATGCATTCCTATGGGAAACCTCGCAAGACGAACGAATTATTTTCGTCTTGCGAGGCATCGCTCTTCCGGAAAAAAAAACCATCTTGTGAAGCACGGCCATAGAAAAAGCCGTCTTGCGAGTCACCAACACGATCGCAAAACACTTTCGTCTTGCGAGTTTTTCGTCCGGCGAGGTGTTCGTCTTGCGAGGCACCACTGTATTATGCTTCCTACATATACTCCAGGATTCCATGGAGATTCCCTACTTCCTATTTCAAAAAGATCAAAGAGTCAGTATAGCACTGCTGATACAAAGTCCTTGGAGCAACAGCTAACATAACACATCACAGCATTTCAAGGACCTTTCTGCTGCTTTTTAAGTCACAGGATACAGAATAGGACTGTTTTTCAAGAAACGAAGAAGCTCGGCCCCATTTGGTAAAACCTTCACTCCGGTGAAGAACATTGCAACCGACTGGAATGTTGAATATTGCCCGTCACACTTCCAGGGCACAATGGCACTGACTTCCTTCAAAAGAATCAACACGGTATTGTTCTAATTTAAAAAGGAGGGTTTTTCCAAAAGCCGTGAGTTTTGCTTATGCTTAATAATTTCATCCACATATTTTACTGTACAGTTTTCTAAAGGATTCATCTAACTTGGATCATTACACCATTCATTGGAGTGAGGTTTTGATTTCCTATAAAAGGATGTACATGTTCTCTTCGAAGGCATCTTGATTTGGTTGCGCCTTCTGAGAAGTCATCCCTGCCTTTTGTTAACTGCTCTACTTTCCAGGCCCTCCAAGGTTTTAAGGAATGCTTATGGACTTTCTTTCCAACAAACATTAAAACATTTTCAGTTAAAGATCAAGTCTGCCACCCAGGTTGTAAAATCAAAAACTTATGAAACTCTTTATGAATTCCTGTGTTTAAATTTAGTTTCCACCTTTTTCTTTCAGCCTCTAATCTGGAAAAAGACAGGACCAAACATAGTTTATTATTGTGGTTAAAGCCTTTGACTTGTGAGCTGGCATATAAACCGCATTTTCAGCAGTGCTTGTGTGAAGATTTGTGTTTCTTCCAGTTCACCTCAGGAAAACCACTGTTACCATACTACAACTATTTAATGAAGGAAACAGATGTAAATGACTAAGAAGGGTATTAAAATAGGTGAAGTGGTTTGGAGTTCAAGGTTCAACTGTATTTTTATAGTTCCTTGCAGAAGAAGAAAGTAAGAAAAAGGAAAAGGAAAAAGAAACCAAGTAATTTTATAAAGGAAGAGAATGGCATATTAACAAACTAAAGACCCTGTAAGGCCTCTAATTTTAGGTATAAGGGATCATCATCCAAGATTTTCTGAAAGGAGTAACTACAGAATGTGGTTCTTTGTCTAGCTGTGGCTTGAAAATGTATGGTGTCAGATGCTTGCCGGAAGACTGTTAGTGGGACAGCCATTTTTTCAGATCCCTTCCATGAATCTTTCACGAATCCTATACTCATCATCCATCGGATGTGGGAGAAGAGCCACAGTCCTGCCCCCAGACATACTGATCCTCTACTGACAAGCAACACAGAGATTTATTATTTTTTTACATTCACACACTGCCTGTTATCAACAGTTTCTAGGTGGTTTTACAGAATTAAAAGCAGGCAAAAGAGGATGGCAATGCGTTGGTGTTTCAGAAACTAACTGTAATAGTATAACACTTGATTTTAAGAGGTCAGGGGTGCACTAAGTACCATCTGGCAAGACTATGAAGATACACGTAGGAGAAGAAACATCTACATAGAGCAGCAATTTATGGCTAGGAATGGTGGCATCGCACACACACTAATAACATTTCATTTGTTGAAACTTTGTTCTAGATTTTCACAAGAAAAGAATCCAACAGTTTCCAGGTGTTCAACCTGTTCCACAAATGGTAGCAAAATCAGTAGTGTGCTTAAGAGTAAGTAGTGTGCGCAAGAGTAAGTTTGCCACCATATGCTGAACTGGGGGGGGGGGAGAACTCCACTAGTGCAGAGTGTTTTACCTCTGCTAAAGTTGTATACTGGATATATGCAACCTATGTCAGCTTCCCATGCAACCAAAACCCAACGTAGGTCCATTTAAATTGTCATGCTATATGCATTTGGCCCAAGGAAATTACAAATATGCATTTTTGCATAACAGTGGAATGGTAAATCCAATAATCACTTTAGTGCTTATATCTATTTTTCTGAAAAATTCTCTAAATCCTATGTCAAGTACACTATACTTGTCCGGTTACTTTTGTCAATGATTTTTAGAAGTACATAAATCAATGTGGAAAATGAGTAGACTTCCTGTCCATCCTGTTAGACCCCCACTAACATGCAAGCTACCTTTTCTGTTGCAAAGGCAGAGTCCCAAAAGGGCCGTTGACAGCTTTAGCACCATAAAGCCCAGGTATGTTGAATCCCTTCACCAAATGCATAATCCTGTTTGCAAATCCACTACTCCCAGACTGATGTAAATATTGTCATGTTTCCTATTCCCTGAGATTCACTAAGCTTATTTTTATGCTGTTGCCATATATAAGCTAATAAAATGTATCCCAGACAGTTTCGAAACCTACGAAAACTGTGCTACTTCAATAGGCATTGTTTTCAGGTGCCTTACTTCTATCCTACTGCCCTTCCTCACTAAGCCACTGCAGAATAACATTCATTTTTGCTAGGATATTAACAGCTCTTGAGATAAAGAATCACCATCATTTGGTAAGGGGGGGGGACTAAATCATGTTCATACTTTTACTCTGAAGGGTTTCATGTGAGATGCTTGTGTCTTCTTCTGAAAGGCAGAAAAAGACCAGTTTCAAATTGAATAAATACAGTACTTAAGATAAGAACTTATTAGCTGAAAAAAAATGGGAGACTGGTTTGGATGCAACGTAACATCATTGTTTGGAAATCCTGCATCTGGAGAGAACAGCTACAATGATGTCCAACCTCTGAAAGGAGATGAAGAAGAAATGATCAGGTAAAATGGGGGATAACTGGCCTTCAAGAGTAGTCTCTTTTAAGAATAGTCATAACTTGGTTAGGGTCACTCAGAGCAGACAATTCAACTAATTTGTTAAGGGATAACCTCTAGCAAGAATTAACAGTGTGAATAAGCTTAAGACAAGGTTTCCAATGTAGACAAAACTAGTTAGCTGTTGTAATTTTGGATTAATCAGAGAGGTGTAATGCTTTCACCAGCTATTAAGATACATACAAACATTAATTCTTTAATTTGGTATTCCCACAGTTTGGAGAAATAAAATAATTAGAGGTTCTTTCAATGACTGTCAGATATACGAAGTCACCTACCACATCTCTGTTTGAGTCATGGGTAGAACATGAGGCCAAAGCAAACAGGAAGCACACTTAGAACAAGCGACATGCAGTCACACATGGTAGAGGCGTTTTTAGTGAGAGCAAGCCATGCTCACTCTTCAGAAAAAAAGCTGTTTGGATGATTGAATGGCAGATGTCTCAGGAACCACATTTAGTAAACATTGGTTTAATTAGTGGAGTACAAACTAGAACATAAGAATGTGTATGAAGCTTCACAAATCACACAGAGAATCATACTTCAGAATCATACGATACTTTTGAGGCATATGTTTCCATGATAATGATGGAAGGATGAAAATATCTTGTCCTCTCCTTTTAAAGCTACTACCAATTTTTTTTAATAGATCATTTGAATACGACACTGAGAAACCATTACCGTTTAATATAAAGTGGTACAGGAAAATCCTTGATAAAATATTTGTACTTTACACAAATATTTGAACATTGAATTAAACCACCCAAAATCAGTAAGCTTTTTGTGTAATTTTCCACTTACTGGGGGTGGAGGATGGTGCTCAAATTTTTATATGATTAGATTCAAAGCTACCCACCTTCACTAGGTAGAGTTATTGTATCAGAGGTACCTTTGCAATCAACACATGGAATCTGACTGATCTCAACAGGACTTGTGAGTTAAGATTCACAGACCACAGGATTGCACTGTTCATCATTTTGTGGTAAAAGAATTACCTGTAATGCTTTCAAAGCAACTAAAAGAGGGAGGACATAAGCTATACATATACAATTAGTTGACCCACGTGGTTCAGGAGTAATTAGTCAATGTAGATTCTGAGTATGTGGTTCCCTTCTTCTCAAATGCCACAGCAAGTGAAGCTGCTGCACAAACCATTCTGCAGTCTTTTACCTCCTGTATTGTGTTGCGTTTTGATGTGATTGTTCAAATTTGTAGAATTTGTTAGGTCTTGTATTAACTGCTGTATCTCATGATTTTAACTTTTTCTGACTTAAAATAATTGTTCTAATGTTGTTCCTGCTATGCAGTTTATGTGGTCTTGTTACTTAAATCTGCTTTTGTCTTTTTTGTATATTGCTCCCAAATATATATTCTGTATGACCAACACACAAAATAAATCAATAAATATAAACCATGCCAGCAGGTAAATCAACATACAATTTGTTATCGCACTTGGCAATAACATTATCTTCACCTCAAGACTGCACTCCATGCTTGATTGTCTGATGTTCAATTGGCAAATGTATGTATTTGTTGCATAGGGTATGTGTGTGCATCACTCATAGATCTCCCACTTTAAAAACTACACTTGAGTAGAACAGGACTAGCCTACAATAATCCTTCTCTTTTAAAGAACAATAACCAATTTCATGGGTTATGGGCAGAGCTTGCAAAAAAGCTTGGTGCTTTATTTTGTTTTGACTACAACTCTCAGGATTCTGATGCCATTATATCTACTTGGTCACATTGTTGCAGGAGATCCTGGAAATTTCAGTCCAAAACAGGACATTTTCTGAACTCCGTTCCCACTGGTAGCCTTCATAATTGGCACAATACATGTGATTTTGATGCTCTGAAGTCAACGCCCAAATATGATACAGGCTAAATCCAGTCCACTGGGGCATAATACCTGAAGGAGGACACAGAAGAAGCCTCCCCCAAAAGTGGAAGAGCATGGTAAGTACATTAGGGCATTCCCTGGGCAATGGCGTGCAACCAGCAAACCCTTCACTTCCAGAAGCATTGCACTGGAACAGCACCAAATCTTCCCACTGCATGGATGCTGAACCCCAGATGACAGCTAAAGTCAAGGAAAAGTTTCTGTATGCATTTCAAGCTATGATCATTTCTGGTCAAAAAATTGTCTGGTTGTCTTGACCCTGTGATTGGTTTTTGATTTTGCCTCTATTTCATGTGCAATCCTCATTGAATTGTGTAATCCTCTGATACAAATAAAGAAATGGAAGAAGACAATACTTGAAAGGATTATAAGAGACTTAACTGAGCCTTTTCCCTGTGTGCATGCATGCATGCTCCTAGTTAGCACACAAGATCAGTAAGTCTGTGAGAAAGTGCGGTTCTCTTAGAGCCCTCTTTGCCTCTGCACTCCCTAAAATGGCCATGCACTGAATCTACATATACGTCAATGTGTACTGTGAGCAGAAGGGGGTAAATGGGTAAATTCTTGTACCCAAAAGGGTTCTCTCTATTTCGAGACATTATGCCTACTATGGATGGGATCCAGCCCAATATACAATAAGCTGCCCTTCTTGGAATCAAGCAGTGCAGTTATTCAAGAGTACCATTTGGCAAGACTATCAAAGGACCAGGAACACACGATTACTGAACTGCTGAAAACCCTTGTTCCAACCCTACAGTGGTATTTTAAAAATGGAATATCACAGAGCTGTATTGGTTTTGAATAAACTGAGTTATTTTTTAAAAAATGGAACAGGAAGCAAATCCCACCCTCTTCAAGGAGAGCATAAACTCACAACGGAGGTTCTGGATTTAATTAAATATTGGAATATTTTCCCCCCACTGTGAATGAAGAAATCCTGACAAATCTGGCATTGCTTACAGATTGAAGAGTACATACTTTCATGCCACTTTGTTTTTTTAAAAAAAGACATTTTCTCAATTGGGCAGGAAATGTATCAGGATCTCCTTCATATCATTCATATCCTTTTAGACCATCTGCTGTTATTTCTACTACACTGACACTAACATATATATCATCTAGGATTAAGGGGTTAGGAAAATCTACTCTGTTCTCTGTTTGGCATTTTTCTTCCTACTGCATATCAGTGCACTGGTAGATTATGAGACAGTTCTTATCTAAAGATTTTTAATTTCAGAGAAAGGGAGTAGCTTCACCAAACCTTTTTGTTTTGTTATCCCGAAGCAGTGGCTTTCACCCCTTACCCTGGCCATCCCATTTTATTCTTGCACATTTTGCATCTGGTACTTCACATGAGTAGGCCTTAATCAGCTCATTACATATAACTAGTGGCCCTGAGCTCTACCATTGTACCATTCCTGTGACAATAGCAAATCAGGATACATATTGAGGAAGAAAGATGGCAATAATAAGCCATGTTTGCCAGCTGGCTTATTTTTGAGCCTGTCTCAATATTGATGCCAGCCAATCCTGCCTGAGACAATTCAACCTGCTTTCCAATGGGCAGCCAAGCCATAAGCCCCCTTCTACTCAGCTGGCATCTTGGCAAGAACTATATCAGTGGAAGATGAACAGTATAAATGCCATCATAGCCAAATTAAGGAGTAATACAGTTGAGATGCTGGGTTTGAGGGTTATGTGCATGCAAGCAGACAGTGTATACATGATCCTGACTAAATGCCCTGGGTTTTAGTCTCTGTGGGTCTTGTTTTGTATGATCAGGTGGGTAGGGGAGGCACTGATATCCCATGCAACAAGAAAAGAGCATTTTCTGTGGTCTTCACCTTCTGATCCTCCAGAATCCTATCTGTAATTGCTCTCTGGACAGTAAATCAAATGTTTTTGAAGGTATGAGTCTTTAAAGGTCCAATATATGTATAGATCTCTCCCAGCACAGCCCATTTTTACTCATCTGAAGCATAACTGAATTTTTGCAGGAGGAAGGATCTGAAATAGCCTGTATCTAAAGCAAACTTTAGGTTTAAACTTTTATCTAAAGAAAAGGCGTTTTTGTAAATGTATACGACCAAGATGTCCACTTATACTGCACTGTATGAACACAAGCTTCTTTCTAATACTCGCTTATTAATTGGTAACACTAATCCTCTGTGCTAGCATAGTATTACACCTGAACCTTTTATTCTTCTCTAACAGGAAACAGGACACTTTCTCTTTTTCTTAGTCCGCAGGATAATTAACTAGATTAGAAACTAATGGATGAAACTCTTCAATTATATATGAGGTTACGAGCACATTAATTTAATTTGCTGGGGGACTTGCCAGACACTGAGTGATTCAACAAACCAAATGTGTCTTCCCTCAAAACAGTAGGGGAAAAAATAGCTCCACCTTGTTTGCCGGGGAAAAAACCTCACAACAACATTTCAGTGGCACACCCACTCAAGACATGCACACACCCTTTCAAAACTATGCAACTATGAAGAGCACATAGACATAGATTTATGGTACTATTCTCTTTCCAAAAGAGAATTCCTTTCTCCTAGTAAGTTTAAAATATGGATGAATACTAGGTTCTCCATTTCTAATTATGGACGACATTAAATTAACAAAATATTATTCCTTAGGTTATTCATGATAAAACAACCCTTTGTATCCGATACAATATTACATTCAGGAAACTGATTTACTAATCAACTGCATGCTTCATGTTGATTCTGACTTGTGACAACTCTTTCCAGGGTTCCTTAGGTAAAGAATATATAGAAATTGTTTGCCATTCCTTTCTTCTAGGGGCGTTCTGGGACTCTTCAGCTTGCCCATGACTACACAGACTGGCTCTTCTCCCAGGAGGCACAATGGGGAATTGAGCTCCCAACCTCTGGCTCTGGAGCCGGATACCAATACCACTGAGCTTGTTCCTTGGCAGCTATTCCGCCATTTCCAGGTTATGTCATTTTACTCATGCGGGCATAAGTGCCTGGCCAATATTAACTTTTGCAGAAGTATAGGAGCTTTTGTAAGTCATTATAGTAGTACCTCGGTTTACGAAATTAATGCGTTCTATGGGGCGTTATGTAAAGCGAAAAATTCGTAAACTGAAATGTGGATTGCCAAAGGAACAGGGGCGGCGCTATAAACCTCCAGACGCAATGCATCCTGGGGAAACTTCCTTCACAAACAGAAAAAAACAGAAAAAAAACATAAACCAAGGCATTATTTTCAATGGATTTCCGTTCGTAAACCGAAAATTACGTTAACCGAGGTGTTCATAAACCGAGGTACTACTGTAGTTCCTAAAGTCACCATAAGTCAGAAGTTACATCATAGCACATAATAAACAAGGCATGGCAAAAGCCACTGACCATAATAGCTGTAAAAATTTTGAAGGAGGATAAGGCCATAAACATCTGTTGCTCAATGGAATGTATTGAAATACAGACTGCCAGAAACAGGACAGAATAGAAACCAGTACTATCTTTGTATCCTATCTAATCATAGTTAGAACAAACCACATGAAACTGGACACTGAAGGGAACTGTGATTAGTTCAAAATCAGAAGAGGAAGCTTATTCTCCTTTCCATGGCAAAATAGAAGGGTGTATAAAATCAAGACTTCTTCAACCTTCCTCTCATAAAGACAATTGTCCGTCCTTACAACTAGATCCTGTCCATTATACAAGTAGATTTCAATGTGATTCTGTGAACATTACATTGGAAAAGCAGTTTTCTTCCAAGCACTGGCAGAAACAGCATACAGAGCATATGACTAAAACATTTTTCTCATTGAACACAATAAAATTTTCACTATCATTAAAAACAGACATAGCAGCAAACATGTAAACAGATTCTTTGCTTTATAAATATGAACCCTGTCCACTTGATGGAATTTTAGAGCTTCTATGGATGTTTGAACATGGAAGAAAAAAATATGTACCATGTTAATCAAAATAAGTGCTTGGAACAGAACAATATTATTACTCAGTTTTCCACACAAGAAGAGGACAAACAAACTAACACAAAAGTGCTACAGTGGAGAATTTTATACCAAAGGCTAATGCAATGCAAATATTTGGTTTGGCATAGACCCTAGAGAGCATTACTTTATTTAATGCATTAACAGTGAAATCTTTGCCTGAATGTTCAAAAAGATATCCCACTGAGCATAACTAGGGCTTATTCTCAGGCAAATGTGTACAGGGTTGCACATTTAAGCATTATTTTCCCACAAACTGTATTGAAAATAAGTAAATTTCACAACCTTTTCATTAAAAAATTAAGAACAGCTGAAAGTTAATTATCTTCAAGGCACCTCCTTATAAAAACAACTTGTCAGAATGCAGGAGCAGCCACACCAAACTAGCTAACTTGGCAGAAATGACCTTTCCTATTAGCAAAGCAGTTGAAGGTGGTTAAGGAAAGTATGGGCTCACAGAAGACAGCTGTTTGATTGGAAATGTCACTACCAATCACCATTAGTTGCTGAGTTGTTAAGCTGTGATGGGGCTCTCAACTTAACCAAGTTTTTCCTTATTATTTTTACCAATATTGGTTAATCATCAGTTCAAGTCATGATATTTTATACTGTTTAACACAAAATATTTACAATCTCGTAGCAGTGGCTTCTTATCTACCAAAAAATGCATAATGAATATAATTTCTGTCAAGTCGTGGAAATTAATATTCCTTTCATTTGCTAACCTTCCTGTAAGGAATCAGACAAGACCTCCAGTTTCAAAAAAAACCCCTATAAGGCAGAGTAATCTGAGAACATGAATGATTCACCTAATCTGACTCCTGTCCTCTGAAGATGCCAGCCACAGAGACTGGCGAAACGTTAAGAAGAAAAACCTTAAGAACACGGCCAAACAGCCCGGAAAACCCACAACAACCATCGGATCCTGGCCGTGAAAGCCTTCGATAATACATTTCTGGGAAGCTTACAAGTAAGACAGAGAAGTAACACTACTACTCCACAATTTCTGGTTCTATCAAATGGCATTTAAAACATTTTGCTTCTGCATACAAAAGTTCCATTGAGCAATCATTAGCAACAGATGTTGATGGCCTTATTCTTCTTGAAGAATGTTAAAGCTATCATAGTCAGTGGCTTTTGCCATACGTTGTGTATTATGTGCCATGGCGTCACTTCCAACTTATGGTGAATCTAGGAACTAATGACTTCCAAAGCACGTATACTTCTACAAAAGTAATATTGGCCAAAATCCAAGTGGACACTTATTCCTGCATGAGTAAAATAGCATCACCTGAAAGTGGTGGAATAGCTGCTAATGAACAAGTTGACAGCTCAGTGGTTTTGGTATCTGGCTGCAGAGGCAGAAGTTGGGAGCTCGATTCCCAACTGTGCCTCTTTGTCAGGGACTGGACTCGATGATCCAAAGGGTCCCTTCCAGCTCTGAAGTTCTATTAGAAGAAATCTCTGGGTGAATTGCTAGTGGCACATCAGTTGCATGATTTGCCATGTGACTAGGAATCAATCTGGCTCTCATTAATTAGCAGCTATTCACCACTCTGAATTATACCACTCACTTATGCAGGCACAGACATTCAGTTGGATTCTTGCCTGCGTGTTGTGTCTAATGAACAATTAGAAGATTAATCCAAAAAACCAAAGAACATCTGAACTAATACAAGGTACTTTTTGATCAACAAATAGTGTCTTTTCAAAGCTTTGGATGTTGTTAAAACATTTTTTTCATAAAGCCCTGATGGCCCCGTAATGGTAACATGCCTCACACTAAAGCTACCTAAAATAAATCTGCAACTGCAACCTGAACTATTGTTACTCAGTTTCCAGGTTCAAACACAAATTACCCTACAGTAGTACCTTACTACCTTACAGTAAGTACATACAGAAAATATAAAAAATGGGAATCTACTAACTTAAGGAGTTCTATTATATCAGGAATAGGTATCTGGCTGTGGAGCCACAGGTTGGGACGTTCTTGAACTACAAATCCCAGAAACCCTTGCCAGCACAGCTAGTGGTGAAGGTTTCTGGGAGTTGCAGTACAAGAATGTCTGGTGATTCAAGGCTGGGAACCACTTCCCTAAAACAGCGGAATGGCAAGCCACTTCTGTATATTCTCTACCTAGAAATCCTTGGAAAGGGTCACCATAAGTCAGAATCAACTTGACGGCACAGAATTATTATTACTATTATTATTTCTACTTACAAATATGAAAAATCAGGATACAAAACAAAAGTATTCTAAGATCTTTAATTAATGGCTATTCATGTATATGGTATAAGACTATATAAGACAATATTTTACAAACTGAAAAATTAGGACTTGTTTTTATTTTCTTAACTGGTTCTACATAAACGTATACTCAAATACATGAACAAAGAAAACTACCTGCTATTTATCTGAGCATCTACCTAAAATTCAAGGTTACTATGTTTATTGGTGGCCTAGTAAGGCATTATCTGAATTACTGCCAAACCTAAGTAATAGATTACTGAATTTCCTGCTCCATGAGGGGTAGTTTTTACATAATTCATTACGTCTGTTCCAAATAAAAGCTCCAAAAAAGGTGCTAAGAATCTGAGTATAGATATTACAGACTGATTAGACAAAAACAGGGAAAGCAAAGTTACACCTGACTAACTTCATAAAGGCATTCTTTATGCTTTTATTGCAATTCTTTTCTGCCTCCACCAAAGCATGTATGTCTACGGACATGCATATGGATATGCACACACAAATATTCTGTTCACAGCCATAACATTAAACTTCACATTGTTATTTCAGTCACCTAAGATGTCTAATAATCCAAACAGCTGAGCAGCAAAATTACAAAGACTGCTGTGGCTCATTCACAAAAACAGATACAGACAAACTGGAATGTTTTCATGGCCACATCAGTGTGTCTCATGATGCAAAGGGACAAATGTTTGTGAGAGTGGGATTGTTCACATATAGGGCAGCTTTTACTTCTGTAATCTGCTTGGAGAAAAGTGCACCCTCAACTATGGGAATGGACAGCCACCTATTCCTGGACCAGTACAATCATTTTTCGCTAGAAGTGTGTATAAAATTTCTATGTCAACAATTTTTTAGATACTATTTTCATTCCACTATTAAATCTCAAAAGACAATGTAAGATCAGCTGATGACATATGGATTCCTATATAAGGGTTTTGCACAATATAACAATTTGTCTCTTGAGCACTGTTTAAACTGGGCTAAGTAGAATCAGCCATCTTTGAGAAAGGGTGAATCCATCAGCTCAGGTAGCAGAAAAGGAGGGGCAGCAAGTTATACACTGTGCGGGAAAGTCTCCCAATCAAGTTTTAAAGAATCACACGAGCCCCATGGCACAGTGGTTAAACTGCACTATAGCAGTGAAGCCTCCGCTCACAACCTGAGTTCAATCCTGATGGATTCAGGTAGCCAGCTCAAGGCTGACTCAGCCTTCCATCCTTCCAACATCGGAAAATGAGTACCCAGCTTGTTGGGGAACTGTTGTTTGCATGATTGTGTTGTAAACCTCCCTTATGGGGTGGTATATAAGTTTAAACAACAGCAACCACCTCCCAGGTCAGTGGTGGTGAACCTTTTTGGGCTCGCGTGCCCAAACTGGGGGGGGGGGGGGGGACAGAAGGTGGTGTGCTGCGGTACCAGAAGTGGCGGCGGCGGAACCGGAAGTGGCGGCGGCTGAACCGGAAAGTGGTGGCGGCGGGACCAGAAAGTGGCGGCGGAAGGGGGAATCCCAGGCACGGAGGTGCCTCGAGACCCCACTCCGGATCCACCACCACCACCAGCTGCTCCGGATCCTGACCCGCCGCCTGTCCAGGCACCAGCACCGCGGTTGCAGCCGCTTGCTCAGGTTTGGCTGCGTGGGGGGGAGGGGGGAGTAGCGATCCGGTGACTTATGGCTCCCATGCCGGCAGAAAGGGCTCCGTGTGCCAGCTGTGGCACGCGTGCCATAGGTTCACCATCGCTGTCCCAGGTCATCAGGTGGACATAAAAAGGTAGGATTATCAGAGAGCTTTACTGGCTGCTTTTATGCTGTAAGCAAATCCTACAAAAGAAAGTGGCCAACCCAGCTGTCTAGAGTAAGACATTAGGGGACCCTTCATAGAGCTGCATCGTAGCAAAGAAACAGCCTGCACAACACTCTACAGAGACCATCAAGCCTCAGATGCTTTGCTTTCAGTGAACCAAATAAAAGATTAACATTAAATTTAATTAAAGTTGGTGCTATTCAAAGGACCTCACAGGAAAAGAAAACCCAAACATTTCCTGAAACATTTAAAAATGCCCCAGTAAACCTTCCCTAGTTCTTTCCCTTCTGGTCTGAGGCCAACCACATGTGTACCTTAGGGGCTTCCTTCCTTGTTACGAAAACATGCATTTTAGTCAGTGTTCTCAGATTTCTTTTGCAGATGGCATTCTTTATCAAGGACACATGTCTGGGCCAATGTTCAAGTAGACCTAAGTAATAAATGCATTTACTCAGTACCTTTGTTCATTTAAAGGGATCATCAACTTTTAAGAATAAATCAGAAATTCTTTTTCCTTTGCTTAAAAGCAGATCCTTTTACATAATAAATCACAGCATTTAACAGAAGTCAGTGAAAATCTTATATTCCTGGACCAGTATAACTACAGTCACTACAGAGCAAATACAGAAAAATAAGCAATTATTCTTTTTTATGCTCTTCTGATAGTAAAGCAATCAAAGAAACCCATTATAGCCATTACTTTCCTAACATTTTATGATTCCAAAGTATAGCAGCAAATACATATTGAATGACATCTTAAGTCATTACAAAGGAAACATTGTCAAATTGGGCTACTTCTCACCCAGCCTCCTTGCCTAAGAATGTTTTGCTTGATGGAGACACGGCTTGCAAAAAAATTTCTGCAAATCAGTATAAGTAGCCATGTAAACAAAGCTACAGCTGTGTCAAATTTTAAAACTCTTGAAAGTAAATTACAATGGGGGTCCATACTACTCATAGCAGTTTTAACAAAATGATACTTGATTTCCATTTTTGCAGTTGGGGTTTGCAGAAGCTGCCCTTGCAGCTTCTGGTGGTTGTGCTAGCTATTGAATTTGAGGGCTAAATTGTCACTTGATGAATGTTTCAATTAATAAAAATACAAGCCTATCCCTTTATAATCATTCCCATTTTACAGATGAATTGATGCTTGAAAATATAAACTATATGAGCAGTTTTGGATGATTCTACAAACCACAGTTTGGAGGAGTGTGAAATGAGTGGCAGTAGTCCTTTGGCTTGCAAACTGTCTCCTCTCCCTTCTCCTGCACATGAGGAGAAGAGAGAAGCTAAGCAGTTCTCCTTGTGTGCAAAGGAAGTAGATGGGGAAAGGTTCAGGGGAGTGCATTTGTCTTAGGCTCACCACTGTTCCTCCCTGATCCTGCAGAATTTATCTAACTTAAGTCAATGAGTCCATTGCAGATTGTTTTTAATCATTCCCATTTTTACTGCAAGTTTTCTATCCTGATGCCTATCTTTATTTTCAGAAGAAACTGTGGCACCTTGTTGTGCTTCACTGAATGCATTTGCTGATTTAGATATAATCCTCAGCCTGCAATGGGTCTGTATTTTTTCAGAGGAAAGGACTACCTGTCTCTAGAAAGAACAGTTTTGCCTCGAGTGAAAAGGAAGGTGCAAGAAACTGTGGAGAGTTGAGGCTGCAAAAGAGAGCAAAAGCACTGACATTCCAGCTAAAATCCTGCAGTAGTTGATCGTTCCAGAGGATGGGGGGGGGGGGGGAGGCAAAACATTGTGGCACCTTGAAGGCTAACATCCCCCAACATGCTGAGGCAGACTAACATACAGTAGCTAGTTCTTTGGAAATTCCAGAGAGAATGATCCCATGATAGCCCACATCTTCATTCATACAAGTCATTTAGAATCTTCAAAGGCCCGTCTGAGAAGTTGAAAGTGAACAGCACATTTTGCCCTACTTTACTGAGGAAGGCTCTTTATTTTAAGGTATCCTCTGTCTTTATGGATCATCACCACCACCATCACCATCCTTCTCCTCTATCTGAAAGGCTGCACGGTGCAAATCTAGTGCTAAGAAAGATAAAACAAGAATGCAAGAGCCTTGACATTGCCAGTCAACACGTAGCACCCGAACAGCAGAATGAACAAGCACACAAGTTACAAGTCTTCCCCCTTATGATGACATATATTTTATCAAAATATAATTTCTATTTAAATTATAATTATCATCTAAATTTTATCTGGACATATAAACTAGCTCATATACATATGATGCCAAAAATTATCCCTGTGTCCTCTTTTTTTGATGATGTATTTTTTATTAAGAGCGATGTGGAAGTAGCCATCCTAAACTCCAATCCTAATCATCAGCTTGAGAAAACAAAGTAGGCTGTCATTTCCAAAATAGTGTGGCAGCCAGGACATAATCATGCTATGACAAATGGCTTAAATATGCAATTAAAGACTGCTGAAAGCACAAGCAGGAGAGGGAGCCACTTCCTAGCTGAATTATTCACTACTTTAACCTTGGTTCTTTCCTGTTGGCCTCAACCGGTGAGTAACTTTGCCATGTTTCTCACCCAGTTATGACTCAGGTACTCTTGTTGCAAACATTCATTCCGCAACATTACTAACGAGCAGAGAAAGCTTAGGCTTCTTTGAGGGCAGGTTCTTGTGAAGGAAGGAAATATAAATGTTAAAGGGAAATATTCAATTTTAAATTCTAAAAATATCAAAAGTATTCAATAATTTTTTAAAAAAAGTTTTCCATTTTAAATTCTGGAAAGAATACTCTTTAAAAAATTAAATGGTGGTTGTTGTTTACAGAGACTGAAATCTTGTTCATGGAGCTAAACTGCAGAAGGCTAATAGTGTCATTAGTTGCGGGCATTTTTTGGATCTAAAATAAAATCTGATTCCCCTTTCCAAAGGTCCCATAGATCCTATGAAATCCCTTTCATTGTGGGGAAGTTATTGGTGGCTACGAGGTATTTAATTCCCAAAAATCACGGCTGTCAGGATGCTGTACAAAAAGAAAACTAAATTAATGTCTTAAGATCAGTTTCTCTTTAGTTTTCTGATTTATGCAAGGTGAACAAGATATTATTGAGATAGCAATAATTCTAAAATTGTACATTAGAACTCAATCTGCTATTGGCATTATCTGCTGAGTGCATGTGAACCTGTAAGACACAAAGACACTTAAAAGTGGCTCATTTGGGGGGGGGGGGAATCTAAAATGGAAAGCTTTGAGACCTAGCTAGGCCTAGCTTCCTGTTGAAAAACAAAGCTCCCAGCTAGCACTAGGACAGGAATGGGAAGTTAGGGCGGAGCTAGGTCAAGTTAGGCCTCAAAGCCTTCCAGTGTAAGCTTTTCTCCCAGGTGAGCCACATGTAGGTGTCTGTAAGATGTCTCTCTGCCAGGTAGAACTCAAGAATGGAAAATTATGGGATTTTTAATTTAAAAAATCTGAAAATCCCATCCTTAACTGCCAAGCTACATTCCCCAATGTAAGACTGCCAAGAACTGTGAACAAAACCAACAGTTTTAGCCCTCACACAAAGCACTTGCCCAATAAAATAAAGCACACTGGCAGAACACATGTTGTCTGGGTGCCAATTAGCACTTCTGGGAGGTGCCTCGGTAGCTCATATAGACTGCTTGTTGCTGTTCCTTGACAGAACCCAACAAACAACTTCTGACTAGTAGTTGCAAGTCCTTCCAAGTTTCTTAAAGCAGAATTTCCTGATAGTCTAATTTATTTAGATTAATTTATAGCTAGTTCCATGTCAGTGCACACGAGAATCTCCACAAGTTCTCTTGCTAATTTCTTGGCACAGGATTTGAAAATAGAGTGAATACAAGCTTTTGTCATCTCCCAAAGTTTCAGAAGTTTGAAAAACATTGTAATAGAGACAGAGAAATGACAGTCTAAGAAGATAACAGAAAGTCCTAAGAGAGTAAAAGTCACTTTGTCCAAAACAAGAAGTGTCCCCTTAAGGCTGTCAGACACTTTCTTTCCTGCAAATGAACCCCAATTGAATTTTCATGGCCGAGCAGAGATTTGAACCTGGATTTCCTGAATTCTGGTTTATTGCTCTATTGGCTCCATCACACTGGATCTCACAGACATGTATAAGATTGTGTTTCTAAATTAGGCAACTCAGAGACCCTAAATGTTCCACTGCTTATCTCATCAACTATTACAACTCGCCATCCCAGGTAGGGCTCATTATTTTTATTTTTTACATTTAAATCCTACAGGAGCTCAAGGTGGTGAACTTGGCTCTTCTATTTTCGACCTTACTCTCAAAAAACTCCTGTCATATTGGTAGGGATGAATGTGACAAGTCCGAAGTTATTACTAAGTTTCCTGGCTGAGTAGGAATTTGAATCCAGCCCTACCAAGTCTCAAAGCTTCAACCTTTTTTTCTTTTTCACATAAGATGGTTCAGAAGATATTTTTAAAAAGCAATTAATTGTTCATATGAGAGACAGCTTCCTCTCTCTCTCTCTCTCTCTCTCTTTCTGTGTGTGTGTGTTTGTGTGTGTGTAAGGTAAGGTAAACACCATTTTTACAATACAGTAAAACTGCATCTAAATCACACAGGAGAAGTTGTTTATCTGAGAAACTGAATTATATCCCAAGATGTTCTGCTTCAATGTCATTCAACAATTCCTGGCACTATCGCTTAACAAAATCCCAGAACTGTATTCCATTTCTCATCCCAAAGATATTCAAATGAAGGAAAAAGAACATTCCTGGCCCTCTATGATAAAAATGGCTCAACATGTGGAATGCAGGAGAACATTCCTGTGTAAACTCAAAGGTCTGCTTTTCTTTGGTGCCTATAGCTTCAGGGCAAGGGGTGGGCAAAGAGACCTTGAATATTGCATTGGTCCTTGCTTCAGACCCTCCCCACTCTCTGTCTACCATTGTCTCCTGTAGAGAAAGAAACAGAAACTTCTTTAAGGAAAGACACAAAGAAAGGATTCATCGCTGAGTTGTTGGAGAAGTAATCAAAATGCTGAAAATATACCTCATTTGTTTCTGGAAAGTCCACTTTTCGTTAGAGTGAGTTAGAATCTTTCTAAACAATCAGGGCACTTTATCTTCAGCTTATTACAGCACTACACTGCCTACTGTGGCTACTGTCCGATGTTTAAATGCCTAAAAAGTGTTTTCTTACAGAATGTTTTTATTATTTTAAACACGAACACCTAACTTTGGAGACCATGGGCTTTGAACAACCATATACACTTGGCAGTCTCCAGGCTGCTGGCTGTTCATATACAGAGATCATATGTACTTAGAGACCATGTTTGAAAAGTGAATCATATTCAGCCATATTTAGGTGTTTCGGACTTACATGTGCTGGACTTTATGTTTCAGCCCTAACTCAGTGTGATAGACTTGATGAAAGTTATAGTATCTGCAGGAGTAGGAAAGTCTATTAACTTGATCTGCCCCAGGAGGATGAATGAATCCAAATGATTTTCTGGCAGCTCTTAGGGACTTCCCTGTTCCCTTGTTAAGTGATCCTGTTGAAGCCCTAGTTGACCTCTGTAATGGTGAAATGGCCAAGGCCATTGACTTAATTGCTGCTAAGCATCCCTTCCTACGAATACAGTCTTCAGCATTTGTGCAATGGTGTCTTCTTAAAACAATTCAATGCAAATACACACATAGTAATTCTACAGTAGCTAGCTGAGCTGCTCTTCAATATTTAATTTTCCCAAAGAAGGTGAAAAGAACCACCTAAAAATAGGTCAAGAGGAACTGAACAATCCCTACAGACTCTGTGTTTCCCACCTTTCACAAAAAACTAGGGGCACCACGAGACAGCACAGAATGAAAGAGAAATGTTATCAAGCTTGACAGCAGTCAATTCATTCAACACTTCTTTTAATTGTCAAATATTTAGAAGACCCCACCTTAACACACATCATCACACACACACAAAAGAAAATAGACACAATGAAACATTTGAATACAAGGGTGGATGATGACTTTATTAAGACTGCTAAAATCTCACAAACAGACAAGTTTTTGAGTTTCTGCAGGACTCTTCATCAGGCTGGACACATGAACAAAGGCTTTTATGGAAACCTATTGCATTTCCCCATTATCAGCACTCCAATCTGCACTCATATACTAATATAACCTGAACCACAATAATTGTAAACCAATCTCAAAAGATTCAATATTTTGAATGAAAAGCAAAGTCACTATCAAGGAATGACAGATTTCACAGCAGATGATTTGTCCTACTTCTACAAAAAATCAGCAACTTTTTAAAAAAAGGTAAATATATTAATTAAAATACAGAATCTCATTTCTGCTTGAGTTGGAGAAGTAATCCGCAGTGAAAGTTAGGAAAATTAAAATAGAGACCATAGCTTCCTAGCCCTATTTATACAACATAATACAGTGTGTCTAAGGAAGTGGATTGTGATTCACAAAAGCTTACAGTTAACTGTTAGTGTTAAAGGTGCCATAATCTAGGTGTTTCTGTCTTGCTTTTGTTATAAATGTTGTATTGTTAAAATGATAGAACAGACTCACATGGCTACCAAAATTGTAACAGGATTATGTCACACTGAACTGAAAAGGAGAGCTGTAAATAAAACCTGATTTAAGTGTCAATGCACTGAGCCATGCTCTTATTTATTGGCTGAAATCTTACTGCTCAGCAGTAAGATCTTACTACTAGAGTAGGTCTACCAATTCAATGGAACTTACAATTCACCAAATCTTCTCTGATTCAATGGGCCTACTCTAGGTGGAAATTACTATGCTAAGCAAATAAAGCATGTGTGTATAACACAATTCAGCTAAAGAATGCCTGCAATTGAACGACTATTGAATTTCCAAATTATGTAATATGTAGCATCTCAAAAACTGGATAGATATGCATATAAAGCTGTGCAAGTCTTCTGGCTTCAGATGATAACTTGTTTTCAATCTGCTATAATCAACTGCCCAGCTTTAAGCCAGATTCATCCAATTATGTTGGGTTAGTTGCCTGTTTTCATGCTTTCATACATGCATTGTAGCAAACATCATACTTGCATATTTTTTAAAACAATGCACAACATTTAATTACAAGTTGTTGTCAATACTTCAAATAGAATACTTAATTTTATATTATATGGAGAGCAAAGTCATCCATTGTGCACATTTAACAACCTCTGTGAACATTATCCTGGTTACTTTAAGCTCCATTAATCTTAATGCAGTCCTGCGAAACAAAACAGTTTCTCTTAACAGCCAGATTCTTGACCTTCTGCTGTTCCGTTCTTCGAATGGGGGCTGGGGAGGAAAGGATACTGACCAATCACTTTGCAGGGTTGCAGTATTAAAAACACACGTGCTACAAAACAGCCAGGAAAAAAGACAAATCCTTCTTCCTCTGACACCACCATGGCAACAGGGCTACTTTGCGCTCCAGTTTCATACTCTCATTAGTAATTCAAATTCGCAGAAAGTGTTCTCTTTACAGTATTTGGTTGTGAGAGAGGGCATCAGAGGCAATGATTTCAACCCAACCTCATACACCAAGAAAAAGCAAAACCTAAAGCACACAGATTTTTGAAGGTTACAAGTGAAAGGAAATGAAGATAGTTTCTACTCCTTTTTTTCTTCCTTCTATTACTCCACTATGTTCTTAAGCTGTTTTTCACTAAATTCCACCTTTACACATACAGCCTGAACACTCGGTTCCACTGGATAAAGGATACAGAACGGGCATACTTTTTAGCTGTATGTAACATTTTACAATAATGAAGTTGACTAAAGACTTTAACTGAAGTTCAACATGCAAAATAACACTTTGTTATACAGTAATAAATAAAGTAACTGAAAAAGCAACATGTTATCTACTTTAATATATAAGTGCCTATTTCTGTGAGAATGTTATGTGGGTCTCCTTTTAGGGAAAACTGGGGAAATGTTCTGTTTTATTGAGGTGGCTGAAATCTTGTTGCTCGTCATAGTAAGTCACGCTAGAGTAGGCCCACTGAATCAGTGGGGGTTCGGGGACTCAACTGTTCCATAAATTCCACTAATTCAATGGTCCTACTTTAGTGTGATTTACTATGCTAAGCAACAGGATTTCAGCCCATGAATTACTCAAAGCAGAGAAAGGGGAGCTATATTATTATAATATACCACCTAATTTTGTGGGACATCATGGTTTCAAATAATTTAAGACTATTAAATTCAACAATAACATTGTTCAACCCTTTTGCGGGTTATTATGTGTTAGAAAAATGTCAGTGAATCTTGTAAATGAAAATCAGTAAACAAACGTTTTGTAGTATGTGAGAACAGGAAGTCAATGTAAAAGATAGCTTATATTCCAACAACCACTTTTTTGTGTTCAGTTTAATTTATTTATTTATTTATTTATTAAATTTATACCCCGCCCATTTAGACCAAGTCTACTTACTTAAGGCAAATCTCCACAATATAACTTAGCTGGTCATAGTTTCATTAGCTTTTGCATATATAAATAGACATATGTGGGGAAAACTTCTTCACTCAGTTTATACCAGTTGTTCTTAACCCTGAGTCTGCAAATGTTCTTGAATTTAAATCCTGCTCCTTTCTGGTACAGGACTAGGAGCTTCTGATTTTGTTTTTGTTTTGGCATGATTCGGCACACTTCTAAGTATCCTGTTATGTAGCCTGTGAATATGGCTAGTTCACACCTGTGGATGATGCTAACAGAGGTGACAACCCTATCATAATAATTGGATTGTGACCTTAAAAGAGATGATGGAGAAACCCATTCCTCAATTTTTATTTTCATTTTCATTTGTTTTCATTTTCATTTTCCTCAATGTCTCCCTAACTGATTCAGCACAATTTTAATACATTAGGTTGATGTACTGCTTGTTCAATATGCCACTTACTTTATTTAATAAAATAAAGTCTGAGGAGAAAGGTGGAGAAAAGAGGGGAGGTTCCCTTCCTTCCATCTTCCCCAACTTTACCCCAACATTTTCCTCCTTACTCATGAGTAAACCACTAGTATCTTTAGTAACTAAGTCCCCTATCTTATTAAGCACTTTATATACTTCAAGAAGTATTTCATTGATATAATTTAAGTAAATTAAAAGGGAAAAATACTCATCCATACTTTTCTTTCCATGGTCCCAAAGAGGAAATATACTGGGCATTAAAAAAAAAAAAAGTTATGACATTGGCGTCATGTCACACATTTACAGTAAATAATCCAATGGAAAATTTCTAATGCTCAGCTAGAGCAATATTCAAACACACTCAAATTAGAACAGACAACTAAAACATCTTGAAGGTCAGTCAAAGCAAGTCAGAAATAAAACTGGCCAAACAACCACGTAGCTGATGTGTTAAACGATTTGCTATATTTCATATAATGTGCACCATGTTTATTGTACAATAAGGCTGTTTGCTTTCTGTCCCTCTCTGGTACTACCTGATTCACTTTAGTAGCAACAGAAGTCCCTCTTACATTCTTGGTTACTTACCTCAAGACGACGACATGTGCCATCTCTTCCAAAATCATCCTTTTTCATTTGTGTTCTTTTATAAAGCTTCTTGCAGCCCCACCTCTCACGCTGACACCATTCTAAACAAGTCTTGGCAATAACTACATAGTTATTGTATATGGGTTACCTGTAACTCATTACTTTTTTGGAAATGAAATTATAACCAAACTGTTTTTCAATAGCAATGTAATGTTTCCTTACAGTTACCTTTGTAATGAGTAATGTTTTCAACTCACTTTCAAATGGCAATTTAAAGCTTCTCCAGTAATATTATAATAGCAATTTTTATGCTATTAGTCTCCAGCAGCAGGAAAATACTGTTTTGTTCACCTTTTGATTTTTCTGTATTTTCAAGGCACAACATCAAAATTGGTCCTTTGGGTCAACGGTCCTCTTGAAAAAACTGAAATCAATTGGTATAGATAGTGACTACCTTGGAGCTCTAAGTCAAGATCTAGCTTTCCAAATTATTAAAAGAAGAATTTTGGATATTGAATTCCAGGACCTTTGTAGTTATGCCAATAAATTCTGTTCACCATTGTTTTTCCATATTCCTCCTAAAATGGGTAAACCTGCTGCCTACCTTTCCTTGCTCAAATGCCCCCAAAAACGTAGGGCCTTTTCTTTGGCCAGATGCAATGTCATGCCTACTGCTACATTATATGGCAGATTTAATGCATTTCCCTATTCTGAAAGGCACTGCCCATGTGAACAGGGGGTGCTAGAAATCCTTGTTCATATGTTTTTGCACTACCTGCTTCACTCAATCGGCTGATCACGGTTAATAGCCCCAATTTTATTACAGCTGGAAGGGAGGTCAGATCTGGATAAAGTTTGCTATATGCTGATGGCCGAGATGACTGACATTGCAGAAAGAGTCGCAGACTTCCTATTGTTAGGAGATGAATCGTTGTCCCTTTAAGGATGTCTAACACTTTTCTGCCCTCTTGATGCCTATATATGTAGTTACCTAACAAACCACCATGACTATGTCCAATTTTTACTTATGTCAATAAAGGTTCTATCTATCTATCTATCTATCTATCTATCTATCTATCTATCTATCTATCTATCTATCTATCTATCTATCTATCTATCTATCTATCTACCTACCTACCTACCTACCTACCTACCTACCTACCTACCTACCTACCTACCTACCTACCTACCTACCTATCAAAATTGGCAACTAGAATGAATCAGAGAGTACTTCCCTGTATTTTTTGGGCTGGCTGGTAAGTTCAACACAATGCACGAAGTAAAATCTGTGCAACAAATTATTTTTAAGAATAGCACAGTGAAAATGGTAAGGACAATCTGGTTACTACAACCTAATGAGTAATGCAATGTTGTCCCTAAATCCATGCTTTGATTCTAAGAATCTTATTCTAAAATCTACAAACTGGTGAATATTCTCCAGTTATACAAGGCCCTACAACATTTCTGTCCACACCGCTTAAGGTTGAGCGGGCTTCTTAGCTCCCTAAGGATATTCAATGGACCCAGGTTTGACCCCTTTGGATACCAAATTGTTCCAAACTCTTCTGGACCAGAAGATACATGTTCCTGCTGCTTTGTGTTTACTCTCTCTATTCAATAACGTACCATTCCCTCACACATAGCCAGATCTGAAGATCTGCAACACCATGTTGTTATGGTTTGGAATCAGAAAAATAGATTTTCCCAGATAAATCTGTAAGATGTGGGTCTGTCTGTATTAAGAGCAACTGACTTTTTTTCAGGGTCATAAAGATCTGAAAGAAGATTTGAGGAGCACAGTACTTTTGTTCTGCAAAAGAGATCCACAGGGAGGGATCCAAGGTGGTCCTTCTGCTGAATAAACCGCCCCATAGGAAAAATGGAAGGGAAACAATATATCTCCTTTGCAACACCCCCCCCCCCCAGTACTTTCAGAACCTTCTTTATTGGGCCAGGAATTCCTTCAGAAAATGTTCAGGGGCTTCAAAGGAAAATGAGAAAGCTCTGTAGCTCTAATGGCCACCAGCTTTCTTGGTGTTGGATTTAGGACAATATTATAATCATAATCTTAGAACTGCAGATCTGGAAGGAACCCTATAGATCATCAAGTCCAGCCCTTGACTAGGAGGCACAGTGGGGAACTGAACTCCCAACCTTTGGCTCCACAGCCAGAGTACTAAGCCATTGAGTTATCCAGCCTATTTCTAATTCATCTTGACCAGCATGAGAACAGCTGATCACACAAAAACTTGGTTAGTTTTCTAAAGTGATTAACTTTGACAGTACTGTCCATCACACCCATTAGATCTTTACTCAGTGAAATCACTACTTGAATCACACTTCAAAAACAACAACTGTTTGTTGGATTTTTCCTAAACTCTAACCTGTCAAGACCAAGGTTGTGCAAACTGGAGGTGTTACTGTAAACTGATGGAGAAGTTCTGACTTGAATCTAGAGAAAGATCAGCAGATCTCCAGACTAGAAATGCTGGTTTTCACTTAGCTGAATTTCACACTGTAACGGCTATTACATACTGTAAAGACACCTTCCAAATACTATTGTATAGGACAGTTGCCTATTCATGCACACTTTGCCTATACGCTTGCTCATTCATGCACCTCCCTTTCATCTTTCAATGCTGTTTCCATTGAATTTTTTTTATCTTCCATTTTATTTGAATTAATACACTACAAAACATACAATACACTACAAAATACACTACAAAAAACCCCCAACAAACAAGAAATGAACCCCCTCCTACTAAGATAAACCCTCCCCCCTTTGGAGTCAGAGACTCCAGCTTCGTTTGACTCTCGGTTCTCTCCAGCTGGGTTCCCAGTGTGAACTGAATACATAGATAATCAAATTCACCCTAAACTCCTGTCTTCCTCTGAGCCCAAGAATATATTAGTTTCCAGCTTTGTTTTACATAGTCTCTTGGTTGTTCCTGCAATGCTTCTGAGAGTGTGTCCATTTCTACTATGTCCCATAACTTCTTTAGCAACTCTTCTATCGTTGGAATTTCTTCACTTTTCCATTTTTGAGCCCAGAGTAGCCTGGCTGCTGTGAGTATGTACATTAGACAATATTTTATTTTCTTATCATTAATTTCCGGCATGATATTCAATAATGCCATTTCAGGTTTTATATCTAGTTTTTGCTGAGTAATTTCTTTCACTATTTCCCACACCTGTGTCCAATATCTTTTGACTTTTTCGCATGTCCACCACATATGATAATAAGTTCCTACATTTTTTTTTACACTTCCAACACATATTGCTGTTACCCTCTGATATTTTTGCCAATCTTACAGGTGTATAATGCCATCTATAAAACATTTTGAGGATATTTTCCCTAAGGTTTACTGGCTTAATCATCTTATAACTTTCTTTCCACATCTTAGTCCAGTCATCAATATCAATGTTATGTCCAAATTTTTTTGCCCATTTTACCATCATCTCCTTCACCCTCTCATCCTCCAAATCATACTCTAATAAATATGTATACTTTTTTTTTATTTTCTCATCAGTATATATCCACAGTTTATCCACCTGAACTTTGCCCTCAAAGAAACCCACAGTTTTATCTTTTTTATATCTTGATTCTAATTTCAACATTGACCACCAATCAGCGGCCACACCCAGTTTTTCTAACTCTTGTTTATCCTTTATGTTTTGTTCTTTAGTTAACAGATTTTTATATGTAGTCAGCGCTACATTGAGTTTCTCATGGCCAAGGTAGGCCAACACACAGGAGGGACAGGGAGTGTGGCAGATAACAAAAGTGACTGAGCATGTTTTCGAAATTGCAAACTGGATTTTCAAATAATGGCTTTCAAAACAAAGCTGAGGGGGAACCATTGCTTTAAAAGTCCCTCTCTCCTTATCCCACTATGTCTTGTAAGAAATCCTTGCAATTTTTGGATTTGCATGCTTGCATGGGGTGAGTGATAAGCAATCTGTTCAAATAACATAAAGCAGTCTCTCTGCTTGCACAGTCTACCGGTTTGTAGACATTAGGACTCTTTCCTGTTCTAGCAGCAGCTAGAAACACTAGGGATATGTGAGCCCCACCAACCCTCCCTTGGTTGGCTGGTGGCCCTTCCTTCAGTCCCACATCCATGGAGTCCTACGCTAGTTTTTGCAACAACAACAGGGGTTTTCTTATAACCGGGGAAGGGGAATCAACATGGAGTAAACTATCTGACACTCTCTATCAGGGATAGTTGGCCTCACTAGTCCAAAGTCAGTCTTTTTTCCTCCGCTCCCCCAATTTAACTGCACTGGGAGATTAGAGTCTACAGTTCTCTTTAACGGTGGGTGTCAGATACCTCCAAAAAGAAAGAAAGAAAGAAGTGTGCTGCTTATAAACCGCCCATAACACTTAAAGCACTCTCTAGGCGGTTTAAAATTTATTTATGCAGGCTATACATTGCCACCTCCAGCAAGTTGGGTACTCAATTTACTGACCTTGGAAGGCTGAGTGAACCTCGAGCTGGCTACCTGGGACTGAACCCAGGTAATGAGCAGAGTTTGGGCTGCAGTACTGCAGTTTAACCATTGCACAATAAGACTCTGAAGCTCAAGGTCCACAGAAGCAAGGTCCTATATGCCACAGTAAGGGCACTGGATGTGGTGTATCCATGGCTCTGTTGCTTTGTACTGCGAGCCTTCTGGCTTTTGTTGTCCCTCCTGGAAGCAGTATGGACAGGCTGGGTCTGTGTCATCCCCTCCTCCCTGTTTTAGAGGGTGTTTGGTGGGGGGTAGGGCCAGTTGCAATCCTCAGGGTTTCAGATGGAAGGGCCTTTGGGTTGCGCTTTTCTGGAGGACGTGTGCAAACACTGGGGCGTCCTCCATTATCTCTTGTGGGAAAGTCTCAGTATGGATTGTACTGTTCTGCAGATCTCCCCCCCCCCCCCCCGTGAGGCAAGCACAGCATGCTCCTGGGGCCCTGGGTTGGAGGCACCTCCACTGACCTACTCACAGGATGGTTATGGCAAGGAGAGGTGAGAGTGAAAAGATGAAGGAAGAAAAACAGTTTAGGAAAGCAGAACAGTGAGGAGGAAGATGGCAAGCATAATTACGATGCTGATGCACATTATACCATCCTTTGCTAGCAGGAGGAACCCAGAACTAATTCAACTGCCTTATTGAGCTTTCTGAAGCCCACAGAAGCGACACCCACACTGTGAGGTCTGTGAGACAATGTGCCAAAGTGCTGAAAGTAAACTGGAGCATTCAGACAGCAGATAAAGACATAGCTGGGAAAGAAGCCTAGAATGTCAGTCAGTAGTCAAGAAGGCAGAGCTAAGGATCGAGGCTTACAAAGTGAAGGGTAATCAAGCTGGCAGTGAATGTGTGAAAAACTAGAAAAGACATTGGATACAGCCTTAAAAAAAAGTCCACAGCTGGATTAGTCCTTGGCAGTTTTCTAAGAAATAAACAGACAAATAGAAAGAAGTAAACACACTGTGTCTCCATTCATGCTTTCCTGATGCTATTAATTATTTCTTGTGTTGATATAACGAGAAAACTGAATCCGTTTTGTCTAAATTAGATTTAACAAATGAATACTTCGCAGTTTCCAAAACCAAATCAAAGACACTTTGTTAACCTAAACAACAAAAACACATCAAACAAGACATAATTTGCCTTGTTTAGCAATTTCAGCCGTGTTACAGCAAAATATATTAGCAGTGCAACCCTACAAATGTCCAATGCTTAGCAAAGTCACTTTTTTGAACTAAACTTCCCAGACTCTACTAGGCATGACAGCTGAAAGTAATGTTTCCAAGATCTGTAAATATCTACTCAGGTATTAGCCCCAACAAGTTTAGTGGGACTGATTCCCAGTTGAGCCTAACGACTGGACCCCTGAGGCTTTATTCTAACACACGTTCACAAGCCGTAATTGTGCTTGAAAACCATTTTTAAAACCCCCACCAAAAAAAGTATAAAAACCCAAAATGCTAGAAATACTTTGGTGATTTACAGTAGATCAGGAACAAGGATTAAACATAAAACTTTTGATAATAAGCAGCATCTGTCTCAGTAACACGGGAATGTCACATACAACATTAATCAGGCTGCAATCCTGTACAGATTTAGGAAGTCCCTGGGAGGATGTCCCAATAAGCAGAGTGATACTTATTCTGTGTGTCAATGTGCACCATACATGCAAAAAAGACTACTTGTTTTAACTCCAGATACATTTAAAGCATACCTGATGGGGGGGGCATAAAACACATTTCAAGGATCTCTTTAACTAATATAAACATTTCTTAATCATGTGGTAAAGATTTTCACAGTATGCACATAATATACACTTTACATTCCTCCCAAAAATGACCTATAATAATAAATCTGCTATTTCTTAAATGTCAACTTAAACACATAGTTGAAGCCAAAACTAACAACTTGTGTATTTGGATCATAATCCCATCAACCCAAATTTCCTCTGGCATAATTTACTTATGTCCAGCTAGAACATCATTCTGCATTCTCAATTCTCTGTTCCATGCAAACCTAACAAGTTTTATGTGGCATAAACCTCCCTGGCCTGTGGCCCATTTCCTCAAATGCATGGGCTGCAGCACAGGAAAGCAATAAAATTTGTCTATCATTAAAACGCCACAAGATTCATTGTTTTTTCTACAATTGGCTACAGATTTAATATACCCTTTTCCTTGGGAAGCATTATCTGATGCAACCACTCACCACTCCAACGTACTATTTTATGTTCCCAAATCTCTAACTGCTTCACATAAATGACCAAACAATTCAACAGTGTCTGCAACTCAAAACACTAAAGCTAGAATCTGGCACATTGGGGAAAAGTTTAAATAATTTTTTAAATTATTTTTACTTCTGATGTTACTGTATTTATTTAAAACTGTTTAATCCCATCCTTCTGGTGCAAATGGAAGCACATACAGGCATACCTCGGTTTACGTATGCCTCGGTTTATGTAATTTTCGGTTTACAAACTGAAATCCATAAGAAATAATGCCTTGGTTTACGTTTTTTACCGGGGGGGGGGGGGTTTCGCTGTACGAAAAGGACGCATTGCTCCTGGAGGTTTCTAGCGCCGCCCCTCTTGCTACGGCAATCTGCGTTCCAGTTTACGTAATTTCTGCATTACATAACGTCCCGGATTACGGATTAATTTTGTAAACGAGGTACTACTGTACATTCTTCACCATAATATAATGGATTTGGAAATACTGGAAAGGATAATATACACACATAATCCTACACCTGGTAGATAACCTATGATTGATAAGATAGATAACCTGAGATTCTCAGATATAAAAAGAAAAGTCACAACAATCCTGCTTATAGATGGTGATCCATCTCTACAATAGCATCGAAGATAATCAATGTGTAATGTGTGCTTCTGTTCACTCATGCTTTATTTACAAGCAAATGACATGCATCTTTGTGCAGAAAGTTCCCCTGTACATTTTTTCACCTTCCCCAATTAAGCTTTGCAGTTGCCAAAGGAACGCTGTGCTAGGCTTTCTGTGGGATATTGGTGTAAAAATATAAATGGTCACTTATGGCATACATTCACGTCTGAAGACCTCTCTAATCATTCACTGTTACTTACTGGTACAGTGGTGCCTCGCAAGACGATGTTAATCCGTTCCAGACAAATCGCTGTCATGCGAAAACATCGTCTTGCGAAACCAAATTTCCCATAGGAATGCATTGGAATTTAATTAATGCGTTCCGATGGGAAAGAAAAGCACAGAAACTTAAAAAAAAATTAAAAGAAAGTCACTTACCAGGTACTGTAGACTGAGCCCGGCTTCTCATAGTGCCTGGTAGCAGCGGAACATCCGGAAAAGAGCACCAAACAGCTAAAAGCCGGCAGGCAGCCGGCAGCCATTTTGTGCTCTTCTCCGCTCCTTCCCCCTCCCCTCTCCTGACCAACAGCTGATAGGAGCAGGGTTTCTGAGGCTTCTCTGGGCTTTCCCAGCAGGGAAACAGGCAGTGGAAAAGCACCCCAGAGGCTTCTGAAAGCGGCGCTTTGCCAAGGGGTGAGTGGGTAGGGGTGGGTGGGTGGGTGGCAGGGGCAGGCCCGCCACCCCCCCCCACTGCAAAGCGCTGCTTTCAGAGGCTTGCCGGGTGCATTTCCACTGCATGTTTACCTGCTGAAGAAGCCCCGGCAGCCATTTTGTCCTCTTCTCCGCTCCTTCCCCCTCCCCTCTCCCGACGAACAGCTGATGGGCAGGCTAAAAAGAGGCTTTCTCTGCCCTGAAAATTCAGGGGGAAAAGCTGGAAATAAAAAAATTCCGCTTTTCCCCTGCGCCCCGGGAGGCTTCTGAAAGGGGTGGGGGTGGGTCACGGGAGAGGCCCCCAAACATCGTCCAGCGAAAAGCGCCCATAGGAATCATCGTTTTGCGAAGCGCAACAGCGATCGCAAAACCTCATCGTCTAGCGGATTCGTCGTTTAACGAGGCAATTGTCTAGCGAGGTACCACTGTATACGTTCATGTCTACAAAGAACTTTCATAACTCACTGTGATGATTCAGTATTCAGTTTTATTGCTATCTCCCAAAACTCTAGTTTTTAAAATTGTGATCACTGTAAAATCTAATAAATGCTAATGTTTAAAAATTAATCCAAAGAAACATTGTTATTTGTAAAATACAAGTCTTCTTGGGTGCACTATTAATGCAACTGCTTTGTGTACAAGCCTAATGAAGAGTAAAAAAAAGCATGTATTCTAATCTCTGTTGCCTTCTGTTCACACACTCACAGTCTAGAGGGGCATGGACATGCGGTACTACTCCCCTCTCCTCCATAACATATGAGGAGTATTCTTGGAGGAAGCTGTGCCTTGTCTTCATGTTCCCATCTCTGCACTTGAACACCAATGAAAAGAAGCTCCTCAAATACATATTAAGATGATGGTAACAACAACCACCTTAGAACTGCAATGCAGGAAGGGATCCTGTAGATCATTGCATCCAGCCCCTGTCAAGAAGGCACAGTACAGAATCAAACTCCTAACCTATGGCTCCACAGCCAGACCCCAAACCACTGAGCTATCCAGCAGTGCTATGGTCTTTTACATGTGAGTGGAGATCCTAGGACCCTTGTCACATGCTTACAGGATCCCCCCAACGTGAACACAGTAGAAGACATAGCCAGTAATGAAGCAAGTCCATCAGTATGAGACAGAATTAACTTTTCTAGTGCAAAGAAAGTTCACCAAGGCCCAGTTCTCAGCTGACGATTAGGAAGAAAAACTGTGTCTGATGGTACCACTGCCAAAGGAAAGTGCCAGGTCAAAATATCACCAGGTAAAAAGTATCCTTACACAGAGAAAAACACCATGTCATGGAAAGACTTGCACTAGAGCTACGGTTATTGATATCATCTATTTTGGGGGGAATTGTATGGAGGACCATTTACCTATTTAATGCTCATACCTGGGGCCTGAAATGACACAGGTCAGGTTAAGCAGACCATTCATCTGCTCAGCCCACAGTTAGAAACTATCAAGGTCGACAGTTCCAAGTCTTGTTCTTGAGTCGACAGCAGCTAGATTTTATAAAACAACCTGTTTAATAATTTACAATAGGCCTTTAATTTCATATTCTGGTCTTTTGGCTGATGAATGGCATAGAAAAAAAATTATGTTTACCCATTCAGTGTATATATCTTTGTCCTCTATACTTTTTCCTTGCTTTTCTCTACTGTTATCCCCACACCAAATCATGGTATTTCACAATGTAACAAATCTTCAGCAATTATTTAGTCTTGGAAAGTAATTAAAATTACTTTCTATGGCATCTATGTTAGGTGTATCAGGGTGGATAAAAATCAATGGTGTTTTTTAAAAAAATCAAATTGATTTAAATCAAGATTTAAACAAAAAATAGATTTTTTAAAATTTAAATCATTTAAAAAATCTGATCCTTAAAAAAATTATATCCACCCCGTTCGGTGTGTTTCATGAATTTTTCGAGATTATGGTTTTCAGGTTATCCTCCAGGTACAGGGATTTGTATATTATCAAATGTTTCTTAAGTTGTGGGTAACAGCCCCATCTTCCTCTACAGAAGGAGGAAGTTTCACTTCCAACACTTTATCATTTTCAAAGGACATATGCACGAAGAAACCGTGCAGACTTTCACGTTTGTCCAAAGATGTCGAAACAGATACAGCTGTGGAACAACTCAAACAGTGTAAATAACTTTTCAAAGCATTTGAGAGCCACAGACATAAAATGAACAGTCACAAATGCAAAGCACTGATTATGTGGTTTAGATGATGACAGGTCCTTTACTCAGATCCTTCCAAATCTCCAAAGGGGACAAGAAGGACAATAATTCAAAGCTCAAACAGGCTAGATCAGTGTTTCAAGACTATCAGGAAAGAACATTAAAGAACTCTAAAAGTTTAAACAAACTCTCTGCACTAGTTATTCTTGATCATTTCAGAACAGACGTAGGTGGTCAGATCTGTCATGAAAGATTGAGACAATACCACATTTTATACTGAAAGAAAAATAAAGTAGAGCTGTTTCAAATTTTATCTTCTGCACAAAATACAGAAGGTACTCACTGTGCACCTCATTAAATGCAATCACTATGCAGGTGACATTTATTTGGGTTTAGTATACAAATATGTGCAGTACAAAATATGTGACAGCCTGCATTTTGTAGTCCAAGTAGCCATGATGGGACCCAAACTTTTCTAGTTGTAAATGTCACTATGACACCGTCTATGAGGACCAGAACATTTTAGTCTTTTCTTTAATTAGGATGTTCCTTTGCTACATCGCATTCTCCTGAAACTCTCCTTAGCTTCAAAAGCAATTTCGCACGCAGAATGGAAAGCAGAGGTGAAGTCCTTGGGACTCACAGAAAAATCTGCTTGGTTCTTTTGACGAATTAGTTTATTTTGGATAGGATCCAGAGTAGCTTACCCTCTGTGTACTGTGCATAGAGGTTAAAAAACAATTTTAATGGTTTAGCAAATGTCTATTGCATTCACCCTTGCATACCAAAGTTCTTTTATGTGTTTAAACCATGCAGAGTTATGGACCATAAATTATAAGCCATAAAATGAATGACATGGTCCATTAGTGATGCTGACATCTGGTTACCTGTATATTACTGGGAGGCTGAGACTGTACACATTGTTGTTAGAATAATGACGTAAAATACTGTGATAGGCAAGGATAGTAACAATGCAACATCATATATACTATACATTCCTATTATGGAATAAGCTCAATGGTACTTATTCTCAGGTAAGAATGCATGGAATTGACAAAAGTAAAGGGGGGGGGGGAAGAAAAGAAAAAAGGTAAAATATTGTGGCACACAGATTTATTTTCATGAAACAAAACTCGCTTGTCCAGACAGAGGAACTATCCCCTATATTTATTCTCATCTCCCCAACACACTGTAGTGAATTTTCAAGATAATCTGTCTGAAGGTCAAGAAGACATTGCATCATTTGGGTATTTCACATACTTAGTAACCTCTGTTTGCATCCTACGCTCAGATTTTTTTCAAATATTCTTTTTATTACAATGACTGAACATATGCATGAACTCAGGTAGGAACTTGTACCCTGTGGGATGAGGCTTTTATTGCTCAATCCGTGGTTGAAAGCTAGTTTTTAATTAAAAATTTTTTTAAAAAAGTAAAAAACAAACAAACCCCTAAGCACAAAGTAGTAGATTTAGAAACAAAACAAAGCAAGACAGAAATTTGACCACAAGCTGCCTGTTCAAATCAAATTAGGAGGTTTTACAAAAATTGCCTTTTTTAAAAAAAACTGGTTCTCAAAACTTTTTAGTGTGAAGATTTTGATTTATATTACATTTTGCATGATTAGCTTTGCTTGTTGTACACTGGTATTCAAGAGGGTGAAGTAGAATTTTTAAAAAATCAGCTTGGAAAAGTTACTTTTTTAGACTTTAAGCAATCTGAGTGATTCTGGGAAGTGTAGTACAACCCACTTCTTCAAGTTCTGAAAATAAACATCATTTGTTCTTTCTGCTTGGTAAAAGCATGCAAATGCAAGTAGATAAATAGGTACCACCACGGTGGGAAGGTAACGGCGTTCTGTGTCTAGTCGCGCTGGCCACGTGACCACGGAAACTGTCTACGGACAAACGCTGGCTCTATGGCTTGGAAACGGGGATGAGCACCACGCCCTAGAGTCGGACACGACTGGACTAAATGTCAAGGGGAACCTTTACCTTTACCTTTTATATTTTTAAAAAGTGAGGAAGAAGAAATGCTATTGCTTTGAACTACGGACAGCAAACCAACATGCAAATACAGCTATGAGTTATACAGATAGGAGTGGGTTCAAAGGAAAGGAAGGTGTGGGAAGACTAGAAAGAGTTATTAGGAAGAAAGCCAAGACCCAGTAAGTGCCTATGAAACCCACCCATTTGCACTAAAAGGCGAATGAGAAACTGAGCATTTTTCTCAGGAATGTGGAAGGATTTTTCTCAAGAGCAGCCACTAGGATGCCTGCTTTGTGGCTGCTACCTTCTCAGGCTGCCACTGGAATCACTATTGATGAATATTCTTTTTTTGCAAAAGAAATAAAATCAAATAGACACTCGCTGGTGTGACTGTGAATAGCTAGTCTACAATCCTTCTTCCTATATTTTAGTTTTCTATATTTAGGTTTCTAGATTTTTTTTTTAAATGGAGGAACTCTGCCAACATACTACAGTCCAGACCTGCTTAACACCTCAGCAGCTCTTTTATGAGTTCCAAGCTCCTGTGGAGTGACTTTTTAAAAACCATCTTGAAGAACTCCTTATTAGCTATTAGCATTTGGAGATTATTATGATTATGAGCTGTGGTTAAGAGACTGCTGGGATGGGCACCTTATGGAGCACAACTCCCATCAGCCTGTATTGCAAATGCTGCAAGATGCTGGAAACTTCAACCCAACCACATCTGCAGAGCCACAAGTGGCCCCTCCCTGCTTTAAGAGCTTCAGGTCCACTTACACACATGTGATGACTTGCTCCCTAGATTGCAACAAAACCAATCCTTTGTAACAGGCACATTCTAGCTACCCCCACTACATTTTTTTAAAAAGTTAAAACTTAGTATAACAAGCTGTAAAGAAAATGTGACACAATTAAAATTCAGACAAGAGCACTCAGTGCAATATAGCTGCTATATTGATAATTAATGAACTCGGTCATTCTCAGACAGAGAATTCTAATTTGGATGTGATCAAGTTCATTAATTATTTCTCTTCCTCTTTGCTCTTTATAAAAGGCATCTTTCTGAAACCCTTGAGAAAACACTAACACCAAATTTGTTGGGAATTCTGGAGTAGATGGTATCTGATCTCAGAAGATCTGCAGCACACATATTCACACACGCTTACATTTCAGACTACAGGCACAGATCCAATGAGATGATGGAAGGGTTCTGTGTGATTTGAACTACTGCCTTCTCTATAAACTGGTATTTGACTTGTCATCTTTGTTGTTATGTCTTCAAGTTGGAACCAACTTCTAGCAACTCTAACAGGACTTTCAAGGTGAGATATTTATGGAGTGGCTCTACCAGTTCTACATCCCAGTGAACTTCCATGGCTGAACAGGGATTCAAACCCAAGCCTTCTGAGTCCTAGTCCATCACTCTATCTACTACACCACATTGGGTATCATTGAATTTTCATCTGCTACCTAAAAAAATACCTAGAGCATCTGTAAACTGAACAGTAAACATTATATAACTGAACAGTATTAAGGACAAATGAGTTTCTCCACTTCCTTGCTGATTCTGCCCATCCCTTTTCTGTATGTTGTTCTCGCCTGCAGCTGACATCGCCTCCACTCCATGCAGAAGTCATCTGGGTGCAGGCTGTTATGTCCTAAATATTCATACTGACCACAGGCTGTGCCTAGGGCATGTAAGGCATCTTTATATGATTGATGCTATTCAAAAACACATGAATGTGCTTGGAATGGCAGTTCTGGAAATGTTTGGGCATTTTAAATATTATCCTTGACAGAAACAGTGACCCACAAGTGTTTTTCTATGACAAGCTACAATCATTCTTGTTTACCCAGTCATTGTTGCAAGAAAAATAAACAGTGCAATTTCGTAAATGTCTTCTCAAAAATAAGCCCCGTTAAACTCAGTGAGACTTAAATCCTGTTGTCACTGCAGTATAACCGTATTCTCAGTCACCTGCTGCCCTGATGGCAAAGAAGGGTGGTGTAATTATATTCCTCATAATATGTTTATAATAGTTAACATTATTTTTATATTATAATTTTAAATTATAAATATAATTTTTATTATAATTATCGTAGTAATAATATAATAGATATAATATAGAGATTACTATGCAGGAGATAAAGAATAGCACATAAAAGCACTTCAAAATAAGGTAGGAATTTCATAGGAACTAAAAATAAAAGAGGAGTTGTGCGGTCAATAGAAAATAAAGTAAAAATGCAAAAATAAGCAATACCTTTGTAGACCACTAAATGATTTTTTTAAGCAGTCTAAAAAGGTATCACCTATTTTTGCATTTGTATTTTAAAAATAAGGTGTTTCAATACATACCTAGCACCCAACAAACCTCTAGATTAGGGATGGACAGACTGCAGAACTTTAGACCCTGGGATGAATCATGCTTTTGAAGTCCAATAACGTATAGTAAGAATACCCCTGTGCACAAGAGTGTGGACAACCTGTGCGTGAAAGTCTTTCAAAGAGGGAAGATATTAACTAGAAGCTATCAGAGGGGCTAGACCTACTGTTAGTGAGGTATCATGAAAAGGCAGCAAATCGTTAGCTATTTGTTATTAGTGTATCTTTTACAGCCCAGTATGGAAAGAGATGTTTGGGGGCTCTTCTGTCTTATGTGTCAAAGGAACTTAGTTGGCTTTGGGTACAATGCATTCATGAATTTGCCGGGGGTTGAGGTGCCATTTCCAGCTTTGTTTCTGACAACAATGATCTCTCCACTGTGAACCAAAAACTTACTTATGTCTTAAAAGGACTGGCATGAACAAATCACAAGCTAGCCTTGGCAAGGTCTCCCCTGACTGAGACTCTGCTCACAATTCAGCCATTTGCTGGCTCTGACATAATTGGCACTGACCAAGGTTCTCCTTTAACTATGAATCTTCAAACACGGTTTTCTCCAAGTGTTTAATCTGAAGGCATTAGCAACTTTGCCAGAAAACTCCTCAGTCATGGTTCATGATAACTTTATGCCTCGAAGAGGAAGACTAAGGGGCTTGCTTCCAACTTGCTAACTACAGTAAACAGCAACCAACACAATTTCAGCACAGACAAATATCAGGTGATGCATGTGTTCCAGCAGAGAGTTCCTTTTACTTTTGAAACATATTGGCCAAAATATGTAGCTATGCATACGGCATAACTTTTGGAAGCAATCTGCCACAACATAAGAAATCATTGTAAACATTATTAACTCCTATTTATTTACCGTCTCTCTGGCCCGTTGTTCGTTGTTATATACTGTCATGTTGTCTCCAACTTATGGCAACCCTACGAATGACTGACACCTTTCACTTTTCTCTCAGCATTGTTTATCATTTATGTACCCCTCTTGCTCTGGTACAAACCCAGCTGACAAATGAACTGTCTAGATATAGGGCTAATCCTACAGACAGTTAAATTGCCTTAATCCCACAAATTTGTGGGATCTGTCAACTGTCTAGATATATTTCCCAACGCACAGAGACTTTTGTCAACATACAGCTGTCAAGCTAGGACTTGATATTGGGTATAAATGTTATCCATATCTGCAAAGAACATGTGTAGTTCAAATCATGGAATTGGAAGGATGTGTCATGACCCAAAACACGTTAATTTATTAGACTGCTTTCCTCCCAACTAGAGAGGGGGGTATTCGTATACAAATATCCCCGCACAGTTGGAGTTAACGAGGGTCCGGCTCCCTGGGGCCAGGCAGTCCACTCACGCATCCTGCGGCAGCCCCACTGTTCCTTCCAATCGCTCTGGAGCACCCGGTCATCTAGCCACTCCTGGCAGAAGGAGGGAAGACGAGTCTCCCTGCAAGGCTGACGGGTGACTAGCCAACTGGGCACTCCAGAGTGACTGGAAGGAAGAGAGGGGCCGGTGGTGGACATGTGAGTGGACGCTCCGGCCCCAGGGGCCGGACCCTTGTTAACTCCAGCTGTGCGGGGGTATTCGTATTTGTATACGAATTCATATATGAATACGAATATCCCCATCTCTACTCAACATACTGTGCAAGTTATGCAATAAATTAATCATCTTAGGAGAAGCGGTCCTGTTTATGTTTTATTATTTGTTTTCAAGACAAACAAATTGCCTTCAATGAGTAATCTAAAGTAAGTCTGGGCATGACATAGTCTGGAATTCCTATATACAGCACCTTGAACTTTTTGGAGAAAGAAGAAACAAATAATATCTATACATTCCATTTGCATTCTTGGGTATAATTTTATTCAACAATTCATATTTAAATACATAGACTGGGATGAGTCCAAAAAGTCAGCATTGTGTTACACGATATTGCATCTTGGGATTCTGAACTTAAGTAAGTCTGTATCCTGAGAAACAGATCTATTAATTTCATCTGTGAAAACAGAAAGGCAACAATTCAGAGCTGGGGAAAGGGAGTTTTTGTTGTTGTTTGCCTGTAGTTCCCAGAATCCCCCAGTCACAACACTCACAAGCTACTCTGGCTAGAATATCTGGGGGACTTTATTTTTTAAAAAATGAACTTTTCAAAGCTCTGCAACAAAAACACCTTTCTTCAAATCTATGGATGAGCAACCTCAATTGCTAGTCAACAACTCTGCTCCAAAGCCAGTTTGACTCGGGGGGGGGGGGGGAGCAGTCTCATGCGCATACACAGCAGAGAGGATATTATCAGTGAAATAACACAGGCATTTTCTAGTTTCTGTTTAAGCATGATGGCTGTTTATGCAGTTCATACCTGGTGTGAAAGACCTCACATTTGCTAATTCTCTTTGAAATATTCAGACAGTCTTTCAATTTATTTTCAAGTATCTTTGTGCATGTTTACAACGGGGTAAAGAAAGGCAGGTTTAAAGCAGTTCACCTACAGCTCTCAAGAGGTAACCATTTGGTATTAACCAAACATTTTCAACCCCACCCCAGAGCAACAGGACACCCTGTATGGAATGTTACACTATTACTCAGACACTGACTGCAACATTGTGTGCCAACTAGTTCAAGGACACAACTACTAATAGCAACCTGGGAACAGAGGAATTTGTTTAAATCTCTTTTCTTGGAAATTAACTTCACAATGTAATTTGCTGATAACATGATGTAACTTGTTTTTCCCACAGCACAAACATGACAGTGCAGAGGCAATAGACTCTGTCCACACACTATTACTAGGTTTTCATCAGAATCATGGCACCACACACTAGAGTGAGCTACTGTATGCCCATGGGCAAGGTGGGGCTTCCGGGTTGTAACCTGGACATCACCCATCTACATTTCACAATGCAAAATGGAGGCCAGACAAGAAAGCATCCCACACTCTTTCCTCTGAACCATACCAGGACTTTTGCAACATATTTGTCTCAGATAAAAATAGAAGAAAGCAGGGATGTAAATTAGAATGGTATACCTACCAACTACTGAAAAGTCGACAACTTTGTACTTGGAGGATTTGCACGTGTATTGTTATTTTTACAGAAATATTTGAGCCATAAAGACAACGGAAACATCAGAACAGGGCACTCAGCTGAATGTGCAGGTGCCTTTGTTTAGGAAGCAGAGAACACAGAGCATTCTGTACTCAACGGCCTTTATTAGAAAATGCATCAACCTGACCATGCCCACAAACACACATGCTCTACACATTAATATTCATGCAAGGTGATCCCTGCGGATAGTATTACATATATTAAGAACACAGAAGGAAAGCACAACCTTCTGAATAATCCCTACAGAAGCTCTGAATGCTGTTCATGTATGCCAGTGTTACCACAGCTCACACAGTCCTACTGAGTTAAGGCACATCTTTGTTACTAAAACTGCACTACAGTGTTTATATATAACTACAATGCTTGCAAGCACACTAAAGTAATGTTCTATTATGAAAACAGTATACTCTTAAATTAAAATGACTAGTACTCTCAGCTGATTATGGGCCAAATTCACTGCCCAAGAGTTTCCTTTAAGGACCAACAGTTCCCAACCTTGGGTCTCCAGATGTTCTTGGACTACAACTCCCAGATATCCCACCCAGAACAGCTAGCGGTAAAGCCTTCTAGGAGTTTTAGTCCAAGAACATCTGGGGACCCAAGGTTGGGAAGCACTGCTTCAAGCACCTATCATACAATTCAACAGCCAGCTATCCATTCCAACCAATCCAGTGCTAAAGCTTCGGCAGGGGCAAGGGACAAGATTTCTCACTGTTACTCTGGTGAATTATTTTTTAAAAAACATTTATGGAATGTATATGAAAATCCAAAGGTATTTTGCACGCATGTTTTTGCTTGACATGCTCCTAAGAGTGCCTGAGGCATAAGCATTCCTGCCGTCTACTCCCAAAGCCAGCAATGGAACCAGCAATCGAAACTCACCACTGACTGCAACTGTGGCAGTCAACGATTGCTAGTTGTAAATGTGGTTCAATAATTTGTTTATCAAGGCGAATCTTCCCTTGTTGGGCGTCCTTCATTGAACCCAATGAGATAGGGATCCCATCCCAGCCTCTCGGCCTCCTCAACCCACCAAATTCAGATCCACCTCTGTCAGCCCCTTCAGCCCCTCAGCTGCCTCTGCCACTCAGGAAATCAGTGTGCCTGCATCTCTCCTATCTGTGCCATTCAGGGAACAAACCTACCTCTCTGCCAGCCCCCTCTGTCACCCAGGGGAACAAACCTACCCTGTTTCCCCGAAAATAAGACCTAACCTGAAAATAAGCCCTAGTATGATTTTTCAGGATGCTCGTAATATAAGCCCTACCCCCCAAAATAAGCCCCAGTTAAGAGAAACCCCACCCTCCACCATTGTGCAGCAACCAGAAGAAGACATGACTGTATTTGAATAAATGTAGATTGTTGTACATGAGAAAAGAAAAAAAAACATCCCCTGAAAATAAGCCCTAATGTGTTTTTTTGGAGCAAAAAGTAATATAAGACACTGTCTTATTTTTGGGGAAACACAGTACCTCTCTGCCAGCCACCTCTGTCACCCAGGGGAATAAATTTATCTCTCTGTCAGCAATCTGTACCACTCAGGGAACAAACCTACCTCTCTGGCAGTCACCTCTGAAAGCCAAGGGAACAAACCTAACTGGCCTGCCCGCCATCTAACCCAGGGGAAGGAAGAAGAAAAAACTGCCTCACATCAACCTATGTAACCCAGGGGAAGAAAAAAACCTATGTGCTCACCAGCCATCCTTCTAACCCAGCGGAAGAAGAAACCTGCCTCACGGCAATGCCGCCTATGTAATCCAGGGGAAGAAACTTATGTCTCTGCCACTTTCCTGGCGGTACCCACTTTGTGGTTGCATAATTCGATATCCAAAACCCAAACTTCACCAAACTTGGACGGATTGTAGAGGAGAGTCAGGGGAAGTTTCTCACCAGTTTTGGTGCCTCTAGATGCCTGTGGGGCACTTTCCTGGGGGTGCCCCCTTTGTGGGTATATAACTTCGGTTACAGTATAGATATAGATGAGTGGACTCAAATGTGGAACGAGAATTATAGATGGCTCAAACCAGTAAATTTGAGAGAAAATGTTTTAAAGATGTTTCATAGATGGTATTATACACCTGTAAAATTAGCAAAAATGATATCGGGGCCGAGCAACTTATGTTGGAAGTGTTCTCACCAACCAGGAACTTTTTTTCATATGTGGTGGACTTGTGATAAAGCAAAAAAAATTTGGAGACAGATAAAAGATATTGCACAAGAAATTATACATCAAGAAATACCTTTTAAACAAGAAATGTTTTTATTGAATATAATTCCAGAAATTGTTGATAAAAAAAATTAAATATATGCTGTTACACATATTCACAGCTGCAAGGCTGATCTGGGCCATTTTTCCAATTCATGCCCATCTCTATTGCTAAGTGAGGCCAATCATCACTCTTAATTCGATCCAAAGGAGTCTGGGAGGATCAGAGTGTAAGGTGCTGTGTCACAGTCAGGATACCATGTGCAGCCTGCTGAAGCCAGGCTGCTGTTGCTTTGCCACCACCGGATCTGGAGTTGCTAGTCCAGGGGCCTCGGCATTAGTCAGTCCCACCTGCAGCCTCCTCAGTCCCCAAGGGGAGCACGTCCTGCTCACCCATCCCACCAAGCACGTGCTGCTGTCACAGATTCACACATTCACAGAGGAAAACATGCTTATTTCCTTTTCCCTGATTTTTTTTAATGTTTTATCATATGAACCAAAGCTTATCTTTTATCATGCACATTCCTTATGTTGTTTATGGGGTAGAAAAACAGTACTATTTATACTTGATGCCATTTTTTCAATTGTTACAATTTTTAAAATAATTTAAAAAGACAACCCATTTTTGAACAGGCTTTCTAAAATGCTTTCATTTATTTCAACCTCTCTGTTACATTTTAGTTAATAGTAAAACAAAGAATACGTGGAAATAAGTAACAGGACTCTTCCTGTATCTTTTTTAAAAAGAAGGCATTATGATTGTTACTAATACATTCATTTTATTTCTTGTGAATTACAAGTTATTAACACATAAATCCTAAAGCTGTTCCATTTAAAATAATTCAGAAGAATTACTGCATGCCTAAACAGACTTCTTTAAGAACGCTGTCAAGCAATTTTACTTTCCACCATAAAAAACCCTGTAAAATACAAATATACTAATAAAAACAATAATAGTAATAATAATACAGTATATAATCTGCTGCTCAAAATTACCATGGGTATGGTACGCAAACATTTTTTAAGAAGATTATTGCCATTTTGGGCACAGGTTTTTAAAGTCTTGTCACCCCACTCCTAGAATCAAACTATCTATGGCTGTTTGATGGTCTTCACCCCTAGTTCTGGAAGAGAAACCATAGTAGCTACTTTGTGAGATAAACTCTGCAAAAGAGAAAACCTGGTCCTACGTGTCCTTGTGGATTCTCTTGAAACTCTTCTGAGGCCATCAACCATGGCATCACTCTGGATATAGGCTTGATGTTGGAAATACTGAGTTGTGGTGGTTCTGCTTTGACTTGGACAGCCAGTTTCAGAAGCTGATGCTGGGAAATTACTGCTCTGTCTAGCAGTTATCCTATGAAGTTCCACAGGCCTCCATTTTATTTCCCGTGCTGTTCATCATGTATTTATATAAACTGCTGGAAGAGGTTATTCAGCAACATGGGAGTGAAAATGACATCTAGTTCTAGCTCTCTTTTTTCCATCATAACCTGACACAGGAGGAGTGCATATTTTGAATTGGAGTGTGAATGCAGTAACAGACTTGATGAAGATCAAGGAAGTACCACTCAATCCAGATAAAACAGAAATACTGTTAATTAACCAGCAGTTCTTCTGTCTGACTAGGTAACAGTCAATCAGTTTCGGAGGGGGCAGCAATGCCCTGAAAGATTAAGGTCTCTACCTTCGCTGCCTGCTGAGGTCCAGAATTGTTTCTCATATTACAGGTGAACTTAGGCTCGTATAGCAATGGCAACCATATCCAGACAGAGGCAGATTAGCTATAGTTGTCTACAGTCTCATAACTTTTCATTTGGATTACTGCAATGGGGCTGCCTTGGAAATGGTTTGGAAGCTTCTGTGGGTCCAAAATATTGAGCAAGATTGTCAAAAGAGCCTAGCTTAAACAATCTTACTACACAAAGCACAATCACTGTGACAACCACTGCCTGGTAAACTGTTCCCAATTAAGAGTGCTGATATTAATCTTCATTAGCTTTAATGGTTTTGGGCAAGCAATTCAAAGGAATAAAGTCTTCCACATATATCTTCCCAGATCCTAAGACAATATTCAGAAGCCACATTCCAGGTATCTCCACCAAAGGAGGTCAGGATAACAGTACTAAGGAGAGGAGCTTTGTGGTGACTTACATTCCAATCTTTTTAGTGCCAGACAAAGCCATTTTCATTCCCCTGTGTTTTTTTTTAACTGTTCATTTAAAAAATGTTTTAGTGGGCATTAGATCTAGTGCTGCTGCTGATCTTTAGTTGGGCTTTTATCCTGTTGTTTTAAGCCTTTTGCTGTTCTTGCATTCTTTGTGCATGTTTTTATATTGTACAGGTTTAAGCTTTATTTTGTGAACCACATACAGAGCTTTAGTTTGGATGACACAGACTGTAATAAACAGAAAGGTAGAGGGGAAGAAGAATAAACAGTAGTTCATAAGAGCTACCCTACTCAATTAGCAAATTCATTTCCTGCAACTAAATCCAGATTCACTTGGAAGTTCCTCACCCAATTATTCACCAGACTCAATATGACTCATGCAGAGTTTGCTGCTCCAGGCACTTTCAGGTTCTGCTGAATGGAATCTATGCAACAATGCATCAGAATGCCCCAGATATGTACTAGGATTTGCACCACATTATGTCACCAAATTGGTTATCCTGATCCAGTTTATCTTGTCTGCAGTTTCAGGTTGCTTTACATGCAACAAGCTGAACTGAATACTGATCACGAGCTTTCTTTTTACTATCAAACAAGAGTGAACACATGAGATATCCCTATGATGCTCTATGCCATAAGTATATAGTATGAAATTTATTAATGTCTGCAAATATTGGAGAACACAACAAGCTTTTGTCCTTTAAATCAAGGGATTTCTACGACATGACTACCCATTAGAATATTAACATTTAAATTTCAAGATTCAACAATGTCTTCTAATTTATTATTGCCCTGCTGTAATATGTCTTAGAAGCAGATAAGTTATATCATATTGATAAAGAATGTGAATATTCAGGTGAAATATAGACTGAAGCAGGCTTCACTTTCAGCCTTGGGGGAGGTCAGAGTTGTCAGACTAGCTAAGAACAATCTGTCTCTGGAAAACAAATTTTTTAAAATACTAAAGGAAAGTATGTTTCTATATTAAGAAGTAAAAACAAACAGCAGCAGCACAGTGGTGCCTCGACTTATGACCATAATCCGTTCCAGAAGATGGACGTAACTCGAAATGATCGTACGTCAAAGCACCATTTCCCATTGAAATGCATTGGAACGCGATTAATCCGTTCCAGCCAAAAAAAAAACACCACACAGCAAGCCCCATTGGAAGGCGCTGGGGCTTTAAAAAAAACCCACACACAACCAAAAATAAAGCACATAGCAAGCCCCATCGGAAGGTGCTGGGGCTTTAAAAACAAACAAACAAACAAACAAAAAATAAAGCACACAGCAAGCCCCATCGGAAGGCGCTGGGGCTTTAAAAAAAAAGAAACCAAAAATAAAGCACACAGCAAGCCCCATCGGAAGGCGCTAGGGCTTTAAAACAAAACAACAAAAGAAAGAAAGCACATAGCAAGCCCCATCGGAAGGCGCTGGGGCTTAAAAAATAAACACACCAAAACACAAAAAAACCATCACAGCACAGAAACATAACCCCCCCAGCCAAAACCCACCCTGCAAAACGCTGTAAATGTACTTACTCAGAACCAGAAAGCAGCACCAGGCAGTCCCAAGCCTCCTCCGATGCACTCACTCTAACCGTTGGGGCAAAAGAGCTACAAAGAAGCTCTTCGCTGACCAACGGTTAGCCCTCTAATTTGAATTCCCTGCCTTTTTTCCCTGCCTCTTTTGATCGCAACTCGAAGCTCCGGCTGCAAGTCGAAGCAAAATTTTGCAGCCGGAGCTGGTCGCAACTTGAAATGGTCGTATGTCGGGACGGTCGTAAGTCGAGGCACCACTGTATTTCATTTTAATGCACTGATCTACAGACAGGAATTTAAATCCTCAAAAAAAAAAAAAAGCAGAACTCTGAAAAGGCAACATCAACTTCTTCTGCAACTCAAAAAGACACATTTTTCACCATTAGTCAGCAATTTCAACTAAATAGGTGTGGAACAGTTTCAGCAGATCAGCTAGGTATGAGCAGAAGTCTCTTAAATATTCTTGTGGCCTTGTGCTGCTTAGTTGTCAAAGATTTTTTTTTCAAAGAAAAAGCAGCTGCTTTATTCAAAAAAAAAAAAAAAAGGGGGGGAGTATTTTTAATTTTTTTAAATACAAACAAACAAAACCATATAAAATCAAACAAACAGTTAAGAAACAGCTGCTAAATATAGTGCTCCCCCCCCTCCACTGGGGCCAATTTGGAGTTGCAACCATTTACCTCCATGAAGCCCCCCCCTTCCACGATGTTAAGTGGCTTCTTCCGCGGTGACTCGGGCTGGGCTGCCAGTGTTCCTGATCTCACACTCAGTGCACTAGCACTTCTACAGCCTGGCTTTGGCTGGCACAAGGGTAAGCAGAGGCACGCAGGGCAGCAGCCAGGAATTCTTGGGGCTGTTCCAGACCAGGAACCAGTAAGGACTACTCACCCTATAATACAGTGAAAGAATGACTAATAGGTTGTTTCATTTTATGCTACCGTCCAAGCCCAGAGGACTTGGTGAAGCAAAAAGTACATGTTGAGGTTATTTTCAAGTACTTAGCAACAGCAGGTGCTGTATCGTCATGTTCCTGCAAAAAGAACCAGGGTGCTAACAGTGCAAAGTGCAGGTGCAAAAAAAGTCAAAATATATTTAAACCTTTATTTAATAATAAGCATTATGTGTTGTCAAGTTGATTCCAACTAATGGGTTTTCCAAGTCTCAAGTGCTCAGAAAGGGTTTACCAGCCCCTATTTCTGTGGGCACTCTGGGACCTGGCAGCTTGCTCAAGGCTGCGCACAGGTGCCACAGCTTGCAACTCCATCTGCCACACAGGTTCCTCTCTCAGGAGGCACAACGAAGAGTTGAATTTCTGGTGCAAGAACTCCAACCCACTGAGGGACACTAGCTCAAATATTACGCACTATGTACAAAACACAGTAATACAGAATGCTGAAGGTAACAGGAAGCAAGAAAACTTCTCCCAAACAAGGAAAAGAGAAAGTGAAAGTGGACCAAGACATAATAACGGTCTGCCTGGATCAGATCGAAAGCCTGTTTAATCCAGGGCCCCTTTTTACTAACCAGATACTGATTAGGAAGCTCACAAGCATGACAGGGATGCAGCAGCAATCTATGCCACCCAGCAACTGGCGTTCAGGCACACTGCCTATGATATTGGAGGTGATATAATAATTACATGCCTTCAACTCAATACAGACAGGGTTTTCAAGGTATAGAATATTCAGAAGTGGTCTACCAGTCCCCTTCTTCAGGGGTTGGGGCTCAGGTTGTCACTATGCAGTTTGCCCAAGGCTACACAGATTTGGTGTGCTCCAGGGATATACAGTGGGGAATCAAACTCCCAAGTTCTGGCTCTGCAGCCAGATACCTTACTCACTAAGCTATCCAGCCAGCTACAGCCATCCTAATGGGCAGCGACTTATACGTGTTGTCCATAAATTTTGTCTGGTCCCCTTGTAAAGCCATGGTGATAACATATCACGGCAGCAATTTCTGACTTCAGTTCTCTAAAGATCAAAAAAGATTCTTTTTAATTTATGGCAAAAGGTATGGTTGAAGCTTTAGCTCAAACACAATCAAAGAATGTCAGGCTAAAGAACAAATAAATTTCACTCAAATCACAGAAAAAGTGAGACATCCTTCTTGTACCTTAGCTTCTACCCCAAGTAAACATTCCCTGATCATCTTACTGGCTACTCTACTCTCTATTTAGCACATCACTATCCCAGTACATTGGCAATTCCAGGAGCAGCAAGTCTCCTTTAAGAGCTGCTCCTCCCTGTAGTGTTTGTCAACTTCAAAAGTTGATTTTTCAAAACTGGAAGTGGACTTCTAGTCACTCCTGTTTCATTCCCCAAGCCTTTCATTTTGTGCAGACTATGCAGCTCCTGGAGCTCCACGCTCACAAGTAGAAAAAATGGCCAGTCCTGCTTCTTGTGCTGTTTCAAAACACAGCTTTTGAAAGTAAGAGAACTGGGCTGGCAACTTCAAAGGTATTTGCGTCACCCATCACACATAATATCCATCTGGTGACCTTGACAGCCCAATGCTGCACTGTAGTCACAACAGTAGTGGGTATGCCATCTGAGGAGGGAACAGTTATTATCCTGAAAACGAAAAGTAAAAACCAGGATACTCAGTATGACAATGTGACACAGCCACAACAGACATGCAAACTCAAATGACATCATATTTGAGAACAGTAAACAATTAATACATCTTTCTTCCCTGCAGCTGAAAACCAAGTGCCCCAAAATGCTGTGACTACATAAAACAACAAAAATGCTTGTGGGTTCTGCTACTACCCTATCAGTACAGGCTTTTAGCAGTGTAACTCTGGCTTGACCTTCCATCAAGCCACTGTGTTTTCTGCCTCTAGCATTCCACTGGCAAAACATGTGGTTTTCTTCCTTCTAAGATTTAAACAGCTTGAGACTAAGTGTGGCTTTCACACCAAGTACTTGCTATTATTATTATTTTTTTGCATTCCAGAGTTTTCAGACTTAACATCTTTTGCTATCTTTTAATATACTAGGCAAAAATTTACAGAAGTGGGCACTGCAGTCAGATACAGATAGTAAGGTAAAGGTAAAGGTTCCCCTTGACATTTAGTCCAGTCGTGTCCGACTCTAGGGCGCGGTGCTCATCCCCGTCTCCAAGCCGTAGAGCCAGCGTTTGTCCGTAGACACTTTCCGTGGTCATGTGGCCAGCGCGACTAGACATGGAACGCCGTTACAGATAGTAAACAAGCTACTATTTTCCACTTTCCCCTCACTGTCATTCCCTACAAACATATCCAGACTCATAAGCAAAATAACAGTATTTTTTAAAAAATCACACACACACAACTGTGATCTCTGTATAAGTTACTCCTTAGGTACACCAAGAGCTTGGAAAAGTTACTTTTCATACTACAACTGTACAAATCCCCAATTACCCTGATCAGAGGTTGTAGCTGCAGGTATACCAATGTGTAGGAATTTCTAGATTTCCCTTTTCTGCCCCCTAATGCCAACCCATCACTATTTATCTTGAAAATGCTGAGTCTAGCAATGGCAGCTTCAAGAAATGTAGATATCCACCTTGTATCATGTAAGACTGTTCTGACCATCTTTCTCAATATTGTCTCCTTTGACCAACATTGGCTCTCCAGGGCCTCAGGCAAGCATATTTCGTATCACCTATGACCTGATCCTTTCAACACAGCAGAAGGCTTGAGACAAAGGAAAAAGACGTGTTCCTTCCACTACTTCTGTTCTTCATGAAAATGAATGACTGGAACTACAACCACTTCGGGCTGGCCGGGGCCTCCCAAGGAGTAGCCCGATATATGGGTCGAGCATATTCTAATATTTTGTTGCAAGAATCTGTCTGCTTATTTCATAGCAGGAACTTCTTTTAGCAAATAATTATTAGGGAAACAAGAGAACATGTACTTCCTACAGGAAAGAAAATAAAATGCTACCTTGTTATTACAAGAGTGGGATTTGTTGTTCTACAGGCCCTCATCAACAAAGAAGAATAATTAAAAAGCTTTGCCAATATTCCAGAATTGTCTGTCTTTCATTTTACCACTAACTCCTCATGATATAAAACTTGCGATTATGAACATGAATATTTGCAAGGTTGCTACAGGCAAAAGGTAACTTGGTTGAAACAGCCATTTTCAAAACTAGAGGCAGACAGAATGCCTGCAAACCACCAAAAATATGTATTAAACCATATTATGCTCTTATTTATGTATGCAAATACTTGGATAAGAAAAGGTGCAAAATCTTCCTAGATACATGACAGTCAATATAGATCGTTGAATTGGTACTGATTACAGTGCTATCCTCTCCACTCCTTTACACATCAAGTTCAGTGATGTTTGCTCTGAATAAATGGAAATAGGATTGCAATCCAATTTAGTTGTTCTTAGATCCCAATGAAATCAGCATTAAGTCAGGCCATAAGTCCCACTGATTCATGTCGTTTGGATCAAACTTAGTTTGGATTCATCCCTATGTTCTTCAGAGAAATGGCAATGCAGTAATATATGCTTCTGGGCATGCCAAGCATTTAACAAAATCAACAATCACAGCGAATATAAAACTTAAGCTTCTGTTCGGCACTTATAATCTAATTCCATCTGGAACTAGCTCCCATTTGTTCTTATAATCTCAAGCACAAGGACAGGCAGCCGATTGATGGCTTTTGATCTGAAGAAGAATATACATATTTCTTATACTACCCATAATATTTCTGGTTAAAAATACATCGGGCCCACATATTGCCTGGATTAGCAGAAAAGTTTGGTGAGCAGATGAAAAACATGTAGTCTGAGCAACAGACATTGAAGAGTAAGGTGAACAGTGCAAGAGAGGAGTGGACAGATTTCAGTCCTGTAGAAGTTACTCAGTTATTCACCAGACCCCTACGAGGCCTGACATGTATATACACACACAAATGTAGGTTACTGCTGATCAGTGAATACCTTCAACACAAAACATAGATAAAACCACTCAATCGATACTAAAAGTTTAGAGGTATGTGTAAAGAGTTAGCCTAATGCCAGCCATGGTAAAGATCTATTGTTATTTAAAACTATTGCACTGCTAATTACTACTGAAAGGTAGGACTTAGGGCTCAGTTTGCAACCAGGCAGTAAAGCAACCGCCTAGAGCAGCATGTGCTGAGGAGAACTGCATGATCTTCCCTCTGTCTTGGAAGCCACAGCGTGCGTCTGCTTTCAGGTGGTGGAAGAGGCTTTTCCCTTCCCAGACCAGAAGTCCAACTGCAAGTCCATTACTTCTGTACATGAAATGCAAGGGAGCACCTTTTGTCTCAGGCAGCAAAAGATCTTGGGCCAGCCCTGCCAAAACAATCTTGCGGGACCTACTTCAAATCACACAAGTATCTCCCAGCAGATTCAGACACATTTTCTGCCCAATACTGCCATAAGACTGACACGTACGCACACAGACATACACCCCTCTGAAAGGTAGTGGGAAGAGAAGGAGTTAAGTCAAAGAAATCTTCTTTCTAGTAGTGTGGTATTTTATTAGGCTGCAAGTGGTAGTGACTCACTCTTATAGCCTGCTATCGTTCATGCCCTTGCGCATAGCTCCTGGGAGCTGGGAAAGGGAGGTGGATTTTTCTTGTGTGACCAAACACAACAATATAATCTGAATGTTTAATTCCTGCAACAAAATAAGCAACCAAAAATACAAGCAAAAATTTATACAAAGCTCCAACTTTTCCGACATTCTTTACTCAATTAAGAGGCTCACAATACCAGGAAGGTTCAGGATATTGAACGTGCAGTCTAGAGTACTGCCTACAGTCCAACGAGCAAATGAAATGTCATTTACTCTGCACAGGTGCATAACAAAGACAGGAGAAATGCTAGTGAAGAGAGAGGCTGTTTTGTGGGGTGAAAGAGGAAGATCCCGTACCTCTTCTCCAAGGAATAAATGGCCATTCTTAATAGAACACTATTGTCTGGCCATACAGGAACTCTGAACAAACAAAGTCTGTTTAGTAATTTCCTGCAACACATTTAAACTACCCTTCTATACATATGATCAAAATAGTGGTCAACAAGTAGCAAAATATGTGGTTTCCCCAACCACCAGACACTGTAACGGCTGCTTATACTATGCGTAGTCCAATTTGGTTAACTGTGTGGTTGCAGATAAACTAACCTGGAATATTTTTCAGGTTACTTTAATTCAGGAACTCTTAACAGTGCAAGCCTGCACATGTTTACTCAGAAGTAAACCTTGCTACTGAATGGAGCTTACTTTAACATTCTTATTCATAAGATTATAACCTAAAGCTTCTATCCATGCATAAAACAATCACTGAAGTTAGTCTGAAACTTAAGGGACTACAGTAGGTTATCCCAGTTGTACATCAGAGAGACAAGCAGGGCAGTGTAATGTCAGGAACATGAAACAAGGATTGGCAAAAGCCAGGTTCAGAAGTGAACTCGGCTGCACCGTTTGCAGGGTGATATTGGGCCAGTCGCTACTCAAGAGCAGACATTTTGCCAGCTGAGACAGAATCACAAATGGTATCTCCACTCAACCAAATCAAGGCAAAGAGTACGCCAAGTCTCCCAAGTTATTTTGGCAAATGAAGTAGAAGATCCCAAATCCCTCTCCCCGCCCCAGCAGTGAAAAATAATAATAACTGAAGAATAATAAGTAAGAATTTGCTGCCTTTTCATGAAAACCCAAATCTGCTTCCTGAGAGGGCTGGCTCACTCTATCTAATGGTAGGGCTGGTTTTGCCTCTAAGGGTCCCACTATATAACCTACATCACAGCTGTTGGGGTAAAGATAAAACAAGGAGGGGGCAACCATTACTCTGCTCCCTGGAGGAAAGGCCACATACACGTGTAAGAAATGAATAAGACTCTTAATGTTTTACACGGTAGATAAAACTAAAAATATGACCCAATATAGTCGATTCCTCAAATAGCAGCCAAAGTATAAAATTAAACTGTCTCTTTTTGATTGCACTTGCTACCCCTCTTCCACCATCACCTTTTTTTGGGGGGGAAATGAAGCAGCCTATTGAACACAACCCTGGCAGGCGTGCCAGCAATTCTCATGGAGTAGCCCTGAAGTACAAACTCCAACATAACAAGCACAAAAAAGAATCCCCGCCCCAGCCAACAACTTCACAAGCAGTTCCTGTAAGCAAGCCGAGAAAGTGTTTCCAAAGCAGCCCTCGGTGGGTCCTGGGAACGTTTTCTGCCCATAGGACTCCAGTGGGGGGTGGGGTGCCTTTTCCGAAACCTTTGGTATCGCAGCATCATAAAAGAGGGTTAAACATAAAAATCCCACCTGTCCCTAATCACCAGGGTACCCCTCCCCACTCTGATAACACGATCCCCCCCTACAGGCACGCGTGCAGGAGCAAACCCGTGTCCTACCTTCGTGATGATGAGAGGCTCCCCGTGTTCCCTTCCTCCTTTCAACGTGAACCCCCAGGGAGCGCCGCCAGTCAACTGTACTTCCACCAGTTTGGAAGGGTCCGCTCCTCTCGGCTCCCCTATCGCCAGCAGCTGCGGGGCCCGGGGCTGCCCCTGATCCAAAAAGCCTGGCTCCAGCCTCGGATCCTTGGCCGGAAACCTCTCCTGGCCGCCTCGGAACTCGACGTTCTCCATAGTTGCCCCGAGACTGCCCTCCTCGCTCCTGCCTAGTCGGAGGCAGCGTCCCGCTGACCTAGGAACCACATACCTCCCTGCAGCCTCCAGCCCTGATCCCCGAGGGGAGGGGAGGGGAGGCAAACCCCTTACTCAGCCTGGCTCCGCCCCCTCTCCCCCCCCCCCCCAGATGCCGTTTGGGGCTTTCAAACAGCAGCCCAAAAATCAGGGGAGGGGAAAAAAAAAACACGTAAGGGAGCGCGACGGCTGGGAAACCTCTCACGGGAGAACGGGCCGGCCTTGAAAGAGCGAGGCGTAACTGGATAATATAGCTCAAGCCCGAGAGACTCGCATTCGTGCGCTCGTTTGCTGGCTTAGTATGTTTCCCAGTCCCGCAACTCGCCCGAGCAGTCGGAAGAGAAGGGAGCGGAGGCAGGAGATAAGAGGGAAAAGTTATGCGGGGCATGGGCAACTCTCTCTCTCCGTCCCTCCCTCCCCACCGCCGCCGCCACCCCGGAAAGGTGGTTCAGAGTGTCGTGTCGTGTCGTGGGTGTGGGAGGGGAGCTCCACTCCCCCAGCCTGGCAGAAGGGCTGGGCGGCAAGAGGCGTGCGCCGGCCAAGGGGGAAAGGACGCGCCTAACAAAGAAAAAGGGGAGCGGGAGCGACGGGAGGAAGAGGGCACCCCCCCCACTCCCCCAACGTCCTCCCCCTCGTGAAGGAGGGGCTGCCACCCCCCGCCTTCACGACCCTCGCCCCGACCACCCCCCCCCGTGCCAGCCGGCGCCTTCCCACGTGGAGGGAGCCCCAGCCATGTTGGAAGGCAACGGACGCAGGGCCGGTGCTACGCCTGTCGGGGCCATCCGGTGCCCGGCCATCCCGGGAAGGAAGTCCTGCCGATCTGTAGAGAGCTTTCCCCCACACACACACACCCCCACACCCCGAGGGTGGCCACCGCCATGGTTCCCGACGTGCAGAGCGCAGGAGAAAAGGCTTATTCTTTGGATCTGAGAAAGAAGGGGTGCCTTTTCTGCCCCTCGGAGCTCGCACGGGCAAGGACCGAAAACCCAGGCGCAGCGAGTGCCGCCGCTCTTTCCGCCTCTTTTATTTAAAAGGGGGAAAGGACGCTGATTTCAACCGGCAGGGAGAGGGGCTTGGAACCGGGCCGCCGCCTCCTCCTCCTCCTCTCTCGTGGGGGAAAAGGGAGCCCGCCGACCGACCGACCGACCGGGTCGCCCGGCCAGCCGTTGCTCCGGCGGGTGCTGCTGAGGACAACCACCAGGGGCCTGCTTGGCCGCTTAGGGAGGCCGCAGCCCCAGCATGGAGTACGAAGGCCATTCAGAAGCGGAGGGAGGGAGCCGGGGTCGAGTCCACTGAAGCCTTCTGGCTGGAAGGAGGCTCGGCCTCGGCGCAAAGCCGAGCGTGTGGGCGGCGCCGGCGCGGCCCCTCGCCCGCTTCCGAGCTACCTGTGGAGCGGCTGCCAAAGGCTTGGTCGGCCGTGCTTCAGAGGCCCTCTAGCGGTGGCCGAGGGGGAGGAGCGTGCAAGGCCCTGCCGTGACTTCGGAGGAAGCGTCATTGGCGGCTGCGGCTGTTATTTATGTGCAGGGACTCCGGAGTTGGCACGCCCGCTCAGCCGTGGAAACGGGCTGCGGGGTGGGGTGGGGGCAGTACGAAAGCCACCCCATCTCACATACCGCGGAAATCCTCACTATGGTCTCTATAAGTTGGAGCCAACTTGCAGTCAGATAAGGATCGCTCTCAGGCTAGGGATAGTTTTGGAAGAGGTAGCCCTGTGAGGCTGTGCAAGCAGGCTAAAGAAAAGCAAAGGATGGCTGGTCATCAAAGCCATGGATTTAGGAAGTCAAGAGTCAAGAGAGCATGCAAAGTTTGTGTGCAGATCGGGATCCAAGCCACATTGCATGCCATGCCTCATTTAAAAAAACAACACACACAACACACAGCATTTATTTCTCCAGGATGCATCTGATGAAGTCGGTTGCAATACAAAAGCTTACCCTAAATAAAAAGTGTTGGTCTTTAAGCTGCCACATGACTTACTATGTTTGCTGCAGTACATTGAACATTTATTCAACTAAAGAGTATTTATTTAGCATATTTTTGCATCACCGTTCAGGGAGTGCTCAAAGTGATGCTCAGGTTTTACAGACCAGCACATCTATCCTGTTTTATGTTGCTATAAAAGCCCTTTTATGTGAAACACACCTTACAAACTAATATATTGCAACTTATCAGCTCATATATATGAAGAATTAAGAACCCTGTCCAAGATGTTCAGTTTCTCACTGATACTCAAAAGTATGCAATTGGCATTGTACTGCACTAGTACAGGATAGAAGATTATGATGGCTTGCATCTGATGCATGGAGGCAAGCATACTGCGTATTTACACTGAATTCTCCCCTGGGATTTGCCTAGAATGTTAGACCATCCATCCCCTGAGTAAAACCAGAAGGATTGATTGTTGAAGATAGAGGGCAACATGACAAAGTAGATTTGAGGTGTATAACTCTTCAAAGTAGGAAGAAGTCATAGTGACCACAGGCTCATAAACAAGTATTTAATAGCTTATTCCTTATGGGACTTTGGCTTTACAAATGCCCTTTGCCACTCATCCCAATGATTACTCTGGACCAGAATTCTTTCCTTTTCTCCATTTTCTTTATTCATTGTACCACAAACAATTGAGAATTAAACTCACATATCATAATTAAAATGACAGGACTACTGCAAATTTAATACACAAATGTGATAACCTTTATGACTATTAGTATATATCGAGCATGCCAACAATAAATATACAAGCCATGAATCTGAGAGCAGTGGTGACCTCAAGACAGGATTTCAGAGCTGAAGTCCAAGGCAGTGAACAGCAGAAATGTGTGGGTTCTTCTTCGTGGCCTCTGTGAATCCACACAAATGGGTTTACTGCGCCTGCACAGGACTTCTCGGACTATTCTAGAGCTTAAAAAACATTATTAGTAGGACGTTGCCCCCTGGTGCGCATGCTCCGCCCGCCCGTTACCTCAGTTCCTTTTAGCCGCCGCTATAATCGGACTTCTTGACTCAGAGCTAGTGATCATTTTCAAATTTTATTATCAGTTTATTGATTCTTGGACTATCTTAACGATTATTCTTCGGATTACAGACTAAATCAATTTTTTTCTTTGTGGACGTTTCCCCGTCAGTTATTCTTATTTGTCTTTCCCTTCCCCCCCTTCCATTCCCGCCCTTTTTTTATTGCCTCCTCAGGGCCTTTCAAACGTTGCACATCGTGTGCCAGTAAAATACCATTCACTGATGGCCACGATTGCTGCTTGTATTGTTTGGGTGAGAGCCATCAAACGCAAAACTGCCCAGAGTGTAAGAAATTGACAAAACCAGCCCTAAAACTCCGGTTACAAAGATTGAGATCCCATTTGTGGGAAAAGTCACTGGCACCCTCAAATCTGCCTACCAGTCCACCTATGGAACTTACACCAGTTCCTCAGGCTCGCTCCGAACCCTCCATGGTTCTTCTGTCCCTGTCTCCGATGTCCTCCACCAAGCAAAAATCACCTTCGATGTCGACATCGATCTTGATGTCGAAGGCGTCCTCGGTTTCATCAAAGACCCAGTCGGGTTCTAAGAAAAAAGACAAGGATAAAACTAATAAGGATAAGACTAAGCAAAAGAAAACCAAAAGACCCTCCAAATCTCAGCAACCACATTAGATTCTGGTAGTGCATGTCTCCCTCTCCTCACCCATTTTGGAGGAATCACCATCTAGAGACACCCTGGAACAAGGCTCCCTTTCGGAGGCTAGAGAAGCTAACCCTCCAGCTCGAGCCCGACCTTCGGTATCGCTACCGAGCATTTCATAAAGTCATGGCCATCCAGAGGCTGATGTCACCTCCAGCCCGGCCTCGGCCCATTCTAACCCTGTTTCCACCGGGCGGGCAACGGTCATACACTTATCGAACTCGGAGGTTTTGGTATCTCAGTCTCCTCCTCGGAAGAGAACAGCAAAGAGGCAGCATATTTCTCCATCCCCACAATACCGGGAAGTGGTCCTGCTCCCACGTCCATCTCGACACCATGCCCTTCCAGAGTATGAGGAGCCTCTGTATGACATCGAGCGCCACAGTGGTCGGCATCGATATCGATATAGCCATATCAATCCAAGAATTGTGCCCGAATATTACGAACAGCCTAAAAGCATTCGATATGCATACGCACTGTCAGAATCCTCTCGGTCACCTTCACTGCCTCCAGTTCGGAGTCGGCACCGAGCCACTTTCAATCCTGCGCTTCCGATTCAAGTTTCTAAGAAATCATCGAAACATGCTACCAGAAAACAACCTCGGGACCATGCTCCGTCTCAACATCGAGTCGTTCAGCATGAAACCATCCCTTTGAGAAAACACATTGAAATTTCTACAGTCCCGATATCACATCAGGCTGTTTCTCAATCTCAATCTCATTCGGAACATCAAGCTCTCATTCGAGATCATCACCGATCTCCTTCGTTAATCAACCTCTAATTCTCCCAACGTTATTCCCTAATCCATCTTCTGATGTTGAGTGCATGCTCCACTCCCTCGATGTTCGTCGTGCCCTGGCATTTTATGTTTCAAGAACTAAAGATTTCTGTGTTTCTCCCAGACTTTTTGTCTGTTTCCATGGACCACGAAAGGGTTATCCTGCCTCCTCACAGACACTATCAAAGTGGATTGTCTCAGCCATTACACTGGCTTATGAACTGGCAGGCAAGGCTCCACCAGATGTGCTAAAGGCGCACTCTACTAGAGCGATGGCAACGTCTACAGCTTTGTTGCGTGGCGTTGAAGTCCCTGACATCTGTCGAGCGGCCACTTGGTCTACACCCTCGACTTTTGTGACACAGTATCGTCTCGATGTCAGGGCCAAGAAGGAAGCAAGTTTCGGAAGTGCTGTGCTGACTTCGTTGTTGGTGTGATGGCCCTCCTTCCGGTAAGTGAGCTTGCTAGTCACTCATTTGTGTGGATTCACAGAAGCCACGAAGAAGAAAGAGAGGTTACTTACCTGTAACCATGGTTCTTCGAGTGGTCCTCTGTGAATCCACACATCCCGCCCAGCCTCTCCGCTGTCCGTCACTTGTTGTCTTGAGCTTTATGGGGGTCAGAGCTTTTGACAGCGGCGGACATTCGGAACTGAGGTAACGGGTGGGCGGAGCATGCGCACCAGGGGGCAACGTCCTACTAATAATTATTTTTTAAGCTCTAGAATAGTCCGAGATGTCCTGCGCAGGCGCAGTAAACTAATTTATGTGGATTCACAGAGGACCACTTGAAGAACCATGGTTACAGGTAAGTAACCTCTCTAATGTCCCCCCTGTCCCTGCTGGAGAATGACTAGCTTGCCACATTTTTAAAGTGAAGGAAGATATAATACCATCAAAGGAAACATTTTTCCCTCAAGGGCTAATACAGTCAAGATTCTAAACTCACTTGCACCCCTGTCTAGCCATGGCTGGCCATAGTTTAGCAGTCAATAGATATACAGCAGACCTCTGCACTTACAACCTGATTACGGCAGTTCTCTGATGACAGTTGAATAATGAGCTGTTTTGAGTTGAACCCCATTTTCCCAACAGACTCAATGTTAAAATAAAGGTTTGGTTCCTGAAATAAATAAATAAATAAATAAATAAATAAATAAATAAATAAATAAATAAATAAATGAAGAATATTCATACCTAATAAATGAAATCATCTGCTGTCTTCCCATTTCTCCCTCACACTCCTCTCTTTTGCTTGCTCATTGGGCTCTTCCCCTCTGACCTCTGCTGTCTTCTTTCTTCTCTCTCCCACCTCTGCTCTCTTGTTACTGTGCTTGGTAAGATACAAGTACCAGTTTACAGCACCCATCACCACAGGCTTTAAAAGTGAGTTTGGGCCTTGGAGAGGTGGCATTAGCTAATATTGGGATGGTTGCAAAAGCAGGGTGTTGTAAGACAATCAATTTTATGTCAGGGTCCCCTGTACACTGATAAAATAAACTTTACACACATATGCGTAATAAAGCATGTATTAAAAGCAGGACAGTGGAACGTTAAGAAGACAGAAATAAAGTCTACAGAAGAACTACACAATGCTGACAGTGAAGGAATGAAACTGTTAATTTCTTCACTGTATATCTTGGTTCAGTAATAAAACCAAATCGAGACTGCAGCCAAGAAACTAGAAGACTGCTGCCTTCCCAAGTTTCAATGAGAGAACTTGAGAGGATCATTAAGTGTAAGGATATGTTACTACAGACCAAAGCCAGGATCATCAACGTGACTGTATTTCCAGTTACCATGTATGGATATGAAAGCTCGGTGGTGAATAAAAGCTGACAGGAAATAATTCATTTGAAATATGGTATCAGAGGAGAGCTTTGAGGAGGCCCTGGATTTCCAGAAAGACCATAAAGTAAACCCTAAATCCAATCAAGCCTGAACTCTCTCTAGAGCCAAAAATGTTGAAACTGAAGCTGTCATCCTTTGGGCACATCATGAGGAGACAAGACTCACTAGAAGAGACAATAACACTAGGAAGACAGCAGGAAAAGGAAAAGATCAAATATGAGTTAGATTGACTCCATAAAGGAAGCAAGAGGCTTGAATTTGCAAGAGCTGAGCAGGGCTGTTTATGACAGAATACTTGGAAGGTCACCCGTTCATAGATAATCTCTATAGGTTGGAGGTGATTTGATAACATAATAACATCAAATGTAGTAAAGACCTACACACAATGTAGTAATCATAATGATGGCGAAACTCCAGCTATAAATAATAGCAATAGTTCAACTGGCAAGAATAGAACTGGTGTTATCCTTTATCAGCAAGGGACGTGCTGGCGCTGTGGGTTAAACCGCAGAAGCCTCTGTGCTGCAAGGTCAGAAGGCCAGCCATCGTAAGATCGAATCCACGCGACGGAGTGAGCTCCCGTCGCTTGTCCCAGCTCCTGCCAACCTAGCAGTTCGAAAGCATGTAAAAATGCAAGTAGATAAATAGGTACCACCTCAGTGGGAAGGTAACGGCGTTCCGTGTCTAGTCGCGCTGGCCATGTGACCACGGAAACTGTCTTCGGACAAATGCTGGCTCTATGGCTTGGAAACAGGGATGAGCACCACGCCCTAGAGTAGGACACGACTGGACTAAATGTCAAGGGGAACCTTTAACTTAACCTTTACCTATCCTTTATCAAGAGAAGACATTTATAATAATATTTTTATAATTCAAAGACATTTATAATAATATTTTCAGTATTCAAAGTGTTTTCACATACATCAATACAGTAATTCTTCCACCTGTCCTGGAAGGCTTTAATATGTTTTAATATGTCCATATTGCAAAACGTGCAGCAGAGGCTGCAGTATGCCTACATAGCTTAGCGAGTTTCTAGCAGATGCAAAGATTTCATGCTTCATAGCTCAGGCTTCTACCACTTCCATACACTAGCTCTTAGTACAAAGAGAATATATTAGTATCCCAGGGACCTCCTGTAAACTGTCCTTAAAATGTGTGTAAATACGCATGCACACACACACGCAGTTAGGCTTGCTCTTAACATGATTAGGATTGCAGCATTAGCTATCAAATGAGCATGAATTTAAGTCACTTGTGAGAAAAACAACAAACATCCTTGTGGCACCTTAAAGACTAAAATGTTTTATTTGGCATACTCGCTAGTTATTATGACATTTGGCTGTGAAGAATGAACTTCCTGTGAATTAGTCAATACCTGATAGGCTGGATTTTTGAATGAAAATCTCAAAACTGCCTCCTTTCCACATATTCTCTGCTTCAGATTTTATAATAATACTTGTGTGGCGTCAAGTTAATTCTGACTCATGGCAATCCTTTTCAGGGTTTTCTAGGTAAAGCGTACTCAGAACGGGTTTAGTGTTCCTTCTTTTTCTGGGGACATCCTGTGCAGCTTGCCCATGTCCACACAGGCTGGTTTTTCTGGAAAGCACAGTGAGGAATTGAACACCCAACCTTTGGCTCCATAGCCAGATACCTAAACCACTGAGTTATCCAGACTGGCTTCTGATTTTACTGGGCAAATATAGCAACTGCTGAAGTCCTAGAGCTTGAAAGGAGGGGGGGGGGAAACCCTGGTTGTATGGTTTCAGTTGGCATTAGTATTTTTTTTATTCTGGTGGATTTTTATTATTTTTATGGCTGCACTTCTTATGCTCTAAATCCTTGATATTAGTTTTATTGTATTCATTAAGCAGTTAAACTGTGATCTACCGTTGGAGTCTTGTGCTGAAGAAAAGCTTATAAACATATGAGAAATTTGGTTGAATGGCTTGTTTATTACATTTAGTCTCTGCAATCTGACATTAGGAATCCACTTAGAATTAACCTGCTGGTTCTTAAAAATGGTATCACAGAAGAGTGTCACCTTTTAATATTTTAGAATATACTTTTATGACTACATTTTTAGGGGCCAGTGCGACTTGACTGTGTTGTATGGCAGAGCACCCTGTGGAGCCACATGAGACTTTCCCACAGCTCTCACATTGCTGGGTTGAAGATGTTTCCACATGATTAGGTGGCATGCTTGACTGACAATCTTATCCAAGAAGAAATACCATAGTGCAGAATGCAGGTTCTAATATTTGTTTATAACGTCCCAAACAGCTTGGAACTGGGCTATCTAATATGCCACTTTCATCTATATACACTAGCAAGGTCTTAAGACTTGTAGGGGTGGTGGAAGCAATTTTGTGTACTGTGACCTATAATAATCATCATCTTAGAACTGCAGTGCTGGAAGGGATTCTATGGATCATCGAGTCCAGCCTTTGTAGGGGATCAAACTCGCAACCTCTCCTAAGCCACTGAGCTATCCAGCAGTCCCACCTGTTGAAATTCATTTGGTGTTACTGTGAAGGGCCTTCTCCATTGTGGCACCCTCTCTTTGAAACCACCTCCCTCCTGAGATCAGATGGGTTCCTGATGTATGGTGTTTATGCTGCCAGTTGAAGATTTATTTGTTTCCTGATCATCAGCCTAGACAATTACCCCTAGTGACTGGAATGGTTTTAATAAAATGATTTATTGTTTCACTGCTATTTTATTATTGCACTTCTTGGTTTTATTGAATCTTGTGGATTTTAGTTTTGCAGTACTGTAAACCACTTTGTGGTTTTTGGAACAAAAAAAATGTATTGGAATGCCTTAGGAAATAAAATGATAAAGGCTGCAGCTGAAAAAAATAGCATTTTGCCTAAAGCCAACTGGTGTGTTTGGGGTGCCATGGTATTTGAAGTGGCAACATCCTGGACTCCAGCAAAGTCTTTGCCACTGTGCTATATGATCTCTCTTAGTAGCAGAGCTGCTTTACACTTAGAGGAAAGAAAAACAGAGCCAACTTTTAAACACAAGAGCCATGGTAGGTAGAAAAACATAGGAAATCGGAACAATGGCATAGGGGTGGGCATGCACTGGGCAGAAGAGGTGGCAGAAGACAAGTAGTATGAATTTAAGAGGAGAAAGAGAGCTTGGTGATGGGAGAGAACTCAGAGCCATTAGTGGGACATAAATTGAAATAACTGACCAAATCTTTGGCTGAGGCTTCTCATGACTATAGAACAGGCAAGCAGCCTTTGATGCAATGGTGGGCAAGCCTTGTCCCTTCCCACCAGAACTGTTGGGCTGGAACTCCTAGCCAGCACAGCTGAAGGTGGGGGATGATGAAAATTCTAGGTTAACAATGCCCCACCTTCTCTGCCTTTGTTCAACCAGAAAAGCACTTAGTTTCACACTCAATAGGGATTTAGACTCAATAGGGAGTAGACTCCTGTCTAGAAGGGTGGGATAGAAATCTAATAATAAATAAATAAATAAATAAATAAATAAATTTAGATAGTTCTGCAGAGGAAACTTAAGTATTTGGTGGAGAAGTGTTGTGCCGAAATTCAGCCGGTGCAGCCAATTAGAATAAGGAAGATGATTAAATATTTTAAGAGTTCCTGTAAATTTTGCCAGTCATGCACCAGCTAAAGGCAAGGAGCTGTGGTCTGGGTGGAAACGGAAAGGCCTCGGATTAGTTAGGGAAACAGCCTAATTTTAGTGCATTCCAGTTCTTCAACCTCATCTGTCTACAGATCCAGCGGAAGAGTAATGCACAGTAAAACAAGCAAAAATACTATACATACGTACATTCAACATTATCATTTAAGCATGGGAAAAGAGTATTTTCCAAAATTGGTATATGGAGCCATGTGTAAATCACATTGTGCAAAAGAGAGACAGAGAGATAGCACAAGAGAGATGTGAACATCACAGTTCATATTAGACCACTGCCTCACCTCTGGTCAGGCAGACTGTCTGGGTTGATATAGCCTAATTTGAACGTCTGCAGAGCTTTCCTCTTCTAATCCATCTCAAAGGACACTCTACAGAGAACATGACAATAGCAGTTGATATTGTCCTAGGAGATCTGGAGGTTTCAAAGGTTTGCATATATTTTCAACACTTTTTGTTGACCTAACAGAGGTTGCTTTATCTAATATGGAATTTGTGTTGTTTTTCTTTTCTTATGGCCAACATGGCTACCTCGGTGCTTTATATTTATCGTTTCTGCCTTTTTAGAAATGTTTAAGCAATACAACACCAAAGCTCCTGATAGTAAAAATACATCAAAAGGAGAAAAATTGACTTTTCCTCTCCCCTCCCCCTTTCTCTTTTACAACAGTATTTTATTGCTGTGAAGGGTTGTTAAATCTTTGAATTGTATTACAATATTTACCACTGGGCATTGCATCACAAGTCATATTGTTGTCATACTGCCTCAGGCATGAATTTCAAAACAGAGTATGTTTTTCTTATTTAGCTATAGCAAGTTTTCCAGGTAAATAAAAAGAGTGAACCTAGAAAAACAAACTTATTCTCTTTTTAAAATATATATAATCCAAAGCACCTGAACTCTACATGAATTAGATAATAGTAACAACAATCTTTCAAGCATTTAATGTTAGCTTCGTTGCACAATGTGTTTTTAAAGAGTTTGCCTTGTTGGCTGCTGTCAGACTAATTTTTTTTCAAGAAAGAAAAACTGAGGTTTGATGCTTATCTTATACATAAAAATAAAATCATATCCTCACCAGAAATCTTTAACCTCCCCCATGAGATGACAGCACGGCTGCAGCCGAGTCATACTTATTCAAGAATAAGCCCTTTAAAACACCATTGAACTTGCTTCCAAGAAGATATGCATATAGTTAAGCTGCGTACAAGTCAACAACCACCCTGTTGAAAGCAGCGAGCTGTAATCTTCAGCCTCGTGCCTTGGTTTATTTACTCTGAGTCCCAATGAATTTCTATTTCAAAGTGCTTGCAGTAGATTGCAGGTGCTGTGTCTACTATCTTCATTGCAACATCAGGTTAAAGCAAATTGTCAACCCTGACTACAGCAGACTCATTGAAGGAATGGTGAACGGTACTTGTTAACTCAAAGCTCCCATCCTATGGATTGAACAATAGGGAGGGATTATTGTATTTAGCCCCTGGTTTTGATTTTCTCTGTTGTAGTGAGCGCACTCATCTTCACACACACCCAAAATGCAACATAAACTCTCTTGGCTGCTGCTCTTTTCAGTGGAATGTATGGAAATACCAGAAGTCTTTTTTAAAAAATGACATAAAATGAGTAGGTTCAGAATCTGTCTTCCTATAAAAATATCACACTGATAGGCTTTCAGTTTTTTAAAAGAATGCAGGCCTGACATTTGGGGTTGGATATGGAAATTAATATTTGTAGCATCCAATTTTCTGCACATTTTCTTATTTGGCTATGAATATTGTATATAAATGAGGGTATATACAGACGTACCTTACCTTGTCTGGTACATTACTCGTATACGTTTCACACTGTGTTATCAATGCATCTTGAAAATGCTCCTAGAATGGCACTTACAATTTATTTACAACAGCAGGTGAATTGATTTATTATAGCAATACAGGTAAGTATCAACTCTGAGGCACGACGATAACAGTAACAAGAAACTTGTTGAAAATAAACCATTCTGTCTGTTTCTGCACCTATTTACTTCCCCTATGTCACCTGATTTCTATCATTTTATCTGCATAGTTTCAAAGACAGGCTGGAAAAAAAGGCAATAGAAAAATGCTGGCTCAAACCAGCATAAGAGCTGGGCTCATATGCCCCATAATTTACCTCCGGTGCCTTTTCTGCCACACCTGCAACATGTGCTTCAAATTTGTTTACTGCTTCCCTGAAGAGAATTCCTCCAAAAGAATTCTATAAATCTCCACCACTGCTACATTTGCAAACATTCTTAGAGGGGTATAGCTATGCCTTGGGTGTTGTTTGAAAACACCCTACTGAATGGATCTACCTGCACCCTACCTGCAGGATCTATTCTAGACAGAAACCAGAATGAAGTAAATATTCTAAGAATTCCTCTGTAAAATCTGTAATTGGTTTGAATACAAGCAACTGGCAGAAAACCACTGACACTTTTCTTGGTTACATTTAAATCAGTAAGGTTTGAAATGGAAGGGAGAATAAATTATTTATTTGACTGAAAATCATCTAGGAAAGAGGATACTTATTTATGTGACATTAATTTAAATGGCAGGGATTGACAGCTGTGCATAAGCTATAGCCACATAGTAAAGAAACAATTCACGTATCCAACTGTCACTGTTTCTAGATGTCTAATCCAATCTTGAAAGATGCCCAGCCTCTGATGAGATTTCTCCTGTTCTTGAATTAAACGGCATGTTTAAACAAGCAGCTATTTTGCAATAATTCCATCTGTTATCTATGGTAGTATCAAGCAGTAACTGGCTAACTCCTGCCTTTCTGCCATATAAACTGGAGCATATTACATGTTCCTTGATATCAACTGCATCGTACCATGTGACTACTAACATTTCTTGCACAGGCATAAGGAGGGTGAAGAATTATCTGCATAATGTAATCTCAAGCATAGACAAAGAGGTGGGTCTAAAACCCAGGGGACATTACTCTGTGTAATATGAGCAGCAATCATGTTTTTACCTATCTGGAAGCAAGCCCTACTAAAATGAACAAGACTTGTTTCTGAGAGGACATTCAGGGTCCTATTGCAAAGGAGTTGCTCAAATAATTTTTTGACTATAACACTTTTTGTGTTATAATACATATCTATCCAGTGTAGCAATTTTGTACACTTGAATATTTTACTTTGTGGCATTGCATCTATAACAAGTAATTCAGTGGGCCGAGGCCAGATGATGTGTTCAGGTCTGGACATACCAGCACCAGTCATTCTGTGGAAATGATGTAAGAAATAACCAAATAATATGTCTCAGTTACAGAGGAAGTTCAGCTACAAAGATAGGAGAAAAAACACCACGTTCATTTCTGTTAAGAGCAACATACTACTATTTAGGAGGCCTGATGCCGCCCGGTGATTTTGGATTGGCATCTACACGACAGCAGTTCTAGCAGATGATCAGATCCCAGTCAACTACCTACTGTATATTCATTAGGATGGAGCCATAGAATTAACTGCTTTAACAATGTAGTGTAGACACTGTGCTTCTCTCCATGGAAACTGCCCTTCCAGGGTTATTGTGAGGTGGATTGGATGGAGGGTTGAAGGAAAGGCAAGATGTAAATATATCATATAAACACCCTAACCCCACAGAACAGTAATCAAACTATATGCCTAGTCAAAGGTAAAAGGATGGCCCCTTCCTTTAGTGCCCAACTAAACCAAAGATAGAAATTTGTGAACCACCAGGTTGTTGGTGAGCTCTTATGGAGACTGATTTTGAGCTGGCAGAGGAAAGAAAATTGCTAATCTTTTTTCTACTAATATTTCAACCCAAAAATAGGCGAGCTGGGGTGGGGAATGGAACTCTATCCTGGGGTTTTGAAGAGGAGCCGAACATGTGGGTGTAGTTATAGCTATTACACAACAGTTCACACGCCCTGCAAAACATAGTTTTTGAGGCGTGGCTGCGATTCCTCCTTTTAGCCAACAGCCTTTTGTTAGCTGGGCAGTCGGATCCCTCCGAATTATGTCACGGGCTGTGAAACATCCTTCCAACACAACCACTCACTACTCCCCTCACCCCCGCCCCGTGCTGGGAGCGACGGGCTAATCATCTCTGGCCCCAGGCTGCAGCCATGAGAGCCCAACTCCATGGGACTGCGGTAGTCTGAGGTTTGGGGTGGGGAGGCTGAACCAGAGGCGCGCTTCCGTCCCTCTTCAGGGAGGGCTCCTGCGCGCACTCCTGCTGCACCCGCGCTCCGGAAAGGGGCTTGACGCGCGTCAAGGCTGCGCGCGAAGCGGCCGAGAAGTTTTGGAGGGAAGCTGCGCCAACCCTCCAGAGCCCACGGCAGCGAAGGAACGTGCGCCCCGACGGATTAGGCCCCGTTGATCTCCGCCCCGGCAAAGCCTCCGCGCCTGAGAGTGGCAGCTCCAGGGGATTTAGCGCCGGCGCCGCCGCCACATGATCCCACAACCACCCCGTGACTCTCATCCCTGGGAGCCCGTGGGGGAAATATGAAGCAGAGCCTCCGCCTCGCTTGCTCTTTCTCTGGGTCTCGGTCTCTTTCTGCTCTTTCTCCTCTTCCGGGCCTGCTGCTCTGCTCCCCGCGCCGAGCCCCCCGATGGCCTCTCCCCGCCTGGAGACCTTCTGCTGCCCCAACCGGGACGCAGCCACGCAGCTGGTCGTGACTTTCCAGCCGAGCGTCTTCTGCGGGGTCTGCGTGGGCAGCGCCTCCGCCGGCCTCCTCCTCAGCCTCCTGCAGCTCCTCCCCAAGAAGGGACAAGGCCCTCGCAAGATGCCCAAGCCTTCCTCCTCCACCACCATCCTCCTCCTCGTCTCCGCCTGTGACATGCTGGGCTCTCTGGGTAAGTGAGGGGCACCTGGCCAGACAAGCAGGAGCCTGGCCCTCTCCCCGCCTTCCAAAGCCTGCTGCCCTCACAGCGACTGGCCGAGAGCAGTTGGCATGAGACAGGTTGGCCTCCCAGTGCGCCGGAGTCGCTCCGGTTTTCTCCCTGGTTGTCACTTGACTGACTTCTGCTCAAAAGTAAGGCCACTCCCGTTCAGTGGACCGCCCTGTCCCCAGGTGAGTGAGTAGGTTGACCACCTTCTCATTCCTAAAATAGTAGCTCATGATGGTTTTACCTGGATGTCTCTACCTGACCCACAACAATTCCTCTGTTTTGGTAAAAGATCACATTCAAAGATACAGCTGTTGCTGCAAGGGTGGGCTTTTCAAACATGCCTCCCCTGTTCCATTTATCTGCCCTTTGTTGTCTCAGAGGGGTATTATTAATCCAAGCCGCTTGGCATGACTGGAATTCCTAAGCCGTTCTGAAGGTCCTTCTGGTGAAAGGGCAGCGATGATGCGGATATTATACAATGGTATAGAAAATGTGCACCAGAGAAAGTTGTGTCCATTCTAACATTAACTGTTATAGTCATTTGTTAAATATAAAGCAAGAAGTCTTGTTGGAGGAAGTGCTTCAGATTGAAAAGAAAAAAGAAGAATGACAGCCACATGATCCATTTTTAGATGAACTGTAAGATGATTTAAAGATCTTTTTAAAATGAAGTGCAGATGTGGGAAACATGATTTGCAAATCCACATGTGTTGTATTTTCCCTCTTTTTTAAAGCTTCTTTGCAAATTGGATTGCAAAGAAGCTAAATATTAATAGAGGAATGGGAAATGTGTGGCCCTCCAGGTGTGAAGCGAAAGCTCGCATCAGCCCTAGCCATCACAGCTAACTATGAGATAGCATGGACCTGAAGTCGAGCAATGCATTAAAGAAAAGCAGTTACATTATACAATGGAGGTGCATTCTGACTGGGTGCTGGTTTTGGGTGTAGCTTCCTATTAGGTGTGCATTCAATGAGAGACGATATTCTATTCAGGTATTACAAAAGCAGTGTTGTTAACATGCTTAGGAGAACATCTAGCCTTGTTTCCCCCCCCCCCCCCATCATTGTTTTCCTCATGTCTGCAACAGTGGAGCTAAAAAGGAAAGGTTCCTGCTTGTGTGTAGGCACTATAAGCAAGCAAGAATCCTGAAAAAATTTGGATTCTTGCTTGCATGGAGAACCGGCATGTGAGCAGAAAGCTCTCCTTTTCAGACAACTGAGGCACTCAAAGCAAGACTGGGGGTGGTGGTGAGGCTAGTGCTGCCCTGCAAGCATACTGACTGTGTTGGGTTTTGCCTCTGCCAAATATATTAGGCCATCCATCACACATTAGTGTTGATGTTCTGATGGTGGATGGAACTGTTCATAGGTATGCAAGATTCTATATCAGGCAAAAACAAAAGAAAAATTGAAAATAAAGAAGGCAGAAACGTTGTGGCACCTTAAAGACGAACTGCTATATTTTAATGTGAGCTTTTATGTGCAGCTCACATTAAGGAAGTAGACTTGTCCATGAAAGCTCACATTAAAATACAGCAGGTAGTCTTTAAGGTGCCACAAACATTTGGTCTTCTTTCCTTTATTTATCTTTTGTTTTTACCTGACATGCCAGCACAGACTTAACACGGCTACCTCTTCTCAAAGATTCTGTATGGCATACTTATTATTACTGAGCAAGCTGAGACTGGAAAGAAGGCAATGGTTGAGCTGTCATATGATGCCCACGATTAGTAATAAACTATGTCAAAGTGTAGCCTTCAAGATGCTATTGGACTGTGGCTCCCAGCATTCTGTATCATTTGGTATCCTGATTAGGGTTGTTGGGAGTTGTAGTCCCACACTTTGCCCACCCGGTCTTAGAGAAACAGCACTGGACTTGTGCAATCTGTCCCTCCTATGTTTAGACTTCGCCCCAAGCTTGCACTAAACCATTTCACATGGGATTTACTGATTTCTTGCACTGCAGTGCCTGGAATTCACCAGGAACCCCTCCAGCCAGAATTTTGGCAGCGGCAAACAAAAATCCTAAGTTCACAGAGGAGTTTTTTCGTCTCTCACACGTGGGCCTCCATAAGCTGTAGGAGAGATCATTTGCCACTGAAGAAGAAGGAAATGGATGAGAGTGGCTGAGCTCCAGGGGAGCTGCAAGGGATTATGGTACTGGTAGTTTCTTTGGCCATTAGGCTCTGTAAAGGGTACCTCTAAAAAAAAATGCTAGTGGAAGTGAGTAAAGATGCTTGGTAACATACTGTAAATAGATCAGCAAAAATGGAGATAAAGAGATGATTCTGTACTTAAATAGATAGTATTAAATTTTTTACCATGACTTCCATCAGAGTTTTGCTTGTCATGTAAATGTGAAGTAATGATTACTATGTTAACCCAGTCTTTGGCAGAAATGAAAGAACAGGCTTCATGTACATAGCTTGCAAAGGTGCTTTTAGACATGGCGCTTAGATCTGCTAGCCAAAATCTAGTTGCTACTAAAGTAGGCCTGTTGAATCAGTGGGGTTTTGGTGAGTCAGCTCCTCTGTACGTTCTTTTGCCTTCAGGAGCCTTGTTCTAGTTGTGATTTCACTTTTATCCTTCCTCTACTTGTAATACAAATGCAATATGCTGCCTAGAACAGACACATCTGACTAGAAAACTGCTCTTGATGACTTTCTTCTACATGTATATCAGGAGAATGGTTCAAAGGCAGGGGAGAGAGCAGAACTGTGACCCTATGCAGAACATGTGAAGCCACCGCAGCTTTATAGTTTTCAGTGTTTCATGCACGGAGTGTGAGAGCTGGGTGAAACTGCTTTTACTCATTGAATTGTTTCAGTTCATGAACGAAATCCACAGTTTTCTCTCCAGTCATTCACATGACTGTGACGGTAGCTTAAAAACTGAGCCTGAAGGCAAGCATATGATTCATCAAGTTTGGGAATCTCCTGCCCTACCTTTGATGTTTTTCTGAGGTTGCAATAGGCTTCTGTCTCTGTCATCACACAAAACTACTGGACATCTTTGTTTTCCCGTATTAGTGGAGGCTGGTGCCTGTTAGGGTTGGTGGGGCAGAAAGTAAATCAGCCAATGGAACTGGAGCAACAGGCAGAGGCAGGGGCAACAGGCTCCTTTCTCCTCCCTCCCTCCCTTTTTCCACACACAGAGGCGGTAGGGCAGGTTTTTCACTTTACTGTTGCCAGCTGAGAACATAGTTACATAACTTTTCAGGTTTAGGCAAATTTCACATTTGGTTTATTATGTCTTACTGTATATTCCTGTCTTTTGGATTATGATTTTAGCAATGTTCTTATGCTGGATTGTGTTTTTAAGTAAATTGTTAGTCTCCCTGGGCTGTTTGTATTCGAAGGTGGGATACAAATCAAATAAAACTGTGTGGAAATAAAACCAGCAGCATCCAGCAGCTTGTTAACGCTAATGTCTTCCTTCCCACACACTGCAGGTATAATCTTCAGATCAACAGTCTGGTTAGGGTTCCCAAGCTTTATAGCAAACATATCTGTGGTGAATGGGACTGATGTCTGGCCTGCTGCCTTCTGCGTGGGAAGTGCGGTAGGTATAACATGTAGCTATGACGCCAATCAGAGACAGGGAACCTTTGACCTCCAGATGTTAAGGACTAAAATTCCCAGCATCCTTCACCATTGGCCATGCTGCCTACGGATTTTTCTGGAAGTAAAACAGATTTTCAGAGTGAGAGGTTCTCCATTGTGAACAAGCGGCTACTCCATGGCACTAGCTTGTTGGTCCTGTTTCATTCAAGGAGGAAAAAAGTGTACATGGGCTTATCTTTCTAGGCAACTATCCTGTAAGATGAGTTCAGTTTGGAAAAGTTACCATTTGGACTACATCTCCCAGAGTCCCCTATAGTGGCCATGCTCTTGGAGGACTCTGGGACTTGTAATTCCCGAAGTGTAATTTCCAAGCCCTGGTGTGAATTAATTTGAAGGTGAATGACTGACTTCAGATTAACCAACGAGCTTTATGGTTTGTTGGAAGCTTAGCTATTTTTGGGTCTCATGCACAAGACTGAATTGATCTGAGCCATAATTGCATCCCAACAAAAGTGTTGTTGTGTCCATTTGGGGCTGGGAACGTAGGCTAGGAAGAGCATCTATAAAAGAGCTTTTTAGATCCAGCTTTTTAGATTTGATCAGCTTAATAAAGAGGTAATTTTGAACTGCCTTCATATGAAACACTCAAAACTACTGCAAAAACTTTTATGAAATATTCACTACCCCCTGTAGTTGCCAATTATGTCATTTCACATTGAAAATGCTTAACAAAATTGGAAAAAAACACACAAAACGATGCTTCCCTTCCTACTTAAAATGGGAAAGAAAATGGCATAAAACTTGAAAAATGTGTGTCAGAACGCATCTAAAGTGTTTTAAAATACCCTTTAAAAGTGACATTTGAAAGTTGTTAGAAAACATTACACTCAAAAAGTTACTTGTATTTCTTTTGAAATCTGACTTAGTTGCAACTTGTCCGCAAAGTAACTAACTACACATAACAACATTAGCTGTGACCACTTACTTCCAAGCTCAGATCAGGAAGTACAGCCCTACACATTTGTTCAGCTGAAGCATTGTGAATTCAACAATAACAATGGCAAAAAGTCACTGTGACTATGCTATATACAGGTGGCTTAATGGAAATGTACTTGTGGCCTGACGTCTCAGAAGGAAGCAACTTCTGGTGAAATGGAGAAGCCACACTGGGGGAAGGGGAGGCAGCAGTTGTTGGTTCAGGGAAGCCCCCCTTGCAGAACAGAGGGCAGAAACCCGGTCCTTTGGCAAAACTGGGCCAGGGCTCCCTCTCTCAACTATGCATGGACACCAAAGAAATTGGAAGTAAGAGGAGCCTTGTAGCGCAGTGGTTAAACTGCTGTACTGCAATCAAAACTGCTCACGACCCGGGGTTCAATCCCAGGTAGCCGGCTCAAGGTTGACTCAGCCTTCTATCCTTCCGAGGTCGTTAAAATGAGTACCCAGCTCGCTTGGCGGGGGGGGGGGGCAATGTGTAGCCTGCATAATTAACTTGTAAACTGCCCAGAGAGTGCTTGAAGCGCTGTGGGGTGGTATATAAGCAGCACGCTTTGCTTTTCCTTTTAAGTGTTTCGCTTATCCACTATTTCAGGCATCCGAGGGGATGTTTGAAACTGATCCCCCCCTGGATACCACAGTCCTACTGTCATTTTTTTAAAAAAGGCAACTAAAAGAAAGGGGAAGATACCAAGCACTGCAGGAGCTTAAGAGAAACCTGGAATTCTGGTTTCAAGCCAGCTTAATAAAGAAAGTAATGTAGGAAAAATCCAATTTCTTTGGGGAAGAAAGTTAAAACTTGTAAACACAGACATAAAAGATTGGTCATTCAAGATCTAGTGGGACGGGGTCAGGAAATGTGACTTATCCAGAGATAAATATGGTCAAATTTAGCTTGATCGAAACCTGTGCATCCCTTGCTCCCACCCACTGTTTCATGAGGTGTTTGCACAGCTAAAGATGGAAAGTTGTTTCTCCGTGTCATTTCGTTTTGCATCAGAAAGTAGCCATTTCAAAATTTGTGTAAAAAGAAAACGGAACAATATTTCCCTCTATACAAATCTCCCTGATCTGTCTGTTAGCTGTGTGATTCTGGGAGCTGTAGTTCAGTGCATTTGGAGGGCGCCAGGTAGGAGGAGACTGATGTACATGGTGATGAGCCAGGGGTTTGAGGATCAGGTGTGGAGTCCTCTCTACACAGAAATATCATCTTCCTTCCAACCTAGCAGGCAATCAGGGCAACTGCAGCCTATTTACACCTGCCTTGTTCAGGTTTCTCAGTGTAAAAAGCTGAGAGGGCTGGTTCATCCCATCAGACTGCCTTCATTGGGCACAGCCCTTCAGCGGCAACTAAAGGAAGAACCGGCTCTGAAAGTATTCCTGAAATTAGGTCTAGATCTCCCTTCTCACTCCCATACAGCCATCGCATGTGTGTCTTTATTTAAATTCCGTTTTTGCTGTTTCATTGTTGCTTGTAAGCAGTCTAAAAATGGTAATGTTGAAATCCCTTCCTTCACCTGAACCGTATGGTTGGCAGGCCCGATGCCCTGGAGGAACTGTGGCTACTCCTGTGAGGAGCAGCCTTTAACATGTTTTCCTTAATTGTGGTACTTCACAAGCTTTTCATGCTTCATGCATTTTTATATGTCCCTGGTATGCGAAGAGGTTGTAGTCCGTTTATATGTTTATAGGTATATCTACCTGTGTAAGACTAATCAAATCCAAATTATGGGAACTGACCCCATGGATAATATGTAACACATTTTGGGCACTAAGGGCTTTGATCTATAGCTTCATATCCTTTATTAACTTGATCTAGATGAAATATTTCAAGCTTAAAAGTAACACTGTTTTGAGGATCCTGTTCCTCTGAGCAGCTCTGACATGCAGGAACTTTCTTTCCTTTTACAGATGTGGATCCAGCTTTTGTACAGCGCTGGCTTTTGGTGGCTGTTTTGTTACGCTGTAGATTCGTACTTGGTGGTTCGAAGATCAGCTGGTTTAAGGTACCAAAACTAAATGAAGTTGTTTTTAAAGACAGGATTATATCTTCAAGATAAGGCAGGCACACTTCCCCCCCCCCCCTTTTGTTCATATTCTTCTGTGCTTGCAAATCTGACACACCTTTTTGAACAATAGGTTGCATAGATGAGTTTTGGTCTGTGCCATTTGTAATACTTCATATTCTCTTTTAGTATTCAGGTTGGCTTTGGCTCTGTGCTGTTTTAAGTGCAAAATGTTTGTTTTTTCATTGAAGTTTCCCAAGTGTTGTGTTTAAAATAAACAAGAGGAGCATGGCAGGTTTAAAAGTGAACTCTTTGCAATCAGTAGCAGTTTTGTTTCTAAGTTCAGTGGCCTGATTGTTAAATGAGAAGATGAGACATTCTGCATAATGTAGAAGTAATTTGCAATGTTCACAGGGCAATCTTGTTTTCTTTTCGGGTTTCCAGTACAATTGTATTGTACCACATGATGACATGGGGTTTGGCCATCCTGCTGTGTGTGGAAGGAATTGCCATGCTGTACTATCCTTCAGTTTCTAAGTAAGTAAATATATATGCCTAGCTTTTAACTTTTGTGATCAGCCTCACATCTGTGTTCATACACTGTACATTTACTCCCTCCTTCCAGAACATTTTTCTCCAGCCAGGCCTTCAGAAATTAAGTACCTTTTAAAAAGTAAACTGTTGTTAATATTTTTAATCAAATATTTTACAGCATTTTTATTTTAATATCATTAATATTTATAATGAAGTTAATAATATATTAATGTTCATCATGCTGTTGTGTTTTAATTTTCTATCATTTTTAACAGTATCGTAAGCTACCTTGGGTTCGAATTCTGGAGAAAGGTGGTATATAAATGCAGTAAATAAATAGATATTCCATAATTTATTGTACTGTATTAGATTACTGTTTTCAGTCACATATCTGTAATGTTCTTTAGCTCTCCCGGACAGAAGTTGGGAAGACAGCTTATTCGTTTCCTAGCAAAGTATGATAAAGACAGTGGCTGAATTCCTGTTGCCGTTTTATGCCTATAGAGGGCGAACAGTGTAATATTCACTTGCTTGTAGCTGGTAGTTACTGAGGTGCCCCTGCAAATTAGGAGTGATGCCCCCACTGTCTTGGCACATGCTCAAGAATCCTAGAGGGGACACAGGTTAACTGCTGTCTGGATGGGAGTGAATGTTACCCTATTTGCCTTCCATGTGCATAAAAAAGCAACAGGATTTCAGCCATTAATTTTTCAAGTAGTTCATTTTTATCTTTATTAGATTATTGTTTAGTTTTGTATACCGTAGGACCCCCATATCTGCAGGGGATTGGTTTCAAGCCTCCCTCGCAGATACTGAAAAGTGTGGATAATAGCAAACCCTATAATCTGTTGGACCCAGGGCTCTCCCTGTATCTGTAAGGACAATAATCAAGGGTGGCTGGCAACTCCGAGGCTCAGAAGGTAGAGGGAATTGCCTCAAGCTGGCGAGAGACATGGCGAAATGGCAGCCAATTACCTATAAAGCGTAGTGTCTGGTTCCCTCTAGTGGCCAGTTCTTTTAATTACATTGTGTAAACAGGTATTTCTGGGTTTTAAACTTTCAATATTTTTAACATTTTCAGACTGCAGAAAAGTGATACTATTGTTGCTGATATGGGGGTCCTACTGCTAGATAGCTTAAGAGTTTAGGCATCTGACTGCGGAGCCAGAGGTTGAGAGTTCAGTTCCCAAATGTGCTTCCTTGACGGGCTAGACTGAATGATCAATAGGGTCCTTTCCAGCTCTGCAGTTCTCAGATTAATAGACAACTGTTGGAAAATGTATTTCTGCTTCTTTACTCACACTCTAGTTTAACATGGTTTAATGTGATACTCTAGAGATCCATGTCTTATAGGGGTGCTACCACATGGTTGCTCTAACAGCACATATAATTGAAATTGGGGTAGCTGCAGATAAACCACTCATCTAGAAATTAATGTAATGGAGGTGTGTGTGTGCTCCTAGCCAGGCTATAGGCCGATCGGTTATGCTGGATGTTGTCAGAATGAGTGCGGACTGTTTCATGTATGAACAGCGCTCTAAAGAGTGTTAAACAGCATTCTTTGTTACCCTTTTCTTGTTTTAGCTGTGAAAATGGTTTGGAGCATGCAGTTCCTCATTATGTCACTACGTACGCCCCACTAGCACTTGTTTTGATCGCCAACCCAATCCTTTTCGGCAGGACAGTTACTGCTGGTAAGATTCCAAGATGTTGGCTGAATGTTGTCCATATTAGAAAAAGAAATCATAGCAACAGAGCATTCCTAACTTATTGGCAAATAGGAAAGGAGAGATCTGAATCAAAACATCTGCCCGATCAAAGCATCTGCTGGCTTGCTGATGGGCAGAGGTTGGTAGAGAATATTTATTTATTTATTTGAGTCCTTGCCAGCTTTCATTCCCAGAAGATCTAATGTATATTTAGCCAACACTAGAAATGAGGTTGGCCCGTGCCCAGTTCAAGGGAATGTCCTATACATCCTTTGTTTCCACCAGTGTGGATTTGTAATGTTCCAGTTCTACTGCTGGCACATCCCTGTTGTTGTTAAATGCCTTCAAGTCAGAACTAACTTATAGTGACCTAATAGGGTTTTCAAAGTAAGGGGGGGGTATTTAAGTATTAAGGAGTTGTTTTTACCAGCCCCTCCCCCCCAACTTTCCATGGCAGAGCCAGGGAATTGAACCCAGGTCTCCTGAGTCCTACTTCATTAATCTGTCCACTGCACCACACTGGCTAACTGGAGCATCTTTAGCAGTGCAGACATAGCAGCCGACTTTTCCAGTGTTGGTCCAGGTGCATGTATCTGAAAGGTTATAGATAAGTGGGAAGAGAAAAAGGCTGGGACTTTGTGAATCCAAGGTTTTTCATCTGAGAAGAGTCCCAGCTCAGAGGAGTTCTAGAGCTTCATATACTAGGCTGGGATGTGGATGTGAAAACTGGGCTTGTGGTGTGTGCATGAACGTGATAGAAATGCTGAACGGAGAGGATCTGGGATTTGCCTTTCTTGCTGTCCTCCCAATTCCTGTGCTTATCTGATCGCTAATGAAGGCCATCTAAATATATCTACTTTTCAGTGGCATCCTTACTGAAAGGAAGGCAAGGGATCTACACAGAGAATGAAAGACGTCTGGGGACAGAGATCAAAGTTCGCTTTTTCAAAATTATGTTGGTGGTTGTTATTTGGTAAGAAAGAATTTTCCACCTTAGAAGAATACATTCTTAGGTTGATCTTTCACAGGAGAATCCATCAGTTCCTCACTGGAAAACAAATTAATGTCTAGATGTTGCAGTGAAACGTGGACCCAGCGACGTGTGTGCTTTCCTTTGGCTGCTGCTTAAAATGATCTCTCTTGTCTTGCCTATAGTAATGGTCCTTTCTTCACCTAGCATGACGCAACATAGTAGAAATACAAAGGACCAAAGCAACTGACAATCCTACAGAAGACTGGAATATGGAAGTTTCAGTTTTTGATTGATTTTCTTTGCTTTAAGATGAGGAAAGGGATTCTTAGACAAGACCTTGTGCTTGCATTCATATTCTTTTATGCTGTTCACTGTGAAATTTAGAATGAAAGAAAAACTACTTGTTTACAGGAAGCTAGTTTTCTCTGAAAATATTGGACATATATAAACTAGTCCATCTCTTCCTGCTCGTATCCCTGTTACAGCTGGTCGTCAAACATCATCAATGAGGGCCTTCTGTTCTACCTGGAAATGCAACCGGATATCAATGGAAGCCTCTTGAAAAATGTCCGAAATGCTGCACTGATCACATGGATTATAATGGTAAGTGCATCCTTCATCTGATGTAATGAAACAACCACCAGAAAGGAGGAGGCAATAGAGGCTGTGAAAACAGAGCTACCACATTTCATTTGATTGCTTGATTATTATTTTTTAAGTTTAGTAGACTGAAAAGTACCTCTGCTTAATTGGGTACGTTATTTTTCTTTAAGGAACAAGAGATACTTATAATAAGAACTACAGATGATAAGGACGAGAGGCGTGTAGCAGATTTGTATGTTTGGGCTACAATTGGTGGAATTCTGGGAGTTGTAGTCCAAAACAAATTTGTGCACCTCTAAGCAAGGACCATATTAAGAGGCCTTTGGGTTTTCCTCTCTCAAAAGGTGGGCAACCTAACATGCAAAAGATGAGTTTTGGACAAGGGTGGTTGTTAAACATGGGTTGTTAAACTACAACCCCTTTCAACTCTCACCATTACTTGGTTTGAGTGGTGGGAACTGCAGGTCAGCAGCATTTGAAATCCAGCAAAGGCCTCCAAGACCGGCCTGTTCTGTAGCTCCGCTATACCTGCTTTAGATGACACCTGCTTCATCTAAACACAAAGGAAGAGGCTTCTTACTTCAGACCTGTCTCTTTTCTTAAAATCAATGTGGACATTTAAGTAGATTGATTGACTAACTTGTGGAGGATCAGTGGACCAGATTTCTAAACGATAGCAGTAATGAGAAATATCAGGCCAAGATAAAGATAAAGCGTTGTCAGGAAGATGGTGGAGACAGTTCTCCAAAGGCACGAGGGGGAGAGGAGAAATCTCCAGGGAGTCTTGTGAGAAGAGGAGAGATGAATGCGGTGAGAGCACAGAATGCCGAAATGGAAAGCTTTGAGGTGCAGATAAGTCACTTGAAATAGCTAGTGTTTGACATGCTGGTGGTGAACTTCCAGCCTCTATAGTAGAAGTAGCTGCCAAGAAGAAGAAAAAAGGACATGCTTTAAATTGCTTATGTGGGTTTATCAATGCGGTCTTATTGACATTTAATTTATCATTATATGCCCTTGCGGAAATGGAACCAAATTGGGTTCCTCCTCCTCCTCACAACCCTCTGCCACGTTTCCCTGTGGTTTTAGCATTTCTGTCTCCCGAGCTGGAGTGACTGTCATCCTTATCAGGCCTACCACAGCTTTCCCTGTCAGTTGTTTCCTCCTCCTCCTCCTCCTCCTATCTCTCATTCCTGCCCCACACAATAGACCTTTCATTACTTTTCCCTTCTCCACAGCCTATCTGCTCTTAGAGTGCTTTATGTCACTCATTTCCTTTTATTGTTGCGGACTATCTCTACTCTGCAGGCATCTGCCTTTTGTTGCTGGTTGTTTTGTTGGGTCCCACGGTCTTGCATCTTTTTTTGCTTCTCTTCTTCCCCAGAACATGGTGATGTAAAGCTACTTAAAATCCCTTGACCACTCTTACACTACATCGCTGTAAATCTCTACTCGGAAGAGAGCACCTGAGTTTATGGTGGTGATTTCCATATATGGTAGTAAAACAGTCTAACCTGCTTAATCCAGAAATAGGGGGAGCCGTTGGTCCTTCAGATGTTCTAATCTAGAGCACAACTTGCATGATCTCCTACATTGGGCAAGCCAAGTCCTAGGGACCGAAACATCTGGAAGGCTAAAGGTCTGCTTTAATCCTTTAGTTCTGTCTTCCTGCTACCATGCAGGAGAAACACTGAAGGATAACAAAATGTATATAATGTTTGATTCTTTTGCGAGTGGCATGGGGTGAAGTAGCTATACATTTCTCATGATAACCTTCTCCTTTGGACGTAACATTGAGATTGGCGCAGGATTGTTTTTTGTGCTGACTCCACCTGTGAAAAAGTGGGACCAACACTTCATGATTTCAGCAACCAGTCTTTGGAATTCATGCTGCAGGAGATTCATAGCGTCCTCGTCATGAATGATATTACATCACTATTATTTGAAAATGTTTTGTGTTCCTGAGTCTTGAAGACCGCTGGTTGTATTTTTCCTGGTTTTCTTATGATGCCTACCCCGCGGCTGTCTCTTCAGTTTTACTTTCATTAACTCCTTTTATGTGAACATGTAATTAATCATATAATTATTCTTTTAAGGAAATATGGTTATTCACTGCCCAGATCCACAGTGGATTCATGGTCATGTTGATATCTTCTACACTCTTCTGTGAGAGAATGTCTTCTTCTCTTTTTTTTTTTTTTTATGACAATTAGGGAGTACTCAATCCAATGCAAGGCTTCCTTTTTACACTGGCTTTTTATGGATGGACTGGCTGGAAAATAGACCTGCAGTGGCGGAAAAGTGAAATACCATGGGAATCCATATCCACCTCAACAGCGGCTGACAATGCTTATGGCTTGCCAGGAGAAAACTCAGTGAATTTCCATAACTTAAAGAAAACAGCAGTAGCACCAAACCATCAGACGGACGAAGCTTTAAGCATGTTGTCTGAAGGTAACCTCGGCAGTGATGAGAGGCTGACTAGGAACTCTCCAGTTTACCAGGGCTGGTAAATCTCAGGGCTTGTTCACACATGCGTGTTCTTTCATTTGAAGAACTGCATGTGTGAATGGGCCAACGCTGACATAAAAGCTCTGGCGGTGGGGGTCTGTTGAATTAAAACATTGTCTCTTCATTATGCTGCCTTTAGCAAGAAGGGATGTATGTGAAGTGTGATCTAGGATGTAAAAGAAAACACATCCCTTTCTATTCTTTTCGTTTATTAGTAATTCTAGCAGGTAAATAACTTTTTTGGGGGACTCTTTTCCACTCAACCTGCCCTCATCATACCCTTTCTAGAAAGGAAAAAAAAGTACAAATAATGTGTGAGAGCAAAAAGTGATAAAGAACTCGGAGTAAAGTGTGTAGGAGTGTTGTTAGAGAATGCTGCTGTGATGCACATAATTTAATGGTTTCGGTAACTTTTTAAAAATAGACCTTGTATAAATATGTCCTATAACTTGTATTGTCCAGTAGAACATAATGTGTTTAATAAACATATTATGAAATCTTCTAACACTAGTAGATTTCCTGGTGAATTAGAAAAAAAATCCCTAAGCATGGCGCTGCTGTGTTTCACTGCAAATAGCCAGGGAATTCCAGTTGTGTGGCCTTCTCCTCTTAGCATGTCAAAAGAGCTTACTTGCTTGTTTATTGTTTTTGCTACATGGACAGATCTTCTGTATTAAGTTATTCTTTTCTGCTCCTTGCTTGCTGTAAGCAACACACTTTGTCTGAGGCATGCCTTTTTTGCATGGAGATATGCATGTGAAAAAAGTGTATGACATTGATGCAAGAGGTAGTGATGGTTGTAATAGCAAGGAATGGTATTTATGAAGGCTTATACAGCTCCATAGAAGATAGCCATAGCAGCCAGAAAAGAAACATCCAGTGGTCCATACAAAATACTTTGTTCTGACTTCCAGTCACTGGGAACAAAGAGAGGGTAATGCACGTGCCCTTCTTCTAAACATCCCAGCCAGCTCTTCACAACAGAAAGGAGACTGGGGTCAGGGGCGAGGGAGGTATTTGGCTTTCCAGATGTTTGGGATTTTGACTTCTGCAAGCCCTCGGGAGCATGGCCAATAATAAGGAATAGTGAGAATTTTAGTCCAAAATATCCAGAGGGTTAAATGTTCCTCACCACTGGAGTAGGTCTTTGATATGATATATAAAGCATTGTTTATATTACTTTGGAATTGGTCACTTATAAGAATCTCCCCAAGAGACTCAGGAGCTGAGGTCAGCTTCAGTCTGGGGGTATTACAAGACTCCAACCACAAACGTGTTAAAGGTAAGTTGGTGAATCACATTCGCCATTTTAACCAGTAATTGGGGTTGGTGGAGCTTATTTATTAGTTACACATATATCCCATTTTACTTTCACTGAGCTCAAGGCAGCATTCATGGTTCTCCTCCTTCACATATTATTCTCACAACAATCCTTTTTTTTTAATGTCTCCATCCTCTCAGCTAAAAATAAATATAGATTCAGAATGGCTGTTGCTGTGACAAGGGTTGAAAGTAGGAGGCCCTCAAGGTCCCTTCTAGGCAATAATAATATGGATTGTTATCTTCAGCTACATTTCCTCCATGGGTCCTCCATCAAAACAGCAAAAAGCTGGGGCTTGAGTCCAGCGGACTCCATTGAGACACATCCACCTCCAAGGCAGTGCTGAACTTGGAACTAACTGTACCGTAGAATACCATACCGTATTTATGTCCCCTAACTAATGGTTCTGTTGGCAGCATGATCCTTAGCAGGTGCAGGTTCCTGGCGTTCATGAATACAGAAACCCCTCAGTGTGGGATGTTAAACAAAAAGAGGTTGAGCTGACTGAATTCTTTATACAGTTGCTCTGCAAAATTGTGCCTCTTGTGTTTATGGCTGGGCGGGAAAGCTGGTGTGAGAGGCAACATTCTGTGAAAGAACAATGTAAAAAGAATTAGCCCTGAAAGAGGACTCTGTGCCAAAAAACCTCAACAGTACCTTGTTTCAGTAGACCCTTCCTCAGCACCTGCTCAGTTTCCCTTTTGTCTCATTTCCTTCTTTGTTTCACACCAAAGTAAGTGGAAGACACAGAATTGTAAAAATTCAGAGTGTCCATTGCAACTTAGATTCTTTCTTTCTTTTAAATCATATGCATCCTACCCTTCTTCCAAGAGTTTGGAGAAATGTACATGGTGCTCATCCTCCAGAGTAAGCAGAATGTTGGGCATTGGGCAGTTTTAAAAAATGTAATAGACAGATTAGTGAGTGGCCCAGGTTTTCAGTTCCATGCAAGGGTAACTCCAAGAGGGTTGCAAAAACTCCCCTTCCCACTATCCCAGCCTTCAATCTTACTGTGTTCAAGTCCAGCAAGATTTGATCTTTGCTGCTGTGATAATGCTCTTTATCATGCCTTTACTCCCTAAACTAATTGTTCCAGGTGTCACGGCTGAATAGAAATCTGAAGCAAGATAGCCACAGTTAAAGCCAACCACCCGGTTCCTGATAACTTAATTAGGTTCTCATTTGAACCAGGAACTCAACCCAGGAACCTGTATCTAAAGGGAGGTCTTAGTGCTGAGTCATGAGATATAATAACAAAAGGGTGACTTCTCTTCACCACTGATTCCCCACTGATACCTGATATAGATGCTCTTTCTCCTCGACAAATATATCAAGGTTATCCAGGGTGCTATAGTGCTTAGTGCTGAATTGGATCCTAGGTGATTTAGTTCCTTGTTCCTGCAGAGTCATGGAAGTTATTGGATGATTTTGGACCAGTTAACTTAGTGTGCTGTACTTCAGCAGCGGTGTGAGGATAAAATGGGGATGGGAAAAGCCATGAGCACCAGCTTGAGCTCTATGGATGAAAGTTGCGATAGACTGGATGAATAAGGAAGCTTTTGTGTAGGTGATCCTAAATATTTTGGATGTTAAATACCTACATGTATAATAATAATAATAACCTATCAAGCCAATTCTGACCCCAGCAAGGCTTTCCCAGGTATAAAATACTCCGAAGTGGTTTGCCCATCTCTTCTTCTAGGGTCATTCTGGGCCTGTACAAGTTCCCCAAAGCTATCTAGCCTGGCTCTTGTCCTGGAAGGCACAGTGAGGAATCTAAACTCCCAGCCCCTAAATTTGCAGCCTCGTACCCCAACCCACTGGGTTGTCCATCCTTGCTAAAACCTATTGTCTCATCTTCCCTTTCTCACATTAGTTGCAAGAGGAAATTAAGTGTTCAACAGTACTGAATGCCTGCTTAGTTGAAATACACAACCTTATGCCAAGCATCTAATGTCCTCTTCCAGTTAACATTTGCCTAAATGTTCTGTAGATTTTGAATTGACTTTCCCTTTAGGTGCTTAAAATTAAATGTTTTGAACTTGTTTGGGTCAGGATCATGCTACTGGACATATCCTCTTTCTTATCTACCAGTTCAAACTTTCACTGAGTTGGGTATCTTCCAGATGGGGGTGAAGGCATGCTTGCATGCACCAGTTGCAACAAGTTTGATTCCTTCTGTTTCAGAAAGAAGAGTGTCACCCTAAACATACGCACTTATCTAACCATCTGTTCTTCAACATACAGGAAACATTCACTCCTGGTCTGCTACCTGATCTGTGTTTGTGTGACTTAGAATAGACAACACAGAATACAAAGACACACGGCCTGTTGCAGATGCCAGATTCAATCCCTGGCATTTTAAATTAAAAGAAAAAGACTTAGCAAGGCAGGGGGGCAGGGAGGACCCTGCCTGAGCATGGAGACACTTTTGACATCCGAGCAGCCGATATTGGACATAACCAGCCCTACTGCTAGGCAGAGTGAGCTGGCTGCCTCGGGCGACGGATTTTGAGTAAAAGGAGCAGAAAATAGTGAATTTCTGGATTTGTTGTCTGGGTATTTTTATTGGCAAGGATGGGAAGCAGCGTTTGTGGGACTTTCTGCCTCCTGTGCCAACATAACGTGGCTGGCTTTGAGTTCTATAATTTTTTGGGGGGTGGGGGGATGGCTTCGGCATGTCTTTCCATTAATAAGGCAAATGACTGGATGCTGTATAAGAGAAAGTCTTGTATATGGATCTGCTAAGCGTCCTTTTGTACTGCAATCATTATTAAGTATACAAGGTTAAAAAAATAAAATTAGGTACATTTAAGCAATTAAGATGTGGGGAAGAAGGGGTTAAATCACTCCCCCCCCCCCCCACACACAAAAGGAACTCCACTATTCTAAATGGATAGTTCTGCTTCCTCTAACAGTATCATAACAGCTTTGCAGGCAAGACTGTTTACATAGGCAAAGGTTTGGCCTTGTGGGTCAGACTTTCAAATGAATCCTTGAGCAGGAACCGTCAGGCCCACTGGGATACTTAGCAACCAACGGAGCAGTGTGAATCTTGAGATTTAAACAGGCAGAAAAATCTGATGGACCCCACCATGAAACCTAACAAAGGCAGCTGGCCTTTTGATCCCACTGTTGTTTCCTTTCCAAGTTTTGCCAGGAGCATCAGGCCACAGGCTTATGCCTGCAAGTTATCTTCCTAACCCTAGTTGTTACCCTGGTACCAAGTAGCCTGGGCTTACAAGGGGCATTTTAAGGTGACTTGGCCAAATCGTGAGACCACAGCACTAGCTATAAAATTCTATCAGATACCACCTACAGTACGTCCAATTAGTAATTTGGATTTAGCTCCTCTAAGCAAAATAAGTCACCCCCTACCCTATTCTATATCATAAAATAGCATCTACTGATCACTTAACGGGAGTTGCATTCAAAACTGCTATGTTTATTTAGTAGAGAAAATGATGAGATTTCAACTTTTCAGTTACCAGTGTGGCGAAGTAAATGTTAACACACCAGCTGGCTGCAATATCTGTGATATAGATGTTTTGGCATTAAAAATTAAAACAAAACCCTTCTTATGCACAAGAGTGCTACTAATTACTGCATTTTCTGTGAACGTGCAAGTCTTAATCCTGGATCAGGTTTTAATTAATATTTGTTTTAGTGTATCTTTGCTGAAGCAAACCTTTCTCTGGACTTACCTGCTTCTTCCTTTAGCTTATAAGGGACTGCACAGGCCCTAACATCTGCAAGGAGGAGTGTAATGTAGTGGTTAGATTTGGTTAGACCTGAGTTCAAATCCTCACTTGGCCATGCAACATACTGGGTGACCATGGGCCAGTCGCAGTGTCTCGGCCTGACCTACTCACAGATGTGTTGTAAGGATAAAGGAGGGGAGTTTTGTGTGCTGCTTTGAGCTCAGTAGAGAAAAGGATATAAATGCAACAACAATAAAATACTATGTATGTCATAAGACACTGATTTTAAGCCACAAAGTCTTTTGATGAAACGTGTGTGTAAAAGAAGCCTATGTGGTAAAAAGTTAATGACAAACTCTGGACGGTTCACTTTCCACTTCAAAATAATAAAGATTTTAAAATAAAAAAATTAATTGGTGAAACAGATCAGTTTTCCCCATCCAATCTCTTCCTCTCGCTCAGAATGTAATGAGAGACCTCTTTTCTTTGTTTTGCTAGGTTCTGATGCTAGCACAATTGAAATCCACATCTCAAGTGGAGTCCATGAATTAGATGGTAACGATGCTGATGTTGAATAATTGAAACAGTGAGGACCTGGAGACCCCCAAAATTCTATCATGGCATGGCTCGTTTGTCTTCCTTCTTTGAAATTTGGGTTTTCCCACCATTTTTCCTGTGTCATTCTACCTACAAGGCTAAACACTTCTCGTCAGCTTTCCAGTCCTCAGACTGTGCAAACCCACTTTTTGAATAGATGTACAATACATACCCTGAACATGGATTCAGGCCATGATCAGATTTAGAAGCAAATGTTAAAATGCTATATTCATTCTAAATCATTGCCACGTTGTATGATATTTTGGTCACTAAATCTGAGGTGGTTCTTCTTGCTCCTTTGTATCCTTGTGATAAGTTGTCTGGGGATCATGGGAATTGTAGTCTATTATATCTGGAAGGCACCCCAATGGGAAGCATGTTCTCAATCATTGATTTCTGTTTTGCTGGGCTTGGCATCTTGTTTTGCTGAAGACTTCATTGTGCTTCAAGGATCCTGAAAACTATGCTAGGCAGAAAGTTAAGATTATAGGAAGTCCACCCAAACATGACAGGTCAAAGTGCTGTCTTGCCGACATGTCTTTATCTCATTTTCATACTTTCTTTGATACTCATTTTATTTAGAAAAAAAACCATGCACATTGTTTGATGATGGCCAAATCAAGAGATGACCTGCTGATCAAGTATTTTCTGGGCTAGAAATATGGCTCAGTCTCCAATTGCAACATACAACTATTAAATCTGACAGTGGATGCAAACTTTGGGAACCTTCGAAATCTCAAGTAACAAAATCACTTCCAGTTTCTAACCTTTGACAGGGCAGTTCAAATCTTGATCTCCAAATGCACTGATGGTAGAGCTTCGGATATGTTGAGAACTACAGATGGGTTCATGATGGCATGATAGGAAAAACAATGTTTTCATTCTTCCTTCCCTGGCTTTTACTGTCCTTTCATACCGAAACCAATGGGAGAGAATTAATCACCGGCCCCATGTTGTAGGTCTGGGGGCCAAGACAGTTAGGGATCCTTTGGACACACAGTGACCCTATATTCTCCTGCTCTCTGATGCTAGACTTCCAGTGTCACAGGAAGATCAGCCACGGGTGCTTCTGGAGCCCATGGGAGGGGAATTCTGAGGTTATATGGCCCCTGCCAAGGATGAACCTATCTCAGCCGCCTTGGTAGGGAAGAGTCATTATATCTGTGGCCCTTTGGGATTCCCTCCCAGGAAACAGAACTGTTTTGTTAGTCTATTTGTCAGTTTTGAAATGGGGTAGGTAATGCCTGATGAAATCATAGAGGATTTTTTAACTTCCGTTACCCCTTCCTATAAGTTTTCTCAACTTCCTGTAAGTTTTCTTACAAGTTCCTATAAGTTTTCTAAATCTGGAGAATTTACACAGGATTCACACTGTCCTGACTAACACAAAAAGCCAAAGAATGCAAGAAAACACAGTGCACCCAGAGAAAGGGTGCTGTTAATAACGCAGAAAAAATGAGAATCAACGCACACAGGGTTTTCTAATATCAAAATATAGCAATTTATTCAAGACACTGAATATGATCTGTTGATTCTCTCCTTGAAACAAATTAACTACAACACACATGGTGATTTGTTGAAAGAGAGAAAGTGTGTGTGTGTGTCTGTGTTTGAGAGGAGAAGGGTGTATAGACAAAACGGGTCAGGGGGAGATGTTCAACAGAACCTAGGAAATGCTGAAATGAGAACCGCACCTGGCTTCATGTCTGACACAGACAATAAAACTTCAGAAGCCAGAATTCAGACTATGAGTGAGTGGCTGAAAGAACAATTCTGCAGTTGACAAAGAACCACGTTTTTAGAAGGCAAAAAAAAGAAAAGACAAGAAAGAAAGAGAACAAAAGCAGAAACCCAAAGAAACAAAAACGACCCTTACATGTAACAAAGTGCACTTCACTTGGCTCTAAAGTTAGCTAGTTTGTTTTAAAGATAAAAATAAAAATGCAATTTCTTAAATGTATCGGGGAGTAGTCCTTGTTGAGCCCTGGAAATTAAGGGACCCAATGTTAAAGAGGTGGTATCTTCCTCATATAGAAAGCTTGCCAATCTATTCAGAGTGCTGAGTGTTTCAGGGAGAGGTAAATCCAGACATGATAAATGAAATACTTGAGAACTGGGTTTTGGATTAAAAAGGAATATTAAGAATGATTAAAAAAAATTACAGCAACTGTTTGTTGGCTTGAACCAATATGAAATCTGATATTTAAATCAATAATAAAAATCTGTTCTTAATAACTTTTATAAGACAACTCTAAGCATGTCTATGGGGGAGTATGCACGTCAGAAATAAGTCACACAGAGTTGCCCATTCTGAATACAAAGGCAGAATCATGCCTTGTCCCGGTGGAGAACTAGTTTTGTGAGAAAAATATGATGGGTATGTTTACATATTAGTAGTTATACATATGAATTGGAAAAGCTATTTTTTAGAACTCTTAAATCTCTGGAAAAATATGATTATACTTAGCATCACTAAGATCTGCCAATGAAGTTAAGTTGTAAAAGCATTTTTTCCCTGCAGCGATAGTTTTTCTTTGTAAAAGAAGCAACACCCTGAAATGTATTTAGGAAATTGCCTTTTATGTGGAAGAGTTAAAAAAAGATACTGCATCTTCAATTTGTATTAGGATCCATCCAAATTGTTCTTTTGAATGACTAACACAATCCAATCTACATCTGGTAGAGATTTTAACCTTCTAAAATTGTCATTAACATAAAAATACTACTATTTTTTTTTCTTTCCAAAAATACACTGGGTTCTTTCTTTTTTTAAAAAGTCATCTTTCTCCTGTAAAAAGCTTTCCCGGCACTGCATTCTTACATAAAGCACTTATTACACCATTTGTTGAAAGTGCCCTTGAGACGCTAAGATTTGAAGCATGGAAGTATCTAAAATGAAGAAAACTGAGAGAGAAGAGGAGAAAGAATGGTGGGCAAGGGGGAAGGGAGGGGGGAGAGGACCAGTCTCTTTCAGTCTTCCATTATGCCCATGTGGCTGCATTGACTACGGGCATCAAAAGCCACAGCAAAGCAAAACAAACATACAGAAAAGGGGAGAGAAGGAGGGCAATGAAAATAAAGAGATTCAGTTCAAACCTATGCCTGTGATCCTCAAGGTTATAATATTCCAGCTGATTAAAAAAAACAACAACCACTGAACAAATAAAAGTAGTCTAGAAAATAGAAAGTGTTGTGATTACAAAGTTGTAGGTGTGATCAGTACAAACTGGTCTTTGAACGTCCTTTGGGAGAGCAACTGTAGTGTCCAGATTGGAAGGGAAAAAATACAACACCATATGGAGAAGGATTATTTTTCCCATTTTGGTTTAGCAAAGCATTTTGCTTTATAGGATTTTTTTTCAATTATTATTATTATTTTTGGCACAGCTTTTCCTCTTCTCTTCTGCAGCCATCAGAACGAGTTCCCAGAGACCCAAACCAAACACTGCAGGGCTTTAAGCTGGTGCTGGACTCCCGCTTGCTTCTGAAGGCTGAAGGGTCCAGGTGGAAACTGTCCCCACCCCTCCCCCAAATGATTGTGTTTTTGACTCCTTGGTGAAGGTTATGGACAAAACATCACAGGCTACTATTGCCTGGTAGAGTTGCCTTTGTTGTACACTCTGTTGTTGGTTGGTTGGTTTTTTTTGTTTCCATTTCTGTATGTTTCCCCCAATACTTGCAGTTTTAGAGATGTTAAAATAGTTCTGAAGAGTGCTTCTACCCACACATTCAATGCTGGTCCATTTCCAATTTTGTCTAAAAATAATTACTTTCGCAGGTCTAAAACACAAACCTGGAAGGCAGAGAATGAGAGGAAAGTAAGTAGGTGATGAGAGAAGCAGGTAGCAAACATATAAACAAAATAGTCCAGTCAGAACTACAGGGAAGAATTCTACCACCCATGATCAGAACATACAGTAGAACAGTGGTTCCCATCCTTGGGTCCCCTATGTTTTTGGACTACAACTCCCAGAAATCCTGGCCAGCACAGCTGGTGGTGAAGGCTTCTGGTGTTTTATAGTCCAAGAACATCTGGGGACCCAAGGCTGGGAACCACTGCAGTAGAAGATCCTGCACAAGGCAAAAGTCTCATAGTCATGGGATGCAATCACCCAGTTACAGATCTTGATGTGCGACCAGAGCAAAGATAGGCTGCACATCAATAGGTCATGTGTGACCTACGTAGGCACTCCACACATACCCATATAAGCTCATTAAATAGTTATTCCATTTCTGAAAGAGAGACATAAGATTATTCACAATCAAGTCTGTGTGTGTAAAAGCCTACAAACACGTGTGAGGAGGATTGCCCAGTGCGTGATGACTTAATGAGGTCTAATGTCCATTGGATCATGCAAAAAAGTAACAGTGGTCTGAAACACCATAGCTTCTGCCATCTGTCATTAAACATAATTGAGCTTATCCCTAAGGCTAAGCTTCTATAGTAATGAATACTTCATTGATCCATGAAAAGATCTCAGTTACAGAGAAGTCTGCCAGAAGTTACAAAAGACTGGATTCAGTGGAAGATTTGTACATATCCAACTTGGCTTCCAGCTGCTCCGTCCAGTGGGGCTTTCTTCTACAAAATACATCCCACATTCTATGTATGCCCTTTCTTTTCCAACATTTGTGCTGACCAAATATGTCAGTAGAAGATGCATATGGAAAAGTCAGAGAGGGAGCCAAAGTTTTGGGCCAGGGTACCAAGAGTACAGGGATTCATAAAGGAGAAAAAAAAAAGATGGCCTAGTTTGTCTAGGATTCTTTCATCTGGGAAGGGATTACATTTTCTGAGTTCCCTTTGATCTGTCATCTCAAATACAGTGAGTTATTCGAAAGGAGATTACGGAAAGCCCTAGGCTTGGGAAGGCAATATCCCCACCCCTCGCTAAGGTGTTATATTTGAATGCTATTTATACCAGGAAGGTGATGGCTGAAATCTTGCTGCATAACTTTTCCCTATGGAAGGGTGATGACATCACCAGCAAGAGGCCATTTTTGGTGACTGAAGATTTCCTACTTCTGTCCTGCAGCTTTTCTGACTCCCATGTAATCCCTTTCATCAGGTGGATACAAATAGGAAGTGTTAAATTACTGAAAATTGTTCCCTGCAGGTGATGTCATCACCCTTCCATAGGTGTAAGTTGCACAACAGGATTTCAGTTAAAGTTGGGGTGTTTTTTGTTGTTGTAAATCTGCTTTTTCCAATTTGCAAGAAATGATTCTAGCGATTTTTGCCCTTTGTCCTTTGTTAGGCTGACTGGAAAACTGAAATACAGAGAAAAATCTGGGCATGAGATACGTCTTTATTAGAGTAGCCCAACCCAGCACAGATAGTGTGAGGGATGAATAGACACCCAAATTACGTTTAGCACATTTGAGAAGTGAATTCTGGGAGTTAATGCAATTTGTTGCTTTCTCTGTTTCTATATATTTAAAGCTGAAGTGATAAGACAAGCTAGACATTTTCCGCCATCTTTCCCCCCCCCCCTGTAGTGACAGTAGAGAGATTAAACACAGAAGGCTGGATGTAGAGTAGACTTGAGCCCTGCGTGTTTCCTGAAGTACTGAAGTGTATTTCCTAACACTAACATGACTGCATCAAAATCTGTTAAGGACTGAATGTAACAATGACAACTAAAAACACATCTGTAGAAACGTACCGATCCATCTGATGCACTGGCTCCCACTTTGTCTCCTCTAGCATTCCAGCAGACTTCAAATATTCCTCCAGTGCCTCTGTAGCTATGTACTAGAGTTCCACTCTGAAAACAGACAGATAATCAATCCATCATGAAGAGGTCAAATGGTCTGATTATTCTGGTTTTCTTAATGTGGGTATTTTTAAAACACGCACAAATAATGCTTGGGTCAGTTTTGACCTGCTGCCTATGAAGACATGGCCAGGTTACTTGCAGCTTTGAAGAGTGCTACACAATGACATAGCCTCAGCAGCTGGGTGTCCTACTTCTCCTGGTCCTGCCATAATGTGATGGTTAGTAAGCCAAGGACAAACCAGGGTTCTTTGTTTTGGAGGTAAAAGGAAACTCAGGTTTAAGAAGAGTATAATGGCTAGACTGTTGTACATTAGGACCCCCATTTCTGCTGGATCAAGGTTCGTTGATTCACTTATCCACGGTCTGTTAATATTAAAAATATTAAATGAAAATACCAACAAATATAGATTTTCAAGATCTAATTATCAGACTGGCCACTAGAAGGAAACCAAACACTCTGTTATATAGGGAAGCCACCACCATTTTGCATAGTCTCCCAGCAGCTTGAGTCAGCTTTCTTCCAAAGCGTGTTGCTGTTGTAAAGCTCAGAGCTGGATTGGCTGGTGAAGAAGGAAGAGGGGCACTAACTTAAGCTAAACTGCCCCCTTAGAGAGGTTTCCCACCTCCTGTCCTTCCTGCCTTCCTGCCAGCTCCTTTCTCAATATTTCTGGGCAGAAGTGGATTGTTAATTGTCTTCAAAGAAGAAAATCTGCAGAGCCATTCAGACTGTGTGCGGGTGTGTGAAAGAAAGATACAAAGTTGGTCGTCTTCAGCATACTGAGGAACAAGAAAAGATTTCAACTTGGCTCTTATTCATAGAGGCCCCATTGAGATAAAAATGACAGCTACAAGGAAGTCTTGGGTCCAACAGACTGTGTTAGCTATAATCCGCACTTTTCAGTATCCATGGGGGGAGGGCTTGGAACTGATCCCCCATGGATATGGGGGTCCTACTGTACTAAGATTTGAGAATCTGAGTTTAAATCCTTGATTGTGCACAAAACTCAGTGGATAATTTTGGATTAACCACAATTTCTCAACCTGACGTATTTCATAGGGCTGTTGTGAGGATAGGCTGGCAGGAGGAGAGGCACAAATATTATTTGTTATAATATGTGCACTCACTAAAGGAAAGGAGAAAATAAAATTAAACCAATCCATTAAGTTAGACTTTTCATGTTGGAGCCAGAACATAAAGGGAGAGGAAAACATGTTCTTCATATATTTAAAACAAAACACTTGTTCAGCAATAGCAGAGTTTCTTTCTTTGGTCCAATTTAATCTACTCTGTGTAGTAGTTTTTTTTCTGTAGTAGAAATCTCGGAATTCCTCCATTCTGATACTCTTAAACTCCTCACTGTCTATCAACTCTGTGGTCCATCATGCATTATCATGATATTTGGCACATTTAGTCAAGAGGATGTTAGATAACCTTCTATTAAGCCCAACCTATAGGATTTCACAGAAAAGCCAATGGTTCACAGTGTGAGTTGTGCAGCACAGGGTTCCACATGTCACAGTTTTATGCTTAATATTGAGGAGAAATTACTGGTCATTGTCATCTAAAACGTTTAAAAAAATTGTTATCAAATGATAAAGCTAACCAGACCTCATGTCTGAAATCTGTTCATTAGTGCAGTAAGTCACAACTAGAGCAGTCCCATTTGAACCAATGATGCTTACAGAGGAGTTGACTCACTAAATCCCCATTGATTCAATCGGCTTAATATAGTGTGAAGTGAGATACTACACAAAGCAACAGGATTTCAGTAAGGGTTTTTTTGTCTTAAGTTGGTATCCAAATAGAAGTGTTTCTGTCTTGGCTTCTGCCTGAAAGCCACAGTTGGCACTGAAGTCCGAAATTCTGAAGTCCAAGAGAATGATCCAAAAGAACAGAGCTATTTTAAGGAAAGATGCTAGCCTGCAATATACAGTGATAGGGGCTTTATCAGAGCTGATATGAATTCTAGACCAGACATCGTTTCTTGGGAAAAGTTTATGCTAGTATGAATGCTTTCTATCAGTTGCCATTGATACAGCTTGCAAAGGATCCAGTGGTGAACTTTTACTAACATGACCGCAGAGTCCAGTGGGAGGTGGCCTCCTGTGTGTCCCCCCCAAAAAGCTCTAGATTGAAGGATGGAAACTCCTTCAGAGTCTTTCAGACAGCACTGAGGACTGCCATGGGGAGAAGAGGAGTTCCAGAAGTTCTGCCAACAGAAGAGTGGATTCCCTTCCCAGAAAACAGCAGTTTTACCACCACCAACCAAGCTTTTCAAATCTCTACGTAATGCACTTGATGCAGAGCTATTCATAAAGACGATCTGAAAGCTACAGTTGATGAAGGATGCTTTGGCTAGTCTCCTTGCAGATATGAGGAAGCTGGACCACAGTCAACCCAGATAGCTTCTGGGTCAACTTCAAGATTCTTAGTTTAGACCTAAAAGGCTTTAATACCTTGGGATCTACATGCCATGCATCCAACTCTCTTCATATGAGATCATAGCTCCACTCATTTAGATCTACCAGACAGATATACTGAAAATCTCTTCAATTAAAAGAAGGTGGAAAACTGTAATAAAAGAGCAAGTGCTTTTCTTTAACAGCATTAGTATTATGGCATGTGCCACCATGCCATAATATTAATTATGAGTATATATTGCACTGCTGGTATTTGGGCAAAGGTGTAAACTGTACTTTTTAATAGTTCGTTGGCACTGCAATGGTGATCTTACACTCTTTATTATTATGACTTATATTTAAACTCTAATTGCTGGTTTAGTGTTGAGGTGGAAATTGCTGGTTTTATGGGTTATGAATTCATAAGGTTTTATATCTGCACTCTTGAAAGTCACCTTGAAAATACTGCAGTGGCTGGATACACATTTATAGATCTAAATGAATCATGTCTCCTGCACAATACAGTATATTGTGCATATTTCCCCTCCTAGTTCTTTTGTCAGTAGTGACAACATGTCAGTTCATAAAGCTCCATTTTGGTACTGTTGACTGCTTCTGCAACTCTGTAATGCAAGGCATCTAGCTTATAAAATGAGGGGATGCTTTTCAGTTAGGTTTGACAGCATCAGATGCAGAAGATTTTTTACTTGCTGAGATGCTTTGCAGATTTGTATTCAAGAAGGACAGGGAGCACTCCAGGAAGCAATTGTACCTTTGCAGGGGTCTATTAATCTTGCTTTGATAATTCATTACCATTCTGATCTCTCACTCTTTTGACTGGATTGCATTTACAGGTGTGTACAGGTGGGGTACACCTCTCTGCTGCACTGCTGGGCTATCTGGACTCATTATGTCATAATATTCCTCCCACATACACATACCGAACACCACGTTGTTTAAGTTTAAGGGGTGTGTGGAAACTTGTGCCACAGTAAATGTATACACCTATAAAAGCACCCCCATCGTATTTGAGGTGGTATTACCAATAATCTTATTTCAATTAGATATTTCATGCAAGCCATTTTGCAATAACTTACCTGAGTATTCCATATATGGACACATTTGTCAAAGGACCCACTGGCTAAATATTTTCCATCAGGACTAAAAGCTACACTGTAGACAGGTTCTTGATGTTTGGTTAACGTGTGAGTGCAGACTCCTCTTTCAACGTCCCACAACCGTACAGTAGAATCAAATGAAGCACTGCGGTAAACAGTTAAAGCCAAAAGATTTCAGATAGAAAAGCAGTCACACTAGTCACTGAAAACATTCTGTAAAACTTAAAAGCATTTTTTTCTTTCATGCAAACACCCTTTCAAAATTTCACATGGGCAGAACCACTGCATGGTTTCTTACCTTCCCAGACACACATTGAAGTTGGGTTCTCTTCCTCATGGAACCACTGATGGGGGAATGTTTTCAGTTTGGCTAATCAGGCAATAAACCTGGATTCCAAATTGCAATTTAGCTGTGGAATTTGTTGGGTGGATCTTTGGCTATCAGTCCAGCCTAGACTTATATTTAAACATTTGCCTGGTAGCCATGGGCAACCACATACTGCAGACAGACAGACACGTGGGAATATGGAGAGGTCATGCAGCACTTAGTCCTTCCACCACATAGAAACCAACCATGGTGCTCACAGAAGGCCCCCTCTGCTGGATCCAGCAAAGAAATGCAGCTTTCCATTCCTCTTCTGCCAGCTTCTGGTGGGTTTATACATACAGGTTCCTTTGGGGAAATTACTTATAGGGCCCGCCTAACTTACTTGATTGGTTACTTTGAGGATAAAATGAGTAGATTCACAAGTGAGTCCCTAATATCTTTTGAGGGAGGATGCAGTGTGAATGAACGAACAGGTATGTCAAAATAAAGCACAATGAAAACACATTGCCATGCATGCAGAATCTCAAGGGCTTGAGAACAGTTTGCGATTTCCAGTGAGCAAAAGATGTAACACTGTTTGGTTTTTACCTTGCCAACATAATATTGGAGCTGGGGTTGCTGGTCCCTGGTCCCGTTGGACTCCATTTGATAGTATAAATCTCTTTGTTATGTGCCTGAAGGTCATGTACACACGTATCTTGCTTCATACTCCAAATCTATTCAAAGAACCAAGAGGAAAATCTCTTTATAATGACTACAGTGCAGCTCACTAAGAAAATATACTTGTGAAAAGCCGGATAAGCTTGTTTTCAAATAGTTTTAATTATTATGGCAGAAACACACACAAATTGAAGAACTAAGCTGAAAACTTCAGAAGTCAACAGCTGATGCCTTTCAACAACACTTCTGCAGAATGTGGCACAAAGACTTCAAATCAGACTGAATTTACCTTTAAGGTCATATCATCGGAACAGGATGCTAAAAGCATACCAGAGGGATCCCATTTGATTGCATTGACTTCATTCTGAAATAAAGATATATTTTATCAGTGATTTTTGTCCATGCACCACACTTTTTACCCAGAAGAGGGCCACCTAGGTTTAATTCATTACAGTAAGTAAAATTACTGTATGCTAAGTGATTGCCTTGCTTCTTTAGTTCTTGAAAAACAACTCTTTCCCATCTCCTATTACTTCACTATAATTATAGGAAATAATATGAATGGCAAAAACTGCATTTTTATAGGATAAATGCAGCTCAGTTTTATTTGGCTATGAAAGCATAGTTTAGCTTCAATGAGCCATCTTCAGAGAAACTGCCCTATAACAAATCCAATCATGGTTTCGTCTACCTTAGAACTGCCTGCACTGCCCAGAAGTGGCTCTCCAAAGTTTCAGACAGAAGTCAAGACTAAAGATGTCATGGACTGCCCTGAGAACCGTCTGTGTGCAAAGCATGTGTTCTGTTAGGGAGCTATGCTCTCTTCCCTTTGTAATAATAAACTGTAACCTATTGGCTGAAATCCTGTTGCTTAGCGTAGTAAGTGGCAACTAGCATAGACCCATTGGAATCAGTACAATCAATGGAGGAGTTGACTCACCACTGATTCAATGGGCCTCATCTAGTGTGACAAATTACACAAAGCAACAAGGTTTCAACCACTACACATTTACATTTCTAATTGAAAAGGAAGGCTTTTCCTTTTGCAAAGTAAAACTTTGCTCAGAAATAAGAATTCATTACAGTGCAATCCTATTCATGCAAAGCCAAAAGCTTTGTGGACTCTTAAAAGCTAATAAATTCTATCATGATGTATGCTAGTGATGGGGAAACTATTTTTTCATCAGATGCTCCTAATTTTATGCCTTAATGAAATCTGCTAGCATTTAGTAATGCTGATATTTTTGCTGTAGTGGATGATCACAACCATGCTTCTGGAAATCTCTTACTCAGATGTAAGTCCCATTAACTTCCAGAGAACTTAACTCTCAAGAATGTATGTGTGCACAAGATGATAGTGTACAAAGATGACAATTCACCAAGCGCTCTTGAAGTTGTGGAACTGCAATGTGTTAAAAGCAACAGTCATATTTACCGTATGGCCCTGAAACGTTTTGACTGGACGATCACAGCCAAGTCTACATACATGTATGCACATGTCAGTGCTACAAGATGCAAAAGTAGTGTTGTTCTGCCAGTCTACATCCAGAGCAGGGGCTGTAAAATGAGAGAAAAAGAGGGACCATTAGGAAATCTGCCAATGAAATACTCAACGCTAGTTCCGCAGGACCACATGACGACTGTTAAGCTGATTCTAATCACATGCGGCAGTCTATCCCCTACAAGCATTCCTGAACAACATCACAGTGCCATTTTTTACAACACCATGTCAATGCACTAGCAAGCATTAACTCCTGAAATGTGAAAGAGGGAGGTTTCCCATAGAAATCACTCCCCTAGATAAGCTATGGGCTATTTTTAAGTTGGAGGGTGCAATGATGGAAGATCCATCCAGCATCTTACTAAGAGTGCAAATGTCGTGCTCCAACGAGTTCACACACACACACACATAAATAAATGATATTACAACTGAAGATGCAACAGCACACTAACATCATAAAACACGGTGGGATCTTAAAGATGGTAATAGAACAAAGATGACATTTTCTGCCTTTCTGTTTTTAGGTGACACAGATTGCCATTGCAATGAGCTTTCTTAAAGCTGTCTGGTTCTCATCCAAAATGACATCCTGCCCTGAGTTCCATCTACCAGACTAGGGAGCAAGGCCCTCTTTGTCCCTCGTACTGTATATCCTCCAAAGAGATGCTCTAAATAGACAGTTTTTAAAATAGTAGATCGTTCCTGATTTAATTAATGATCAATGTGCTGATTGCGACAAAGCCAACAGTTAGTCCCAGCTAGAATAAACCTTCTGAATAAATGGGACTTGTAAAGTCAATACCTATCAAGTCCCACTGACTCAATGGGTTTACTGAAGTTGGCAATAAGTGGGTCTCACCCACTGTGCTGTGTGTTTTGTTCTGAAAGGATAAGCTGTTCTACGTTTTGTTAAGAAATTAGTAGGAATAAAAACATTTAAATAAGTCAACTGAAAGCTAATTTACCTGAGTGGAAAGGAAACTGTTGTTTAGCTTCCCCTGTATGAGCATCCCAAATTATTGTGGTCTGTTGTGGTTGATGAGGCAAATGGAAAGAAAAAAAAACACACACATCAGTGAACATTCTATCAAATGAGCTTTGCTAAGAAGCACATCAGAGACATGGTAAGAATACGTTGCTTACCTTGTAACTGTGGTCCTCCAACTGGCTATCTGTGAATTCACACATATGGGTCTTGCACTTGCACAAAGTCAGGTTCCAAACATTCTAGAGCTGAGTAGCTTTTGGCAAGAACCCTACGTCACACCTCCCCTGCACAGACCTTAACGTACCTAAGGACAAGTCCCTCAGCAGCATGGAAGAGAGGGCAGGAGGGTAGATTGTGTGCTCAACCAATGAAAAGACCTTGAACTGTCAAAAGCGAATCACAGTGTCCTTGTGGTCCATGGGCCACAAGTCAGCCTCCTCTCAAAAAAAAAAAAAAAACGGGGGAGATGATAACTGGTAGGCTGGGAGAGCAAAGCTAAAGTACTAGTTGTGGAGCACAAAATACAGGTAAACTGAGTGGTATCAGTGTTGTAGGTAAGGATGGTGGTACCAAAAAGAGACCAATTAGCACTGCACCACTAGATCTGAAGGAGAAAGATGGAAACATGTTGATCTTAAATGATCTTGACTCAGAAGATTCCCCCAGAAACCAATAAAAGATCTACATAGACAACGTCCAAAGAGTGTCATACCAATATAAATGTTTCCAAGACTGAAATGAGAGACACCAACAACAGACAAAGCTCTGGCAAGTGCTGCAGATTAAGTCAATACAAGCACCATTTCCAAAAGAAACCTTATGTGAATGGCAGGAGGACTTGTAACTATTGTGTCAGGTGGAACAATAGTGCTATCCGAGTTTTCCCACCTTCTATTTCTTTTTAGCCCTCTTTTGGGGGAGGTGCTCTGAAGAAGGCAATATATTCCACTGTTAAGAGCAGAGATGGCTATGGATGTGTAGAAGACAGCAGAATATTGGCCTCCTGGGCTAAATCTCCAGCCAGTACTGACACAAGGTTCTTTACTTGCAGATGGGGACAGAACCAACAGTAATGCCTTCAAAACATAGGGGTCTTACAAATAGTGGAAGAAGCATAAACAGAGGCTTACTGAAAGCATTTTGATCAGTAACTTTAAGTGACTGCTCCCAAAAGAAAGTTTAAGCCAGGTTTCATGGGTTTTTAGTCCTAGCTTGATAAATCCTCTAGAGATCAAACAGGACTGGCCCAGATGGAAACTCTCCCAAATAAAAAAGATATACAGAGACAGGTTTTCCCCCTGTGAAACAACACAATTTAAGAAAGAAAGAAAAAAGACAGACAAGAATACCCATCTGGCAGTGCAATCATTTCCCCACAGTTGGTATATTTTTAAAAGCAAGGCCATTTTGACTATAAGCTTTTGTAAGAAACGAAAGAAAACCATGACAGAGCAACTGTTTACGACAATATACAAGAAAAGCTACACAACAGGCAAGTAAAACACTCGCAATGTGGATAACATGCTGAATGTTCCGGCTTTCGTGACAGATGGGGGAAAAACAGGAACTATGCAAAGGTGTGCTGAGGCAGGTGCAGTGATGGTGTGATGGTCCGGCTCCCAGCAAAAAATACACAGTTCTAGACTGTTCCAACATGGCTCTGCACAGGCTGATACCCCATATATATATGTCACAGAGAGTGCAAATCTAGGCCATGATACAGAGCTTGTGTATTCACATTCCTGGCACTTATTTGAAGACAGTACTTCAAACAGAAGCCGAAATGTCAAAGGTGGCTTGAGAAGAGGCCCCCTTCTCAGTGTTGGTGCCTCAGTCATTAAATATCCCCCAAGAGAAGTCCAGCAGCCACCTACCTTACTGTCCTTTCAGTGCTAGGAAAGTTATTCTTTATTTTTTTCAAGGTTTTTAGATGCAATTTTAATCACACTGATTTATTTATTTGGCTTTCACCTTATTTATAAACAAAATAATTTGATGGTTCTACTCTTTTTGTAATATTCCCTGTCAATGTAATTAAAGGGCAATATTAAATTACTTGCAATTAATTAATTAATTAATACTTAATCAAATAAGAACATTGGGAAGTGATTTTGGGGGGGGGGGGAAGTACTGCAATTTATCATAATTACAGCCTTCTTTCGGAACAAGTGAAACTTCTAAGTGAAGCCGCATTGATGAGTGTTCCTGTTCAAAGTCCAGCCAGCTAGTCATGATCCTTTCCATGACACTCACTTCATTCTTCATCCTAATTTTCTACTTTTTATTGGGCTGTTTGGATTTTCCCCACACTTTTTGTTGTTGTTTAGTCGTTAAGTCGTGTCCGACTCTTCGTGACCCCATGGACCAGAGCACGCCAGGCCCTCCTATCTTCCACTGCCTCCCGGAGTTGGGTCAAATTCATGTTGGTAGCTTTGATGACACTGTTCAACCATCTCGTCCTCTGTCGTCCCCTTCTCCTCTTGCCTTCACACTTTATTCTAAGAATTTTGTCATGCATTTGCAAACATTCAAATTCCTCAAGTCTATCAATACCTATCTCTCAGAGCATGTGTTTGTTGTTTGTTAGGTTAACAGAAATGATATATTCCCCGATACATATTTTAGGAGCTGAAAACTAGATTTCTACAGATGCGGTCTCCAAAGATGCTGATTTTTAAAAAAAAAATGCTGGGGTAGAACTGCTTATGCCATACAGTAAACACAAGAATATCCAAGCCAGGCTGCACATGGCTCACATTTGTGGTCTCCTGAGTGAACAATCATTAAATTTGACAAAAACAAGACATTTGGCAAAATAACCCCAGATGAAGAGAAAATAAATTCTGCTGCATTCCTAAAAGCAGGTGTTGCAAAGAGGGATGCTGTCGTCCTAAGAGCATTAGCTAAAACATACTTGCATGGTACGTATCTCAACACTTACTTTATCAACGCCAGCGCTTAAAATGTAATTTCCCTTTTTGTTCCACTTCAGAGCAAAGATGGGTCCTTTATGTTGACCTAAGGTGCTTGCAAGATTTCCTGTAATGTACATTAAAGCAAAAAGGTAATGTTTCAAATAGCTTGGGAATTGATTCAGTATTCTGAAGCACCTTAATTATTTGGAAATAGCCATTTTACCATCTTCTGTCCATATTCTTGCAAAGCCATCGTATGATCCTGTAGCCAGTAGTGTTCCATCACTCTGAAAGAAATGCGCAACGGGAAGCAGAGGATGTTCAATCTATATTTTCAAACATAAACTCCCAGGCTCTGGCTCCACGGTCAGATACCCGAACCAGTGAGCTGTACTTAACCTATAGGTTTGTTTCATAGGTTAAAAATCAATAAAATTATATTTTAACAACCACCACAAAAGTAAGCCTTTTTTAGTTATCAGAGGGGAATAACTACTGCTTCTATCCAGGGATGGATAGTCGCATATGATGATCCAAAGCAGTGGTTTTCAACCTTGGATCTCCAGATGTTCTTGGACTAAAACTCCCAGATGCCTTCACCACTGGCTGTGCTGGGCAAGATTTCTGGGAGTTGTAGTCCAGGAACACCTGAGGATCCAGGTTGGGAACCAGTGATCTAAAGTTTTTAACTGTGGAGTTTTAGCTACTCATTTCCCAGTTCTTTCTTGCATACATCTTTGCCCCTTTCCTTGATATTTTGGAGATTAAGATTAGAAAAAAAAACCTTGTTGCCACAGCCCCTGAAGTTTTGAAAACCTACTTGCTGGGGAAGAAAAAAATTCTCCGGGGTGCAGAAGAGAGGACAGCAAGTGTGGGGCTGATTACATTTTTATGCACCACACACAACACAGACAAAACAGAAGCCTCCGTGCTAGTACTGTGAGAGATAATAACAGAATACAGAGTATATTTGCACTGTGCTAGGAAGAGGCATACATGCTTTTGTAAGAGATACTAGATTAATTTCTGGACGGCTGTAAGAAATGTGAAGGGGGAAGTAATTGGCAGGGTTGCAAACCTATTTGTTTTCTTGTAGAAGACAGCATGACTCCAAATTAGGGAATGTAGACTAAAATCTCCTTGACTGATTTGTTTTTGCCTTTTAAAAGAAATCAAAACCTATCCCACATAAACAAAACAGAATCCAACTGTTCTTCTCACTTAAATCTGCAAATATATTTACTGAACTGTGGGCTGTTTGCTATGCCAAAACGGAGATTCAGTTGCTGTTTTTTTAAATGGATACTGAAAAGCCTTTTCCAGCTGCAAACTAACTATATTCAGAAGCCTATTCTTTTGTGCGGCTTAATAATAAATTCATCAGACCTTACTTCAAGGGGAGTGGTAAAAACAAACAAACCATTACTTTGCAAGGGGCAGGAAAGTATGTTTCTATCAAGAAGGGAAAGCCCTGGAAACAGAAAAAGGCTGAGAGTCAAATCCCTTTGCTTAAGAGGATTTGCCAAACGCGAAACCACAAGCCTTCTGATAATGTTACTCTTGTTCATGTAGAGGGCTCGTATTCACTATGCCAAAAGAAATGGTGCTTGTTGTCTGTGAGTTTGTCGTGTTTTAGAATGAAACACATCATTTAAATACCTAAGATTGTGATTGTCTTTATCTGCCTTGCAGGAAATTTCACTGAACACCTTTGTACATGGTTCCGAATGAATACACATATAAAGGTGTTTTAGATGCGATGACAGAGATACCCGCTGGCCAGTATCCTCTTGTGGAACGTCACCAGGGCAGTGAGAAAAATGTCAGTATGCTGCTAATAAATGTTTCCTCTAAGCTGCATGCACGCACACAGCACTGCATCAATCCCACACAGCCAGATTGATGTTGCTGCCCATTTACTTCTGGTTGCCACTGGAACCCCATTTGTGTGTGGGGGGGGGGGTTGGAGCCCCCCCCCAGCGCTAGCAGAAATTAGAGGGAATGTTGCTGCTAATTAAAATGTCTTTTTTTTCCAGTTTGAGGATGCACACAACTCGCACACGAGATGAGTCATACACATCCCAAAACCAAAAGAAGTCTTTAATTAAGGCCAGTCTGCTGCTGCTGCTAGTGATATCATTCCTTCTGCACCAGCAGAGCTCTGTAAGAGGATGTGGGCAATTGTCTTGGAAAGGATGTTGTTATCATTTCTGGCAGCATCTTAAATTTGTTTTAAATTGCCTCAGCTCACCCTCACTCCCCCCAAAATCTGGCACTCCTAGTTACCTACTCCAGTGAGCAGGCACACATTTTGTATTCCTATGGAAGACTAATTAGGGTAGGACTATTTATTTACTGTTTACTATTAACAATATAGAGGCATTTTGATTATGTTGGTTATTTGTAGGATTCTGCCCCAAGAGTTGAAACAAGCAAACTTACGTTCCAGTCCAACGATGTCACGTCCTTATTGCTTGGGACATCATGTCCTCCTTCTCTTATACAGTGCCTCAAAACTAGCTGGGTAGAGCTACCATTGCTGTTTTCATTAAGATTCCATATTCTGGCAGTGGAATCACCAGATCTAATAAAAATATATATGTATATTGTTTCTTTATTAAAGCAAGAATACCCTGCTTTTCTTCTAAAATGTACAAAAACATATAAATGGGATACAAAACATAATATTACTGAACTCCCCCCCCCCCATTAATATTTTTAGCCATACAACATAAAATCAAACTAGTATAGTTGGCATCTCCACTTTAATAAAACAGTATCAGGTGGCAGGTGATAAGAAAGATTCCTCGCCTGAGACCCTGGATTGCTACTGCAGATCAGAGTAGCCTATAATGAGCAGATCATGACATATCATCTTACATCTTAGATGGTAATAAGGTAATAAGACAATTGCTCTGTCCTGATATCCGTAAGTGATCGTAGCTGTAGTCCAAAACATGTAGAGGCACTCAGCTGAAGAAGGGTGCCTCTACATATTTTGGACTACTACTACTATGTCTTAATAGTATGGGAAGGCCACACAAGATCTGTATTACAGCTGCTTCTAATCAGTACTGATAGAAGAGAAAACTTCAATAAAGAGGAAAATGGTCACACACTTAACTTACCCTGATGCCAGCAAATCACTGACTGGATTCCAGGCACAAATGAACACCTCTGATTCATGGCCCCGGAGAACTGTTGCTTTGTTAGGAGGAATTTCAACATCTCCATCAATTTCCATTGGTTTTGAATGATTATCTGTAAGACGTACATACATTTAGGTACATTATTCATTGGATGACAACTGTGACAAATAGTAAAGCGGATTATGGTCTACTTTTCACTAGATGGCTCCCATGGCTTTTAAAAAAAAATTTTTTTTAAAACAAAATAAAAGCTATCCAAAGCACAGTACTTTTATTCAAGAGACATTCTATCCAATATAAACATTTATTATTTACAGATAACGTGAACAAAAACATTTAATTCAAATAAAATATGTTATTGCTTTATGTGGAGAGCCAACGTAAACTTTCCTTCCACAGATTAACGCTATTGATTCAACACTGTGCATTTTAGGACAGCTTTAAATGAGCCACATTTTACCCGGTGATCTAGATATAAATGCTGATAGGCCAGCATTAATTATAACAATTAAAAAAAAACCACACACACGTTTCTTGTCCCATCTATGCATTCTGAGCTTGACAATTAGTGGCAAGGGTTCCCACAGAGAAAAGTAGTGCATAGTTATATTGCCAAATGTTATTTACACATAGATAATTCCCAAACAAGTTGAGCTTGTACAGGAGCTTATTTCTGGGAATAAAACTGCTGAGCAGGAATTCAGGAATTGTGGGGGGAGGAGAGAGAAATAGCTGATCCAGAAACTGAATGGATACATGGCTACGGCTTGGGAGAAATGTACAGGACTGAACTGTCACTTCAATCCAATCTTCAGTTTGTATCACACATTTTGACCAAGGAGCTGAAGGGGTACACATGGCATCCTCACATTTTAATTAATTAATCTACTAAAGCACATATTAAGTGCTCTTTAAGGGTAAACACTTTCAGAGAAGAACACAAAATTTTAAATCACAATGAGCACAACAATACAATAGCGAAACAACAATTGAATCAACTTAAAAACAATATTGTTAATTGTTAAGGGTACCCTTTACAACTCAGACCCACTTAAGAGCCAAGATAAAGAGACAAGACAAAGAGACAACCCACATGAAGGTTGGCAAACTGGAAGACACTAATTGGAATAGAGTTCCACACCTCAGTTCTGTGATAGGTTCTGCTGAAACAACAGTCAAGGCACACAGAAGCCTTCAGGGCAGCAAAGACATTTGAGCCCAATGGTTCTGACCTCCACAAGTCTCTACTCACTACACTGCAGTGTATGCTACCCCTGGGGATGTGGCTTGAAGTTATTATGTGGCACATCCCAATTGTAAACAGCAGTGGTGGCAAGACGAGACCATAGCCTGTAGGTCTGGGTCCAGCCCCTTCTAAACAATTCTTTGGCAGATGGCACTATGAATGAAGTAGCAGTGTTTCTCCTTCTCCTGCCAAGAAAAAACGCTGCAAGCGTAGCCAATTCAATGGAGACTGCAGCTCCTAAGGTCACCATTTTAAAATTAAAGTTTTCTTTCTTCCTTTCCTTTCTTATTGGTGTAGCAGGAAGCTGAATCAACTCACGTAAGGGCAGGGGTGGCAGCCATTGAGGAGACCAAAGAAGCTAGAAGACCTATTGACATTTGTTAGCAGGTGTGCTCTCAGAACACATGTATGAACTCACACAATTCCAGAGACACACCCGTAAGGGATCTCTGAATGCTGGCAATAGTGCATCTTGATACAAACTGGGCTGAGAATGTAACACTCAAGAGAGCTATTCACAAGAGGAATGTTTCTGAAGACAAGAAAATTAAAATATAGCAAAGAGTCAACAATACAGTACATAACTGATATGGAGAAATACAGACTCAAAAGAAGCAAATGCACATGGCTGAGAGGGTTCTCAGGAGTCAGGCTGCACTGCAAAGGTCTGCAGTACCTGAGCAGACGGTTTGCAGAGGTGCTACAAGGATACAGAGGAAAGGAAGGATATTTCCCTAAACCACATACATACATACATACATACATACATACATACATACATACATACATACATACATACATACATACATACATACATACATACATACATACATACATACATACATAGAAAGGGGGGGTGGAGATTGGGGAGCCATCAATGAGTGGGAAAAATACTTCCAGAAGATAGATTAGCAAAGACAAAGATTACCTCTCAGTTTCGTTACGCTGTCTTGGAGCTGGGGAGCATTGGAACTCCCAACTGGAACACGAGGGAATTTCTTGGGCAAGGATCCCAAGAGAGGACAGGCTAACAGAGGTCCTGAGCCAGTAACCTAGGCTAGCAAGATTCTCTGGCTAAGGCCTGGGTTCTGGGGGGCTAAGTCACTGATTTCAGTTCAGAAATGAAGTCAGCACAAAGAGAGCCTGGCAGGGATAACCAGGAGAAGGGTTCAGGCGGAGAGAGACATGGGAAGAAGATTAATCCTGGAGCCTTCACCCCAGAGCCTTCACCTCGGAACAGCTAATATGGCTACTGTATGTCTTTTATATGGTCTCTTGCCAGGCTGACTAGTGATCTGGCCCCCTTGTTGGTCATTTATCCAGTTCTGCCCTGATCTTAATCTTTGCCCACTTGGCAAATCCTATCTGAGGATCTAGAGAAAATGCATAGGAAAAAAGAAGATGAGTGTCTGTTTACAAAAATGCAGACCATTCCAGGGTGTTTCTGTTTTCTAGCCTCCAGACAATCCTTTTAGCATGAAAACAAAAGAAGTCAATCTAATCATCTGGCCTCTCCACAGGGCTATTCTGTGAGATGAGGCTGGGGCATTCATGTATTCTATGTAATGTTGATAAGGATTGTTAAGAGCTAAATTCCTGTCATTTCTTCTTGTGGGCTTGGCTCTCTTTGGACCAGAGGCTAATTCTTCAAAGCCACTGTTTTTAACCTTTACTTGTCTTTCACCAGACAGTTTTCCACGTAAAACAGTCAGTGGTGAGCACATACATGTCTTGGCCAAAATGAGGCTCTGCAGGGCTGTTGTACAAATCTGGACAGTTTGGTAACACATAAGAAACGTGACTTTGGCTTACTTATTGCATGTGCCCCGTTCTCCTCTCCATTCACAGTGGCTTCTCCATTCTTTGGTGTGTTCTGCTGTGGGATAGCTGTTGTCGTTGCCGTAGATGTTGTTGTTGCTGCAGCTGTTGTGGCTGTGGTTGGTGCTGCACTTGCCTGTTGTTGAGCTAATTTCTCTCTGAAGGCCTGCTGCCGGGTCTGGACGACATCAGGCATTACTGCATCTATCAGTGATAGTGACTCTATAGGTCTGCCATCGAATACTGTACCATCCTGAGTGGGTGGGTGGGTGGACCAAGGGAATGGAAAGAGAAAAAAGAAGAAATAAAAGTCAAAGCTGCATGAAAGGAATGCTGAACAGGAGACAAGGATGGAACCATCTGTATGGTCATTCTGCAAAAGACACCTCTTTGGAAGGAAAGAGTGTTACCATTCTTCTAAACTCCCAGAGACCAAATATGTCTGCAATTAACAAGAAAAACAAAGTGTGAAGGAAAGGTCAGGTCATACACATCTGGATCCTGGAAAAAATAGCTTAAGGGTGCACCAAGTACGGTCAGAAGTAGGGTTTTGACAAAAACAATACACCTCTTTGGCTCTGCTGTTACAACGGCAGTATTTGGAAACTTCATTCACTCCAGTTTATCTTCATGCCTACAAGGTTACAAAGTAATAAAAAGTGTCCCCCTGGTTCAGAGCAAACGCCTGTGTTTTGCTGCTCCCACATTGGCCAACCAGACCACAGGCAATCCTTGAGGGCGGCAGCACTCTGCTGGCACACTGCATATCTTCAGACCCCTAACTGCTGGGCTCTGTAGAGGAAAAGCTGTCCGAATGGCATGTTTCATTGTCAGCACTGCTCTGATGATTGGGAATGGAACGGCCAGTGACCTCTTCCTTTTGCACTGAGATTATCTACAAGGCAAACAACAACACCACCAACAACAAAAACCATGCTGGCTGGATAGCTCAGTGGTTTAGGTATCTGGCTACGGAGCCAGAGGTTAGGAGTTCAATTCCTCACTGTGCTTCCTGTGAGTACAGCCAGCCTGTGTGGCCTTGGGCAAGCTGCACAGTCCCAGGGCACTCCCTCTGGGAATGGTAAACCACTTCTGAGTGTTGTCCACCATGGAAAACCCTGAAAACGACTGCCTTAAGTCAGAATTGACTTGACAGCACATGATGATTATTATTGAAAGGTAAACAGCTTTTTCATTTACCACTAAAATTTTTCACATGCAGGAGACAATGCTGAAATAACAAAATCTCGGTCAGGGCAAGTCAAAATAGCCAAACTGGTTGCACTTGTGCAGTTGCTGAGTAATCACTCCTTTGCCTCCTGTGCTCATGAGCGCCCGCAGTGTCTACAGTAGGCAGAGTTTCAGGAATAAACTGCATATTTTCCCTTTATATAACTGATAATGAAAGGGTACAGTTTGTACTGTGGGGAACACTGCAGCCACACAATGCAAAAAAAATTTTAAAGGCCATTTGGGCAAATGATATTATAATACAAGAAATGTGTCAACCGGTTCAAAAATGTGAACATTTCTAACAGCAGAATCTCTCCTCATCTAAGAATAATCCCAGTTTAATAATTAATCTTAATTGCCTTGCATGTTTACTTAGGATAAAGCCTCATCTGGAACACATCATATGCAAAGAGTGCAGAGAACAAAATCTGTAAAGGGATGACATCCTTTTTAGCTCCTAGACTTTCAGAAACAACAGCTCTTGTGGGAATTAAATAAGACTTCTCTTGTTGATTTTTGCACAAACCTTTTGATGAAAATCTGTAGGTACACAGTTCCAAATCAAATCTATTATGAATAGATTCTTTATAGAGCTTTACACAGGTATTAGCTTGCACATAAGCATACAACAAGTGAAAACACTCTAGTTCTGCCTCTAGGTCTGGTCATCTCCTGAGGTTGACAGCTTGAAGTGTGGAGCTTCCGGTCAAGAGTGGGGTGGGTGGGTGGGTGGGTGGTTAGGGAGAAGAGTCCCGATGTGCACCAGAACCCTAATTTTCCAGTGTTCCAACACCCATCCAGAGCAACCACAAACAGTTTGTTAGCCCTCATCCCATCCATTACTGCCTACGCACAGAACAGCTTCCTTGGAATCAGATGGAAAGGAGAGGTAAGAGTTCTGTGACATCATTATATTGATGGCACTGAACCCCAAAAACTCTGGACAACCTCTCCCAGCAGTTTCTTGTAGATGCTGAACAGCATGGGGGACAGGCATGAACCCTGAGAGGTACCACAGGCCAGTAGTCACAACACTAAACAGGATTTCCCCATCCCACCTTCTGAGTTCAGCCATCCAGGAAGTATCACAACTACCATAAAAACAGTACCCTCCATGACATATCCCAGAAAGGCATCCCAGAAGGATTCCATGTTTGATGGTATTGAAAGCCACTGAGAGGTCCATCAGAACCAACAGGGACACACTCCCCTTGTCCCATTCCTGGTGTAAGTCATTTAATGAGGTGACCAAAGCTTCTCTGTTCTGTAACCAGCCTGAAGCCAGGTTGAAATGGATCTAGATCATCCATCATCTCTGGAGCTGAGATGCCACCACATGCTCCAAAAAAGGGAGTACTGGAGACTGGCCAATAATTGTCAAATACAGTGGGGGGTGGTGGTCAAGGAGGACTTTTTAAGTAAAGGTCTTACTACTGTCTTCTTTAGGCATTCTGGTACACCACCTTGCTGCAAGCAGGCACTCACCACTCCCCTTACCCACGCAGCCATTCTCATCTGGCTGCCTTTATAAGCCAGGAAGGGACAGGGTGAAGCACACATGTGGTGGCTATCACCTCTCCAACAATCCTGTTCATATCCTCAGGCACCACAAACTGCAACAAATCTATTCTTAAAGGACAAACAGGGGTCAAAGGTATACCAGCAGGATCTGTGTCAGTTATAGCATGTATGTTGGAGCAGATCCAAGCAACTTTATCTGCAATGTGCCATGCAAAACTTGACAGCGGGCTATGAAGAGCAGGCCATATTGGTTCCAACCAACAAAGCCTTATTTACTCTGGCAGGTAAATACTAGCAGTCCTTGAAAAATCAAGAACATTCAGAGTTGGCCCAACAAAAATGTTTGGGTTCTGATCTCAGTCTTAGTTCTGCCAGTTCTATCACAGCTCTGAATCTGACGTGCTCTGGCAAGATCATCACTTTTTACTAGTTTATTGTCATCATTATCTTTTCTCTCTGTTTATAAAAGCAAACAGCATGCACAGTATTTTCATACACAAAACCCACACTGAACCATTTTGATAATGCATTTCTAAGTGAAAAGTTTCATATAAAACTGGAAAGCTTCCAATGCCATGAGAATTTATTTTCACCCAAGAGTTTACCTGTCACTTGTTTGTACATAAAGAAGCAGAATCGATTTAAAAAACAAACAAACAACAGACACAAAAACAAATGGCATTTAGAAATGGATTTGCGGTCATGCAACCTGACAGCAACATTTCCAAATAGGCAAAGGGTCACCTCTGGCAAGAAATGCTTCCAAATCATGCTTTCAGTTTCACTGACCTCAACCACTAATGTCAATTACATTTGACAAGTACAATCAGCAATACAGGTAATATGGGTTGCTCGATGCAAGCCTTTGCTTGCAAACTGAATAGAGAAAAAACTCAAGGCAGATCTCCTCAAAACATCAGGTTCCACCCAGTGGTCTAAAATCGAGCCTTAAAAATGTTAGAGAAAGATGTTTCAAACAAATCATAAAGATGTTTCCGTTGTGTAGACTTCCTAAAGGAAAGTTACACAGGTTTCCTAAAGAAGTTCCTTTGCTAAAGGAAGCAAGGGTTTGTCCCACGTCTTTCACTTAGCCCTCCCTAAGTCAATCAATAGACCATGAGGTGGCTCCCTGACAACATCCACTGGTGGAAGCAACCATGACTACTGAAAGTCAACAATGCAGTAATCTGCTATTTTGGGCAACTTTTTTTACTTCCTTCATATCCAGCTGTCCAGCTAGAATGCATTGGCACAACTGTTTAATCATTATTTTCTTCAAAACCTGTAATAATTTTGCATCCTCTCAAATCCCTTTCTCTCTAAATCCCTTGGTTTCTGGGGGGTGGGGAAAGGCAGGGAAAGAAAGAGAGGGGGGAGGAAAACAAAGGGAAGAGGAACAACAAGGAAGAGGAAGTAACAAAGAGAAGCCCCATTTTGCATGATTTTTATTCCTACTGTTGGTGAGGGAACAAGACACAAGAGTTAATCTTCCAGGGTTAATCTGCATCCAGCATCTTTTTTCGGTCAATGAAGTAATCTTAATGTAAACAAGCTCACTTTTAAGCCTTTCAGAACAACTCCTAAATTTCAAAGTTAAGAAAATAAAGATATCACCTGTTCCTACAATTTGTATTGTTTATGAAGACCATGAGGCCTTGTCCTAAATTTCAAAAGACATTCATTTCATGTAGAAGATGGTTTGAAGAAAGGTGATAAACATTTAGAATACAAAGGGTTTCTGCGACCAAATGGTAATCTTTTTCACGTGTTCAGATGACATTAGGGTTTTGAAGGGTTACATTTATGCAATACACGTATGGAATTTATTTATGTTTTAAAAACAGACTTCTTCTGGGGTTCATCCAACAGTATCACATACTCAGAGATTGACAGTCACTGCACTTCAAAGTCATGTGAATCGGACCTCAGCAAGTACCATTAATCTTTTTTTTTTAAAAAAAACTCTAACTCAAAACAGAGTGGCTGGTAGATTTTCCTCGTATATTTCACCATCTAATAGGCTTGGTCTGCAGGAGGCACTTTTTTTGAGCCCAGACGTGGTCAGATTGTTGCATATGACTCTGAAATGTACTGTGAAAGATAAAATATAAAATTCTGCAATAATTTAATTGGTTCTTGCAAGTTGTACCAGAAATTCTGTAATGTGTAGAAATTATCCAAAGATGCAATAGATGTATAGAATATATAGAATAATGTATAGAATAATAAAGATACACTTGAGAGATTTGGAACCATGAAGGAAAAGGGGGACAATAGTGTGGCGACTAACCCATAGGTATTTTAACGTTCTATTGTCCTTAAGGGTTAGAGTCAACCCCAACAGAAGCAATGCTTTGTGTCTAATATAACCTTAATTAATATTAATTACATGCTGTCAAGTCGATTTTGACTTACGCCAACTTTTCGCAGGGCTTTCTAGGCAGAGAATACACAGAAATGAGTTCCCATTCCCTTCTTCTGGGGGTACCCCAGGACTGTGCCGGTTGTCCAAGGCCACATAGGCTGGCTCTTTTTATAAGGGAACCAGTCGGGAATCAAACTCCCAACCTCTGGCTCCCCAGCCGGGTACCTAAACCTCTGAGCTATCCAGCCAGCTAATACACTCTACTTAGAAAACCCAGGAAAGGGTAATCATAAGTCAGAATCAACTTGACAATTAATATACCCATAGGTGATGTATGTATCCATATAAGGCAGTGATGCTACTTACCTCATTGATGCTTATCTCTGCTTCCACATACTGCAGGCCTTTCTGAAGTATGGAGATGAGGGCAGCAGGTGGCACTAGTGTTCCATTGATGTTGGACTGGCTAATATGACTCTCTATTCCAAATGTAAAAGCTGAATGGGAGAAACCTGGAAGCAAGGGAAGCCATGATATGAAAGCTAAACACTCTGCAGTGTGACACATATCCTAAATACAAAACTGCTCAAACCTGTGCCAGCTGAACCAAGAAGATCCATTTACTTGATTAAGTCAAGGTTTCAAAGAACTGCAATAGTCTGTCCCTTACATTTCTTTTGCAAGGTTATTTTCTGAAGAATATGCACTTGGGGGGGGGGGGTGAGGGGAAGTAGAATCAACGTTAAGCAAAAAGACTTGTGTCTTTTGCGAAGGTGTGGGCGGGGGGGAACAACTGTTTGATGTCTAAACTCTTTTTTCAATACGTAGGTTGCATTTCTCTGCAAAAAAAAAAGGAAAAAAAAGGAACAATCGCAATGCAGCACCCACGCAGGGGAACAATGTTCTCTTGCAGAAAAAGAAAGGCACTTCTACACCCACAGTCTCATTATCACATGAATCTCACATGCAGGTATAACTATTCTAACAGGAGATGAGAAGAGGAAAAAGGAAAGATGAGAGAGAGAGAGAGAAAATTCAGATTCTTTGCCTGCATACAACAGGAAATTGAATCATACAAAAATTGGCTAGTGCAGATACAATGCTGCCATATCAGTTAATCATGTTTAGAAGTTTAAGAGTGACAGTAGGTTCCTGTGGCCTTTAATCATCCCACCTCCTTCTCCCAAGCATGTTTTTCTTCCTCTTTCTTTGATGATTACTGAGAGTTCCGGAGAAAGAGACAAAGGCTTGGGCATAAAAGATAAGTGGGACACATTATGCATGGGTGGGATGTTGATATGGAATCACAAGGCAGACCAAGATTTCAGGATGGCACAATCCAACATTGCATGAGCAAGTTTCTCTTCATGTCATGGGAGTTTCCCTATGTCTTCTCCCCTTGGCAGCCCACACCATCCCTTGATGGCAATCTACTCGAGGGTCACCGAAAGTCCCAAATTGGATTTTAAGGCTGCTATGGGGCAATCACTCCTCACACCACTGTGGGGAGCCATTCTTTAACTGGGAAGAGTTGATAATAGCCACGGTATAGTGAAAGGGAAAGAAAGTGGTGGCTGTGTTGCTAATCCCAATACCATGAAGTTTATGGCGAAGGAGGCACCAAGATGATAGAAGAATAAGTGGGGACTTCAACAGAAGAGAAAGTGAAGGTGGAACCAGCTCAATTTGTGATTGTCAACTTTTTTTCATGTTGCATCTAGGGGATTATTTTTCCTTGGCTGATCTAAACTCACTGAAATGGGGATTATATATAGAGAGAGATGGGAGAACCTGACTGGTCAAGGCAAATTGGATTCTGGAAAGGCTTTGAATATAAACCTTATTCCTACTGAGGATTGACTATAAGGTGGGGAGCATGTGTGGTGGAAGGGTTTAACAGAGTTTTTAGGCTCCGGTATGTTCCAAAGATGTCTGCGCAGGCGCAGAAGGAACCCATAGATTTGCATCAAGACACCACAAAGAAGAACCCTATTTTATTTGACAGTTAAATTTACATCCTTCCTTTCTTCAGTAAGCACAGGGAACCACGCATGGCTCTTGATCTGCCTAATTTGTTCGGACAACAACTTTGTGAAGCTGATGAAACTGACAAGGTCCCCCATTTAGTTTCATGGTTAAGTGGACACTTGAACCTAGATTGTTTGATTCCCAGTCTAACACTACTATACCACACTCACTCTTTTAGGGTTTTACAAAAAAAAAAAAAGAGAGAGAAAAAGAGACTGTCTTCTTTCTGTCTGAAAGAACACTCTGCAGGATTCTTGTAGAAAAACTGAGAGAATGACTGAAATCCTCTTGTGCAGCTCTACCATTATAACCAGTGGGAGCTTGCTGATGATTAAAGGTGATTTGGGGGTGCATGTGACTGGTACATAAAGCTACAAAGTTGCATGCACCCCCCAAATCCTCAAAGGAAGCATTTATTCAGTGGGATTCTGCCAATGCTGATGGTTTCATCACTGTTATGCATGCAGAGCTGGGCTACAGGATTTCAGCCCATGACTTTTAAACTTTTCTGGAAGAAAGAGCATTTTCCCTCACTTAAATGATCAGGTTTGCATCTGGGTGTGCTTATTAATCCAATGTTATCACTGGAATCTCCAGAGAACTACATAGAAATGGTCTATAAGCAGCACCTCCAAACTCATGACATATACAAAGATTCCCAGAATCACAAAAAAGTATCAGAATCATTATGATAATTGTAAATCTGCAGCTGAGATTGAGACAGTTCCACTAAAAATTATTTGGCTTTTATGAAAAAAAAATTTTTTTTAAAGAAAAAAGATATATGTATGTTATAGTAGATGTGGGACTAAAGGCCAAGTACCAAATCTTCCTTGTATAAAGTGCCTTTGTATATCTACTTTAAAGTTCATCTACAGTGGTTAAGCCTGTTGATGAATATGTTGTGCAGTGTGTAAATAACTGGTAAGGATTCATTTCAATAAGAAAAAAGTTTGGAGTTGCCTGTAGATGAAAAGAAGAAATAAGAGAGAGGAAAGAAAGCTACACTGAAAATTAAGTGTAATAATAATGTTTAATTAAAGACATATTTAAAAGCAGAAGAGGCTACTGCACCCAAATTTGTTGTGTGTTGCTTCTTAGCACTCTTTGCTCCCTGCCCCATGGACCTTATTTATTTATTTATTTTATTTATTTAACTTATATGCCGCCCATACTATCCAAAGCTCTCTGGGCAGCTTACAACAATTTGAATTCAATAAAAAGATAAATACAATTTAAAATACAATGCTCTAAAATTTGCCATCAGGACCCACAGTTGATATTATTTCAATTAAAAAACCTTCTGGAACAGGAAGTTTTTGACCTGGCACTGAAACGTCATCAACCTTCTGGGCTAAATCTAGTTTGAGTCTAAATTAGAGTAGATCCATTGATGTAACTTGTTTCAATTTCCTTAGGATTACTCTAGTTGGTCTAAAATCGGATTTAGACCCATCTCTCTAGCTTTTAATGTCTGTATTCTTTCTGGACAACACATTTTTTTGCCCTCGGCCATAGTTCTGTGTGCTCCCATTTTAGAGGGTGGGGAAGGATCTTTCAACCTCACAAGAAAACAGCAGTGCATACCTCTGAAATAGAATATTTATGAACATTCCATAGCATCACAGCATATTAACTATGCTTTATGAAGAAAGGGAAAACTGATTACAGAAATTATTTCTGGGTATTATTTTACATGTTAGCATACTGAAAACACAACAAAACTTCATTTATGTTATCTGTGGTTGCTTTCACTTTCCTAAGCAGGAAGTGGCTGATTACAAAACACAAACATGAAGTGTGTGTGTTTAAGTGCATGCAAAATTTATCATGTATCTTTAAGACAGTAGGGAACTGGTGACTGGTAGCATTTCAAAGGCTTTTAAAAGGTATGCAGCTAATTCTGCATATCTGCTCCCTTCACAGTGAACAAACGTGTACTTTGTACTGTAATACGCAAAAAAGTAAATTGAGACATCATAATGATAGTCGGATATCCCATGCTAAATATTGTGTGTATACCAGGGGTTTACAACCCTCTTTGTCACAATGGGCCTTTCCAGGATTTTTTTTTTAAAGTATAACTGAGGACTCTCAAGATACTATCACAGAAGGAAGCCTACTTACAATGGCTTCTACATGGCAGCTATTCCATGCAGTGAACAGATTTAGGTTTACAGCCTTGCTGAATAATCAGTCCCCATGGGGTGTTCTGTTGTCACCAGCAATGTATGGCAGTAATGCCGAGAAAAGCAGTGGAAAGCAATCCAGTACACATGGAATGGCTTACTTTATGAAGCAATCATCACCTAGAGAGTGGCAAGCACTTAACAGGAAGCAGTTCTAAGAGAAAGGGGGGAAAATAGATTGGCAGAGCCCAAGCAGGTTATAGAAAAAAGAAGCGCACGGGCTACTGCATGCTTTCTGTGAAAGGAGGAGAAAATGAACAAAAATAAAAAAGGAAAATGTGCTGCATTAATGCCACCCACAATTATTCAGTTCAGTAGGAAGGGAGGTACATTTTCACCCATAGGACATTCACTGATAGATGGTGTCCCAGTGTCGTAAAACACGCAAGTGTGGTCATGATAATTTGAATTGAAGCACTCAATAGCCCTGACCTCAATGTGCATGTGATCTTTCCGCCCGGCCCCCCCATGAAGAGGCTGCACCTGGGAGGGTCCTGCACCTGCAGGTCCTTCCTTCTACCACCTGGATCCATCTTCATGCTTCAAAAGACGTTCCCAAAGACCATTGTGACAAGCAGCAAAATATTAGAAAAAAATACAATCCTTCATTGCCATAACTACATCTTTAAATGCCTGGGGAGAACTAGGTAGGAGAAGCTTTGAATGCAGCATGAGCTCTGGAGCTCGTTGCAGGCTTTTATGTACCTTCCAGGCAAACCGGATTGAAAACTTCTCCTTCTCGGGCCGCCTGCGAACTTCTCTCCACCAATGGCCAATTTGGCTGTGGGAAAAACTTCCATGATGGCACATAAGTTCATGGGAAGGAGAAACCATTCCCAACAGGGCTCCCATCACATCTTACAGCATGGAGCCACCACCACCACCACTGACAAAAAGCTGCCTCAAAGATGAGTCTAGGACTGGCAGTTCTCTATCTATGTAGGAAAGTTATTCTACTTCCTGCTCTGATGGCTTTGGAAATGAAAGGTCAATGCAATCCCTGGAGTCACCACTTGTATTCATTCTCATGCATCAAGTGGTGAGCAATGAGGAAGATAAATGACTCATTCACTAATGGCAATTTACTACTGCAAATTATGCCACTGCATTAAGTCAATGTAAATAATCAGCATGTAAATAATGTGATGTAAATAACTGGGAATATTCAGGCAACTAATCCATATTTGTATTTGGTTTTTTTAAACCTATTTTTAATTTTTTTAAAATAATATTAATGTTGCAACTACCCCAAAACATGTCTGGGGTTGCCCCAAACAAATATACTAAATCAATGTACTACTTTTAATGCCACTTCATTTGCTCACAAACGTGGACATGCTCCCAATTTATAAATAGTCATGAAATCACCACCTGTCATACTGGGGCTCCAGCAGTGACACTGGAATGATAGCCCAGGGCTCAAGCCCATTGACAGCAACTATCTCAAAAAGAGTACAGCTGCCAGCCTCTTCCTCCCATTTCCATGTCAGTCTATTCAGCAGCAGTGACCTATCACATCACTGCTGCCCGTGGGTAATGCTGTTTGCGAGCATGCAGGAGAAGTGGTAGCTGCCCTACCTCCTTCCTGTGGTTCTTGAAAGTGAGGGGACTTATCTGCTGACGGCTCTGTAACAGGCCACCACTGACATCAGACAAGCCTGCTTGCTTCCAAATAAGCTACTCAGAGTGTGTGTGTGTGTGTGTGTGTGTGCACGCACGCACACACACACACATATGAGAGAGAGGAAGGGCTGAGGGGAAGGGTTGGAAATGCCCTTGGGAAAACAAGAAGGTATCTGGGAGTGGAGTAGCCACTGTTCACAATAACCTCGTGATCTAGCAGCCTGTTAAAAGCCTCAGCCCCATTGTTTCAGTGCAACCATGTTTAAAGACGTAGGAACCTACAGCAGTGCATAATCAGCATTGTGGTCTCTTCCTCATTAGCCTTAACTGTCCTCCACCCTCACTACAATGGCCAGGCCAAGAAGGAAGATTAGAATGGTAAAGCATGGACTGAAGAGTGCAGAGCTGGAGGGGACCCTATGGATCACTGAATCCAGCCCCTGTCAAGGAGACACAGTGGGGAATTGAACTCCAGATTTCTGTCTCCACAGACAGATACCTAAACCACTGAGCTATGTTTTGCAACTGACGACAAGAGTGAAAATATCTTATTTGTTACAGACACCATCCCACGTTGTTTCCTGAACGAGTTCTGGAAAATCAAATGCCAAGAGTATACAGTGAAGGAGGGGCTGAGAAGTAACGTAGACACCCACGTCACTTTGTCTGTATACACACCACCACACGCAACAGATCAACACACCCACTCCTACAGCAAAACAACATGTTTGCAAATCCACACCAGCATACAGTGATCAAAGTATCCCAGTCAGCTCTGTGTTGGCCTATTTCTTGTGGCACCAAAAATCTCAGAGAAACATAACAGATGATTGTTCTTTTTTTAAAAAAAATCCCACAAACAAACAGCTGTGAATTGTTCAGACTCCAGCAACTAATCCAAAAAGTACTAATGCAAGTGCCATAGAGCATCCTAGAACACTCATCATGTTTGTTCCTGTGATGGCCTCAAGAATGGTAGGTCAGTTGCTTGGCAGGCCCAAATACTGCATCAGTGGGATTCACTGAAGTGTTGATTAGCAATCAGATGTATGCCAAAAGGAATGGCAAGGTTGGTCTGGAAGGAGGGAAAGAGAGGGTACCACAAAGCAGGTGATGCTCAACTCTATAACCCCTTTCTGTCAAACACAGGTGAAATAACAGTTATGCTAAAGCATTGTTTGGACTCAGTAATTAAGACAGGGCCATAAACGGAGAGCCTAACTACATGGGAAAAATGCAGGAAATACTAAGGGTTTGGGGTGGGCTCATTCACATTTCCCCCCATTGCTCACACAACACAGTGTTGTGAATTTGAATCAATCTGGGGTTCCATACCTCCAATCTGTAGTTTTTCCTCCTCATCACAGATACTTCTCCTTTTTAAAAATGAAATCTTTTTGCTTAGGTTTTGTGTGATTGCTTTGAATTGATGCAGAAAGGAAAGACCAAGTGAGCACACATGCAAATACACACAAAGAGTTGCTTTGTTAAAGCCCCTTCTGCCTTGACTATTGCCTCTCGAGGGAGGACAAGGAGTTTGTGCAGAGCAAGCACTCATCTGTCTCTGCAAAGCCTCTCCTGTCCCAAGACACTTCTTTATTTTCTTTTTAAAAACATTTCCTGAGTGGGCAGTCCTGTTTATATATTTATTAACAGCTTAAAGAACTCTACTAGTCAGATACAGAAATGAGTGACTGAAGAAGGAAAGCCTTCTTAAGGCAGTTCCTTTGAACTGCACCATCTACAGACGCTTCAAATAAAACTGCAATTAGAAAGCTTTTTTCCTCCTTTGCTTGTGTGGCCACTTATATCAAAGAGAGAACCGAATGCCCCGGTGCAACTTCACAGAGAGAGAATGTGAGTTAATTCACATTTCTCTTGCTGTGCATTTGCACCCTGAGACTCAGTCCAGGCAAGGCAGAGGTGCTGGTTCTGAATAGTATATCTAGCTAGTTACAGTGGTGGTCTCTCATTCTTAATGGGGTGCACTCACCTGTGGAGGAAAGGTTTATACTCCAGGAAACTCATAGGTCTAATTTTGTGATATGATGTCCAGGTAGCTGGAGGTGTGGTGCAACTTTTATCAGCTTCTTTTAACAGACCATCTGCAAGCCAACCTTGACAGAGGCAGCTTAGCTGCAGTTTTCCATGCACTAGCAACCTCCATCATGGATTACTGCAATGTATTATCTCTGAGATCTTTGAAAAAAGTTCAGAAACTCCAGTCGGTGCAGAAGAGACCAGCAAGGCTGCCCACTGGGACTGACCATCTCAAATACATAAGTCCAGTGTTGCATCAAGCACACTGTTACGAGTCAGATTTCTGGTTCATTTCAAAATGGCAATGTTCAACTTCAAAGCTGTAAATGAATACCTGAGAGTAACTGAGGGAGCACTTTCTCCCATATATTTCTACCCAGTTAATAAAATCATCCTTGAAGGCCCTTCTCTGGATGCTGCTAGTATAATGGTGCAAAAGAAAAAAAATGCTCCAAAGGAAAAGAGCCTTCTCTGCAGTAGCTTCTTATCTGTGCCATGCCCTCCCCAAAGGGATCTGTCTGGCAGCACTCTGATACAACTTCCCAACCTTCCTCCTCCAGCAGGAATTTAATATTAAATGGCCAAACTCCAACGGGCAATTTATGTTTATGCAAATGGAGTCATGTTGACAAAAACTGCCGCTAATTAACAACATGTTGGTTGCATTCTTGGGCATGCTTCTGATCATGTGATCAGATACATGGCTGGAAACCCACCCCCATCTTGTTAATTAGCAGCAATTGACTACCACAACTTACTTTTCACTTTTGCAGGCATAAATCACCAGCTGGATTCTTGCTACTGTACTATTTTTATCTCCATTTGGCTAGGAACTTGATATTTAACATTTTAATATCGCAATTGGCTTTCTCACTGTTTTGGTTATTGTATCAACTGTTCGAGGGTTTTATAATTGTAAACTACCCTGAGCTATTTGCCAGCTTATTAGTTTAATAAATGAATACATATGTTTTTAGGAATTGTTGTGGAAGTTAAGTAATTATTTCCAAAGTTTCAAGAAATGTATACCGTACCACAAGCCATTACATAGCTCCTGGGAACTAATGAGAAATTATGCTGTTTCTGTGCTTTATACAGCTGCTAACATTACAGTACACATGGATCTCTACTAAATTTTACAGAAGCAAATCTACGTCACTATGAATCAAAATTACAGCCCATTAGTTAGATAGCTGACCCTGACAGTATCTGCCAAGAATTTAGAACTACTCAAAATTTAGTCATCTGTCAAATGAAGAAGATAAATGCTTATACTAGGAAGATACTTCTGAAAATAAATAAAAAATATATAATATAATGTAATCTTCTTTCATGCATTGCAAAAATGTGACATTAAAAGGTAAAAGCACCACAGTTTCTAGTAGTCATTTTAAACACGCTTGCATATCTAAGATCCACACACTCAAGATGCAAAATGAGATCTTTTAGCCAAACAGGTGAAAATTATTTTTCAGGTTCTTCTTGGAGGTGTGAACAAGAAGGTTAAAAGACATAATAGAGACAGTATACCAGTTCATTTTCTGGGAAGGAAAATTATAGTACTTAGCTGATTTTTCTCTAAACTGTCCCCTGCACTTGGTCATAATAACCGCCTATAACAGTGAATAAGCCATGACTGTTGATACAAGGTAATTAACTAGCAAGACTTTTCAAAAACTGGAATTTTCCATAGGTGTTCTCCAAAGCTTTTTCACTTGCCAAAACAGTAAACCTTCCTTCTCTTTAAATACATCCTACTCTGGTACATAGTAGGGTTATGCTATTTAAATGCCGAATCTTTCTTAAAAACATGCACAAACAGAATAACTATCTTCTGGAAAGACGCAGCTCAGAAACAACAGCTGACTCTCACACATGTTTCATGCAAAGTATTCACATTCTAGAGAAGGAGTAAATTTTTTTTGCTATGGCTGGATAAAAATATGGAAACTGCTTTCTATTGAGTTAGACAAGTGGTCCATCTTACTTGATCACACTGAATAGCAGTAGCTATGCCAGGAATTCAGACAGAATTCTCTTCTAGTTTCATCTAGAGAGACCAGGTACTGAACCTTGTATATTTGGCATCCAAAGTATATATGAGTCATCCAATATATATATACATCCAAAGTATATATACCACTGAGCTGAAGTATGAAATGTGTTCTGAGGGAGACTGATAAAAGACATCACACTGCTAGGGCCAACACAGCTGCCTGAGGATGCTGGTGCTAATATCAGCTTAGTCTGGTTAATGCAAAATAAACTATTGAAAAGTGCAAGCATTTACACTCAGAAGCTAGAATTCTTTATGCTCCGAGTTCTGTATTCAGAAGTCAGAATCCTACTGGCATTTTACACATGTGTAAATGAAATAGGTCACTACAGCAAATTGCTGATAATTAGCAAGGTGCTAGTTGCATTCCTGGCTGCATGTTCAGTTGCACAACAGGCACCGTGTTAATTAATGGCACTTTGCCCTGTGACTTGCATGGTTTCATGCACACATGCACAAACTGCCAACAACATTCTGGCAGCTGTCTTGCACTAATGGCACAGCTCATACTTCCAGGCATCAGAGTCTGAGGGGAGAGAGGTCCATTTTACTAAGGGGGAAGACATAACATTGCAATCCCCACCTCAGGTCCTGGGCAAACTTCTACAGGCCTAACTTTCCGGAGGAATTGGGGACCTTCTTTGGGCATGGTGGAGACATGCTGGATTCATAGGATACAAAGTTCTCCCAGTCCCCAGAGGCACCTGTAGTGCTGAGGAGAACTTTGCGGCCATCAACGATGGCATAAATAATTTCCATCCCGTTATCTAGAATACTATCGCCATCTACATTGGGGAGACCTGGCCTTCTATTTTATGGTACCCTGCTGTCCCCTCCTCACACGTGTTTTGTCAGCTGTTTGATAGGGCTTTCGGTTAATGGCAGAATACTTCCACCCTTATGGTCCCTCTACGGTGCTACACTGATTGCGTTTTCCAGCTATTTACTGGTGTGTTTGCATTATTAGGACTATATTCAGATGGCTTTTCATGGAAATATTGTTAGGAACCTTAAGCATTTTGTTGAAAGGAACAAAAAGTACAGCATAGTATGTCTTTTAGCAACAAGAACAAACTGTAACAACGGTAACAATGCTCGATGTTACAAAAGGCAAGTTGCTTTTTATAACCCATAACATAAGGGTTGTTTGCACTTGTCTTGGATGAATGGAGGATTCCCTAAGTCTTTCAAATGTGCTATGTAGCTTGGCAAGCGCCAAGAAAACAGCATTGTAAAAACAATGTATCTCAATGATATATTGTGTACTTATAGAAAAACAAATTACCTGACTCCTGGAGATAGCGATACACCAAGAAATTCACTTCGTCACTGGTTATGCTCATCTTAGCCCCACCTCAATATGATGAGGTTTGCAAGAAGTGTGATCCACGCTCTGTTCAAAGAGGAATAATAATAATGACATCTTGGTTTGATTGTGCCCATTCAACATTTTCATTCCAGCAGACATTCAAATGGGCATGTTCTAGTCATGCTTTCATTTACATCTGAGGTATGGTTGAAGGTCTTTTAGAAACACCCCAAAAAACCCTTAGCATCTGTAAAAATCTGAAAACACCTTTAAAATCTTTGTTATTTAGCAAAATCACATTTTTTCTAAAGCTCTGAAAGAACCCCTCCATTTTTAAAAATACAATTTTACTAAAATGCTGCTTAAAGTTTGAAGGAGGAGGAGGAGGAAGAGGAAGGAGGAGAAGACACATACAGACTTTGGAACTCAAGAACTGGCAGCAGAAACAAGGCTTCATTGCTGCTGAACTGCCAACTTTCTCCAGCTCTTGAGAAATACAGTAGGACGCCCGTACCTGCGGGGGATTGGTTCCTATCCACACACACCCACAGATGCTGAAAAATGCTGATTATAGTGAATAGTACTATAATAGTGAAAGCTATACATAACACAGTCTCTGCCTCCCTCTAGTGGCCAGTTCTAGTAACTTCATGGTTAGAAATATATATTTCTGGGAAATTTTCTTTTTAATATTTTTAATATATTCAGACCATGGATAAGTGAATCAGTGGATGCTGATCCCATGGACGGGGGGGGGGGGGCCCTACTATACAGGTTTTTACTCTGCCCAACACCTATCATTATAGCTTAGTCAAGATACTCTCGTTCCGCAGATCAAGCTGTCTTCCTTATTCAACCATCCAATAATCTAATTTGTTAGATTAATGTAATTAAGCAATTTTGAAAATCATACACAAAAGCCATATTTAGTCATCTGGTAAGCATATTTTTTTAAATACACAAGGAGGGGAGCGCACTAGACCTGTCTCTCTGTGGTCATTTCGCTCATGTAGTATTGATATGTCTGAAGAGAGGAGCCTCTTATATCCATGGAGTTTCCTCACAAGAATAAGAATCCAGACTGCCTGGTGTTCTGGCTTGTCCACAGGAGACACTTTATTATACACTAAGCGACAACAGAAAGGACAAAAGCAGTCTGTTCCCCTCACATATGCTTACTGACCACCTTCCCCTCAGCAACGATCAGAAGATGGCTACAGTTGTCCCAGCTAAATGGCCCTTACTAGCAAAAAAGAGAAAGATCCAGAAATATCAGTACTTGAAGACCTAGAAGATCATGTGGTACAGTTCTACTGGAGAAGGAAGCAGAGACTCTGGTAACCAATGCCTGCAGAGTCCAGACCTTCTTCCCCTCTCCTGCCCACTGCAGACCCCTGTGGTCACCAAAAAGCTGCTCCAGAGGATGTCTGAGCCCTCTGGATGGGGAAATATGCATGACTAGTGTAATGGAAGCTCGTCTTTATTTTCCTTCCAACCACCAGACAATTCTCCCACAGCAGAATTATATATATATATTTGGTATAATGGCTCTAGAGCCTGTACCTCACTCTGACCTCTGAAAAAATATAACATTACCTCCTACATGTTCCTTCCTTCAAAATGTGTCTTTTTTTTTTTTTACAACAAACAGAACCTTCCTCATTGAAACTCTGTTCAGCAATTCTTGCTGCTTAGAGTAGCATCTGCTGCTTTAAATCAGCTATGCTCATCTACAGGTTTTCCCAAAGCTGAAGGTCATGCATGCCTCAAGCAGATGTCTCTGCATTATTTATGTGAGCCATTCTTTGGAGCTGTGTGGTGCTTTTATTTCACTGTCCTAGTATAATTCATCAAACATTCAGATTGATTTCCCCCCATAGTTTCACAATCATGGTAAATTAGGTTCTTTCTTCCTAAGTATTAATTTTATTTATTGCTGTAATTTGTACTTCATGCAATAGATAGTAAGTAATCCCTTTTATTTATATTCTCCCTTGAGGAAAAGCGTGGTATCTTATTCTTGTTTAGGAAGTTCCTACGTCTTCAGAAGGAACACAGATAATTTTCTAATGAAAGATCTTCCATTTTTAATAAGTGTTCAAAATGTAGAACCCATGAACAACACTTGTACAGAAAGACACAAGGATCAAAATTCAGTTATGCAACTCCACTCATGATTTCTGAGTACACATAGTTCACACACAATGAAAAGAAGCTGCATGCACCCCAAAATCAAAAAATGGAAGTCTTTAATCAGTGGCAATCTGCTGTTGCTGCTGATTATATTCCTGCAGAACATGCCCAACACTATTTTGGGCAAGGACAAACTGATACAGACTGTTCCCAAATAGTATAATTAGCTTGTATTATCCTATACCCTCAGTTTTTTTTTAAAACACAAGGTATTGACAGTCACACTTATGCAAGGATCATGAATTGTTGTGCTATGCCATCGTGCCCAAACCATTTCTGTTAGCTAACAAATCAATTAGATAATCAACAAGGCATGATTACTGTTTAAGTGGTTTAAGTAATACATTTAGTTGATACAGAAAGCAATACACAGAGTATACTATCACACAGAAATAAGAATATTGTGAACAGGATATGACTCTTCTGCTCAGTCTGTCTGCAAGCATTTTGGCCACAATGGAACTATTTATAGCAGTCATCCAAGTCACAAATTATTTAACTTGATAGGAAACATATCATAATTTTGCCCTGCTTGCACTGTCACAGTCACACACTTCCTCAGATCAGGCTGTTGATTTTCTTGCTAAATCATCCCAAACCAATTTAACAAAACCTTAAACCGATAAAAACATCAGACAGTTGGGGAAATAAAAGTGCCTGATAGCAACTGGATGCTTCCACTGAAAAACAATACTCTGAATATTCTGCAAGCAGATTTCCACCCATGCAAGGGATGTCTACCTCCTCTTCTCTTTGCCGCAGATCACTAAACCTGGTCACGAAGACCCCTTCAGGAGTTGGGAGTAGATTCTGATGGCACACGGGTAGAAGCGGGAATTGCCTTCTCCCCGTTATGCTGACAAAAGCTCTTCAGCTGCTGGTAGTGGTTAACCACAACTAAGCATGGATGCAATATTTTTTATCATCCAAGAATTATCCTGCACAATCTGGAATGTCTCATTTTAAAACAATACCTAAACTATCTCCCACCACCACCAAATTATGACTTACAGTATTTCAGTTCTTTGCATTTAAGCTTTAGCTACAAAATTAAGGCAGAATCCAATGCAATATTACATTTTCAAATCACAGTAAAAGAAACAAATACAGAGATACAAACAAATTGCATTGCAATCTATTATCTATTACCTTCTACATGAATGAGCTTGGAAAACTTCCACAAATAATCCACTCATACTTAGTGTTTGAAGGATATGACTTTAAATAATGATGTTTTAGGATCACTAAGGAACTGTCAAGTCAGTTCTGATTTATGGTGTTTCCTAGAGTTTCCTAGGTAGAGGTTTACCATTCCCTTCTTCTGGGGGCACCTTGGGACTGTGCAGCTTACCCAAGGCCATACAGGCTGACCCTTCTGGGATGCGCAGTGGGGAATTCAACGCCCAACTAGAGATGGGCACAAACAGGAAAAATGACGAATCGGGTTGTGGTTTGTTTGTCCCGTTTGTGCCCGGTGGTGGTGGTGGTGGGAACCTACCTGGTCCTGCCCTCTGCTGCCCACCTGTCCCCTTCCCACTACCCCATTGCCTTCCTACCTGGTCCTGCTGCCATAGCCTCTTCCTCCACCATGGCCATCCTCAGAGGCAGCAGGCCTGGTCTCCCCTTCTGAAGCGGCCTCTGCACATGTGCCCTATCAGCTGGGTGGTGAGTACATATGCAGAATGTAGCAGTGGTGGTGGAGGAGGAGGAGATGGCAGGACCAGCTTGGGAGGTGATAGGGGCAGTGGGAAGGGGGAGGATGGGCATCCCTTTTGGTCAAACAAAACGAAGCAACAAGGGGGGAAAAGTTTTGCTTTCAGCAAATGAACCATGAACCAGCCCGATTTGTCAGTTTTTCTGGTTTGTGGCTCGGTTTGTGCCCATCTCTACTCCCAACATCTGGCTCTGCAGCCAGATACCTAATGCACCGAACTATCCAACCAGTAATGAACATTAAAGCCCTTAAAATATTTGGATTTTTGCATGTGGAATTGGGTCACATTTGCTTTATCTTCCTATGCTCCTTCCTCAGCTATGACAAGAGTTAAATTTTATTTGTTTTCAAACTTCTAGGAATGCAGGGTCACTAAATGGCAACTTGACAGAACACAGGTTTTTTTTAAAGGTAAATTAATTCAAAACTGTTGTCAGCCAGCAAATGGAGCAAAGTTCCCACAGCTCATGACTGTGTCATAAAGGGCTTCCTGCCAAGAGTTCAGCCACAAATGTGTGAGTGTACAGTATATGTGGTACCATTTACAAAAGAGCAATTTCATCCTGACAGCAGTACATAAAACATCTATTTTTTATGAAGCAAATTTAGAGTTCTGAATGTTAGTATAACTGGAAGAATTTATAATGGCACACATATTGGAACAGTCAATCCATGCTACTCAAAAGAACAAAGTCTACATTTTTGCAGAGCTGTGTCCACAGGGTTGAGCCAAAGGATCTGTTCTAATAAACCTTCTCCACACTTGTTCCCCAATTCAAGACAGAACTCTACAGGGGTTACATTAAAATTGCCAAATGCGAATACTATTAATCAAATCCACCTTTTGGTATAACAATATCTGTTTGCTCGTATGCTTTTTATTGCTGCCTCCAGAAGACTGATATTAATTGAATCAGAAGCTAAATGAAAATAACTGTGTCTATAAAACTGTTTAGGCACACATAAACACACATATGCCACAAACAACCCACATCCTCCCACAAAACAGCACCTTTTCAAGCTACTGCATCACTAGTCCAATTACCTACATCTCTAGAGATAAAAATACACATTATCTTGAAGACAGTAAACAAGAATTTGCTTGACATGACTAAATTGGTTTTTATCTTCATACATATTATGCCAGAAATAATAAGATGACTTTTATGCCTTCCACCTACACTGCTACCGGTGCTCCAGTACTAGCAAAACAGACAACAATAAGGATGAAGGTAACAGAGTAGGCTGCTCACCAGGTTGAGCAATAGCCTCAATTTAGAGACATGCACACATGGAAAAGTGTTCGGTGCTAATAGTTCAGTGGAGGAGGAGAATGAAGAAAGCACACAGATAAGAAGCAGATATTTATCTGTACCAGTGTTTCAAAATGAATAGACATTCGCATCTGCAAGATGCAGTTAATACACACACATTACTGCGATCAGAACTAGTGATTGGAATTATTTCCAGTTTTGCTCAGACAATGTGTATTCAGAGGCAAAGCAATCCATTTTTTCCCCTTTTGATAGTGGACATTTTGAACTTATCTGCACAGTGGCTGTGGACATTAGACGATGCATGTAGAAGTTGTGACTCCTTCACATGCCTTGGCATCCTGCTATTTCACTTAGCTGACTTCGGTTTTGTATAGTCCGCTTCCATTTTCCTTAAAATAGGATGTTAAACCAATATACTTTAAATTTATAAAGCCAAAGTATGGCTTGGTTCAGATGACTAGGAATAAGCTCTGAGGTTGCATACCCTGAATTCTTATCATTGATTGAAGGACTCACCCAACACGGTTTAATGTTTTGGATACTAAAAGCATACAGTAGGACTGCCGTATCTGTGGGATTAGCACCCACGGTTTCCCTTATCCACTTATCCATCAATCGATCAATCAATCAATCCGAGAAATACACACTCCCAAGGTGTATTACCAAGACTGACCACTAGATGGAACGAGAGACTATGCTATATATGGGTGGCCTCATGAAAATGCACTCGTGGCATGACGTCTTCAAGGGAAGCAGCTTCCAATGAAAAGGAAAAGCCACCTTTGGGGGCAGGGGCAGTTTCCAGTTTCAGAGAAGGCTCCCTTGAGAACAGGCGGGCAGGAAAGCCAGTCTGTTGGCAAGACTGGGCCAGGGTTCCCTGTCTCCACCTTGCAAGGGCACCAGAGAAACTGGAAGTGCTTCATTTATCCATTATTTCTGGCATCCAAGGGAAGAGGCCTTGGAGCCGATCTCCCACAGATACCGTGGGCCCACCGTGCTGTTGCTTTGGAGGTGTTCTGTTGTGGAAGAGAGGAGGGAGAATATGAGCAAAGAGATCATTTTCAAACTTACAGATGAAGAATTTATTATTATTTATTTATTTATTGCACTTATACCCCGCCTATCTAGTCGAACGACCACTCTAGGCGGCTAGGAGAACTAGGGAAGAAGAAGAAGTTCTTCCCCTAGAAGAACTAGGGAAGATGATGTCTGAATGCAGACTAAGTACGCCGTTTTGCTTCAGAATAGATGCCTTGCTGGATAAGGTGAAGGACCACCTCTTCCAGGGCTTTTCACAATCATTCCAGCCACCAGGAGATATTAGAGGGAACACCTGAATTCAGACAATGGCCCGCAAATAGAATCAGAGATTGGGCTAGCTTTCATTTTCATTTTCCAACCCACTCAACACATGGCAATTTAGTTTGGTCTTAGGATGCACAATTGCCAAAGCCAAAATTATATTCCAAAAATAGAAACCAGCTGTGTAAGCTTTAAACAGAACAACATCTACGTTCTACACACCAGGGAGCTTGCACACATATGGGAATTGACACCCCCCTGCCACGTATTGGCTACATGACACTGCTGTTGATGAGCACAAGCCTATTTCTGACTCCTTTTTTACCCTAACTGCTACCCTATCTCCAAAGGGAGTGACCTGATTAAGGGGACAGGAGGATGCAAGGGAAACTTTGAGTAATGGAACAGGCAAAACAATTCCGCCAAATATGTCATAATGAAACATGACTCTGAATCTGGTCAGAAGCTTTAGTGAGCAAAGGAATATCCTTTCAGTTTACAGTGTCAGAATACCATCTGAAGTACTCACCCAGAAAAAAAATGAATTCAATAAGGATCATACAGCAAAAATTAGGATAAAGAAAACACTGATCATTAATTTGATCTATATTTTGAATTGCCTTACTATTATTATAAGCATCACTACACTGAGACATAACTTCCTGAGTATAGGAGTACTGCCAGGCAAGTACATATCCCATCAAATCTCCCATTCTTACACTTACACTCACAAATTCACATCCTCCTCCCTTTCTGACACACGTAAATATACTTCCTCTCTCTCATACATACTCTCTCTGACAGCCATACAGAATATTAGATTGCTAAAGCACTTCTGATAAACTAAAAACTTAATTTTTTACGTTCCACCCCCCCCCTTCTCTAAGATCCTTTAAAACCTACATTTTTCAAACTCTGCCCTATTTATAGAATTGGCAGATGTTACTTATTTTCCACACCATCTTCTGGACATGACATAGAGCATCCTTATTTTTACACTGGCCAAATGTTTGGTGGCAGGTTGTTTTTAGCATTGTATTATTTTTATCAGTAGTTTTACTAATAGCTTTATCAGCTGGCTAGATAGCTCAGAGGTTTAGTTATCCAGCTGCGGAGCCAGAGGTTGGCAGTTTGATTCCCTCCTGTGCCTCCGGGGACCAGAGCCAGCCTGTGTGACCTTGAGTAAGTTGCACAGTCCCAGGGTGCCCCCAAAAGAAGGGAATGGTAAAGCACATCTGAGTATTGTCTACCTGGAAAACTCTGAAAAAGGATTGCCGTTAAGTCAGAATTCACTTAGTGGCACATGATTATTATTATTATTATTATTATTTTAAAATACTGGTAGGTCCCCTAAACCTACAAGATAGTTGAAGCAAAAGAATAAGCTTATCCTATACTCTTGGTGCAAAGAATTCAGCTAAGTTACATGTTGAGGTCAGTATGTCATCACCAGCCATTCTGAGCAGAAAACACTAGGTTAAAACATCACTGCGGTCTAATTTAGAAACTGACTACACGTCTCATGTTAAATAGTTTCTGTTGTTTAAATTTAAAAATTATGGGAAAATAGGTAACAATGGAAGATTCTGTGTGCTCAAACTACCTGGCCAAATTTTTATGGGAGAAAAGAACTCCCTCTTTTGAGGTAACTTCACAGCTGCAGAACTACTGAGAACTGCTTTCTGTGCCATTCAATGATCAGACATCTGAGGACAAAGAATCACATTGATGTCTTGATACAAGTAGAAACAGAAGTCTATTTGTTTATAAAGAGGCAAAGAAATTGTTGGTTTCTCTTCCTCTCCTCACACACACCCCTCTTTCACTCTGCCATTTCTGTTGCAATATATCAAATGTATCACCCAGTAGGTGAAGGCCATTGAAAAAGTTGCCTGTATACTGATGTGCCATGTCCAGTCTACTAAAAGCAAACTCATCCTCCAAAGGTGGATTCTTATATACAGCGGTGCAGTGGAGCTGGGGCTGCCAGAATTACTGGTCTCTCCTTATTGGGTGGGGGACTGGCTATGGAGACAGACATAATGAAGTTCTTTACTTCCAAATTAATCAGCGCTTATATTGCAAAAATGACATTATCTCCACACAAGGGTGGAGCATCAGGAGGCTTAGGGGAATCCAAAGCTTGGAGAAGTACACATTTTGGGTGACAGGTGGCATAATTGTTAGAAATTAAATATAAATTAATTAAATTCCCAGTCCTCACGCAATATGTTGAATCTGCAGTTACTTCAGAGACTGCTCAAACAATTTACCAGTCTCCTGATTAAAACCAATAAATAAATAAATAAATATTCCAAGCAATTAATTTTACATCCAACATCATACATCAACTTTCTGTTCAAAGCCGTCCTATAAAAAGCCAACAAACAGAATCAATTAGTTTTATTTTAAAAGGGTAGATTCCTCTTCTCATTAACTCCATTTCATTTTTAAAGCAGTTTCCAAAGACAGCTTCTATGGACCACCCGAACACATCATTAGACCCAGGCCTCTCATACAGCTGCTGTCCATATAATGTTCTTCAAGGCAGAGCCCAGAAATTGGCTCAGGTGTGGCTGAAACAAAAACAACCAGCTTTATCGGCTTAGAGTTGCTACAGGGTGGGATGATCTGCAGTTGCCATTTGTGTATTTATTGATTCCAAATAAGGGAACTTCATGTATTTATTTATTTATACTATACAAAGACACAAGATAAATCTTCCGGACAGGAAAGGAGATTCATGAAAGTGCCCATCCCATTTTCCCAATAATCCAATACAATTATGGTTTGAATCCAGAAATAAACTCTCCAGTTTTTTACCCTATTCTCCTTCTTGCCCATGCTAAATAAGAGAGTTAGAGGAAAATAGTGTGCATGAAGTAGCTCATCATTCCTCAGTACTGTCCTCTGTCAGCAACTGAGGTCATTTCATCCATAATCTACATTAATAGCAGTTTTATTAACAAAACCCCTTCTCTTTAGGAGCAGCAGTTTTCACACTGCTTTTTAAGCAACGCTAGATTCTTCGGACAACTTCACTAGAGCAAAGATCGGTAATAGCAGATCAGCTCCACTGAAAGACACTTATTCTCTTGCAATGTTGCACCCACAGGAAATGTTTGATGTAACCTGACATGCAAAGGCCTTGTTCAATTTGAAAATCATGGTCTTCCAGCAACCAGTAGTGATATGTTCTTATATCTGTATCAATAAATATAACTAATGGTAGGGAAAGGTGGGAGAGAGGGAGAGAAAAAGATACCAAAGGGGCAAAAAGGGTACCTCTGGAAATTGAGTCATATGGAAACAGCAGATAAAGATATAAAGTAATTCTCTCACACACCTAGTGAAGCTTTTTGGACAGAGGAATGAGGTAGAGTAGGACCTCCCTATCCACAGGATCAGTATCCACTGATTCACTTATCCGCCTGACCCCATATGTGCGAGGGATCAATCCAAGCCCCCCCCCGCGGATGCTGAAAAACACAGATAATAGCAAACCCTATTATAATAGTGAGTGCTATACATAGCATGATCTCTGGTTCCCTCTAGTGGCCAGTTCTAGTAACTTGATCATTAGAAATGTATATTATTGGGATTTTTATTTTAATATTTGCAGACTATCAATAAGTGAATCAGTGGATATTGATCCCACGGATAAGGGGATCCTATTGTACGAAATAAAAAACCAGAACTGGATCCAGAACAGGCCACTAGAGCGAGCCAGAGACCATGCAATGAATAGTGTTCAATACTTCTGTGTTTTTCGTCATCCACTTAGAATTGATCTCCCGGGATTCTGCAGTCCTACTGGGTATCTAACTATGCAGGTCTACAACTGTTCATGCATAAGTCAGTTCCTCTATGTTCAATGGGGCTTACTATCAACTAGGTACAGTTAGGATTGCATTGGACAACTTACTCCAGAAAACAGTGTGCCTCAGCTGTCAGGTATTTGAGAAGCCCTGCCACAATGGCCTAGGCCATAATTTCAAATATTATTGATATAGGCTTTCTTTTCCTTTTCCCTGACACTTAAAAGCTATTAGTTTGCTTGGTTTAGTTTTCTGTCCTCAGCTGTTTTTCTTGATGACATCAGCCTCTAGCATGCTAGGCTTGAAAGCAGAAGTTGATCTTTTCCAATTCCCTCTGCTCCACCGTGAAAAGAGTTTTTGCTGTATTGATCTTTTCTTCTTGGCACTTAGCAGGAAGGAGGGAGGGTGCTCTTAATTAGCATGATTGTGTTGTATTCTACTTCCTGACCTATTTCTGAGGCACAAGAACCTTGGTTACTCCTTTTCAAAAGCAACAAGAAGAACAAACCTTGAACATTGAAACGTTTTATTAACTTATTATCCCAAGGAACCAAGAGGAAGGGGAAAATATGAATGTAGCTTTAGGACTCATAGCACTGAAGAGAAACAAGGAAGATTACTACCACTGAGAACACAACTGTTTGTAAACTGGGACTTAGAACAGCATTCCCATAGTAGGCAAATGTGGAAAAATTGACGTTTACTTTCATGATTTTCAATGGGTGTATCAATTCCTTCAGCTGCCAGATTACTCCTCCATCATGCGCTGGAACAATATGCAGACAAGGACCTAACATGAACCTTCTTTCCCCTTCTTCCAGTTCCCCTGCCCTTCCATGCTCCTTACTTTTAAGATCACACCTGAAGAAGGGAAAGTATTCCTTAAAAAACTGTGCCATCTTGTGTGCCTCTACACACTTTTTACATATTTCTGGTTGGGCTAGAAATATCTTGTCTCAGTATATTTTATTTTCTGGCACCCTGAAGTCAGTGAGAGCAAAGCACGAGTCTCGAGCTGTCCTCTTTCCTTGCTTTGTATGTCTCTGGGTCCAAATGAAAACCAAAAAGATTAAAGAGGACGGAAATGGCAGGTGGTTTAACCCAGCGCTACACTTCAAAGCACCCTCAGCCACTCAATTTAACATAAATAAATAAAATAAAATAAATATTAATTTTTTTTCTGTAATTGCAAGTATCAACAAGTACTTTACAGGTGCAGAGGGAGGTGTCAGTGCCTGCCCAATGAAGTGGATACCTTCCTAATGTGATCTTTGTCATCATTATCTTAGAAATGCAGAGTTGGAATGGACCAAGTGGGTCATCGAGTCCAACCCCTGTCAAGGAGGCACAGTGGGGAATTGAGCTCCTACCTAAACCACAGTTAACACAAATGGTCTAACAAGCTTAATGTAATGGGATTTCTTATCAATACAGCTAAATGGAAGAATTTAAAGGAATGTGAATTGAGGTCTGTAGTTCACAATTTGGTAAGACAAGTAAAGCAGAAGGGTGACTTCTAAGCTACATACCTTGCTCTTATCCTGGCAAACGTGTTAATACGTGCTAATTTCTTAACAGAAATATTTGTTTACTGAGATGCTAAGAATGCTGGGTGCATATTTAAAATGAGGAATCCGAGAACAGGAGGAAATGTTGCTTAGCTCCACCTGTTCTTCTCTGAAGATGTTTCTCAGGCTATATTTTGAACAATTTCTGAAGTCTGGAATGTTTGTAGGGGAGAACTAATGCAGGGAGCTATCAAGCAAACACAGGAAACCCCAAATTATTAGAAACCTTCGATTTTACTCATAGAGTCTTATTTAGTGAAGCCAAATGATTTTACCTGAAATATTTCCCAGCTAGGGGCTACGCTCAGCAAAAATATTATACATGAAGAATGAATTAACAACATTATTTTGTAGGAACACTGACACACACATTGTCTTCCCTGAGGTAAGAATAATTACATGTTTCTTAAACTCTCACACAGATTGCTGCTGGAGAAGTCTGCAAGTGGATATGCATCTTAGAATTGTCTAGTTCTGTTATAGGGAATGGGTTGCCAGGGTGGTAGATAAATGGAGAAAAGGATAAGCCATATACCACTTTTAAGCAAGTCTGCAAAAAAGGATGAGCACTGATAGATCACATTTGCTATATTTAATAGATGCAATTTAGTACATATTTGGTACATTGGAAGGGCTTGGTTTCCACTGATGACTGTGTTGTTTCTACAGTTATTTATTTATTTAATTTATTTAAAATATTTTTATTCCACATTTCTCCTTTTAAAAAAACCCCCAAGGCATCTATGATCAACAAGCAAAAACCAAACTAAAGCTAGAAGTCTTCGTATCATACGAAATCATTTTGCAGTTGTAATACAATTGCAGTTACTAATTAAAAATGGAAACATTATCTTTCACTTAACTGGAACTGCATAACTAAAACAAGTCTCTCAGCAACCCACACACAACATTAAAAAACAACAACAGAAGTTTTTCCAGTACACGTATTGTAGTTGGCTTTAAATATGCTATAATCATATATAAATGTACATAATCATGCATGGTATAATCATACCATACACGAATAAATACTGTATCTGTTCGGATCTCCAAAGATGCCTTCCTAGAACAAGAGCTTAGAAAAGCTCCCCACTACAGCCATCCCTTCAGATGGGATGGGACAGGACAGGCTGCCATCTCATTTTGTTTTAAGTGGAAAAAATTATCCCAGTTCTTTTCAGGAGGATATTAGAGAGGCTGGCAAGCCACCTTATTTCATTTTTCTTTCCACTCTGGGCAATGATTGCCCATGTCCCTCTGTTCCACCATCCAGTGGCTTCTCGTCTGCTTCTCTTGATGGTTGTATCACCTTTACACGCAACCCCCAAATGGTTTCTGCAAACCAATCCAGAAACAGTCTCTCTTGCACACATATACACATATAACCTCATTCCTCTTCTTCAAGGAATTGCCACCATAATAGGATTTGTCTACCTCAGAGGCTGCCAGGTTTATATTAAGACTTCAATGCATTTGTTAATGGAGCCAGTTAAAAATTAAACCATCATGGTCCCCCCCCCCGCCAAAAAATATGGAAACACAAAGCAGCTATAACGAAAATATGAAGCAAATGTTTAAGGGGGGAGGGGGGAGCTTATTATCTTTTCATTTTCAGTAACAGTAAGGGTACCATCATTCTATGCTGCACCAAACAGTAAATTCTGTTTCAAATTTCATGATCTCATCTTAGGCCAAGAAACCATGGCACACAATAATATAATATACCAATAATACTAGTATGTAAACACCGCTTTTAAAATAGTCTACCAACCCATATGCATTTGTAGCAATTAGAAACATTCATCCATATGTACTGGCACAGTTCATACTCAGGATCCTCTCTATTTCTCAGTCTGCCATCATGCAGCCTGGAGGAATCTAGCATGTCCTTTGTGACAGATATGGAATACAGCAGGGCACTGATGCAGCTGTCATCATTGCCTTTAAACCCATCTGTGTCACCTGTTAATTAGCACTGTGGGTGGCAGACACGCTCTGGGCAAAGGATCAAGAACTAGGTAACCAGATGCATTGATCTTTGAACTAAGCTTCTAATTACGAAGTGCAAAAGTGGGAGGAGACCTGCAGGGAGGCTGAGGAAGAGAAGAAACAGATTCCCAAGCAAAAGATGTAATTTCTGCAGAAAAACAAAGCCCAGGCATTTTAAAAACTATTTCAGATTGAATTCGTAATCATAGAGCAAATTCATGGCCACCTGGTGGCCTCCAGATGTGTTACACTACAAATCCCCTAGTTATGGGGGCTATGGGGATCGAAACCCATCAGATTTGCAAGGCACCACATTGGGGAAGGCTGGCTTACAGTAATAGGTCACCCATTCAAAATGGCATGTTTGTCTCCTTTTAAAAAAAAATTGTTTAGCAACTACCTTCTTAACCAGGCAAGTACTGTATTTTCCATCAAATAATTCACTTTTTTTAATACTCAGAAATCATATTAATTTCTTTTTTCGGCAACACAGTAGGGCAGAAAGCTAATACAGACAACTAAGCTACCTTATTTGAATTCTTTCATCTAGTTTGGTTGTCTACATCAAGTAAAGAAATGCTGACCACCAGTTAGAGGCAGAAGTCCCCTTCCCAGATGCACACTTCAACATGCAGAGGGTTTGAGCTCAAGATACACAGATGATACTATCCTAGTGGCAGAAATAGCAATGATCTAAAACAATTACTAATAAGCTGACTGTATATATCAGCGATGGTGAACCTATGGCACGCAGAGCCCTTTCTGCAGGCACACGAGCTATAAGTCGCCGGATCGCTACTCTCCCCCCGCAGGCAAACCTCAGGAGGTGGCTGCGGCCGCGGTGCTGGCACTTTGACAGGCGGCGGGCCAGGATCCGGAGCGGCTGGCGCTGGTGGCGGATCCGGAGTGGGGTCTCGAGGCACCTCCGTGCCCGGGATTCCCCCTTCCGCCACCACTTCCGGTTCCTCTGCCGCCACCGCCCGCCGCCTGCAGGGTTGTTTTTTTTTCTCTTCCAGTTTGGGCACTCGGGCCCAAAAAGGTTCGCTGCCACTGGTATATATTCACTCAATATCTCTGCAGTTTCCAGTTCAGCTTTTGAAGTGGCATTTCTCAGAGACCGCTTCTGCATACCATGCAGTCAGTGGCTAGAAAATCCAACTGGTTAGTCACAACAGCTGAAATACAGCAACATAAATTGCAGCAAAGAACTGCCACCAGTTAGCAAGTCTCCCTATCAATTCCCTTGTTGCACGCCAGGTGTGTGGGCTGGTGCACGGCAAGAGATACGTGTAGTAACTTGTTAACTAGCAGGGACTTGGCATTGCAATCTGCACATCATTTATGCCTGTGCTGGAGTAAATAACCCATAGGATCCTGCTCGTTAAGCTTAAAAACAAGTGTACGATTTCATCTGATGTAATAAACATTTGCCTATCTCCCTGGATGCAACACAGGTCATTATGATTTCATTTTTCCATTCCTATACCCAGTGCACCCTTATGCCGTTGTAGTTAAACTAGAGGGAAAATGCACTGTGAACAAAACACTGAGACCTTTTCACTGAACGGCACGACAAGCCTGATGGTTCCAAGACTCTGGCAATCTTTGTATAGTTCTGGATGAGCACTAAACAATTTGACATGGAGGCCTCCTGTCAGGCAAAGCCTGTCAGTGCCAACTTGATACTTACTTTCCCCTCAGGGAACATTCTTTACAGCTGTAGCCAATTCTGCTGAAGCCAATGGAACAGAGTTGTACGAATAGCTTCAGAAAACTCAAACTCTGATCCTCCCTTGAAGACCCAACCTTAAAATGTGACATGTGACTTGGAAAGCACATAAATAAGATCTACCTGGAGCAACTGAAAATAGTCTACCTCTAATACACTATGAAGGCTATATATATATGAGGTAGTGATTTATATATATCAGATTTATATATACTCATAATATGAAGACAAACCTAATATCTGAATTTCTCAAATACTATTTCCAACTAAACCTTGATTGCATGGTGTCGAATAATACACAATAACTTAACTGCATTAAACTGCTGTAATTCATGGTAAGCATATGCAATATTACTACAGATTAAGCTGTGAAACAAACATTGGCCAGAATCCTCTTGGCGTTGGCTTTAGGTTTGTGTCATTTGCTGCAGGTAACTGACAAGGGTGTCAGGGCACATCTCAGCCACATGCCCACTCATGCACCTGACTGTGCAACTTGTCAATTAGAAACTTGTCAATTAGCTGCCATTAGCCATAGCAAGTGATACGAACATGAAAAGGAATCCAGCTGGTTAAAGCGTGTGTGATGTTGGAACCAGCCTCAGAAGAACTGGCTTCCTATCCCACCTCAGCCATGGAAATTTAATGAGAGAACCACTCCTTGAACTTCTCACATACCTTACCAACCCTGTTTGGATCACCTTAAATTGTTTGTGACTTGACAGCACACAAGAAGATGGAAGTGGACTAGGTAATTAGGTGTTTTTTTCAAAAATGTAACAGCATTTTGAAAACACTAGCTGCAAAATCTCAGATATTAAAAATCAATTTACCTCTGTTAGGTCAAATCCAATAAAATTTTGATGATATCTTATTTGGTAAAGTTCCTGCTGTTCTACCCAAGCATTAATTATAACAGAGTGAACACTCATTCATGAATAAAAAATAGACATATTCTCTAGAAGTGTATTAATATTTTTATTCCTTTTTTCTCTACAGTGAGTTTAACATGGCAGGCTAGTGGTCAGGGTACTCTAAGCACCAGTAGGGACACAAAGGTCAACCAGGAAGAAACTCCTTTTCAATGGTTCATCCAATGCTTTGTTGTTGTTTGTTGTTGTTTAGTCGTTAAGTCGTGTCCGACTCTTCGTGACCCCATGGACCAGAGCACGCCAGGCCCTCCTATCTTCCACTGCCTCCCGGAGTTGGGTCAAATTCATCCAATGCTTAGGGATGCACATATTGTTTTCACCAATTTGGCACCAGGTTGAAGTCATCTTGTCCTCCAAGTCTGTTTTGTTATTTTAGTAATCCTGTTCCCAATTTATGGTTTTCATTAGGTTGGTTGTTTTAATATTTTTTGTTGGCCGCTGCTTCTTCCTGTGTCATGATTTTTTAAATGACTGTATTAATACTGCTTAGAGTTATAATGTTGGTGACTGATATTTTTTCCAAATTTTCTTATGATCACGAGAAACTTTGCAAACTGTAACATCAAAAAGAGATACATAAACAGCAAATCAGTCTTTAAAGAACACAGTAGGCTACAGTACCGAAAACAAGACCAGACATTTCGGGGCTGTCTAGAATTGTCTAGAAACCCAAACTGGAAAAGAAAACAAAAAACAAACAGCAAGCTTTCGATGACAAAAAGCTCACTGTTTGTTTTATATTTTTAATGGTTGATTAAAGGGATTGCCTGCTCCTGGATCTGTATTGTTTCCATTACTATGCAGCCTTTTCTTGATTTTTCCAATCTAGAAAATAAGTTCTTTCTGCTCACTGGAAGCAAATCTACATCCAGGCCAAATCTGGTTCTTTCCTGAAAGATCACGGTTACACTGTTGACCATATGAGACAATGTGCAGTTCATGATGAATCAGTCTTCTATTGATCAATGTTGGTTTTTTTGACACCAGATCAGCTTTTAAACCATATAGCACCAAGCTAGATCTTCCTCTGAATCCATACTAATTTAACTGAAGCTTAACATACCTTATACTTTGGTCTAGTTTAGACAACCTTTTGAGGCTTATATGACATGGCTCATGAAACTGGAAACAGACACTCACCTTCTCCTTTCTGATCACACCAAAACATATTTTCCTTTTGTTAAGCAATGTTTAAGCCACAGCTACCAGCTTCAGATGTAATGGGGAACACTGGTTTAAAGGAATCTGGGAACTTTGTACTCAATCCAGTGGGAAGGGTAGAAGGAGTGCTCTGCCCTGACATTTGCTCAAGATTTCACAAACGCTTGTGTCAGAAAATCTTGAATAACCATCCAAACTATGTATTTCTCTTCCTTCAGTTAAGTAACTTTCTAAGAAAATAAAGATTGATTTGGACCATTTGATGAATACAGCATTCTAGAGTAAATGGGCAAATTAATATTACCCTATTGTGCTGCAATCAAAGGTTGCCTAAGGAAACCTATAAAATGTAGCAGAGTAAATTCTGCTTGTCACAAAGACATAATGAAGAAAGGCAAGAGAAAAATTATATTTGTAGTTCTCCCTCAGTTCAAATTAGCATATTAAACATTAGTTAAAAACAACAACAATCCTTCTAACAACTATTAAGGCCTAGTTGCCAGGTAACTATGTTATTTTTGCAGTACTATCCACAAAAGATACACTCATGCTGAAGAACATAACATGAATTACAACTTAGCATGGCTTTTGCAATAATGTACATGTGCTTAGATCTGCATGCCTCTCAAATCAAGTACCTCAGTTTGAGGTACTGTTCAGTGCTACAACATCTACAGAACAAAAATGACATCAGTGTGGTGTGGGGCCAGGTTACAGGTTCCCAAACTGCGGTGCCATTCTGGAATACATCACCTTCAGCAACACCTACATCTGCACCAGGCAACTGTGGCCCTCCAGAATACAGCCTTTCGGCTTCTAACTCCTAGCAGCCTTAGCCAGCAAAGGCAACGGTGGGCGATTATGGGAACAACTTCTATAAACAGAGAGTTACTAATTCCTGCACTAAAGACTTGTATACAGGACTGGTTTTCTGTGTTGTCTGCAGCCTGGGAATTGCCTGTTTATTAGTTTAAAGGAGTGGGGTGATGGAGGACATGCATTCCTGTGACGAAAATGACTTTGTTTTTGTTTTCATTTATATTAATGTTTGATTAAATTATTTTTTAAAAAATCTGCAGTCTGTATTCACTCATGAGATCCCACTTTCTAAAATCAGCACTTGGCAGCACTGGACCAGTTACACCTTCTCTCTTAATTAGATATTGTCAAGGTACTTGTCAAGACTATGACTGAGTGTATATTGCCATCGCTACACTCATCATCATAATTACGGTTACCATTACATGGGTTTTTTGTGGGGGTTTTTTTAACCATGGAAGATACCTGGATGGGGGGAGGAATACTGAATGACTGGCAACCTTTTGTCCAAAAAAAGATAGGAAGAGGCATTCCAATCAATATCATCAAATAAACCTACACTTCTGACTTGAGTCTGCAATCTCCCTTTTGAAACTCACTTTTTACAAAGTACGTACATCTGGCCATTATTTTTCTTCACCATCCACTGCTCTGTGGTGCTAAACCTGTAGGAAACCAAAAGCTTGCTTATATTTGCTAATTTTTTTCCTGACTTAATATATGTATAACTCACTCTTGTCTTTGGAATGTTATCATTAAATTTATATGCCACCTTTCTGCTGAAAAAAAAAGGACTCATAGCAGCTATCATTAAATTTAAATAGATTAAAAATAAATTAAAAACAGATTGAACAATAAACCCATTACATTCACAAATAAAGCAATCAAAATTATCACTGCAGTCAGTATAACAATTTGAAAGGCCAGCTTGAAAAGATGCATCTTCACACCTTTCCTGAAAGTATCATGTTTGCAAAACTTATCACAACTCTGAAATCACAATTCTGGAAGCAACACAGGAGATGCACCATTCAAGGTGGCCTCTGGACTTGATTATACTTTCAAGGGAACCCCTCCTGAAGATCTTAACATCCAAACAAGTTCATAACAACACAGGCAGAGCCGTATATCTCCAGACCCTGCACTGTCTTCGGTTTTAAACTGAATTGGGCCCAGAAAGCAACTCACATATCCGTATGGTATGATTTTGATCCTATGCAAGAGAGCTGCTTCCTGTTGTACCAGCTCAAGTTTTCAAAATCTCTTCAAAGGTGGCCCCACATAGACAGCAGGTTACAGGGTGAGTGTAAAGCAGCTCAGGAATGTACTTACTTTATTATATTTAAATTTTATTGTTTGATTACTGATCTTACTTTTTAACTGTTTTTCATTTAAAACCATTTGTGAACTTCTTGGTGTGGAAACAGTTTTGTGGAAGAGCAGGATTTACATATTTTAATAAATTAACAAATGAATGTATACACATCTTTGTCTCTGGAACCTTATTTCCCCTGCTATTTTTAGGACTTTTAAAGCCCATTTTTGGAAGTATGCCTAAAACCACAGAACTCCACAACATTAAGCCTCATTTTTATTGTCTACCTCTTAATGCTAACTGCAATGTTTTTATAAAGATCTTTTTCTTGGGGTTCTCCTTATAAAAAGGTTTCAGGTTATTTTCTTTCACAACGGAGTCAAAATTAACCACTTATTGTTTCAGACAAAACTACAAACCATTAATTAAAAATAGAAGTAAACCTTTCAAAATGCTTAGTGCAACACCAGAGGAGGAGAGGCATGAGGGAACAAGGGGGGGGGGAACGGGACCCATGAACACAAGATGGTTATAATAAGAATTATTTATCTTCTCCCACAGATCAAGTAGAAGAACTTTCATTGGTGGAATACAGGTGTTTCTTAGGGTGAATTCTTCACCAGGACCTCTGTTTTTCTAATAAAAAAACCTGCAATTATAGTAATTCAGCATGCTTAGAAATCTATGCAACTTTCATTTGCAACTAATATGAAACACAATAAGCAGGAACACTGTACACTACAGATCTTGTCCTCAATTGTTCAGCTTACCTGGTCGTGAGACCTCTGAGCTGTTGAAGACTGCTTCTTGCAGGCAGCTGAAAAGAGGCTGGGGGTTTGAGTTACCATGGAGATCTTTGCATTTGACAGTGGAGAAATCTAGAATAAGAGAATAATATCTTTGGTCAAATCATGTTTGCACTGAAAAGGTAACACAATGCCCATCCTCTGCACCAGTTCTCTATCAGTTATGACAACATCTGACTGCCAAAGTACGTGAAACCAAATTAAATTTATGCATCCCCATGCTCTTCTAAAAAGAGGAACTACTTTGATGGTTACAGTCTTAACACAGACAAGTGGTGAGACAAGTCTGGTCCCTTTATACTTCATTCTTATATTACAGTGGCGAGAAAAAGGTTCCTGGACCGTGGCTCTGTTTTCTATCACCTGGATAACATTGAGAAGCCCAGGGCACACAGGATGAGACCACATCTCCATAAACTCTAAAATACCACTTACAAGTACAGCACGTGTCTTGTGTGCAACAGGCTCTATATTTAGTTCCTGCAGGATCTTCCTCTGAAGATCTCAACAGATGAGCAGGGTCATATGGGAGAAAACAGTTTTCTGGTAGTCTGGATCTGAGCCACATAGATCATAATGCTCCCAGAAACAGAACACTGACTGTGGTTACTGTCAGTTGGAGATGGTGCAGGCCCTTCTGTCACTCCTCACCTTAATCAGCCATCTTCCAAAAGAGAAGAGTTTATCTTGCAGCTGGGGGGGGGGGGCAGTGAACAGGAGGAACTCAGTGGTCCAGCTGACATCATTCTCAGGGAAGCCTTAGGGGGAAGGGCTGAGGCCAGCTTGGCCAGCAAAGCGTTGGATAACAAGAAGAGCTTGGCGGACGTAAGGTCCATTTTCAAAGGAGAACGACAAAGGCTCAGAAGATTCAAACAAAAAATCTGTGTCAGCATCTCAGGGTCTCTGGATAACTTAACTACAAACAGCTGGATTCCTGAAAGATGCATGCTGAGAACTATAAATTCTGTGAGCACCTTCAGTTCGTTCGTTGGAGACAACTCATTAACAGTCTCACCTCTCTCTGCCTTGCCTGGAATCCTTGGAATTATTTACGACCTAAGCTGTCTGATGACCTGCTTCTGCCTACCCCCTGCAATTTAAGGTCACAAAATACTTGCACCAGACTTGACTCACAGACACGGATAACAGCTTTGGAATTTGGACTGGTTTGAGGATGCAGGCCCAGCATTTACTGCCCACTAACATTAACACCCTCATATGGATATATTTTTGGGTGTGTGTGTGTGCCAGAACAACTTCAGAGCTACTGGAAACATAGAGCCCTCCCAAGCCCTTGATACCAAAGACTGGGCAGGCACATACCTAAGACATCATACAGCTGGCATGGAATATTTCCTTCCCTGCCTATCACCCCCATTTTACCATATGCAGATTATATATGATCTAGCATACATGGAACTCCCTGCCCTAGCTCTTTAAATATGCGAACTCTAAAATATCAAGAAGAAAGGATTTACTGGAATGTGAGCTTCAAGTGAATTGCAAGCAACCAATAATAAGTCCAGTTTTCTTGTATATGTGGTTGAAGACCTACACCTCATTGAGAGACTGTCTGTAGCCAAGTAGAGTAGGCGATTTAGGTGAGATGTCTGCACAGTGCCCAATAGCAATAGAACTGTGAAAAGGAATCATCTAGCACTCTCCTGCAAAGTATTTTATCAGTCTTCCCTCCTCCACTTGCTGAGCACTCCTCAGCTACTGCTGTTGCGGCAAACCTTCTTTCAAAACAGAACTTTTGGAACTAAAAGAGATGTGTGATAAACTTAGTAGGGAACCATGTCCAATCCCAGTTCCAACTGTACCTGGATAATACATGTCTTTGTCACCTACTCTACGTGTCTTGATGTACACGTAAAGTATGTGTGCGCAATACTGAAGAAGAAGAAAAATAACAGGCATACATATATTGCATAAGTGCACATAAATTACAGAGTAATCATAGAAAGTCAGTCCCATTCCTCAGCTGAGAGAAATAATTCTCCAGTGCTTTTCAGAGCTAGGTGCACTCACCCCTGTACTGCATTCAACTGTAAGAGGAAAGCAAGATCTATAAGCTAAAATATGCAGGTGCCAGGACAACCTGCAAACATTTGTATGCTCAGTAACTCAGTAATGCAACAACTAATTAATTACAATTTATGTCTGGTGTTTTTTAAAGTTTTCTGTTAAGACATCCATAGACTTCAGAAGAATCCATAAAGCAATTTTCTCTGAAACATACACAGTAAAAACAGCCAATAAATCACAAGGTGAATCTCTGAAACTAAAAGGAAGGGATTTGCTTCTGTTTCAGACTCCTAAGGCACAACCTTGGCAGTCCTTCGGCGGTAGTAGGGAATTGTGAGGAGCTTCACAGCATGTAGGCCATTATAGAAGTTTTCACGTGAACCACACAAAACAGCTTTAGTGACTTCCCTTAAAATGGCAAACAGTTGGTAGGAGGAATGATAAGAAGAAAGCAAGAGAGGCATATATACTATGAAAATAAGTGTAGGTACAGCACATTGCGCTTGGGAGCAAAGAAGCAAACGCAACTCATGAGATAATATGCAGTATAACCTCTGCAGCTATCCCTGATTTTGCATTCACACCAAGATTAAATTCTGTATAGTTTTAAAGGGTTGTCCATCATGAAGCATGCCATACAATGAGTCAAGTTCTGAAGTCATAAAGCTTAGATAACAGTTGCAAGGTTCCACTTAGGAGACAACAACAATCAAGACATCAGATGCAGATCTTAAGAAAGGTACTTTGCACTCTCCGCACCACCTGGGCTCATGGGAATGTCAGGAATATACAAAACACTCCCCTTCCAAATTTTTATTTAGACAGATCAGATAAGATTCTTATTGAGATCGCAATAAAGTAAAATGTTTTGTAGAGATAACAAATCAAGTTAAAGGAGAATCATTTTCTGAATACAGGTATGGCATACAAATCACACAGACTGATAGTTGCTGAATCAGGACATGATCAGAAGCGGAATTAAAATGTCCTCTTGCCTATTTATTGCTGTTCTCCATTTCATGTCAGCTTCCTAGAATCCATCCAACACAAGCCTGAAAGGATAATGAGTTTCTGAACACAAAGTCTAAAGGGCCACCTTGCATCAAAGCTTTCAGCAATTGCCTAGATGCTGCTTCCCAGCAGTACTAAACAACTTAAATATAATTAGCTGGAAGCCCTATGGGCTCTATTTCCCCACTGGAATACCTCTTACACTAATCCATTTATCAGGCTGACAGATGACTGAATCATCAGTAATAGGGGCCCTATTCCATTAATATTGGGATAGTCAAAATGCCAGCTTGCCATTAATGCTTCATTATAATTACATCACTTCCAACACAAAAACAAAACAAAACAGATATACACCTTCCCATAGCATATCTCCTCAGGTACAGACCATTTTAGAAATGCAATCCAGAAAATAATTGTTCCTTAATGGACGTGGAATATTTAAGGGGTGGGTGAGACAACAAATAACCAATGAAGCCATTTTATGACCAGACAAGACAAAGCTTTCTAAAAGGAGGCTGTCCAAACATAGTACAAATGTTTTTGTTCTTGTACGATTTGCATCTATGGCAGTCTCCAAATGTAAACTATACCAGGAACAGGATTCTGTCACTAACTAGTTTCCTACGGACGCTTACAAGGATGACATGAGCTCATACTCCCCAGCAACCTACATTCAGTGACGTACTGCTTCCAATATGGAAGTTCATATATATCCACCCTGATTAGTAGCTGTTGGCAGCCATATCCACTATGAATTAGTCAAAAATCCCTTTTAAACACCATCAAAATTGGTGGCCATCATAACGACATATGACAGCAAATTCTGAGTTCCGCTATACTCTGTATGAACAAGTACTTTCTTTTAACTGTCCCGATACTCCCATCGTTTTAGCTTAACTGGAATACCTCAGGTTCTAGTATTGTTACCATGCAAAATGCCTCCCCACCTTTTACTCACGTTCTTGTCTCTGCTAAAGAAATATTGTGTGCCTCTCGGAAAGCCCCAGACATTTTAATTTCACCTCAGAGAAGAGTTGCTCCAGACACATGATCATTTTGAATGTCTTTTCTTGCCTTTTTTCCAGCTCCATGGCATTTTTGAGGCATAGCTGCACCATAAATTTGTATAAAGTAATCATGATATTGACAGTTTTATTTTCAACTCCTTTCCTAATGACCCACGGCATGGAACTGTTTGTCTTTTTCATAGCAGCTGCACACTGTGTTGACATTTTCAGTGAGCTATCCACCACAACACCAAGATTGCCATTCACCCAGACTCCAGCAGCATGTAAAATAGGAATGTTTGCTCCTCTGTACATCACTTTACATTTGCTGATGCATAATTTCACTTGCCATATGAACACCCAGTTCATTTCACTTCGAAGAGATTCTTTTGGAGTTCTTCATGGTTCGTTTTTGCATCAACCAAACTATATAATTTGATGTTGTCAAAAAAACGCCATCTTTCTGCTCAGCCCCAAGCATTGGTCCTAATCCTGATCCTTCACAGAGAGGCAGGGCAGAAAACATAAGGATCAGTGGGAGGAATGTCTAGCCCTGACAGAGAAGGCCTCAGAGAGTTAAAAAGTCAGAAGAAGTGAAAAACTGGTTTGAAACTGGTTCAACACAACAACCAGAACGGAAACTCAACCCTAATAATTTATCTTCTGTGGAATGGAAACAAAATAAGACATATTTGGCTTACTATGGTTTATTAATAGAGCAAATATATTTAGTTTTACTATTATGGTTTTTCTTTGGGTTCAGTTCACATTCACTATAGCACAGGCCATAATTACAGTTCACCAAGATTTAGATGGGTTTTTTGTAAGCCAGTTTCATTCCTTTTTGTAAAAGCTAGGGGAAAAAATGTTTACTTAACAGATGTTAAATACCGTCAGGGCGCTGCAATCTCTAAAGGTATGAATAACCAATCTGAAAATGTAAGAAAACAGCTTTTTTTCCCTGAGAAGAAATTTGCAAGAAGACTTGCTATTTAAAAAAATCTGTACCCATCTAGAACCCTTTCTTTTAGCCAGACTGTGTGTGGTTCAAGCTACATAATGGTTACAACTCCCTCTTCTGCACAACTGTTCATGGGTACATGAGCTCTACTTTCCTTTTCTCATGTGGCCACACTACAAACTGGACTTCAAGGTGATTGTGGAAGGTCCTTTCTTTGGTCCTGGTATGATCAGAGGCGTGTTGGGTGTGGGCACAGGGCATTTGCCGAGGCCACTTCCACGTTCTGGAATTCCCTGCCCAAGGGAGTTTAGATTGGCTCCCCTTCTCTCTGTTATCTCTAGTCTGTTTTCATGAAGGCAGGTTTCTGGAACTTAAATTGGGCTGTTGCTGATTGGATGCTAGGACTTATTTTTTATTTACATGTTTCTCACAGTTTTTTAAAACTGTTTTTTTTAAAAAACTGCATTTCTGTTTATATCTCAATGTTATTATTCAGTAACACATTATTTATAACAACACTGCTGCCATGTGGTTCCTTCTCGGCAGACATTACCAGTGTGACATGGGACCAAAGAACGTGGAAGCAGCTGCCGTGCCATATGGGGAACTCACATAACATCTAGGCTGCTCCATGGGGCACCTTATCATCTCTGGCAGGGCAAGACCACACTGACTCAAACTGCTTTGATGTCCAGACTTAGAATGCAAAGGGGGTAAAAAATGGAATAGGCAAGCCATGCATTACAGCTTTGATTCAGTTCTTCACTTCTGTCTTTATTACAGCCAATAGTTTGATAAGTGGTTTTTCTCCTTTCAAATTAAAAAAAAAAAGCCTATTTAAACAGCTGCTGAGTTTATATGGTAGGCTTTGATACAGGACATTAAGCTGTAAGCAACTGAAGCTTTTAGAATTTATTATTACAAGGTAGGTCAGCCTATCTATAAAGGGAAAGGAGCTTGAAGCTGGAAAATGTAATGGTAGTACTAAAGCTACCTCATATGACTTTGTTGTGAAAGTGCAATTCAAACCTGGGATTCTCCAAATAGAAAGTAAGGGCACTTCCAGACAAGGGCTGGTATCCTATTGAGCTCCTGCTGAACAGGCATCATAACACAGGTTTGCAATACCTGTGTATGTGCTATAGTTGCACAAGTGGTGGTCTTCATGAAGAAAGCCTGCCCTCCAACAGTAACTCTTGTACAAAGCAGTGCAACCTCACTTTACTACTCTGATGGCAGAAGCTCACTACAGTACTGACCTTGGCAACTGCCGTCTCATTCAAAGAATATTAGGCAAGGTCCAGATATTCTCATAATCCATGCTCAGTTAGCCCATGTGCCCCTCTTTTCCCCCCTAATCAAAACAAAAATCAAGTAAAATCCAGTAAAGGGAGGGGGGAGGTGAAACTGAAGAAATTCTGTCTTCGACCCAGTGTGGACAGTAAAATGTCCAACTGTTAAAGTGTGAGAGGAGTGATGCCTAGAGAAGGCAAGTGATGGAGAGGCCCCTTCTTCCTCTACTCTGCACTTCTCTCTATCATTTGTCATGCATTTTCGGTTAGGGAGCCATTTTGTATCCTGTGAAGCATACAAGTTCCCTCCCTTTTCTCAAAGTTTTCCGAAGCTTATTCAGCAGGAAAACCTCACATTGAACCTAGCAATGCATATATTCATAGAATATTGGCACTGGAAGGGGCCTATAAAGCTACCAAGTCCAACTACTTTGGTCTGGCTTTAGTCCTCACAATGCTAGAATAGTGGCATTTTGTAACCGCACAAGAGTTGCCTTATTGCTTTTTTCTTCTAAACGATTCTTTCTTCTCTTTTTATTTTCCATTCAATGGCACAGCACTTGGAAATAAATCAAGGAAGCCACTACACAGAGGTAGAGTGGGTGAGGTGTTTCTGAGAATCTAACAAATTCTTCTGATTGCAATATTAATCAGAAAAAAACAAGGGCAGAGTTTGGCCTGTTTCCTTGCCTGGTTGAGAAATGGACCCGACAAAGGCAGGATTTACATCTCTCCTCTTAATGATACAGGTAAATACTTGCCACTTGGGAGTTTGATTCCCCGTTGTGTCTCCTGTGAGTGGAGACAGACTGTGTGGTCTTAGGCAAGCTGCACAGTCTGAGGAGGCCCCCAGAAGAAGGGAATGGTAAATCACTTCGGAATATTCTCTACCTGGAAAACTCTGAAAAAGGTTGCCATAAGTCAGAATTGACTTGACGGCACGTGATTATTACTGTGAGCATGTAATCCATTTGCCATGTGGTGGAAACATTAAAAAAAAAACAACATTTTAAACATGCACAAACAAAACAGGTTGCCAGAAATTGTAATGGTGGAAGAAGGGGTGTGTGGAAAAGGGCAGGGTCAACATTGTTACAGTATTTATAACACAAGAAGAAACAATGGGCTAGTGTTATAGGTGAAAACAAAGCAAAAGTAAAAAGTAAAAAAAGACAAAAACATGGTGGCACCTTAAAGATCAATTTTTATATTTTTTTAATGTGAGCTTTCGTGGGCAGGTCCACTTCATCAGACATAAGAGAAGGAGATGTATCATGGCAAATATTTATACATGGCATCAAAGTATAGAGATCAAAATATAGAGATCGTGGTTGGTTGAAAGAAAATCAGTGGGTGTTAAACATTGTGATGATAGTGTTTCTGATATGCAGGTCTTTAATAGAAGCTCTGCGTTGTAAAGAATGTGAGAACCTCTGTCATAAATTAACAATGGTAAAATAACAGTGGAAGAGTAACATAAATGTTAATTAGATGGACTATTTACAGTCTCTAACGGTGTAACATAACATCTGGAACACTAGAGATTAAAAAAATATATGTCTTATACTGCCTGATGAGATGGGCAGAAGACAATTGAAGCAAATTGGTATTTTGTGCATGAATTTCCACAATCAACATGTTTTTGCTAGCTGTCTGCCCTTTGGATATTTAACCTCTAGAAAGCAGCAGAGAGGGCCCTGAAATCTAAAGAGACTGAAATCCCTGTATGCTTACTGATTCCTAATACTGCCAGTGTTCCAGCTGTGAGTTTGGTACTTTTTGCAGTGAAAATGATAGCAATGCACATGCATGCACGCACATACCTAGAGAGAAAGTATCAGCAGGCTGGGGCAAAATTTGAGAATGAAATCCTGCAAACAGCCAAATGAAGCAGCACCACACAATGACTGTGGAATGCTGAAGGACTGGTGGAGTGGTGGTGCAATGAATGGCTGGAATCTCTACACTGACACACTCTACAATATTTTTCTATAGGCCACACTTTTCAATCTTTAACAGGCATCAGCAACATGTCCTCCAAAGGAAAAGAAGGACAGCTATATACTACTGGGTTAAATTCGACATTAGCTCTGCGTAGAATGTTGCTATGCGCCATCAAGCCACCTCCAACTGAAGGCAACCTTGACAGGGTTGCCAGCATTATGTAAGATGTTCAAGCAGCGGTTTCCTGCGGCCACCTTCCAGTTAATTTCCATGGCTGGGTGGAAATTTGAACCCAGGTCTCCTGAATCTTAGTCTCTGTCTATTCACCTCACTCCACTGTCTCTCTCTACCTATAATTAGCCTATTGAAGTCAGGTTAGTTGTGAATAACAAGTTCATTTGTATTAATTTCAATGTGTTTACTCTACGAGGGACTAACATTGGACATGCCCCACTGAAGTGTGCCCCCCAGCAAAACAAAAGGATTCTCCCTAGTTAATAGGGACTGTTGAAGTGCATTGTTTAATGTAAGAGATTATGAAAGACATTGTGCTAAGCAAAGCAACACACAACTGAAAAAAGATTCCCATTGCTGACATTTTGCAAAACACAGTACTAACAGCAAGATTAAAAATGACTCTTCCCCTTTTCTTTAAAGCACACTGCTGGCACTTTCAAGGAAAACGTGGCAGGTAGGGAATTTCATGTTTCCATTTGAACAGTTATTTTTCTGTCCTCAGAGTACTGGTTCTGTGCGTCACAACCTTGAAGTCATCACCCTGCAATTGGTCTAGCTTGTTTGTGAACCAGCCTGAGCCCAGTTACTCAACACAGGTCATCTGGAGTCTACTGACTGGAATTGTGATGTTTACATATCTCCCAGGCGCTCTGAGTTGGCTTGTGATCTGTATCAGCTGGATCCCGGCACAGCACAGTGCTTTCCACAGCAATCAAATATTGGCAACTCTGCCTCTGCCGATCGTGTAATCTTTTGCTGAAAAGCTCATAACATTCCAGAGGCTATATCATCTTTAATGGATAAAGATAGGTATCACTACTTCTTTCCAAAATCAGTCTGAAAAAGGAAGCCCCTTTTGCATTCTATTCACATGTTTCTTCCTCACCTTCCCGATAAACATTGTTACATTATTACTTTTCTTCATCCAGGCATGTTCCTCATTTGTGAGCAATTATATTGCACTACATCGTTACAAGCACCTAGGGAACATAAGAATCCCCCGAATTTGCATAGCTGTTTCAAAAGCAGAAATAGGAAATACTGGTGAAACTTGCATTGTCTAATCAAGATACAGAATCTCACTCTTTCAGCGCAAACAATAGAAATACTTTCATTTCTAAACAGATCCAAGAAATAGATATACCTATTAAACATACCACACAACACCACCAAGAAATATTAGGTTGTGCATGTATCAGAATCCTCAGTTTAATATTATCGATCAATCGCAACATATCATTTTTTCTACTTACCCCCTAAGGGCAAATCATAGGTTTTGCTGATTCCACACAGCTTGGTAAAGCAATCTCTCTTTCTCTTTAACAAAAAGGCAATCATGTTTCAATTCCAATGGCAAGTGCCCAGGACTGGGTTAGTCCTAGTGATCCATGAGTGGATTTCTAGATTTCTACTCCTAGTAGGCTCCATAGCAGGCTAGTGAGTTTACATGAAGAGAAAATGTTTGCATTCTTTTTTCTTTTTTTTTCATCCTTCCTTCTGCAAGCCCTTACATCTCCTTGAATATCTGTTCTGAATCCCTTCAGGACAATACAGGAATTGTTGAAGAACAGGAAACTGGAAAATACCACCTCCATGCTTTTCTGTGACCGCAATGGAGCCACAAACAGGAATCATTCCATATGCAGAATGGCTATGCAGGTCAACTCACAAACAGAGCAATCCTATATTTATATATACTCTGACATCTGCCTCATTCTACTCAGAGTGTACCATTTAGGTGGTGTGGTTGAGGGCCACATCCAAAATCATTCCAGCAAACATAGAGAAACAAATATTTGTTGTTGTTGCTGTCTGTGTATCAGCAAAATGAGGTAATTCTTTATGGCACTGTTTTATACAATGCACTTTCAAGGGCAGGTGCACATGGTTAAATGTTCAAACTGAAAACATTCAAAGTAATCAAGAGATTTATACCCCCCCCCCCATGCATAAAAGGTCTCCTGCATCAGCTTCATTCAAACATGTAAGAACTAACAAGGAGAAATTCCCAATGGACCACATCTGTCAATCTGTCAGATTTCTCAAGTTGTGACGCTTATCCTTTTCAAGGACTTACTAGATATATATCCATTTAAATAAGTCAGGAGACAATATACGTACACATTATTATTATTATTATTATTATTATTATTATTATTATTATTATTATTATTATTATTATTATTTTGCTTGGCTCTTGTTGCACAGGCAAACCATACACAAGACATGAAAATGAGATTCAGTCAGTGGAGTCTGGTTCAAAATATATACCCTGTGAACAAAAGGATACCAAGACCAAGAATTTATTATGAGTAACAAATCTGTTCTGTGTATTTCTGACAGAAATTTCATATACTTTGCAATGCGTTGTTTGGTATAATGTATGTTGCATGCTCTGTTTTGTTTTCTACTGTTCAATTTGTTTGATGCTGGTCTTTGACCATAACAAATTAATTCATTCATTCATACCATAACTCTGAAATTGTAAAAGCCAATGTGATGTATCGGATAAAAAGTATAGGATTAGGATTCAGGGGACCAGGGCAGACCTGCCAGAATGAATGAGACTTTTAAAGCAACACTTTATATAAGTATCAATTCAATGGGTCTACTTTTAAGTTCTATACTCAGTGTGATATAGTAGATAGAGTGGCAGACTATAACTCGGGAGACCTTGGTTCACATCCAAGCTCAGATATGGAAACACATTAGGGGGTGGCACTGGTAAAACCACTTATTTACCATGAAAACCCTATTGCGGTTGTCATAAGTTAGAAAAAACTTCATGGCACATTACAACACCATAACTGAACAGTACATATAGTCCTCCCACACAAAAATCTACCCTCGATCATCCTGATGTTTTCTTTACATCATCAGTATAATTAACAGCAGAGGAGGGCAATCATTAAGAACTACTATGGTTATACAGATGAAAGTACGTAAGAAACACGTGCTGATCTCCTACAAATCATCCAGATCCGCCAACAGGTCCAGGTCTGCTTTGTGCTCAAGCCTTCATAAAATTATCAGAGGTACAGCCAGGGCAAGGGCAGTATACATCAATAAACTGGAATAACTGAATATAAAATTTAATTAATTGGATATATACTTCTATTAAAGTAAGCAGTTTCAGGACTTCCATGTCTCTTCAGCTCCCAAATAATGAAATGGAAATTTTGAAAATGCATTATCTCTGTTTGTCTTTCAAAAATCACAACACAGAAGGTTAATAAAAATGATTTGATTCTGCCCATCTTCTGGAAGACAATGTTATAATTACCAATTTCCAATTCATGTTCTTATTTTCCAGAACTATGATGTCAGAAAATAATGTTCTTAAAAAAAAAAAAAAAAAGAGCAATGTCAAAATGTGGAGTTTAACGCTTATACCCACACCTCACCATCTGCCCAAAAGTGTTTCTGTCATTTCAAAACAATTCTAGTGTTCAAAAGCCTAGAGGATGTGTGTGTGTGAAGGGAAATCAATTATGCTTATAGGCAGAGGCAAAGTTGCAACAGGAGGTATGGTTATCAGAAATCAGGTTATGTAATCTTATCAGCTGATCTGTCATTTAGCCACACACTGAACTCTGAAGCTCATGTGCAAACTTACATCATGAAACTGGATCTTGTTTTTTTCAAGAGGCATGCTGATTTATGATTAAGGCGTGTAATGACCAACTTCAATCCATCATCTTAACCATATACATAAATATCTTGCAGATTAATAAATATTTCATTATGAAGTGGTTGTCGTCAGAGCAAGATCACAGAAATGTGACACTATCCTGACAGTGTACTAATACAATTGCAATGTTGCATCCCAATATATAGGGACACAAATCATGATGCCGGGCATGTGCATTTTCTCCAGTGTCCTTGGAGTTCGCTATTTTTATTTTCTAGTTTTAGAGTACAAAGCAGCTTCTTACTACTGCAGACACTTTAAACTATCACCAAAATGCACCTGTGAGCGCTTTTCTCCCTGTCATCCCCATGTACTTCCAAACAGCCTGCCTTGATTCATTTTAAGATGGAGGAATACTGCAAAATGAACCAAGTATTATAAATGTCCACTTGCAACAGCAGAAGGATTGAGGCCAAGACAAACAGAGACTCATCATTTCTTTCCAATAATTCTGCAATGCTCTGTGATTTCAAGGATGATTCTTGTAAAGAAGTAATAATACTTTAGACACTGCTGTTTTTTTAGTTATAAATAAAGTGTGTACACAGGATGCTACAGTACAAAAGTAGATCCTTCCAAGACATGATCTCAAAGTCTCCTCCTTTCCATCAGGAGCTCATGGTGGGATGTGCAACTAAAACACACATGATCCAGGTAAACCCCCAAAGTATACCTCCCTAGTCAGAAAGAAAGATAACTCTGTTCCATTTTAATTCCTGCTTACTCACCCCCAAATAAGAGGCAAAGACTAACATAAAGATCAGTCTGTACAACCACATTCTGTAATTAAATATAGATTTATACCTTGATCTGAGGGAGGTATTATTCTCATGAAAGCTTGTAGTTGTTCAAGCTTTTCCACAGTTTTAACGACTTTTTTGTTGGCCTAATAATAATCACCCTAGCATATATTTTTAATTATTTGCTCCCAATATAAGAGAACTTCATGCATCTTCCCATAGCAGTGATGTTCAAACTTCCCCAGGAGACATGTCATCATGTGGTACACATTCAGGTCTGTGTATTTGTGCCAATTTGTCTCCACAGCCCTGCTATCTTACAATCCTAAGGCACACAGTACTTGGCTGCTCTTCCTGATCACCTTCTGGGTAACCTAAGATGAGCAAGAGAGGCTTTAACAAGAGTACAGAGTTCTCTGCCAAGGTCAAAGTGTATCTCTTCCATGAACATTCTGCACATGGACACAGCCTCAATTTCATTTTATTGCTCTCCAGAAACAATGGGAGATCGGTCTCCACACAGATGGCCATTAACCAAAATAATCCATACTGAAAGCTCCCTTTGTGGAAAGGTGACATATCATGCCACAGGACAACACCACATGGGCACCCACCTGTTTGAATCCTTTCTGCCTTTGCTGTTCCACTAATTTTTTTAAAACATGTGACATTCAGGCTCAGTACAAGGAGCTGTTAGCTGCACGCTCCAGGTGAATGAGCACTTTTCATTCTATTATTTGCTTCCCAGCATCTAGTTTCAGGGTCTGAAGTATCCTCTCAGCATGAAGGCACTTAGATCACTCAGTTCTCAAGCTTTCTAGGAAAATCACTAGTGCAAATCTCCATCTTATACTCTAAAGAACAGAATGTTAAGACTACAGAAACCCAAAACAGCAATAAATTCAAGCCCACACTTAAATACAAATATGAGAAAGGGATTTTTAAAAGAGGGAAATCTCAGAAAATCAATTGACCATTTACAATTTCCAAATGAGCCACAGACATTCTATTTCCTCTTTATGTGGATTTATAGGTAGCAATTCTACGGGGTCAAATCTTGGAAAATGAAATGTTGTGCTTCAGATACACACACCCAACACAGCTAGCCACATTGCTTCCCTGGCACAAAAAAAAAGGACATTTGTGCTTATTCAGATGTTTCTGTTCTAAAAATATGTAGGTTTAGCAGCATTGTGTTAACTGTGATACAAGTACATTTGGTTTACGCTACATTTGCAAATGCATATTTATTTCAAGACTAACTGGATGAAAATGAACATGAATGCTAAGAAAAGCCCATTCATAATAATCAGTAAAAACAAGCAGACTCTAATGAAAGTGTGGAGCATGTGGTAAATATATGTAACCTGGAATTTGGTTGATGGAAGTATAGCTATGTGATAAAATTCAATATAGAACTACACTGGGGAAACTTTTTTAAAATGAAGCAAATAACAGAAACAAAATTGACTTTGAGAATATAAACTGTACAGTAGGACCTCTGTATTCACGGGATCAGAATCCACAGTTTCACTTATCTACAGTCTGAAAATATTAAAAATAGTAAAATGAAAAACCAGAAATACATATCTACATGATGTAACTACCAGAACGGGCCACTAGAGGGAACCAGAAACCATGCTATGTATAGGGTTTGCTATTATCCATGGTTTTGAGCATCTGCAGGAGGGGCTTGGAATCAATACCGCAGTCTACTGTATTCTTGGTTTTACTGTATAGCATGGAGTTGTGAGTTTTAACACAGGCTGCTATGAAAAAAGACATGTGTTTCAAATATGGATGTATTACAAGATGCTAAGAATTTCCTGGACTGAGTCGGTAACTAATGAAGAAGTACTAAAATGAATGAATAAAGGCTGCAACTATCATAAAACACAGAAAAAATAGAAAGCTAGCATATTTTGTTCATGTAAAGAGAAACAAAAATTATTTTCAAAGAAAATAAATGGGGAAAGGAGTGCAAGATGCAGAAGACCTTATTGGCTAAAGTATCAGGGAGACACCATTGTTTGGAGTGGATGCATCCAAAGTCAGGACAGCTAAACGTAAGTCAGCACACACAGTGCACAGTAAAGCTAAACACACAGTGAAGACATTATCTGGCTTCTTTGCCATGCAGTCAGATCAATTCACAGCTTGATATGAAAACATGTAGAAGAAATCACATCATTACAACATGAAAATTGATCGAGATATGTGACAGAGCTATCAGACAAGCACTTTGCCGTGCACCAGCTGTAATAAACCTAAAACATAGCCAGAGCTGATTATGCAAACCGGTCCTTAGTGCAGAGCTCTTGAGTATTCTCATGAGGACATTTTTAATGGGGGCTGGCAGCTCATAACAATGCCCCCATTTGGCCTAAGAAGCTTCAGCAAGACAGTTAACTGCGAAAAGAAAGGGATATACCTTTGTTATTACCAAGAACAACAGCAAACCACTGGCCAGGCTCTATTTTTAGTACCATGATAGCATTAGGACTTTCTGAGAGAAACTGGCCTCACATTTTTTTTAAGAAACATCTCCAGCACCCACTAAATTTTGGTGCCTTTTTAGACAAAACAAATGGTTAGATTTAATGAATGTGTTCCTTAGGACTTGCGTGATAAATACTAGGATACATGGCAGAACTATTGGCCTGTTAACCGGAAATGGTTTGTGTTCCTTTCATTTCATTTTGGGTTTTTTACACTTCAGGCTTGGGCAAACATCAGACTCTGTCTTCTGCACTCCAGCACAATTGACGTTACTGATACAACAATGTAGATTTTCTGTGTGATTGTCACCCAAGTAATCTGAGTGCCCTCATTTTCTACTACACTAATGCAACTGTCTGAGGTTTCATAATTGCATTTTATGTTTGGTCACAGGGGGGTGGGTTAAAAGCCATGAAATGGGATATACTTCTTAGTGATAATTTATAAATAAGTAAATAAATAGCCATCATAGCAGCTTTTAGGCAACCGCCCCCCAACATCTGTAATGTTCACACATGATTATCAGCCCCTCTACAGGTTAAGATAACACAGAACCTGCAGCTGGTTATACAGCAGTCTTTAATCAAACATATGCATGTCAAACCTAACTTAGATTTGACAAACGCTTCTTTGATACTTTATTATCTGTAGAATTCTATCTCAAGCATTTTCAAGCAAGCCCAAAATGAGCAAAGAAACTTTGCAAGCAAGCATTATTTGAACAACAACAAAATCAGACCTCTTATCCTTTGCTTATAACTTCTAGTTAGTTCATTCATTTTAAACTCTGAGGTTTTGAAAGCCAATCTTATACATCTTGAAGTCCAATCCTACCCCCCTCTTTCTCTATTTATTTATTTATTTATTTATTTATTTATTATATTGCTATACTGCGCCCTATAGTGGGATTGAATTTTTTTAATTGTAAATTGTTTTGCTACTTGTCAACAATAAGGAATATTTGAGCACTAAACATGTTAGCAAATTTATCCTCTAGTAACCCCACTGATTCAAATACTGGGGTTCCAAGTACACATCTGGTACAGCTCCCTATTCTTTCCAGTAGACTCCAGGATAAGAGGGTGGGGAAAAACACCCTGGAAAAAGGAAATGATCACTGACAAACAGAAAAGTCTGATACGCCCACATACAGAATGCGTCATGATGAAGCTAGGCTTCTGATTTTATTTCCAGTGAGGCGAAGTAGATGTGATTAGGTTTCCATGTTCTCATATATACCCTTGGAAACTGATAGTCCTTTCCACCTTTCATACAAGGGTTGACCCCTGCTGACTTTACACCCAGGCTATTTTGTCTTTACAATATGTAACCGCCTTCAGCAGGGGAGGACATTCCAAGCCAGGGTTTAACCTATTACACTTGGAAGAATTCTGTCAAATAAAGAACATTCTTTGCACAGATGTTTTATGTTTTAACATTTCCCTGAAAAGAGCTGCCAGAGTCACGAAATTTGTCTAACCCACCAAGGAGATGTGTGACCCTTGTTGAGACTTTAACAAGGATACTCCATCCAAGGATTCATGAAGATTAAAGGGAGAGAGAATGAACCAAAGGTGTCAGTGGGAAAACAAAACACCTGCAATCTGCCTCTTATTAATCTGAACTGGAAACGTAAATCCACTATGCAAGTGAGTTTTTCTCCTGTATGACAACAATGTGATGAAATTTCCACAATACATTCTGTGCAAAATAAGCAACAAATAAATGAAAATAGCTGTTCAGTACTACAAAACAGTATTGTAAAAAAATAAATATTACTACAGAGTTGATGGCTTTTCAGAGCAAAAATTAACTCTTATTTCTTATTTCAGTAAAAGCCCTATGGGGGGGGGGGGGAAACAGTTTGAGGAAAACACATGCAAGATCACATCTATTAACAAAGTAATTAACTGATCCTTTCCCCAAACATCACATAAAGCAATGAGGCTGGACCCTGAGTTGCATAATTAAAGAAACCTGAGGAATAGAAATTAATGGCAGAACATGCAATATGTGAAGTTGTCATAAAATTATGTACTACCAGTTTATAACTAAACCAAGCCTTGAAAGCCAACCCACATTTTTTTTAGAATGAGAAGGCCTAAATGGGTAGACAAATCAAGGTATTTTATTGTGCCATGATATCTAGGCCGTATCACAGCTTGGAAGTTAATGATTAAATAAGGTTTGCAAGCATGGGCCTTAATCACTTGGAATAAGAAATAGAAAGAATTGAAAGTGATCCTTCACTCGACTCCTCACTTCAAAGTTTACCATTCCCTTCTTCTGGGGCTGCCCTGGGACTGTGCAGCTTTCAATTTCCCCAGCACATTTGCCCAAAGAATGTAATGTGCCATATGGGACATTGCATCACATGTCTTTATGGTGGTAAATCAACACGAAATCTAAATTAGCATTGCTGTGTTTTATAGCATGTTTTTTTAAAAAGCTGGGGTTTTCCTCTGTAACAAATATCTAGACCAACAGTTGTCTCTAAATAACAAATTGCAAAGATAAGATAGGGCAATCCCCCTTTTTTTTTCTTGACTTTTTTTTGTAGTGCATCTGTTGGTTTCTATTTCCTCCTTCTCAGGTTGAGTGTCCTCATCCCCATTTGTGAAAGTATGAATTCAGTCTCCATCCCAACTAACTAAGAGGTTGCAGAGACAAAGTGTAGAATGCAAAAGAGACAAAAGAGAATATAGCAAAGTTCAGTTGTCCTTTGTCCCACCCATGATAACCGTTTCAAGGAGAGTGAGCTACAACTCAAGAGAAGCACTCCAAATCCACCACCACCCTTTCACTGCTGGGGGAACCACTGGTCTCCCTCCTTAGCTCAATCCCCTTTATTCATTTTTAAACGTTTATGTGGGAGGCCAACTGACTGGTTAGCTCAGTGAGTTAATATCTGGCTCCAGAGCCACAAGTAGGGAATTTGATTTTCCCTACTGTGCCTCCTGGGAGAAAAGCCAGCCTCAGTGGCCTTAGGCAAACTGCACTGTCCCAGAGCACCCCCAGAAAAATTAAATAGTAAACTTGAGTACTCTTAAGAAGGGTTTTCCTTAGAATCAAATTGATAGCATGCTGTTATTGGTACAGGAACAATGGAAGTTTCCAAACATAACTGCCAGTTAAGATAGGATCTTCATGGTGACTGAAAGGGTGGGGAGGAAAAGGCTGGCCCTGTGCTCCGCTTGCATTGCACTAACCAAGAGCACCATCTCCTCCTTTCCAGCATTCAAGTAAGGGGGAGAGCACAACCATCCATTCACTCCAATGAGAGTCATTTTAAAAGCCTAAATGCAACAGAGCAGGTTAGACAATCTTCCCTGTATCCACTGTCTGTGTGATGCACATGAGCAAATGAACGCATCGGTGGGTGTGAACTGAAGTCTGTGTGGATTTGTATAGATCTGTATAAACAGAAATCTTTCCTTTCAGCTGCTTATTCAAAGACAAATAGAGACCTGAGCTGTTGCAACCGAAATACCTAGCTTTACTTTTGGCATGCTATAGAATAAAGCTGGCACACAGCATTTAATAACATGAATTTGAAAGCTTTTTTAAAAGTGTGCCATCAAGTCAGTTGTGACTTCTGGTGACCCTTTTTCAGGGTTTTCCAGGTAGAGAATACAGTATTCAGAAATGGTTTACCATTCCGTTCTTCTAGGGGTGCCCTGAGACGGTGCAGCTTTTCCAAGGCTACAACAGGCTGGATCTATCTACAAGATATACAGGGGGGAACTCCCAACCTCTGGCTTCGCAGCCAGATACCTAAACCACTGAGCTATCCAGCCAGCCCAATAAAAACTTCTAAGACACTAAGTCAACTTGTATCTCTCATAAGATAGGGTTTTTTTAAATTTATTTCTGTAGAACTTATTTCATGCAAAAATGCTGGAAAATGAATACGCATTGTCCATTTTCTTAGACACAGCTACCAATTACATTCTTAAATACACTATTACAGAACACACCATGACTCAGATGTAACAGTCCTGTAACACCAGCTGGTATGTTTTGCCACTCTGCCTTTGCCATATCATTCAGCATAACATTATTCATTTAGAAAAAGTATCCAGTAGCTTCATTAGTTTTTACAACGGTAAAGGTCCCCTACTTTTTTTTTAATTAAAAGAACAATGCCAGTATTGCCACGAGTATCTCAATTCCTGGTTAAAACAAAACATCTTTTTAGTAGCTCGGCTGGAACACGATTAGTACGTCTCTGAAAATTAAGTCATGCAGCAACCAGGAGACAGGATGGGGGAGGAATTCTTTACGAACTCTTTACAGAGGCTAAATGGGCCAGGAAACAACTCATTTTCTCTTGCATGGTCAGCTTCTAGGAGATCTCTGGGGGGAAACAAAACAAAACACAGGGTAACCACTTTTTTGCTTAACACTGTTACACATAGCAAACCAGATTGAGGTGCTTGATAAGCTCTGCTGCTCTGTTCCATGCCTGCAGAAATCAAAAGGGGAAAAACAACAACCAAGCAACCACAAACAGGTAGCAACCACATCCATTTTCATACTGCCCTGGTATGACTCACAATAAGTTAGCAACAGATGGAGACAAGGATAGGAAAGCAAGAGAATGCGACGCCAGGTTTCAACAATAATAAGCAATTGTACAGTGTACACCTGTGCACATGTGCAGGGTTTGTTTCTCTTACAGTATCATGGGATAAATGTCGAGGAACATGTCACAGCTATGGTGTGGAAGCCATTTTAAAGCTCCAGGTAATGGCTTTTATCACTTGTTATCCCTGCCAGCAGTGTCATGGAGAAAACTGCTCTGAAGTTACCATTCCACATGAGTCACTAAATACAGGCAGTAATGTGAAAATTAGCCCTTATTTGGTCTTTCATGCCCCAAATACATCTTTAGAGAATTCAAGTCATTCTGGTGTGCAGCATAAGGTTAGTTGCAGGCATGGTTCCCCAACTCATGAAATGAGCTCCATGAAAGGACACAAAATGGTCAAAAGGGGCTAAGAGATGCTCATGAGACCATGGCCTTATTAAAATTACTATGCTAACAGCGGTGGGGAGGGGGAGACTCTAGAGCTCTAGCCAGAAGAGGCCATCTCACAGCAGAGAAGTTGTTGCCTGCCAGCGCTGAGACGACAGGACACTAACAACTAACAATGTGCACATGGTATTTCACGAAGTATAATAGGACCAGTCCTTGCCCCGAGAACATTAGAATCTAAACTCATAAAAGAGAAGCAATAGGAAGAAAGAGAAAGCAAGCACAAAGTAGACTGGGGAGATGAAGGACTTGCTGTCTGTGATTTTACTGGCTGCCAAGGGACAGGTCAGGAGTCACATTATTGCTTGTTCCATATGCAAGCAATGACATCTTTAACCTGATTCTCTCAGTTATAGAAACACACTGATGAATTTTATTTTTTTAAACTGTACTACCACGTACTGATGACAAATCAATTTCAGAAACAGTCAGAACCCTTGTATTCTCGAAGGCTTTCACGGTCGGGATCCGATGGTTGTTGTAGGTTGTTGTAGGATCAAAAAGCTGATCCCACAGCTATAAATACTCAACTATCCCATAAACTGCACCAGAGCACAGACAGAGTTCTGACTCCTGTCCTCTGAAGATGCCGGCCACAGAGACTGGTGAAACATTAGGAAGAAAAACCTTAAGAACATGGCCAAACAGCCCAAAAACCCTACAACAACCAGTCAGAACCCTTCTCTCCCCAAATCAATGTCTTCAAAATACAGAAGGACCCTCACATCCGTGCAATCAGTATCTGCTGCTTCACTTATCCACGATCTGAAACTATTAAAACGAGTAAAAGAAAAATCTTAGAAATGTATAGTCTGAATATGGCAGGGAAGCTGACTTCCCAGACTCCCTCAACAAGTTTAGGTATGCAAGCATCCAAGAAGGGTACTCAGTAGTTTAAGTATTGTAATCTATGTAGACATAAAAACAGAATTAGCCTGAAGCTTTAACAGGAGGTTCTTTTCCTTTCATTTCAGTGCATTTTTTTCAGCATCTAATAATTCTGGATATAGATGTATAAATCCCCCCGATGTACTCAGTAACACTGTGATCGTTTAACATTTTTGATGCCATTAATTTACACAATTTATTATTTATTAAAATCATTTTTACCCCGCCTTTCTCCTTGAGAGGACCCAAGACGACTCAAATAATTAAAAAGACAATGTACAAACCTCTGCAAGATTTCTTTTTTTAATTAGAAGGTGTGTGTGGGTGAAGATGAGAAAACTGGTTTGGTTCAGTGCCATCAGGTAGCTTCAGAAAAAAGGGCTCAGTGAAACCAGAGGAAAATGAGTCCACTAAAAACATGGGATGGTCACGTGACTGCAGGAGCATATAATTGATAAGCAGTAAAAGGGTCAAGAATTGAAGAAAAGGCAGGATATATTTTTGAATATGACTTGATCTACAGGGCAAAGTGAAGAAAATGACTGAGAAACCATAATCTTGTGCAGTTAATAACAGACTGTTAAATGACTTGAGAAATTTAAAGAGAAATAATTTAACTCTGAATAATAGGGAGAATGTGGTAAGAAATGCAGTATAAAACAAGTCAGAAGAAGTAACAGGCAATGACTAAATTCCCTGGCAGTAGATAACTTTGAAGAATCATAATATACATTATTCATTTAAAACCAAAGTTCATTGCACAGGAGGTGACTGGCCCATTACTTCCTATTTCTAAAAGAAGACCTTTAAAGGCCTAACACAGATCCTGTGGTGAAAGAGTATTTCTATGGCAATCCTTCTGGGGCTTCTTGGGGATATATTATACCATTTGAGGGCAATCTGAGGACCATTCTTTTTAAGGAGTGTCAAGACACTGGAGGAGGTGTAACACTTCCAAGATCCAGGGAGGACAACACTGCCTCCTCAAAACCTCAGAAGCTGACTATCCATGGCCTAATAGTTTATCAACCAATCCCAATCCCAGGAACCTCTCTCTAAGAAACAGGGAGACGTTGAGGAGCATAATGAACAATATCCTCAACCATGTTCTGATCAGATGATACATGGTGGTTAACTGGGACACCGTCATATCTACCATCTAAATCTGTAGAGGGAAGCCTCCCATTCACAAGTCTGATCCAGCCTATAGCAGTCTTAATCCAGCCCGCCAAGGTTTCTGAAAAACCCTGGATTTCAGAACTGGCTTCATGCATTTCGTACCTTCCTTGATGGATAGATTTTAAACGAATCACAGACATTGCAGATAGTTTCAGAAATGCACAATTTCTTGAAGAAATCTTTGTTGACACGGACCTATATGCATATGCCTGCCTATACTAAGGCTCTAAATCAATTCTGTATGCAATAGAAAATACCTAGAAAATGTTACATTTTTCAGAAGTGACCTCGGCACTTTTGAATTCTGTTGCTTCTAATATCTCAGTTGAGAGATTGTAAAACAGAATTACTGCCTGAAGCATGTCAATGGTTCCAAGAAACAAACTTGAGAACGTGATTTCTGCAATCTTAGCTAAAACGCTCTGGATTTTATGTATGGGAATCTAGTCTATGTTCATATCAGCATAGCTGAAGCACCAGAGGGCAGGTCATAGAGCTCTTCTGATTTATTAAGACTATGTTAGGGGACTATATACATCTTGCAAAATAAACATGCAGTTTATGAAGAAAATTAGAAATACAAGGTATTAGGTCAATGGCTTTACCAAAATTAGTAACAACTGTGGGATCTGACAGGTTTCCATTTTTACAACAAGTACATTCAGAATTACCCTGCAATTGAATCGATTTAGCAGTTGATTCACCAAAATCCCATCTGATTCAATGGACCTATTCTAGTGCAACTTGCTACATGAAGCAACAAAATTTTGGCCAATTAAATATACTATACTTCAGAGATAGATAGATAGATAGATAGATAGATAGATAGATAGATAGATAGATAGATAGATACTAATAATCTGTTCCACATTGCAGCAGAACATGTGTCATGTGTTACTGAATTTGCCGTAGGTGTCCTCAGTCACAGAAAGGTGGAATATTAAACAAACAAACCCTTTTGCACAGTTCCTGATGACTTACATGCACACTGGCATATCCAGAGCTTGCAGACGACACATTAATTGTAACATATTAACATTTTATCTGTTCCTTTTTTTGGCCAAACAGAGCAAAATGCCTGTGCTAACATTTTGAAAGTAATGCTTTGGAAATAAAGTTAACAATGATTTAGTCATTAAAAATTGTTATTTACTCTTCTATTCTCTTCAGATGACTGTGTGTGCGCACATGTGTGCGTGCTCCTCTCCCTGAGAATGCACACATATCTGCAGCCACATACCTCCAATAAAAATTTGCCTCTATAAACAATTAATCCCCTACATGGACTCTGATGTTTTTCAACTACTTCTTTCAGAGCTCTAAGCAACACTTGTTATTGTTTTTATGTGCCATCAAGTCATCTCTGATGACTCTATGAATGACTGATCTTGAAAACCAACAAAGGCAGTGGTTAAGGAATTTGGGGGTTGTAGTTCAAGAACATGTGGAATTCCAAACTTGGAAATCATGGATGTATGTAAAGTCAATAACTATTTTACCATTTCCACCTAGAATTTAGTTTAGGACAGTACTGTGGGAGTTGTTACAGAAAGTATTATGTGAATGGGCATTAAGAAAATTCTCAACTTCCTCTCCTGTATGGCTATTCAAGTCACAGCAAACAATTTCCATATCTACTTAATTTGTGGATGATTTTGCTTGAAAAGTGCTTTTAGATGTTTGGATTTGAAGCAAAATTAACCTCTGGCTTAGATCAGTGGAAAATTAAGACAGGATTAATTGCACGGTCCCTTCCCTAAACAAACTCTTCTTTTTGAATAGGGTTGAATGTCAATGACTGCCAGCATATCCCTTCTACCTAGTATTGCTTGTTTCTATATTTCAAGTATTACAAATTAAATAGTCTCTTTGGACTTAAAAGAGGGCTTAAATAGAGTTAACACTCTAAAGATACTGTCTTTTATTTTACTAAAGAGAGTGATTTGTAATTTGACATTAAATAAGCCATTGCTAAAGAGTATGGAAATTAGTGCCAATTTTCTCAGATTGAAGCTTGTAAAAGCATTTCCCAAGTTAAATTATTATTAAGGGATGGATACCAGCAGTTTTCAGTTATGTTATTCTCCTGGTGGCAGTGGTGGTGGACCTACATTTTGGGGCCCCTGACATTTGAACTCTTATGGGGGCCCCTTTGCAACCAGCTGTTATCTTCTTCAATGAGGTTGTTCCATGACAGATCACCACCATTTTTTTAAAATGGAGATGAAAGTCACTTCTAGTTTCATAGTAAATCTGCCCCTAGGTGGTGGTATGTTGGGTGATTTGTCACCATGACTGAAATAGCTGTGCAAGATATGGAGCTGATATTTTTTCTTAACACTCAGTCACTATACTTTCTGAAAGGTTTTGGTTCTTATCTATAAAACCCTCCATGGTTTGGGCCCTTGTTACTTGTCAAAGTGCATTTCCTAAGAACATCTACCTGTGCCACGAGATCCTTGCAGGCCATGCTCCTGTGGGTTGCCACACTGAGGGAGGCTAGAAAGACTTCCACCAGAGCATGAGCCTTCTCAGTTGTGGCACCAGCCCTAGAGGTTGCTAAAAATGATGATTTTCAAAGAGGCTTTTGATGGCATCCTCTAATGATTATCAAATTTGTGCTGGTCATCTTACCTCTGTTTGACACTCTTGATGTGTTTGTCTCTTGTTTTTGTTTTTATTTCAAATTATTGTTTATTGTTAATTCATATAGTTATATATTGCATTTGATTAATTTACCTGTAACTAACTAACTAACTTCTGTTGTGTTTTACTAAAGAGATCAATGTGAAAGTCACCAAAAATTTATTAGGATCCAATGTTGTTATCAGCACATGGCTGACTTTTTTTTTCCCCCTAAGGAGATCCCATATTTTGAGGCCAACAGCTTCTCCCAACCTCAGTTTTTTCAGACATGGTGAATCCTATCGCCTCTAGTTAACAGCTGTACTGTGGGCTTCGTGGTCTGTTTAGAAAAAAAAGGTGACAATTTGGAGCATTGAGAGAGAAAAAAAGAGTCTTGAGAGCTAAGAAGGGAGGGTGGCACTGTTGATGGAAAGAAGAAAAAGGATGACATTAGCTTGCAGTGGTGAAGGAGCCCATTATCCCTGAGCCCACACCATTGTCCGGAGAGCACCAATTGACTAAACTGAGCCCATGCCTTAAAAACTAGAATTAGAATTAGTTTAGTAGAATTAAAAGTGAAGTATATAATTAAAGCATGATACAATCTACTTAAATATAACTTGTGAAGAATATCCTGTATTTCTAATTTTTAGCTAAAGGTAAAGGTTCCCCTTGACATTTAGTTGAGTCGTGTCCGACTCTAGGGGGAGGTGCTCATCCCCGTCTCCAAGCCGTAGAGCCAGCATTTGTCTATAGACAGTTTCCGTGGTCACGTGGCCAGCGCGACTAGACACGGAACGCCGTTACCTTCCCACCGTGGTGGTACCTATTTATCTACTTGCATTTGCATGCTTTCAAACTGCTAGGTTGGCAGGAGCTGGGACAAGCGACGGGAGCTCACTCTGTTGTGTGGATTCGATCTTACGACTGCTGGTCTTCTGACCCTGCAGCACAGAGGCTTCTGCGGTTTAACCCACAGCGCCACCACGTCCCCATTCTAATTTTTAGTGAGAGCTAATTCCACTTTCATATTTAAGTTTTATTGGTGCTTCATGTCTTCATGTGTACAACTAGATCATCTGGTGTACAATTGTACATTTTCTCCCAGTGACTGAGACGCACAGGTGAGGACTTCAGATTTCATCACCAGAGGCTAGAAATCGGATCTTTTTTCCCCCCTTGTGGCCCCAGGAATTGGGATTAGAATTTTGTAGCTTCTCTCTCTCAGAGAGAAACTAAGGGGAAAATCCCTTCCCCCCCCCCCTTCCAATGAGATTTCTCTGCATTATTTTTTGAAAGAACTCTCACAGGATTTCTCTGAAGGTTCATGTCTATCCCCCCCCCCCCCCCGAAGCAGCACAAGATTATTATCGTTCAGTGGTTTAGGCGTCTGGCTGCAGAGCCAGAGACTGGGAGTTTGATTCCTCGCTGTGCCTTCTTGACAGGGGCTGGACTCTGTTATCCATAGGGTACCTTTCATCTCTGTAGTTATAAGATTGCTATTGTTTTGTTGTTGTTATTCTCCTGTAGAATAGCATCTTCCCTGCACTGTTTTCCCCTGGAAAGGGCAAAAGAAATGCCAAGTGGCATAAGATTGTTACACTTCCTGGTCAAAATGGCCTGCACAGATTTCACAGGGGAGGACATTAAGTGGCTCAGAATTTGGCATTTTTTCTGCACAGAGCAACAGGAGAAAAATGGTGGTAAAGAATAAATAAGTGAAAGGGAAAATGAGACCAGGGTCTTGGTTTTGTGGGACATTTGGAAATCTCACGGACGCAGAAGGAAATCTTGACATACCTTGGTATGGCTAAGAGGCAGAACATCACTGGGAATGTAGAATTTTGCTAGCATCCATAACATCTCTTCTTTGGAATGCCCTTTCTGATGATGCTAATTTGTCCCCCATTGCCTGCCAGATGTTGAACTGATTGGCTGACGGAGTCTGTGGCTCGCATTTTTTTACCCTTACATTTTTTAAAATTGTTTTAATTTGTTTTATATACTTCAGTTCAAAGTATATAATACCAGTTTGAATGTTTTGTAAGCAAAACGGTAAAATGAATAGTTAAAATTTTATCATATCGGTACCAAAATACAGTTTTGTGTATGTTTAATGTAATATACGTTTCTATTACTTTTAGTTTCTTTTATATTGAATCGTTTTGTGAAGGCAGAAAGATGTAAGACTACATGGTCATTTTAAAAAGCGTCCTTTGAGCTCCCTTTCAAATTTGCATTCAGAAATCCTTGTGGCAAACCCTATTTACAGATCAGTGTGCTGTCATGAATACTCTTTCCTAGTTTACATATATACAAAGACTTTTGAAACATTCATTCCTTTGTATCAGGCTAAACTTCATTTCCAATTCCCCAGTACAAACAAACACTCTTAATTCTAAATTGGGTTAATGAATATTGCAGATTACTTAAGATTACCTCAGCAGATTGACATTCATAAGAGTCTGGGTATATAAAATATCCTTCAAGCAAGTGGTGTGAGTCTAGCTATTTTAAATCTTTTGTTTAAACATGTGTACGTATCATCCTGTGTATGTAGGCATACACATATGAAGGGAAAGAAACCAAAATTGTTTTTAAAGAGATTAACAGTAAGATGTTTCTGGAACAGTGAGAATTGATGTGCACCCCTTCCCCTTTCCCACCCTGCTTCAGGGATCAGAAGAAACACAAATGTTGAAAAGAATGTGTGTGTGTGTGTGTGTGTGTGTGTGTATACACACACACACACACACACACACACACACATATTTTCACAGCCTGAATCCAAATATATATATATTTGGATTCAGGCTGTGGGGAGGGGCATGGTTGGGTGAGTGTTAATGCTTTGCTACTTGTTTAAAGATCTGAACAATGTCACGTAGGAAATTTTTAAACTGTTATATTCCAGAAGATCTATCAACATATATTTCACTCTTTGTATAGCTGTAGAAGGAGTTCTGCTTTCCTCCATTTCTCTCCTTCAAGTAAGGGAACGCTTAGGGATCATGGCAGCTGAGATTTGGGTCCAAAATATTCTGCTTTGTAAGAAAAGCAGTGTTTTCCAAAATAATCAGGTAATACATTTTGAAGCTTTAGAGTAGTCCCACTCTTATGTCTGAAGAAATGCACTTGTCCACAAAAGCTCACATTAAAATAGAACAGTTAGATGTTAAGATCCCATAAATTTTTTGACTTCTTTATTTTTTACGTTTCTTTTGTTTTGGCCTGATACATTTCCAAGTGTTAAGGGTGGATCCTTTATTGTTAGCATTACATTCTTACTATTGACGAGATAAAACACATAGATTTTAGGAGATGAGCAGATCTCCCAGAAAAATCTGAATAGATGCAAAGTAACCTACAGGTGGCATGTAGAAAAAAAAAACGTTTTGCTTTATTTTTTAATTCCTGCAGGCTTGCTAGCCATCTAGTCACCGAGAAAGCAACATTTACTTTTTCTGTGGTAGTTTGATTGAATATCCAGGATGCAGTAGTTTCCTTATATAGTATTTATGTTTACCATTAAAGCAGATCAACAAAGCTGGTATATAAATACTGATTATATAAAGTGAGGTTTAACATACAACAAGTGAATGATTTTACTCCTGCCTTTTGGGTATTCCTTTATCTTTTTGTTCTTGTTGGCTTAAAAATCTAAGCAAAGTTTTGCTCACTGACGACTCAACTCTTAAGTCGTGCTCAAAACCCAGTTCAGAAACAATACTAGTGAATATGTCTGATAAATTTAGTTTATCAACCTGCGTGCAATTTCCTAGATAAATTGAAGGGTTAAATAACAGTGTCAGACACAAACCTGTGTGCAGAATGGGATCTGCTATTAAATCATGATAACATGGTTGAGGCAGTTTGAAAAAGAATATGGGTAAGTAGGAGGGGGAAATGGAACTTTCCATCTGTATTATTCACTGATTTTTAAAAAAAAATCATAAAGAGTAGGTTCTGTGACCCACACTAGCCACCACTGGGAAATGGGTATAGGGAACAGTTCACCTCCACACTTTCCCCCATAAAAGGTAAAGGTTCCTCTTGACATTTAGTCCAGTCGTGTCCGACTCTAGGGCACGCTGCTCATCCCCATCTCCAAGCCATAGAGCCAGCTTTTGTCCGTAGACGGTTTCCGTGGTCACGTGGCCAGCACGACTAGACACGGAACACCGCTACCTTCCCACCGAGATGGTACCTATTTTTCTACTCGCATTTACATGCTTTCGAACTGCTAGGTTGGCAGGAGCTGGGACAAGCGACGGGAGCTCACTCCGTCACGTGGATTCGATCTTATGACTGCTGGTCTTCTGACCTTGCAGCACAGAGGCTTCTGCGGTTTAACCTGCAGCGCCACTACGTCCCCACACTTTCCCCCATACTGCCCTTTAAATTACTATCTCTTCGCACAGCTTGATTTTTTACACAACCTGGATTAGGGCCCTGCCACACAAATATCTTAGAGGCACTGTTAGTATATAACATTCACTTTGAACATATGCCTTGTTGTCTTGTCAGGTAAATTGAAAGCAATTGAATTCAATCATGGTTTGAAGTTTGAGATTCAAATAGAATATGGGTGTAAGTGCAGGATGAACAGTCTAAGGCTGTCAGATCGTAAATTCAAGGTGAAGCTGTTGGCCTGGGACATGCCACCTGTAGATTACTGTGCATCTATTCAGGCTCTTTTTGGTGGGTCTGTTTGGCTCCTAAAATAATTGAAGCCCATCAGTATAAGCAGTAGCTGAATCTATAAAGTGGTAGCTTTTATATGAAAGGTCTCAGACAGTGAATTATCCCTACAGGCTATTTCCAAATGTTTAGTATTGGTTTTACTAGATAAGATGTATAAATTCTTATTATTCTCACCTAAGGACAGCCATCTTTTTAGAAATGTGGTGCTTTCTCTCAATAAATAAATTAAAGACAGTAGCCAGTTAGATCAGGGACTGGCATCCGGGGGGGGGGGCATGGGCTGAACCTGCCCCATTTCACACTTATGGGTTGCACCTCTGCCTCCAAATAAAACTGGTCACTGGAAGGCCACTTCTAGTTTCTAACATTGTGGGCTTTGACAGGGAGGAAACTGCAGCATTAAGTAATTTCTTAAGGTGAACCTATAACTTACAGTTATATAAGTTTGTTGTTGTTTAGTCGTTAAGTCGTGTCCGACTCTTCGTGACCCCATGGACCAGAGCACGCCAGGCCCTCCTGTCTTCCACTGCCTCCCGGAGTTGGGTCAAATTCATGTTGATAGCTTCAATGACACTGTCCAACCATCTCGTTCTCTGTCGTCCCCTTCTCCTCTTGCCTTCTCACTTTCCCAACATCAGGGTCTTTTCCAGGGAGTCTTCTCTTCTCATCAGATGGCCAAAGTATTGGAGCCTCAGCTTCAGGATCTCTCCTTCCAGTGAGCACTCAGGGTTGATTTCCTTCAAAATGGGTAGGTTTGTTCTCTTGGCAGTCCAGGGGACTCTCAAGAGTCTCCTCCAGCACCACAATTCAAAAGCATCAATTCTTCGGCGGTCAGCCTTCTTTATGGTCCAGCTCTCACTTCCATACATCGCTTATATAAGTTAATGACCTACATCATTAACATCCCTGCTCAGCTTTTGCAAACTCAAGGCTGTGGCTTTCCTTACTGAGTGAATCCAGCTCATATTTAGAGTTCCTTTTTGCCCCCCTGCTTTCAACATATTCCAGCATGATTTCATTTTTCAGTGAGTTTTAACTTCTTCTGTGCCCAAAGTAAGATAGCTTCAGTTTTCTCATGTCTGCTTCTAGAAAGATTTGCTCTAGCACCTACTTCTGGCAAACTATGGAACCTGTAATGCTCTCCTCCTATGCCACATTTCAAATGAATTAATTTTCTTCACATCTATTGCTCATCTTTTGGCAACCATGCTTTTTTGTACAGGTATTCTATGGGAAATGCTACCAAGCATTTGGTCTGTAGCAAAGCAATGGAAAGTACGGTTCTTTCTTTATATAAACTATGGCAAGTTTAGTCTGCAAAAACACTTTGGATTCTTAACAGCAGGGTGGATTTGATTTAAATCATGATTTAAATTTTTAAAATTTGATTTTTTTTACAATTTTTAAAAAAATCATTAAAATCAATTATTTTTTCAAAAACTCATTGACTTTTATCCACCCTGCTTAACAGTAAAACAAGAATATTGAATGTTGTTTCTGCATGTTATTTCTTAACTAATTATTCCAGACACTATATCACATTTTTACGTCCACAAAAGAGTTCAGTCCAGTATTGCAACTAAAAGCTGAATAACCATATTTGCAAACCACAAGCCTCTCTGAAGATTTCCTACACTTTCCTTAGTTATATGGAAGAAGCGATGTGGTTGTTAATATGTAAGCTTGCAAGAAGCCTCACTCATCCCACAGAAAATTGGTTGTATGAAGAGAGCACTGTCGCAGAAAATTAAGAATCATGGTTGACTGGTAGTGACAGGTTTCATTGTGAACCAGTTCAAGGAGTCATGTTTTTCAACAGCCTGCTGAGCACTTGTTGTGGCTATTAAAGGAGGTAGAAGTCAACACAGTGAACTATTCTCATACTCTAGAAATTGTTGAGGAGAATGTTGAATAGAAAGAGATGTCCGTATAACAATAAGGGTTAGTTCAGACCCAACAACCAAATATAGTTTGGTACTACATTAATGAACTTTGTGTTTTCGCCTCTCTTCCCTCATGTGTTCATTTCAAGTTTATAGTACTAAGCACAGTTTGAACAAGGTCTGTAATCCTAATTTGTGAAAACAGAACACACTCAAAATGGCAAGAACTTCAGACCACCCCATGCTCCCTCTCACTGTGACTGATTGCAAGCTGCCAATGGTTGATTTTAATGGAGGACAGTGTTGTAGCGGTTGAACTATCTATAGTCAGCCTCTAAGCATCACTGTCTGTTGATGCTCTAGCTGCTTCACTCAAAGGGCTGATCACAGATAGTATAGATACTTGATCTCAGCCAGTACCAAGAGGCCAGAATTTACTCACTCCTCTCCAGAATCTAAATTTTTAAAAGTCCTATTTGTATGAAATCCTTAAAAAAAAAAAAAAAATTAAACTTGCTGGCATTGGATAATTACAGGGGATTGATGTGGATGTTTGTGATTCTGAAAGAGGAAAATAAAGGGTATCTCTATGTGAGAGTCTGTGAGCAGGAAGGTTATGTTTATGTAGTCTACCCACACACATGCCCCAACATCATCTATCACCAATCATATCCCTCACCGCAGCCTTCCATTCAAAAATGGTTCATATGAACCTGCTTCACACGACGCAAACAAATGAGCCCACAAATTTAAACCAGAAAAATATCAATGCTTTGTCCTTCTTTGCAAGCAAACAGTGGAAGAGGGAAAGCAGGACTGAGGGACATATGCACAGTTTTCACAACAATGTCATTGAAAGACTCTTGGAAATTTGGATTATTGAGTGCTAAAAAAGTTACAATATTATTTTAAATATTGGTTTAATCTATGCTCTTGCATACAGCCCGATTGTCTACAAATCAATAAAGTATTTGTAAAAAACATACACGTTTTTATCATGTTATCCATTTTAGATACAGTTATCTTTTGTAAATATTGCTTCTCAACTTCAGTTAAGCAAAAGACCACAAAAAATGTCACACCAGACTACTCAAGTTAAATAGACTAATAAGAAACATATCTCTTATTGAGCTGCTTTTCTCCATATAACTTAAATGCACCCAGGAGCTTCCCTAATATAACACTGCTTCACAACAATCCCAGCACAAACACCATCAACAGCATGGTCCCAATCATTATCGTAATCAATAACAATAACCATTTTTTAAAGAGCATGCTGTGTTTTGGATCACAAAGGCATTTTCCCTCCCCCTAATTAATATGGCTTATTTTAAGGATCTGTTTTGCCAGTCTGAGTATTTTGATTCCTATTTCCAGCCTTATCAGGGGCACAGTGGTGCAGGAAATCACAGTGCCTGTTTTCTCCATATGTAGCAATCTAAAAAGCTAACTGCTTCTCATCTGTTGAGCCATCGCTGCACAGCTGAGCCCCTCCCATTACAAAACAATTTACATTCAGTCTTCTGTGCTACTTTGAAAGGGGTTTCCCCATGTACTGAGGCTAAACGTTTTATATACCATATCAGATATGCTGCTGCTTGATGCCCCATCTGTCAAACCACTGCAGATTCCAACAAGGGGCCATGTGCCAGCAAAGAACAGATATAAAGATCTTCTTTAACATGCTCCAAAAAGTTATTAAAACAGGTCTGTCATTAGGATCAGTTTTGGGATACCCTAGAGCAGTGAACACAGCAAGAACACCAGTTGGGCAGACATAAATTTAATTGAGGGGGGGAAAAAACTCTGAATTTCACCATCAGTCATGTACCGCTCCTCCTTGTACATCACATATAATTCACCTCACAAATATTTGAATTGTGCTCCATTTACAGGTTTGTGTTACATGAATACATCCATCCATTCCTTCAAAGAAACAGAACAGCCAGGGAGTGCTAAAGGTGGCCAAAACAACGCTTTACAAACTCTCATGCAAGTATAAGTATATGCAACACTGGCTAATTTTTAAAAGTATTTTGGGGAACAGAGACTCACCACCTCAAAACGTAGCCTAAAATACTACCATGTAGGCATCCTTCAGTCTCGAGAGACTATGGTAACATGCTCTGAATAGAGGTCTTGGAACAGCGTCTAGTGTGGCTGAGAAGGCCAATTCGAGAGTGACAATTCCTTCCACACTGAAGACAAATACAATCTGTCCCCTGTCCAGCTCCCTGATTTTGCTGGTTTCGGGACTGCCTCTTTGCCTCGGCCTGCTGGACAAGGGTCTCTTCAAATTGGGAGAGGCCGTGATGCACCGCCTGCCTCCAGGCTGAATGCTCAGATGTCAAGGTTTCCCATCTGTTGAGGTCCATTCCTAAGGCCTTCAGATCCCGCTTGCAGATATCCTTCTATCGCAGCTGTGGTCTCCCTCTGGGGCGATTTCCCTCCACTAATTCTCCATACAGGAGATCTTTTGGAATCCGACCATCAGCCATTCTCACGACATGCCCAAGCCAACGTAGACGTCACTATTTCAGTAATGTATACATGCTAAAAATTCCAGCTTGTTCTAGGACTACTCTATTTGGAACTTTGTCCTGCCAGGTGATACCAAAAATGAGATTATACCTCCCCATCATGGCTTGTAACCTGCGATGGACTTTTCTTCCAGAAATATGTCCAATCCCCTTTTCAAGGCATCTAGGCCAGATGCCATCACCACATCCTGTGGCAAGGAGTTCCACAGACTAACAACACGCTGGATCAAGAAATATTTTCTTTTGTCTGTTCTCACTCTCCCAACACTCCACTGGAATGGATGTCCCCTGGTTCTGGTATTGTGTTAGAGGGAAAAGAGCTTCCCTCTATTCACTTTATCCATCCCCTGCATAATTTTATACGTCTCAAGGCGCCTTTTCTCTAGACTAAAGAGCCCCAAATGCTGTGGCCTTTCCTCATAAGGGAGATGCCCCAGCCCAGTCATCATTTTAGTCGCTCTCTTCTGCACCTTTTCCAGTTCCACAATTTCTTTTTTGAGGTTCGGCGACCAGAACTGTGTGCAATACTCCAGGTGCGTTCTTACCAGCGTTTTGTACAATGGCATTATAATGCTGGCTGTTTTATTTTCAATCCCCTTTTTAATGATCCTGAGCATGGAATTGGCCTTCTTCACTGCTGCCGCACACTGGGTTGACACTTTCATTGAGCTGTCCACCAACACACCAAGATCGCTTTCCTGATCCATCACAGACAGCTCAGAACCCATTAGCTGATTAAAAAAAGATTTGATTTTATGCCCCAGTGTGCATTACTTTACATTTTCTTAAATTGAAACACATTTGCCATTTTACCCCCCATTCTCCCAGTTTGGAGAGATTCTTCTGGAGTTCTTCACAATCCCTTCTGGTCTTCACCACCTGGAAAAGTTTTGTGCCATCTACGAACTTGGCCACCTCACCGCTTATCCCTGTCTCCAGGTCATTGATGAACAGGTTGAAAAGCACCAGTCTCAGGACAGATCCCTGGGGCACACCGCTCTTCACCTCTCTCCATTGTGAAAATTGCCCATTGACACCTATTCTCTGTTTCCTGGTTCTCAACCAATTCTCAGTCCATAAGAGGACCTGCCCTCTTATCCCCTGACGGTGGAGTTTTCTCAGCAGCCTTTGGTGAGGGACCGTGTCAAATGCCTTCTGAAAATCCAGATAGATAATATCCACCAATTCACCCACATCCACATGCCTGTTGACTTTTTCAAAGAATTCTAAAAGGTTTGTGAGGCAAGACTTACCCTTACAGAAGCTGTGCTGATTCTCCCTCAGCAAGGCTTGTTCTTCTGTGTATTTTAAAATTTTATCTTGGATGAGGCTTTCCACCATCTGGAACAGACGATAGCCTAACCGGACTGTGGTTTCCCAGGTCCCCCCTCCTTCCCTTTTTAAAGATTGTTGTGACATGTGCTATCCTCCAGTCCTCTGGCACTGTGACCGTTTACGGACCAAGCCCGCTACCCAATATTTTAGCTCCAGCAAGAGGTCAGACAAGACGCAACCAGCTGAACCAAAGTCCAATTATATTAAGTATGTAACACAAAGTTATCTGGGACTTCTCTTAAAGGCAGAGAAGAAAATACAGTGTACAGGAACTTTATACCATAACAAAGAGTCATAAAGTTCTGCAAACTCATTGGCTAAAATCTACTTAATATTTGGATCCTACACCTAATTGGGTACAAACATGTGGAAAACAAACAAATTGGTCCCCTATAGATATTTGGGGTGTGCCCACCTCCCTTTTATGACCTTCCTTTAGGATGCGCCACACTATCTAGAAGAAAGTGTATCCCAATTTCCTTATCTTATTAATATGTTTAGGTTACCAAGCAGGGCACAGATGTATGGCCTTCAGCCTCCTGCTCGGTTTTATGTTTTGACTATTTTGGAGTGCTCCAACACTGGAGGCATTCAAGAAAAACTTAGATCATCACCTGCCAGATATGCTTTGACTGTATTCCTGCATTGAGCAAGGGGTTGGACTTGATGGCCTTGTAGGCCCCTTCCAACTTCACTTTTCCATTATTCTATGATTCTATCTGTGTTTGGCCTCTGGGCAGCATTCCTAAATGGGCCATTACTAGTTGAAAGGTGAGGGGGTGGAAGGTGTGAAATATAGGCATTTCACTTAATACAAAAGTCGAGAAGTAATGTTGCTAAGAACATAGTATGTAGAATAAGATTTTCTACTCCAAGACCAGAAATAAAACTAGTTTCAGCCATATCCAGATATCACTCCCCCCTTTTTAAATTCTGACAATAGAAACAACCCTGAATTTAAATCTGCTCCTCTTTGTTTAGCTGTTCCTGGGCTTGGAGTTGAACAAAAAGCAACACACAGAGGCAAAAGTCTAGATATAACACATACAAATAATCCCAAAATAATAAGAACCCCAATTCCAATTACAACATATCATAGGGTGAAGAAATCCAGCATCCATGAAGTTATCCAAGACCAATCCCATGAACCTGAATTCAACTCTTCATAATTTATATCCCTATCATCACGATTCCTGCAAACCAAGTCTGCTAACACATCATGATCCAATACTAGTCCTTTTGAGGCATCATGGTACATACAACATGTTTGATTTATATATGCACACAGGCTGCCATGATACAGGAGCATCCTATCAATGGCTAACCTATGTTGCAAAATCATATTCTTGAGGGAAGCTACTTCAGCCTGTAATTTTGCTTGTACGTATATCCATAGTGACATTCTCCAAGAGATCTATGTCTCCTGAAGTGTTATATACAAATGTTGCCAAGGCATGAATAACTTTATAGTTTTCTGCCACCTCTACTGCTGGAAAAAAGCTCCTTCCTACTTGAGTCCCTGTTGACCATTTACAGGCCTCTGGAGAAGACCTCCTGGTGATATGTGTGGCAAGATACAAGAATAACTTGTATCTGATTTAATTCATTATTCAAGAAGGGTTGTTCGGGCAGCGGAATCTGTCCTAAAATACTAAGTCTTGCAAAATGTTAAATAACAATACCAACTGAAGGCAAATGTAACAGAAACAACTCACACATTAGTGCAAGAGCCATGGGCTTTTACATCTTATTAGAAAAATCTTCGGCAAATCATCTGGCCAGCCTACAATAATGAACATGGCAAGAAACAATTTGCTGGAACTTTAGAGAAATGGCTAATTGAACAACATTGTTCCCGAAGCTCTCCTAGTTCTCTTCGCCAAATGTCTTTGCTCTATCCTGCTACTTGCACCCCATTCCAGCACAGTAGGACACTTGTTTTATTGATACACACAGCTCTATAGTACTTAGGTACTATCAACAGTACAGTATTTAATTGCTCCAACTCCATCTTCCTTTCTACCTACACATTCTTAATCTCCCCCTTTGGGTACATACTAGGATTTTAGATTCTCCTGACAATAACACATAAGCATTACTAATCATGTGCTTGAAACTCAGTAGCTATCAAGTACTACAACAAAATGCATTACCATCCAATATTTCTTTGGCAGCCATGACTTCCATTTTAGAGGATTTAAGCATTACACTTGAAGTGGAGCCTTAGAGTCTCCCTTAGAGAGTATGTCGCTAATTGCTTTAGTTTTGCCAGTTACTGCAGGAGCTGGTTTTATTTAAAAGGATCAGCAAAGACACTTTATAAATATTGAAGAACAAACAAATACTCGTGTTGGTTCTGGCCCTATTAGTAATAAGCCTTTTTTCCCAGTCACCTGAAAAGGATGCAGTCTGTTTATATCACATAAACACACACAAACACACTCTGAATCAATCAGTCAAGGGATACAAGTTTAACAACTAATTAACTGTGATCACTTTTTAATTTACTCAGCTAAGGAGAAAACTGCACCTGCTCTCAACCACAAAGATTCTCTGTGTTCACAAAGAAGCCAAATTAGCATTATACGTCAACTGCTTCTGAATGGACCCAAGCAGGAATGGGGGAAAATATAAAACTATTCCATTTATTACAGACACACAGCATCATCATAAAAAGGAACCTTCTAGTTCCCAGGGATCACTTAAAACATCCAGCCTCTAAATTAGCTTGTAAAACAACAGATTATTCTTTCAAACAAATCTTACTTTCAAATGCTTCAACAGTAGTCACAATCAATTATCACATTTACAGCCTTGTAAAGCAGCAGTGTCTGTATAGTTAAATGTCAAGGCTAAGCTTGGACTGGATTCCCCAACTCTGTGATACAGCAATGTGTACAGAATTTCTGATAAGAAACTATAAATATTTTTAACAGCAGCAGCAGGCTTTGATTTATTTAGTTAATGTATTGATCCATTTAGAATCAAATAATAACACAGTTAGTGGCTAAGTTTTTATTTTCAGCTATGAGAATTCGCAAAATGCTATAGCAAGATTTTATACTATACTATGTATTTATTCTATATATTTGTCTTTGTATAATCGGGTCTATGACCGCATAATAAAACTTTAAGATTTAGTAAATTCACAGAAGCCATTTTTATCTGCAAGGACAAATGCTTAAGTGGTGGCACTGATGGTTGGGGAACCATTCCTTTTTGTTCTTAAATTATTATTGTAACATGAATACCTCTCTTAAGACTAGAACAGAAGGGATAAGCCAAGGCTTTGTTAAGTGGAATTAAAATGTAACAGTGGTGTGGCTTTATTTTTATATTTTATTTTTATGCTCCTCTGTTACAATTTGTCTTTAATTTTGTTTGTCTTGTTTTACTATTTCATTGTATTGTGCAGTAGGGCCCCTGTATCCACGGTATCAGTATCCACCGTTTCACTTATCCATGGTTTGCCACAGCCCTCTGTACAATATAGGAGGGTGCCCCCTTGTGGCCTTTGTCCCACCTCCTTGTATGCTATATAAAGGATACCTTCATATGCATGGATGTTTCAGGCATCCATGGTAGATCGTGGAACCGATCCTTTGTGGGTGCAAGGTTCCTACTGTAATAGACTAATATGTATTTCGAACAATAAAAATGAATAAAACTAACTTGGACATCACTTTGAAATAAGTACTGTCACCTGAATTTAGGCTAAGTTGCTCATATAATAGATGGCACACCTACTCCAGGTATATGAGCACTTTTAGTGAGTTTTAATTTAAGGGTGGACAAACAGCCTTTCAGAAGTTCAGATCTCTGACAAGAACAGGTTGCTCCTTTCTTGAAAACCCAATGGGTGGGGAGGAAGAGGGGAAAAGAACCACCCCATCTACTTTTGTCCCTGGCCTTGCTAACCTACAGCCCCACCCCACAACAGATTGTCCCCATGGGAATGAAGCCTTCAAACCCCCTGCACGCACACGCACACTTTTCCATCTTTGTTCCAAATCCAAGTGGTTACAGATACTATGGTAACAGATTAAGGGGAAATGAATTCTCATAATTAACTACTTTAGATTAATATCTACAGTGGGGCTGCTCAGTTCTCCTAGAGGAAACTCCACTTTCCTTGACCTATACTTCACTGTCCAAATCAGATTTTATGCTCACTAATTTGGTGCTCATCAAATGTGCTGAATTGCTACGTTCTCTAACATCCCCAGCCATAATGGCCAGTGGTGAGGATGGGTACTGTGTAGCTGGGACCGGAGGACACTAGACTGGATAAATCTAATTGATGCAATAAAGTGTAATTCAGGGAAGGCTGAATTTCCACTAGGGCAAGCTAAGGAAAAGAAAATGTTTTAATCTAAGATTCATATGATATATGCTGGGTTAGGGAAGGCTGACACATAAATCACATGAACTCCAAGGTTAGAAAGTTTTCTTTCTGCAGTTTTTTCAAAGAAATACTGGCCCTTATTCAATAATGTGTATCTCCCGATGGTAGCAAATGTAACCAGTCAGTGCTAATAAATATCATTAAGTGAGACATGTTTATTAAACCAAGTTCTTCCCTTCCCTTTCCTTCCTTCTCCCCTCCCCATGCCACTTATCTTATCCCCATTGGTGAGTCAGATGTTCATGCAGACATAATGCCAAACGGTTGGTTTCTAATCCAGGTTTGGCAGGAACACAAGGAACTTCCATATAATACAAAACCATGCTTTGACATTACACTTCAAGAAATGCACTAACAGCATACTCCTGGAAGAACTTGGAACCAATTCAGGAGCACCATACTTTGGAATATACTCCCTGTTGTTACACAAAAACCACTATATCTTACAGGTTTGGAGGACTCTTGAAAACACGCTGAGTCATCCAAATGCTGAAGTTTTCCCTAGCTTTTGGTTCTGGATTTTATACGTTTTAAGACATTGTGTGCTGTTTATCATTTTATGTTCAATGCTTTACACCACTTAGTTATTGCTGTAGTCTACACATTATGCTAAATAAGTACAGAAGAGCAAATTTGCATTTCCTTAAATTTGAATCCCACTCTGTACTTAGAATCATGGAATCACAGAACAATTGAATTGGAAGGCACCTATAAGGCCATTAACTCCAACCCCATGCTCAGTGCAGGAATCTAAATCAAAGCAGATCTGACAGATGGTTGTTTGATTTTCTTTTGAATACTTCCAGCATTGGAGTGCTTACCACCTCCTCAGATAACTGGTTCCATTGTTGCACTGCTCTAACAGTTAAGACATTTTTCTTGATATTCAGCCTAAATGTGGCTTCCTGTAACTTGAACCCATTATTACATGTCCTGCAGTCGGGGATGATTGCAAAGACTTCTCAGTGATTAATTGTTTTAGCACATTCAAGCTTTGGATATATGTGTATTATTACAAAGGTTAATCTGTTTTAAGATCCTCTGGTTGTGACCAATCATGCCTAGTTAAATTACAGAATAGGGATATCATTTCAATTATTTACTTACTTCGGGAAACGGGGGAATGGTGCCAACTCAACCCAGCTTCTCCCAATTTAATTTCAGGCCAGTTCTCTATTTTTAAATACACTGTCTAGGGAGAGAGAAAAAAAACAGTCTTACAAAATCCACTCAGACAACTTTAAAGGATAGATGAGTAGACCTAAAATTGTATTTTAGAATATCCTGAAGTAGAAAAAAAGAAAGGCTGGGTTCCTGGAAGAGGTCATTCCTGCCATAGATAGTCCTCACAAGAATATGAGAAATCCCTGCTGAATCAGAACAAATGCCTAGCTACTCCAACATTCTGTTTAGCCAGTAGCCAACCCATTGCTTATGGGAGGACCAAAATAAGAGTTTCTCATTTCCAGGTCTTATTCTTTCTCTCAGACAACAAATTGCATTGAACGTGGTGGACATATTATGGCTTTTTGAGAATGACCAGGCATGAACCTTATTTACCTATGTTCCCTTTTCCTGCTTATAAACAGGGAAAAGAAACATTACAAATTATAATTTTTCATTTAGTTTCTCATCTTTGAAGAAGGGAAGACAGAAGAAGGGGAATTGGGAACATTTGAGACTCACGTAATGCCAAACCGTGATTTGATGGCACATCTGTATGAAACCACTGTGCCTTTTTCAGCATACTTAGAATTAAAGGATGTGCTAAAAAAAATTAATTGGAAAAGAAAGCAAAGTGGCAGTATTTGTCCATTTCCAGACTGATCCAGAATTAATTGAAGGTGCCTGAAGTACCATTCATACTGGATTGGAAGCTCTCCGAAGTGCCAAATTTTGCTACAGTGCTTTGACATTTAAAAATGCTGAAAACTGGGGTGGAGGGAAGGACACTTGAAACCAGCAAATCTCACTCTGAAAATGCAAGTAATATTAGAACCAGGAAGCCCAAAGCACAATGGTATGGGCAGCTCACGCACCAATGGAAACTCCAATCATGCATCCCCTGGGAGGGCTGAGACTGACCAGATAAATTCCCATTCCCATGGCAGACAACCATTTTGTGTTTTGCTAGGGCAGGGAAAGATGTCAGAAGCAGGATGGCAATACAGTGGTGCCTCGCTAGACGATTGCCTCGCAGGACGAGGAAATCGCTAGACGATGCCTTTTTGCGATCGCTACTGCGCTTCGCAAAACGATGTCTCTCTATGGGGAATTTTCGCTAGACGATGAGGTTTCCCCATAGGAATGCGCCGACTAGTGGTGAAAAGCTGTCAGTGCAGCTGTCAGTGCATTCCGACGGGGACCCTCACTCGCTAGACGATGTTTCCCTATGGGAGATTTCGCAAGACGACGAGTTTTCCCTTTGGAACGCATTGAAGAGATTTCAATGCATTCCAATGGGAAAACGTGCTTCACTAGACGATGTTTTCGCTAGACAGCGATCTTCGTGGAATGGATTAACATCGTCTAGCGAGGCACCACTGTACAAGGTTTTGGGCAACTGTTTTAGTTTTGCTTTCACCACTATAAAATGAATTGAAACGCTAGAACTAGATTTTGGTTGCTGCCAATGCAGAATTTAAAGACACTGATCAGAATCCTGCTGCTGTTCAATAAAGTTTGTGCAACTTGCCATGGCTAACTGTGGCTACCGGTAATTGCTGAGGTGCTGGGGCAAGACCAGGCATGCAACTGAGATGTGCACCAACACCTCATTAGTTAACTGCAACAAGTTGCACAAAGCTTACACAAACACCACCAGGATTCTGGCCATAGATTCTAGTTGCTTCAATCTATATACAGTACTACTACCAGGCACTAAAATGAGCCCTCATTGTCAAAAAGGATAGCAACTGAAAAACTGATACAATACATGTTACAGGATACAGTGATCAGTGATAGCTACTGATTTTAATGGATTGAGTAATATCCATGGCCCATGAAATATTGGCTTTTATTGCCCTGCAAGTGACTTTCACGTGGATGAAATTTTTTGATCATAAATAAACTCTGCGAATCAACTATGGCTTTGCACAGGCTCCATCATGTGGATGCATGGATTCAATTTTATTCTGGAAAGGAGGACTGTTCAATAATTCTGTTAAAATTTAACAGTTAAATCATTACTTGAGTACTCTACATGTTGACAATGAACAGCTGCTTTTCTTTGACAAGAGTGGTAACCAACTGCTCCTGATGACAATGGTTACTATATTTATACTATAAAAATTTGTTCCTGCCAGTTTGTCTTTGACAGGCTACTGGCGAACTGAAATACTAACCCTGGCTTCACAATGTCATCTAAAGCCCCCTCATTTCATCAATGCTTCAAGCCAAAGGCTTAGAAGGTATCTGCTTCTGCTTTGCTTTTACCACTGGCACAAGCAGATAAACGAGGCATATACAGGTTATTGCAGTGTTCTGATTTACTGTGGTTATACAAGCCAGAATTGTCAACCTGCTTCACGGTGGCATTTATTGCTGGGTTATGAATCCTAGCAATAAACCTGAAACCTATGTTTGGCAATCAGGTTAAGCTCTCCATGTCTGGTTTGTTTGACAGCGGCAGAGAGGGAGCAAACAGGCAGCGTGTACTGTTCACACTACAGTTTAATGAGCCAGGAGTCTTGGCTTAAGTGACATGACAATGAGGTGACCATGTTGGAAAGGGAAGATACGTATCTGCAACAACAAAACAAAATCATAGCATGCAAACAGAAGTGGGGCAAAGCATGTACATTGGAATTCCTCCTAAAATCACAACTAAACTATACCATAATGAGAAAAACATGTTATTTATAAATGTTAAAGAAATTGTGTTTTCCCAGTAGATTAAAGAATAATACAATTCTAGAATTGCTCAGTAAATCTAAAGATGAATCCAAAAATCACTACAAATATATTAAAATTGAGTAGCAACAGTTACTTAGCAAATGTTTCATGTACCCTTTAATGTATCCACAATAATGTTTGATAATATGTATGCTTAGTTAATTGATTAATCTATTAGTTAAATGTCCTGTTATTAATGAGTGGCATAGCCCTAACTCATAGGGAAATTCAACCCAAATAACATTTTCTATTTACTGTTAAGCATAATAAACTTCCATAATGGGAATTATGTCATCTGTTCTCTTGGACATACCAATATACCACTCTAAAGAGATAATCTAAACTAAATATCACCCTCTGCAGAGTCTAAATTATTCTTCAGATGATTTTTTAAAAAAGATATAATTTTAATTCTTGTTTCCTTGAATTATAATACAATATGCTAGAAACTGTTGCTGTATAGGTACTACCTTCTTTCACAAATCTGTACTGCAGATACATGGGACTGAATATGTTTGCTCAGCCTAGAGCAATGTTATGTTATGTGCTGCAAGTCAGAAATGATTTACAACGACGCTATTAGGGCTTTCAAGGCAAGTGAGATATTTAAGGAGGAGTTTTAGCAGTGCCAGCTCCCAGTGAGTTTCCATGGCTGAGAAGGGATGCAAACTCAGGTCTCCTGAGTCCAAGTCTATCATTGTATCCATTATACCACACTGAATGTACAGCCTAGAGTAGACCCACTGAATCAAGCATACTCATATAAAGGGTTGATTTTAAAAGTTCCATTCATTCTTCTAGATCGGCTCTGGCTGGACAATAGGATTTGGCTTACTTCTCAAGAGCCCTGCATCTAGAATGGGATTCTTGGGTGCCTGCCTACAAACTCTTTTGGTGTGATAAATAATTTTTCTTCCAAAATCCACATACCTCAGTTTGAAAAACACATATTTGTGTGGTGATATGTTTCCCACCCAAGCCCAAGGCTTTTGTGGCTAAATTCAGGTAAGTCACAGACAGGTGTTAACTAGAGGGGATGCTGGAAAAAATATCAAGCAGCCCAAACTCTACGGCATTTCAAGATTTTTGAGATTTTTCTATGCTGTCTAGGAATTTATCTACACTATTCTCTAAATCTAATAGCCCAATTTTCCAGGTACATTTTCTTTTACAGCAACTTTTACATTGAGTACTTTGTGTGTTCTGAAAATTATCCTCTGTTGCATAATTTACGAATACCTAAGTGCACAAATGTATTCTTAAATACTTATGACCAAGCATATTTGTTCTATTTATTACATAAATATTTCCATAGATAAACCCAAACCCATAACGTGGTTTTACGAAATGCACACTACTGGGTTTTTCCTTGTTGCTTTTACGTATTAGGCATCCTTCAGTCTCAAAAGACTATGGTAACGTGCTCTGTATGGAGGACTTGGAACAGCGTCTAGTGTGGCTGAGAAGGCCAATTCGAGAGTGACAATCCCTTCCACACTGAAGACAAATACAATCTGTCCCCTGTCCAGCTCCCTGATTTTGCTGCTTCCGTGACTGCCTCTTTGCCTCGGTCTGCTGGACAAGGGTCTCTTCAAAATGGGAGAGGCCATGATGCACCGCCTGCCTCCAGGCTGAACGCTCAGATGTCAGGGTTTCCCATCTGTTGAGGTCCATTCCTAAGGCCTTCAGATCCCGCTTGCAGATGTCCTTGTATCGCAGCTGTGGTCTCCCTCTGGGGCGATTTCCCTCCACTAATTCTCCATACAGGAGATCTTTTGGAATCCGACCATCAGCCATTCTCACGACATGCCCAAGCCAACGTAGACGTCGCTGTTTCAGTAATGTATACATGCTAAAGATTCCAGCTTGTTCTAGGACTACTCTATTTGGAACTTTGTCCTGCCAGGTGATACCAAAAATGCGTCGGAGGCAACGCATATGGAAGGTGTTCAGCTTCCTCTCCTGCCGTGCACAAAGGGTCCAGGACTCACTGCAGTACAGGAGTGTGCTCAGGACGCAGGCTCTATATACCTGGATCTTGGTATATGTCGTCAGCTTCTTATTGAGCCATACTCTCTTCGTGAGTCTAGAGAACATGGTAGCTGCTTTGCCAATGCGTTTATCCAGCTCGACATCTAGAGAGAGAGTGTCAGAGATCGTTGAGCCAAGGTACACAAAGTCATGAACAACCTCCAATTCTTGTGTGGAGATGGTAATAGAGGGAGGTGAGTCCACGCCCTGGCCCATGACTTGTTGCTTTACACCTGTACCAATTAGTTGATTACGACAGAGAATTTATTTGCTTCAAAGATATACAAACATATAGTTATGTCGACATAGCAATTATGCAATATTTTCCATCCTTAGGTGCTCAAATATGTAACAAAGGAAATAATTATTAACTCCGTTTTGCAGATTCTTAGCAACACTGGGATTGTAAACCCAACCTTTCCAAAAAAGGAAATGGCTTCATGTTGGATGCAGACCAAGGATATGTGCCAGGGTTTTACATATTCTAGGGATGTAGATACAATCATTTCCATAGCTAGCCCTGGAATATGTTTTTGTGCTCATTTGGGGAACATGGAAGGATCCTCTCTGAAAAGTGTAAGGACTGTGAATACATTTAGACATCCTCTGGATAATGACAGTGCCCTGTTGGCTCATCCTTTCACCCCAGAAGCACCACTGGATTGCTTCTAACACAAAACAAAAAGTGCAGCTGAAACTAGGGCTTAAAGTCCAGAAAAATAGGATCATAGGAGGCTGCCCTACAGAGTCAAAACATTAGTCAACCTTGTTTAGCACTGCTTATTCTGCGACTCTCCATGGTTTGAAACAGGAGTCTTTTCAAGCCTTCCTGGAAATTCTAGGAAGAAGATTTGGCCAGTCTAGTGGCTTTATTTCTCCTGCAAACCACAAAGGGCTGTATTATACACACCAATTTCCCTCAGGGACTGAGCCTTAGTATACATGATTGGTCAAGAAGACCAACAAGATTAGGTTTTAACATAGCCCATGTTCCTCACTGAAGCCCTAAAATCCTTGACTATGAAAGTGGCTGGTGGTATATTTGAGCAACACTTCTGTTGTGGAAACTGGCAACAATTATTTCCCTCCATTTCAGAAATTAATGTGTTGCCCTGAGAAAGAAAAGTGAATGCAGCAATTTACCTCAGAATTACTGCTGAAAGAATAGGCCACTCATGCAACACTTGTCAATTCCATAGAGAAGTCAATTGCAAAGCTGCATTTAAGAAGACTTTGTGTGTGTAGTTACTGCACTTTTGCTGGAATAGGCAGAAAATATTTACAAAACATGCTTATACCATTTTGGCTCAGCCAGTTAAATACATGTACTAACCTTGTATAGTCAGAGTCACCAACTGATTCTGAAAGTCAGTTGCCTACTAATGAAAAAAGCTTAGGATGGATATTATTTGAAGAATGATTTAGGTAGAACAAAGTGATAGTAAGTCCTATTATTAAAATAATAATAATAATATAATAATAATATTTATTTATATTGCGCTCTATACCAGAGTGCATTCCAATAGTCAAAAACAGTTAAAATACAACCATAACATAATTACAATGATAAAAACATACAGTAAACAATTATAATTCCATAAAACAATAAACAACAATCAAAATAACTATAATGACAATATAATAACTGAAGTACAGTAATTCTGTCCCAATAATTGCCTATTTCCATGGTCAACCCCTATGGTTCCAGGTTGAACAAGTAGGTTTTTAGGTCTTGTTTGAATTTGTCCAACTCTAGTTCCATGGGAAGGTATTGCAGAAGGGAATTGCATAATTTTGGGGCCAGATGAGAAAATGCTCTAAGTCTGGAATTAGCCACCTTGGTCCGAGGGACTAGTAAAAGACCAGAATCCACAGTTCAAGTCCTCCTACGAGGAATATGCCACCCCACGTTCCGCTAAATAGCTAGGGCAAGAGAAATGTAATGCTTTAAATGTCAGAACAAGAACCTTATAATATGTTCTTGATCTGATGGGTAAAAATCTACTTCATCCCATCTAATTGCATTTTAAACAAGAGAAGATGTCTCATGTTACTTTATATGCAAAGAACTGTGCTACTTCATACTCATAAAAATTCTTTTGCACCCCACTATGGTCATTATACATTATTAGGCATTTTGCAGCAGTATCCAGAGGACCCAATTATCTCCAGTTATTAAATTATCCTTCAATTCAAATTACATGAATAAAAGTAGAGTTGTGTTATAATAAAACTGGTCAAAGTAAAACTAGAGCTATAATAAAACTGATCAAAAGCCCACTCTCTGAAAAAGTGGCACAACAAAGTGTACCCTACAAAATCCAGAGAGATTTATACCACTCAGTCTCGGATTTTCTTGTGACCTGTTTTCTTGGGTAACTGCTATTGTTCATCCTGTGGCACCCATGTATTAAAAACAACATATAATAATACCAGCTCACAGCTAATAACAGGTTTACTATATATTTATCTATTAAAGAGACAATTTCAGGTGAGTTACAATATGATAATTTCAAAAAAACACACAAACAATTGAAAGAAACAGGGACCATAGTATAAGGACGTCATCAAATGTATCCAAAATGTTTCTTCCGCTTTTCATAATGTGCTCAAGACTACATTGTAGGGATGCAGAAACAATAAAACCGTTCAGAAGGCCTAATGTCTGTTGATATACAAAGGTTTTTACAAGACAAGGGAGAACCATCAAAGGCAATGCAACGAAGTTTTTTTTAGGCATGTAGTTTCATGACCTGGGCAAGCTATCACAGAAAGCCCTCTCGTGCAACCTAACTCAAATACTGAAGGAACACAGACTAAATACCTGCTGGCAGATCAGTTTCTTAGAGGTGGAAGAGGGTCCATCTGATTGAAAATCTTGCTCCCAAGTTATTCAAAGCTTCAACATTAATGACCTTTGAACTGCATCTGGAGTCTGACAAGAAGTCATGGCATTTGTTCCTAAAAGAAACCTCCCCATCCCATCCTTTCATCCAGCTCCAGCCAAAAGGATAACTGCATGTTGGACCTAGATATGCATACTAAACCTAAGAGTCCTATTTCACTGCCGTGATTTCACTTGTCTGTTTTATAAAACATTAATACCATCAGAATTACTTTGCTAGCACCACACTTTGACAGAGATGGAGACACTGTGTAAAGGGCAGAAGCTGTCAAATCATGAGGGAAGAAGCAAAAGGGTGTCTAGATCTCTGTTGGGGAGGTTACACCTACAACTAACATGGTGCCCCCACCATTTGCCTCTGGGGTAGGCTGGCCACACAAAGCTAGGCAGCTACTGCAAGAGTTGCAATACATTAGGATGAAAAAAAACCAGGAATTAGAGATTGGGAAATATCCAGCATTCACAGGGCTGGGAAAGTTATGCTCATGGACAAGAAAAGGGCATGAAACATCTCCAATGGTCAGGAAAAGGTCTGCAGTTTCTTTGCCTTCCAAAGAGAACTGGAAGGCGCAGCTTCTTGCCACAGATCCAAAGACATTCAGTTCTCAGCTTGTGAGCACACATACTTGGACAAGGATGTTCTCTCCCAGCTTGAAAAAAGATACAGTACTTTCCTCGACAACACCTGGCTTAGTCAAGTCTCAGCCGGACTTCATTTGGTACCTCTCATTCTCTGAGATGTTTAGAGTTGCACGCCAAACTACATACTCACACTCTGTTAGTATTTGCTTTCATTATGTAATGCTGAGCCACGGAATATTTATGGACCAGAAAATGAAAAGAGAACTCTGATTAAAGACAATTCCACATTCCAAGGTATTTGTTGGCCTAGTTCAGAATGCTCCACCCCACAACTGTGTTGTGAGGGTGGAAACAAGAGTGCCTTGGAGTATCTCTTGGCAAGTTTACACTTGCAATATAACTGGTTTGGAATGATACAGCAGCAACTATTCTTTGTTCCTCTGCCAAACTCTGGCAACACCGATCACATAAGCTGCACTACTTTAAGCCCCTATGCAACAAGTATAATTTGATCTAGATAAATGCTTCTAAGCATATAAAACAAACCAGGAAATATTCCTCAGCATTTGAAGCTATGTAAATAAAAGGCAGCGAGCGATCGGTGGCAACAGGAAGAGAGGGGGAATTACTAAATCTGAAGTCCTAAACCAAAGTGAGTATGACTCGCTCTTCAGACATGAATGCCAAACATACTTAAATGGAAGAGGATTGCTTGGTTAGAGATGTGGGATTTTGGATGAGTCTTTGGGAGCTATGCCTCGGCAGACATCGTATGGAACTTTCAGTAAAGGTTTTCATAAGGAAATGGTTCTCTTGCAAGTTGCAAGCATTTTGAGCCTCCTGTAACACCAAGGCCACCAGTCATATCTACCTATTATTCTATCCAGACTACCATGAGTTTTTTTTCTCCACAATATCTTGCTCTGAAATGGGAAGGGGGAGCATACTGTGGAACGGCACAGAGGCCTGTCAGGAGGAGGGCAACAGTCTTACAAGGAAACAAAGTTGTCTTCCTCCTTGTCAACTCCACAGTGTTTCAAATTCAATATACCAACTCATGACCTAATTTATCACTGTTTGATTTCCAGAGTTTGCACCTAAATAGACTTTGTGGAAGCCTGTAGTAGCCTTTGACTCTTCTCTTGGGTTCACTGAGCATATTGTAAGTAATGTTAATAATGCTATCAGGCATCTTAACTTCTTATTTGAAGAAATTACACACCTGGCTAAGGCAAACACGGGAAGCTAACTAACTCATATGTACTGCTTGACAAACATATGGACCAAACCTGTTGCTGTTGTGAAAAAGGCAAATTACATGTTGATGCAATCAAAAATAAAATCTCTAATGTCATAACACCTTTGTACAAATCAATAATGCAACTCTATATGGACTACTGTGTGCCAAAATAGTTGCCCACATTCAGCATACATTTAACACAAACCACCCAGAGTAATGCTTCGGCACTAATGGAGAGAGGTATACAAATTTAATTAATTAATTAATACTGCAGAACTGGAAAAGATGCAGAAAAAGGCAACTGAATATTCATATATCTGAATTAATAACTCCCCCAAGAGGAAAAGCTGCTACATTTACAAGGTCATGGTGAAGATGTCATGGCAGAGATGTCATAATAGTAAAGGTAAAGGTTCCCCTTGACATTTAGTCCAGTCGTGTCTGACTCTAGGGCGCGGTGCTCATCCCCGTTTCCAAGCCATAGAGCCAGTGTTTGTCTGTAGATAGTTTCTGTGGTCACGTGGCCAGCGCGACTAGACATGGAACGCCGTTACCTTCCCACCATGGTGGTACCTATTTATCTACTTGCATTTTTACATGCTTTCGAACTACTAGGTTGGCAGGAGCTGGGACAAGCGACGGGAGCTCACTCCGTCGCGTGGATTCGATCTTACAACTGCTGGTCTTCTGACCTTGCAGCAGAGAGGCTTCTGCGGTTTAACCTGCAGTGCCACCACGTCCCTGATGTCATAATAAGTCATGCTAAATTAACCTCCTCCTCCTCTTTTATCTCTGGCTGAGAGAGCTTAGTATGTTTTGCCTGGAGCCAGCCATATCACTGAAGACTGAAAGGCAGTTGCCATCTTCAAATATTTGAAAGGCTTTAACAGGGCAGATGGAACAAGCTTGTTTTGTATGGCTCTAGAGTAGGATTAAATGGGTTCAAATTAAAAGAAAGAAGATTCCAGCTAAACATTAGAAAGAACTTCCTGATGGTAAACACCGGCCAAAATCCTGTTCACATAATTTTATGCAGCAGAAGCTGATGATGTCAACAGCCTCCACTAGTAAATTTAAATTTAAATTAATTGAATGCTTCCTATTCCCCTGTTTTAGGTTCTGATGCTCCCTAGGGCTCCCTTTTGCCCTGGGGAAGCCTTTAGAAACCTTGGGATGGACGGGAGCCTTTATCTGCCAAAAATCACCCTCAAATCACCAATGGAGGTCCCAATCCTGGCGGTGGTGATCTGGCACCGGTTTTTGGCAATTAACAGTTTCCCCTTCCAAGACAAAAGAGAGACCTGGGGATCTTTGGAATCTGAAATGGAACGATAGGTAGCATTTAATTAAATTAAATAAATTTTACTGGCAGAAGCTGATGATGTCATCAACTTCCACCATATAAAGTTATGCAAACATGATTTTCATCATTGTTTGACAATGAAATGGAAGCTGGTGGACTCTCCTTCATAGCAGGTCTTTAAATAAATGCTGGCTGGCCATTTTTCTGGGATGTTTTAGCCATGGATTTCTTCATTTGGCAGAGAGTTGGAATTGGGATCCCCTTCCAGCTTTAGCATTTTGACTCCAGCTGTATAAAATTATAAAATTATATAGTAAGAGAAGATAGGGAGACATTTTTACTCCTTCTCACATGTTAAAAACCAGGATTTTCCAATGGAGATAAATAGTGGGAAATTCAAGACATATAAAAGGGAATACCATGCATAGCTAAGTTATAAAATTTCTCATCATATGTTTTAGTAATAGGTAACAATGTGGATGGTTTTTAAATGAAATTAGAAAAATTACTGGTTCATACAGCTATCAACAGCCTTTAGTCATTAGTTAGCTATCAATGTCCTCAAGTTAGTTACATACTGTCTCCAGTATCAGAGTCAGGATGTCTCTGTACAGCAGCAAGTAGGTGAATGTTCCTGCACTCATGTCCTGTTTCTGAGCATCTGACAGGCACCTTGTTGGCTACTATGGAAACAATAGGCAGCAATACCTGGAAAGCTTTCTGTCTTCCCAACAAGACTAACTCCTTCTGCTACCCACTGAGCATACCATCCTCTCTGTGCTGTCTGAAGGCACAGAGTGACTTTACGTTATGCTCTTATTCATCTGGAAGCATGGCATTCTTTTATAGCTGTAAATCCACACTTGACCATGTGTAGCCTCCAAAATTGCCACAAGGCAGGAAAAACACCTTGAAATGATGATAACTTGTTTTTTCTCTGTCTGAAGATGTGATTGCCACAAGAGATATCAAATTGAGAGAAAGCCATTGCTACGTGAACATAGTAGCTTAGGCCTTTTTTCCAGCTATAGTGATTTCAGCTACAGAAATTAAGTCAGAAGGCAATTTTTAGCTCCCTGGTGGCCTTCAGTGGAAGCAGATAAGTCTTTCTTTGTAGGCTGACAACTCTTTAATATGGGTCTGGTTCCTCAACAGGCAGCAACACAATTAGGACTGAGCAGGAAGTATAATATGGCTGGGTTGTACAGAGGGAATGACAGTGGATGTTGCTTCAGCAGCATGGAAACCCAGACTGAGCTGCAGTACTAATGAGGCGATGAGTGCTACCTCTTGTGAACAAAACCACTTCAAGTTAAAGGAGTTTAGACAGTCCCTTTTCCTATCTATGTTTCCTTTTCCACTCCCTCCTTCCGTGAAAAAGAGGACAAAAATATTTGGCTGTTGGCTAAAGTGATCAGAATAAAGTGGTCTGAATACAAAAGGCAGAATGCTTCATCGACTTTCAAGCATTTGCTCAGGGTTTTGGAAAGATCTCCTAACTCCCCTCCACCCCCCGCAAAAAACAAACAAACAAACAAACAAAAACACCTTAACAAATTCTGGCCCACTTCAGACCAATAGTGCCTCCCTACACATGACGGTGAGGACAAGGTCATGCTTTCCTTCTCTGCCCAGCAGCATGCCTGATGCCTTCCAAAACCTCCCGCCATCCCCCATACATCTGATTCATTCAAATCAGATGTAACTACATAGACATGAACAAAATCATAGATATTGCACATAACATCCAAGAAATCGACCATCCAATGTACATTCAGATGCATTAGATTTGAGATGTGTGCATGTTTTTGAAATACTACATTCACAGGAGGATTGCTGGTCTGAGATACGGGTCAAGCAAAAGGAAAGGAACAAATATCTTCATTCCTCTGTCACCAGCAGGAAAAACATCAGAAGGTATGTTCAAGCCTTCTAATTCTAGAAGACTCTAGAAGGTCTGTCAGCTTAAGGCTGTTTCACAAGTAATATTTCCTAGAACTGTCCATTCTTCTGGTTGGCTCTTATGACCACAGAAGGAACTATTTACCCCTACCATGTGTATCACCAGAAATAACTAAACTGCCTTGCTATGGTGAAGGATCGTGGAACTGTCATGTCACAGAAAGTTCACCACAAGGTTTTGCCTAAGAACTGCAAATATGCAAGTTCCAGATGTGGGACCACACAGACTCCATGAAGATCAGAGTGGGAAAACAACATCTCACCATCAAATGTATCAGCTGCCTTTCTAAGTGAAAATAAATCTTGCCTCCTTGACAAAGGCCACCAGCCACCATTATTATATATTAACTTTGTTCCCCTCCATATTTGTGCCTGACATTTCACGGAGTGCATGAAGGCAGGCTCCTATTCCAAGGAGCATACAACCTAATATCTGATACAGAGGATAGAGCAAAGGAAAAAGAGTAGGGTTAAGGATATACAGCAAGCAATATCTTGTTGTTTAATTTGGATATATTTAGGTTGGGTTACAGCAGGACAGGGAAACTAGGTGGGTATGTAGGCTATGCAGTACTCCTTCATTTCTGCTTCTTTGATTACGTATGTATTATTTATAACTGTTTTCTTGGTAGTGACGTTTAGACTGTAAAAGGTAGAATTTTAAAAATTGTTTTATTGAATTATTCCCTGATCTTTTTGGAAAAGGATCTAATAAATTTTGCTTATGAAAAAGGAAGCACAGTCTGAAAAAGTAAATTGCAGAAGAAAAATAATCATACTGAGGGAATAATGGAAAAGGGCAGGTGAAGCAAGGAAGGGCAACACTGTTGATATTCATAAATACTGTTGGATGTTCCAATTTAAAACTGTTAGTTCCTATAAAACATTTACACACGTGTTCTTGAAATGTTTGCTTTTCTGTTAGGAACATAATGCAGAGCGGGATCTACTGTACTTAACAATGACATTAATCCCCATTAAGTTCAATGGACTTAGTTTGGCAAAAACATAGACAGAATTGCATTGTGAACCAAAGGTTCGATCAAACTTGCATTGTAGACAACATTTTATGTCTGTGTAAACCATTCCCTTCTTCTGGGGTTGCCTTGGAACTGTGCAGCTGACCCAAGGTCACACAGGCTGGCTCTACTTGCAGGAGACCCAGTGGAGAATTGAACTCCTTAAACTACTGAGCTATGCAGCCAACTCTTTAACATTTCAAAGACTTCTGACACACCAAAAATGTCTTGATTGTGTAAATAAGCAGGAAAATCATCCTTCACTCATGCATATCAAGATAGGTTTCTTTTATATAATTTGTCATCACCACTGTTTATACAGCAGAATTGTGGTACTGGTTTTATAATTGAAAATATTCTACAGCATTATTTTAAATCAAAATAAATTAAATGACTAAAGCATCAAAATACGTAAATTAAATGACTAAAGCAATTTCCACGAAACTGCTCGATTAAATTCTGGAGTTTTAAAATGCTTAGTCCTCCAAGTAGAATGTATTGTTTAAAAAGGTACTATTTATTACGCAATTATACAATAATTATATGCTACAGAGGAGCTTTTTAACATCTTGCCAAGGAACATGTGGCCACATACACAGATCAGAGTATTCTAAACTACAAATTAAAACCATGTTTTCACTTGCATCATTAGGAACTTGGATTGAAATCATATACATTTTGTTTCAGGGAAAAGGTGGGTGAAGGGTAGAGGGGGTGTAGCATCAGGAAAAACAAGCTACAGAAGCCAAATTCTCCATTTGTCCTGAAGAATGTTTAACTTTTGGCAGGAATAAATCCTTGTGAAGCTTATGCTCTGCTGAACTCAGCCAAGAAACAAACACGTTTTCAACACTCAATATATATCATATGGGCCAACAGAAACTTTACAGACCACATTTTCATTCTCATAGCAAAATCTACACAGATGTAATAAAAATTTTACTATCTGCCAATATGACAGGCAAAATATTTCATCATCCATGGCCTAAGATCCCAGAAAACACTTAAGCTTACATTTTTCTTCATGGTGAAAATGTCCAAAAATGCTTCGGGTGATACTGAATACTAGGGCAAGCATCATAATAACCAGGTATTAGGTAGAGGGCACTGAATCCAAAACCCTCCCTAATATAATCTTTTAGGCAACTTATCTTGCTAAATCCCATAATTGTTTTTCATTTCCTTTACAAGCTTTCAAGACAATGACTGGACATCATCCAGTCAACACAAAGAGAAGCAACTCAATACCCTATTATCAAACTTTGGACACTGAGTTGTGTCAGCTGACCATGCATCAAGAACAGGACATACCCAATATTTTTAAATTTCCAAGTCTCTTTCTTTCTAAGCTGTTAGCTGGCTGTATTCCACTGAATCTTCCCATAGTTTCTTTGAAACGCAGTATTTGTTATCCATCATGCGAAAGGCAGGACTGGATGAATCCCAAGGTGGAATTAAGATTGCTGGAAGAAATGTCAACAACCTCAGATATGCAGATGATACCACTCTGATGGCAGAAAGTGAGGAGGAATTAAAGAACCTCTTAATGAGGGTGAAAGAGGAGAGCGCAAAAAATGGTCTGAAGCTCAACATCAAAAAAACTAAGATCATGGCCACTGGTCCCATCACCTCCTGGCAAATAGAAGGGGAAGATATGGAGGCAGTGACAGAGTTTACTTTCTTGGGCTCCATGATCGCTGCAGATGGTGACAGCAGCCACAAAATTAAAAGACACCTGCTTCTTGGGAGGAAAGCGATGACAAACCTAGACAGCATCTTAAAAAGCAGAGACATCACCTTGCCGACATAGGTTTGCATAGTAAAAGCTGTAGTTTTTCCAGTAGCGATGTATGGAAGTGAGAGCTGGACCATAAAGAAGGCTGACCGCCGAAGAATTGATGCTTTTGAATTGTGGTGCTGGAGGAGACTCTTGAGAGTCCCCTGGACTGAAAAGAGAACAAAAGTATCCATTTTGAAAGAAATCAACCCTGAGTGCTCACTGGAAGGACAGATCCTGAAGCTGAGGCTCCAATACTTTGGCCACCTCATGAGAAGAGAAGACTCCCTGGAAAAGACCCTGATGTTGGGAAAGTGTGAAGGCAAGAGGAGAAGGGGACGACAGAGGAGATGGTTGGACAGTGTCATCTAAGCTACCAACATGAATTTGACCCAACTCTGGGAGGCAGTGGAAGACAGGAGGGCCTGGCGTGCTCTGGTCCATGGGGTCACGAAGAGTCGGACACGACTTAATGACTAAACAACAACATTTGTTATCCAAAGGATCCATCCTAAGAAAGGTATGCAAGTGTTTTTCCTGCCACAGTAAACTTCCACAGTTACCTGACTGTAGAAATCCATATAGCACCTGGGCTTGTAAAAAGATCCATTTGTGTGTTCTGCTGTTGTACCAACAAATAAATATGTAAATCTTAATTTTGAGGCCTATTTGCCATCAGTTTTGAAATTTCACATTATATGCTACCAAAAGGTGATAGCAAAAGTTTATAATGCTAATCAAAAATTGTTTGTTTGTTTTTTAATGTTATTTAAGGGAACATAAAGAGGAAGCAGGTATGTTAAAAAAAATTAAAATGTTACACTAAAAGATAGAATGGTTAATAATTAATATTATATCTCTAGTTGCTAAATGGAAATAGAACTGGTTATTTATAAAGATGCTTTCACATCGGATTCCTTTTTGTATTATAATATAGTGTTACAATATTTTGCATATATTTAATACAATACAGTGCATTGTAGTAAGTATTCAATTAACACTTAACCATTTGTCATTGAAAAACATGACAAATGTTTATTACCAATATTGGGTGACAAAATAATGGCTGAAATCCACCAGTAAGTCATGAATAAACTAGGTAGATTGTGACTCACCAAATCCCCACTGGTTCAATCGGCCTACTTTAGTTGAGACTTACTACTGAATTTCAGTCACTATGTATACTAATTCATGGTTCTTTTTCAGCATAGGTTATCATCTCAGGTACTAGGACCTTGGCACAGCACCTTTTAACAAAATTTATCAGCAAAAGTTTCCAAAGTTTCTTCAGGAATTCTCACTCCAAAGTTCAATTCCAAAGCATATTCTTCCTCTCCTACCTGCCTGTTTCCCACAGCCTGTGGGATATTTTGTTAAACTTTACCAGGAAAGACTCTTGCTGAGGGCATTATTCCATCACCATTTTGCCTGTTTCCTCACAAGAACTTAAGCTCATAAAGTCCACGTTTTGTCATGAAAGGTCATCAGGTGCCCAGGGGGAGGGAACCTAGCAAAATGGGACAAAATGCAGTTGGAAAATTTCTGCCGAAGTCCTTTATTGAAATAGTCATGAGAATATATATATATATATAGTCTGACTGAATCTTCAGATATTATGAGTCAAAGCCCATCCTTCCTCCATTTCCTAATCCAATAAAAACAAAACTGAAACATCGAAAAATTGGCTTAGAAAAGATCTGTGCTGGGACTTCCCTGGGAAAAAGATGGCTGGCAGGCACATGTGCAGAGGCAGCCACTCAGCTCCGCTACATCCTCTGGGCACAGGAGGTGGCAGCAGCAGGTAGGCCCAGGCAACAGAGGGGCAGTGGGAAGGGAGGGGGTGGGCAATTTCGGTTTGCCAAAGCAAACAAAACACCAAGGGGGGGGGGGAAGTTCAGTGCTTTGATTTGCTTTAGCAAAACGGGATCCCCAAACTGGGTTGTGAAACGAACGATGAACCAGCCTCTTTTGTCGGGATTTTTGGTTCATGTTTAATTTCATGCCCATCTCTTCTTAGCACATTGGAAAGTTCCCTATGAAGGTATCCCATTTTTTCCAGATGACTCCCATTTTAATTCCTGGTCTGAATCTCCCTGACTCCTTTCTGTGCAAATAACTTTATCACCAACTATTCAGGTGTTAGAGCCTTTCAGAATAGAATTTTGAACTTTCAACAGTTATTTGGCTTCTATAGTATCCTGTTTTATGCTAGAATATTTCTTAAGAGACAAGAAAACCAGATACTCATTACTGCCGAAACATACATTTTAAAATAAATTGTACTTTCAGAGATGCATAGCTAAAATCTCAACTCTTTTGAGAAGAATCTGAAACTATCCTGTGAAGAAACATCAGCTATAACTATTCCATTCCAATTACATTTCCAGGCAAAAAAGTAATAGAAAAAGTGTGTATTCCCTGTATGAATAAATAATTTTTAAAAACTGGAAAAATGACAATTATCATTAATTACACCTTTCCTAAGCCCTTTCGGGGGGCGGGGGAGCTAGCCATATGGGGCTAAATCCAGTTCTAGTTCCAACTAGAGTAGACCCACTGAAATTAACAGGATTTATGTAAGTGGCAATTAACAACTCCAAATCATTGCAGCATGTCTGCTCTAGTTGGGACTAAAACTGTATATAGCCTAGGAGATTTTAAGTCCAAGTTCCTGGTGAATGAACCACACATGACAAAAAGGAAATCCAAACATCAAAGGTTTCAGACAAGATGGAGTAACACTTGGACTACTGCCCATCTTAGTTACAGAGTCTGTCTCAAGAAAAGACGTGTTGCGCCATTTGCTACTCACTGTAATCTTTGCCACGCACCTGAGAGTCTGGGAATAATCTTGTGCAATAACCTCTTACATAAAGAATCGCTGCCACTGTATCTGCCTGGCAATTTAACTAGCAAATGTGAGAAACCGGGATTTCTTCCCTGTAATATATGTCTCTCTGATGACGAAACACAAAAACTAAGAGCAGACACTCAGATAGATTTATTGTGGGAATATGACCTATTGCCTGGATTGCAGTGAATACTACCAGTTCAAATATGATGGTTTAATCATATTCCAAATAAGTTAATGCTGAGAAAAGAAACTTAATTTTGGTACCCATGCCACTGTAACTAATTTATGAGTAATTAATCTACCACCCAGCAAAATTTTAAAATGGTATCTTATAAATGGTTTTAATGTCTTTCTAAAGTTTTAATATTTTTGTACACCGCTCAGAGACCATTGGTAACGGTGCGGCTGAAAAATCTTGTAAATAAAATAAATAAATAAAATAAATAAATGCTGCATCAGACCAAATGCCTATCTAACCCATCATCCTGCTTCCCAGGGTAGCCAACCACACTCCTTTCTCTCAGTCCCACTGCCTTCACAAGTGCACTTGGTGGGGACACGGGAGAGGGCCTTCTCTGTTGTTGCACCTAGGTTCTGGAACTCCCTCCCACAGGAAGCCAGGCTGGTCCCAACTTTGCTGTCCTTCCACAAGCAGACGAAGACCTTTCTCTTTAGATAGTCTTTCCCTTAGTGACTAGCTGTCTAAGAGGGGTTTTAAAATGAAGTGTTCTACCTTGTTGTTTTGAGTGGTGTTGGTGTTGATTTTGCTTTCCATTTTTAATCTGGTATTTGTTTGATTATTTGTAACCATTTGTTTACAGACTGTTTTTACCTTTTAAATATTGTCTTTTAAACCATCTTGGGTCCTTTTTAAGGAGACAGGTTAGGCAAAAACAAACAAACAAATCAGCCAGCCTAAGAACAGGATACCCCTGAATTTTTCAGGACCACTAATGAAACAGTAGCAGCGCTAAAGTACTGCAGCTTCTTCATTTTGTACTAGGAAGGTCTTTGATATTTCATCATAATCTTAGAACTGAAGAGCTGGAAGGGACCCTTTGGATCATTGAGTCCAGCCTCTGTCAAAGAGGCACAGAGGGGAATCAAAATCCCAACGTCCGGCTCCGCAGCCAGAAACCTAAACCACTGAGTTATCCAGCAGTTTTTATTGCAGATGGCTAGGTAGCTCAGTGGTGTAGGTATTTGGCTGCAGAGCCAGAGGTGGGGATTCCCCACTGTGCATCCTGCAAGTGGAGCCAGATTGTGTGGCCTTGGGCAAGCTGCACAGTCCCAGGGTGCCCGCAAAAGAAGGGAATAGTAAACCACTTTTGTGACATTCTCTACCTGGAAAACCCTAAAAGGGGTCACCATAAGTCAGACTTGATGGCACACAATTCTTATTACTGATATTTATAGATACCTTTCCCATATATTCTTGTGACTTGGAATTTAATCGATGCTCGACATGACTGAATTCTGTGTTGTCTTTTTATAGGAAAACATTTGTTTTGCAAGGTTCAAAAGATACGTTTCCACCATCCATTGTGCAATGTCTGGAGAATCACACTGCTTTATATGCAGTAACATGTATCTTACAGATGCCAACTTCAATCAAAAGTCATCCTGGACTTATAGTTAATTTATATTAATGTGTATAAATTATATGTGTAATATGTTATGCGTCATCAAGATAGAACCAACTTGTAGCAACCCTAATAGAGCTTTCAAGGTAAGTGAAAGAGTGGCTTTACCAGCTCCAGCTCCCTTACTATGAGTTTCCATGGCCAAGCAAGGATTCACACCCAGGTCTCCTGAGTCCTGGTTCATCACTCTATCCACTGCACCATACTGGCTACATATGTATGTCCTATACACATGTGCATGTCTAGCCCTTGATTATGCTATATTGACTACTTTATTTTCTTTCCTTTTCTCCTTTCCTTCGTATTTGCAATTTTAAAAAATAATTTTAAAATTCTACTATTCTACCTGTTTCTTACAAACTATCAACAATGACATAAGATTCTCTGAATCTATTGCCAGCAGCTATAACTCAAAAAGCGCTGCCCCACGTATTTTTTTTGTTTTTAAACACCCAGTCTTCTAATGAATATGAAGTCTTAAGAAGATATTGTTACAGATGGATGTTTCCTAGAAGTTTCATAATGCTACGGCATGTTTCAGTCACAACATTTTAAACATTCATAATGATGAACAGATCATCACAGATGCAGGGAAATATAATGCAAACATTTGCACAATGCAAACATTTGTATATTACAACACCGGCAGTAGAATTCCTGACTTTCGCCATAACAAAGATACCCAATTGCTAGCTGAGTAATAGCACAGGAGTGTACGAAGTATTTCCTGCACACTTCCATGGTTTTAGTCCCCCACCAAGCTATTAGATACAGAACAGGAAAGGAAGAACCAGTGACCCTATATTCTACCTGACCCAACCCTGCTGCTGGTCTAATACGTAGATTTGGACCAGAAAAACAGTGCATGCAGCAAAGCTATCTCCCTTCCATTGGATGTTCTCTAATTTACATGGTTTAAAATTTTATTTTTAAAAAACATCTTATCTCTTCCCCAAAACCAGGACTCAAGTTGCCTTGCAACATAATTTTAAAAATAAATAAATAAAAAGCACATGAATTTATATTTTTGAATATAATAAATCAAAAATAAATGAATCAGAATATTTAAAAATAAATTAAAGGCGTTTTAAAAGCACATAACATTTTAAAAATTACAACCAGTTAAAAGTCCCTCTCTTAGCAGCGAGTAAATGGCCAGAAGTCTACCTGCACAAGAAGATCTTTACCTGCTGGTAGAAGGGCAACAAGGAGCGCACCTACTTTGGAAAGGAATTCCACAGTCTGGAAACAGCCAATGAGAAGCCTTTTAAGAATCAAACTGTACTTCTCCAAATGGCATGTTCATATGAGGAAACATCTGCTGATGGATCTAAACACATCCAGTTTACCTTTCAGTTTCCTCTTTTATTTTCTGAACCTTTGTTGTTGTTTAGTCGTTAAGTCGTGTCCGACTCTTCGTGACCCCATGGACCAGAGCATGCCAGGCCCTCCTGTCTTCCACTGCCTCCCGGAGTTGGGTCAAATTCATGTTGGTAGCTTCAATGACGCTGTCCATCCATCTCGTCCTCTGTCGTCCCCTTCTCCTCTTGCCTTCACACTTTCCCAACATCAGGGGTTTTTCCAGGGAGTCTTCTCTTCTCATGAGATAGCCAAAGTATTGGAGCCTCAGCTTAAGGATCTGTCCTTCCAGTGAGCACTCAGGGTTGATTTCCTTCAGAATGGATAGGTTTGTTCTCCTTGCAGTCCAGGGGACTCTCAAGAGTCTCCTCCAGCACCACAATTCAAAAGCATCAATTCTTCGGTGGTCAGCCTTCTTTATGGTCCAGCTCTCACTTCCATACATCACTACTGGAAAAGCCATAGCTTTGAATATGCAGACCTTTGTCTGAACCTTACAGAATTGATATGGTGGGGGGGAATCCATCGGCCTAGGAACAGTTTTCAGTACCTGGTTATATTACTGCAATGCTCTCTATGTGTGGCTACCATTGAGAAGCACACAGAAAAGTTGCTGCTGCAAAATGTGATAACCATTTTATCTTCTTCTTGTGTACATCCCAGACTGCCTTGCAACAAATACACAGACTCCCAGTTTGTATTCCAGGTCCAGTTTCAAGATCTGTTTCTTACCTATGAAACCCTGAGTAGCTTAAGGCTGGATATTTGAAAGTCCACCTCCTCTCATATGAACCTGCCACATTTCATTACCTTTTTCAGAGGTTCTGTTATAATGCCACACAATCAAGAGTGTGCAGTTAGTGAGAGGATGAGACAGGGCCTTTTCCGTGGTTGTGCCTTGATTTTCTATCTCCCTCTGACTGACCACATCTTTGCTCAGCTTTAGGCTGGCTGGAAATCAAGAGTGGGGAGTTTCTTTCAGCTTCTTTCAACCTTCAGTTTCAGACTGTAGGGGACACATTCCATCAGTCGAGCCAAAAGACCAGGCTAGTTCAGCCTAACTTGACTGCCAGTAATTAAGCCATAGCAGAGGCAATTTAATCTCTTAGAATATGGAAAAACACATACAAAAGGTGTGAAAATACAAAATAATCCTTCTGCAGGGGTGAGGCCTTCTGGAAAATCCCAGAGGGATAGACTGAAATCCCAGAACCTGAGGTTCACAGTGCCATCAATAAATATGGTTTGGTTTATCCTACATTTTTAAATAACTTTATTAAAAAATGGGTTGTACTGTGCTTAATTGGCTTGGTTCATTACAAGGCTGCTTTTATAATTGTAGATCCCTTTGGGGCCTTTCAGGCAGAAAAACAATTCAGAAACATTTTTTAAATGCATAAAAAACAAATCAATTTACCTAACATTGTAAAGATGCATGAGCCTGCACTAATCCTGCACTATGGAGTGATAACCAACATCTTGTAAATCTTCTCAATGAGCCTATGAAGTAGGTCACCACTACTCTCAATTACTAAATTAAGTATGGCTAAAAATAGAGATTTGTCAAAAGCTACTCAGTGACTCCACAGAAGAAATGGATTGCAGATGTCTTCTTTCTATACCAACCCCTTCACCTGCTAGCTCAATAAATAATGTTCAAGAAAAACAGATTTTACTTGTAAATTAGATCTTTGGCAGTATACAGAGAACACTCCAGACATTAACACATTATGAAGTAACTATTATTTTCAAAAAAATCGATGCATGTCATGTCTAGGCAAATGCAATTAGATTGATGTAAAATATAAAAAGCAGTTCTGCATTATTCAGAATTATTTCAATGGTCCTTATCTACAATACAAGTGCTTTGAGAATAGTTCTCCCATATTGATGACACTTAAAACTATAAGCAGTATTGAGGTAGGTCACAAAGGACATCAAGAAGCCGCTGCTACTTTTCAAACGTGTATTTTGTACTCACAGCATATCAAATACTATAGTCCCATGAATTCTGGATTTAGAGGGGATGCAAAATGCCTAGCCGCATTTGCAAACATATTTAAAGAAAATGAAATATTTATTATTTTTAAAATATCAACAAATGTAAGTTTTCCTGTTTAAGTGCTTTCCACTTCTGCTCTGAGCAACTGAATATGCTATGTGAATAGTGCATTTGGAGCCATAAATCCACAATGTTCAAAATTCAGGTAATGTAAACTCCTAATTAGATTATGGTCAATATGCCTAAGGGCATAAATTATAACTTGGTTATAGCTTAGAGGCCAGAAAGTGTTGTGGCCTCAATTGGTCAGGTTTTGGGACATGCATGGTGCGAGGATACTGGCTATTACTCAAAGCGAAGGCACAGGTCAAGTTCTGGAGACAGATGGAGGCAACGTAATCCAAGACAGACAAGAGGTCAAGGCAGAAACCATCACTTCAAAGATCCACAGGCAGGAAACCAATCCAAAATTGGTGAAAGGTCAAATGCCACAGTTCAATGAACCAAAAGCTATTAATATAAATCCAAAGACAGGCATGCTTGTGGTCTATTTCTGTAATGCAGAAAAGAGAGGATTTTAGCTAGGAAAAGCTCTTTTCTGATAAGACAAGTTGGAGCAATTTTTAAGGAGCAAGTTGTCAAGCCACCGGAAGGATAGAATCCCTGTTGAAGGACCGTGCCTCTCCCCAGGGATGCTGGAGTTTCCAACCTCAAATTCACCCATCATCTGGGGAAAGACACTGGCCATTTTACAAGAAACAACAGAGGGCAGAGAAATGGGAAATGGAGATGGATTGGGAAAGGTAGAAAATGCAGGAAGTGACGTAGAAGAAGAGAAAGGAAGGGTGGAGGAGGAAATAAAAGGGGAGAAAGAGCCTTTCAAGTGAGGAGTTTGGACAACAAGGGGGAGGAATGGAAGGATGCAGTGAAGGAAAAGGTGGTGGAAGTAAACTTGATAGATTTAAGGAAGCAAGAAGTAACCCCCCCTTTGAAGAATTTGAAGAGATAGTTCAGGAAGACCCCTGGACAGGAGAACTAGTAACCTCTAAAGTCCCTTAGATAGAGGCAATGAGACTGAGCAACACCCAGTCCCCACAAAAATCTTTATATGGGGAGGGGGGGAATGAGAGCAATGGGAAAGATGTCGCAAGGCACAATAACTTAGTTCTTTGGCAGAGTCAGAAGCCACCATGACACCCTGGTCAAGACATAGGAAAGGGGCTGCCAAACACTCCTTACTCAGGAAAGCTCAATACCCCCTGCCTTACCTATGTGAAACCCTTGTTATGTTCTGAAGGAAGTCAGGGATATCATTGTTGACCTCCAAAAAGGACAGTAAGATGTTAGAGAAGAGAAATGGGCTGTGGAGTTACATAGAAAGAGGTATTGTGCAGCCCGCATTATGGGATGTTGATTGTGTTGAAAATATAGATGACTGTTCAATAAAAACAATTGTTATACAGACTATTAGTCCGAACGTCATGGAAGTAAACATGGGAGAAGACCTGGCAAGAATGGTGGTCAAAGAAGGGAATCACACAAGTTATGAAGCTAGGGCTGTACAGGACTCTGAAACAACTGATGCCGTACTCTGCTTGGAGATAAGTTGCCCTTTCAGGCTACGTGGCACACAGTTCATGCTGTCAGGCTAGTGATTGACACAGAGTATGGGTGGCATCAGAGGAAAGGTGCTGCAGCCCAGCCCTAAATTGAGAACTGCCATCCCAGGGACCTACATGTGGCCTTAAGAAGCCCAAAGTAACTTAATATTGGTAAGCAGATGAAGGGAGAGAATATAAGCCAAACCCTCTGCTGAATTGGTTAGTGTGTTTTCCTGTGACAGATAGACATGTCTTCACTTAAGACTGCTTTCTGAATAAGTAAAAGTTATTGTTAATAATTGCATACATAACCTTGATCTCTTGCATAACTTGATTGAACTGGTTTCTCTGACCTTAAAAGTTTTGAAATTCATACCTGACAGCTGAAACGTAGCATATGCAAAACTTCATTTAGAACACAACCAACATAAGAACCTTATACCCAAACAAAGAATCAGTTAGTTTAGCTTAGGACCTTCCAGTAGTATAGCAGCAAATTCAGAAGTGCAAGGTTTCTTCATGATAGTCACATGATGACCCCTGCAGTCCCCAGATGGCTACACCCCTGCCTCTTATCATGGGCTCAGCATCCTTCCCTATATGCTCTGTTTCATAAATTACAGGCAACAGAGAAAGGCTAGCTTGCTTCCTTCTCTGAGAACCAAGATATTCTCTAGATAACTGTGAAAAGGGATGAGAACCTTTCTAGTTTATATGGAAATCTGAAGTGCTGACACAGAAGTTATATTAAGTTCCCCACTTTTTTGGATATATACCATTCAGTATTGGTAGTTACATTTAAGTGACTATTAATATTAATTGGTGCATACTGAAAAACAAAACAAAACCCCAGAAATTTTTTAAAAAAAATTGTCTGAGATGGACTGGATTTCAGATCCTCATAATACAATTTCCTCATAAAGACCATCTCCCCTTATGTTGTAGTCTTGCTCTCAATACAGACTCTACAGTCCTGACCAATTTGGCACTTGAGGAGTGTCCATTGATCCTGCCCAAAATTAAATGGAACCATAGAGCAAAACATCTCTTTGAAAAAGTAACTAATCAAGACACGATACCCCAAGGCTTCCTCAATTGGTTATCTTTATCAAAGCCTGAAGATCACATCAAAGGCTTTGAGAACTTAATAGACACCATAATAGTTAGCCTTGGCCAGTTCCCTCAACAATTTCAGAATAGACAGGCCCCAGCTACATGTCCTAGGTTGGACAAGGATTGTCTTGCCTTGAAGAAGGATATGAGGAGGATCTATAATAACTATAGAACCTCAAGGGCTTTCAAGCTCCCTTCACAGTATTTTGAGCTCGAAAACCACCTCAGAATAGCCATCAAGAAGCTCCACCATCGTTTTATAATGGACCGTTGGTCTCATTTAGCTCAGGCTATTAACTCAGGTAACAACAAAAAATTTTGGGAGGTGGTTTCAGGTTCTTTCATCTTCAATAAGAACTCACAGGACTTTCCCTATATACCAGCTGGGTCATGGGAACAGCACTTTTTGGGCACTTTTTATGATAGCTGCAAGCCCACCGTGCCAACCGACGTGTTTCCACCTAGAGATCTTCCGGAATGGGCCCCAGTTACAACTAGTGAAATAAAAAAACTTATAGGACTTCTTAGAACTGGAAAGGCACCGGGTCCTGATGCCCTTCCTCCGGAACTGTTTAAGGCTTACCCCGATTGGTGGGCGCCTGTTCTTGCTGCTTTATTTACTTCCGTCAATCGATCTGGTATCATGCCCAGAGCATGGACACAGGCCACAGTGATTCCCATCTATAAGAAGGGTGACAAGAAATCCCCCGCAAACTACAGACCAATAAGCCTTCTTGCTATCACTGGGAAGCTGTACGCCAGTTACTTACTCCAAAAATTACAAGACTGGCTCTTAGACCAAGATATTTTGGGACCTGAACAAGCGGGTTTTAAGGCAGGAAAGTGTACATTAGACCATTGTTTGATCTTATCCCATCTGATTTCCAAATATGCATCACAGCGTAATACTCGCCTGTATGCAGCTTTCCTAGATCTAAAAGGGGCCTTTGATTCCATAAACAGAGATATCTTATGGCTAAAGCTCGCCAGGCTGGGCATTGGCAGGAGGCTCCTCTTTTTAATCCAAAAACTCCATGCGGGCTCTACCTGTCGCATAAAAATGTCGACGCAGGGGGCCCTTTCTAATCAGATTTTTTCCAACAGAGGAGTGAAGCAAGGCTGCGTTCTGGCGCCAACTCTGTTTAATCTATTTACTAATGACCTCGCCCCACTCCTACATAACATCAATGGCCATAGCCACAAACTGGGCCCTATACAGATTCCAATCCTATTATATGCGGATGACATGGTTCTCCTCTCCCGCACAAGGGTCGGCCTAAAGCGGCTAGTTAGCGGTTGTTATGACTACCTGATACACAATAAACTCCAATTAAATTTTGAGAAATCTAAAATAATAGCCTTTGGCAAAGCATGGAAACCTTTCTCCTGGTCTTTCAATGGCAACTATATCCAGCAGGTCAGAGAGTTTAAGTACCTGGGTGTCTTTTTCCATTATAGACACACTTGGTCAACTCACCAGCGGACAGCGATTAAGTCAGCAAAGCTTTCAGCACAGGCTATCTTACACTTCCATCGGACTTGGGGCCACTCTTACATCCCTGTTGCGCTGCAGATTTTTAATGCCAAATCAGCAGCACAGCTTCTTTATGGTGTCCCCATCTGGATGTCTGCATTACACAGTTCTGTGGAAAGGGTCCAATCAACATTTCTCTATAAAATCTTTGGCCTGCCACATTGTGTGCCTTATGCTACCCTATACCTTGAAGGCGGTCAATACAGGATTGAGACTCAGGCTTGGCTCAGATTTTTTAAGTATTGGATTAGGATCTGTTTCTTTTCAGCCCAGGACACTTTATTTCAAGCGTTGCTTGCCGACAGTCTGTTCCCAAAAGGTTTGGCCCTATTTCTTAAGAAAATCAAGATCCTGGGGTTGTCACCAGATTTGCTGGGCTCAATACCCCCCTCTAGGGTGTTTCATACAATTAAAATAAGAGTTCTAGATATAGAGGGGCAAACTCTCCGTAGCGCTGCCCAAAGAGTCTGTTCCCCACTCTATTTTCACCTGCCCCTCTCTCATGGCAGTAGACCGAACTATCTCTATCATTTAGAACAGCCACAAGATTGATGGGCATTTACCCTTGCCAGGTGCAATATAGTACCATCGAGCTTAACGCAGGGCAGGTATATGGGTTTACCTATAGAACTGAGAGTCTGTCCGTGTGGCCAGGGAAAGGTTGAATCCCTGCAGCATATGTTATTCTACTGTATCTTGTATAAGGACATTCGCCTGTCTTATTTGAGCTCTTTCCTCTCCTCCCACTCTGGATGGGATGATCTGAGAAAAATTCAACATCTTCTAAGTGGCACCATTAAGGAACTTACCCTGACAACTGCTAGGTACGTCTATTTCATCATACAGAGACGTCGTAGCGTGCTTTCGCAGAATGCCGAGCCCTAAATATGCATTTGGCTGTTCCCTGCCACCTGCTAGTCGTTGAACATTTTAGCTGTATTTTAGTGTGTTTTAATTTGAACAGTATGCCAATAAAGGTTTCTGTCTGTCTGTCTGTCTGTCATAAAGACAATGACTGGTAAGTCACAACTAGCATAAGCTCACTGAATCAGCATGGCTTTGGTGACTCAGCACCTATGTAAATTCCACTGGCAGGAATCCTGTTGGTATAAGTTATGGTGCATATCTCTGATGATGTCATCAACTGCAGCTATGCTGCAGCCACTTCAGTGGAATTCTGAGAATCCCCAGTGAGCTCCTTCATCTAGGAAGATTTCAGGAGCCACAGAACAGGATAGGGAACTATTTAAAGCTGGAAAACTGCCACCATCAAAACAGGGACTAGTGCTGGTGATTTTCCTGCTTTAAATAATTCTCTAACCTGTTCTGCAGCTCCTGAAGCCTTCTTAAGTTGAAGGGGATCACCTGGGATTTTCAGAAACTGGAGAGGAAGGAATGGGAAGCATTTAATTCCCCTGAAACAGCTGTGGCACGACTGTGGCTGATGTCATTACTGGAGTTCCATGACAAAATTACACCAATATGATTCCAGCCACTGATTCAATGGGACTACATTAGTGCGACTTACGACTGGATTTCAGTGTGTGTAGTGTAAGGCTGGAATGCATTTAGGATGCTAAATATTCTAGTTGAAATACTCTGCCCTGTATTTGCCAGTTTTCTCCATCACATCTCTGGAGCTGAAAGATGGATGGACTGGACTTGGAGGTTCCACAGACATCCATAAATATAAACAAGAGATGTCAAATACACTTGAACGAAAAACAAACACAACAACAAATGCATCTGTAATCAAACTAGTTTCTAAGTTTAAATTTGATTTAGCAAGTTTTCAGGACTACCACCACCATTACTTCCTCTCTTAATAAGACAAAGAAAGCAAGCAAGAAATAAATGTGTTTCTTTCAAACATATGTTGCACACATTGATGACCAGTTTTATTTTAAATACATAAGAACTAATGTATTACCTTTCTTAAAAGCCAGTTTTAAAATAATACATTTATCCTTTAAACTAGCACACAGCTAATATCTAACTATTTCTCACATTCTAAGTGTCTTCAGGTTAGTTGAAGGTTATGATGCAGTTGTGCATATTATATATCATCCATCAAGTTGCATCCAACTTAGGATGACCCTAGTAGGGTGTTCACATTATATGAGAATGATTTTTCCATTACTACCCCCAGTGGGTTTTCATGGCTGAGCAGGGACTTGTACGTACCCAGGTCCTCTTGAGCCCTATCTATCACTCTATCAATACATCACACTGGTTCATATACTGCAGTTATGGGAGCAATAAAAGTTGGTTTGCATTGATTGACCTTGATACTATTTTGCTCCTCTGCAGAACAGACATAACAAGTGGAGAAGAGAAGGCTTTATTACATTCTCTAGAAAAGTACAAGGATATGTATCAGAAGGAGATGAAATATTGAATCATATCTGGATGAATGAAGAAAGAGTTGGGGAATGGGAAGGTTGCAAGAAGATGGGAAATGGAAAAGCTAAGGCAAGGTGGGAACTGTCAAAGTCAGAGATCTACCCAAAGACTGTGATATGGTAACAAGGGGACATTCACAAGAAACAGGTACAAGAGGTTGCTCTGTAGCTCAGTCTCAAACTGTGTCACTGGGAAGACAGTCACACAAAGAGGATTTTATCCTGAAAGGGAATCAAGACATGGGTTTGTAACCCAATGCCGTCCCAGTTTCGCCTCCCCCTTGCCCAAGAATCCCCTCTCCTCTGAGGGAGTTTGCAAGCCTACAGACTGAAGCCCAGACCTGACCTGCCACCTCCTTGGCCTTTTGCCTGGCGAGAAAAGAAAGCAGGAGGGGATGAGTGGCCTGGCAGCCATAGTAGCATAGGAGTAGTATACTAACAGATTTGTTCTGTACGAACACTGTCAAATTCACAATTCTGAGGATTTTCCTCCCACTATTTCTTTGTAGGCTTTTAGATGCTACTGTATGTAACAATGGGGCTTAAACTCATGCACATATACATGTGCACATACACACAAAGTAAAATGCAGACGTGTTGCAGTGGTGTGTGCTTTGTGAAAGAGTTATGCTCACAAGAGCTCTGCTCACTTGCTTTTATTCTCAGCAGATACCTCATAAGAAAGACTTTGGTGTGACTTCCCACACACCCCACTGTCTTACAAAGAACTCACACATGGCCAAGTCCTATCCTTGAGGTTTGTCCTCCTGACCTGAGAAGAGATTGTGTGGGCAAACTATTCAATGTTCAATGGCCTTCTGCACTTATTCAAGTATAATCCTTTTCTTAGCTTACTGATAACTCACAGCAAACTTTACTAGGATTTGGCTTCAAATTAAAGTCTACAACAGTTTTACCCCCTCACCCACCCACATATGTTGTTGTATTCTGTACATAAGCAATACTTCATTTCTCCTTGCCTCTCTAGCACCATCATGCAGAGTGTAAGTTTTGATTATTTAAAAAGAGTGAGCATTATATTAGTTCTTGATAGACTTATTCTCCATTAATTTATTTAAGCCTGAGTAAAATGAAGTGGAAGGAAAGTCCGATGCTGCAAAGAAAAATACTGCATAGGAACCTGGCATGTAAGATCTATGAACCTTGTTAAGCTGGATGTGGTCAAACAGGAGATGGCAAGAATAAACATTGACATCCTGGGCGTCAGTGAACTAAAATGGATGGGAATGGGCAAATTCAGTTGAGACGATTACCATATCTACTATTGTGGGCAAGAATCCCGTAGAAGAAATGGAGTAGCCCTCATAGTCAACAAAAGAGTGGGAAAAGCTGTACTGGGATACAATCTCAAAAATGATAGAAGGATTTCAATACGAATCCAAGGCAGACCTTTCAACATCACAGTAATCCAAGTTTATGCACCAACCAATGATGCTGAAGAGGCTGAAATTGACCAATTCTATGAAGATTTACAACACCTTCTAGAACTGACACCAAAGAAAGACGTTCTTCTCATTATAGGGGACTGGAATGCTAAAGTAGGGAGTCAAGAGATAAAAGGAACAACAGGTAAGTTTGGCCTTGGAGTTCAAAACGAAGCAGGGCAAAGGCTATTAGAGTTTTGTCAAGAGAACAAGCTGGTCATCACAGACACTCTTTTCCAACAACACAAGAGGCGGCTCTACACATGGACATCACCAGATGGGCAATACCGAAATCAGATTGATTATGTTCTCTGCAGCCAAAGATGGAGAAGCTCTATACAGTCAGCAAAAAACAAGACCTGGAGCTGATTGTGGCTCTGATCATCAGCTTCTTATAGCAAAACTCAAGCTTAAACTGAAGAAAGTAGGAAAAGCCACTGGGCCAGTGAGAGTGAAGTCAAGTGGGCCTTAGAAAGCATGGCTAACAACAAGGCCAGCGGAGGTGATGGCATTCCAGTTGAACTATTTAAAATCTTAAAAGATGACGCTGTTAAGGTGCTACACTCAATATGCCAGCAAGTTTGGAAAACTCAGCAGTGGCCAGAGGATTGGAAAAGATCAGTCTACATCCCAATCCCAAAGAAGGGCAGTGCCAAAGAATGCTCCAACTACCGGACAATTGCATTCATTTCACATGCTAGCAAGGTTATGCTCAAAATCCTACAAGGTAGGCTTCAGCAGTATGTGGACCGAGAACTCCCAGAAGTACAAGCTGGATTTCGAAGGGGCAGAGGAACTAGAGACCAAATTGCTAACATGCGCTGGATTATGGAGAAAGCCAGAGAGTTCCAGAAAAACATCTACTTCTGCTTCATTGACTACGCAAAAGCCTTTGACTGTGTGGACCACAGCAAACTATGGCAAGTTCTTAAAGAAATGGGAGTGCCTGACCACCTTATCTATCTCCTGAGAAATCTATACGTGGGATAGGAAGCAACAGTTAGAAATGGATATGGAACAACTGATTGGTTCAAAATTGGGAAAGGAGTACGACAAGGCTGTATATTGTCCCCCTGCTTATTTAATTTATATGCAGAATACATCATGCGAAAGGCAGCACTGGAGGAATCCCAAGCCGGAATTAAGATTGCCGGAAGAAATATCAACAACCTCAGATATGCAGATGATACCACTCTGATGGCAGAAAGTGAGGAGGAATTAAAGAACCTCTTAATGAGGGTGAAAGAGGAGAGCGCCAAAAATGGTCTGAACCTCAACATCAAAAAAAACTAAGATCATTTTCCACTGGTCCCATCACCTCCTGGCAAATAGAAGGGGAAGAGATGGAGGCGGTGACAGATTTTACTTTCTTGGGATCCATGATCACTGCAGATGGTGACAGCAGCCACAAAATTAAAAGACACCTGCTTCTTGGGAGGAAAGCGATGACAAACCTAGACAGCATCTTAAAAAGCAGAGACATCACCTTGCCGACAAAGGTCCGCATAGTCAAAGCTATGGTTTTTCCAGTAGTATTGTATGGAAGTGAGAGCTGGACCATAAAGAAGGCTGACCACCGAAGAATTGATGCTTTTGAATTGTGGTGCTGGAGGAGACTCTTGAGAGTCCCCTGGACTGCAAGGAGAACAAACCTATCCATTTTGAAGGAAATCAACCCTGAGTGCTCACTGGAAGGACAGATCCTGAAGCTGAGGCTCCAATACTTTGGCCATCTCATGAGAAGAGAAGACTCCCTGGAAAAGACCCTGATGTTGGGAAAGTGTGAAGGCAAGAGGAGAAGGGGACGACAGAGGACGAGATGGCTGGACAGTGTCATCGAAGCTACCAACATGAATTTGACCAAACTCCGGGAGGCAGTGGAAGACAGGAGGGCCTGGCGTGCTCTCGTCCATGGGGTCACGAAGAGTCGGACACGACTTAACGACTAAACAACAACAACAAAAATGATGCAGACTAATCATTTGCACTGGAGTTTTCTTTCTTTCTTTCTTTCTTTCTTTCTTTCTTTCTTTCTTTCTTTCTTTCTTTCTTTCTTTCTTTCTTTCTTTCTTTCTCTTTCTCTCTCCCTCCCCCCTCTCTCCATCCCCAGACCAATACCTGAAGAAGAGAGTTCTACCTCCCTCTCCCTCCAAAAATATAAAACTCAATTGTTGCTTAAATAAATCATCTCACTTAAGAGCATTTACACATCTAATAGGTTTAAAAATATTAGATTGTACTTCCCTTTTCTCATAAATGGCAAACCAAAACAAATCACACAGTCCAGAGAGCAAGACAAGACAGGCTCCACTCTTATTAACTCCTTGCTCACTGGGCAGAACCAAATTCATTATTGCCAGTACAGAAAAAGGACAGATGTAATAAGCTCTGAACACCAACTTACCTATGTGCTAATGCTATTCCAAACTTTACACTCCTTTAACATCTCATTATTAACATCTTTGTTATTCTGGAAGCCTCCTGGGGATCTTAGAGGGCTAAACTGCTATAAATCCAAGGTACATAAATGAAACCTATTAAGGCCTCCTCAGTCAATAAAAACTAATTGGATCAAACAATAGCAGTGAACCAAGGATAACCTTTGCTTGTGAATAGCAGAGGTCATAATGGGACATTCTAGGCATTGTAATAGTGATGCCTTGCCATGTCTGTTTCGTACCTTCCTCACACAAGTGAAGGAGGCAAAACATGATATGACTGAAGGGAGAAATTCAGACTTCCTATTTGTTGCTACTAGCATTGGCCCTTCCATAGTCTTGTGAAACTGATTCCAGGATACATACATTGTGATGAGAAGTGATGTTGACAAAAATACCAAACCAAGTTGTGGAGATGACGTTTATTAATACTTCTACACTATATATACAGTGGTGCCTCGACTTACGACCATAATCCGTTCCAGAAGATGGGCGTAACTCGAAATGGTCATAAGCCAAAGCACCATTTCCCATAGGAATGCATTGAAACCCCATTAATCCGTTCCAGCTGAAAAAAATAATCACAACAAAACACACCCCACTCCAAGCCCCATCGGAAGGCGATGGGGCTGAAAAATAATGGAAAAAAAACCCCACACACAGCCAGCCCCATCCGAATGCGCGATGGGGTTGGGAAAAAAATAAAAACCCCACAGACACACACAGCCAGCCCCATCCGAACGCGTGATGGGGCTGGGGGGGAAAAAAACCCCACACACAGCCACCTCTTCGCCTACCAATGGTTAGCAAATTTGAATTCCCCGCCTTTTTTCCCTGCCTTTTTCCGGTCGCAACTCGAAGCTCCGGCCGCAAGTCGAAGCAAAATTTTGCGGCCGGAGCTGGTCGCAACTCAAAATGGTCGTAAGTCGGGACGTTCGTAAGTCGAGGCACCACTGTATAGTGTTTTAGATATAAAACTGCTTAGCACATCAAGGGACACAAGAATTATAATTATGTGCCACCAAGTCAATTAATTCTGAGGGCATGGTTACTCTGCTGATTTGTATTGATTTCAGTTCTGATGTATTTTAAAAAAATTGGTAAACAGTAGTTGGTAGGAAAATTCCACTTTGCAGCCCCATACACCTTGCCAACAATTTTACGACCAATTTGAACAGCAGTAATTTGTACCTGAGATAATTTTTTGTAAAGAGACACCATGCAAGGGAAAATCCCAGAACCTGACTTTTTTTTTCACTAGCTTACCACTTCTCACTCAAACTCAACACAACTGTCATGGCTGTTTCTCAACAAGTTCTCTAGGTATATATATTGTTTGGACCACAAAGTAATCAAAATGCCTAGAACAAATGGCAGTTAGCACAAGAGGGTATCGTATAGACCATCCTGACTGCTGACATGGATGTCATCAACATTCAGGCTGCCCTTTCCTATGTAAAAGTTGACATCCTCTTTCCTTCTGGCAGTGCGGGAACCATATCAGTCCATTTCCTGGCATTTTGAATTGTGGACACAGAAGCACAATATCCCATATTAAAAATTCAGAGGGGTTTTTTTTTTTTTAAAAAAGAAGTAAATAAGCATTTAAAAAATCACCCTGTCTTTCACACTTGACTGTAATTCTCTCTCTTTTTCAAATTATATACACACAAATATATGTATTTCCCAAGCATTTTAATGAACATGTGGGCAAAACAAACAAGCCCCAAATACAGTCATTCTGATCTAGACACTACAGGAGGCAGCAGGGAGTTGAGCAGTTTAATAGTCTTAATCATCTCAACCAATTGGACAGAATTTTTTCTCTGCAAGGGAAATTTTAATCTTTAAACAAGTTTTTAAAGCATAATACTTCAGAATGGACCAAAAATTGCTACAGATAAGCGTGATCTATTTAGGTGAGTCACACTGGTAATAGTATAATATGGGAAATCCCTATTGCTTATAAAATTTAGCTCAATTTTTTTAAAAGTCCTTTCTTTCTTGGTTTCTAATAATATGCTTCTTTGAATCAAGGCTTATGCGCTACATAAGAGTTATTTTAGATTTTATAAGGATTTTATGTAAAAGACTAACAACATGGGAAGTAGGTAAAGATACAGTAATAGTGTCCCTTCTTGTCTTGGTATCTGGAATCTTGTAAACATTTATATACTATTTGTTGATTTATATTTGTATATTATTGTGTATTTATTCATTTGTTTTTTTTATGTTTTGTTGTAAACCACCCAGAGGGTATGTTGCACTATGGGGTGATATACAAGTTGAAATAAATAAATAAATAAATTCCAAGTTGATCCAGCCATTAAGAAGTGTTCTGAGGGTTTGACATATCTACTAGTCATCTGGCTTTCTAAACCTCATCCACTAGGATTTAGGAAGAAAGGAAAAGAAGGATGGAAAGTGGGTTCTGGGATATCTCTAACCATATAAGAATTCCAATATTTGGGGGGTTAGCAGTAGAGTTAGGGTAGGGTATTCTAGTTCTCCACATCTGAATACCCTAATCTGTATATCATTTACGGCTTCAACTAACTCATCACACACGAAAAAGCAAAGTGTTCACTACTTAAATACCGCCCCACTCTGCTTAAAGGTATCTTGGCAGTTTATAATTTAATTATGCAAGCTACACATTGCCTCCCCACAGCGAGCTGGGTAGTCAGTTTACCAACTTCAGAAAAATGGAAGGCTGAGTCAACCTCAAGCCAGCTACCTGAGCCCAGGATCAAATTCAGGTAGTGAACAGAATCTTCATGCAGTACCGTAGTTTAACCACTGTGCCACAAGGTTCTGGCAAAACAAGTGGCCAAAATAGTGACTGCACATTTTGCCTTCTATCTCCAATTCTGTAAGAGCTAGCTTTTGAAAAAGAAAGAACCAAAAGAAGAGAAAGGAAAGAAAGCTGAGTATCTGGGCCAGCTGGTGATTTAAATAGGCACAAGGTAAAACCAAGAAAAAACAGGAAAGCCCAGTAAAAAAAGTAATATGGCAAACCTAGGTGAGAGTTAGGTTGTGGTTAAGGTTTAATGGCCATATTTTGTGTCTCCTGAAACCACAAAGAATTCAAACATATCCTCTAAATAGAACAAACCTACTTGCAACCAGACTGTACCATTCTGTCATGAACATGTCATCTTGACTAATGGCAAAAGGCAGCTGATGTAGTAGTTGGAATCTTGAACTGGGTTCCAAAAATCTCCATTCAGCCATGAATCTCCTTAGGTGGTGGTGGGGGAGAATTCTGCACCTCCCTTTGAGCTCATTGAAGGAAAGGTAGGCTTTAGAGGCAATTTTAAATGAAATTAAATATGTAACAGGTACTCTGAACCAAAATATATAGAATACGTCTGTTGGGACAACTTTTGTCCCAGCAGTTTCATTTGTTTGTTCTTGTCTATGAAGAAAAGCTGTACATAGTAAGTGGCTGAAACACGACATTGTTTAGAACGTTTAATCCCACAATATCATAAATCGCTTACGTTGTGTATCTATTGTGCATGGATTCTGCAATGAACTGTGGACCTGGGAGACTAAAATATCCCATCCGGGTGCATGATAGTTAAAAACCTTTGCCCTGTTTAATTTTAAATTATGACCTAGCTTCAAAACATAACCTGAGCCTGAATTAATGTGATAAACATGAACTCACTGTTGGTTAAATTTTTTAACAAGTTTAGAAGTCATTATTGAAATGGTTACATGACAATGATGTTAATGGGTTAGTAAAAATTGCTTTAATTTGTAACTGGTGCATAATTTTCGTGGGACTCGCTATTTTCAGTCATTTTTAGAACACAGGGAATCTTTGATGCAGTCCTGATTTTGGAATGTCCTTGCAAAAAAGAACCTTGTTCATTTTTTGCTACCAAAACTCAAATGTTCCATTTTGCTCTATCATGTTAAACACATTTAACTTTGGAGGAATTTTATTTTTTAAATGTCTGTTGCTTTTATTGTTGTTGTCCTGCCAGATGAAAATTTACCCCTAATTTTTTTACCGTATGGTTTTCATAATGAATTTGTCTGTTGTTTTATACAGTGTTGTGTTCACCGCGCCACAATCCTTGGGAGATGACAGAAAACTAGTTTACAGGTGTGTTTTTTAAATTAAGTTTAAAAAAATATTTTAATGGATAGGCCAAAACATCTGGAGGACACTAGGTTGGGGAATCTGCCATAAACAATATTGACCTAGATAAAGATGCAACCAAATTGAGTGCCAGGATGCTTCCTCTGTCCCTGGAGTTGGAGACATGAAACTTGTACAGCCGTAAACATTTACTATCTTGTAAAGCTGGAAGGCTTGCTTATAATTCCAGCAGAAGTCAACATGAAGATTACCACCTTCTGTTTGGGACAGCTATATTAAATGTATGGAGCACTGAGCACTAGACAGAAAGACCATATTGGGAATGCTGAACACAGAACATTTAATGTGAAAAAACAAGGAGGAAGAGATTATAGGAGATGGGGAAAGTGCATTTTTGCAGGGCACATTTTGCCCATCATCATCATCATCTAAGAATTGCAGAGCTGACTCTATGGAGTCAAGCCCCTATCAAGGATGCACAGTGGGGGAACCAAACTTCCAACCTCAGATGCCTAAATCACTGAGCTATCCAGCAGTTCCTCTCTTTTACCTTCTTTTAAAATGAAAGGCATTTTTTGCAGCTCGCTTTTATGCAGACTTAAAATGAATTAAGTAAACAAGCATAAAAGATGCCTGTAACATAGGAACATGCTTGGTTTTCTAAACAGCCAGGATCATCAAGCAATATAACGTTGCCAGATGCCAAAATCTGATCTCACATGCATGGATCTGTGTGGAACAATGCATCCTGTTTGACTATGTAATTGGTTACATATATTATTTAACTATATTTTGAACTACTGTATTTAAAGCATTGGGTGTGATGTTGAGAAGAGAAATTGAAAGTCTCTTTCTTTTTTAAAAAAAATATCCTTTCATCACAATCCACAGACCTGTCCATTCAGGAGAATACACCTGCCTGTGCTGTAGATCAGATGATTAGCATGGTGAGGGGGAAGTAAGTAAGTCTAGAAGAGAGGCCTCTATTTTAAACATTGTAAAAGATAATGTCTTATGCCATTTTTTTTCGGCATTAGCTGAACATGCCCTAAAACAAGCTGGACATGAAATTCTATTTCAAAATACAGAAGTACTGGACAACACCAGCAATCATTATGTTAGACTGCACAGGGAAGCCATTGAAATCCACAAACACCAGCAGAGCATCAACAAAAAAGAAGACAGTTTAAAACTCAACAAAGCCTTGCTCCCAGCACTGAAAAATACAGCCTGCAAAAGGTCAACGAACTCTACCCAGCTACAACGACCGGTGATTACTGCACACAAAAGACCAGCTAACGACACCCATCAATCACAGTGACAGATAATCTCTCCCCCTTATCACAACAATACACCCACAACAAAAAACACGCTGATCACCACAATCACCCATCTTCTGAAAAGGACAAAAGCTGATCCCACAGCTATAAATACTCAACTATCCAAACAAACTGCACCAGAGCACAGACAGAGTTCTGACTCCTGTCCTCTGAAGATGCCGGCCACAGAGACTGGCGAAACGTTAGGAAGAACAACCTTCAGAACATGGCCAAAGAGCCTGAAAAACCCACAACAACCATAATGTCTTATCTTTGGAAGATGTAATAAGCAAAACAAGACAAAATCATTGTCAACATCTCTAAGTGCTGAAAGATGTCCCACTAAATGTTACAGTTCAGATAGTACAACATGTCCTTGTTCATCACTTCTAATGTCATGTAGAAACAGCAAAAACATAGATTACACCTCTACTATTTCGCACCAGTCCAGTGTAACATTGGCATAATTAATGCCTAAAAAACACCCAGTTAAACCTACGTACAGCATACCCTTGCCAGGAAAAGCACTTCAAGATATAGATGAGAGTGATCATGTTAGAATACTCTTTCATTTAAAAAATTACCTGTCTGAGAAAAAGCTTTTATGACAGGCAGTAGAATTCAAGACTAGCCTCTTCTGCGTTGTCCGAGTTCTCAACATGCAACAGGTTTTTGACATTAGACAAATTACAACTTAGAGTCCCCGTCATCCCAACTGACTGTATTCAACTGGTACAAGTTATCATGGCCATTTTAAGACATTTTACTGACAAATGTGAAGAACAAAATAGTGCCATTCCTAAGCTAAGCATGCCAGCAGCTGGCTCTTACATCAATGTTGATTATAAGATACCATCCTTTATTACATGCATCAGCATCAGGCTAACTCAGGAGGTGGAATGTGGGAAGCATGGGACATACCACTCTCTAGTCCAGTGGTTCCCCAGATGTTCTTGGACTACAGCTCCCAGAAATCCTGGTTAACACAGCTAGTGGTGAAGACTTCTGGGAGTTTTAGTGCAAGAACATCTGGGGAACCAAGGTTGGGAACCATTGCTCTAGTCTAACCTGTCCTTCAGCCAAACTTTTTCTTTGTTTTGATGAAAATGTAGACAGAGACTCTATTAAGCATTACTCAGGTCTAGCTGCACAGCCTGAAATCAGTGGCAAAATTAATGGTGCTAATTAAACCCAAGTAAGGGTAAGGGCTTGACTGTTTGTTTATATGTATTATTTTTATTCATATTTTCCATTTACTAAACCAGCAGCAACACTAATCAACACTTATCTCAAAAGGCTTTCCAAACATTAATTAATGCTCTTAGTTCTCCTGTAAGAAAGGTGGATAGGAAAGTAATTTAAATGCCTCTATAATTACCAAGTTGTGAAAGCGAGCACCCTACTAATTGTCTTGTAAAGATTATATGGTGCCTTTTCCATTCTTTTTCAGAGAGCTATGCAAATTTACTTTAAGATGACAAAGAAATATGCTTAAATACTGGAGCAGTATGAAATTATTAATGAATGTGGAGCTCCACAACACTACTTTCCATTATCCATATGCAATTGTCTTTCTTTAATAATATGTAGGAGGGAAAGGGAAGCTTTTAATTTAGTAGTTCAGTACACTGTTTGTATGCAAAAGGTCCTAAATTCAATCCCTAGCATCTCCAAACAAAAGGAACTCAAGCAGCCAGGAAGCCTCCTGCATGAGATCCCAAATAATTGCTGAGAGGATAATAGTGGGCTAGATAAACAAACACGTCTCATGATTTTATATCAGAGCATTTGAAATCATTGTTTTGGACTATAGCTCCCACAGTTCTCCAGCCATATTAGTTAGAACGTTCTTGCAACTGTCCAAAATGTTACATTTGCCCACTCAACTTCAGATGTTGGGTAGAACATCTTGGGTTCCTACATATTTTCGCCACAGGTAATTTTGCGCTTCTTTCTTTTCTCCCTTTCTTCCTTTGCATTTGTAGACTTCATACAGAAATACATCTTAAACAGTATCCAGTATAAATGTTAGTAACACTACAATACACAAAATGTGGCATGGGTCGGGAAGAATAGTTTTAAGGGACTGAACTACTCAGTTATGAATCAGCTTCAGGATTTTAACCATTTGCCCATCTGGCACAGTACTATATAGTCTGAATGGCATCAGCTTTTCAGTTTATTAAGCTTCTCCTAAGCCTAATGACCGGAGAACGTCATAACAAGAAATGCTGGGGATTGAACACAGGACTTCCTACATGCAAAGAACATGCTGTGGCACTGAACTAGGCTCGTATGAGATAGGACAGCCCACTAATCCCTAGGCCTTCCTATCTTGTACAAGTTCCTTCCACTTAAATCTTTTCAGATTATAAATCTAACAGATATGGTTCCTCTGTAGATTTTTACACTGTAATTTCCATAGCAGGCGTTTTATAAATAGAAACTCTCAGTACTACTTCCTTTATCTCTTAAAAACAGATGGTATGTGAAGAATCAGGTCACAGCAGTTGTCAGCTGGGACTTGCAAACAGATCACATAAGAACCTAATGTGGGCTGCACCAGAGAGAGACCATGATTTTTGATGATGCTGTAGTTTCTTTTGAAAGATAAGAAGAGAAGCTTTGGTTTATATGCAACCAGAAATAACGTCTGAACCCTAAACTGCAGCTAATGTTTTGTAGCTGATTGAAAGCAGAAAGCTCCATAATAAATCATGGTTTGAAGTCTCCTTATTTCAGTAAGATTAACCATTGTCCAGTTTCATACATCATGCCAAGCTATTTCCAGTTAAAAGTAGAATCATAATTGTGGCCATGCCAAAGAAGGAGAGAGAAAGGGTGATATTGATAAGGTTTATTCACATAAATTATAGTTTAAGGTTTCCTCTGAAGGTAATCCTTGTAGAAGGAAGACATAACCAAATGGAAAAGAAAGTAATGTTCTCAATTTCATGCAAGATTTTTTTTAAGTGTGTCTTGTCACGAAAGATTTACACCCACCACAAGCTCCTTCTACACAATTATGGAAGGCAAAGGAACTCTCTCGTTTTTGTTTTTTTTTTGGTTTTGATCATTCCCCCCCTACACACATTTTTTACTTTCTTTAAAGCAGAACCCAAACACCCAACAATCACCAGCAAAAAGCTGTCACTGGGGCAATCTATTGTAGGTCAGAATGTAAGGTACTTTATGCCCTGATTTAAAGATGGGATATTCATATTCATCTCCCCCTATGAATATCGCCACCACAGGTGGCTGGGGCCGATTCGACCCTGCCCTCAGAACTGGGATGTCCACAGTGTGGCATGAACAGCTGTTATCGTTCACACCATGCCAATTGTGGAAGTAGCCCGGCAAGGGCTTCCCTATCTCCCTGCACTGTTGACCAATCCGGCAAGGAGGCAGGATGACAAATCTCCCTGCTCAGCTGCTGAGTGGCTCTTGGGGGAGGGTCCAATCAGCCCAGACACCTGTGGCGGTGATATTTGTATTCGGCTCGCCCAAGAGACAAATACAGATATCCTATCTCTACCCTGATTCACTGGCTGAGGACCAATGCCCTAGATCTACTGAGCTTTCTGCTACACTCTCATAATTACCTTCATAAGAAATGAATTACATCTTAGTAATGTAGCATTATTTTTAAAAAAAAAGAAGGAAGAAAACAGGCATGTGTGGTAAAAACAATTGAGGTGCTTGTGTTATGATTAGTTTATGATATAAACCATCTGTCAGATATACTTTAATTTGAATTCCTGCGTTGAACAGGGGGTTGGACTCAATAGCCTTATCAGCCACTTCCAACTCCATTATTCTATGACTCTATGAAAGATATGAAAAAAAGTTAAATGATAGTCTAGGACAACTCATAAACCCTAACTGATTAACTATATCACATCACTTTACAGATCTCATCCAATCTAATTTGTTAAAATGCAATTAAGTTATCAATCTCATGCCAGTCACATGCTGACCTTTTTGTTGAGCACTCCCAAAAACACCTAGCTACCCACCGTGGGAAACAGGATGATCAACTACACAAGTCTTTGGTCTGATCTAGCCAGGCTCTTTTAATGTCTGTAATCCTTTTTCTCTCATTTATATCATGTAAAAATTATTATGAGGGAATATCTTCTTCTCAAGTCAAATTGGACATTTTTTTGCCATTGCCCTGCCAAATACTTATGGATGGATTCAGCAGAAAAGCATGGTGTCTAAAGAATTTTAACACTCACTGCCTGATAAGAGTCAGAAATACCCAATTTATTTGCCCCAAACAGTGGCGATTAGGGCTTATTTTCAGGGGATGTTTTATTTTTTTCATGTACAACAATCTACGTTTATTCAAAAACAGTCATGTCATCTTCTTCTGGTTGCTGCACAATGCTGCACAATGGTGGAAGGCGGGGTTTCACTTAACTGGGGCTTATTTTTGGGGTAGGGCTTATATTACGAGCATCCTGAAAAATCATACTAGGACTTATTTTCAGGTTAGGTCTTATTTTCGGGGAAACAGGGTAGAAAGAAAATTCTTAGTCTTAGAGAGAAAAATATTGCTTAAGATAGATGAACACATGATCTTTCTGATAAGAATATCAATCACAGTATCAGTTAAATGGAGTCTGCATATACAAACTTTTGGTGGGTTTGTTCTGGGTGGCCTCACTTTGTTAATCGATCTACTGTTCACAGCCTGCCAATAAATCTAATTATTTAAATTAGATTAGAGACATTATTAGGACTAGATAGCTGGACTATTGCTCCAGTTCAAGGAGTCAGACAAGTCAATATGCCATGGATAGGAATCATACATGTATCTCATTCCTGAACAAAGTTAAAGTCAATGTGAACTGGAAAATAGGAGGAAAGCCAATTAATGACTAAGGAACAAAGCACTTGCCAAACTGGCAGTAAAGTTAGTATATCTTTATAATAAACAATCAAGGCCTATGCTTTTACTCTCAGAAACAAAGTCTGCTGTGTACATTTCACTGTACACTATGAAGCTTATTGCTTTTGGCAGGACTTTGTGAATCAATGTGCTGTAGGCTACTGGAATGTGTTAAAATCAGCATAAATTCATCGGAGCACTTTTCCAAGCACAAATCTTATGTAAGAGTTGTACATGTGCTAATCAAGATAGAACAATAGCTCCCTTTCATCAGTGTCATCAAAGCACAAAATTATTCATTTCCCAAATGCTGATCTGTAAATGCTTGGGTTTTCATGTTGAACTATAGTATAGTACTCTGCAGAGTGCTGTTCTGCGGGGCAGGATTAATGAACTGCTGATAGGGCCACAATGTATAATGGAGCAGAAGCCATAAATAAAAAAGCCATTAATTTCCTTTCCAAATAATAACAAAATTAAATTAACTCTATTTTCAATTTAAAAAGAGAAATACTGTGCTACGCTATATTCTTTTTACTATTTTATAGGGTGTTCACAGGGTTTTATGCCACACTATGCATACAATTGAAGCCTTCCATTGCTAGCAACAGCTGGCGTGAAGAGCAAACTGTAGAGATTACAAACATGTTTTAAGGTTCCTTTCCACTGAATCAATGTCAATTTTAATTAGCATGCCCATTAAATGACTGGATTAAAATACACTGGCCCGTTTAGCAGGATAAGTTGCTTAATCAGTCAATATGATACAATTTCTTTAGCCACCAGCTCACATTAGCATTGCCATGTCTTACATGGTATACTGGGAAATTGTTAATTTACATACATTAGTTTAATTTTATGTACACAATAAATGCCCTCTGCTAAGCAATAAGGCTGAGTGAGAAGAAAACAACCTAGCTAGGTAGTGATAAAACTGCAAACTTAATATAACTATAGTTTAAGGTATCCAAAATGGGAACAGCACAACCCAATCTCCTACTGACTACTGAGCTCTGTACAGAGATGGGAAATGGTTGTGGCCGTGCTGGGTGTGGGGTATTGGGGAGTATAATCCAACAAAACAAAACAAAAATGTTATACATATTTGTCCCTTTGTCAAAGCAGTGTTTTGTTCATAGCACATACCTCTGACTCGGCAAATCACACATACATGTCTCACCATTTCCCAGAACTGGAAACTAAGCCGTCACCTCTTATGGAAGGATCCAGCACTCGTGCTCCTAGAACTCAGCCATAATAAATCTGGCATTTTCAATCAGACTGTCAAGAGCATGGATTCTGGAGATTGAAGGGAGTTGGAGACCTAGCTAAGGAAGCTATTATAGCTGATGTCTTCTCTGATTAGGCACAGAAGAATGTTACATTCCAGGTGGTCACTAGGTACGTTACTTTATACCTGACAGAAAAGTATGCCCGGAGTTAGCGGGCAGAGATCTGTATCATACCTAGATAAGGGGTGTAACGATGTTGTACAGGAAGAACATAATGTAGATGCAGGTAAACAGGCATGGTTGGATAATCATTTTCTGTTTCTTTGGTTGAATTGACAGATTTAACTACAAAAGATTGCTCAGAGGACTTGCTCCAGATTTAGGACCCCTAGAATCTACCTTCTAGTGGGACTTCTCCTCTGTCAGTTTGGGACCAGGATCTGGGGGTGGTGGTGACAGAATAAGCAGACATTTATTTTCTCCAAATGCCTTGCAGATTCACTCTGGTTGGGGTACTGTGAGAAATTAAAATGGCTGCTAGGTTAAGTCCACATATAAGAGGCTAATCCAGACACCTCTGAGGACTGGAGCTGCCAGGATGCTGACATGCCTGAATCACAGCTGCTGATATTGAGCAGTCATTTTATTATCCAAAACCTTATTCCAGTCCAAAAGATCCAAGAGATCAAAGGGAAATTTAAGCAACACGCTAAAAGATCATCAGGAAAATGTATTATTTGACCAGGATAAAATAAAGAGAAAACAGAAACAATATACTGAAAAATTATTCACAAGAAATGCAAATAATCCTTTGATTAAGAATGTGTAGTTTTAAAAAGTAACATGAAACTTACTATCTAAACAGCTTGAAAAACCAAATCTCTAGAAATAGATGGGATATAAGCAGAATAATTTCAAGCCAAAAATGTCAAATCTCAAAATCCTGATAAGAACAACCAAAAAATGTGGAAAGAAAACTATCACCAACAGACTAGAAACACTAGATGTGTATTTCATTCCCCAAGAAAGATGATGCCAAATATTGCAGTACCTACAGGACACGGGTTCCCAACTGGGGGGGGGGGTCATTACCCCCAAGGGGGGGTCACAAAGTGTTTTCTGGGGTGTGTGTCACCACAGTTATTTTTAGTTGCAAATATGTTTATATTTATTACATTAAACATGCTGTTTTATTTCAGATCAATCACCTATCCAAATGGAGACTGCAGCCAAAAAAGGAAACTGAGATTTGGAAGGACAGCTGTGAAAGGATTAGAAAAGATCCTTAAGTGTAAGAATGTGTCACTAGAGACGTAGGCCAAGATATGGTATTATGACAATCCCAATTACTGTGTAAGGATGTGAAAACTTGCCAGTGAAGAAGAGTGTGAGGGGAAAAAACTGTTCATTTGAAAATTGTTGTTGGAGTAGAGCTTTATGGATATAATGGATAGCCAGAAAGACTAAAAAGCAGGTTCTAGGTAAAGCCTGAGCTCTCACTAGAACATGAAATGACTAAACTATGGCTGCCATATGTATCACCCAAAGACAAGACTCACTGAAAAAGACAGTAATGCTAGAAATAGTAGGAAGCAGTATAAAGAGGAAGACCAAATACGAAATGGATTGACTCAATAAAGGAATTACAGCCTTGAGTTTGCAAGAGCTGAGGAGGACTGTCAATGACAGAACGTTCTGGACATGATTAATTCATACAGTTGCCATATATAAAATATGTAATAAACTCATGTTTTCAATGCCTTCAGAGTGGCCACTGCTGACATGGGGAGCACCATTCCCCCCCCCCTTTAATGATTTGACAGTGTACAGCAACAAATGTTTCTGTCCCACAGGCATATCTGAATGATTTCTAGCAGGCAAGATATCTCACTTACATATTTGGGGATGAGTTACGGGAGTTACTCATTTTATCAGTATGGAACATATTCATAACAAGTGGAGACCTGCATATATTTGCATACTTTGGAGGAGGGATGTTGGCAATGATACTAGGAAGCATTTTCCTTGTGTTTGTTTCTCTTCCACTGCCTGACATATTCAACACATGACACTCATATAGCATTCTGTTGCTCACATACAATATTCTGATATTCACATACAAAAGGCCTATTAACTGGCTAGAACTTTAACAATTCTGCCTATTCTTTCAACAACTGGAAAAAAGAAGTAGAAGAGAGGCTGCAAATAGTGAGGAAAATCCAGTGAAAGGGGGACTTGACTTCCTCACTAGAAGGAGATGCAAGGAAGGAAGGAGACAGAGAGTGGCTGGTGTCAATATTCTGTAGGTATGTGGGTACTATCTAAGCCAATTATTTAAGAAGTCCTTGGCTTTATCTACTATCAGTCAGGGGAACAGGTCCTTCTTCCCCCCAACTTTTCACAGCATTAACCTTTTACATGGTAATTTTACGTATTGCATGTTCCTTCTTAGCATATCACCTCTTGGCCTGTAATTTTTGTGCTCTTTGTTTCCTTTTAAAAATTCCTCAGGAGTTGGAATCTATAATATCAGCATCAGCTAAGCCAATGGCCAGGAAAGCTACCTTTCAATAGAATAAAGTTCTTAAAGTCCAGTAGCTGCAGAATGTTCAAAGTCCACAAAGCCTACAGTATGTTCGCCTTTGGTTTTAATTTTTATGGAGTCCTGATCTGGGGGAAAACCAACAGATGTGGCTTTGGTTCATTTCATTATAACCATAGTAAGCCTAACGGAAGATCATTCCTATGAAACTGAACTTTCCAAATGCCATCCATCCTTTTACAACAGGATAATAATACAGTAATCTGCATTCCAACATCAGTTTAGAAGAGACAAGACAGTGACATTTGACATTGTGATTTTGTGATTCTCTGTGAAACACAAAGACAATGCAAGCTGTGGTTTGTATAGGGGGAAAAGAAAGTTTAAACTTCAACTATAAGTTACAACAAAATAGGTATAACCTGATAATGTGCCATCAAGTCACTTCCAATGTATGACGACCCTAATAAAGTTTTCAAGGTATGTGAGATACTCAAAAGTGGTTTATCATTGCTATCCCATAGTGAGTTTTCATGGCCAAGTGGGAATTTCAACCCAGGTTTGCAGAGACCTACACCAGTGGATCTATTCACTGTAACACATAGATTACTGCCATAGATTACTCCTTAAATCCTTTAAAAAAAACCACACACAACATAGTGTATCTGTAAACGTAAAACTTTGTGGCAGAATACTGAGGAACAGAATTTCCCATTTCAATAGGGAAAGATGACAGACAAAGGTGCATTTTATCTCCCGATCTGTACAGTCTGTACACAGAACATATCATAGCGAAAGATGGTTTTGATGCAGATGAAGAAAGCCTGAAAATGGTGTGTGAGCACTGCTGGACCATCCTCTGCTGGGGCCAGCGATGGCCAAGTGTCCGAGCAGTAATTCCATGAGCTCCAGGTTGTGAGAATGACCAAGAACAAACTTTATTGCAACCGATGATCCAACAGAAACAGAAACACTTTTCTGCAAGGTTGAATTCCTGGCACTAACTTCATCCCCACTCCCAGAGATATCCGTGATTCCTAGCCCTTTCAGGGCAGAGCCAGGCAGATGATTACTGGTGTCTCCTCACTTCCTCCTTCTGGAGCCTCCTCTGCTTCTTGTGGTGGTGCTTTTAGTTCTAGCACCACAGCTGGGTCAGAAACAGTGCTGCTCCTCCTGTTGTACAACGACAAGGTCATGTTGGAGGTGCAGTAGATTCCTAGAATCCTGGCCCCAGGATCCCTCATTTGTGCCCCATTCCTCTACCCAACAGGTGGAGCTCAGGGACTTCGAACTGGGGCTCCTCCACTTTGACCAAGACACTGAATTGAGGATCCCAAGTTTCAACAGCCTCTCCCCATGTCTCCTCCTCCTCCAAAATCTTAATCTCTCCTTCTGGGAAAGAAGAAATGGCAAAAGTAGACCTGTAGCTGAATATTAAGAAGAAAAAATCATGACTAGATTTGGGGATATTCATATTGTATGGGAGCGGGATACAAATTGAATGAATGAATGAATAAAAGTTGAAGGCAGCAGGAAAAGAGGAAAACCAAATATGAGATGGATTTACTATATGAAAGAAACTGGAAGCTGGAACATGAAATACCTGAGCAAAGTTGCTAACATTCTGGCCAACACTAATTTATAGGGTCAATATAAGTTGGAGGTAACTTGATGGTACATAGCAACAAACTATAGGAGTATGTGACTGGACTAAGGCTCAGCTGACTCTGGTTTTGTGGTTATCTTTATATTTAAAAGAAATTTATTTCCAAAAATTTCAACAACTACAAAAAGACTAAGATATCAGAATGAAAGGGCTGCTATTTGGATTACCTATATGCTACTTCAGAAGATACTCAAAATAAAATTGTGTTAAACTACTTTATCATGTTTATTCTCACCAAATATTTAAATATTTAAAAAATCACAATAATAAGAGATGCAAAATACATTTTAAGTACAGAAATTCTATGTACATATTTTAAAGTAAGCAAAAATGGGTTATTACTTAAGAGTAAACATGTGCTGCAAACAAATACTATAAAATTATGAGGCTCTGAATTTAGGATTGTCCTTAAACAGAGGAAGACTCGCATTGTCCCTTTCCAATATGTGATGCAGTTCTGCATTTTAAAGGCAACAGCCAGAATCTTATTGGTGATTTATGCCTGGATAAGTGAAATTGCACGTTGCATTGATAGATTGCTGGTAATTAACAAGATGCCAGTCACGCTTCTAATTGTGTGTCCATCATATGGACCATCACAGGACGAAACATGCACACAGCACCTTATTAATTAGCAGCAATTTGCCACTGCAGCGTATGTTATTTTATTTATGCACACGTTAATCATCAATAGGACTCAAGAGGTTCTTTAATAATCCAGTAAGACTTCAGGCTTTTGATACTACCTCAGGAAGAAAGACTCAGCCTCTAAACAGAGAAAGAAATGCAACACATTCCATGGTAATACTCCTCTTTTCACATACTTTTCTCACAAAGTTAAGATCTATTTGTATAGCAGAGAAGTAAGATTAAAGAGATCAACAGTTCTATGGTTATTCTTTTTCAGCCAAGTTGTCCAAGTAGGCCATTTGATTAAAAAAAACCAAAACCCTAGAAGTTGCACCCATGGGAATTGGGTTCTTACAGTAAAGAGGTCAGCTATTTCCTCCTAACTAAAAATAAAGGGAGGGAAAGACACTGCATTTACCAGCTGAAAAGTAATTTACAAAATTACTTCCATCGTGCTGCATCGCTTAAAAAACAGGAAAAAATGAGACTTCTTGCAACAATTTGAAAGAGATTTCAATTCCCACATACTTTAAATAAGGTTGGAACATAACCAGAACTTACATTAAAATAGTAATGAAAACTCAGAGCAGTTCAAACACACAAGGGAAAATGCCAGAAAACATATTTCCTTGCCAGAGACAGTGGTCTTAGAAACAAGGCCTTCCAGTGCGAATTTTAACCACCACTTCCACAGAAACAGACGGTGGAGAATTATGCTTAGTGGGCAAACATGTGCCTCATTCTTTGTTTTATAATTTCATTAGACAGCAGTTGTCATACTAGGTTAAAAAGACAGATTATTGACAAAAATCAAAGAGAGAACAAGAACAACAACAACAAGGGGAAAAAGGAATAATTTGTTGTGGCACCTTAAATTTATATTATTGTGCAATTTTGTAGACCACACACCAACTGCATCATGGAATCGAATCTGCTATTCTCTTAGGTGCCGCAGAATTTTTGTCCTTTGCTTTCCCTCACCTTTCATTTTGTCAACATGCTGAAACAGACTAACATGGCTACCTCTTTGAAAAAGGATAGCCTAGTATCTGGATGGAATAGAACCCCTGTGGGATTCACGTAACTCTGTAGAGCTGGAAAGGACCTATGGAACTGAGTCCAGCCCCTGTCAAGGAGACACAGCAGGGAATTGAACCCCCAACCAGTGGCTCCACAGTCAGACACCTAAACCACTGAGCTATCCAGCAGTTCTCAGGTGAAGTGCAGACTTCCAGATACGTGGGTGAAGTGCAGACTTCCAGATATCATCAGACTGCAACTCCCACCAGCTCTAGCAGGCATAGCCAATGGTGCAGGAAGTTGGGAGCTGCAGTCCAGCAATACCAGGAGGGCTGTTCTCCTCTCCCTGCTTCTATCTGCAGTTAAGCAAATGATATGAATATACAGGCTTGGGGAAAGAGAGGTAGTAGAATATCAAGGGTGCACTTTGTTGTACAACAAAAGATATTCAATGGCACCAACATGTCAATTCCTACTGATCTTAACATGCTACATATCACTTTTTCTACATCTGAAGTGCACATCACACAGCATGAAGGAAGAAGTACAAATGTTGAGTCTCTACACATTGGCTGGAACCCTGGAAAGAGAAGAGACCTCCGGGGAGACAGAGGTGCGGTCCGCGAGTGCCACCGCTTCTCTTGTTCCAAAACTTTTATCTGCAAACCAACTGTCTAGATCTGGAGGGAGCAACACAGATTACACACACAGCTCAGCATCTGCAAACCTGAGTTGGCCTGTGACTTATCATTCCATCTTGCAAATACACATACAAAGATGGGAGTGTGGTGTTTTTAGCCTTCCACAGCTCCTATTCCAGTCCCACTTAGAATGTTTTAATTAAATTGTTATACGGTGCAAAGCAATTAATAAGAAAAAACAACGTACCGCATAATAAAGCTATTGGAACTATGCTCTGTAAACAAATGCAAATAATGCCAGCCTCAAACATCACCAAGTCCTGCCTAAAAACATTTTCTTAAAGATAATCAAAATCTTGGAAGATTTGAGCTGACTCAGCTACTCCAAAACATGAGGGCCTCAAAAAAAAGAGAGAGAGAGAGACAGAGAGAGAGGAAAAAACAACCCAAGCCATTGCTGTCTAGTTACATTTCAAGTTAAAGGAACTCAGGGGACGATTACTATCAGATCTTTGTGGGTGAAAATATCTTTCTCAGAAATATTTCACTTTTCCTGAAAACAGCTTTGTAGATTAAAACTAGAAGCTTCAATTTACCCAGCAGCTAACTGTAAATGGGTAACGCCCCCATATAAGTAAGTCAAATAAAAGCCCTCCTTCTAATCTTCCTCAGGAGTCACACAATAACATTTGAGTTGTACTTCCTGAGCAGCCAGCCTTCGATTGACCTCCCCACAAATGAAATGCATTCTAGCAGGTAATCGTCAAGGTTATATGGGTATGTGTGATTAAAACTTTTCATGTTCCCTTCGTCCACTGCAGGCATAACTTTGTTCCAGGACATTGATGGTGGTGGGAAATAAGCAAGTAAAATTACTCAATTTGTATAATTGATTCCAGTTGTAGAATCTGGATTCTATTCATTTATCAAGTGTTTAATTTCCTTCACATTAGTCAATTTGAATTTTTGGTACAAAGCACTCTTAGCTCTGGTCCATATAGACCATAAAGGTGAAAATCTTCCAGGGTTTTCTCATCAAAGAGGAAACAACAACTGAAATAAAAAGGGCATACCATTCCCCACCTTTATACCTACCATGGTAACAGGATGAATCCAGTTATAAGTAAGAATCAAAATATATACAAATCATCCTTTGGGAACACAGATTAACCCATCTATGTTTTTCTATCCAAATATACTGATTTGGATGTAGCTGTTTCTCCCAACAATGGGGGCACTTCCTCCAGCCATCGGAGGGGGAGAGATTATTGCTGATTCTTCCATCTGTCTCCCTACTCATCAGCATCACCTTTCACACTGTTGTAAGAGGTCCCTGACCTTTGGAGCAGATTTGGGGAAGGGGTTTAAGAAGCTACAGAAAGCAGGGGGGAATCAGCAAAGCCTGTCTCCACTCCCATTCCAGTACAAACCAATCAAAAGTTCACTTGATCAGAAGTAGAGATGGGCACGAACCTTGGTTTGGAGGTTCACGCTGGTTCATACACCCAGCACCAGAGATGCCGCATGTTCCTTACCCCCTGCCTCCCCGACCAATGACCCACTCACCAGTTGGAGCAGGCTCCTCTCCTCCTCTTCAGCTGTTCAACCAGTCCCTGGCAGGAGCACAGGGTTGCCTGTCCTGCCTCCTTGTCTGGGTGCTAGAGACTGGTGGCACAGCTGAAAAGGAGGAGAAGAGGAGCTGAGTGGGGGATCCAGCTGGGGGCGGGGGCGGCATGTGTACAAACCAGCATGAACCTCCAAACCAAGGTTCATGCTCATCTCTAAACGGAAGCCTTCCAGGGTAAGAAAAAACAGCTTCTGTCTACAAGAAGTGCCTGCATCCATCCCCACACTAGAAACATATTCGCAGCAAACGGTACAAATGATACAAATCAACATTTCCAATTCCCAGTGAACTACAGCTCCCACCACCCCTGACAATTAGTTGTCCTGGCTGCAACTGATATGAGCTGTAACCTAAACCAGGGTACAGAAAGACTGAAATGACACTAAGGGGAAAGAGTGTCTGGAGTACACCAGCAGATAACACCAGCCTTTTCTGAGCCTTATCTATTGACTGCATTTGGGACTCCCATGTCCCAACGCTAATGCACTGATGAAGTCTACATTTTTAATCTTTTTTAAAAATTGTTTTATAATACCTCAGAAAGTAGGTAATTAGGTTTGAGGTTTAATGATGCAATAAACTATTAAGATAAATTCACCTGCTGACTGATTTTAACTGAGAGGAGTAACTTTGTTTTAGTTAAACTTCTGCCAACACAAATCATGTGTAGTTAAGGAAAGATCCAGTGCATTTTCAATATTCAGTTTGATTTTCTGTTTTAACCTTCTGTTGAAGAATTATTCCATTTGCTTTGAAAATGTCTCACTTTATTTGAAGTCTCTCTCACACACACATACATGTTCTGAAAGGTCTGTCATGTGCTAACAGCCTTAGCTCATGTACAGTGTAATCCTGTCCATATTTACATGGAAGCGTATTTCCTTAAATTGAAAGATACCCTCTGATAAGTCCATTTAGAATGTCAGTCTTTGATAACAAGATTTATTTACCGAATTGTGGAATATCTTTAAAGTAGCAGCAAATTACACTGAGATATGGCTCTACTAAATTTAAAATACTTCTTTATTCTTATAGTTCTCCGCAGTGACCAAAACACCTGAGTTAACAATAAACTCTCCTCAGCCAGAAGCCTGCCTCCCAATCATTCAGACAAATCAAAGGTGAAAATGAAGTAAGGGATCACTACCTCAGGATATGAGATTAGGTAAACAGTATCATGGTAGTTTGAGTAGGTGGAGTTAGATCAAAGCATTCACACCAAGCACTAACAGTGACCCAAAACAGTTAGCAAGAAGCTGAAGATAGAAAGCCATTTGGATTCACCAAAGATGTAAACAAACCAGGGCATTTGTTGTCTGGGGAAGGAATGTACCAAGCCTCTGATATTCAGAGGCTGAGCAGGTGAACTGTCTTGAGCCTCATGATATTTGAGATCACAGAAAGATGGATTACAGATCCATTTTGAACAATGTGATAGCCCAGTAATTGCAAACAGTCTCTTTAGGCGTGAGCTAAAGGAGAGATGTAAATCCACTATGTGCAGTCATGTGGCAAGAAGGGTTTAATGCATTAACCTTGTCTCTGCTGTATGGAGAGACTTGGTTTAAGGTTAACCAATAAATGGGTCAAGGTAGGAAGATGTGGCATTAAACCTGGCACAGAAACAATTCATGTATTACTTAATGGGTGTGTGTTTTCCAACTGGAGCACAGGTAACATAAAGTCATTCAGCTAAAACTACCAAGCAAAATAATAAATAAATCCTATTTTGCAGGCAGCATTTATTCTGCTAGCTATCTAATATTGTTTTGTCAGTGCTGTTCTTGCGCCTTTTAGCACAGAACGTCTGCATCTTGTGAGTTTCTTCTAAAACCAATGTCTATGCAAACATATTGTGGTAGTAGTGTTTAAAAGCATTCTGTAGATACGTACGAGCTTTTTGAAAGGAAATGTAAAAACTACTTGGATGCAACTTGGGAAAAGCTCAAAGAAAACTTTGAGGTGGGGGAGGGGCACCCTGGCTATTTACATTCCTCTAAGAATCCAGCATGTAATTAAGTAGGCCAAGGGGTCATTAGCAGAGCCGGAGGAATAGTTTGTCCTCACACCTAATTAAAACCAAAATATTAAGCTAACAGCACCGACCGAGGAACGAAACACCAGTTGTAGGAGGGTGGAGGCCTGGCTTTAAAAAAAGTGGGCTAGCTAGAGTAACTGTCCCGGGGAGCGTGAATTTGATCCCGGTGGCCTCAAACGGGATCATAACGGGAAACGTTCCCCACGTTCAAAAACTTGTTCGCAACAGGTTGCAACGTTACCTTTCAAAATAAAAAAAAAAAGAAGAAGAAGGGGGGGGGCTTGCTTGCGAATACGCCCCGCATATTTTCCCCTTGATATTCAAAGCACGGAAGTGTTTTAACAGCACACATTGCAGGAAGGGAAACGGCTCTCTTGTCAGCTTTAAACTTAACCATTCACTCCGGCGCGGAGCTGCTCCAGCTTGCTGCTGATTCAAGCCCCGCCGGTGAACGGGGTCCCCCTCCCCCACGCCGAGGGTTATGCAAACTCTACACCATTTTACAGCGCGCCTCGCTCACGTCCCCTCCCCCCCTCCCGTCACACACACACACACACACCACCTCCCTATTTCAACTTAAAATACACACTCAACCTCCAAGTTCGTTCCTCTCCTCAGCACCACCCTTTCCTCCGGATCGCCTCGCCCCTCCCCCGCCGCGATAAAAGGCAAAGGATCCGAAAGGCAGGCGGCTTCCCTCCTCCCCTCCCCCCCCCCACCGTCCAATACTTCCAAACCACCATAATTTTGAACAAATAAACAACCCCCTCTCCCCGTGTCCTTTTAGATACCAGGGCTCAGCGACGGCAAAGGAAGTTCATCATCGCCTCCCCGTTTTTTTGGGGGGGTGGGGTGGGGGGATGGGGTGGGGAAAACATTTTATAACCAGCCTGTTTCAGAGATGTTGGAAAAAATACACCCAAATACACCGAGGAATAAAGCAGGACACACTGGGAGAGACACCGGTAGGTAAATGCATAAATAAATAAATAAATAAACAAACGGAGAGAAGGGTTGAAATCCAGGGGCAATCCCAGTCCTAAAAGCCAGTTCAGTGGAAGGCAGGAAAACGCACACATATAACAAGCAATAATATAGTAACGCGAAAACAATAATATTGCAAGGGAGCCACGAGGAAGTTGGAGTGACAGTGGATTAACACGGCAAACCCCAAGCCGTTTTCAATTCAAAACTGCGTTTGTCAGTCTCACAGACAGAAACACACACACACATTAAAAAGAGAGAGAGATCGAGAGAGATCCAAGAGCTGTTAAGAAAGAGCCCTCCCAATCCAAACTCACCTCCCTCAACGTGGGTTAAAGGCACAGCTTGCACTTCTGGAAGCAATAGAGGAAAAAGCTCCAACTTCGGCAAAAACACACACATAAGAGTGCCTTTCACTCGTAGCCCATGGTGGAACTCTTCGGGGTTTTTCCCCCCCTCCTGGGTCCCAAAAGCGTGAAGGCAGATTGTAAATCTCCAGCAGCCCTCACACACTCTTCGCTTCCCCTCCTCCACATCCACACACACACACACACACACACACCAGCGATGCGTGTTGGGGGGGGGGGAAAGGGTGGATCAAAAGGAAGTCCCAAAGAGTGGGCAGAGGGAAATGGAAAGTTTTTAGGTGCGGAATGGCGGTCAGGAGGTGCCGCCGCCGCCGCTCTCTACTTCATTAGCAGTTTGTGTGTGTGTGTGTGTGTGTGTAAGTAAAGGAGAGTCTTCCTCCAGAGACGACGACAGCAGCTCAGAGAGGGGGTGAAAGACAAATACACACAGAGAGAGATCCTTAGAGAGAGATCGTCAGTGATCTCCTGGGGGTGGGGGTGGTGAAGGAAATCAGCATATTGATCTTCAATAAAAGGAGAAAGCAGCGTGTGTCCGGGTGTGTATCTCGTTCTATCTATATGTAATCTGCTCATCCTCTACGATGTGCCACCTCTCCTACCGGATAAAGTGCCAAATACCTACCTTAAACATCAAATTAATCCCCCTCCTCCCAAGTCTCGTGTCCTGAAGTAACTCCTTAGTCACTTTTAGGGATTATTGAAACGTTGTTTCCTATCCACTAAAACAAAACAGAACACTTATCCCCTCCCCCTCTTCTGCATTCAAAGGCAGCGTTAACCCCGTGGAGTCAGCAAAAATGGATCAAAGACAGAAAAACCGACAGCACTTAATCCGTGGGTCTTTTTTCTGCATATTCGTATTATTTTATGCTGGTTTGGTTCGTATGGGAGGGAGATGCTGATAATGCTAATAAAAATTGAATAGATAACCAGGGTCTTAGCAGATGCACAGAAATTTATATCATTGACTACACACGGAGATATATAGAGGCATATACACTCATAAGTACATAAACATGTAATATACAGGGTTGTTGTACAGGAACACCCTTTAAGTAACCAGACAATACTACTGTTATCTTCTGTTGTAATTTCTTTTCAGTTTCTAAGAAGTGATTTCTTATGTGCTGTGCCAGAAGGTGCTAAATTAGTTTTATGTCATCTTCAGTGTAACTGAATAATGGCAATCAGAACACAATGAATGTTTTTGCAAATTAAATGTTACATAATTGGGAGTTCAGCTATTAAAGACAGGATAAAACCCATCATATTTAGATATCCTGTATGCTTCATGGGTGATTTAAAGCTATTGCTTCTATGCAATAATTATATCACATTAAAATATGGACTTACACTGTCTCCATAATTATGATTCAGCAGAATAGGTTTTACTGCACATGAGTTGCCACTCAACCCTAGGAACAAATGCTGTCATTCTTTTGTCTTGAATTTGTCCTCCTTTGCTTATTTTTCTCTAGGCTTGCACAGCTTCATACAGAGCTATAACATCCAATCGAGAGAGAAAAGGAAGCAGTACAAAAAGCAATGCAAGTAAATGATGCAACATTGCCCTGGTTACATGTGCTTTCCATCCCCCAACCTCTTACTGGTGAGAGTGCTGTGTTTTTTCCGCCTGCAGGGTCACATTGTGGCTGATTGATTCTCCTTTCGCCTTGCTCAGTCATTCAGATTTGGAAAGTAAATAACAAGTTGACATCATTACAGCTCTCTGCATTACTGTGACACATTCCTCTGCTACCGCACACTCTATAATAGCTGCGCGATTTAAAAGAAACCCTCCTCATGCTTGTTTTGAACATGGAATTTGTCAAATGTCTGCTGTTAAGTCACCCTCTATCTACTTACATGGGAGTAAGCCCTATTGAATTAAAATGAGGCTTTCTTTTGAGTAGGCATGTGTAAAGCTTGCATTGTAAATTATGTGTCAGAAAGCAGAGAACTTTAAACACAAAATTTAATGTATATATATATTGCTGTTTTGTGCATAGTATTGGGTTTTGTGAGTTTTATTCAGCAAGCCCTAAACATGCTTGCTTGGGAGGAATTCCCTTTCCCATCTGTAGAATTTGCTTCTAAACCATCATCATCTTAGAACCGCAGAGCTGGAAGGGACCCTATGGATCATCAAGTCCAGTCCCTGTCAAGGAGACACAGTGGGGAATCGATCCTCCAAATTCTTGCTCTGCAGCCAGATGCCTAAACCACCAGCAGTTCAAATAAGTGTGAATAACCTCAACTCAGGCAAATATTTAGCCATATAATAAATGAATATTAGTATAATTTCTTGGCCTGCTTTCAAATTGGTTAAATTTCCCATGTGATGCACATTTCCAGCTGTATCTTTGTGAACAAATCCATGTTCAGTAGGATAACACAGTGGTTCTCACAGATCATCAGTAGAACACTGAATGGCCCGCCCTCTGGCTCTTATGTCTTTTACTCTGTACGGCGATACCAAGGAAGCATATAGGATTTTAGCATGTGTTTTAAAAGGCCTTTAAAGACATACATTCTATGATACTGCTGCCATTCCTTAACCACACGCCTGTTACTGGGCCAACTCCCTATTTCCCAGGCCCGTTTTACATATTGGAGATACCAAGCTAAGAGTCAGAGTTCTTGTGATGAATTCACCTTGGGAACATTGAAGCAGGGGAGATGGAATCTGACCTTTGTAATTTCCAAGAAATGGCCACAGCTGATGGCTTCATCAACTTTATGTTGGCAATGGGATTTTATCGATTTTATCCTTTGTTTTTCATTAGATTCCAACTTGCTTTTATGTAATGTTTTGATTCCGCTTTTGTTTTATTTTTGTTTTGTTTTTACTACGTTTTATGTTTGTTCCTGGACATCATTGCACAAAGGATTGCAAACTTCATGTGAAATTAGTTGTGTGGACACATATTAATATATGAGACATGCACACACCCCCCATGTTGTTTTTCCATGCTGCTCTCATTTTCGGCTGGCCATGCCACTGAAGTGACTGCACAAAAATCAGCATTATTGCGACCATTGACAAGACTGCACTGGCCAAAATTCAACATTGCACCGCTAAATAAATTAATAAACAAAGACATTAAGAAATTAGTCTGTGTTATAAAGATATTCATATTATTACCATTCCCTTCTGGGAGGAAAATATATGTTTTGCCCTGTGGAAAAGCAAGTTGCTATGGTGTATGAGAGTGCACTTTCACCAGAGACAGCCCAAACAGTTGCTGTTAAGCATTGGTGGCAGCTGCAGGAAACTCAGTTGCTAGTTTTTCTCCCTCTTTTAATTGCTGTTTATGGCCATTTCCAGAACTGGTACAGCAGAATCTGAGGATAACAGCTTGGCCCTTAAGACGACTAAGATCACCCATGGCTGCTTTATATGCAAAGTTCTTAGGTTCAGTCCCTGTATCTCTAGGAGCACTGAGACATGTCATATGGAGAAGGACCATCAAACAGCACTAGGCTGGATGGACATCTAAGTTTGTTTTGGAATAAAGCATTTTCCAACGTTCCCAAAATGACAGTATAACACATGCTACAATGTAAACATGCAGCTAAAGAATTTATAAAACCATTAAAATAATGGTATTTTTTTTTCTCTGAGTACAAAAGTCTGATTCCTAAGACTGCATGGCTGTTTATTTGCTGCTTAATCAGCCCACATTTCAGTGCTGATGAAGTTAGGATATATGACTTCTGCTCTAGAGGTATGATGCAACTGAGTAATGCAAGCAATCCTAACGTTGGCTGGCATGTTAAGACTATAGCCCCCTGCACACTTATTTGGAAGTATGTCTTTCTGAAAAAGGTAGGTGGAATTGTAAGTAATAATGTACAGAATTGGGCTGCAAAGATTGTTCATGTGTTTTTCCTTCTCTGTGCCCACGGGGCGGGGGGGGGGGTTTCCATCCCCATCTCAAAGAGTCTCAAAAACCCTGGCCCTTGTGCAGATTCTGGAAGAGATCTGCTCTGATATTTCAGACAACTACAAAGCATGTCCCCTCCAGCATCTGTTATAATAAAAAGGCATAGCTAAAAGAAGTTTCTGATTCAGAACATGCTTCAGCAATGACTTCACTAGAGCTAAGTTCTCATAGCAGTGATATCACCTTGGAAACACATGATACTGACATGGGAACTTCCCACATTAACTATAGTTTGCATGTTGATTCTAGCCCCTCCCACCAGGAAATCATGTGGAGAGGAATAATGAGTGGTATGGTAGTAGCTTTGGCCCTGCTCCTGGGACTGTGCAATGCCATCAGGCATTGCTCCATGGAAAAATAATAACAAAAACCACTAACTATGCAACAGGCCATATTTAAAGGAAAGTCTTTCTAGACAGACCTCACTGTGCACAGACTTTCCAGGCCTGGCCCGAGACATTTTGCTGGCTGAGGCAAAAGATAAGATGCCCTGACGCAAAGGCTAAAGCCACCCAGATTAGCAGCTCATCTTAGTGCCACACTGACAAAAGGAAAGCACCCTCTATTTTTTCTGAAGGTGAAAAGCTAGATGAGGAAGTGCAAGGCAGGCTGTGCTCTCCACCAGGTAACTACTTTTCCCCAGAAGCTGCCACCAGATATGTGCCTGATAGGAGGACAATCCTGAGGTTTTTTTTGTATTTGTGGAGCATGGGAAGAAAGCTTACACACATAGAGATCTCAATCCATAGGCGGTCCCATGCATACCTGGGCAGCCAGAGGCACAGGTCAGAGGGGCAGCCCTGAAGCTTTGTTCTTTGTATGATTGCCCTTCACCTAATGAGCATTTGATGGGTGGGAGTCTCTTTTCTGGATGGACATCAATGGAGCTGGCTTCCAGGAATGTGTGGGCTGATGCAGAAATGCCTTCTCATGGGATCCGCCTATCTCATATGATTCTCTGTTGTTCAAATGTTATGGAGCAGTGGGGGAATAAGCCATAAGGTAGCCTCACTGACAATGTATTCACCAAGCCAGGGTTTATTCCAGGCTTCTAGAATGAATGCATGAAAAGAATGTGGCTGGTGATGGCAGTAATTCCCCATCAGAGCCTCCAGGCTGAAAACCTGTGAGAGCTTTTGACATATGGTTGGCAGCAATGTGAATCTGTAACATATGGTGTCAGCAGTGGAATCTGTGACACCCACATTATTTAAAATTAGATCTTTCAAAACCTTAAAATGTCTTCTTTGTGTGCTTAAGTAGACACATGATGATAACTTGGTGAGCATGACGTTTGCAACAGACGTCTTTTTAAAAAATGAATTAATTGATACCTAGGTTATAGGAAGTTATACGTAGAGTAGAAGGAGAGTCACATGCTTCAGCATTATGGACTGCATTTGCAGAAGCACACAAAGGAATGCAGAGAAACAGCAGCTTGTGAATTTACTGCCAATAACAAATTGTCATGACATAACGCAGAGGCAGCCAATAATGTTTCAAGCCAAACCTGTCAGAGTTTATTATTTTTGAAGGACTCAGTAGGTAGATGGTTAAATTAGCAAGCACATTAAAGATGTCTTTCGAAAGAGGGCTGGCTAGGAGACACTTGGGAATAACCTAATCTCCTATTATCTTCTCTAAACATATGTTTCTAATATATACATTAAAGTATATATTAAAATGCCCATTTGCCAGACTAACAACCAACCAATCACTGGAGATTTCTTTCAAAGTCAGCTTCTCTCTTGCAAGGAGATTCTACATAAAATGTGTGAAAACAAGCTGGAAACATAGGCTGTGATCACATTGTATCTCCTTTTTAATGTTCCTGCTTTATTAAGTAATAGTGACAGATAAAAGGAGAACTCAGGAAACCCTTGATTAAAAAACCTGAGGTAGCTAAAACTTATGCAGTCACTTTCAATCTAGTGGTGATTCGAAATGTTCTATATTATTAAAATAGGTCCCATGCTTCCATCTGCCTCATATTTGTATAAGTTCTGTCTTGTGTAGTCAGCACTACACAACCACACAAATTTTCCACATTAGAATATTGTTACTATGACTGATTTTTCTACCATTCATAAACTTCTCTATATCTAAAGGTCAAGGCAAGAGTAATTATTTTGTAACTCATATAATAACTTTGATGCTCTGGATATCATACAGTTAAGCAAATTAAAATAATGCAAAACGGGGAAAAATCCTGTTACACAAGCCCAATATGCATAAAACCCAATAAAACACAAATGGGAGCTGGTACAGAGAAGAAACAAATTCCAGACAAAGCCATATGTGCCACAGACAGATAATTAAAACAATCTTGTAGAGGCGCTAGACACATCCCCACTCCACCATAAAAAGCAATATTTGCTAATGGCTACACTCCTAACGGTTGTGCTAACATCAGATCTTTTTCCCCCCCTCCTGTCAAAAGGCATTTCTGAAGAACTTCCTGCAAGTAGGCACTGTTCCACAGTGGAATAGATTACCTTGGAAAGTGCTGGCAGTGCATTTCCTGCTTTGAGAGGGTTTAGATGACCCCCTGGGGTTCCTTCCACTTCTACAGCTTGATTCTGTGATGTCAACCACCCAGGAGAAATGTAAACAACTGAGAGAAATATAAATATAGGGAGGCAAAGAGACACACAACAAGATGCCACACCACACATTGGATGCCGACAACACAGATACTGGGCACCAAACACCAGAGAGTAGCAGGCATGTAGCAGTACGGCAGCAGACTTCATTTCTAGATGCTGGCAACACAATCATCATGGATTTTCCTCCATAAAGATAAATTGGCACATAGCTGGCTTAGCTGGATGAGAACATTACTTGACAATTCTCTCTGTATGTGTCCTTATAATATGCTTAAAGGTTAAGTGATGTATTTTACTGTATATAGTTTTATTTTTAAGAACTTTGATATTTTAAAAGAGGTAATCTCTGCTTTTCAATGTGTCTTTTTAGGCTGTAAGCTTCTGCATTTTCCCAATGTATGCTCCTGCAGTTTGGAAACATGATTATAACATGATTTAAGTTCCACATACAACTTAAGTCTTGTTTTTGAATGTACTTTTGTTTGCAGCTTCTCATAGCTGTAAGAATTTTGGATTCCAATCACACCTGCAGCTTTTCACAAGTTGCAAGGATGAGTTTTTTTCATAACTTTTAAGACTTTTGGATGGTTTCAATGACTCTGAAGTACTTTGGAGCATATAGAACACAGAAGCAATGTAGGGAAATAAAGCTTGTAGAAACAGGCAAGCTGATGTTGCCGGGAATCATTGCAACAATGATACTCACATGAATTTTGATATGGAAATGGTTATCTGGTTTCATTCTGGAGTTAATGCTAAATGGGATAAATGACAAACACAGGCTTCTCATATATTTTTTCACCTAGAGGCCTATAAAGGTCTATAGGGCTCTTAGGAAGTTGTTTTGGTGTCTGACGTTCTGACCTGACAGTGAACAATGTCCCCCGTTTCAGCCATTCAACACAAGTTATTTTTTTTAAATGGCTGAAACAAAATTGTTGCAGCAAATACATTACTTGTCCCAGATGAGCAACATTTCCATTTCCATTTCCTTCCCTTTCCTTTCTCTTGGCCAATGTCATGTAATGGAAAAAGTGCTCATGCTATTTTTCAAGCAAAAGGCTGATAAGCCAAACAAAAGTGACATTATCTGTTTGTCAGTCCATTGGTTCCATTTGGGGGAGATCCAATTTTCAGTGGATTGAGGAAACATAGGATGTGTGTATTAAGCCCAAACTCTAACCCTGTTGCTAACCCTCAGTATATTGGAGTTTCCTTCAGGTCAGAAGATACTCCAGAAATAATTCACCGAGACTTTCTTTTTATCCATTCAGATTTTTTTTTTTAAAAAAAATGACCACCATTTCACATTTCTAAATTGCAATCTGGAGTGTTTTTGAAAACATTGAACATCCCTCTGTGGAGGGTCAGGTGGCATCCTGAACGATGTGGCATGTAGAATATGGGATTACTTAAGAAAATACACAGAAGGAAAGTTTCATGTCCCTTCCTCCCCTTTTAAACTTCCTCATCATCTCATGTCATTCATGATCCCTCTCAAAGCCACCAGAAAGATGTATGTATATACTTTTAAAACAAATTATATTCTTTTGAATAGACATTGCATTGAAATGGGAATGTGGTGATGTTTGCTGAGGCACGTCGATAAAACACATAAGACACCCTGCTTCTAAAGATAAAACACATAAGACACCCTACTTCTACCTAGTTTACTTAGTATTCTTAGTAATCTTGTTTTTGTCTCAGCAGGAACCAGCAAATGGTCCACTCTGGAAGATTTTATGTGGAATTATAAGACATTTGCATTGTTTGATATTAATGGGTCCTATTAATGATGATGTATATTATTCTCAGGTTTGGGAGAAAGTATGTCTCTGCTTATTTTGGGAGAAAGTATTGGGAGAAAGTATCTCTGCTTATTTAACTTATATGCAGAATACATCATGCGAAAGGCAGGACTGGATGAATCCCAAACTGGAATTAAGATTGCCGGAAGAAATATCAACAACCTCCGATATGCAGATGATACCACTCTGATGGCAGAAAGTGAGGAGGAATTAAAGAACCTCTTAACGAGGGTGAAAGAGGAGAGCGCAAAAAATGGTCTAAAGCTCAACATCAAAAAAACTAAGATCATGGCCACTGTTCCCATCACCTCCTGGCAAATAGAAGGGGAAGATATGGAGGCAGTGACAGATTTTACTTTCTTGGGCTCCATGATCACTGCAGATGGTGACAGCAGCCACGAAATTAAAAGACATCTGCTTCTTGGGAGGAAAGCGATGACAAACCTAGACAGCATCTTAAAAAGTAGAGACATCACCTTGCCAACAAAGGTCCGCATAGTCAAAGCTATGGTTTTTCCAGTAGCGATGTATGGAAGTGAGAGCTGGACCATAAAGAAGGCCGACCGCCGAAGAATTGATGCTTTTGAATTGTGGTGCTGGAGGAGACTCTTGAGAGTCCCCTGGACTGCAAGGAGAACAAACCTATCCATTTTGAAGGAAATCAGCCCTGAGTGCTCACTGGAAGGACAGATCCTGAAGCTGAGGCTCCAATACTTTGGCCATCTCATGAGAAGAGAAGACTCCCTGGAAAAGACCCTGATATTGGGAAAGTGTGAAGGCAAGAGGAGAAGGGGACGACGGAGGACGAGATGGTTGGACAGTGTCATGGAAGCTACCAACATGAATTTGACCCAACTCCGGGAGGCAGTGGAAGACAGGAGGGCCTGGCGTGCTCTGGTCCATGGGGTCACGAAGAGTCGGACACGACTTAACGACTAAACAACAACAACAACAACAAAAAATGTCTCTGAACTACATTTTCTGAGGAACATTACTGCAAGAGTACTATTTCCCTCATGTCCTGTTTTGGGTCTGGGGGTGGTAGTTTCTATAAGCATCTGGGTGGCCATAATGTGGACAGCATTTGGTCTGATCCAACCTGATTCTTCTTATGCTCCAGACTCACTCCACCTCTAAGCAGTTGGGAGAATACATAGTTAGAACAACCCTGGGGTAGGTTAGAGGGTCAGTAGGGTAAAGTGTTGACCTGAGACTTGGAAAGTAAAGGATCTAGTCCTGACTGAGCCATGAAACTCATTCAGACCAGTCATTATCTTTCAGTCTGACCTACCTCATAGGTTGTTTTGAAGATAAATTGGAGGAGATGAGAGTTCTGTATGCCATCCTTAGCACACTAAAGGGAAAATGAGATAGACATGTAACCAATATTGGGCTGAGATGTAGTGAGTCCTCAACAGACAACCAACAAATTTCATGCTGAATGGCAGCTTGCAGTCAGTTTTCTGTGGTCCAAATATGGCATTTTATATTGACTTCCAAAGGTGCCTGGATTTCCTTAGCTGACCCTATTGTTGTTAAAGCATTGATTCCAGTTGTTAAAGCATTCCCAGGGTGCAAGCAAAATGCTACAAGATTAATTTTAAAACTGGAGTGTAGGTGTGATTTTATGAGAGTGAGGTAACTAAGAAGGAGATAAGTGATTATAGTTCCAATCAATTCATCCTGCTCAAGTTGAGGGGGAAAAACCCTGAAAATATAATTGTTATTGCTCATAAATGGATTTGTGTGGGAGGCTCATTTTCACAGCTCAGTTTTAAGAAATGATCATTCTTGTTTTTCATTCTTGCTTTTCAACATCTACATTTTTTAAAAACATTACATTGACATGAAAGCATAAATGTTTCTGATGATAATGACAAGCAGGCAACAGGCTCTGTGTGTTTTCATCGAACACCTACTACAAATCAATGGGACCCTTCCTCTTTCATCTATATCAGTGGTTCTGAAGCTTGGGTAACCCAGGTGTTCTTGCACTGCAACTCCCAGAAACCCCAGCCAGCACAGCGGGTGGTGAAGGCTTCTGGGAACTGCAGTCCAATAACACCTGGGTTACCCAAGGTTGGGAACAACTGATTTAAATGATGGAATAAATGTCAGTTGTTGACAGAATTCCAGAGTTGAGAGCAATGCTAGCACCGATTTATTCCAAAGTCTTGCCCCGTATGGAGCATTCCAGACAGTTTTCTGTCTAATCTGCCCTTGAAGGACCTAGATTTTGCAATCTGCCCATGTCTGTTCTGTCAGACAGGGTGAGCTGACATCTGCTCTGTTAGCTAAGATGTTATCTTCTGAGATTTAACATAGTTTCATCATCTGTTTCTGAAATATTAATTTCTTTCTCAACAAAGTCTTACTTGCACATATGAAACTGTTATGCGTCAGAATATTGGTCCATCAAAGCGTCATATTGTCTATTCTCCCTGCAAGCATCCTTCCAAAGACTCAAACCCAAGGTCTGGCTCAGAGCCAAAATCTTTTAAATTGAGATGTCAATGATAGAATAATTACCATAATTTTAATTGAGCTGTTTCAAAGTAAATATTGGCCGTAATAGACATTGTCTAGAAGGGCGGGATATAAATCTAATAAATAAATAAATAAATAAATAAATAAATAAATAAATCAGAACTTGGAAATAGGTAGTTTAAAATGACTTGTTATATATAACTGATTCCTTTCTCCAGAAGATATAACAACATTAAGTTACAATTGCAAATTAATGTGGAATAGTTTCACTCCTTTTGCAGTATAACTAGAAGTTTTCAAGTTACTTTGATAATTGTGGGAGCATGGAATCGTTGGAGGAAGAACGTCAAGAGCTAGCCTGTGTAGTTTCATGCTCTGTTGCAGGTCTCAAGCAATAATCAGGTAGGTGAGAGGAGAGTATGTTATACACCACCAGCCCATGGCTTGTAGCATTCAAATAATTATTTTAAGTAACTAAGAAGAGTCTTAGATAGCTTTGAAAAATGGGAAAGGAAATAGTCACTTTTTAAAAAACATACTAAATGTAACAGACATAGAGATGGGTACGAACTGCTGGTTCAGCAGTTCGTAATGGTTTGTTCTTCAGACACACAGGTGTTCTGTGGGATACCCCAGCTTCCCTCCTCTGCCTCTTCTGGCAGGCAGCCATTCAGAGGAGGCGTCAGGGCCGGGAAGCTTGGGATACTGCCTATGAGTGGGTGCCTGCCAAAAGAGGCAAGGGAAGGAAGCAGAGGAGCACACGACACATCTGTGCATCTGAAGAATGAACCAATATGTGCCCAGTGGTACTTAGCTGGGCCCTGTGGGGTATATATGGAACCAGAAGCATTCCAAATTACATTTTGAAAGTAACTTTCCAAGCTCTGGGACAAATGTTATCTTAAGTACATGGCTGCCCCCCCCCAATCACCTCAGTATAGTTGAGCCTCTGTTTGCCACAGACAATTTGAATAAGCTTCCCATGCTGAAACATGTGATTAACATATGATAAAGTTCTAGGCAAAAATAAGAACTTCTGGGAGACTGGAACTTTATCATGAATAATTATTATGCAATCTAGATGGCTCCTGTGAAAGGGAGATTCAAAGATGTAGCTTTCACTACACAGAAGTGTTGCTTGCCAGCAGCCACACAACTGAGAAAATATTTGGATTGGCCTATTTGGTCTCATTCATATGTACAACTGTGTGGAGACAGTTCTATGTAGAAACCTTTTTGTGGCTTCCCATGTACTTCAAGAAAATTCAGTCAAGCCACCACAAATTGTGAAAAATGTTATTGACTTGTGGCTATAGCTTCACATAAACTGCTCACCACATAGTAGAGCTGTGTTTAACCCTCACATACCAGATTCCACCCCCTGAAATTCCATTGTGTGAGTTGTGAGATATTTTCTGATGCAAATGAGTGTTACCAGCATAAAAATTCCTTGTATTACAAAAGTGTCTGTCAACACTGAGCATTGATTCAACTTTCCTTGCACCCATTATATCAGTACTTAGTCTTGGTGTCCTCACAAGACAGGAGTGAAACAAGCTTGAGTAGAGTAAAGGGGAAAAAAAAGAAAGAAAATTCTTGCTTTCTGGGATGTTTTTTTTTAAACCACTGCTGGGTGGTAGTGTTTACTTATTTTGATTTAATAATAATCTTAGAACTGAAGAGCGGGAAGGAACCCTACGGATCATTGAGTCCAACCCCTGTTTGCTCTTATTTGACCCAGTTCAGGATCTGCTTGTGTTGACCCTAATACTGTGTTGCTCTGTGCTGATCTACGCACTTTATTGTTTGATAACAATTCCTTATGAGCATTTTTTTCTGCTGAGCTCGATCCTGATGGATTCAGGTAGCCGGCTGAAGATTGATTCAGCCTTCCATTTTTCCAAGGTTGCTAAATTGAGTACCCAGCTCTCGGGTAGGCAGGGGGAGGGCAATGTGTAGCTTGCACAATTAAATTTTAAACCACCCAGAGAGTGCTTTAAGTACTATTAATTTATTAATTTATTTATTTTATTTATTAAGCTTATATGCCGCCCATTTAGACATAGTCTACTCTGGGCGGCTCACAAAACACAGAGTAAAAACAGTTAATATATATTGACAATTTGCAACCTTTATACAATAGACGATAGTTAAAAATAGAGGAAAGAAAAAGGTAAGTTAAGTAATGCCTGGAGGGAAGGCCTGTCTATATAACCAGGTCTTGAGTTGGTTTTTAAAAATGCCCAGCGAGGGAGCCAAACGGATCTCGGGAGGGAGTTTGTTCCAGAGACTGGGAGCCACTGCCGAGAAGGCCCGGTGTCTTGTTTTTTCTTTCCGGGCCTCCCTCGGCGTTAGGCTCCTCAGTCGCCCCTCCTGGCTGGATCGGGTGATATGAGTAGATCTAGGTGGGAGGAGGCGTTCCGCCAAGTATCGAGGTCCTAAACCATTTAGGGCTTTGTATGTGATCATTAAAACTTTGAAATCAATGTGGAATCGAATGGGCAGCCAGTGCAATGCGACCAGAGTGGGAGTAATGTGTTGATGTTTCCTAACCCCACTAAGAAGTCTGGCCGCTGCATTCTGCACCATTTGTAGTTTCCGCATAAATCTCAAAGGTAGCCCCACGTAGAGCGCATTACAGTGGTCTAATCTCGAGATTACGAGCGCATGGACCAAGGTGGTGAGTGCCCCCACGTCAAGAAAGGGACGCAGCTGGGCAATCCGCCAAAGATGGAAATACAGTAGGCGGTGCGGACCACTGACGCCACCTGAGTTTCCATGGTGAGCACCGGGTCCAGATGTATCCCCAAGCTGCGAACCTCATTCTTCGCAGTGAGAGTCACCCCCCCAAAAGAGAGAGAGTTTCCCAAACCGCTGACTATGGGGTTCCCATATATACTATGGGGCGGTATATAAACAGCACACTTGGCTTTTTGCTTTACCCAGCATATGCAGGCATTGGCGGACATTTTGCCTGGTGCTCTATTGCTCACTGCCATTTGCTTTCTCCTTCTACATGTCTGCTGGCACTTAGGCCCCAAATGGCACTTCTGTTGTAACTACAAGCCTACTGCTAGTCCTATGAGCATACCATTACCTGATAGCAATGGCAATGCTATAACCAAGAACCAAGCTGGTGCTTGCCTCCATTTGCCTCCTAGTAACGGCCAGTGCAGTACAGTGAACAGAGCGTTGGACCAGGACTCAGGAAATCCAGGTTCAAACCCCTGCTAAGGAATGGCAACTCAATGAGACCTGGCAATGGGAAACTGTTCCATGAACATGGCACATACCTTAAAAAATCCTATAGCATCACCATGAGTTGGAAGCAACTTGATGGTGCATAAGAATTGCCATTTTACTTCCCTCAGTGGTTTAGGAGATAAAACATGGTGCTTTTCAAGCACGAATCCAAGCTGCTCCTTGTTTATTATAGAATTGCAGTTGGCTACAGCCACCCACTTATTAACAAGAGTGGGAAGCCTGAGGGAAGTTGGTGTGTGGCTACAGTAACTCCACTACTCAGAGACCAAAGTGGCAACATGTACTGGAGAAAGGGGTAAAGGTACACATAAACAAAGTAGCAGCAGACATTTTGAGCCGAGACATTTTTGCCATGGACAAACAAAACAGTTTGCGTAGCCAAAGTAAATGGTAGGCGGAGCCAAGCCCAAGTAATTCTGGTTTTAATTCTCCTTTCTTATTACAGTAACAACATTTAATCAAAGGAGAAGACTGTGATGATGGGGTGGGATAAAATGAACAAAAAAAATTGGTTGCTCTTCTATTGGAGGCAGCTGTGGACACTAGAAATCACGGCCACATGAGTAGAGAACTTGCCTATCCTGTGGAAAGGTTCTACTTAATATGTCAATGCTGGGAGGAGTCAGCTGAGGGGCTTACCAAAATCTGGAGCTAGTCTGTAACACCCAGATGTAAAAATGGGTGTATTGCCTTGATCTCCTCAACAACAATTTCATCAGGTAGATGAAGGACAAGTCAAAGAGAAGTAAACTGTGGTCCTGAAAATGATAAAACTGGAGCCACACGGGCGAGTGGGAAACTATTTGTATGAAAGGGCTCCCCATGTTAATCTGACAGTTTTTCACTGCACTGACAGTGTTTGTATTGGTAAGTAGCAAGCCATTTCACACAAACAGCTCATCATAAGGGGATGGTCCCACGTGGTGTTTCAACTACAGCAGTGGTTAACCTTAATATAGCACTGATGAATATTCAACACTCATTCGGAAACACTTACAAGAGCTCTGGAAAATAGGCTAATATTATTATCTCCCTATTACAGATGAGTGTGGGGTAGTGGTGATATGCTGGGGGCAAGATAAAAGTGACTTGTTTAAGCCATGTAGTGACTTCAAAACAGAGGCAGGATGCTTTCCAGAAACCTTCCTACTCAAAATCTTTGACTGCAGTACATTTAGCTGGAATTAGGTCCCATTACACCCTGTGGAAGTTTCTCTCGGGTACAGGTACATGGTATTGCACGTTCAGCTGTTATGGGACAGTAGCTCTTGTGTAGCCCTTTGCCATGTCACAGAACATACGTTTGTGGGTTGAGAAGATGGATGTATACACAGGAGCTGAAGAAAACAGAAGGAAAAATCCAGTGAATGAGAAAGGGACAATAAATCCCTGTTTAATGATACACCAGATATATCAGAAATACAATATGCTGGGAAAAAATATATTGTAACATTTAGTACAGGGGAAGCTTAGATGGTGTTTTGGAAAAGTCATGTGTTGTGGAAAATATTACAGTGTTATGGAAGAAGAAATCATTTAATAAACACAGGGGCTGCTAAACTTGAAGGATCTGTGGCCTGGCAAAGATTGCCTTTTTAAAAGCCATCCATCCAAATCATCCAAAAATATTAAGGGAAGATGGAGCTGGCTGTACATACCCTGCTGAGCACAGCAATCAAAGAGAGTTGATGCAAATGTGCTTTTAGTGTCTTTGAGATGTAGGTTATAGCTGCCTTTCTCAACGAGCAGAATAATACTGAGAAAAAATATGTCATCACTGTACAAATGCAGTGTTCCTTCACAGATTTATTCTGTTGAAATGGGGAGAGGGGAGGGAAGGGGCATTACACATCATTTACAAAATATTCAGTTCTTACTGGAAGGGGAAATTAATGCTCTCACACTGCAGGCAGCCACGTTACGAGAGTCTCTGGTCACAACGGGCTATCCCAAAGTAATGATCCAAGGCCATGGCTGTCAGTCCCTTATAGGCTGTGATGGGAATAGAGCCCTATCAGTTTGGACAGGAAAAGACATGAGTAGGAAATAAGGGATTAATATTATGTTTGCCTTTCCTTGCTGTTGTTGTCCTTGTCGTCGTCATTGTTACTGTATTTTTCAAGAAAAAAGTTCCTCCACTGTGGTTTCCTCATTTCTTCCTTGTAATCACAGCCAGGGATGAAGGGCAAAGCAGGAATGGATCAGTGCTCAGGTTGACAATTTCATGTCATGTACAATGCAAAACTAAATCAAGGATAGGCAATGTGGCACCCTTCAAATATTACAACCTTTACAGTCCTTCATAATTTGCCATGCTGGCTGGAACTCATGCGAGTTGGAATCCAAACCATCTGGAAATGATCAGGTTGCCAATGTCTGCTCAAGACACTATCTACAAGAGACGAACAGGGATATAGAGCAGTGGGAATTCCATGCATGTCATTAGTATAGTTCTATCCTACGTTCCATGAAGCTCAGTAGACCTATGATGCTGAAGAGTAAGCACACAATGGTACAGGAGCAATGTGAACTTGAGGACTCAGCCCTTTCAACTCAGAATGATTACTTAAGCATAATTCCCTCTTTGTAAATGAATCATAGCTACACTTCTTTCTAAGGAAGAAAGAAACCTTGTGTTTATTGAAGAAATGCACTTCAGTTAGGAAAGGTGATAGAAGTCCTAGGTCTAGCTTACTAAGTTGGAGATGTCCGGCGCCATGGCTACCCTTTCATCTTTAGAGAACAAAGGCACGATGTAAGAAGGAAGAAAGTGATGTCAGCTACCCTAAGAATAGTAATCTAAGGTCAAAGGAAGGTCACCACCCATCAAAGAAGGTAAATGACAGTTTAAGAAACCTGCGGAAACTGACTCTCTCTTCTTTCCCATGCAAACACAGACATCTTCTTGAGTGTAAACTGAGTTGTACACAGTCAACATCTATAATATGACTGACTATCCTGAAAGTATTTCATGTCAGTGTGAAGTAACAATAACTATACAGTACTTCATATTTCTTTCTAGACTTTGTCTCAATAATAGCTGAGATTGAAACTTGTAAGTGAAACCACCCGTTAGATTTTCACAGTTGATGAAAATAATTTTATTTCGATTCTTGCCTATTCGAATTGGAATAAATTGAGATGAAGATGAAGAAGGGATCACTGAACATGACTAACTCGAGAAGACTGTTGCAAGTATGAAGAGAGAGATAGCTCTTTAGAGCATTTTCTTTTATGATGTTGACTCTGTGATACAGCACTGCGAAGACTGTGGCCACAATCCTGTTGACATTGCAGAAAGAAACACCTCTACAGTCATTGGACTCTGCATGATATCCAGTGAGCATGGCCTGAGCTGTAGATTTTTCTATTCAAAGTAATGGGAATTTCTGCTTGGGTAAGTGGGTAGTGAATAAAGCTTGGTGCTTGTGTATATAGCAAAAGAAAGCAAGGCCTTCAGAAGGATCTCCCAAGGAGCTTAAAATCTGACCCAGTATTTACTACATTTAAAAGCGATAACATGAAGCTCAGCACCAACAGTTAAACAATAACAAGGATATTGTTACTTTGAGTCTATGGACATGCTGATCACCTCAACAATCTCTGCAGCAACCTGCCATTTCTCCAAACTATAGGGATGAGTTTGATGTAGAATCATATAGCAACTACCGAGTGAGTTCATGACTGGAGTGCAATGAGAACTTCATGCCTCGTTCTCTGACTCTGCAGTTTATTAGCTCTCCTTGAAAGTGGAGGTTCTTAACTTTCTGTTCTGAAAACATCTTCAATTGGTCTTAAATATCTGTGAAGAAATGTCTAGGTTCCTCTGCACAATTTAACGACTTCTGTATAAGATGAAGCAGTTACTTCTAAAAATTCAGGGAGTGAAAAAGAAACTGCTAATATTTGCCATTCACTCTTTTCTTTGTACAGTGATAAGCTTGCTGTTTTTCTTTTAAACTCAGGTCAAATAGTATCCCTGTTTTACATTTCAATTTGTTCTTTAGCTTTCCTCTCATGAGGATTGCTTTTAATTAAAAAACACAAAACTGTTTCACTGTTCCACATTGCTCCTTCTTGAGAAAATGTTTTTGCACTCTCCCTTTACTGTTCACACACTGATTTCCCCTGGTATTGACTGTAGCCAGCATCCAGGTTCTAAAAGCTGCCAGTGTTCATTCATATTCATTAAAGAGACAAAGGTGTATTTTTCTGACTGAGTGCACCTGTGGCCTGTGGTGACAAGGGCGGCTTTCTGTAGCCAACATATGTCAGGCTGTTGCCCTTTTACTGTAAGGTAAATTGAACTAGTCAAATAGTTTTCTGTATTTATCATAGCAGTTTTTATATTAATTTTGCCTCTGTAGCACAACAATTGAAAACATTTTCTAAACAAACAACTCATTCAAACAATACTGCAGTATAACCAGCAGCATCCCTGTCATCGTGCTCCAAACGGAAGAAGGATGTCAAGCAAAGATTTGATTCTTTATGAAAACTCCAAAGCATTTCCCTCTTCTTTGGAGCATGTGCTACTGACTTAAGCAAAGTCATGGACTTCATATGATTGTGAAAGAAGCCATATGACTCAGGGAAGAATCGATGTTGCCCTCTTTCCATCATATCACATATCAAATAAATAACACAGCATGGGCAGTGGCTGTAGTTTTGTTGTTGCTGTTGTTATTGAAAGACGAACTGCGGACTTCAGTCAACCTAATTAAAAAAATGTTTCCTGGGAAGAATGCCTTTGCAGGCCGTATAAAAATAAAAATAAAATAAAATCAGTAGCTGATGAATTGTAAAGTATCAGAAGAAGAGTGGAGAAACACTAATTTCTGTACTATACTGTTCCCTCTTCTGAGGCCAAAATCCTATTGGCAGTCTCATAAGTTTTGTATAGCATGCCATGGCTGATTACTGCTAATTGGTGAGATGTTGAGGTAGAAAAGCAGAAAGTGTTGCTAGTACACTCGGGTGTCCTGAGGCAATGGCATGCAGCTGACTAATCCTTCACTTCTAGAAGCATTGCACTGTACCATCTTCAGTTACACACATTGATTGGCAGTGGCATTCAAAGGATTTAGATTTTGGCTGACCTACCTGGACATGCCAGAAATAGAACTTGGTAACTTTGGCACACTAATTAGTGGGAGCTGAAAGATCCAGGTTCTAGGCCCCAATAAGCCATCAAACTCACTGGGGGACCTAATTAGGACAGTCTTTCTTCCTTAGCCTGACTTACCTAACAGAGCTCCTATGAAGGTAAAATTGGGAGAGGGAGAGCTATACACATTGCCTTGAGCACACTGGAGGGAAGGAAGGATATAAATGTAGCTGCTGCTGCTCTTGCTGACAATACATGGAAAATACATGCTCTACCAGGAAGCTATAACCCTTGCTCAAAGGACCTTCACATATCAGTGGACTATTAAACTTTTGTTCTTTGAGCAGCATGAGGGAGATGGTGTGGCGATTCCTAGCTTTGAATTGTCCCAATAGGAATAAGGAGAGATGCTTTGGATGGAGTGGTTATTGAGATACAGTGTTGTTGTTTTGTTGTTTAGTTGTTAAGTCGTGTCGGACTCTTCGTGACCCCATGGACCAGAGCACGCCAGGCCCTCCTGTCTTCCACTGCCTCCCGGAGTTGGGTCAAATTCATGTTGGTAGCTTCGATGACACTGTCCAACCATCTCGTCCTCTGTCGTCCCCTTCTCCTCTTGCCTTCACACTTTCCCAACATCAGGGTCTTTTCCAGGGAGTCTTCTCTTTTCATGAGATGACCAAAGTATTGGAGCCTCAGCTTCAGGATCTGTCCTTCCAGTGAGCACTCAGGGTTGATTTCCTTCAAAATGGATAGGTTTGTTCTCCTTGCAGTCCAGGGGACTCTCAAGAGTCTCCTCCAGCACCACAATTCAAAAGCATCAATTCTTCGGCGGTCAGCCTTCTTTATGGTCCAGCTCTCACTTCCATACATCACTACAGGAAAAACCATAGCTTTGACTATGCGGACCTTTGTTGGCAAGGTGATGTCTCTGCTTTTTAAGATGCTGTCTAGGTTTGTCATCGCTTTCCTCCCAAGAAGCAGGCGTCTCTTAATTTCGTGGCTGCTGTCACCATCTGCAGTGATCATGGAGCCCAAGAAAGTAAAATCTGTCACCGCCTCCATATCTTCCCCTTCTATTTGCCAGGAGGTGATGGGACCAGTGGCCATGATCTTAGTTACTGAGATACAGTACTGGCAATTAAATTGGTGTATGTTAGCACTCACATTAATGCCACAGAGTAATATGGCAGGAGGACATACAGCTAAGGGATCTGACACCTGAGGATAATTGTTTCTAGTACTAAGGAACTGGAGGGATGGCTAAAGGTGCTCTCCTTCCAGTCTGGGTGCCCAAGTGTGCCCTAATGTTATGGGCTTGTGGGATCTATTACTTAAGTTAAAATGTCTGGGCAAGTGCGCAAATGGTGTTGAACCTTCTTGGCAAACACTCTTCCATCTGAGAATTTCCACTTTGTGCAGATACTGTTTGAGAAATGGAACAGAAACCTCAAAGGTTTATACAGGCCCCCCTTGTAGTTGACTAGTAGTCACGTTCAGCATGTGTACAATCTGTCACTTACTGTACCTTAATTATCAAAGATAATTCAACTTCTCTTGACATTGTAAGAAGCAAGTCAAGTCATTGATGTATAGTAGTTAGCTGAACCATTTCAAAGTACGTATAGCTACAAAGATTCAATGCATTATAAAATTTAGACTTGAACTTTCAGACTAGAAATATTCCACTGAATTGCACTCATTAAAATCCTTATTAGTTAGCTTCGGAACATTTAATGCATCTTTATTTTCCACTACATTTTCCTTATTTTTTTTTTTTAAAAAAATCATTATCTTCTGACAAAGGGAAACTGAAGATGGTGAACAAAATCCAATGTACTCGCATTTTAAAAAACATTTCAGTATTTATCACCTGCTCAGGGTTAAGGTGCTGCTGGGTCCTAGAAAAACCCAAATCTCTGCCTTCCTGTTGCCATAATTTTAGCACTGTGTTTGTTTACTTTCAATAACTTAAGAACTTTAAAACTTTCTAAGTTTAAAATATTTTTACAACATAAGAAAATATCTGTACTTAAATAAATAAGCAAATTAAAAATTGATTTAAAACAAAATATTGCTTGAAAAGCAGCTGCTTGGCTAAAATACCGCTTACTTGCCCGCATGGCTACATCACATGATATCTACTACTAAGGTAAGGTAAAGGTAAAGGTTCCCCTTGACATTTAGTCCAGTTGTGTCCGACTCTAGGGGGCGGTGCTCATCCCCGTTTCCAAGCCATAGAGCCAGCATTTTGTCCGAAGACAGTTTCCGTGGTCACGTGGCCAGCGCGACTAGACACGGAACGCTGTTAACTTCCCACCGAGGTGGTACCTATTTATCTACTTGCATTTGCATGCTTTCGAACTGCTAGGTTGGCAGGAGCTGGGACAAGCGACGGGAGCTCACTCCGTTGCGTGGATTCGATCTTACGACTGCTGGTCTTCTGACCTTGCAGCACAGAGGCTTCTGCGGTTTAACCCACAGTGCCACCACGTCCCTTAACTGAACCCCTGAACTGTCCAGCCTATTCTGATACCTAGTAGGGAAGACAAATCCAGTGGGTTATACCTTGAAGTGTCATAAGCTCCAAATTGTATTAATAGAAATTATTTTTGCATCTTGTTGTGGAAAAAGCAATTACTGGGTAGCACAATGGGTCCAACTTCTGAAAACACCCATAGAGTTTGAAGTTATAAAGTCCACAAACAGCTCTAACATTTCATCAGCTGTTTACTAGTTCTGGCTCCAAATGTCTTGTATATGTCTAACAAGTAATATTCTGACAGTAAGTTTGCACTACAAGCTAGACACACATATTTCCATTCTGAACTGATTCATGTTCAGACCATACAATCTAAGTTAAAATTTCCATTTTGGCAAAGCAGTTTCTGTGTTGATTCAACTTCTGCTTCTGTTTTGAATTGGTAGCTTCAGTGTCTTTCACACAGAGAGAACAGATAAGTCAGTAAAGTACTTTGTACATCCAGCTTGCTATAAATATGAAATAAGACAAATCTGTTTTAAGTAGAATTAAGTAGATGTATTCCAACTTCGTTTTTTAACTGCATTTCCATCAAATTGGAAAATCTGGGGATGTTTTTTTCTAGAAAAACGATATAGTCATAAAAATAAAAAGATCTAGGTCAGAGCTTGAGAGGACATTGCTTAGCAGATAGATAGATTTACTACAGCTCCTCCTGCCTGTGAAGACCTCAGTCTCCATTCTTTCACTATTGACTGTATAGCTGCTAAAGAAATGTGGGAAAATACAGTGTTTCCCCGAAAATAAGACAGGGTCTTATATTAATTTTTGCTCCAAAAAACGCATTAGGGCTTATTTTCAGGGGATGTTTTATTTTATAGTCATGTTATCTTCTGGTTGCTGCACAATGCTGCACAATGGTGGAGGGCGGGGTTTCACTTAACTAGGGCTTATTTTTGGGGTAGGGCTTATATTACAAGCATCCTGAAAAATCATACTAGGGCTTATTTTCAGGTTAGGTCTTATTTTCGGGGAAACAGGGTATATGACTGAGAGCTATTTCAGACAAGCATTTGCTTTCTCCTTTCTGGTTTACTGGGGTTTGCACCCAAACCTGTTGTTTAAAACCAACTTTTATTCTTTTCAAAAAGCCATTTGTCTCTAAAAATCTTTACGAAATCCACTTCTCTGCCGGAGCTTCTCTGATGGACCTTCCTTCCTTCCTGAGTGGCGATTGAAAGCTTCTGACCAGCGGTTTTCACCACAGACACCACCTGAAAGTGGGAAGAGCTAAATTCTGCTGCCACTACAAAGGAACTCCAAAAATAAGCCATGCTTTTAGAATGATCAAAAATGCTCCATTTGGAAGAACTCTGAATCATTCCCTCAGAAGAAAAAAGTTTTTCTTCCTAAACTGCAAAATGAACTCTTTTTTTTTTTAAATGGAATTTGGAAATTATTTGGCAGAGTGGGCTGGGGGATTTTGAGAGCTGTAGATCCCAGAATACCCAGTGTGATGTAGTGGATAGAGTGGCAGACTAGTATTCAGCAGACCTACATTTGATTCCTTGCTCATCTGTGGAAGCTCACTGGCCGTGTGGAACTGATAAAAACATTCCTCAAATATCTCGTGTACCTTGAAAGCTCTATTAGGGTTGCTATAGGTCAGTTCCAACTTGATGGCACAGAACAACAACAACAAATCCAGAAGTAACCTCTCCGTAAGGGTTGCATAGGTAGCCAGGACATACAACAAGACAGAAGAATAAAGAGCAGAAACTCAACTGAGCCTGTGTGTATGTGTTAATGAGCAGACAGTCTTTTCCTTTTTAAAACCTTTGTTTTTTCCAAATTATGAGACCAACTGAGATTTCAGCTATTTGATCACCATCCGCAGCTTCAAAGAAGCACTCCCTGTTCAGTTCTGTCATTAGAAAATCATTAACAGTGAACAAACATTTTAAAAAAATTACACATACATAAACCTGCCTTACACTGAGACAGGTCTGGTTCTTGGAAAAGTAACTTTTTAGACAACAGCATCCAGCATGACCAAATTCCTGTTCTAAAAATGCCCCTCCCCCATCTTCCACCACAGCTGTAGATGCTATAGCTGGTTTTGAAAAATGGAAAAAAATATATAATAGTGTGACTCTAGAATCAGTCTGTTATGCAATAGGAAAATAACTTCTCTTTGTGAGGTGACTAAGTAATAAAAAATGGCTCTGGGAATTGATTGACATTGCTTACACGTCTGTATTATTGGTGGTTGCAGGATAATGTTCTAGAGAAAAATTTGGGTTGCCGAGGTTGGTAGAAAACTCCCGGATAGTTATTTTCAGTGGTAGCATCTAAACAACAAGAGTAATTGTAAAACACTTCTCCATCTGAAAAAATGAATAGAGGTTGACATTATAGCATCTACCTTAAACAGTTTAGCGTTGGTCTGGTTGCCAGTGCCAAGGGCTGACATAAGTGTGTCCCAGTTGCTGACAGAATTTGCAGCTTGGTGCAAAGAAATATAATTAAATGGAAGAAAATAGGGAAACACAGGATTTCTTTCTTTCTTTCTTTCTTTCTTTCTTTCTTTCTTTCTTTCTTTCTTTCTTTCTTTCTTTCTGTCTTTTTATTGGCCACTGGAACAATTAACACTGTAGCTGTCTTAAGCAGTCTCTGATTTTCTTGGTCCAGGTCAATTTAACACTTCCAAAACTGTTGCAAAATGAATTAGGGATGATGTACATTTTAAAGCAAATTAGTTAATGTTTGGGGAAGGAAAGACATGTGAGAAAAAGGGAAATGGGCAGAATGGGAGGCCAGACTCAGGATTTGTTAATATGTGGCAGCACAGCAGGAGGAAACAACTCTGCCTTTTCAAAATAAAATAATGTAAAATTCAGTGGAAGCAAAGGTCATGTTAAAATCTGCAGTAATATGCCTGTGCCCTTCCCATGCTCTAGAGACTGTAAAGTGGGGGGGGGGGGTAGACATCAATTTGTCTGCCCTTCTCTCCTTCTTCACAGGGTGCTATGTGTGAAAACAAAGTGGTATATTCACAATATGCAAGGATTTCATCGCCTCAAAAGTGAAATGTGAGCTGGCACTCAGAACAAGTCAGACTATAAATCAATATAAAACTCTTGACTCCTATACTCCGTATTTGGTTTGGAACCATTTTAATATTCCACCTCTGCAGAAGCTGCTAGGCTACAGAGTGTTTTTCAGTGTTATCAAGAGAAACGTTAATTAATGGTTAACTTTCACCAGCCATATTGCTGTGCTTTCTTTACTATTTTGTATGGAACGGCAAAGAGGTCAATGATCACTCAGGGTTGTGTGTGGCAATCCCACCCTTTTCAGAAAAGAGGAAGCCACTCTGAGAAGTTAAGTTCCTAGAGATTTCCAAATTGCAATGCGTCAAAGTTGTTCTTAGCCTAGATTAATGATAAAACTGTTCACTGAAATTGAAGGGCAATTGATATGCGTTCAGATAACTAAAAAGGAAAGGAAAAATGTGGAAAGACTTTGGTGAAGTTGCATTTTTTAACTACATCTCTGTGAATACTCCAGCCACCATGGTCAGTGTAGTCAAAAGCAGGGATTCTGTCAACCTCTGATCTAGAGTAACTATAGTTATAAAGCAGATTAGCCAGAATCCCATGGTGTGCAAAGGTGGGAGGGGTCAAACATCTTTCCCCCTGCAATCCTTCCCCCTGCAAGACACATAAGAGAGGGCACTGAGAAAATTTTCCAAAGTCAGTTTTCCACATGATGGGAATAATGCCCCTTAGAGGTGTAATGTTTTCTTTTTCACCATTACATTTTCACAGCTCATTTGTAGCATCTGAGTGCTAGCCAATGTGTCCCTTCTCTTTAATCATACAATGATTAAATGATTGCCTTTCAAAGAGCAATGGCAATATTCCCCATACTCACTGAAGTTTTATCTCACTTTCTTGTGGGGGAGGAGGGCCAGCTTTAGCATCAAGCAGAGTGAGGCAGCCACCTCGAGCTTTGGCTTTAGGGTGTCGCGAAAAGGTAGGTGTGTTAGTGATTATCATAAATCTTTGTTCCATTTTGACTGCTAAGGACAAGGAAAAACACTTCATGTGCCAAAATACTGAAAGATAGCCAGCTTTGGCTACTATGTATTCCAATTTGGGGGGATAGGTGTGAGTGTCTGTGTCATATGGTGCTCAGGCAGTTAAATGATTTGGGGCAGCCCTAAGTTGGAAAGGCACCTTCAATCTTGGCAAAATGCCTGCATGTTGACAGGGACATGAAGAAGGGCTTCCTTAGCAATTGTACTAAAGCTTTCTTTCAAGGAGAGCCTTTTACATTGCTCTCTGTTGACCTTCTGTCAACAAGTTTAGGCCTTCTTGTTTAGAGATGACTTGTTTTTCACCCTGCCACTGTTTAACTGGCTTCTGTTTTTAATTCATTCCACTATGCATATTTATGTACTAACTATTTCAATTTATATCTCATTCACTGAAATCTTGTTGCAGAGTTACTCAAATGGCATAACGTCTGGAAATGAAGAATTAAGAAACCTCTGTAGACATTATCTGTTGCATATTAAGTCAGACAATTGTGCTGCACAACAGGTAATGCCTGTAGAGATTTCTTAACTTATGGTAGTTTGCATCTAAAAGTTATACTGTTTGCAAAACTCTACAACAGGATTTCAACAATTAGTTTTCTGAACTACAACTCCCGGAACTGCTAGCCAGTATGGCCATAGAAATATTTGCTGTTACAAACAGAGCACTCACTTAACTCTGCCTGATACCCTGTACGTAGGTAAGTGAGAATTAGTCACACTGAATGCAATAGATTTATTTCTCATAGATATACAGTATATGGAATTACGTGGCGTGGTCTTGAGAGTATTAGAGTGTGACTACATGATTAAATACCGCTGGATTTGCTCCATTTATAAAATGGGTAAATTGGAAGTTGGGTTTTTTTTTTTTTTTTACTAACTGCATGAGGCAAAGGCTGAATCAAATCAGCCCAGCCCTTTTTTGCTTCCAAAGCAGCTTTTTTCCTCTGCCACTGGGGGGCTTCTACCTTTTTCAGGCAAATCAATTCAAACAGACTTTTCCCCTGTGTGGATAGTTGTGATACATTCTGGTAAAGACAGGGGGTAGGTGTAGGTGATTTTTCCATGATGTTGGGGCGTGATGTTCAGGAGAATGGGGAGGGATATGCAAAAGGAAAACACTGTGATTATGGTTTGCTGTGAAGCTGCTTTCTCATTTAAAACTTCAAACTACTACATTTCTGAGAAACCTCTCTATAAAATGATTGACTACTGCAACACTCTCTATTTGGGGCTTCCCTTGAGGTTGACCCATAGACTGCAGCGTTTCCAGAATGCAGTGGCCAGGCTCATGGCAGGTGTGAACAGATTTGGTCACATCTCCACTGTCCTGGCTCACCCGCACTGATTCCTGGTTGCATTCTGGATCAAGTTCAAGAGCTCACTTACAAAGCTCTTCACGTTTTGGGTCCATGTTACTTGTTGGAGCACCTCTCCCCAAGGTCATCCGTTTGCACCACCAAATCCTCTCAAGCTATGCTCCTTCAAGTGGTCATGCCAAAGGAGACCAGAAAATCTCCAACAAGAAGTCAGGCCTTCTCAGCAGTGGCACCAATTCTTTGGAACCATCTCCCAATAGAGCTACACCTAGCTCCCTCCCTCCTGAATTTCAAGAGGTTGCTAAAGACTCATCTCTTCCAAGAAGCCTTTGGTGGCAGCCTATTTTGAACTTGCTCACCTTGCATAGCTGCTCCGTCTCGCTGCATAATCTGGGTTTAACACCTGATCTATTTTAGCTTGCTATCTTTTGGTTTCATTATGTTTGACTGTGGCATTATGCCCCTTTGTTTTGTTTTTCATGTATGCTGCCCAGAATAGTGCAGTGCACTAATGGGGCAGTATATAAATGTTAGAAATAAATAAATCAAATAAATAAAAAATTAAAATGGAAAGGTAATTCAGTCTCAGAATAGAAAACATCAGAAGTCTGAGCAGTAATTTTGCAAAATACATAATAATTCGTAACTCAGAATGATTCCATACAGGATCACCCCTTCCCATCACCCATCCATTACTCGTTTCCCTTACTTTCAAGTAACACATTCAAGAATTACCTCATCTCTGATGACATATGGAAATAAGGAAGGCTGTGGGCTGAAATATGACTCACATTGCATCCAGTATGAACTGTGAACTCCTGAATCAATCCACAGCTCCTGTGTGAGCACTGATTGTGATTTCAAATGTAATACAGGCTGGAAATCAAATCACAGCAAAGTGTAGTCACACCCTTAGGTTGTGAGATGGGACTCTACTTCACACTGAACCGTGAGACTCACTACTTGGGTTTGGATGAGTCCCTCTCATTTTCTCTCTCTCTTGCTGCCTGACATACCTTCATGGCATCATTAAAAAGATAAAATGGGTAGGAGGAAAACCATGTACACTGCCTTTAGGTCTTCAAGGAAAATGCAGCATGGTAAATATAATTGAAAAATAAATGACTGGTCTTGTTTTTATTGTATAGTATTGTGTTAGAGCATGGCTGTATTTAAAGTCATTTTGTATTTGCTGTTAATCACACAATTTCTATAGTTGAGGTCCACCTTAAAACCAGTACCCACACATCCACATGCCAAGAGTACAATCCATTTGAAAAAGTTTGCAGTTTCATGGAAATTGAACAGTAGTAGATGAGTCTGTTCTAATTCCATTTTATAATCACCCAAATGCCTAGACTCCAAAGAAAGTAATGATTTCACATGGCTGAAAGCCTACATCCAAAAATATCCTCATACAAAGAAAAGCTATAAATAAATACTACGTAATTAAACCAGCAGAGGATATTCAGAATGATAAAACATGTCCCTTTGCTTACAGAGCAGTTCGAATGTATTTTGCATTCTCTTGTGTTATCTGAATATATCTCAGCAGTCTACCTTCCAAATTACCAGGGTGTAAAGGTACAGCTGATTAAAAGAAGCCAATGTTTTCTGCAGAGGGGCAGAGATCAGCAAGGTTGCTTGAATCAGCTCAAACTTCTCAGATGTAAGCAAGTGCACCATTCTGCTGATTATAGGGGTTCAACATATTCTGCTGAACTTAGCTTTTTAAAATTTCACTGCAGCATCACCTTTCTGTCCTCAGATGATAAAGGTTCTATGGTCATTACCACATTGACTTTAAATACTGAGCAATGATTTCCCAGTATCCAGAAGCTTGGTGTTGTCATTCCATGCTGTATCTTCCTAAGTCAAAGCTACCATGTAATATAAAATAGATCCACAAATTAAAGCTAGCATGTAAACCATCTGAAGATGCCACAAGACTCTGAATGTTTGTTTGATTTTGTTACACACGCTGGGACAGACTGACATGACAGTCTTTTTGAAAAGTTGTACTGTATTCTCCTGTATTTAAAGACTATTTGGCCTTAGCGTATAGATCTCAGAGCATTCCCTTAGCACATATATATTCATGTATTAGTTACACATATGTGTTTCCTCAAGTGACCTCATGGCTGTTCTTCACTCCACTTTATCCTCACAGCAAGCTATGAGGTAGGTCAAGCTGAAGGCAACTGCGCCATCTTCTCCCAAATGAATACGTATAATTTTTATGGAGGAATTTGGCCAGGGAAGTTCTTTTCCCACAGAACTATTAAATGTTTTATCATGGGACTTAGAGACTCAAATGTTGGGAATACAGGATAATCCAAATGTCTTCAGGGTGATAATCCAAATGTCTTCAGGGTACTTTACTTGTAATGGTCTGAACTACTTTTCAGCACTATATTAATCACCATAGAAACTGGAGACATGCCTTTGGATTCAGTAGTTGCCTTCTCTTCACAGAAGGGGACAGGGAAGATTCCAATGAACACAATTGAGACAGAAAGATCATTTCATGCACTCATCCTCCCACCAGCCCTTTCTGACCCCCTTTCTCCTCTGCAGAACTAGAAGAGCCATTGAAATAGCTTGGGAAATGGTGCTGTATTCTCCAAGGGGAAAAAGGGAAGTGTTAAGTATTGCCTTACCCTCTTTCTCAATGAAACCTAAGCAATTTCTATGAACCAAAGAAGAATGACGAATTTCTACCCTTTATCACTCAAATTCTAAGTATAACTACTTGGGAACACAGCTTACTGTGAGATTGTATTTTGAAGTCAAGAAACAAGTGGAAGGTCAGACTGCCTCCTTTAATGCAGAGGTTCTCAAAATGTCATCCTTGGCCTGCAAGATCGGTTTCCATGGATGTTTGACTCGAGTCATGGAACTCGCTGGCAACATGGACTTAAGTCACACAGGTGACTTGACTCAGACTCGACTCATGACTTGGAACCCACCCCTCCCTTTTTTCAGGGAAAAAGCTTGTTTTTAATAGGAACTTGGTACCAAAGACTAGGATTTAGGACTCAGACTCAAAGACTTACCAACATCCCTGTTGCTTTCAGGGGGCCAGGGGGCACATGAACAAAAAGAATTAACCCCTTCAGTTTATTTCATCATTTTGAAAACTGCCTTAATGAACACACTTTTTAATATCAGATTACATTATAGACGTATCATTTCAGTCTAAATAAGTCTGGGATAGATAAGGAGCATTGTTGCCATGTTATAACATCTAGAAAAATCTCAAATTGGTAGGGATTTAAAAACACTTGCAATAATGATTATGACTCACATCTGATTTTGTTCACATCAGGTTATGGAGAATTTTAAGGTAAAAATTTAGTCTGTTAAAGTATTCATTATACATATATTTTCATTCCAGATTGGTTACTGTAATATAATCCATTTCCAATGCAATGAAATAAACTGTATGCCAAATTTTTGTATAGGTGTTTATATGTGTTTTTGTGGAGATGGGGTTCATAATTTTCATGAGAAATATCAATTGTTTTGTTGCCTTAAATGAGAAAAAATAGTCATAAATATCAGTATTTTTCACAGAAATATTCAAATGCAAAATTTAAAAGCTTTTAGAAAGAAATGCTATACCACATTTTAAATGCATGACTGTGGATCAGGAGTCTAAACACAAAAGATTAAATTGCTGCTTGAGAGGTTTCTGATATATTTATATGGAATAATTGAGAGGTAAAAAACTTGGCTTACAACAATGTGTTAGAAGCTGGCTTGGTTGTTATAAGTAGCAGATGTCTTGTGAGGCTTTATTGATTTTTATTTTTCTTTCTTTCTTTCTTTTTTCTTTCTTTCTTTCTTTCTTTCTTTTTTGTTGTTGTTGGTAAAATTAAATCTGTCCTCTATTATCTTCTCATGAGAATGGTTAAAAGAGGAGGAAATTATTTAATGATGCACTTTTGTACTAGACTGACATCCTGACTACTAATTCTGAACATACTTGTTTTATTCTTCTTACCGGTTTCGGTATGAAAGATGCAATAGCCATTATCCAAATTATAAGATTTATACTGTAGATCTTTAAATTACAAATAATACTTATTACAAACATAATATATTGTTAGATTGTGATTTCAGACAGGCAGGTGGGCATACATACACACACACACACACACAGAGTGAGCACTATAACTTTTATTATGTATTCATCCAATGAAAAAACACTTAAGTGTATTGGCCCGTTGCAGAAAAGAATAAGTGTCATGCAATGCAGTTCATAATTATTTCTATATTTTAGTACATAAACCAACTGATGATTGCATATATGTAACCTGATCAGAGCCTAACACATCTTAAAGGTTCAGCTTCCCAGACATGCCCTGAAAATGGAAAACATTAGGCGAGAAAAATGAGCCAAATTAAATGTCATGTTAGATGTGTGGCTGTGTATTTCTGGTTCTTTTGATATGTATACTAAAGTGACCCAGATTGGGGCCTGAATGTATAGGAGCTCAAAGTTAAATTCAGGGTTAGTGCTACCCTAGAATAAACCCAGTTAAATCAAGAGGTCTTATTCATAACTAATTTGTCTAATTTAATGAGTCTGCCCTAGGTAGTGCCAAAGTTGGGTTTACCTTTTCCACCAGTGGCTAAGTCTGGGAACCCAAGGTTAGGAACCACTGATCTACATAATGCTGTTTGCTGTGAAAGGAAACTGCTCTTGGTACCAAACAGTTGCATTTAATGTGCAGTGTGGAAGTCTGGTTCTTAGCAGAGTTTCTACTAGATTTAGTTTGAGTTCATTCATTATATGTTAATGCTTGGCAAACCCTTTTCAAAATTCCATTTGGTTACTTAACTCTGGGTGAAAAGCAAATATATACCACAAAACAGAACAAAAACAGAATGCAAATGCTAGTGGCAATAGTCAGGATTTCCTCCTTGTTTAAAAATAAACATATAAAAATAGATATTATAATCAACTACTGTACAAAGACCATGACTTTCCGTAAACGGAATGAAGTTAAGCTAGAGTACTCCTATGAGGCAAATTATGGACAGACAACTACAGCTGTGACAAAAAACTGATGGAAAAGAGCAGTTTCCATTTATCTTAATAAATTCCCACTCATATGATAACTGTACTTAAGTTCACTGGAATTCCAAATCCCCTTCCAAACTAGCAATCAAAATATGCAATTTCTAGTTGTCAGCGTTACTTCTTGTTGAAAAACATGGGCCATTTTTGGTTCCAATACATCATACTTAAATAAGTACTCCTGTGGGAAAGAACAAGATATCTCTTTGGACAATGTTTGTCCCAACTGGCTTTATTATTATTATTATTATTATTATTATTATTATTATTATTATTATTATTATTATTATTATTATTATTATTATTATTATTATTATTATTATTATTATTATTATTATTATTATTATTTTGGCCTGTTATAAAAATAATAATAATTTAACCTCTGTATGTGGCAGATGGTTGAAATGTAGGGCAATTATTTCCAACTGTCCAGGTAAGTGTTGTAAAATGTCTACCTCTCAGGTCTAGTTCTATGTGGATTCTGAGTAACTAAATACCCTCTTTGTACATAGGAGGGTTAAGAGGCTGCTGCAGGAGCACAGCCAATTATAAATGTGTTCTGTTTGTTCCTGTAGTTAGTGCTGCCTTTCATATATAATGTGACATGCCCAGTCACAACTGTAAAAACCTCCTTTCAGTGTACCTTCAGTTTCTTTTGGGTGGGACCTCTATCATTATTGATTAGTCCATCTATCAGTCCCTTTGTCTGTTGTGAAAGGGGCTACCTGTTTCAGGTGTTTTCATTTCATTTTCTCTCAGTTTTTTTTCTGTCTGGTATGAAACCCTAAAAAATTGATAATAATTTTGAAAAACTCTTAAAAACAAGCACACACACACACACACACACACACACACACACACACACACACACACACACACACACACACACACACACACAGAGGCAAGAATCAATCTACTCTAAAAGTGAGCAGAAACTGCCAGGAGAGTTGAGAACTGATCCATTTGTGCCAAGGTTGGGGTTCTGTAACTCTAAGATTAGCAAGATCACAGGTCCTCTATGGCAGGAGTCCCAACCCCCGGTCCGCGGCCTGGTGCTGGTCTGTGGCCATGGCAGGACCGGGCCGTGGAGACAGATCTCTCACCCCCCCCGCACGCACTCCCCTCACGCACCCCACCCGCATGCACAGCCCGCCACCTGCATGCACGGGTGCCCCGCCCACCCACGAGTGCACCCCACCCACCCGTGAGCGCGCCCCGCCCCTCCACACATGCTCGTGAGCATGCCCCTCCCTTCCCCTAGCACACCCCGCCCCTCTGCACCTGCGCGCGAGCGTACCCTGCCCATCCGCGAGCACACCCCGCCCACCCGTGAGCACAGGGGGTGCCCCCCACGCACAGACCCTGCCCCCTCAACCGGTCCGTGGTTCAGAAAAGGTTGAAGCTCCCCTGCCCTGCCCTAGCCCAGCTCCTTGCTTGTCAGCACCCCCTTTTATGAACGTACCATCCCATCCTTCTTTAGCTAGTTAGAATCAGCAGGAAACATTTGTCCTTACAGGGATTTTTAAGCTTGGAAGGGAGAGTACTATATAGATAAAGGAAAATAAGCAGTGCCTGGGGGACCTTACATTTTGCAAGGGCTGGGAGAAGAAACAATCCATTGCACACCCCTTGTGCTGCAGTCCATGATGAGGAAATGCCTCAGAGTGCACGGGTAGTGAGGGAAGCAGCAGTTTGCAATACTTGCCTATCTCGTAGCCCATGCCTCCTCCTCTCATCTACTCAGAAGCCAAACAGCAGCTAGACAAGATTGTTTTTTTTAAAAAAAAATACATTGCAGTTTCAAAGTTCGATATTCACCAAGTGGTTTGCACTCCAAATATCCAAGGTGCACCCTCTCCTTCTTCCACTCCATGAGCTGACAGCTTTTGCCTGAGGCAAGCATGCTGCACTCCTCAGTTCCACACAACTTCTCTTCTTGCTGCCTTCACCAAGTGTGAAGGCAACTTAAAACTCTCCCTTTTTTTGCCTTTTGTGGGCCCCTACACTGGGGCCTGTGTCCCCACGCCCCACAACTGGGGCCACTATTTTCAGCTGCTTCTTTGTTTTCTTCTATATTCAGGAGAGCTTCACCTTCCCTGGGTTCCCAGAACAATGGGGCAAGGTCAAAAGGGTTCCCCAAAAGGGTTCCCGTGGTTCTAGGTCTCTGGCCCTTTAAGAACCACCCATGTTGCCAGGGTGTAACAAATGGCACATTTTATTCACAACATTGGGAACTGAGAGAATGAGGGAGTGAAAGCAAATGCAAGGTATTTGAAAGCAAATACCTAGGGCAAGAAGGTGAAGAAGGACTGGAAGGTGAGCCTGAGCAGACATGTGATCAGACACGGTACTGCTGTTGCTTCTTACAGAGCCTTGAAGTTGCAATGCTATTATTGAAAAATTAATCAGGCAATTTTATAATCATCCACAGGTGAAAGAAAGGAAACAAAATATATGAGTATGAATGATAAATGAAGTCTTCCTGGTTCCCTCCTTTGTTGAAACAAACCATTAGTTTCTATGAAGTTCTTTCTTGGAATTCAACAAAAGACCACGAGCTTAGGGAGCGACTAGATGGGTTCTTATCCTACCATTCATGCTGTGTTTCTCACTGTTCCTTTTGATATTTATTCTTTTGACTACGTTAGCACTAATTGCAAATAGATCTGATCTTTTAGTTAATAGTTAATTGTGCATTATTTTGTTTTGCCTTTGATTTGTGTGATCACCTACATTGGTGCTTTACGGCTGTTGTTGGGAATGCCCAGATTACATCACTGATAATGCACAGAGCAGGGTGTGCTGTGGGAGCAAATCTAAAGCCTTTTGCCTGCCTTCTGCTCACACTACAACTGCAATATAATCTATATATTGTATTTTGAAAAATGTTTTTTCTCCCTACTCAGTGCTAAACTGTACAGTTCATCACTAAATTGATACAGCACTGCGGTGCTAAACTGATATAGCACTAATTTAAATGTTTACTTTATCTTGTTACTTCAGCTCTATTTTCACCAAAGCCTTCAGAGCTTAAAATAGCAGGCTTTAGACCTTTTCTTATTGTCATTGGTCCTGATGCATGTATATAGTTTGAAATGTTTAAAATATTTTTAAAATATTGAATTGTTTTCATGTTTTTTTTTAATTGCTGTATTCTGCCCTGAGATCATAAGATACAGGATGAAATATAAATAATCTAAATCAATAAATAAACATTATAAAAATGGAATTTGAACACTGGGAAATGGGGTGGGTGAAAGGAATGGCAGAGCAGGTTGAGGGAGAAAGGGAGCTGTGTAATTTGTGGACACTTGAAGCACACTTTCCCAGGATAATTAAACATTTATGTGTGAACTGTGGCAGCAATTTAAATGCCATGGTGTGGTACAGAGGAATCCTCATCAACCCAGGACAAATTGTGTGGGTCATGGCCTTAGCCACTTAGGGCATGATAACTTAGGGCAGAGGTTCTTATGGATCACAGTGAATCTTTCTAAATTAACAGTACAACCAGGACCTCTATTTTTTTTGAAGTACGTGACAAAGAGGAAAAGTAGTTTAATGAATAAAAGAGATAAATTAGTCACATGTGACAGAGCAGCAAGTTGTGGCTTCCCTTTATGAATCAACTGCAGCTAACCATAAGAAGAACTTTCCAGTCACTCAGACACAATGACTCCCAAAGGAGCCAGCTATGAACATAAGAAGATCTTGCAGGACCAGTCTTCTCTAGATCAGCATTCTTCTCTAGTTTTCTCTAGACCAGAATTTTATTCTCGCAGTGGCAGTCAGATACCTGCAGGAAGCCCACATGCCTTTATGAATGCAGCAACGCTTTCCTGGTCATGTTGTATGGTAACTAGCATTCAAAGACATACTGCCTCTTAAGAGATAAGCTTGTACACCCACAGCTACACCTACACCCATTCATATGGCACAAGAATGTCTCTTTAGTTAAGTTGCAAAACCCTAAAACTAAAAATAAAAACAACTTTCAAAATAGCTTCAATGTTCTGTTGCTTGTAAAAGTGACATCTCTTGGGCTAATAATGTAAAAACTGGCACCCATTTGTAATGAATCATACATATGTTTCAAATGTTAAACCCATATATTAAAGACTACCAGAGCTACAGCAGATTTGAAAAGTCTGAAAACTAGCACATTGATTCCCATTTCTCCTTTTTTTAAACAGCCATGTCCTATATTTCTGCCAAACTTTGGTGAAAACTACTGGCACAATTTACAGTATTTAGTATTGTGCAGAGGTGCCTTGGGTGAAATTCTGAACAGAGGTTACTCATCTGTCTTAATACATTTTTGTTTTGTTGTGATCACTTTTGAAAAAGGATAGTAAGGTTCTAATGCCCCATTAAACCCTAAAGGGAAAAGGCTCTATTTCAACCTGCTAATAGCTATAACTTTTTTTTCCTGTCAAGTGGATGACTTTTGAAGCAGAATAATTGAATATGAGAGGATCATCACCACAAATTTCAAACAAACAAATACACAGGATTTTGTGCCTCCAGCAAACATAATGGTTATGGTTTGATTGATGGACATGTTGTTGCCCCCTTTAAGGTAGTAATCAAGCCTGCCAAGTTACACAGGAATACGTGCCCAATGCTTTGTGTAACAGTGAGAGTGAGGTGGCAGCATCAGGCAGAAAGTGCCAAAGGCAGCCAGCCCGTCATGCCATTTCCCTTTCCTGAAGAGCTTCAGCTCACCTGTCCCTGTCCCCCTCCCATGTTGTGACACCACCACCTCACTCTATCCCTTTCGCCTTTCCATTCCCTTACCTTACCTCATGCCACAACCTTCCTACCCTCTGTAAACCTACACTGACTGCACAAAGTGGTTGGTGTTGCTTTAAGGGCATGCAGGCAAGCAGCAGGCATGTGGCAACTACAGTGAGGCCAACAATGAGAGGTGAAAAGAAGGGAGAGAGGAAAGCATGTCAAGTTGAGGTAAGGTAGAAAGGAGGAGGCAACAGCAGCCAGAAAAGAAAGGGTGACCACCACCTGAAATGAGAATTTTAAAAATTACGAGCCGCCACGGCTCCATTATTGTCTCTCTTCCCCATGGTCTCTGCCAACCCAGTTATGTAACAGGAAAGCCTGATCTACTCCTGATAAGAGGATTCTTTGCCATTTCCATCTCGCAAAAGATTACTCCCTCCATTTATTTTTAATTTTGAGGTGACAATTCTGAAAACAACGTGGTGACATAAAGGAAACCCTTATTAAGAAATCCACAAAATTCCAGAAGGTATAGGTGCAATTTTCAAATTTTATTTTATATTTTATCTTATATCTTTACTCACACCATCAAATTAGGTGTGTGTAAGATTCACTCCCCCTTATTCCCTTTTGCTACTGCTTTTTATGTTTTTATTTTTTACCTTTCTTTCAGTGGCTCTGCAATCACCATTTACTTTCAAGAAAAATTGCATAATATCTAATCAGGCTTACTGGACATTTTGCATCTTCCTCAGTCCCTAATCTGTATAACATCTATTGCTGAAGAAGAGTCACGGAGGACTTGAAAGCTCACCTCTTTGTTATCGAACCAAAATGCAGTCTTATGGATCAGCAACTGGCTAAAGAACAGTACGTGATGGAGGGATGTAAACAGTGATGTTGACAAAGTATCTGTGTCAGGATCTGTCCTTTCATCATACTCATAAATAATCTGGCGTTGGGTGAGTAAAAAGCTGGCCAGATTTCTGGCCATAGTCCAATGATGTAAAATGGTTTTATAAATGGGGAGGGAGGATGTTTCTGAACTCTTAAATTTTATTTTATTTGTGCTTACTAAATACATTTCTTAGATCCCTCTCAGGACTTCAATCTTCCAAGACAGTTTATAATATAAAATACACAATTGCACATCTGTACCACTGAAAGTATGTAATGCTAGTCATTAAAAACAAATGGTGAGAAACTGACATGTCTTTAAGTATAAAGTTAGGCTACCATTTTGCAATGCAAAATTTCACAGAAACGAAATACAGATTGTGGATAAATAAGACGGCAATGCAGACTATTCATGCCACCTCTGATGAATTCATTGCACACATTACAGGAACTGCGGTTCAGTTTAAATGAGTTTTGCATCTTCTACATTGCAAAAAAGTTATCCTGATTTTACTGTTCTTGGCAGTTGTCTTGTGAGGAAACATTATTTTGTATTTGAATAATTTTCATCAGGTTTCAAGTTATGGATTACCTTCACATTCTAGGATGGGACATTTTAGTCCTCCAGAATGACATTTTGTTGCAGAATTCATGCAAAACTAGAACTACATTGCGTAGTTTTAGAAGACGTACCATGTTAGTCTGTGCTACTATGTCAGGCAAATAATAATAATAATATTTTAAAAATGAAGAGAAAAACGTTGTGGCACCGTAAAGACTAACTCCTATATGTTAATGTGAGCTTTCGTGGACACAGTCTGATGAAGTGGACTTGCCCATGAAAGTTCACATTAAAATATAGCAGTTAATCTTTAAGGTGCCACAACATTTTTGTCTTCTTTATTTTTTCCACTGATCGACATTGTAGACATTCAATGACATCCATTAGACCAGAACAGTCTTACCTGCTCTTTATCAGAGTCAAAGAATTACAGCCCCCATCAGTCCCTTCCTAACTCTGTATATGTATGCATGTTTGCCTGCCTTCCTTCCTTTTATCTCTTTGTGTACACATTTGTGTTGTATACAAACATTCACATGTGCCCTTGGCTATGCCAGACACACCTAGCTGTGCCCAATAATGCTATGCCTTCTGCTCCTCTGGCCACATTGGGCACCAGGTGCCACTGCTCTCTGTCTTTGTCACCTGAAGCATAATAAACAGCGTCCTTGAGTTTCAACCACTGGCTATGAATTCCTTCCTTCCTTCCTCTCATGACAAGAAAACTATGATGCCAAGTAGCAGAAGTGAAGTACTCTGGCTATCAGTAGGCTGGTTCCATGGGGTCAGAGGAGCAGAGGAAGCAGCTCTAAAATTTTCAGTGGGCTCAGGAAACACACAATGTGCACATGAATCCCTAGCCTCTATCCCTACTGCTAACCCTCAATTCACTGGAATTCTCATGGGGGTGTCAAAATAAATCTCAGAACTCATTCAACCCAAGTTATTTTTATCTTGAGGGATGAGAGTTAAAAAAATAAGTCCTACTGCTTTGGAAGTATATCCATCAAAGAAAAATTTATGCATTTCTAAACCAAGGATACACAAACACCCTCAAGATGTTTTGTAATATGATTCCCATTAGACCTGCCTATGTGTCTAATTATTAGTAATGATGAAAGTTATAATTCAATACATCTGGAGAGCACAATAACAGCTTTGACTCAGTAAAGGAAGCCAAAGCCTTTAATATGTAAAGCCAGAGCAGTCTTGTTAACAACAGGACCTTTTGCAAGCCATTGTCTTAAATCCTGTTGCACAGCTCTGCATATATGACAGAAATGACATAATCAACAATGGCAGACTGCTGCTGATTGAAGAAACTCTTATTTTATTTTGGGGTGTGCATGGTTCTGATGCAGTGAGATGAAGTTGTGTGCACCCTGAAGTTGAGAAGCAAAGTCTTTAATCAATGGCAACCTGCCACTGATGAAGAAGTTACTTCTGTGGCATAGGGAACTGTGTCTGACAGTACTTTGGCCACTAATTCACAGGCCACTGTATGTTGGAAACTACTAGACAGCACATAGTAAAACAACAGAGGGCATGAGGTTGTCTACACCTCATCTATGCTCACCCTCAGGAATGGTTACTAGGGTCAGAGACTTGTAGTTTTAATGCAATAGTCCTAGGCAGACATACCTGGGAGTAAGCTGCTTGATGCCAATGTGACTGAGTAACTAACAATTTGTACTGTAAAATTTGTATATTTTGCCTGTCTGAGTATTCTAGTGGTATAAAAAACAGCAATGTATGTCTCATGGTCTTCTTAAATGTACAGGTGCCTTCTTAAGGAGTATGTTAGATGGGGCTAACTACTTAATTAGTCTGTCTAGCATTGCAGACTTAAGGAGATTTTTAAAAGTGAGTAGTGGACTGGTCTGGTATCACTGCTGAGAGAAAAGATCATACTGTTTATTGTTGACATATATCAAATACATCCTTGAACAGATACCATGTTTCCCGATCTTCTAACTAGGCTTCCCAAGAATACAGTTTGAAAGTCAATGAGCTATAGGATCTATGTACTGAAGCATTCTTCTGCATAATGCTTTCCTTGTGAGATCAGCATGTTGTCTGATAAATAAATATTTTCCTTATTTGTGGTGCTGAATTGCTAGCTTTAATCATAAAGGCCCACTGGAGGAGGAACACCCACATGTCTATGCAAAATGATATTGTACCCTTTTTAAAGAGATTTTTTTGTTGTTAATGAAGAAAGCAGCCAAAGGACCAGGTACAGGGTTTTCCAAATAATTCGATAACCAAGCAGCCCATCCTAAAATCAAATATTTGTGTTTTGCCATGTATTTATAAAACATTCAGATATCTACAAACAAACAAGTCTGGTTTTGGGTAAAACTAAGGTGGTTGGAAAATGTTCATTTGGCACTTAATCAGACACAGTATTCTATTTCCATCATTTAATTATTCTTCTCACAGTTGTGTTTTGCTAACTTTATTATACAAAAAAAGAGGATTCTGTTTTTAACAAAAGCACCTAAATAGAAGAAAGTTATAGGACATAAATATCCTTCCACATAAACCAATTACACCCACGGGATCATAACTGTTAACTAATTACACCCACCAGATAATAACTTTTAAAAAACTTGAGTGTTCTTCAACCAGAAGGAAAACATAAACTACCAGTAGGCATCCTCCAGTCTCAAGGTAAAGGTAAAGATTCCCCTTGACATTTAGTCCAGTCGTGTCCGACTCTAGGGCGCGGTGCTCATTCCCGTTTCCAAGCCATAGAGCCAGCGTTTTGTCCCTAGACAGTTTCTGTGGTCACGTGGCCAGCGCGACTAGACACGGAACGCCGTTACCTTCCCACCGAGGTGGTACCTATTTATCTACTTGCATTTGCATGCTTTTGAACTGCTAGGTTGGCAGGACCAGTCTCAAGAGACTATGGTAATGTGCTCTGAATAGAGGTCTTGGAACAGCGTCTAGTGTGGCTGAGAAGGCCAATTGGAGAGTGACAATCCCTTCCACACTGAAGACAAATACAATCTGGCCCCTGTCCAGCTCCCTGATTTTGCTGGTTTCGGGACTGCCTCTTTGCCTCGGCCTGCTGAACAAGTGTCTCTTCAAATTGGGAGAGGCCAAGATGCACCGCCTGCCTCCAGGGTGAACGCTCAGATGTCAAGGTTTCCCATCTGTTGAGGTCCATTCCTAAGGCCTTCAGATCCCGCTTGCAGATATCCTTGTATCACAGCTGTGGTCTCCCTCTGGGGCACTTTCCTGGCACTAATTCTCCATACAGGAGATCTTTTGGAATCCGACCGTCAGCCATTCTCATGACATGCCCAAGCCAACGTAGACATCGTTGTTTCAGTAATGTATACATGCTAAAAATTCCAGCTCATTCCAGGACTACACTATTTGGAACTTTGTCCTGCCAGGTGATGCCAAAAATGTGTCAGAGACAATGCATATGGAACGTGTTCAACTTCCTCTCCTGCCGTGCACAAAGGGTCCAGGACTCACTGCAGTACAGGAGTGTACTCTGGACACAAGCTCTATAGACCTGGATCTCGGTATATGCCGTCAGCTTCTTATTGAGCCATACTCTCTTTGTGAGTCTAGAGAACATGGTAGCTGCTTTGCCAATGCATTTATCCAGCTCGACATCTAGGGAGAGAGTGTCAGAGATCGTTGAGCCGAGGTACACGAAATCATGAACAACCTCCAATTCTTATTTAGAGATGGTAATAGAGCGAGGTGAGTCCATACCCTGGCCCATGACTTGTGTTTTCTTCAGGCTGATTGTTAATCCAAAATCTTGGCAGGCCTTGCTAAAATGATTCATAAGTTGTTGGAGATCTTTGGCAGAATGGGCAACAACAGCTGCATTATCGGTGAAGAGGAAGTCCCGCATGCATTTCAGCTGGACTTTGGTCTTCGCTCTCAATCTAGCATATACTATTTCTTAAAAATAAGTGAAATTTAAGACTAAGCATGTATCTTGAGTAAAGATTGCTAGGATTGTGGTGCTGCAAATCAGTATGAAGGGTTCCATCCAGATTCTGTCAGACCTATAGCAGAACTGTGGAAATCAATGGGACTTAAGTTCCTGGAGCCAGCTCTGCTTAGCCTGCCAACTACAATCATTCTTGTACAGGAACAACTTGGCCACTGTAGTTCATGCACTTGTAATCTCCCAGTTAGACTACTGCAATGTACTTAATGCTGGGCTGCACTTGAAGACGACATGGCTACAGTAAGTACACTAGGCTGAAGCCAGACTGCTGCCAGGAACACCCTTCAGAACCCATATGGCACTGTTTCTGAAAGAATTACATGGACAGCTAAATACCTTTCTGATTTGAGTTGAAAGTGTGATAAACCTCAAAATAGTTAGGACCCTGATGCTTAAGGGAATGTCTTCCCCCATGCATACCACCCAAAATCATTAATTTCTGCTGGAGGACTCTCCTCTGTGTCACTCCATTGAGAATGGTACACTAGAGACATGCGGGAGAACTTTCACAGCTGTGGCACATCCATGTGGAACACTCTCTCAAAGCTCCATTGACACTGACATTGATTTCATTTTAGCACCAAGTTAAAACACGGATGTTCAACCAAGTCTTTGAGGGGTAAAGAGCTTGGCTTTAGTAGGTTGTAGAGCTTTCTTTTTTTGTTTTTACTATTGGCAATGTGTGTGATTTTGCTGATTTTAAATTGCTTAAACTGTTTTATATATTTTAAATTGCTCTAAATTCTTTGAAATAATTTTGCATGTTTTAAATTGTTAGTTTATTCTAAATTGTTGTGGCTGTTCCCCTGCACTAAGATCTTATGATATTGAGTGGGATATAGTTATTCTGATTAAATAAATAATTTCATTATGACAGAAGCTCCATTCTGTTACTGTTTTAAGCAGGTGGAGCCAATATGAATTGAAGGGAGTACATGGGCTTAGCTCATGCAGAGATGTAACATGAATTCAGCAGCCCCTGCTTCTTCAGACAGTCATGTTTCCATGGCTAGAGAAATAACAGGGGGAAGACCAGCATTCTGCTCCATGTGAGGGGCTCCATCTCATTTAAAACCTTGTTGAATAGGGCTGCAGTCATGATTAACTGAAGGCCCATCAATAAATACATATGACTAAGTCTAGGTCCAAACTACTGTCAGCCCTTGCTAAACCACTTGGAAGAAACTGGTTTTCTTTTACATTAAATTAACTTCCCTGTTCTTATATATTCTATACCCTCTTAACTGTAACACACACTCTCTCTCTGTTAGATGTTGTAGAGGGGAAACAGTTAAAGGGTTCTATCCAGATTCTGCCTGACCTGCAAATGGCAGAAAGGTTTTTAGACCTTTCCTCCTTTTTTGTATGCTGAACCCTCTCTGGATTGGGCTCTGCCCATCACTTCAGAGTAAAAAAGAAAGAAAAGTTTCATTGCATGGTGTGCATTTGATGTAGTGTGTAGCTTGACCCTAAATAGTAATAGGAACAAGCATCCTTAATGAATAAGTGGCCATCATTACATTAATTGCAGAAAATCAGAGTAAAATGCATTGTCTAGTAGCTGCGTCTCCCAATTAGTTGTTTTCAAATACATTTCCTGTATGACGACCTGCTATATGAACAAGCTGGAAAATATTATTAGAATCTAATCCACAGCAGCGGAGGTAGCCTCTCCTGAGGGAGTTTAAAAACTCTGGTAAACAGATAGTTTAAATCCCTTGCATTAGTTTATTTGGTAGGCAATTCAAGTAAAAAAGAGTTCTACAATTGTTTTCTCTGCCCTTTTCACCCACTCCTCTATCTAAACAGAGGACAAAGGTCAAGAATCAGTTTCTAGCTTATCAGCTCTTCCTCCCTTCTCCCTCCTACAACTTCAAGCTTTCAATGTACCAAGTTGGGGGTGGGGTAGCTCAACCTTAATGGTCAAAAGCAGATGTCTGTGTAGTTTAGAATGAAGGAACAGAGAGGAAGAGGAAGTGGAAAGGTGCCAAAGTCATCATTTCATGCATTATTTCGCTAGGAGCAAGAAACAAAGCCGATTATAATGACATTGAGGAGGAAGAGAGAGAAATTAAAATAATTTCTTCAGAAAAAAGTGTCACAATGCAGGTGTGGTTTTGTTTTTTTTGTTCTCAGATGGCTGTTTGTACCTTCTGGAGACTGGAACATCTTCATCTCAGTGCTTAGTGAAATAAGGGCCAAGAAGGAAAGAAACAGCATCATGTTAATTTTTACAGTAGACTGCTATTCATGAAAATATACAGGACCTTAAGAGAAAGGGTTATTAGAGAAGGATGTTTTCCCAGTAACTGACAATTCTTTTTGGAATATATGAAGGGAAAGAATGGATAGATAAAAGATACAATTTCATATTCTAAGAAATTGCACAGGATCTTTACAAGTGCTGTAATTGATTGAAAGCATCTGGATTTCAGGCATATGCAAAGATAATTGCTTGTAATGTCAGAATGCTCCTATGCCTTGATATTTGTATCTAACTTGTTTGGCTTGAACGAAGGCTATTGTGCATATTTACTTGTGTGAAATGCATTCTTTATTTTATCCTAATCTTCCCTGATGTTTAGATTTGTTTGCTCATCTGGAAGTATGGCTGTTCAGGAAATTTTACTTTGTTTAATTTGCCCAGGGCATGGCCGAATATGTTCAGAGCCCCTCACGTTCTTTGGGGAGGCTCCTTCTGCTTATTGTATAGACACTCGTTTCTATATTTGTTTACTAATAGTCTACATTTTAAAAAAGCAAGAACAGGTGAGGACTGTAATAAAATGCTGTGATGTTTCCCAACCTCTTAGTCTACTTCCCCAGCCACATACAAATGCTCTAGTACAGATAACCAAGATGTTCTTGGATTGCAACTTCCAGAAACCCCAGCCAACACAGCTGGTGGTGAAGGCTTCCAGGAATTGCAGTCCAAGAACATCTGGGTTACCCAAGGTTGGCAGCTACTGCTCTAGGAGGAACTTCGTAGTGTCTTGCATACATGGGTGGGAAACTGAAAAGGAAAAACAGACCTTCCTTTTCTTTCCCACCCAATTTGAAGTATTCCTTTGCTATTCTGTTTAGTGTTAGGGAGCTCAAGCAGAGATTTGAAATGTTACCTTTTTTGGACTACAGTTTCCAGAATCTAGCGGTCAGGCTGGCCTGGGGATTCTGCCTGGGAATTCTATTCCATAAAACTAGCATTTCCAAGCTCTGAGCTCAGATTTGGGCCAGCTGCCAGTCTGCAACTTGAGAAATGCCCACACAACAAAAGTTAGGTTTTCTTAATCTCATGAAACACATCCTTACCCTTCTAATCCTTCTCCTCTCCAAAATACTAATTTTAAGTTCATTTTCATCAGGCCAATTTCTTCTCAATGCCCTCCATTCCATCACCACCACCCCAGATAACCCAACATATTGTATCTCAAATTTGTTGTCAAATGGACTAAACTTTCTTTATAGTCTGTCATGTCTCAAAATTGGGTTTGAGTGGGCAGCGTGCAGTCCACCCCTGGATTAAAGAAAGTCTCACACAGTCTAGCAAACTTCAGATTCCTTTCTGGTGCTGCTGCAAAGCAGAAGTAAGAAACAAGGAAGAGGCCCAAGATTTTAAGATGGCATCATTTGGCTAAGACTCCAACAATATTCCCTTGACATTCCATGCAAACACATCAGCTCATTTTCCAAACATTAGTATTTTGCTTTATCTGTGCCCCCATATGCACTAAGTCCTGGAAGCTCACAAGTTCTTGACAGTTTTTTTTTAAATCAACCCACAATTGCTCTTGGCTGCTCCTTTTGAAGAGGCCCAGGCACACTGCCCATTTTCCCCTGCCACCCAAACGAAGAGCATTAGCTCATGGGGGACAGATCAGTATTTCTTTAGTACTAATATCCATTTACATTAAAGAAACAGGAGCATTGCTGATGTTGGGGAGAGCTTAAATCTCTTTATTAACCCAAGTCATCTTCAGAAGGATCCATCTGAGTGAATTAGCCTTTCCACCTCTACAGTGTAGACTCTTTCCCCTGTTCTGACATCACTTTGTATGTTCCTCTGCTTCTCAACATTGGCTGCCGTTGATGGGGAAGTACACAATGTGTACCATTAGAACTTCTTGAAAAACAGTCCTGACAATTGCTTTGTGTTTGGGTGAGAAGTAGTTAACTGATGAAAAAATGAGTCAGGTTTTGGGATTCCCCCCACCCCCTTGCTTGGTTTCTTTTTGTGAGTAGTAGTGAGCCCAGAAGATATCCAATAGACCATCTTGACTGCTGACATTGGTGTTGTCAACAAAGTTTGGCATCCTTTTTCCTGATGGCAACACAGGCATTATATTGTACATTAATATCAGGCCATTTCCTGGTGTTTTGCATTGTGGATTGGGAAGCACAACATCCTACATTTATAAACCAAAGGTTTTTGTGTTGGTTTTTTTTATGTGTGAAAGAACTGAATTTATTTTGGGAGAAGATCCATGTTTGCTGCATTATGTATCTATAACCTTTAATTATCATTCAGACGTACAAATTCCTGATGCAAAATAAAGCCTATCATCAGGACTATAAGTACAAAAAAAAGCACTGGGCATTTATGTGTTGGGTGGCAAAATATATTTCAACTACAGACAAAGAAAGTGACTGTGTTCCCCCTGTTTTATGAACTAGACATAATGAAACATTCATCCTTTAGATAGATATTTCAATCTCCAACTCAAAAGCCACTGGTCACAGATTCTGGGAATTATAGCCCCAACAACATCTGGGGACTCAAGATTGGAAATCATTACTATATAATAAGACTACAATCCAAATGTGCCAAGGTAAGAATCCAAATAGCTTTGCAGGGTTTTGATACAGAACTTATTTGAGTTGAGTGAGTGTTGCTCACAGCCTTCAATTGCATGGAGTGAGAATGTGGGCAAAGATCAAGCTCTAATTCAGACTATTATATGTTTTGCATGTTTTCGGAGATGTACTGCTTCAAAAGAGGTCTGTTTGCATAGCACATAGCACATAGATGTTATCTAGCATCTAGCATGGTTTGTTTTGTGAATGGTCATTGCAAGATCCCATTCTGGGAGGGAAAGGGGTTAGTTATAGCAAAAGCAGACTAACTGTAGGAAATACACATTCTCCTTATGCTCTAGTTTGAGCTATGATTAGCATAGGGTTTAATTTACGCATTGGTCTCTAACCTACCACAAACTTGAGTAATAATTTAACATGGCATCTGCAAGAACTGTTTTCCTAGAGTGCTGCATACCGGATTTCTGTAAGACGGTGGAAAATTTGGTTGGTCATATAAACACAACATCTATGTCTTTTTGAGTCAACATAACACCAGTTTTATGCTGCAGGCACTAATTTCTCTTGACCACAGCTATTCCCTTGTCATAGCTTTCAGAAAGATATTTACTACCGTGGTACAGGGAAATTCCATTCCTGCATTGTATTGCAAGCATTGTGTAACCTTAAAGGACATCCATTCTTTTCCTTGAGCCCATTATCAGAGAAAAATATCAAAGCAAAGTGTGCGGCTCAAAAAGCGCCCTATAGTGTTTAAAGCTTTCTTTGGGTGGCTTACAATTTAATTATAAAGGTTACACATTGCTCCTCTCCCCAGTGAGGTGGGTACTCAATTTACCAACCTTGGAAGGACGGAAGGTTGTGTCAGTCAATCAGAACCTTTATATATACAAAAATAAAAATAAAAAAATAAAAAATAAAATCACATACACCATATAAGAACAAACTATTAATTAACTGGACCTACAAATTAATTATTCTCAGTCTGCGGCTCCTCACTATCTGGTTCAAAAATGCTGCCATGTTCTCCACTATAATCTCATGCTGGCTACCTGAGCCCAATATTGAACTCAGGTCATGAACAGACTTTTCACTGCAGTATTGCAGTTTAACCACTGTGATACAGGGCTTCTACTAAAGATGCTGTATGAAACACGCTCTGAATTCCCTGCTCTCTGCAGAATACGCCATTTGCACACAGGCCCACATAAGACTTGCAACTGGGGCTTGTGCTAAGCTTCCCAATCACACATATTGTTGTATACATGTAGTCTTCTGCTGAATGTGGAAAGGTCAGTATAGGGCAAATGGAAGTTGAGGTTGAGGCCAAAGCCAGAGGTCATCATCTTCCTTTCCACACTCCCTTCCATTTGATGACTGTGTAGATCAAAACTGGACAATGATGGCCCTAGAGATAGTTTTGGCCAGTGATGCCCATCTGCTCTAGGACTGATTGCTGGGGATTAAAGGCACTGAAGTCCATAAAACTCACTCACTCACTCAAGGCCAGTATTATAACTGATGACAGTTTTGATTACTGAGACAGCCAGGACAATTTGTCCTTAATAGTTTTTAAGGACAAATTGGTTTGAGGAAGTGGTCTTGTCCACGAAAGCTCACATTAAAATATAGCAGTCACTCTTTATGGTGTGGCATTTTTGTCATCTTTATTTATTTTTTTATTTATTTTTGCCTGATATGCCCTTAAAAGAACTCATTTTCTGAAAAGTCTGGCGTATAGCATTTTTTTTTTGTAAGCTTGTCACCCTCTCCCTGTTAGGTGATCTCTGGCTACAAACATTATCAGGTAAGGGGAAAGAATAAATGACCAGTTTATGTTAGTGTTGCACTTAGAAAGCTAGATCCGCCTCTAGTTATAGGCAAAAAAGAGAGAGGATCTGATATAGAATGGAAATTGGTTCTCTTATAGCATCAACAACGTAAATGATGTGTACATGGCAAGCATGTAGAGGGCTACATAACAGTGGAGTGACCCCCCCCCCCAAAAAAACTATTTTTTGTTGAAGTCCACCCACCCAACACACTTGCCTGGAGCCCATGTGACATTTGGACCAAAACCACAGTCCTCATCCCTGCCCTACAATAAACAACAGTACAACAATACCATTTGTTCCCTTCAAAACAGGAGCAGGAGCCATCTATTTTACTTCCACAAGAGAGCCATGCAAATCTTTGATTCCTGGGCTAAATTTGAGAGTATTTCCTCTCATCCTCATGTAAGCCATCCTATGAAATTCGGGGGGTCAGCAGGGAATGTGAAGACTGGTGCAAAATGCATTGAGAGGAAAGGAGAAGACAGCTTTTCTGGTCAGGAGTTATGATGCTGCAGATGACATTGAAAACTCATCCTTTTTCCAAGAGGCAAGAGATGGAAGAGGGGGCTGTGGAACACTGAATCCTAAAAACAGGGTTTCAATTCATCTGCACCAAAACAATGTTTCCAGCATAGTCAATGTAACCACCCTCTAGGACAGGGTCGGGCAGCAAGAAGGTCCCCTCCAGTTCCTTACTGGTGCTTGTCAGGATTTGGAAAGGTTACTGGGAGCACAAATCTATTTGTAAACAGCATGTGTGGGGAGTACTCTCCTTCTTTAAAAGAAACAAAGCTGCATTATAATTCTAACTGCTGGCAGCAAATTTGGCAGTGCACAGTGCACAGAAGGCATGGTATGCCCCCTCACAAGTTCTAGGTGGAAAATGGCCCTCAGACCTACATAATGTCTCATCCCTGCTGCAGTAGTGTAAAATGTCCAATATTTCCATAATAAATTGTAGAGTTATTTTCACACGTTCCGGTCCATTTGGGTAAAGGCGTCCATCAGGACACTGCCTCACAATTCTGTGTAGTCTTGTAACGTGGAGCTGTTATTCGTGTTGTTGATACTGAGCTGGAGCTAGGATCAGCTTTCTAATGGAAGGGGTTTCCACCCCACTTGGGAGATCAAGCTTCTTCGCTGCCCCATAACTCATTTAAATCTTCACAGTAGCCAGCCCTTGGTGTGAAAAGGTAGCATGGGGAAGTCCATTTCCAGCGGCGCAGCTGATACGTATATTCGTTAGCCCACCATTTTTCATATGCCTAAATCTAGATCTGCTTCCCCATCTCCCCTCATCCCTCCTGCCTGCATGTAGTCAGTACAATGTGTATTCTGAAAAGTAAGAGTCAGAATGTTTACAGCTTGAATCGACTGTTCAAATCCAAATTGCACTGGACGCATTACACGACGTGTCCTTTCAGGAAACAGTATTTGTCAAGCTTCTGAAAAATCTGCCCTTTTCATGTGGTTTAAACCATGATTTTCTTATGATTAAGAGAGAAAATGCCCTATGCAGATTACACAAAAACAGAGAGAGAGAGAGAGAGAGAGAAAGAGAGAGAGGAAAGCTGAGAACTGGAAAGAAAAACCCCTCCTCCAACATTCAGTGTCAGAAGACGGAAGCGAAAAGAAATCATCGTGTCCCTCTACTCGAAAGTGCTTGGTAATTCTTTCCTCCACTCCGGGAGCTGGCGTTGACCTCTTAACAAAGAACAGGTTCAATCTGCTTCCCCTCCTCCACCCCAGGAGACTGATGAGGGTCACATGACCTTTCTAGACAGCACAGAATTTGGATGGTAATGTGTGCTGGTGGGGGAAGGGAGCAGGCGGCTCACACACACTACAGCGCTGTGCCGAGGAGCAGCCTTCGTGGGGAAAGCGGGCGGGAGCGGGGGGGGGGGGATGGGGGAGGGAATCGCCCAGACTCGCTTCATTCCACAGACTTATTAAGATGCAAATGCCAAATATTTTTACCAGACTGTATAAAATTTACAGTTTCCTTTCCAGCTCAGGCAGACAACATTAACCCACATTAGGATATTTTTTTTTTGTAGCGCGGGGGGGGGGGGGAGGAACTGCAAATGAAATGTAGGTGATAGTTGTTGAGGCCTCATTAAGGGCTTATATAAAAATGAGAGGAAAGAGGTGTGGTGTAAAAAAAATAAACAACACACCCTCCCCTGACTGCCAGTCGACAGAGCTCATCTTGCCATGAATTTTAGTACATTATTTGAGGATCCCTCCCTTAGGATGCAGGCAGAAGTGTTTTTAATCTCCTCCGCCACTACATTTCTCCATTCTGTATTAGGCTTTCCTCAACTGTTCAGGAATGGAAACCTACCATTACGATTTTATAAAAGCACATTGTTCTTTCAGAAAATCATTAGTTGATTAAAGAAAATTATATGAAGCAGAGTCCAAATAAGCAGAGTGTGCACCAGTAAGAAAAATAAACACACGATTATTTTCTTTTTTATCTCATTTTTTAATGCTGCCTTTCTTTGGGTGAAGGGACTCAGAGATACTTAAACAACTAGGAATAAAAGTAATATAACATGCTGGCTGAAATCCTGCTGCTTAGCATAGTAAATCACACTAGAGTACACCCATTGAATCAGTGGAGATTTGGTGACTCAGCTTCTCTACAAATGCTATTGATTTCAGTCTATAATCATTTAAAAACATTTTTTAAAAATTCAAAATGGTATCTTGTATAATAATTGTACGTAAGTAAGCAACCACCTATTCCATAATCTGATTTTATTTTCAGAGGACTGAGAATTGAGATTGCTCCGATTTTTATTGTGTCCTTTATATGTGATCTTACAAAGCAATTTTAAGTAGGATGGCTGTGGTGGGAACCTGGCAGACAGACAGACAATTTCAGAGCTCTGGTGGCTAAGGATGTGCCATGAATTTTTGGGTTTTTGGACTCCAACTCGCAGAATTCTCCAAGAATTCCCCAGATTTCGGGGGCACCAGCCCACAAATACACGCCTACATTTCACTCACTTGGATTAAGGTATCTCCAAAGCTACATGGCAGTCATGGACCGTGCTTCCTGTTGCTAATGTCCAAAAAAAAAAAAAAAAAAAAAAAAAAAAAAAAAAAGAGAGAGAGAGAGAGACATAAAGTACTGAGGTTCTGTCAAGGAGACATAGCTCTTTGAAGAAGGTGCCTTCTATAGAGCCTAAAAATCAGTGAAACTACAACTCCTATGAAGCACTGTGGAAGCCTCCTCTTTTTTTGTACATTAAGAACAAGAAGCACTGTTGGAATCTCCAAGGCTTTTGGTCTTGGGTGATTTCAACATCCATGTCGAGGCGGAGGTTTCTGGTCTGTCTCTTGAGTTCTTGGAAACCATGGCTTCCTTGGACATGTCCCAACATGTCAATGGCCCCACCCACGTGGGCGGTCACACATTAGACCTGGTGTTCTCCACCAGGCAGAGTGAGTGTGGTCTGATGGTGACTGACCTTGTGTCAGTCCTATCGTCATGGTTGGATCACCGCCTAATTAAATGCAACCTCTCAGTGGCTCTCCCTCCCCGCAGGGAGCAAGGACCTATTTTAATGGTCTGCCCTCGAAGGTTACTGGACCCTATAGGGTTTCAGGACTCCATGAGAGGGATTCCGGCTGATCTGACTGGTGCTCCTGTCGAGGCTCTGGTTGATGGCTGGCTCGCCGCCGCTACCAGGGCTGTTGACATGATCGCTCCTAAACGCCTTCGTTGCAGAGCTTGTTCAGCACCCTGGTTTAACCAGCAGCTGCGAGCTATGAAGCAGAATAGGAGAAGGCTAGAGTGCAGTTGGAGACGAAACCTGACGGACTATAATTGGAAAACTGTCAGGATCGCAACTAACCTTTACCTTACCAGGGTAAGGGCTGCCAGTCGAGCTTACTTCGCTGTCCGGATAAGCAAAGCTTCAAATCAGCAGGCGGAACTTTTCTGTATAGTTTGTGATCTATCCGGAATTGGTCTCAGTGATAGGCCTCCTACTAGTATTTCACCTGACCAATTTGCAGCATTTTAAAAATCTACAGTGGAGGCCATCCGCCGGGATCTTTCTCCTTTTTTGAATACAGTAGATCGAGCAGAGACGTCCAGCGCTTCGCCTTGCCCAATGAGACTTATTCTCTTTCAGCCTGTGACACCAGATATGGTGGACAAAGTGCTTGATCGCTGTCGTGCCACCACCTCCTCCCTTGACCCTTGCCTGGCTTGGCTAATCAAAGCAGCCAGGCCTATAACAACTGAATGGGCCACTGCAATAATTAATGGGTCTCTCCAGGAGGGCAGGGTTCCCCTTGCCCTCAAGGAGACACTCATTAGGCCCATTAGGAAGAAACCAAGTTTGGCTGCGGATGACATTGGCAATTATAGGCCCATCACCAATGTTTCTTTCCTCAGCAAAGTGGTAGAGAGGGTGGTGGCTGACCAGCTCCAGGCCCTTTTGGATGAAACCAATGCCCTGGATCCATTTCAGTCGGGCTTCAGGCTGCGCCACGGTAAAGAAATGGCATTGGTCGCCCTGTTTGATGACCTGCTGAGGGAGGCCGACAGGGGCAAAATGTCCTTCTCGATATCTCAGCCGCCTTCAATACCATTGACCACGGTATCCTCCTGGGGAGGCTCTCCAAGTTGGGAATTGGTGGTCTGGTGCTTGCCTGGCTCCAGTCCTTCTTGGAGGACCGTCCTCAGAGAGTATAGCTTGGGGAGAGTGTATCGACTCCGTGGAATCTCAATTGTGGGGTTCCGCAGGGCTTGATTATCTCCCCAATGCTGTTTAATATCTATATGAGGCTGCTGGGTCAGGTCATCAAGGGGTGTGGGGCTTCATGTCATCAGTATGCTGATGACACCCAGCTCTACATCTCCTTTTCTCCAACCACAGTGGATGCCGTTTCGTCCCTTCAGCGCGGTCTGGAGGCCGTATTGCAGCGGATGCAGGTGAATGGACTGAGGCTGAACCCGGACAAGATGGAGGTTCTGAGGGTAGGTGGCCCTGCCATTGGTGGTTTGGGAAACTCCCTCTCTTTTTTGGGGGGGTGACTCTCACCACGAAGAGTGGGGTTCACAGCTTGGGGGTCCATCTGGATCCGGTGCTTACCATGGAAACCCAGGTAGCATCAGTGGTCTGCACCGCCTACTTCCATCTCTAGTGGATTGCCCAGCTGCATTACTATCTTGATGTTGGGGCGCTCACCACCCTGGTCCATGTGCTTGTAGTCTCGAGATTAGACTACTGTAATGCACTCTACGTGGGGCTACCTTTGAGATTGATACAGAAGCTTCAAATGGTGCAGAATGCGGCAGCCGGACTTCTTACTGGGGTGAGAAAACATCAACATATCTCCCCCACTCTGGCTGCCCTGCATTGGCTGCCCGTTCGTTTCTGCATTGATTTCAAAGTACTAATGATGACATATAAAGCCCTAAACGGTTTAGGACCTCAATATCTAGCGGAACGCCTTCTCCCACCTAGATCTACTCAAATCACTCGTTCTAGCCAGGATGGGCGGCTGAGGGGTCTAACACCGAGGGAGGCCCGGAGAGAAAGAACAAGAAATCGGGCTTTCTCGGCAGTGGCCCCTCGCCTCTGGAACAATCTCCCCTCAGAAATTTGTCTGGCTCCCTCACTGGGTGTTTTTAAGAGCAAACTCAAGACCTGGCTCTTTAGGCAGGCTTTCCCTCCTGTCAACACCTAATTTATTTATTGCCATCTTCAATTGTATTAATGCTGTTGTTTTATTTTATATTTGTTATTGTGGATTGCTTTTAGCTGCCCAGAGTAGACTTTGGTCTAGATGGGTGGGGTATAAACAAACAAACAAACAAACAAATAAATAAATAAATAAATAAGCGAGCAAGGCCTGAGTCAGCTGAGCAGCTTAGGGATAGGTCCTGGCCCAGGTTAACAAAACACAGGAGTTTGTAGGTGTCTGTAAGTGTGGGTCTGTGTGGGAGTTGCAGTAAAAAAGAAGAAGAGTGGCACATCCCTACAGTTAGCTCACTGTAGCCATGGAAGGTGGGCCATCATTTTGTCTCTTTTCCCCAAAACCTTTGATTTGAAAATATTCTCACCCCTCTCTTAAAATCATTGCTCTGATAGTCACACACACCCTCCCCCATAAAGAAAGCAAATGACTTCAAGGGAGGCTTTTTTTTTTTCAACTACGGGATACCAAGAAATTGTCAGAGCTCAGAAAGATTATTTTAGACTAGAATTTATAGAATGCCCCAGCCAGGGATTCTGGGATTTCCAGTAAAATGTTTTAAACATTTCTGAGGTTTGATAATTCCAAATATAAAAAGCTTTTCTCAGATGGAAGGTACATTGTATGGCAGGCTTCAGAGATCAAGGTCACTCTGAAGTGGAGAAGCACTACCTTCCTGTTAACCAGATTATTTCAAGGGACTCATAGTGATATACTTAGGAAACCATGAAAGATCATGTCTCAGTGTTGAGTGCAGAATCACTGGAGAAAATGAAATAGTTATGTGACCAGGAACAGGTAACAGGAATGTTCCATGGCATAGGGCCAGCAAAGAAGTTATATCTTTCATTTTCCACAGGAGCTAGTGTCTCAATGGCAATGTCCAGAGACCATAAATAGGATGGTGTGAAACCGGTAGTTTTGATTTTCTAGTTTGATTTCCTAGGTCTGTGATAGCAACTTCCTATAACATGATGTAATATGGAAGGTATTTGTCAGAATCCTGTCGTTGATTTATGCATATACTGTATAAGTTAAACAGTGTAACATGTTATTGCAAGTTGCTGCTGACTGAGATAATGCTAGCAACATTACTTGTGAACAGGGTAGCCTGAGACTTGCTGTGTCCCTAAGCTATGTAAAGTTGAAGAGACTCCATAGCATTAATAAAAAACGTTACTGGTTTTGGTTTGTTATTGTTGTTTGCTCAGTAGAGGACTCTCATGCTCTAAGAACTGAGACTGTACCTTATCCCTAAATCCAGTACTCTTTATGGGATTTCAGGTACATGTGACAAAATAACTTGTATGGCCATGGACACTGTGCACCATGTCTTGAGTGGGTGGCGGGCAGTACCACATAATGCTCTACCTCATACAGTAAAATATCTTGGGGAAGTCTGCACCTGAAACTGGAAAGTTTTGTCAGAAGCAGGGTAATAGATAACTAATCACAAGAGAATGTACAAACATACAACAGGCAAATATTGAGACTATAAAACTCTGATTGGTTCTTGTATTAATTTTTCATTTTACTGATTTTTTCTTGTCTTGATCCCATATGGTTTACTTAGAGAAACCACTTCATGCAACTGATGAAAGGGACTTAGGCAACAGAAGCTTATACCAAAAATAGAAGCCATGAGACACACAGATTCTTTCTTTCTTAGCGTGAGGTTATATATAGGGATGTGCATGGCGGGAATGTTCTTTTTATTTATTTATATATTTCAGGTTCTCTCAAGGAGTGCCTTTTTCATTTTTGTATTTTTTGTAAGTTGGTCCTTTTGTATAGCATGAAAAGGGAAGTCTCTTTCAGGTTCTTTCACTCAGAGTTTTCCATTCATGTTTTTGGATACTCCAGAAGCCTCACAAAACCCTTAAAAATGAATACAAAAAACAAAAACAAAAACCAACCAGAGAGGCAAAACGAGAGAATCAATCTACTCCAAAAGGAGCAAACAAGAAAGAAAAATCAACAGATCTATGCAGGGACTAGTTGATAAGAAAGAAATCCTATGGCAGTGCCCACCACTGTCAGAGACAGCACAAAGGTGCTCCTCCACCACCAATAACCAAAATTCAAAAAGCAGTAAGGCATTAAAAAAATCAGAAAAGAGAACAGGAATGTGAGTTCACTGGCAGTACCACTCACTCAGCACAACAGACCCTGTGTGTCTGGGCTGCACAATAAGAAAAAGGCAACTAAGCAGCCAGCCTGGCACACACTGAAGCAAACAACAAAAACAGTACCCACACCACACCAAACTATACACTTTTAAGAGAATAAATACACTGTAAATTAACCAAATAACAATAAAAAAATTGAACAGGGAAAGCAGTCCCACCACAAACAAGAGGGGGAAATAGCAAAATAAATCACATGCACATAGCCCCGTCCTAAAAAACAAACAAACAATAAAAGCAAGCAAGTAAATAAGGCAAAAATTACTATCAAAGTAACCACAAATGTAACCACAAACATTTTTGTAAATATGGGAAGATCTCTCTTCCTTACTCACTTGACGCCATCTCTTGTGTTCTCTTCTTTTATTACCTTAGCCAGCAACAAGCAGGCCAGAAAGCAGCAAAATCAATCCAAAGAAGGCAGACATGTAACACAATTCAAGAGGAAGGACATCAGCAGGACACAATAATCCTACCTACAAGTACAACTGAAGCAAAAGAGCACTCCTCATTGGTTTCTAACAAATTCAGGCCCCTTTTAAAGATTCCAAATTCCTGCTCACCCCTGGACAATCTGATTGGCTGCTGACAACAGATTTTGAGATGCCATTGGATGAAAAATGTCCTGGTGATTTGACACACACAGGGTGAAAGAAAAGTTAAACAAAGAAGAAACAAAAAATAACACAGCACTTTCATATACCATCTGTGAGGGTTTGGTTGTAGCTTCAGGTGAATTGTCCCCAGGTTCTTCCTCAGGGTTAGGCATTAACAACATACTCTCAGGGTTCAAGCTCACAATGTTTATTTCAAGAAAATCTTAAAAACTGTTAATGTCAATTTGAACTGTCAACTTATCTTCCTCACGTAATGAGGTGAGAAAGGGATTATAGTCTTGGTTTACAAATGGGTTGTCAACAAGGAAGTCTACCTGTCCATTCCGAGGATCCGGGTTAGAGTCTATTAGCCGTAGGGCTGATGAAATTGGCAACAAGGACATCTATTTATTTCTTGGTGTCTCAAACCCAGGTGTTCTAGCTCCCAGCTTCAGGATCTCCCACGGGCTAGGGTATCACACCTCTCCATCCCAGCTTGGCTCTGCCATCTGACCCTCTCCTGCTTCTCTCAGGCTATCTTTGCCCTTTCTTTTCACTGATCTTCCATCACCACACCCTTGCTTCTTTCTCTGCCCAATAAAACAGTTTTTGAGGTACTATCTCATGCCTCCTCCTTTCTGCTTCCTCTCTGGGTACCATAAGCCTTAGTCTGCTTGGGCAGAGGCACTATAGGACCTGCCAGCAATCTCACACCCTATTTCATTAATACAACTCATTCTTGTTTTAGAGGCTTTTTTTCTGGGAATCAACAAAGGAACATGAAAATGTTTTTTCTTTAATTGAAACATAATAGGCCCCTCCCTAGTTATATACACTAGAAGCCTCTCTTCACACGCCATGCATATATTTGTGGAGTAAATCTGAGACTGCCCCTGTACAAAAAAAGTTAGAAAATGTAACCAATTTACATAATAAAAATTTGCAGAATGTTAGAAAAATTACTACATTTTCCTCCAAATTTTAATTTTTATAGTACTCCAGATCCATTGTATACCTACAGCTGTTTCCTAGAAAGAAACTTTTGATCTAAAAGGTAAAAGGGGGTGGGGGTGGGGAAGAGCCCTAATTCTGAAGCACTTCCAAATGGAAAGACTGCTAGAACTTCTTGAGAATCCCTGAGAAATCCTGGGTGCTATAAGCATCACTAATGCTATCATTTGTAATCTGTTCTAAATGTATTATTAATTATTTATTAGTAATTTCTTACAAATTGCTTTTCAGCCTCCTAGAGCCCTCAAAGCCATGTACAACAAAATCACAATCTCGAAAAAGGGAAAAACCCACAGAATTATTTAAAAACAGATTCAAAGTACGTAATTTTAAAAGCCAACAGGCTGACAAAATAATAGAGTTTTGACAGCCTCTGAAAAGCTTGATAAGAATGAGGCCAGCCTGACTTCCCTGGGGAGAGAGTTCCACCATCACCGTGCCGCTGCAGACAAAACAGTAGATAGGGAAAATAAACCCTCAAAACTGCTTTGTGCAGTTCTGCCTTATCATGGTACAGGATTTGTAATGCGTTCTTTAATTAGCCAATAAGGATGGATAGTATTTATTTGTTTATTACACCAAATCAAAGGAACTAAAGTTAGTGCACATGGCTGTCTTCCCTGCATTTTATCCTCAGAACAATTCTGTATGTATGTATGTATGTATGTATGTATGTATGTATGTATGTATGTATGTATGTATGTATGTATGTATGTATGTATGTACTATTTCCTTAGTACAGTACATACACAATCAACCCCATAGAAGTAGTGAAGTAAATTATGTGGTTTCTTCCAGAGTCAGGAATCCAGAAATTTCCTGTTTAGGAAGAGGTAGCCGTGTTAGTCTGTGCAAGCATATCAGGCAAAATCCAAAGAAACAAAACAAAAAGAGAGAGACAAAAACACCTTAAAGGTGTGACTTCTTAAAGACTTATCATTATATTTTAATGTATGCTTTTGTGGACACGTCCACTTCATCAGACATTAAGAGATATGGACACTCCTGGTTTGTTTGTTTTTGGGGTGATTGAGTCTTGGGGGACCACTGCTCTTGGGGCTTTGTTTTGGCTAAAATAGGCAAATAAAAAAAACACACAGATGAGGTGGGGGCTCCTGAGGAGCCCCCAAAGACAGTAAAAAAAATGCCCCAGGGGGCCATGTGCAGATTTAAAGCTGCATTTTGCCCATCCTGGCATAAGGAATAGCCTAAACTACATAAGTTTAGGCTTATGTCTTTCACAGGGTTTTTGTTATACAAGGTTATGTGGCTAGTTGTTAAAGTGGCACATCAAAGCATAATTTCACTTGCTGCAGGCAATGTTGTCATTGGTTTTGACCATGATGAATGCCCTAAAGTTTAATTTAAGGACTTTAATTTAAAAGAGTAACCAGCTGATTGGATAGTTCCGTGCGTTAGGTATCTTGCTGTGGAGCCAGGGTTGAGAATTCGATTCCCCACTGTGCTCCCTGGGAGAAGAGCCAGCCTGTATGGCCTTGGGCAAGCTGCATGGTCCCAGGGTGACACCAGAAGAAGGGAATGTTAAACCACTTCTGAGTGCTCTATACAGAGAAAACTCAGAATTGAGTTGACAGCACATAATTATTGTTAAAAGAGTAACAAAAGAGCGATCAGGTGTCAAACACACATAGCTTTTGTCAATTTGCCTGAGGTATTTTACATCCCATTAAATTGACTCCCAGGCTCCTTGTGCTAAGACAACTAAGGCCCTGTTCTGAGAGTCATGAAAGTACAGTTTTACTGTCTAAATGTCAACTGAGGAAGGATGGCAGAGAGGACCAGGTCGTGCCTATAAATGCTTTTTTTAAATTATCATCAAGCCTTCTTTAAAGACTATGTCAGAAAAGATACAAAAAAGAAGTGCCCAACTGCGGCTATCTTCATATCAGATTTTCTGTAAGTATGAGTGTGTTCTTGTTTTTCCAGTCTTTCCAGAAAGATCTTTAATGCAGTTGGTGACAGATACATTTTGCCACTGAAAAATCTCTTTGCAGTCAATTCTGAAAGTTGGCAGTAAAGTGATAGTTTTTAGAGTCATTACTTCAATTTTTTGTTTTCTAATAGTAGTAGAGTAGAGGGGTTAGGTAAATGGCCTCAGATATACTTTACTTTCAAGAAAGAGGGGTATTCCAGCATAAGGGAAGTCAAAGACAAATGGCAGTGCTCCATGAGAAGATTAATTTTGGCAGAAGTACAGGGAGACTACAGCTAATTTAGTTTTTGAACACTGAGTTTTGTGCTGTGAGATGAATTAGCAAACTGAGGTGGTGAGACATATCTCAAGACACAGAACTGCTTGGCGACCCTTGGCTTGTGATAATCATCACTTGGGTGCCCCCACCCCATTTACACAACTTAGCTTGTAGTGCTGGAAAGCCCCATGGAAGGAGTAGGGGACTTTGACCCTCCTGAAGTTTTGGGATTCAACAAGAAGTCTGATTGTGGTCAGTGGTGAAAGAGTGTGGGAGTTGTACTTAAAAACAGCTGGTGGGCTCTTCATCACAGTTCTAGGAAAAGGCACTCTGAATGTTGCACTGGAAAATATGTCATGTAAATGCACACAATTGACCCTCCAGAAACCAAGAAACCACAGTTCACATGCTTTGCAAGCAGTTTTACTACAGCCATCACTTTCCCAATGACAGTGAACATATTTTGTCAATTTTTGTATGCTGAATCTGGCAAAGAAAGGCTACCCACAATATGATATATTTCATGGTGGGAAAGGAGAAAAAAACAGGAAAATTGTGATGTGGGAATATAAACTTTGAATGGCTTTTATGTGCTTTTCTATGAATTTCTTACAAATATCTCTGTGGACATATTTTTCATGGAGGAAAGCAATACTGCAGAATTTGTCCACCCAGTAGGTATCTGGATTTTGTTAGTTACCAACCTGCCATATAGACATTTCTTTGGAAATGACAATCGCTATTAAACTTGACAAATGCCTCATAATAGATACTCATTTCCCTGCTTTTCAGAATACTAATCGTACAGCTTGCAACGATCACTGTCCAGCAGCTTAATCTCTGAGTATTGCTATAACACAAAACTGTCTTGATTAGGTTGGAGATAGAAGCTGCTTACATGAATAGAACAGCAGTTCCACTTGCTTATGGTGTAATGATTTCCACTGCCTGTCCAATCATTTGGCACTCCATTGCATCATATTATGGTTGCATGACTCTTTATTCTCTGACTCTTAGTATTGTTTTGGGGAGAACATCAAGAATAGAACATGTGAATGGAAAGGGCTGTTTTTGTTTGTTGAATACCAACTGGCATTGTTTGTTGAATACCAACTGGTTTGTTGAATACCAACTGGATCTAATCCATTATAGATGTGAGTGCGTGTTCTATTCAGCTTTCTTAACTGGAAGTTTTCTAAAGGTACAACTAAAGCTGCAGTTCCCTTTAGTTGCATCTTTAGATGCAACTGTAATACAGTACTACAGTTTTTTAAAGCATTCATTATGTCTTCTCTTCACAGCAAGCACAAATGTTGACCTACTTCTTCCAAGGCACAGAGACAGAACCTCAAAGTAAATCCCATTGGACCAAACAGGGCTTACCTCTGAATAGATATAGAGTGCTATGGCTGTAGACGCAGGGTATTCAGCTGTGCACAGTTAACTATTTTGTTATACATGTCAAAATAATTTTCTACGCACATGTACCTACAGTGGGTTTTTTTCCTTTAAATTTTCATCCCAAAGTGGCAAAGATCTAAAGGACCTTCCAAAATGAAATATCTGTCCCTTGAAACTTGAGTACATGTCTTCTTAAACTTTAAAACATTTATGAGACCTGTGGGTTTGTTCAAACAAGTGGGCTTTCAGAATAAATTAAGTGGTGACTTGTGAGGTAGGTAGCAGGGGAAATAAATGCTAAGCCGAACCTTGTAGAAAACAGAAAGTGCAGTTTGTCATTTGCTGCTTTACTAGATTTGAGCACCTGACTGATTGACTGGAAAATGCTCAGGCTTGAGAACCAAAATTACCTTCTCAGATTTCCTTCTATATCATCTGATACTGCGCACGGTCTTTTCTTTCCTAGCAAGTTTTCATCCTCTAGATTTTTATCTCACTGTGCCTTCTCTTTGTTCAACTTTGGTTGATTGATACAGATACACATACAAAGAACAGAACTTGGAATGTTGTTTTGAAAAAGGAACCTGTCAGTAAGTATTACTGGCCCCTTTTGGAAAAGACTGAGTTGCTTTTTATTCACTGCTCTTAGTAATGTGTTATGTGTTGATGTTTTTCAAAAATATACTAAAAACAAATAAAAATGATCAAGCCTCCCAAAGCAATGCAGTACATTTAATGAAGGAGGAATACTTTTTGCAGAAAAAAAATCACAATATTACCAGTGTTAAGTTCATCTGCATAAATAATGTTATGATGCTTTTGTTACCCCCAAAAGCAATATTCTATTAATGATCAACCAATATGTTTATTGCTGTCAGTGACCAGTAGTTATCAGAAAAATATATGAAATATATCATCCAAAGTGTAGACTATCAGATAGCAAAAATATAGAGTACCATGAGAGCAAATTTACTAATAGTTATGCAGCATTAAAAGATGCCACAAATGAAAACCAGGGTGGAAGTTATAGGTTTGCTAAAGCAATTCCCCAGTGTATTTTGCCTACCATGGTACAAAATGTTGCCATGCAAACGGAAGCAGCTGTGTTTTGTTCTGTGAGAGGACCTGGAACATAGAATGCATTCGATTTTGCTTTTTTTCAATAAAAACAGGTTCAGTCATTGTTAAAAATTTTTTTTAATACATTCTTTTTGAGGTCTGACAAGAAAGATGACAAAATCACATTGTGTTCCAAAATATTACTAGGAAGCTAGCTTCAAGCAAAATGCTACAATAGGATTTAATGATTTTTTGTGGGTGGTGGTGGTTGAGGTGGGTGTTTTGTATGTGTGTCTGTGTTATTATTTGCTTTTGGAGCTCAGGAAGGGGCAAAAAGTAGCTGGAAGGATCTAATTAACACCTCCCTTACCTATAGGCTATTTCATGTACTCTGTCAGGCATCTCTCTAGGCTTGAATTACCCAGAACATGGCACAGTCAGGTGGCCCTGCCCCTTGTCTTCCTTCCCCCACCTAACTCCTGAAAGAAGTGGAGGAATGGAGGAAGTATGTTCCTGGTGTTGCTGTTACGACCGCTTTTAATCGATGGCTATCACTTTCTTACCCTTTCTAGGCACATGATGCTTAGTAAGTCTTCACATGGAAAGAGAAAAGAAGAAGCAAGTCTATGGTCACTGTGGTGACTATGAGAACCCATGTTGCTCCTGCTGGGTTAAAGAGAAAGGACTTTTGTATGCTTGCTCAGTCCCATGGAGTGATTCTATGTCTCTCTCCCACTCCCCCATTACAGTTTACTGAATTTGGCTGGCATTAAGCTGGCTGCAAAGTTACAGAACTTAGAACCTTGAAATTCTCTCTCTCTGTTTCTTTCTGTCTCTGTTTCCTTCTCCCTCTCTGTGTGTAGCATTTTGGCCATTTTCTTGCCTCTGCCAAGCATTATTTCCCCTGCCCCACTGTAGCCTTCATTACATATACCCTCTGCTCTTTTACCTCCTTCTCAAATGTTTTGGTTTTGTCAGATATAAAAATAGTTTCTATGTCTGTAAGTGCTTTCTTCTTCTTCTGTATACAAGACAAAACGGCATCTGGTGGTGAAGTCAAAGAAATTCCCCATTCCCCACCTGTGTTTGAAATCCTATAGGAATTTATATGGTACATATTGTAAATCTTTCCTGTCAGAGCTCTTTCTGGCTGGCTGGTTTTGTGGGAGGTTCATCTTCCCACTGTGCGTTTGTTACCTTATATGGTCAAAAGAGGGGATTCCCTCTTCACCCGACTGAAGCTTCTGTGGAGGACTGCAATGCTTCTCCATGCGTGTTTTAATCCATGACTGAAACAGAAGCAATCTTAGTACGTATTACTTCTACTATAGGGCACACAAGGGTTATTTTAAGTGTACAGTTTTTTTCATCAGTATGCTTATTTCTCCACTATTAAAAGAAACAATTTCCAATGAAATTAAATGCTCTGGCTACCTATAGCTAAAATAAGAAAAATAACACGAGGTCTAAACACGCAACAGAATTTAGATAGAAAAACACGATTTACAAGTACTATATGCTGTCTGAAAGCCAGTAGCAAGCCAGAATTAGAGTAGCCCCACTGAATTAATGGAACTTACATACATATTGACTCCCTGCTGACTCAATGGGCTAACTCTAGTTGTGACTTACTATTGGATTTCAACCTCTGTGTTTGTATGTATACCTGTGTGTCCATATATACCACAGGATACTTGATTTAGATGGATGGGGTGTGTATGTATATAAAGAAAACAAATTAATGTACTTATATAATATATAGGCACTTTACTTACGTTTGGTGGTGTTTTATAATGTGCGTGTAACAGCAGCTTGAAAACCAGTGTATAACATTAAAGTACATTAGGTCTCTTGTTCATATCTCTATTATATTTCCTTGGATTTCTTCTCAATATGAGGAACTTTTATAAACAAGCTATACCAAGAACATGAAAGGGAAAGTGTCTTTCTTATTCATATGATACTCTTTGTTTAAATCAAGGAAACTCTAATTATAGCTGCATTATCATGGGGGTAGGTCTATGCTTAAATAGTCTATTGTAATATTTCTTAGAGCAGGCTGAAATAACAGTGCTTAATATTCCACAATAGTAAAGACTGCGTAGATGTAATACCATTTAAAAAAAAATCTTACACCATGGGACCATGCACTCATAATGTGAAATGGAAGTAAAGATAGGTTTCCTTGGGAAGAGAGCAGTTAATCAAGCAGCAGCGCCATCGAAAACAGCAGCTGCCAAACACACACTTAATACTTAAATGTTTATAAATAGCACATGTTGATTTCTGAAAAGCTGTGTTCCTATGGCTGCTTAGACTAAGCTACAAGCTATTTAGTGACATTATCTTTTATCATTTTGAAAATGGTGACCCATTTTTTAAAATTGCAACCAATATTAAATTCTTATAAGGGTAAGATGATGACTCACATCACATCCTGGCAGCTTGGTTCCTTTCAGAAATGTGAACATGTGGTGTAGGGATATGTACTAGCACCAACATTTGGATTCAGAATTTGGATTTGGAATTCAGAATTACAGCCCTTTGGATATGGAATTCAGAATTTTTAAAATGTGTGATTTCCAGATATGTAGAACTCTGTTATGGTCAATATGAATACTCTATAGTCATTATTTACCCCCTTTAAAAAACACAGACAGGCAAAACATTTTTTTTAAGGATTTCCCTGTGTCTTCTGACACTTTCCCCTCTTCACTTAATACCGGCCACCAGCTAATCCCCAGCTCTCCCTCCCTCCCTCCCTCCCTCCTTCCTTCCCTCCTTCCTTCCTTCCTTCCTTCCTTCCTCTGTGCACAGGTGATCTGGAGCCAAACTAATGTATCAATGCAATGATTCAGCACTAGTTAATTAATGTTTAAAAATTAAAGAAGAAGAAGACAGATTGCTGGGGTGGGTGTTTGTGCTGTCCTAAGACACCACACCCAGCTTAGTACATCACTACCCAGAGGCATGCCCCCTGTCCTTTGGTAGAACAAAACAAGTGATCACACAGAGAAAACACTTTTCATATTGTTGTGGTTTGAAAGTTGAAGCCCCCAGTGGCAGGGGGAAAGACTCTGAATCAGAAGCAAAAAGAGTTCTGATTTGCATTGGTGTTTGTGTCATATGATTAGTAAAAAACACTTTTGAATTGAACTGTTGTACTTCTAGAGCAGACTTCAAAGTATTTGTCAGTGTAGTTGCACCCTCAGATGTACTGTTGTGCTAAAAAAATAATAAAAACAACAACCCTGGAAACTCTTCTTGATATTATTGCATTAATATGAAATTTGTGAACACGGGAAGTTTGTATATATTAGCCCTTAGTGATATAATACCCTCTATTGGTAATAGCAGAAAGCTTCTGGATGCATCTTATTTTAATCTTGCTCATACTGAATTTGTTTAGATTTTTTTTGGTGTGGTCTTGGACCCATTTGGATGAGATTGCTTAAAACTATATGGTTGCAGATTTATACAGATGTACCAAGCCTTTGTGGCCTTGAGCAAGCTATAGGGTCCAGCGGTACTCCCAGAAGGGACTGGTAAACCATTTCTGAGTACATTATATTTTTAAAAAACAATACGTTTTGCTTTAAGTAGAAGTGACTTAATGGCACACAGTTGTTACTATTATTAGTAAGCAAATGTGGTTTGTGCTCATGCTGTAGCAATGTTCCAGTAAACTGCAGGGTATTCCACCACTGCTTTCGTTAAGCAACGTTCTGCATCTCTTAGTCCCTCAACTCACTCTGAACAGAAAAATAAAAACGTTATTCCTAAACATTCCCCACAAAGAAAGAGAGAGAGAGAAAGAGAAACTCTGAAAGCTGATTTACTGTTCATGTGTCAACAAATAAAACCCCTAGAAATTTGTTGTTTCAAGCAGAGTGCACACAGCTTGTCCTTACAGCTGTGTGGCATGCAGATGAGGTCATCTATATTACACAGCCAGCCATGTCTCTAGGCCTGCTGCCGAAAGCCTCCAGACAGCATGAAACAGGAAGGGAAAGAATGCGTGGAAGACTGTGCAAGTCATATTTTGCTTGTGATAGAATTCAGAGGGTTGTGAGCCAAAGAGCTTCATCTTTAGCCATGTTTTTCCTTCAGCAACAACATGTTCAATCTGAGTTTTTTTGTGAGCATAAAAATATCTATAGTGAGGATGGCATGCATATTATTTTACAAAGATGTACACACGCACACATACATAAACACACATATCCCTGGTCTGTGTGTGTATGAAAAGTATAAGGGACAGGAACCTGCCAAAAATTAACTTTAACTTGTGGATTATGCAAATTTATGGGATCCAGATTGTTTGTGGCCTCCAGAAGCACACTGCAGGATTGGCATTGTGATTAGTATACCTGGGCATGGTTTGAGACCCACACCTTTGCAAGAGGGGCCCATTGTCTATCACGAGAGCTGGCTGACCATGCTGCTCATTCTTCTCACTCTCGTGGCTTGTTCATTTCCACAAGAAGCTAGTGATAAAAATGAATGTACTACCTTACCACTCTGAACTCATCTGATCTCATCTGATTTCAGAGGCTAAGTGGGGCCAGATCTGGTTAGTGCTTGGATGAAAGCTACCACCAGTGATTACCAAGTACCTACAGTTGGGGTTAGGAATGAGTCCTGCTTAAGATTCAGGAGAGCTGCTGTCAGCCAGATTTGAAAATAGTACACTAGATGCATCAGTGGCCTGGCTCAGTAAAAGTTTGCTTGTTTGCTTCCGTGAGGAGCGAGAAGAGCTTGCTTTATTTATCATGCACTTTTCTCCTGGGCAATTGTAGAGATTCAGTTTGGAGATGAGATGGGGGGGGGGGGAATGTGTGGTCGGCCAAACATTGGGTGGGAACTCTCATGATCCCTCACTGAGCTGGGCTGTCTAGGAGTGATGAAAGTTTCAATCAGCAACTGGAGGACTGTGTGTCCCAACCCTGGCCTAGAGGAAGAGGGCAACTGAATAGGCTGCAAAGATGTAAGTGAGGGGATGATGAATTCACTCAGAGAGGGCTGTCCTTACTGAGGGAATTTTGCTCAAGATCCCCCTAACTTGGAGCCCTTATTGTTGATACTTTTTATACCTGTGTAAACTGTTGAAGAGTAAGCAAGTAGTGGCGCAGGAGGAAACACTGATTGTGGGTACATATCTTTGAAACTCAGAATAAATACCTGAGCATGCTTTCCCTTTTTAAAAGGAAATCACACTTCTTTCTAAGAAAATAAGAAAGCTTGTGCTTATTAGAGAAATATACTTGTGATTGGAAAGATGATAGAAGTCCTAGTTCTAACTAACTAAATTGGAGATGTTAGAAACCATGGGTGCCCCTTTCATCTGTAGAGAACAAAGGAAATATGTCTCCTCCTTGGAGGAACAAGAGAAGGATGTGCGAAAGAAGGAAGTGACAGCAGCTGTCTTAAGAACAGTAAAACCTGAGAAGGACTTCTCTCTATATCCTTCTCCATAAAAGACATAAATCTATTTGAGTGTAAGCTGAGTTTCACCCCATCACTTTAATGTAGACATTGCTCCATGTCATATTCTCCCACTGTGTAACGAGTAAAGCTGCCTTCATTTCAGTGTAAGACGACATTAATTAAATTTTTGAGATAATGTTATTCATATTCAGTTCTTTAAAAAAAAATTCTGGTTTATGAATGTGGAATATTCATGATTCAAAATGCCAGCAAATGGTCTGATATTACTGTACATTATCATGCTCATGTTGCCAGCAGGAAAAAGAATGCCAAGCTTTACATAGCACAGAGCAGCCTGAATGTTGGCAACACCAATGTCACCAGTCAATATGGTCTAGAGCAGTGGGTCCCAACTTTTTTATTTTATTTTATTTATTTATTTATTTATTTTATATGCCGCCCACACTACCCAAAGGTTCCTGGGCGGCTTACAACAATTTAAATGCAATAAAAAGATAAAAAGATTAAAAAATTCAAATACAATTAAAAATACAGTACTCTAAAAATTGCCATCAGGACCAACAGTTGATATTATTTCAATTAAAAATTAAATTAAATTTTGACACCAAGGACCGGTTTAGTTGAAGACCATTCTCCCAAGGGCCAGGGGTGGTCGTGGGCGTGCGTGCGTGCATGCATGGGGCGTGCGTGTGGGCATCTGTGCGTGTGTGCATGCAGGAGGCGGGCAGGTGTCCATGCGGGTGGGGGTCAGGCGTGTGTGTGTGCATGCATGTGTGTGGAAGTGCGTGTGTACACACATACGCACGTACGCGCACGTTCCTTCGGCCCTCGGAAATCTATCTCGGCAGCCCGGTCCTTCCAAGGCCATGGGGGTTGGGGATCCCTGGTCTACAGGATACCCTCTTCTGCTCACTACCATTCACAGTTGTTGAAAAATAGCCCTGACAATTGCTTTGTGTTTGGGTGAGAAGTGGTGAACTGATGAAAAAAGGAGCCAGGTTCTGGGATTTTCCGTTGCTTGGTGTCTCTTTGTGAATGCAGCCTGGATTCTTTCCAAGTAAAAAAAGGAGGTGGGGCCAGTTATGCTCTTTCAAGATAAGTATGATAGTTCTTTTCAGTTCTGTGAGCTAGTGCTAGATAGCTCAGTGATTTTAAGTATCTGGCCAGAGCTTGGGAGTCAAATTCCCCACTGTGCCTGCTTTAGGTGCTAGACTTGATGATCCATAGGGTCCCTTCCTGCTCTGCAGTTCTAAGATTTCTAAGTCTTTAAATCTGGAGATGTTTAGGGTTGCTTGTTTTTGCATGGGGAAGGGGATGTAAAACAGTTTTATTTTTTTAAAAAATTGTAACGAAAAAACCCTTTGCCCAAACTTCCCCAGGTTTGGCACAGAGCAAGAGCAGACTATCTTGTACATCTGTGCCAGATTTGGTGCTGAACCAAAGTCCAGTTTCAAAGTTAATTTTTTTTATTCAGGCTGGCCCTAATTTTTCAGTTGCCCTGTGGAATGTTGATTTGCTCTGCTGCAAGCATACATGTTCGCTGTTAGGGAGAGATATCCTACAAAAGATTATTATTCAGCATATGCATAGTTAATCAAACACTTACTAGCTTTATGGTGATGGCCTCTCCAAAACCCCTGGGAAATAGGTCACTGTGCTTGACACTGCATGTTATGAACAGTTTATTTTAGTATTTATCCATGGCCTCTTCAATAAAAAAAGTGCTGCAGGTGATGTGCAATAAAAACATATATATATTGTTCAGGAAACCGATAATCATAAAAACACTCTTCTGAAAATAAAAATGGTGGAGTAGCCGCCAGGGGTATTTATTTTGTTTATAAAATTATTTCTGTTTTGCCTTTCAGTCCCGTAAGTGACCCTGAGGTAACATTTTAAAGGAATGCAGACACTTAAAAATATCACTTCCAAGAAAAGAAACTGAGTTTGGAGCTAAAACATTCAGAACCACTTGAAAGCTATGCAGAAGCAGTCAAACATTTCCTGAGATGAGATGCAACAGTAATGTTTCGACATGTTTCCGTACTTATAAATATACCTACTGATACATCACTGTGATGCTACCCATGAATTTCTTTAACATCACAATCTAAGGAAGCTGTTAATTTTATGAATAGATGGTATATATTAGCAAGGAACCAGATAAGAGCAAACAAATCAACATTAATTCAGCCAGTGCAGAAGTGCTTGTGATCTAGTTGAAAGTCAGCCTGAGTAGTTACAGCTCAGAGTTGCATTGCTCATCAGGTTCTCACTTTGGAGACATTTCTGGATCCGCCCCTACATTGGGATAGGTAAAGGTAAAGGTTCCCCTTGACAATTTGTCCAGTCGTGTTCGACTCTAGGGGGTGGTGCTCATCCCCGTTTCCAAGCCATAGAGCCAGCGTTTGTCCGAAGACAATCTTCCGTGGTCACATGGCCAGTGCGACTTAGACGCGGAACGCTGTTACCTTCCCACCGAGGTGGTCCCTATTTATCTACTTGCATTTGCATGCTTTCGAACCGCTAGGTTGGCGGGAGCTGGGACAAGCGACGGGTGCTCACTCCGTCGCGTGGATTCGATCTTACAGCTGCAGATCTATAGATCTTACAGCACAGAGGCTTCTGCGGTTTAACCCGCAGTGCCACCACGTCATTGGGATACTGAGGTTTAAATACTGACGGGGGTACTCTTGTTCAGATGAGGCTGATGTGGGAATGAAGCCTATTCCTAAAGTGCAAGAGCTGGTCAGAGTGGCACACATCTCATTATATCTTGTATGAATTATTTCAGCATCATCTACCTGGGTCTGCCTTTGGAAAGTTTTCAGAAATTTCAGTTGGTTCTAAATGCTGCAGTAAGGTGTGGGCTGTAGACAGTAATTCTGTTACAGAACTGGGAGTGGGCATGCTGGAAAAAAGAGTGATTTCACTGCTGTTGGACCTCTTATTGATGAGGGTTTTGTCAACAGTGCAATGTCCCTTATTTCTGGTGGAAGTGGTTTGTTTAGAAAATCAGAAAATTGTTTGTAAACCACTTAGGAACTAGCTTAGTTACCTCCATTCCTTATAACACTAATCTTAAATTTCAGAAACAAAACAAAAAGCAAACCCTGCCAGTTCCAAGTGGAGCATCGCTGTGCTAAAGAAGTTTGGTTTTCAAAAAGATGAGATACGTTTATATAGATATCCCAGTAGAGTGCCAACATACAAGATACCCACATAGCACTGTTGATCTACATCAAAATATCATCTTGTCCGTTTATTAACTCTGCAGGTATAAATCTTACAGGGTCATTTGTCATAGTCTTCTTCTCTTGAGCACACATGGACTGTTTCTTTCTTCGTTATAAGGAATAAATAATATTCACAAGGTGGTGAGCCTTTGCTTTGCAAAAATTAGATAAGACAGTCAATCAGATTTATTCTGCTTTCCATGTACCAGTCTGCTGGGTTTTGGTTTTTGCCTGGAGGATATGAAGTGACTACAGTTCGCTGCCTCATAGATTTGCCAGTTATAAAAGCACTTACTATCTCAGGAATGTGTATGCATTTCACAGTCTCCAGCAAAATAAGAAATGTATGCAAGTCTTCCATTTGCTCAGGCTTGAAATGTATGTGTGTACAGTTATGGTCACAAGCAATTCAAGAGGAGTGCACAGCTGTCTAGTCTTTGGAAATGCATATGTGGGCCTTTCTCATGGGCTGGAAGGAGATAAAAATGATATAGAGAGTGTTTCGAAAGAGCTTGTTTCTTGTTGCAGTGGAAAGCCAAAAGGTTCAGAGATGAATTTTTAGCTCATCAAAGTTAATAAGAAGAAAGGAAAACGGAATATCCTGAGAGTTATAGGGTACACAGTCTGCTGTAATAAACTGGTTTCCAGTGGACTCCATCATGTTTTTTTTCTACAGTACAAAATGTGGCATGAAAGCCAAAGGATAATTTTTAAGAGGACTGTGGATTAGAAATATATTGCACTATTTTAGTTGTACGAGCAAAGATGCCAATGCAAGGAAATAATTCTTTGTTAGAAGTAATCTTATTTCTCCACAGCAATTCTTTTCAGTATCGTCTTCTCTATGTCCACCCACACAACCTGGCTTGCTGTTTTCTTTAGACATCTCTTGAGACTGTGTGTGCTTCACTATTATGTAATGCCCTGCATTACATATAGGGGTTGTGATTTAGAAGAATTTATGGGGTGCTAGTTTTCCTAGTAAGCTCAACTTTCAGGAGGGGGAAAAGTGCAGCTAGCTGAATTGGGCCATTTATTCCAAAAGCCAACCAAGGAATTTATTAGGGTAAGATATAATTTTATGAGGATATCATCATATGTGATCAATTTTTCACTGAGACATGGGGATCTGTCTAGGGAAACATACTGTAGGAACAGGGCTGAAGATACAAAGGCTCTTTGTGCCATGAGTTTTGAAGGATGAGAAAAATAAAGGGGGTGCTGCATTTGATGGAGAACTGAAGCATGTAGAAATGAGAGAAGTCTGTGAAGTATGGGAGGAGGAGGAGGAGTTAGGAGAACAGTGATGTAGTGGAATCAGGGCTTACAGAATGAAAGTGAAGGGGCTTTGGAATGAACAGAGATTATGACTGAATACTTTATTGCCTCATAGCTGATCAGGCTGTACGCATGAGCAGAAATTAAACCATTAAAAATAATATTTGGTATCTAATATAAGTACATATAAACAATCAGAAAAGCATAAAATAATAAAATAAACACTTTCAAATGAATATCAAGTTGTGAAATTAACTCAAAGAGCTTGTGAAGCAGGCAATGAGTTCCGTCTTTCCATGGCTTGTTTAATGAATTTAGGAGTCATATGTGATATACAGTATAGTAGTCTGTGCCAGCTAGCAGAAATAAATCTGTACATAAAGGAGAATAGTTCTTGATCTTGGTTGTTAAGGGTTTAAGATATTGTTCCCTCAAATCTGCATACAGAGAACATTCTGTTAGAAAATGTACCATGTCCTCCATTTTAGCACATCCTGCTGGGCAATGTCTGCCGGTACCATATTGGTCCGTATAACCTTCTTGAATCTCTTTCAACTATAATGAGTTCAATCTGCATTTAGTTACCAGTTGTCTTAGCTCATGTGAGCTAATAAGGGATAAATATGAGGGCACTTTCCCAAAAGGCAAGGAAAAGCCTTTGCATATCCTACTGGAGCAGCAACTAACTACAGACACCATGGTAGTCTGGATATTAAAATCGTGTAATCGTTTAATAATATCTTCCCGGGCAGTCTCATATCCCCTCCTGTGAAGGGGAGTAACCCAGCTTCATTATAATTGTGGATATCTTAGCTGTCCAAGAGTCTCTTCCCATTTCTTCATAGGCCAATGAGACCAGCGATGAGGCCATATGATACACTATCTTGAGGCAGAACAGCATGGCTACTTTCTTAGCAAAAGTACCCACGGAGTAGCATAGTAGGACTGTGGCCACGGAAGCAGATACTCCTAGTGCTCTGGTTAAAAATTTATGTTGGACAGATTCCAGTATTGTAATATTTGAAAAAGCCCACGTGGGGCTCCATAGAGCATCTGAGGAAGCAGTTTGTCTTTATACAATTGTGCTAGTGGTGCCACCATTTCTCCACCTGGCCCAGAAGAGATACAGTAAATAGCACTGGCGGATACCTCAGCTGACAGAGCTACAGATTCTAAATGACCTCACTATGTTCCTGAACTTTTAAATGTTACTCCAAGGTATTTATATGAGTTGGTCTGTTCAAGCAATTTCCTGTTCAGCTGTCAACTCATCTCCAACTTCAAGTTGAGTTGCTCTCAGTTTCAAGATATATCAAACAGATATTATGATGTCATTTACCGCCTCCCCCAGGCCCCTCTGAGTTTAGCTGTATCCAATTCAAGTCGGCTGACATCATCCAGGTCTGGTACGGAAAGCTTCCTATCCTCCTGTTCCACATTCTGAGGCTTCCTAGGGCTCCCTTTTGCCCTGGAGAAGGCTTTGGGAGCTTCAAGAGGGTGGGCGGGCGGAGCCTTTAATAGCCATAATTTGCTGCTGGATAGGCAGTGGAAGTCCCAGTTTCATTGGTGGTGATTTGGCTGTAATTTTTTTTTTTTACTATAAAGGCACTCCCTTTTCCAAAGGCTTTCCCAGGGCAAAAGGGAGCTCTAGGAAGCCTCCAAACCTGAAAGATGGTGATAGGAAGCTTTCAGTTGATTTAAATTCAATATTACTGGTGCCAAGTGATAACATTATCTGGTTTGCACAGCGTGAAGTTGAGCAACAGGATTTTGCCCATTATATTATTATGAGCTTATCTCTATTCTAATGCAAAGTATGTTGGACAAAGAATTAACAGACATTAGTGTTCCAAAAGAACTACTCCTGCTGGAGAAGAAGACTGCTCAACTGGCTTAACTTTCCTTGAATAACCACCAGCCCTTCAAAATTTCCAGTTATGCCACTGTTGGAGAATTAACTCCAAGGGAACAATTTCTGACTATCACAGAAATGAGAGACTTAGCTCTTGAAGGGACATAGGCCTCTGTGAGAAACAAGCATTTCCATGTGGTAATCAATGAATGAAGCCACCCACAGTTTCACAAAGGTGTAATTTAAAAAAGAGGTAAAAATTGCAATTTTGAGACCATCTTCTTTTGCAAATAGCTGAAATCTGTTTGCAGCAGTATCGCCCCTGTTTCAATGCAAACTGCGTAAAAAGCAATTAACCCTTAGCAATAAATGCTGCCTGAGTTCATGGGAACTGTAGTCCAAAAATGAACTTTTCAAAGCTCTGATATAATGCATTTCCACCTTGGACTAAATGACTCTTGGTAGTTGGACTCAATGACCTTTGTGTTCCCTTTCAGCTGTAGAATTTTACAGGTCTCTGAGTCTATGATTCCATAGCCTTCCAGAAACATTAAGTTCCAATTTATTTCTCCCGAGCATCAGGGAGCTTAGATAAGAACTTAGATATGTGTTGCCCTGAGGTAGGGTTGGGGGAAAGAGAGAAAGGCGGGGGGGGGGAGTATAAATTATTGAATTATTCTACTTGTTATTTTTATTGTTGTTGTGCTTACAATTACTGTGAACTTCACATTTCTAGAAAGAGGTTTCAGATAATGAGAAGGAATTGATTCTACATGTATTTGTTCTGATATGGCTCTTTGAATTATTACCTCAGATATATGTCCTACTAAATTAGATGAGTCTTACTTTTCCATAAATAGGCATTGGAAATGTATATATACACTATCCATATTCATTATGAAGCAGAGATTGACAGAATTACTTTCCCCGACTACAGCTTCCAGAATCTCCTAGTGAACATGGTCAGTGACAGTTCTGTCTGAGGGATTTAGGATGGTATAGTTTATTTATTGGAAATGTATTCAAGCTCTGTTATGACTCACATTCCCAACATAGCATAGCAGGGGAACAAAACCATAGCTATGAGGGTAGGTGTTTAGGAAGCAGGTGACGTGCTGGATTGGCACTTGATTTTGTGTGTGTGTATACATGAAAAGTCAAACACAGCAAAGAAAGTTAAACTAGCTTATTTGCTAGTTATAACAAAATATTCAATCTGCATCTGATGGAAATTACATCTCCCTTCCCCATTTCTAAAGCTTGCCCTCCCTTTCCCATGCACGTGGGGGATGCCTGTGGTATTCTCACAGGTGGCGATTGAGAGATTCCATCTGCAAAAGCTGATGGCACAAAATACCAACTATCTTGTGAGAATGTGACCAGAAGCCCAATGTGCATTGCAAAAGATTGTGATATTTTGGCAAGAGCTGTGTGATAGCGGAATGCATTACCTAGGAAAGTGATGGGACTCTCATTTGTCCCCATTTTTTAAACAGAAGTTGGGTGGCCATCTGTCATGGATCTTTTAGGGTTAGAAAACTCTTGGGGTCCCTTCCAGCTTTATAGTTCTATGATTCCATGCATCTATGAAAAAAATATGAGAGTATGATGGACAACATTTGACTTTTGAAAAGTGACACTTGACTGTTCATGATCAGCATTTAATATCAAATTTATTTTGGAACATGGTATATAAACTAGACATGGGGAAGAATATAAGAAGGAATCAGGATATTTGTTAAATATCCCTGATTTGTCAGATATTCGTTGCTTCATATTATTGGGGTCCAGAGATCCCAATGAATATGAAGCAATGAATATAACCCTTTTATATTCGTCCCTTCATTCCCTATCTGCTTATGCCCCTGCAGATCAGCTGTTCCTCGGGGGCATAAGCAGAGAGGGGTTTTCCCTTTGGGCAGCTTGCTAAAGCCTGCTCGAAGGGAATCCCACCCCCCGGGGCTCGTGGATGGCTTGGTTCCCCTTTCCTCCTCTTCCTATGCCCACGCGACATAAGAGGAGGGAAGGGATCAAAGGGATCCCCCAGCTGCTGCGGGATCGCTTTGATCTCTGCTTTCCCTATTCTTGCTATGCCCCGCTATGCCCCAACAAATGACGAATTGATTTGTTGTTCGTTGGGTCACTGGGGAGCAATTCGTGGTTCATGGGTCGTCGAGTTTGACGACCCACGAACCAAGACAAAGCACCATTTTGGCACTTCGTCCCCATCTCTAATATAAACCTATTTGCATTTTTGTTAGTCGTTTTTAAAAATAGTATGTCCAATTTTGATTTAAAGATTTCCATTGCACTTTTAGTGTCTTTCAAACTTAAAGCAGGCAGAAATATAAAACACAATATTTGTGCCAACAGTTAAGTCTGAAAAACATTTCAAAAGCATTGAAATTAAAGGTCAGAATTTATGCAGCCCATAAACCAAGACATAAAATGCTTGGCATGACAATTCTTTTTTCAGCTAGCCAACATGGAGCTATTGGATAGTGATCAGAAATGTAATACTGCATTTTCTCAGTATGGTTTTCAGCCTTACCAGGAACCGGTGCAGCAGCTGTAAACGGTATCAAAAGGGCTTCAGCCAAATTGTCTGCGAGGGATTAGAACTTCTAACTGTAAGGCAAGATGAGAAAATATATGTAATGTTCCTACTGCATGGTAAAGATACTATTTCAAATTCCACTAGTGGTATATAAATGTCAGTGAGAATTGAAACCCAAGCAGATTAACAGAAAGAAAGAAAGAAAGAAAGAAAGAAAGAAAGAAAGAAAGAAAGAAAGAAAGAAAGAAGTGCAACCCTTTACTCAAGATATGCCAATTCAAAGGCTAAAAGGGCTTGAAAAAGTACCACCGTGCCAGCAAGATGGGCAACACGGGGAAGAAATACCATGCATTCAACTCATTAGTACAGTAGAGAGCAGTCAAACCTCTATTCTATAGCAGCTTCAGCATCTGTGGAATATGTTTGACTGGCTGAGGGTTAAGAAATTTTTAAATTTTATTTTTTACTGTTTATCATTTTAAATTTTATTTTATTTATTCATTAAGGTTTTAGACCACTTAGTGAAACCCTACGCAGGGCAGTTTACATACTTACTAAATCGTAACATATGGACTGATACTCTGATAGTGCTGCTCATATTAACTGAAGGGGAAGCCATGCTCAGGTTATGGGATTTGCAGGTTAGAAAAGGCCTATCCACTGGGAGAATTCAATTCTAATTCTTCTGATGGTTCTTATTTAGCCACATTAAAGCAGAAATTGCACTTGAAAATTACTTGATTCCTTTAAAATGGTGTAATAACACAGTCTCTCTTCAGTATTTGTAGAGGAGCCTTCAGGGAAATGAGAAATTTGCTATGCTCATAGCCACCGTCTCATGTCCTTTATTCACTTAATGCAACATGAGTGATTCTGTTTCCATCTGACAATTAAGGAACAGAAGGCCTGGGTGACCAATTTCTTTGCCCATCAGACCAAGCTGGGGCTATGTCCGTATGCATAGATCTGGATGGTTGGCAGCCAAAAGGAATGGGGTAAAGATATTGGAAGCCGAAAATGATTGCGTTGTATCCTGCTTTGGGCAGTGTAATAGGAAAAGAGGGAGACATGGGTGAATTTAATGTTACATATTATAAATATGCTGTGGAAAATAAATGAGACAAATTCATGTGGAGTTTGCTTTAATTTCAGGTGGACACTTATATGAAAAGGATGGGAATGCTTGCTATTCAGAGGGAACAATGAACTGGACATGGAAGAAGACTGAGCAGAGGGGATTGTTTGAGTGGTTGGGGGCAGATGGATCATTGCTGCAGTGACAAAAGAGATTACAGGGGGCAACAGAGAACCATTGAGAAAGATTATAAGAATGATCATCCCTCCAGGAAATGAAGAACGATGGAGGACTGAAGAGAATTAAAGAATGGAACAGAATCTGGATGTACTCAGGGGCAGATCATAGACCAAGCAGGGTGCTATGCCTCAACCAATTTCTTGGTCAAGGATGCTTGATATATATATGTACCCCTGTCTTTCTTTTAGTAGGGCCTGATCACATGAGGCAAATGTTCTTTACTTATACCCCAGTTAAATTGTTGCATAAACACACACACACAGAGTTTTAGCAAAACCACCACTCTCGGAGGCTTCAAAGAGCAGAAAATGACATTTCTCCATCTATAAGTTTTTTCACCAATTTTTGTCCCCCCGGGAGTTGGGGTAGCTGCATGCAGCCAACAAAATGCACTTGAATACCCCTGGGATTTAAAAAAAAAAAAAAAAAGACGAAGAACTGGTATGATTTTCACACTTACAGCAAACACCAATATTAGTAATAAAGACTCCTCTGCAGCAGATTAGAATACTGTACTAAAGTAACTTAGAACACAACACAGCTGAGAAAGTTCTAGAAGTGGTTTCCCTCCCCTTTTTTCCTTCTCAGATGAGCAGACATGCAAGTAGCGACCAAAGTACCGGTTCAGGGAAACACTATGCTTTAATCTTGCTTTTCTTTTCTTTTCTGAGAAATCAATAAAGACTTTGCAGAAAAAGAAGAATTAGCCAGAAGAAGCAAATACCTGGTGTACCTCATGAACTTTCATAAATCTAGGGTTTCAGAAATGCTGATCAGATCTAAAAAGGAAATTATGACTGGAGGCTGTCATATGTCCCTTTTCAAGAACTTATTTGAGAAACCACCTGTGTGAAAAATACTCTCAGGGAAATTGTGCTTTGGAATGATCTCAGCACCGAATCATGAGACTGAACAAAAATATATCATTATCCTGTGTTGTAGTCTCCGTGCTCTGTTGTCCATTATGCATATTCAAATCTTCAAAAACCTCCAGTTTATGAATGTGGGATATTGTGCTTCTGTATTCATGAGTCAAAAAGCCAACATTACTGTATACTATTGTGCCTGCATTGCCAGCAGAAAAAGGGATGCCAAGCTTTACATAGCAAAGGGCAGCCTGAATGTTGATCACACCAATGGCAGTGGTCAAGATGCTCTACAGTAGTGGTCTCCAACCTTGGGCCTCCAGATGTTCTTGGAGTTCAACTCCCAGAAATCCTGGCCAGCAGAGGTGGTGGTGAAGGCTTCTGGGAGTTGTAGTCCAAGAACATATGGCGTCCCAAAGTTGGGGACCACTGCTCTACAGGATACCCTCTTCTGCTCACTACCATTCACACTTGTTGAAAAACAGCCCTGACAATTGCTTTGTGTTTGGGTGAGAAGTGGTGAACTGATGAAAAAAGGAGCCAGGTTCTGGGATTTTCCCTTGTGTTGTATCACTTTGTGAATGGTGAAAACCTGAAAGAGGCTGTCCAGAATTTTATGGTCTAGTACCACCAGTGTGCTGATGACACCCAACCCCATCTGCTTTTTAAGATCTTCCAGGAGGCCCTTTTCTCAGTCTCAGAATTAAACTCAGAATTTTAATTTAGAGCCATGAGTGGCTCAGTCATTGTAAATGAAAAAAAAAGGGCTGTAGGTGAAAGTCGCTTGCATCTGTACGGGGCAAAAACAATGTTACTTTTTTAAAAATCACAACTCGAAACCTGTTTGCCCAAACATCTCCAAATATGGCACAGAGCAAGAGCAGACTTTCTGCTGCATCCATGCCAAATTTGGTGCTGATCCTAGGTGCAGTTTCATAGTTATAATTTTTTTTTGTTTCGGGCATGCCTATCTTTTGATTTGCTTATAGAATGCTTTTTTGCTCCCAAGCACATAAATTATGGCTACACAGCCGTAATCTATGTGTAGCATAGTGTGTACACTACACAGTAGTGTAGTCATAATCTATTCAAAAGTCTAATCTCCCATATACAGATTAAGCCAATGCCACTGTTTTAAGACTGCACTGTCTGGCTATTAGCAATGTCGCTTTGGGAACCTGTCAGAGAAATATATAACAGCCAGGACTGCTTTAAGCTAGAATCTCATAATGGCTCTTCTGAATATGCCTCAGAATTCAGGAGATAAATTTCCATAATTTGATAGTGATGAGTCCGCTGAATTCTAGGACATTTCCAAAGAAAATGAAACAAAACAACGCTGAGCCTCGTGGCGCAGTTGTTAAACTGCTGTACTGCAGCCAAAGCTCTGCTCACAACCTGGATTCAGTTCCAGGTAGCTGGCTCAAGGTTCACTCAGCCTTCCATCCTTACAAGGTTGATAAATTGAGTACCTAGATCTCTGACCCTAGGTCCTTGTGCATGTAAAGCATTTTCTCTGCCAATGAGCTATGACTTCTCCCCTAACCTAACTTTATGCCCAAAATGCACACAGTTCACAACTCTGCTTATAATCAAGAGGAAAATCTTAAGACATGCAGGGAAACCCAAAGTTTGTAGAAGTTACAAACAAAGCCAAAATTGGGTTGTGCGGGAGAGGAAGCCTTACCGAGAGAAAGGTGGCATATAAATAAAACAAACAAACAAAAGAACTGTAACACTCTCCACAAACAAACAACATGTTGTAGGGCCTCACTTGTATTAGCAGTAAAATAATTAAATTAAAATGCATTATTTAATTAAATAATTAACATGTATTTGCCTGCTTTATATATCTGAAGTATTTAGTTATTGCTTTTCTGCCCACCAAAGCTCACAAAGCCATATGCAACGATGTAAAATGTTATTTAAAAAGGATTAGAAGCTATCTTACAAGCTATTTTTAAAATCAATTTCAAAGGCGCAAATTCCTTTTAAATGATACAGTTGTGGCTACCACTCTGGATGTTCACCAGGGATAGAGCCAGCCTGATTTTCTTTGGGAAAGAGCTTTTTCTGGGTGCTACTAAAAACAAAACAAAACAAACAAAAAACCAACCGCAAAACCAAATGCTTGCCTAGTGTACTCATGAACGTATGCTTATTCATGTAACGCTTGAAGGCCAGCATCCTGCTTACCAAGACCTTCACACGTTTAGCACAAATGTCTACAATGAAGTCTACAAACGCATTCAGCTGAACACACTTATACAGCCCTCATGACCAGCTCTGGTAAGGCAGGGTTCTCAACTGTTTTGCAGACCTTTGCAAAGGTCTTGGTGAGTTCCGGGTAAGGTGGGTGGATAGGGGCTGGGAAGTACTGCACATGCATGCTCTCATCCCCCACATCCTCTGTAATTTCAGGTTTTAACAGGCTTAGGTGATACCAGATTCTGAATCTCTGTGGAGCAATTACAGAAGTCAGTATAACAAGAAGAATGAATTCACCATGGACAATATTCTTTGGCAGAAGATTTCTCTCTCTTCCACTACACATTGTAACACAAAGAATGCCATCCCTGTTGTTGTTGTTGTTTAGTCGTTAAGTCGTGTCCGACTCTTCGTGACCCCATGGATCAGAGCACGCCAGGCCTTCCTGTCTTCCACTGCCTCCCGGAGTTTGGTCAAATTCATGTTGGTAGCTTCGGTGACACTGTCCAACCATCTCGTCCTCTGTCGTCCCCTTCTCCTCTTGCCTTCACATTTTCCCAACATCAGGGTCTTTTCCAGGGAGTCTTCTCTTCTCATGAGAAGACTAAAATGGCAGTAGCAGAAACATAACAGAGAAGAAAATGCGTATGGATGGGGGATATCTATGAAAGCTTACATTAAAATATAATAGTCTTTAAGGTGCCACATGTTTTTATTTTGTTTCTTTGGATTTTGCCTGATATGTTTGCAAACCAAGGGCTTATTTAGACCACCATGGCTACTTCCTCCAGAACTACAACTGTAAATAGGTGTAGGCTATATGTCATAGGCAAGTTGGTAACTGTGTGAACAGAAAATTGTGGTCTAAATAAGTCTTTGATTTGATCCAGCATGGTTCCTCGTATGCTTTTATATTCTTACAGTTTGTAAGATCTCTGAATGTCTCTTTTTAGAGCTGGTAAAAAGCTAGAGCAGAAACGAACCAACCAATGACACTCACTTCTTCAGAACAAGGCGGAAGATACTGTCTGAATCATATGAATAATACATTTAACAAGCATTGTTTCAGGTTTAGACAGTCACTTTATAGATGGATGCTAGAGAAAAATTTGATCACAAACTAGCCTGAGAACTGCAGTAGTTTTAAGGTTTCAGTGGTTTCCTTTAGAAAAAAAAAATACAGCAAAAATAACTTACAAATATCATTGTGAGTTTGGCAACATTTTCCAGTACTAAAAGTACTGCCCTAGAAATTTTTCTTTTTACAATTTACAGCTGTTCCCTTTAGGGCAAAGTAAACCAAGGAGAAAGAAATTAAATACCCTCTCTTTGGAAGAAATAAGACAGCTATCTAAGGTCCACTTTAAGCCAATCTCTTCAACTGAGAAGAGAATCCAAAGTTTTTTTAAAAAGTATCAACACATCCTTCTCCTACAATCTGCTCCCTGCAAAATTCAAACAGATCTTATATTGTTGTTGTTGTTTAGTCGTTAAGTCATGTCCGACTCTTCATGACCCCATGGACCAGAGCACGCCAGGCCCTCCTCTCTTCCACTGCCTCCCGGAGTTGGGTCAAATTCAAGTTGGTAGCTTCGATGACACTGTCCAACCATCTCGTCCTCTGTCGTCCCCTTCTCCTCTTGCCTTCACACTTTCCCAACATCAGGGTCTTTTCCAGGGAGTCTTCTCTTCTTATGAGATGGCCAAAGTATTGGAGCCTCAGCTTCAGGATCTGTCCTTCCAGTGAGCACTCAGGTTTGATTTCCTTCAGAATGGATAGGTTTGTTCTCCTTGCAGTCCAGGGGATTCTCAAGAGTCTTCTCCAGCACCACAATTCAAAAGCATCAATTCTTCGGCGGTCAGCCTTTTTTATGGTTCAGCTCTCACTTCCATACATCGCTACTGGAAAAACCATACCCACACCTAATGCATTTGGACTGCTGTTTAATGATGAAATAGTTGAGATGTCTCAAAGGATGGTGAATTCCTCTCTGGTTTCCATCTAAAATTTGATAATGCATAAAGAATGCTACATTTGAAACAGGGGAGAGAAATAGATAAAAAAGAGGGGTAATTAAACATGAGAAGAACAAGGTGCCTACCAAAATTGCTATGTGTAACATGGATTTTTGGTGGAATATAGAATCAATGCTCTTAAATATACCAATGGGCCTCTTTTACTAAATTTTCAACTCTTTTATTTTCAGAAGCAAAACCACGTGAAAAAGCAGATACATGTTGCCTTTTAAAACTTGGGAACATTCCTTTGTTAGACTAACTTCTTACAACTTTTCTTTGCATGGGTATTGAATATCTTGAGTTTTATTTATGTGTATTTTATTTATTTATTTAAATTTTTTTTTACCCTGCCTTTCTCCTTAAAATGGACCCAAGGCTGCTTACATCATTAAGAGACAGTATTTAAAACCAACAACAGTGAGTATACAAATACAAAAAACTAAAAATAAAAAAAACAAATAAACAACATACTAAGAAACATAAGCAACACCAAAACACATTTAAAGTAGTAATGTATGACAATCCATTTAAAATCCCATTCAGGCAACCATTCACTGAGGGAAAGCTTGCCTGAACAGAAAGGTCTTCATCTGCTTGTGGAAGGACAACAAAGATGGAGCCAGCCTGGTCTCCTGTGGGAGGGTGTTCCAAAGTCTAGGAGAAGCAATAGAGAAGGTTCACTCCCGTGTACCCACCAAGCGCACCTGTGAAGGTGGCAGGACTGAGAGAAAGGCCTCTCCTGATGATTTTAATACCTGAGCAAAGCTCATAAAGAGAGATGTGGTCCTTGAGATAGCTTGGACCCAAGTCGTTTAGGACTTTATAGATTAGAACTAATACAGTACTTTGAATTTAGCCCAGAAATGGACTGGCAGTCAGCGGAGCAACTGTAATAGGGGGGTTATATGATCCCTGTGTCCAGCCCCAGTTAGCAATCTGGCTGCTCTGTTTTGGACCCACTGAAGTTTCTTGACACTTTCCATTATTACAGTAATCAAACCAGGATGTAACAAAGGCATGTGTCACAGTCCTTTCCAGGAAAGGGTGTGTGTGCGTGCACGCATGCTCTCTCTCTCTCTCTCTCTCTCACACACACACACACAGAGCCATTTCTATTTCATCAGTCATAACCTCTCAATGTCCCTGGGTTATTGTGAGGGTAATGCACAGAGGATAGTTGTTTGTAAAACCTTGGTGTGATATTAAGGTAACTAATGAAGAAGGAGAAGGAGAAGGAGAAGAAAGAAAAGTCAAAGAACTCCCACTTTGTCCACAGAGTGATTTTCCCAATTCACTGTGCATAGGACAGCTCTTTCAGTGTGGCTATTTGCCAGTTAAGGGCTGCTTTGTCACCACTGATGGTCCCCATAGGATTGCTTCAAATGTACACAGAGCTGCTGCATGTTTGTGCCTGAGGGCTAGTTACTCAGAGATGGGTTGTCAACAGACCTTAGGTGGCCTGTGTCTGAATAGAGTGGGGAAGTTGCCTCATGCTTACACTGCATGGCAAGGAGTACCGTGCTTTGAACCATGAGCAACCCCAGCAACAGACCATTCAAAAAAGAAGAAGTCAACCAACCAAACAACATGGGGAGCACTAGTGAGGTATCCAGCTCAGATGCCAGAATTTTGGTGCGTGGAAAAGGCTCTCTTTTTCTAGCCGGCTGGCAGAATCTTTTTGGTTTATGACCTCTGCTGCCAGCACCAGCCACAGACTAAGCAAGAAATTTGTACTATTAGCTGCATTCCCAATAGAGTTCAAAAATTTCACTCAGGCCCAGCTTGGGTCTGGCTCTGCCACATGGACCCTCTCCATGGCCCAGAATTTTTGACACGAGAAGTGGTCCAAGAGTTATTTGTGTAAATTTAGGGTTTTAACTGCCTGCAGTGCCAAAGCAACCTCTGCTCTTGCTGCTGAGTCACACAAGTTGTATCCCCAGAACATAGCCTGGCTGCCCCAGGCCACAATTCCCAGAGATCTGTAAGACCCTTCTTCCTTTTCAAAACCTTATTTGAAATCCACCTCCACCCCCTGAGAATCAACACTCTTCCATATTGGCATGAACTGATTTGAAAAAGCTAAATACAAGGGTGTTTTCAAGAGCATTTCAAGTTCAGCTTGGCAAGAGCACCTTGTGGTGGCACTTGTGAAAACAGCAAGAGACTTAGCATAGGGTATGTGCAGAGCCGTTTAGGAAACTGGAGAAAAAGGGTCATCCTTTCTGAGACTGAAACTAAAAAATAAACACAGAGCTTGTAACAAAAGATTTGGAATCTAGTATAAACAAGACAAGATGTATATCATAGTGTTGTTGAGACAACTATTCTCATAGCAACTCCTTTGGCATGAGTGTCTAGAGTTGTATGATTTAATAGGCCCCTCCCCCATTATACAGAGACAATAACTGTATCTCAGTGTATAGTTATAATGTACGCAGAGATAACCACAGTGGCTCGATGGCTGGAAGTAGTCCATTCCCCTGGTTTTATTTCATGTAGTTAGAAAATAGTTTCCCAAAAAGGCTAGTCTTTCCTACTTCCTTGATGGCATATATCAGGTCCTCTGATGATAAAGATGTGATCCAACCTGGAGTTTCTGTTTTATCTGCAGCCACAACAGAATGCAACACTCAAAAGTTGAGCTCTCTGCTTGGCCAACAGCTCCTCCACCAGCAAAGGCAGAAAACTTTGAACCTTTTCAAAGAGGGCTGAGGTTGCAGCAGCCTCTAGTGGCGAGTGTCTTGTTTCCATGCAATTTATAGCATGAACTAATGAAACAGATCCCTTCACGGATTGCTGCCTTGTCATGGCGAAGGGGCTTGAGTAATTCAGAGAAGCTATGGGCTATGCCGTGCACGGACACCCAAGTTGAACAGGTCATAGTGGAGAGTTCTGACTAAACGCGATCCACCTGGAGCAGGAACTGGCAAGCCACTCCAGTATCTTTGCCAAGAAAACCCCATGAACAGAAACAAAAGGCTAAAAGATATGACGCTGGAAGATGAGCCCCTCAGGTCAGAAGGCGTCCAACATGCTACTGAGGAAGAGTGGAGGACAAGTACAAGTAGCTCCAGAGCTAATGAAGTGGTTGGGCCAAAGCCGAAAGGACGCTCAGCTGCGGACGCACCTGGAAGTGAAAGGAAAGTCTGATCGTGCAAAGAAAAATACTGCATAGGAACCTGGAATGTAAGATCTATGAACCTTGGTAAGCTGGATGTGGTCAAACAGGAGATGGCAAGAATAAACATTGACATCCTGGGCATCAGTGAACTAAAATGGACGGGAATGGACGAATTCAATGCAGACGATTATCATATCTACTATTGTGGGCAAGAATCCCGTAGAAGAAATGGAGTAGCCCTCATAGTCAACAAAAGAGTGGGAAAATCTGTACTGGGATATAATCTCAAAAATGATAGAATAATTTCAATACGAATCCAAGGCAGACCTTTCAACATCACAGTAATCCAAGTTTATGCAGCAACCACCCATGCTGAAGAGGCTGAAATTGACCAGTTCTATGAAGACTTACAACACCTTCTAGAACTGAGACCAAAGAAAGATGTTCTTGTCATTATAGGGGATTGGAATGCTAAAGTAGGGAGTCAAGAGATAAAAGGAACAACAGGTAAGTTTGGCCTTGGAGTTTAAAACGAAGCAGGGCAAAGGCTAATAGAGTTTTGTCAAGAGAACAAGCTGGTCATCACAAACACTCTTTTCCAACAACACAAGAGGCGACTCTACACATGGACATCACCAGATGGGCAATACCGAAATCAGATTGATTCTATTCTCTGCAGCCAAAGATGGAGAAGCTCTATACAGTCAGCAAAAACAAGACCTGGAGCTGATTGTGGCTCTGATCATCAGCTTCTGATAGCAAAACACAAGCTTAAACTGAAGAAAGTAGGAAAAACCACTGGGCTAGTCAGGTGTAATCTAAACCAAATCCCTTATGAATACACAGTGGAAGTGAAGAACATATTTAAGGAATTAGATTTCGTGGACAGAGTGCCTGAAGAGCTATGGATGGAGGCTCATAACATTGTACAGGAGGCAGCAAAAAACCAACAACAAACCATCCCAAAGAAAAGGAAATGCAAGAAAGCAAAGTGGCTGTCCAACAAGGCCTTACAAATAGCAGAGAAGAGAAGGGAAACAAAATGCAAGGGAGATAGAGAAAGTTACAGAAAATTGAATGCTGACTTCCAAAGAATAGCAAGGAGAGACAAGAGGGCCTTCTTAAATGAACAGTGCAAAGAAATAGAGGAAAATAATAGAAAGGGAAAAACCAGAGATCTGTTCAAGAAAATTGGAGATATTAAAGGAAACTTTTGTGCAAAGATGGACAGGATAAAGGACAAAACTGGTAGGGACCTAACAGAAGCAGAAGACATCAAGAAGAGGTGGCAAGAATACACAGAGGAATTATACCAGAAAGATTTGGATATCCCGGACAACCCAGATAGTGTGGTTGCTGACCTTGAGCCAGACATCCTGGAGAGTGAAGTCAAGTGGGCCTTAGAAAGCATGGCTAATAACAAGGCCAGTGGAGATGATGGCATTCCAGTTGAACTATTTAAAATCTTAAAAGATGACGCTGTTAAGGTGCTACACTCAATATGCCAGCAAGTTTGGAAAACTCAGCAGTGGCCAGAAGATTGGAAAAGATCAGTCTACATCCCAATCCCAAAGAAGGGCAGTGCCAAAGAATGCTCCAACTACCGTACAATTGCACTTATTTCACACGCTAGCAAGGTTATGCTCAAAATCCTCCAAGGTAGGCTTCAGCAGTATGTGGACCGAGAACTCCCAGAAGTACAAGCTGGATTTCGAAGGGGCAGAGGAACTAGAGACCAAATTGCTAACATGTGCTGGATTATGGAGAAAGCCAGAGAGTTCCAGAAAAACATCTACTTCTGCTTCATTGACTATGCAAAAGCCTTTGACTGTGTGGACCACAGCAAACTATGGCAAGTCCTTAAACAAATGGGAGTGCCTGACCACCTTATCTATCTCCTGAGAAATCTATATGTGGGACAGGAAGCAACAGTTAGAACTGGATATGGAACAGCTGATTGGTTCAAAATTGGGAAAGGAGTACGACAAGGCTGTATATTGTCTCCCTGCTTATTTAACTTATATGCAGAATACATCATGCGAAAGGCTGGACTGGATGAATCCCAAGCCGGAATTAAGATTGCCGGAAGAAATATCAACAACCTCCGATATGCAGATGATACCACTCTGATGGCAGAAAGTGAGGAGGAATTAAAGAACCTCTTAATGAGGGTGAAAGAGGAGAGCGCAAAAAATGGTCTAAAGCTCAACATCAAAAAAACTAAGATCATAGCCACTGGTCCCATCACCTCCTGGCAAATAGAAGGGGAAGATATGGAAGCAGTGACAGATTTTACTTTCTTGGGCTCCATGATCACTGCAGATGGTGACAGCAGCCACAAAATTAAAAGATGCCTGCTTCTTGGGAGGAAAGCGATGACAAACCTAGACAGCATCTTAAAAAGCAGAGACATCACTTTGCCGACAAAGGTCCGCATAGTCAAAGCTATGGTTTTTCCAGTAGCGATGTACTGTATGGAAGTGAGAGCTGGACCATAAAGAAGGCTGATGCTTTTGAATTGTGGTGCTGGAGGAGACTCTTGAGAGTCCCCTGGACTGCAAGGAGAGCAAACCTATCCATTCTGAAGGAAATCAACCCTGAGTGCTCACTGGAAGGACAGATCCTGAAGCTGAGGCTCCAATACTTTGGCCATCTCATGAGAAGAGAAGACTCCCTGGAAAAGACCCTGATGTTGGGAAAGTGTGAAGGCAAGAGGAGAAGGGGATGACAGAGGATGAGATGGTTGGACAGTGTCATCGAAGCTACCAACTTGAATTTGACCCAACTCCGGGAGGCAGTGGAAGACAGGAGGGCCTGGCGTGCTTTGGTCCATGGGGTCGCGAAGAGTCGGACATGACTTAACGACTAAACAACAAAAAATGAAACAGAAAAACGTGAAGTAATCGTGGTTTTGCTATTTATATTAATGCCAAAAGGCTTTAAAGCATTCCAATCTTTTACTGTATCACACATGAACTGAATAAAGTGATTTGTTCCATATAGGTGTTTTTATATCTAGAAACAATCCTCAGAAAATCCTCCATGCATCTGTCCATACCTCATCCATACTAGACACTGGTAGTGGAGGCCATGGATCAATTCCTGATGTGGTCTATGCGAGCTACTTCTGTGTTATACAATAGTTGTATTTGTGAAAAGTAGTGGTGTAAAGTGGGCAGAAGATGTTCCTGTTGGAGTTTTTCTTGCAGCCTGGCATGCTGCTTTTAGTAGGTTTGGCTGGGAGGGGTCTTTCTGGCTGGGGTGACTGTCAATCTATCCAGCACTCATCAATTGTTCCTTCTCTACCTCTGATTTCAAAGAGAGCCTTGTCTCTCTGCTCAGTGCTTTTCCCTTCTCTTGAGTCAGTTGGAAATAGGGAGTCTGCTAAAATCTGTTTGCTGAAAGCAGCCGTATTTCTCAGTTTGTTGTTTGATCCGTTTACAACTGTCAGTAAAGAAAATGTCTCAGAGTGAGTTACTGAGACTGTAAGTGGCAGTTAATGAGAGAAAGGGGTGGATTAATCTGGGGAACTTGAAGTTATTCTCTTATAGGAATCCCTGCACTTCTGCTCAGCAGCGAGAGGAATTTAACCAAAAATTCAAAACTCTGCAACAGTTCCTTCTAATACCAGTGTTGCCTCCCCTGCCCCAACCAGTAATACTGTTCTAGTTTTTAGAACCAATTTCAATGAAAACCATGCTTTAGGAATAAATATGGTGATCTTAGAAATTTACTTTATACTGAGGCAATCAGTCTGCACTGACTAATGGCTCTCCAGGGGTTAAGACAAAGGTCTCTCAGAGCCCTACCTGGAAATGCTGGGAATTGAACTTGGGGTGTTTTGTAGACAAAGCACATGATCTGCCACTGAGCTTTCTCCTTTACCCAGTTGAGGCTGCTGTACTCGTCCTTCTTAGGTGGAAGTAATTCTCACTGGTTACAGTGAAGGGAAAGGGTAATAAAATAAAGTAAGCTCAATCAATTTGGTTCATTCCACTTGCATAACATATCTAGTCTTTACAATTTTCATGCCACAGGACAAAGAGGATTGGGGATGTAACAAAAGGTTACAAAATATGTACAATTTGCTTGTTGAACCTCCAATTTACAATGTTTCCTTCATTACTTTTATAAACCAACTCAGTGATATTATCTATTACTCACCACTAACTCAGTATACTACTCATTACCAACAAGTTACTATTGACTTACTTTTTAATTTTGAAAAAGATTCAATAAAAAAACTGGAAACACAGCCCAAAATGGTCACACATCCCATTAAAAAAAATAAAAAACCCTCCCAAGCAGTGTGTTAGAAATAATGAATAAATATTACTTTGAGTTAACAATTACTTTCCCCTGCCCCATGGTTGTTACATTCGTTTTTTAAGATTTCAATGTGGGTAATATTGTTATCCCAAAATCGGTCACATTATACCTGTGACTATGCTTCTTGCAACATATTACTTCCCAGGTTTGGTTCCGAGTGGGGCGACTGCCAGCAAAAAGTGTCATGTATCCCCCCCCCCCCCTGCTGAAATTTGTAAGCTCCCAAGCCTGCTTTCCACTTTCGTTTGGTTTTGTTTTTAAAAAGATATGGGAAAGTAACATGCATTTATCTGTAATGTCTGCTTTGCCCTGAAGCAGTGCATTTGATGCTTGCAGAGGAGGGAGCATTGTTTTGTCTGGGTGAAAGTCAAGTCTTCATCTTGATAGTCTTCCTTTCTCTAAAGTACAGGCACGCTGTAGTAAAAATTCTATATTATTTAAGGTTGCCAGGTCAGCAGTATCTCATTCCCTCAGATTTCCGAACCAAAACTTGAATATTCTGCAGCATTCTTCAGAGAGAGTTTAGGGAGGAAAAACAACACAAACAACAGGAAAAGGAGCATGTATTATTCCAACTTTAACATATATGGATTGTTTATAATTCCATTTTAAAAGGGCATTTACTTTATGGAGTCACATGGATAGAATATTTGCTCGATTTACTGGCTAAGACAAGGGTGGCTTGAGGTTTTCCATTGGTGAAGAGGAAAGGAAAGCACTGCCCCTCCTTTTGTGCAGCTACTATGGAGTCTATCCCCTTCTCCACTAAAGAAAGAGAAAGGCTGAAAAGAAAGAAAATGTCCACTTGACAGTAGCATCTATCCAGAAAAGGACAGAAAATTGTGTGGTGGACATCAGACACTGCTACTGTCCCATGTCCTATCCTCCTGTGGTTGGGCATGGGACAGGCATCACTGTTAATTGGCCCTCTTCCTTTCTTTTGCGGATGGCCCCTCAGAGACAGGATGAAGCCTATTCTGGAGAGCTTCATGGTACCGCGACAGGGTCACTCCAGAGCAGTGGTTCTCAATCTTGGGTCTCCAGATGTACTTGGACTACAATTCCCAGAAATTCTGGACAGCAAAGCTAGTGGTGAAGGCTTCTGGGAGTTTTAGTCCAAGAACATTTGGTTGGGTACCCCTGCCCCAGAGAAATGGAGACCTGCCAGAGCAGGCAGGGGAGTGACGAATTTGCCACTCCTGGTGCCTGAAGTGACTGCCTCACTCAAGCTCATGAAGGGCCAGCTTTGGAATTGTTTGTACTGTCCTGATGCTATAGAAAAATATTCTATTATTTGGACTGACATTTCAAATTACCTGGCAGATCTAGAATCTGAAGCAATGTCAAGTTATGTGAAGATAGTTTCTTTTTTAAAATGCCCTTTTAAAAATTGTTTCAAGACGGTGTTGTATCAAATTGGCAATGTATGTTAGTAGTAGAGATGGGCGTGAGCCCAGCCATGAACCAGAAAAACTGATGAATCAGGCTTGTTCGGGGTTCAGTTCGTGAGCCACTTTGGGGATCCTGTTTTGCCGAAGCAAACCAAAGCACTGAACTTTTCCCCTCTCGGCACTTTGTTTTGCTTTGTCTTTGTCTGCCCCCTTCCCACTGTCCCCATTACCCCCCTACCTCGTTCTGCTTCCTCCTCCACGGCCACCTCCATCATCAGAGAAAGTTGGCTGGCTTCCCTTTCAGGATCCAGGCGCACTGCCTTTGTGCATGTGCCTGCTGCCCACTTGGCCAGCAGGTGAATGCACAGAAACCACCAGTTTTCTAGTTCATGCCAATCTCTAGTTATCAGTGTAGCAAATCATAGAGGAACATATATTAGAGAATTCATCCATATTAACACCTTTGGTTTTGCTTTGGCTTTATTTCACAGGTGAGGTGGAATTATTTAGAGGGGATGAGAATTGGATCCAGTGCCCTTTTGTTTTTCCCAAAAGCCCCGTTCAGGCTGCAGTTCAAGTGGACCGAATTTCACATCTGTTAATATATATATGGAGTCACATGGATATATGTATATATGCTGAAGGACCAATCTACCCACTCTAGATTGTTAGAGTGGGTAGATTGGTCCTTCAGCAGCTCATTTTATTCAAGAATTGCTGTGTTAAATGCTCTCCCAAAGAAAGGGCAGTAACTAAAGCAGGACTGTTAAAAATATAAAGTCACAGTGTGTAATTCTATAGAGCTCTATTTTTAACTCCCATTTATTAAAAAAATGTTTTTCAGTGTAGATTTCTTTTCTGTTTAATCAATGAGATGATTCCAAGAAAAAATGTCAGAGGAGAGTCCATCTCACACTGTGAGAGAGAGACTTTCCTACATTTTAAATGGTTCATTTGAAGCTGCTATTTGCTTTATGGGGACAACAGTTTCTCATATTTTATTGTATTTGACTCTCAGGTGCAGGTGACTGTTGGACTCAACTCTGTTTCTCAGTGGCATTTGAAGAGCAAGAGGCTATGGAGTTGCTGAAGTGCTGTTGGGACATGGCTATTGGAGACGTGCACTTGTATTCTTACAAGATTGAAGCACTGCAAAGGATGGATCCAGGAACCTGGCTTTGCAGTCCACCTGAAGGAACAGGTATGTACATTTGTCCTATATTTGTCACTAGAGCAGCCATTCTCAATGGGGGCTATATGGCCCCCTGGGGGCCCCTGGCAGAGATTCATCTGTTTGTGTTGTATCCTTGTTTGACAGGAGGCCCTGGAACCTGAGAAGAGCTCCCAAAAGGGCTGTGGCCAAAAAAAGAAGAAGAAGAAAAAGAAAAAGAAAAAGCTGAGAATGGCTGCACTAGAAGATCAAGTGGGTTCAATGGCTTAGAACACTTTTTGTCAGCTTTGGCTAAAATCCTGTTGCACAGTTATGCAAAGGGCGTAACTTTCAGCAGTGAATTGCTGTAAGTTAAGAAATCTCTGGAAACATTATCCAGCCCTGTTAAGAACTGTTGCTCTCTACGTAAGCCTTGCAGATGTAGAAAGTTGGAGCAGATTGTCATACTCAAAACAGTCATTAAAATCTGGGTTTTAATCTTGATTAATGTTCAGGGTTTTTTTAAATACAATTTTGTACCGTAGTTTAAACTTGTTATTACTGTGCAGTTTTAATTGTTGTGAGCCACCTTGGGTCTCCTACAGGGAGAAAGGCAGCATATAAAAGCAAACAAACAAACAAAATCTAAAAAGCATATCTGGGATGCAAATCACAGCAGAAGACCAAAAACATTTATTTTGTGATGCTCTCACAGTTGTGGCATTCTGGAAGTGCTACTGAAAACTGAATTTATCCCCAGACTAATGGCTTTGCAGAGAGAATTCAGATACATCTCTTTATAATTATGTGCATCATCATATGAGGGGAAATTTACATTACCATCACTTCTTGCTCCAACAATAATTTACATCAGCATTCATGATGCATATGTATGTGGGTGATTCTGCCCCTCGCCCGTGAAGTACGTGTATTAAAAATGTATCTCCCTAACAACCATTTTAATTAAGGGCCTTCCCTTTAAATTGCACAAACAATGATTTCTCATACTTTATCTTTCTTGAAGGCAAAATAAAATCAAGGGCAGTGTGGCATGAAGAGTGCAAATCTGATAAAATGCAGGAACGGAAGGTTTTGCTAATTTCAGGAAGCTATGAATGAATAATTACACTCATCATGGAAATGAAACAAAACTTTTGTGCAGAACTGAAATGGGACATGACTTCTCATTACACAGAGGTTGTGCACAGATTACATTTTTTTGCATCATTTACCTCATCATAATGGTTTGTGGTGGGGGGCAGCTACAGCTGGTGAATGGCATAGTGTGAGCTCACTCCAGCTGCAGAGGGGCAATCATGTTTCCTGAAACCAGCTGAAGTGATGGCTTGCCGCTAACTAAATAAGGCTGGAGTATTTCCAAAAACATTGAAACATTCTTGGAAGAGCAACCATGGTAGTAGAAACGGTGTGCATTAAGCCCTAAATCTCACTACCAGATAGCAGGTCCTTCAGATAGACATAGTGCAGTTTTTAATATTGTAATAGGCAGGCTACGTTCACGCAGACTGAATGAATGATTGGACCAACTCAAGTTGATTGTCTGGCCATTTACAATGGGCTGAAAAAGCTGATTTAATTTTATGCCTTGTGAACTAGAATGTACAAAGATCCTTTGGAAGAATCCAAGATTAGACATTGGGGACTGGAAGAGAAAACTCAATCAAAAAGTGAAAAAAAGAGTGTAGAATAGTCTCTCTGGAGCCTGTATTTAGGTGCTGATCCTTCCCACCTTGTAAATTTACAATGAAGCATCAAGTTTTACAAAGCTACCATAAATCTCCAGTACTCTTATTTTAAAAGCAGAGTGACCCTATAAAGTCTGCTCTCCCAGCTGCTCATGAAAGGAATAGCAATATACTGGTTATTGGGTTGTTGACACTCAACAGAGCGTGCAGTGGAAACAGATAGGAATGTGCTTGCTCATACACAGACTTGGTTGCACAGCTTCGGCTTCACGAAAGGGCACTGACCATGACCTTGACTACAGGTATTTTGTCAGTAAATTCACTAAAATGAGCAGTGTTTTCACTTCCATCCAGACATGTAAAACTTTGCAGCTTTGTGATGTAGCTTGATGCACAGATATAAATGAACTTGTGAAGTTAGTCTTTAAACGTAGGTCATATGCCCTGGGGCCAAATTTGGTCATTCTGAGTTTTTAGTATGAGTCCCTGGGTTTCTCCAATTGGCTATGCCCCCTTCCCGATGACACCTTCATTTGGTGGCTGTCTAGCTTTATACTGGTTTCCCCCTATTTTATAAAGTCCAAATGCCTCTCTAAAGCTTCTTCTTCTGTTTCTGGAAGTGATACATTGTAGTCCAAATATATGATACAAAACTCGTACTGGACTACAACCTACACCACCCAAGGTCTCCTTGGCCACAACTCACATTTCTCCAGTGATCATGCTGGCTAGCAAGGATGGAACGGTAATCAGAATGTTCTGGAGGACAGCATGTTGGGAAAGTCCAGTCTAAAGACGACTGTTGTAGCAAACAGGAACAAAAAGAGTAACAGCAGAGCCCATAAATACTGAGGATATCACCTGTTTACCCTTTGAGCAGCTTTGTTTTTTTGAAGCTATGATGGTGTGATCATCAGATAAGATGAGAGGTGAGCAAAAGCCTCATGTAAGAAGAGGATAAATATATGTTTAAAGAATGTGATTTAAAATTATATCTATATCTAGATTTACGAAATAGGTCATAAACATACATATAACCTCAATTCTCATTTGCAATTTAAATAAATAATTCTCTTCCATTTCTGCCAATTGCTGAACTTCTAGAACTAGAACACAGGTGGCATCTTTTACCAACAACCTGTGCAGATTAGGAGGACTGGACATGAGTGAAAAGAGCTACCATGGATTATACTCAAAGGGTGATCCGCCTGGATTATAGCCTTGGTGGATCAATGGAAATATTATTGCCCTGTGCTTATAGTAGGTGCCTTTCAAGCTCTCATTGGGCTGCTTATTTGCACAGAATGTTATATTTTCTGAAATCTGTGACCTGTAGAGCTACTGCTTTAATTTAGATATTTACATCTCTGTCGCTAGAGTTAAAATTTCTTCAGTGTAAAACTTACACCCCAATAACCTGAATAAGTTGCTTACAGAACCATAGTCAATACTACCAAATTTAGGGATGTAGGAAAGAATGAGTACCCCCTTTCTACTTTACTGACTGGCTTAGGCAGAAGAACAGAAGGTCTTTCATGCCTGGATGCAAAAGTTAAGCAAATTTATACATGCCAGCAACTTACAAAATGAATGAGACCATTTTTCATGACAGAAGGGGTACAGAAAATGTTAGTTCTGTATTGTGGGGATATAAATGATGATGAATAACAGAATAACTAAACAGAACCAAACAAGTTTTATTGCTTAAAACCATCATCATCAGAATATATTAGCAACACAAAACATATATGGCATTGACACCACATGCTTCCACATAAATATAAAGTGACATAATCTCCCTTTTTCCTTACAACTTTTGATGCTTGGCACGTATCTTCTTTGCTGCCAAAGCAAATGTTGTTACCTGATAGGTGGTGGTTACATCCCTACCCACAAGCAGCATACAAAGCTGAGCCAAGGGGGGGATCTGTCACACAAAGCTCTAAGAATACCAGCAATAAATTGACTTCTGAGGTGCTCATATAAAGGACAATTTAATAAATGATGAAAAACATCTTCAACCTCCTCTGATCCACAAGTGGGACATTACTATATCACCCCTCCAAAATGGCTGATGATATACACTGAAAGCCCACAGCTGTGAATGATTTTCTTAAAGGGGCTGTGGTTAGATTGACAAAGTGATTCTCCACATCCAATAATGTTTTGTATAGTGGACACCAACAGGAGTAGGACTTGTGAAATGGTACACAGATCCAGCCACTGACAGTAAAGACACGTGTTTTTTTCTTTGATCAGCTGCTTAACTCTGTTAGAGATAAAGGTGGGCAAGGCCTCTGCATCAATCCTGTAACTGTGTAAAACAGGTCTAACAAAGTTTACCCAGAACTCCTGGGAGGGTCTCTCTCTGGTTGTTCTTTAAAACACTTTTTTTGGAAGGTGATAAATTAAGCCAGCACCTATCAAGTGCATTCTGGGAATGTGTTTCAATTAGGATTAATCCCAATTCAGCCCTTAAATGTGCAGCAGGTGTACCAGTTTGGAGAGATAATATAAAAGAGTTCTGGGCCAGCTCTTTAAGAGGGGCCTTTGTATATCTTCATTTTTTCTAGCCCATATATTATTTGCAGGACTATTTTCTTAGCAAACACCTCAACAACAGGGGGAACAAAGCTCCCCCCATGGACTCAGGTAAAACCACAAAAGACACTGAGCTGTATGAGACAATTTCTGGTTACTTGCGTTCAGATCATGCCTCCATGAAAGCTGGGGACAGAAACAAAGGCCAAGATATCTACAATTTTGTAGCTACTCAATGGGTTCATCATCAAGCCTCCATTTGTGGGTCCCTCCCCCTTCTCACCAAAGACAGTTATTTTGGTCTTATCATATTTCATAACCTGATGTTCTTTTACACAGAATTTGCTCATCTTGGCCAAAAGTCTTCGCATACCAACTAGTGTAGTGGAGACCATTGCAATACCGTCTCCATAGAAAAGGAATGAAATTTGAGAATAATTTCCAGAATAAATGGAACATGTTGGCAGCAGCCTAGCCATAACTAAAAAGGGAGGAGGAAAAATTATCAGGGAACCTAATGACAAGAAAACTCACTAAGCAATGGTGCAAAGGTGTAGCAGAACTTATAGAAAGGCTGAGGAACCAAACAACTGACTTAAATTCCAGATGTTGTAACCAATGGTATCCATCTGAGATTGAACAAATTTCCACTTCCTTCTCCCACTGCAGCCCCCATTTGTCCACAAATCCGTTCAGGAGGTTGGAGTGACAGCTTAATGAGAACATGCAATGCTGCAGATGGCTTTGATTTGGATTTCTGCACTGAGCAGGGGATTGGACTCAGTGGCCTTATAGGCCCTTTCCTATTCGATGATTCTAAGGTTCTGTTGGCTTCTGTCTGCTCTGAATGGCCCTATGTATATTATTATGAGAATGTGTACATTTATTACTTAGTGGGTCCAAGGCTGAGTGTTAACAGTTTGCACAGATCATCTACAGAAGTCTTGTCTGAAGGACAAAATATAAGACTTGACAGTTTTGCAATTAGAAGCAGAGTTTCTTTAAGAGGTAAAGGATATTTACTGTACTAAGGGGTTTCCATAGTTCCACAAGTCACAGATTAGTTTGCTTTTGCCTGGAGGCTGGTGACTGGGAGATGAACAACAGTTTTTATTTTCAAGCTGATTATGCCAACATGGCAGCTTGGAAGGAATGCACTCCTGGAAGGATAACATTTTATCACTTCCTACTTGCAAAGTTGGCATCTTATACAGTTTTGCTTGGTTCATCAACATTTGAGTGGTTCCAAACTAGTTCTGATATGGAGTTCTTTGGGGGGGGGGGGGGGGAGCAGCAGGCCAGACAACAATTGTTTCAATTAATTCTTTAATTAATTCATTAATAATGTGCTGTCAATTTGATTGTGACTTTTGTTGGCTCTTTCCAGTGCTTTCAAGGTATGGGGTGCTCTGAGGTTGTTTGCCGTTCCCTTTTTCTGCAAGTACTCTGGGATTGTGCAGCTTGCAGTTTAGAAGGCACAGTGGAGAACTGAACTCCCACCTCCTGGTTCTGCAGCCAGATACCTAACTTACTGTGCATTCCAGCAGAGCTGATATTTGAACTAGGAACTTCTAAATTCACATCTCTGTTTCTTAGCTACTACACTGCATTAACCTTTATGACCTCAGAGAGCTGAAAGCAAAGTTCCAAAATCTGATCTGCTGTTGAAGTCAATAGTCAGGTTAGCAGGAGGTGGGAAAAAGAGGTCTGCCTCTTGACATTTTGTGATACTGCCCCCTTTGATTTTACAAGACTACAGGAATGGGTTACCATTTGCAGTGACAAGAATCTAGATAGAAAAAGATTAACACTGGGTTAACCATTTGCATGTTTTTCCCTGAGATAGATGTTGCGATCATTAGCAGTTCATTAAACTTCTAGCTGCTTTTCTCCTAATTTTCCTAATTCTGAAAAGTTGGCTAAAATTGAAAGGGGCATGGGGTTTGGGTTTGTAGATTTAATTAACAACCCACCTTCCCTTAACCTCCCCCTGCCCCCATTCAAGCAATGGTCAAAGTTTTTCTCTTGCTTTTTGAAATGCATTGGGTTCTTTGTGATACTGGTTCATCATATGGCAGTGGTTTGAGGTTTTGTTTTGTTTGTTTGCAAAGAATTGGAGGAGTAAGTGGAGATGCTTTGGGCTGTCTTCTCTTATTTACAGCTATACGGCATTTTCACGCCAGCTGCTTCAGCCCATGTAGTGGGACAAAAGAGTAACTGCCTTACCCATCTTACACGATGGATGTAACTGCTGTTAGGCTTTGTCAGCCTTGACCTATATAGCACTGTGGGCTCTTCAGAATGTAGGACAGGCTGAGTTCTCCTTTGGACTAGGCCCTTTCTCCCCCCCTTAACCTTGAGGTGCATTTTTCTATGATCTATTACATCTAGACCTTTTAAAAAGCCCTGGGAGCCTTGACATTTACCTTCCCCATTAGAGGCAGCCACCCACCCACAGACCTTTTAACTTGCTACAGTTACAGAAAAACAAAACAAAGACCTTGCCAACTATGAAGTGCACATCTGCACAGGTTTCAACAAACTGTGAAGTAGGCTGTGCCTACTGACGATTCAATATAAAGAGTCAGAATTTATTTATTTATTTATATAAAATATGCTTTCCCCACCGGACCCGAGGTAGCTTACATCATTAAAACACAATATTAAAGCTACAAACAGTGAATTATTCAAATACCAAACTAATTAATAACATTATATTAAGAATGTTAGGTAAAGCATTAGGAAAACAGATGCAGAAGCAACAAAGGGCAAACATCTCATTTTAAAACCCCTCTTCCAGAGTCTGGGAGCAGCGACAGAGAAGGCACTTTTCTGTATCCCCACCACACACACCTGTGAGGGTGGTGGGATAGAAAGAAAGGCCTGATGATCTTAACACCTGGGCAGGCTCATAGAGGGAGACACGGTCTTTGAAATAGTTTGGACTCAAGCTGTTTAGGGGTTTGTAGTTTAAAGCCAGCACTTTGAATTGCACCTGGAAATGGACTGGCACCAGTGGAGTTGCAGTGATGGTGGTGGTGGGCTGTTATGTGATCCCTGTAACCAGCCCCAGTAAGGAACAGTTGGGAACAGTTCCTTTGTGGACCACAGTTCTCAGAATCCTCCAGCCAGCTTGCTTGGTGATGATGTAGTCCTGGAAATTTCAGTCAAAGGAGTTTTTCCAAGAATTAAGACTGTGTCTGATGATCTACTTCACTGAAACATGCCAAAGAGCACATAGCGAGGGTCATTGTCTCGTTCTTCATGCTCCCATTACTTGTGAAGGGATAGAACTGAGCTCTAGAGACTTCTTTGGAGAAATCAGACACCAAAACCATCCCAAAACACTTAACTGCCCAAGACTAAGAACAAGATGGCAGCCATTTCACTTTCAGAAGGACATTGAATCTTACTTTGCACTAATACTGGGACAATATTCCCCACTGCATTTCAAGACAGTAGGCTACTTTAAAGGAGTGCAGAGCAGATTATATGGGATTAGCAGTTCTGTCCTCCAGAACTGGATACAGAGCAGAGACTTATGGTCATTGCCTCCTCCACGTAAACTAGCATTTGCCATCTGAGGCAACCACTCACGCTCTGTCAAACAGTAGGCCAAAAGGCAGACACTTTCCTCACAGATATACCCACTTGCTCTCTTTTACCCCATTCTTAATATGTGAGGATGGGGTTCTTTTCCTTGTGTTCTGAGATCTTTTGGAAAGATTTGGTTACACTCAGTAAAATCCTGGTTTTCAAAAGTGGTTCCTCCTCACAGGGGGCAGAATGGATTCTCTCCAGCCAAGCAGAGGAAACTGCAGTCTCCTGAATAAATAGCTACTTGGCAGGTTGAGAAAAGCATGTTCTACAATGGAAGGACAGAGCATGGCAGTTGCTCTTTCTCTTTCTGCCTTCCTCCCAACCATTTCAGCAAGGCCCAGACATTATTTGGCGGAGGGGGCTATTGCAATCTTTTAACACCCATGCCATCACAGCCCCTCAAGACATACATACCGTGTTTCCCCGAAAATAAGACAGGGTCTTATATTAATTTTTGCTCCAAAAAAAGCAGTAGGGCTTATTTTCAGGAGATGTTTTATTTTTTTTCATGTACAACAATCTATGTTTATTCAAATACAATTGCCACTGTTCCATCTTTATAGCCACCCCCTATCGTGGTCCACTACACATTTATGCCCCACGAATGTAGTTAGGGTGGGATTTTTTGTTTTTTGTTTTTAGGTAATAGGGTAGCTTGCCCTCATAAGCAGCTCACCTTCTATGGAAAGAGAAGGAAGTCACATATTCCACTTCCTTCACCTGGCTTTGATACTCGTGGAAAATCTTTGAGGGTGTGAGACAAGTGACTCAGAATTTGTCACTGGGTTGATGACTCGATTGAGATTTCCGACCTGTTACGCACAATAGGTGTGTGTGAGAGAGCTTCTTGTGGGTTCCCTCAGCCACCAGCAGCCACTCTTTCCTCTCAATAGCTTCTCTCTTTGCCCTCATTCTGTTTGGAAGAGGATATGTAGAGATACCTTCTTCAGTGACTGTGGTACTCATCACCTGGGAATTTATTGGTGTGTTGGTTGGTTGGTTGAAAATATTTTAACCTGCCTTTCTCCTTAAAAAGAACCCAAGGAAGCTTATACCAATTAAAAGGCAGTATTTAAGTTACTAACAATGAGAATATAATACTAAGAGGATCAATGAATACAATAACAAAAAACATAAGCAACACAAAAATACATTCAATGCAGTAAGGTACAGTAATCCATTTAAAAAACCCGACTCAGTAGCTATTCACTCAGGGAAAGCTTGCCTGAAGAGAAAGGTCTTCACGTGCTTGTGAAAGGAAAGGAAAGTTGGAACTGGCGTAGCCCCACCTGTGGGAGAGAATTCCAGAGTCTGGGAGCAGCAATGGAGAACTTTCTCTCCCATGTCCCCACAAAACACATCTGTGAAGGTGTCGGGACTGAGAGTAAGGACTCCCCTAATGATATTAGCACTTGAAAAGGCTCATAAAGGGAGATAAGGCCCTTGAGATGGCTTGGACCCAATCTAGGGCTTTATAGACTAGAACAAATACTTTGAATTTAGCCCAGAAATGGATTGGCAGTCAGCAGAGCTCCTGTAATAGGGGGGTTATATGATCCCTGTGTCCAGCCCCAGACCCACTGAAGTTTCCTGACACTGTCCATTGGCAGCCCCACGTAAAGTGTGTTAAAGTAATCCAGCCAGGATGTAACAAAGGCATGTGTCACTGTGGCCAGGACAGACCTCTCAGGGAATGGGTGTAGCTGGCACATTCGTTTAAAAAAAAAGAGGGGAAACGATGTTCCTTCAGTTTTTGAATTGCATCCTTATGGGAGGCAATTGGTATTAAATCCAGCAGAGCACAAATCTCTTTATGTCTACTCAGAAACAAGTGTAACTAAGTTTAATGGGACCTGCTCCCAGGCATGTGGATTTAGCACTGGTGCCTTTGTTGTTGTTGTTTAGTCGTTAAGTCGTGTCCGACTCTTCGTGACCCCATGGACCAGAGCACACCAGGCCCTCCTGTCTTCCACTGCCTCCCGGAGTTGGGTCAAATTCATGTTGGTAGCTTTGATGACACTGTCCAACCATCTCGTCCTCTGACGTCCCCTTCTCCTCTTGCCTTCACACTTTCCCAACATCAGGGTCTTTTCCAGGGAGTCTTCTCTTCTCATGAGATGGCCAAAGTATTGGAGCCTCAGCTTCAGGATCTGTCCTTCCAGTGAGCACTCAAGGTTGATTTCCTTCAGGATTGATAGGTTTGTTCTCCTTGCAGTCCAGGGGACTCTCAAGAGTCTCCTCCAGCACCACAATTCAAAAGCATCAATTCTTCAGCGGTCAGCCTTCTTTATGGTCCAGCTCTCACTTCCATACATCACTACTGGAAAAACCATAGCTTTGACTATGCGGACTTTTGTTGGCAAGGTGATGTCTCTGCTTTTTAAGATGCTGTCTAGGTTTGTCATCGCTTTTTATATGTATTCTGCATATACGTTAAATAAGCAGGGGGACAATATATAGCCTTGTCATACTCCTTTCCCAATTTTGAACCAATCAGTTGTTCCATATCCAGTTCTAACTGTTGCTTCCTGTCCCACATATAGATTTCTCAGGAGAAACCCCTTCACGGATTGCTGCCTTGTCGTGGCGAAGGGGCTTGAGTAATTCAGAGAAGCTATGGGCTATGCCATGCAGGGACACCCAAGACGGACAGGTCATAGTGGAGAGTTCTGACTAAACGCGATCCACCTGGAGCAGGAACTGGCAAGCCACTCCAATATCTTTGCCAAGAAAACTCCATGGACCAAAACAAAAGGCCCCCTCAGGTCGGAAGGCATCCAACATGCTACTGAGGAAGAGCGGAGGACAAGTACAAGTAGCTCCAGAGCTAATGAAGTGGTTGGGCCAAAGCCGAAAGGACGCTCAGCTGCGGACGTGCCTGGAAGTGAAAGGATAGTCCGATGCTGCAAAGAAAAATACTGCATAGGAACCTGGAATGTAAGATCTGTGAACTTTGGTAAGCTGGATGTGGTCAAACAGGAGATGGTAAAGAATCAGCATTGACATCCTGGGCATCAGTGAACTCAAATGGACGGGAATGGGCGAATTCAATTCAGATGATTATCATATCTACTACTGTGGGCAAGAATCCCGTAGAAGAAATGGAGTAGCCCTCATAGTCAACAAAAGAGTGGGAAAAGCTGTACTGGGATACAATCTCAAAAACGATAGAATGATTTCAATATGAATCCAAGGCAGACCTTTCAACATCACAGTAATCCAAGTTTATGCACCAACCACCAATGCTGAAGAGGCTGAAATTGACCAACTCTATGAAGACTTACAACACCTTCTAGAACTGACACCAAAGAAAGATGTTCTTCTCATTATAGGGGACTGAAATGCTAAAGTAGGGAGTCAAGAGATAAAAGGAACAACAGGTAAGTTTGGCCTTGGAGTTCAAAACCAAGCAGGGCACAGGCTAATAGAGTGTTGTCAAGAGAACAAGCTGGTCATCACAAACACTCTTTTCCAACAACACAAGAGGCGACTCTACACATGGACATCACCAGATGGGCAATACCGAAATCAGATTGATTATGTTCTCTGCAGCCAAAGATGGAGAAGCTCTATACAGTCAGCAAAAACAAGACCTGGAGCTGATTGTGGCTCTAATCATCAGCTTCTTATAGCAAAATTCAATCTTAAACTGAAGAAAGTAGGAACAACCACTGGGCTAGTCAGGTATAATCTAAACCAAATCCCTTATGAATACACAGTGGAAGTGAAGAACAGATTTAAGGAACTAGATTTGGTGGACAGAGTGCCTGAAGAACTATGGATGGAGGCTCGTAACATTGCACAGGAGGCAGCAACAAAAACCATCCCAAAGAAAAGGAAATGCAAGAAAGCAAAGTGGCTGTCCAACGAGGCCTTACAAATAGCACAGAAGAGAAGGGAAACAAAATGCAAGGGAGATAGGGAAAGTTACAAAAAATTGAATGCAGACTTCCAAAGAATAGCAAGGAGAGACAAGAGGGCCTTCTTAAACAAGCAGTGCAAAGATATAGAGGAAAGTAATAGAAAGGGAAAAACCAGAGATCTGTTCAAGAAAATTGGAGATATTAAAGGAACATTTTGTGCAAAGATGGCTATGATAAAGGACAAAAATGGCAGGGACCTAACAGAAGCAGAAGACATCAAGAAGAGGTGGCAAGAATACACAGAGGAATTATACCAGAAAGATCTGGATGTCCTGGACAACCCAGATAGTGTGGTTGCTGACCTTGAGCCAGATATCCTGGAGAGGAAGTCAAGTGGGCCTTAGGAAGCAGGGCTAACAACAAGGCCAGTGGAAGTGATGGCATTCCAGTTGAACTATTTAAAATCTTAAAAGATGACGCTGTTAGGGTGCTACACTCTATATGTCAGCAAGTTTGGAAAACTCAGCAGTGGCCAGAGGATTGGAAAAGATCAGTCTACATCCCAATCCCAAAGAAGGGCAGTGCCAAAGAATGCTCCAACTACCGTACAATTGCATTCATTTCACACGCTAGCAAGGTTATGCTCAAAATCCTACAAGGTAGGCTTCAGCAGTACGTGGACCGAGAACTCCCAGAAGTACAAGCTGGATTTCGAAGGGGCAGAGGAACTAGAGACCAAATTGCTAACATGTGCTGGATTATGGAGAAAGCCAGAGCGTTCCAGAAAAACATCTACTTCTGCTTCATTGACTATTCAAAAGCCTTTGACTGTGTGGACCACAACAAAATATGGCAAATTCTTAAAGTTTGACCAAACTCCGGGAGGCAGTGGAAGACATGAGGGCCTGGTGTGCTCTGGTCCATGGGATCATGAAGAGTCGGACACGACTTAACGACTAAACAACAAAAATTTAAATTTAAAAAGCCATATACCATCACCTTGATCGTTAAAACATTTCCCACCTCCAACTTAACTGAAACAGATGTGGAGCTCAGGAGCAGTTAACCAAACTGTTAAACGTTTTGTCCTATCATTGCCATCTCTGCTTCCTTGTCCTTGAAAAAAGTCCTGGCAGGCAGGCAGGCCTGCTTTAGGTAAAGATGTTCTGGCGGCTGTGCACAGCAGACACATTTTCACACAGAAAGACGGTGTCAGCAAAAGGGAACCATGCGAGTGAGCAAGTGTGTGACTGGGGAATGGGGAAGCATGATAACACAATAGTAAGGTAAAGCATAGAAAGGCCAGGGAAGGATTAAGGGAGTCCAGATACCTGCAGAAAGCTTTCCCCTAGGCACAGCACAGTTGCCACTCGTCATGTTCTGCCACTTGAGGTGGCTGCCTCAAGTGGCCTAGTATTAGAGTCAGCCCTGTAGAGCAGTGGAAAACCTGGTGGTTGGGGCATTTGTGTGCTTGTAAGGCTAGCTAGGTTTGCAGCCAGCCAAGGGACTGCCCATATGTGCTCTAATATTACTGTGAAAATGGTGATTTAAACTGTGGATCCAAAAAACACACACAACTGAATCAGATATATCATATATCTCTTTTTAACACCAGCTTATTTTATACAGGACTGTCAATGAGAATTTGTAGTGATTCAAAGCAGTAGAAGATGTCTGCATTTATTTCCAAGCAAATCTACACTTAATGCGGTAGATTAGGCACAATTCACATTTTACTGTAGAGAAGCTTTAAACGTTTAATAATTACTGAATTATCACCTTTTGTGAACTACACTCTTCTCAGTCATAGAGGAACTTTAACAGCACATTTTAAATCTAAGAAGCTGTGCAAGCAGGTCTCTCTGCTCTGTTGTGTTGAGTAATTAGCAGGCAGATAATAAATTCTCCTTTATGTCTGCAAGCTGATAGGCTCCTAATTTCAGGGTCTGAGAACAAACCAATTACATTATGGTGTTGTGTCACATCTAATTTCGAGAGCCAGAGGGAAAAATAACCTCATTTATTAATGATAGGCAGAATAAGAGAAATTCATTATCTCTCTCATTTTCAGCAAGTGAAGAGATTTTCTCTTGCTAGTTTAAAGAGAACATTGCACGCTCAGAAAAGGAAGCTTGAAAAATCACACAGAATTTGAAATGAATGCATTTCATCCCATCTGGATTTCAAAGAAATGAAACGAAAAGCAGGACCAGTCAGACAATTTGCTTGCTGAGGTAGAGGACAAGACGTACCCCTGCCATTATACTTTCAGGAACCGGCTGGATGAGAAGCTGAAACTTTCTTTAACCAATGCTTTGAAAAATTGTTTTGATTGTGAGTCTCCAGATCCCCTACCCAGTGTAGCTAGTCACTATGGATTCTGGGACTTATAGTCCAAAAATGTAACTTTTCCTATTGACTACAGCTACCAGTACTGGCAACAAAAAAACGTCTTGTACTGCCCCTGAGGTAGCATGCTAGTTTAGGCATTCCTGGCCAGGCTGTGTGATATAAACCACTCAAAAGAAGGAAATGGTTGTAACGCTCAGATGCCTTTGGTGGCTGTTTCATTCTGTCTAATGGTAGGGACAACTTTAATAAGAGGCTGTGTTCAAATATCCAAACAGTTGTCACATGGAAGGTGGAGTAAGCTTGTTTTCTGCTACTCCAGATGGTTTGATGCAAAGTAATGGATTCAAATTATAAGATTAGTCCTTCTGACTAAACATTAGGAAGTACTTACTGACAGTTAGAGCTGTTTGACAACAGAATGGACTGTTCCAGAAGGCATTAGATTCTCTCCTTCACTGGATTATTTTTTAAAAAATAGATGACCGTCTGTCAGAACTACTTGAGCTATGGATTTTCTCCTATGGCAAAGGGTTGGTCTCAATGACTCTTGGAGACTCTTCCAGCTCTACAATTATGTGGCTGAAATCCTGTTGTGTAGCACAGTAAGCTGCACTACAGTAGGCCCATTGAATCAGTGGTGATTTGGTGAGTCCACTCCTCCATGAATTCCATTGATTGGGTCTACTCTAACGGTGACTTAGGCTAAAGTAGTGAGAGAAGTACAGAAAAGTTGACTCACCAAATGCCCATTATTTCAATGAGCCCATTGTAGTGCAACTTACATACTGAGCAACAGGAATCTGGCCATTGTCTTCCAGGAAGACACAGGCTCACGCTGAGGTTTATATAACTATGATGCTGAACCCCTCAAAGCTTGGCTGCAGGCAATTGGCCAGCTAGTAGCTGACCTTTCCCTCAAGGAGACTCTTTACTTCTGATGAAGCCCCTTATTCTGAGGAGCCTTTCCCTGCAGCTGAGCACTTCTTCTTAAGGCCTTTCTACGGGCTTGTGCCTTTAACCTGGAGTGTTGTGTAGACTGGGAGGGGTGACTCTGCAGCAGAGCCACCTTGTTCTGAGGATTCAAGCTTCTACCCCCACCCATGCCATCTGGCCTCCTAGATATAGGACAGTCCAGGATCAGATGGATCTGACGACCCTTTATAAATGTTGGTTTGGGGAGGGTCTAACTCAACCTCACTGGATGATGCATCAAGCAATGGAATAACAGATACAAAATGTACAAAAAGGAGAAGACTAAAGTCACACTGGAGTTAGTAGTATATGTTTGTAAATCCACAGGTCATAACAGAATAAAATGACGATAATTGCCTCCTGTCAGGAAACCCAGGTAAACTGAGGTACAATGGTTAGTACAAGGCATCTGTTATACAGAATACTCAATACCGACACCAGACTACAGTTTCCATGATATTTAAAATAGTATTTAGGTTTCTCTCAGAAACATATATATATACAAAATATTAGAAATTTCAAAATCCAGGGAACTATTAAGGTATGTATGTGCGTTCTGTGCTGTCAAGCCTCAACTGACTTATAGCAAACCTAAGAGGGCTTTCAAGGTAAGTGAGATATTCAAGGAGTGGTTTTACCAGTTCTACTCCAGTGAGTTTCTGTGGTCGAGTGGGGATTCAGATTCTGTTCTCCAGAGTCCTAGTCCATCACTCTGTCCACTACACCACACAAGTAACTACGTTCAACATTCAACATTCTTCTGATGAAAAGAAATGGGGGGGGGGGAAGTAATTATGAAAGTGGCTGAAGTACCAACATAGCAACTGGAAACTGGGAATAGTGTTTTTATATGGTTTAGTCACTAGATAACATATGATTTAGTTTTTCCTAGGTGGAATCATGAGCTTCTTGTTGCAGTTCTGTTTTACTTAAATGAAACAATACTCTTCTTCTTTAGCATCTTGATTGGTGTATCCTCTAAGACTTCTATGAACTTTTTGCATTGATTGGGTAAATATAGTTTCTGGTCATGGTAGAGACGTGCTAAATAGGGTAAATGGTACCTTGAACATGACAAAAAAGTGTCTTTTAGGAATAAATTCTCAGAAAGGTATCTTGTAGGATATGATGCAGCATATAAATATTACTAAACTGCTTGGATAGGGCAACAAAAGCATTGTATTAATGATAATAACCTTTGAACTGCAGAGCTGGAAGGACCCTGTGGATCATCAAGTCCAGCCCTCTCAAGGAGGTGCAGTGGGGAATCGAACTCCCAACCTCTGGCTCCGCAGCCAGAGACCTAAGCCACTGAGCTATCTGTTTTTGAAGAAAACAATTTCCAACAGATTAACCGGGGGGGCGGGGAGAAAATAAAAGTGAGAAGTCAAGGTTGTGCAGTAACAGGTTGACGGCTGTGCAGGTGATTAGCTAACCCAATCAGACCCGGGGAGATATGGAAAGAGTTGGGGTAGGTTAGCTTGGGTTTGTTGGGCTGTTGAGATGTTATCCTTGCTTTCTCACTTCTCTCTTCCTTTCTGCATCCTTGATTTTTTTAAAATTTCAAATTCTTTAGCTTCTTGTGTGACCATTTTTTTCCAAACTGACATGATCAATGTTAAATTCTTTCAGTGCTGTCTTCAGTGCATCCATTTCTTTTGTCCACCGCACAATCAAGCACCTGCAACCATCTTCCAACAGGCTTTGGGAGATGGTCACCTGACATCCTGATGACACGGCCAGCCCACTGAAGTCGCTGCTGTTTTCTGATTGTAAAAATGCTTGCCATGTGTGTTTGCTCCACGACTTCAGTGCCAGGGACTTTATCCTGCCATTCAATGTTGAGAATTCCCCAAAGACAAGTAAGATGAAAATGATTGAGCTTTCTTACATGATGTTGGTAGATAGTCTGTTTATTATTGATCTTATTATTATTATTACTCTGCCTGTAATAATTTTGACCTGAAGATAAATACTGATAAGGTGTTCTGAAGGTATAGCAGCAACAACAATAACGATGATGTCAAGTCAATCCGGATTTATGGCAGCCTTTTCCAGGGTTTTTCCAGGTAGAGAGTACTGAGAAGTGTGTTTATCATTCCCTTCTTCTGGGGGCAACCTGCGACTGTGCAGCTTGCCCATGACCACACATACTGGCTCTTTTCCCTGGAGACACAGTGGGGAATCAGATTCTCAGCTTCTGGCTCCACAGTCAGATACCTAAACCACTGAGCTATTCAGTCAGCTTTGCACAGGCGGAGTAGGCTGGATCAATGGCAACATTAACATTATGGAGACTAGTTCACTCTACCCCTGACACGTACATTCTGCATTCAGTAAAGTGAGAAGAAGAAATGTGAATTTGTGGAAACCATAGAGAAAATTTTATAGGAAGTAGCATTTATTTTTATGCATGGGCATGAGTAATGATTTGTTCATTGCAATGAAGAAGGGAACACATATCTTGTTGAGATGTCATTTAAAGTAAAAAGTATGTTTTATCAGCTTTGCTTCTGAATTCTGCATTTTTTTTGAAAGCTTATTTTCTTGACAGAGATTCCATGCTTATTTTATTTTACTGGTGTAGACAAGAGCTGTGCATGGCTCCTCTAATTTGGTTTGGGGTCCAATTGAGTGCTTCAGTCTGGATCCGAAATGCCAATTTGAAGCCATTCAGACACCACCTAATTCAGTCTGGACACTGAACCCAATTTGGAAATTAGGTTGCACAACAAAGTCCAAATGTAATGGTCAGAGCATTTCACTGCAAGGCATCTTTGTAGGCAGCAGACGGATGTAGGGGAGGCAGTAGTGGTTGGCAGAGGCAGGTGGGCAAAGAGTGGGGAGCAGTAGGTCTAACTAAAACACGTATCTAGGTTGGCATAGCCTCCCACCACCCCCAACAGCATTTTGGAGGCATCATACTAGATCCCTTGAGAACAACTCCAAGATTCAGGACTGGAGTACTGAACCAAAGAGCAGAACAAGGACCATCGATTCATCCAGTGCCACCGTCTCACCAAGAAATTGGGTGATCTGGGCTAGCATTCTTTCTTGTGGCCCCCTACTCCCTGCCCATGACACAGTCTCCTCCATCCTTGCCTGCTGAAGGTAGGTTGCAATAATGAAATGACAAAACATTGAACAAAAAATTATAAACCATAGTACAACAGATCGGAAGTCCCAAAGCAGCATAAATATTCCAGCAGAAGAAAAAAATATCTATATATGAAGCTTTAAAAGTGGTAGAAATAATTGTGTAGAAATAATAACCACAACCACAACCAGAATTTAAAGGAGGAGAGAAACAGTTTAAAAAGGCTCAGAAGGTTTTAGACATCGCGGCGAACAGGCATGTTCACCCAGCTACAGCTGTGGTTCTCTTGAATAATCAATACATAACCAGGAATCTTCTAAAAATCAATTGGACAAAAATTGCTTATGGTATTGCATGCTGCGGTCACCAGACATATTTGCCAGCTGTGAGGAGGAAAAAAGATTCAGATGAATTGTTAAGATCTGTGCTGTATTTCAGTGCTAAAAATAGCGCTGTTACAGGAGGACGGCATGCCTAGAGCATCCACTGCAAGAGAACGTGCTTCTGTGAAAGCACTTATTCAATTTAGTTATTCCTTACTTCCCTTGCATTCAAAAGCATTGAAGGGAAAGCAGTATTTACGAACTCCTGGAAATGCACTAGTGGGACAGAATCAGAAAGATAGGGGATGGCAGGTCAAGTGCCTGCATGAGTAGCAGAGAACATAACCACATCATTACCCAGACTGTGGTTGACCTTGGCTTGCTCTTCTTCTTGGAGGAGCCATAGGAATTTGAACTCCTGGCCCCTGCCTCAGCAACCAAGCACTCTACCCTACTGAGTTAGGTAGCCCCATGAGCTTGATTTGAAATGGGACCCACTTGTTTGTCTTTCTGGCAATCCAGGGTATCCACAAAGCTCTCCTCAAGCACCACATTTCAAATGAATAATTTTTTCCCCTGTCAGCTTTCTTAACTGTCCAGCTTTCACACCCATACATGGGGACTGAAAATACAAGCGTGTGGATGATCTTGGTCTTGGTCTCCAATGACACATCCTTACACTTGATTATCTTTTTCTAGTTCCTTCATTGCTGCCTTTCCTAGTCCCAGTTTTCTGATTTCTTGGCTACAGTCTCAATTTGGATTGATGGTTGAACCAAGATATACAAAATCTCTAACTATTTCAATTTCTTCATTGTCAATGTTAAAGTTGTGTAGTTCTTTTGTAGTCCTGATTTTTGTTTTCTTAACATTCAGCTGCAATCCTGCTTTGGCACTTTCTTCTTTCACTTTACTTAAAATCATTTCAAGTTATCGCTGCTTTCTGCTAGTAAGACAGTGTTATCTGCATATCTTAAATTATTGATGTTTCTTCCACCAATTTTTACTTCCCCTTCCTCTGAATCCAGTCCGGCTTTCCACATGATATTACAGAGTAGTCACTATATTTTTATTTCATTGTCCAAAAAATTATTTACAGAATACTGATTGTAAAGTACACTTTTGCTATGAAGAGCGATAGTTGCATATAGAAATTCTGTTATGGACTAAACCTCAGTGGTATTTGACCTCGAAGAGCTATTGCAAGCAATATATGTTTTTCATATGAATACCCTTTATTTGTGGAGAATACAACATAGATATTCACATCAGATGTGAGTTCATCCATAGATAACATGGCAGGAAATACAAATGCATTCCATATTAGAAAGCATGTAGCTTTGCCAAGCTTGGTTGGTCAGTCTGCTATAAATGAAGTCATTAACCAAAAGAATGATGAAAAAGCAAAATAAATAAGGTTTGGCCATTTTGCATTGTGAGTGGTATTGAAGCTACAAGGATAGACTCTGGGAGAGAATATTGGGAGGCAATTGATCTAAAGGGCTGGATTGAAAGGGGGATTATTAGGATGGATAATGAATGCAGAATCTGAAGAGACAGGGGGACAAGAGGGAGGAAACAAGGAACAGCTGAACCCAGATCAGGGCTCAGATGGGGGTAAGATACAAGGCCACAGACTTATTCCTTATACTAGTATATGTTCAGATAACGACTCTCAAAGGACAAGGGGGAGAACTTGAATGCATGTATTTTGTAATACTCTCAGACAGCTGCCTAATGGTGTCTTGAGCAAATAGGTCCCAAATGTTGAGTTCATGCTCAAGCCCATGATATCACAATCTGCAAGCAGATGGTCAAATGAGCAACGGTATAGCTTATCAAGATGCCCATATGGTACCTTTCCAGCCCTCTTCCTGGTTCCTCTTTACCAATTTTTGGCTCTGTCTCATCCCTCTTTATTTTCACACCTCCCACTAGAAGGGGCCAGTTATACCTGACAGCAGAGAGGATGTTGGTGGACCCCAACAAGGAGGTGCCGTCCTCTGCCTCCATTGGAAGTGTTGGGAAGATGTTTTTCTGCCTGGTGCAGTGTTGTCTTTTTCTGGGGAGAACATCTTTCCAGTGCCTTAATGAGTTGATCTAACTCCAAAGTAGGATGCAACTGAGGCTCAGTATGGGCACTGATGGGCAAGGTGGAAAAGGGCATTGGATGAGCAGGACGTCAGGTACCAGATTGAGAATATGGGGAACAAAGGAGGAGCAGAGGCAAATGTGGAGTCAAAGCTGGACACAAAATTGAGTTTCTAGACGTCAACACAGGGATGGCAAAAAGTAACATATTGCAAGAACTCTTTTTTTCCCCTGTCCCCTTTTTATCTCTTTTATTTCTTTGCAATGATTATTATAAATAATATAATCAATCTTTCTATCAATTAATTGTGCCTACATGCAAGTCTCTGAAAAGTTGCATTTAGGATTCTGACCCTATTTCTCTCCCTTCTTACTTCTTTATTATTATTATTTATTGTATTTATATCCCGCCCAATTGGTCCGCTGACCACTCTGGGCGGCTACTTCTGCTTCTCTGTTAAAACTGTTAATAATAATTAACAGTTTTAAGTTTCATCAATTGTCAAGACTTTTCTTTTATCTGACTACAGGAACAGTGTTTTTGCATTCTTCCCTGACATTAATCTCTGGTTTCATTCTAGAGTCCTGACAGTTCACCTTCAATTGAGTGCAGTAATGCAGACCTGCTCTTTTCATGGCCTTTACATTCCTCAGGAATGTTGTCTATCTATTTATTTAAAGTATATTTTGGCACTATGATGGTTTTGTGCTACAACTCCAAAAATGGTTGTTTGGACGATAACAACAACTGTTTGGACTAAAAAACCCAGAATCCCCAAGTACGCATGGTTACTGGCCGTGCAAGCTAGGGAATTCTGGGAATTGTTGTCTAGAAAAGCAGCTTCGCTAAATCTATGTGGTGGCAGGTTTCACTCATAAGATAAAAGAAGTGCCTTCAAAACTGAGCCTGATTAATATCTCAAAGACTGCTATGCTTTCAGAGACCAGCTATCATAGGGTTCTGTTTCCCGACCAGAGGCAGCCAAATGTTTACAGGAAGGTCCAGAAGCACAGTATGTTAGAAAAATCTCTCATTGCTCTCACTGTACATTGTACATGCGCTACAATGATACACAGAAATGTTACATTGCCTGAGGGACATATCCCTTCCCAGCTGTTGTTTTGAGACAGATCTCACCAGCTGTCATTTCCGGCGAATTTTACCCTGTATTTCTGGAGTATGCACAGCCCTCTGCACAGTACATATAAGGTCAAACTCTTTGCAACATGGCACTCAAAAATTGTATTAGCTCAGCTTTCTTCTATTCCCCAGCTTTTCCAGGTTTTAGAGATATAGATAGTCAACTGTGGCAGTTACGATTCAGAGAGAATAGAACATTCTAAAGTTTGGCATTTGCAGTGAATGAAAAATATTAGCTACTATGATCCAGACCAAAACCATGCATGTAGTGTTGAGTATATATTTTTCAGAAGTTCTCTCTTATTTTTAGTGTTCTTGGGTCACTTAACACTTCTCTTTCAATAATGGAAAAATCAGATAGGTGGCTACGATCTGAAGTCTTTTACAATTGGTTGTTCTACTGATGGTTATATAGATATCTACATCTATATACATCTATATGTCAAGACTAGAGATGGGGACAAATATAAAAACGGATCAGTTTTTCTGACGAATATAGCCAATTCGTCATATATTCGTCGATCCGTATTTGTAAAATTTTAAATCAGGACGAAAATGGCTTGACGAATATTTCCTCGGTTTTATTTGTTGATCCGTTCATATTCGTCTATATTCGTTACCCCTTTTGGGGGCCTCTCTGAGCTTGCTGGTGCCAATTCGAAGCTCTGGCCAATCAGGACAGAGATCCTGGATTGGCATGTCCGGCAGCCAATAGCGCTGCTGAAAGGTGTATCTACTTTTACAGATGCTTCATATAAGCTTTTCCCGTCCGGCCGTTCCCCACTTCTGTTCGTGCTATCCGGAGTGAGAACAGTTGCTGCTCACTGGCTTGCTGGTGCTCTTGTGGTTTTGCTTTTGCGGGAGCAAAGCAAAGACTTATATTTTTCTTTTTCATCATCATTCATCAATCATCATCAACTTTACTGGGAATTTGGGGAGGGATTTCAGGTAGCTTAGGCTACTTCTTCGGAAGGGCTTAATTTCATTTCAAATTCAAATCAATCAAACCTTTTTTTTCCCCTGGAGGCTTGTGTGTGTGTGTGTGTGTGTGTATCATCCGGTGGGGGGGGGGAACTGTTGTCTTGTGACTGTGGAATCTCTTTTCCTTTATATTCAGTTTTCAAAAGTTCATTTTAGAGAGGCTTGTGTCTCTCAGGGAATTTGGTGGGTGGCCGGATCCATCATTCCTTTTTCTTCTAAAACTTATTTGATGTGTGTGTGTGTGTGTGTGTGTGTGTGTGTGTCTGTCTGTCTGTCTGTCTGTCTGTCTGTCTGTCTGACTGAGACTTAGCTGGCAGGGCTTTTCTTTTTGAACTTTTTTGGCTTCTCTGCCACAGTCGGTCGGGGGGGGGGAAATTTTCCTAATTACATTATACTGAGGGGGGGGGCTTTGTTTAGGCAGGCAGGTCACATTTTAGTAAAAGAATTACACCACCATCATTCTAAAAATAAAATTTATACACACTCTCTGACCCTCTATTAGTTTCCTTCCTCAATCTCCATTGCTTTATTTGTTTAGTTGGTTTGTTAGGCAGGCAGTAGAAAATGAAGGGATTTCTTCAGGGGCAATCCAAGGGGAAGAAGGCTGTGAAGCTACGCAGGCTAGGCAGCAGCACCGTCATCACGACCACCACGTGCACAACCACGTCTATGATAACCAGTGCCACTGTCCCTCCTCTGATGGCCTTGCAAGCAGGCATGGAACCAAAGCTTCCAGAGGTGCCAAAAGAACTGCCGCTCCTCCTCCTAGAGGACTCTGAGGAGTTACTGGTTTCTGAAGATCCCCAGTCCGATTTGGAACCAGTAAAGGCAGGGCAGGCTTCACAGCCCCCACCCCACGCCTGTCCCCAGAGTCATCTGTTCCCTCCTCCCAGACCAGCAGCACCCCTGGGACACAGAGTTCTTCCCAGGCCAGCAGTCAGGGGCAGGCAGTGGGTCCTCGTTTGGGCAAACATGGCAGAGGGGCCATGTGGGATCATTTCACGGCGCTCAGCGATGGCCCACGGCTGGCACGCTGCAATACCTGCCTTGGGGTGGTCTGGAGGGGGTCAGACCCCAGGCATCTGTCCTCCACTGCCCTCCGCCAAGATCTGGAGAGGCACCACCCAAGGCTCCTGTCCAGGGAAGGCACTTCATCCGCACCATCTGGGAGAGGGAAAAGAGCAGCTCTGGGGGAGGCAGAAGGGAGGCAGGAGGAGGTGCCTCCTTTCAAAAGGGCAGCCACAGGGGTTTCTGGGGCTGGGAGCATGAGGCAGGCCACACTCCACAAAGTGGCACCCGTTGGGTCCGCCATGACCCTCAGCCGGTGGTCGAAGGGCAAGGCCCAGCAGGCGGCCACTTGTCTCGTCGCCGAGACGATCGCCCTGCTCGGACTTCCACTGTCCATCATGGAATCCCAAACCTTCCACCGGTTGCTGCATTTTTTTGCCCCCTGGTATGACCTCCCCTCGCGGAGAACTCTCAGTTCTAGAGTGCTGCCCTCGCTCTATGACTGTGTGAGGGAGGTGGTCCGTGACCATTTTTCACGGCTACAGGGGCGCAAGGTGCACTTCACAGTGGACCTGTGGAGCGGAGGTCAGCATGGCTACCTCTCGCTCACAGCCCACTGGTGGCAGCCAGAGGACTTGAGTAGTGGCAGGGCATTGGCGACAGGGCCGCAGGGAGAGGCCCTTGCCCTGCCCCCAGGCTACAGGTCCGTTCTGCTGCAGGCGTGGCACATGGAAGCTCAGGTGACGGGGAGGAACATCGCTGATGAGTTCCTGTTCGCGCTGCAGAAGTGGGCACCAGAGGGGGAGGTGACCCGTGGCCACATGGTCACAGATGCTGGGCGGAACATGTTAGCGGCTTGAACGCGGTGGGCTTTGAGGGCATCATATGCATGGCGCACAAATTACACCTTGTGGTGCGCGATGCCCTCGGCCTGGGCAACCATGTCAAGCCCAAGTGGGACGGAGGCAACCGGGAGAAGCAGGCACTCCTGGAGCAATGCCGCCAACTGGTGGGCCACTTCTCCTGCAGCCTGAAAGCTGCCCGCCAGCTGTGTGAGAGGCAGGAGGAGTTGGGTCAGGAGACCCATGTTCTCCTGACAGACCTGCTCACCAGGTGGAACTCCACCTACACCACGGTGTCCCACCTGGTGGAGCAGAAGGCCGTTTTGGAGGACATCATGTCCTCCATGCCCATTCTGCCCGGGGGGAGAGAGGTGGGCATCAGTGCCACGGATTGGCTGGCCCTCTCCCAGATGGTGGAGGTGCTCAAACCCTTCCTGGAAACCACGGACATCTTGTGTGGTTATACAGCAAGCCTGGGGCAGGTCATCCCCTTGATTCATGCCCTCGATCGGTCCCTGGAGACTGCTGTGGCACCAGGATCCTCCCTCCTTCCACGGACCAGGGCTTTGGTGAAGAGGTTGCAGGCAGGTGTGCAGAAGCAACTCCATCCTGTCTACAGCGACAGAGCTTACCGCAGGGCCTGCCTGTATGATCCTCAAATCAAGGGGGGCTTGGCAGTACGCACCTCAGACCTCGAGGAGTGGAGAACGGAGCTCTCCACTGAGGTCTGCAGGGCATTGGGGGCACAACGCTTGCGTGGGGCGACGGGAACATCAGGCCACAAGGGGCAGGGTGGTTTGCCCGAACCACAGGGAAGGACTTCACCTGGTGAAGGCTCCATTCACCACCAACATTACTGGAGCTCTGTGGTGACCTTGGCATTTGCCTCAGAGGAAAGACAGCTGGCTGAGGAGGATTCGGCAGAGATAATGGTGTGGGAATATCTGGCTCAGCCCCCTCAGCCCCACCAGTCAGATCCCCTCCATTACTGGGCTAGGAAATTAGTCATATGGCCAGAGTTGTCCAATGTGGCCATGGACCTTCTTTCCATCACCCCCACCAGCGTCCAGAGCAAGCACGTGTTTTCCCATCTCAGAGACATACTCCGACCATGCCACTCGCGTTTGGATCCCGTTACTGTGGAGAGACTGTCATTCATCAAGGTGAACCTTCCCTTGTTGGGCTTCCCCTCACTGAACCCAAAGAGGTAGGGTTCCAATGACAGTATCTCCCTTAACACACCACCTGCCTTCCTGCCTGCTGGATCAAGTCAGACCAGCAGGCCAAGAACTGTTGAACTCCTGCCTGCCTGCCTGTTGGATCAAGTCAGACCAGCAGGCCAAGAACTGTTGAACTCCTGCCTGCCTGCCTGCTGGATCAAGTCAGACCAGCAGGCCGAGAACTGTTGAACTCCTGCCTCCCTCCCTGCCTGCTGGGTTACGTAGTCCCAGCGGGCTAAGTTTATTCCACCTTCTGCCTCCCTGCCTGCCTGCTGGGTTACGTAGTCCCAGCAGGCTAGGTTTTGCAGAACTCCTGCCTGGCACGGGTTAAACCACATCAGCTCTGCAATCTGAAGCCAGGCGATATGGTGATGGGGTGACATGCAGACAGCCTTTGGGAGGGACAGACCCAGGCCGGCCCTCTTGGCATCCAAGCCTAAACCCTCTCTTGGCACACCCAGAGCCTGTCCCAGCACCCCCGAATGTGACAAGAGGGCCAGACAACTCTCTTGGCACACCCAGAGCCTGTCCCGGCACCCCCGAACGTGACAAGAGGGCCAGACAACCCTCTTGGCACACTCAGAGCCTGTCCTGGCACCCCCGGACGTGACTAGAGCGCCAACCAACCCTCTCTTGGCACACGCAAAGCCTGTCCCCATCCCCGAACGTGGCAAGAGGGCCAGCCAGGCCTCTTGGCAGTTGGCAAACCCAAAGCCGGTCCTGGCATCCCGAACGTGCCAAGAGGGCCAGCCTGTCTCAGCCCCCCAAAACCTCCGAGGGCTATCTTTATCATATCCGGACGGTCTCAGCAGCCAAGTTGCAATCCCCAGCTTTCTAGTTCTAAACGAGCATCTTTGCTTGTTTGAAGGTTGTCAGCAAGTCTAGTTAGACGTCGGTGGTGAGTGACAGGTGAGTTTCCTAGGCCTGTCTCAGACCCACCCAAAGCCTGTCCGGGCGTTGCCCCATCTCCCCATCTCACGGCTTCAGATTGCAGAGCATCTGTTTCCAACAGCCCCGCGGCCCCGCGGATTAACCGCCGTTAGTAGCACCTTGGACCCTTTTCTCCTGTTGGTGCTACTGATTCCCCAAGAGCCAGGCTCTGCCCCCCCCCCAAGCCTGTCTGGGCATCCCCCATACCAAGATGGACAACATCATCAACAACAACAGCAGCACCTATAACAAGCCCAGGGGCTCAGCAGCACTGCAGTTTAACCCGCAGCGTCACTGTCTACCTTGCTGACAACTTCCTCAGTGCCTGATGGGTCCAAAAGTCTAAGTTGCTGGCTACATGACAACTTTCCGAGTCCTGCAGCTCCTTCCACTTCCAAAAGGCCTGCGTGCTCATTCCAACTTCCTCAGGCTTGATTCTCAAATGCTGCTTGCTGACTTCAGCGTCCTACCCTCCTCGGGCGTCCCCGTGCCAAGAGGGCCAGTTTCAGCCCCACCCAAACCTGACCAATGTGCTCCCTCCTCCTGAGATGTGCTGTGTGTGACATGTCCCTCCCTATCTCCAGGATCAGTATCCGCTGATTCATTTATTCTGAAAAATCTCGGAAATGCATATTTATACGTATTTCATGATTCCAGCCTCCTTGGGCTTCATTCCAATTATTCATGCCTGTTCATTCTGGCCTCCTAGCCTTCTCTACTGCCCCAGAAGGCTGGCAGAAGCTGGGTGAAAAGCAACGGGACATAGCTCACCCCGTTGCACGGATTCAAACTGCAGTGCTGATCTTCTGATGGACAAGCCCAGTGGCTCAGAGGTTTAACCCGCAGTGCCACAGTCTATGTTGCTGCTATGTGCAACCTGTGCGGGCGTCCCCCCACCTCACCGGGCATCAATTCCAGCCTCCTTGGGCCATGTTGGCCCCAAATCCTGCATCCCTCTCCAGCTGCCTTGTACTTGCCTGCTGCTGATTCTGTGCCAAGAATCGGGCCAAGGGCCTTCCAAATCTTGACTGCTGGGTTGGGTGAAGTTGGCTCATCAGGCCAAGTTCTTTCCGGCCTGCCTGCCTGCTTATTCAAAGGGCTACATTAGTGCTCCAAATTAGGACTACATTAGGACTACATTAGGACTACATTAGGACTACATTAGGACTACATTAGTCCACTCGGGCTTCATTCCTAATTCCTGGCTGTCCATTCCAGCTTCCTACTGCCTCAGGTAGGCAGAACCTGGAACAAACTATGGGAGCTCAGCTCACCCCGTGGATTAACCACCGTTACGTTAGTAGCACCACCCTATTCATCTGTTGTTGCTGTTGTGCAACCTCAGTTGCCTCCTGGGGGCAAACTTAACTATGCAGGCAAATGTGACGTTCCCAAAGAAGGCAAGAGTCTGCTTTCAAGCCTGTCTGGGCATCCAAGCGCCAACTCAAGCCCCCCCCCCCCAAGCCTGTCCGGGTGTCCCCTGTGCCAAAACTGGCAGACTGTTCATTCCAGCTTCCTAGCTATTCTACAGCCTCAGTAGGTAGGCAGAACTTGGAACAAACTACAGGAGCTCAGCTCACCAGCAGCCCCTTGAATTAACTGCCGTTACGTTAGTAGCACCTTGGACCCTATTCATCTGCTGTTGTTGCTGCAGTTGTGCAACCTCAGTTGCCTCCTGGGGGCAAACTGAACTACCTTTGCGCTGAAGAAGACAAGAGTCTTCTTTCCTTTTGCTTCCTTCCTTTTGCCTCTTCCTCTTCCTTTTCCTCTGCTCCCCCCAAGCCTGTCCGGGCATCCCCGTGCCAAGAGGGCTGGACTCTGCCCCATCCAATGCCTGTCCGGCCGTTCCATGCCAACACGGTGCTCCAAAGTCCACTCAGGCTACTGCCTGAGTAGGTTGGCAGAATCTGGGACAAACCACGGGAGCTCACGGATTCAAACTGCTGTGCTGACCTTCCGATCAACAAGCCTAGTGGCTCAGCAGCAATTTAACTCAGTAGGTAGGCAGAAGCAGGAACAAGGGACAAGAGCTCAGGTCACCCCATTGCATGGATTTGAACTGCTGATCTTCCGCTTGAGAAGCCCAGCAGCCACCCTGATTAACTGCCGTTAGTAGCACCTTGCAGTCAGACCCTATTCTCCTGCAGTTGCTGCTGCTTTGACAACCTCAGTTGCCTCCTGGGGACAAACTTAAGTAACTTTGCAGGCAAATGTGATGTTGCAGAAGAAGAAGACCAGAGTCTCCTGCGGCTGCCTTTTGCCTCAGTGCCCCAATGGGGCCAAAAAGCCTGCTTTCCGGCTGCGAACTTCCTCAGTGCCTGATGGGGCAAAAAGCCAATGACGTTGGTGGCCATTTGAACAATTTCCTAATCCTGCAGCTCCTTCCACTTGGGCTACATTCCAAAAGGTCTGTCTGCTCTGCCCCACCCAAAGCCTGTCCGGGCGTGGCCCCATCGCCCCATCGCCCGGCTTCAGACTGCAGAGCTCGTCTGGTTTTCAACCCATGCCAAGGGGGCCGGCCTGTCTAAGCCCCCCCAAACCTCCGAGGGCTATCTTTATCATATCCGGGCGGCCTCAGCAGCCAAATTGCAATCCCCAGCTTTCTAGTTCTATACAAGCATCTTTGTTGCCCTATCGCCTAGCTTCAGATTGCAGAGCTGATCTGTTTCCGACTGCCCCGCGGCCCCGTGGATTAACCACTGTTAGTAGCACCGACCCTGTTCATCTGATGGTGCTGCTGGTGCTGTTGGAAGTTGCAAGCAACCTCAGTTGCCTCCTGGGGGCAAAAACCTTTCCTTTGCAGGCAAATCTGATGTTCCTGAAGAAGACCAGAGTCTGCTCTGCTGCCTTTTGCCTCAGTGCCCCAATGGGGCAAGACACGCCACTTTGCTGCTGCCAACTACCTCAGTGCCCGATGCGGCCAAAAAAGCCTGCTTTCCTGCTGCCTTTCCCCTCAGTGCCCGATGGGGCCAAAAGAGCCTGTTTTCCTGCTGCCAACTTCCTCAGTGCCCGACGGAGCCAAAAAGCCTGCTATGCTGCCAAATACCTCCTTGCCTCCAGTCCTCCTGAGGGCAAACTCTACTTCACTGGCAAATGTAATGTTGTGCTGAGCTGAAGACAAACTCAATGCCTCATGCATGCCTCTGCCAAAGGGACCTCTTATTCTGCTGGGGCTAAATATAACTCCCTCAATGCCATGGGCTTCTATGCCGTGTGGTAAACTCTCCTGGGGGGACCCAATTTGTGGGTGAATAACTCAGAGTTCCGATATCCAATCTTCATCAAAGTTGGCAGGCGTGTTGGGGAAAGACATAGGAAGCTCTGTTGTGATTCTGGATTCTCTAAGTACCTGGGCTGAGCTTTCCTGGGGGTCCTCTTTGTGACTATATAACTTGGGGATCCGTGATCCAATGTTCACCACACTTTTAGGAGTTGTAGAAAAGCGTCTGAGGAAGCTTCCCTGCAAATTTGGTGTCTCTAGGTCATTGGGGGCCAGTGTTATAGCCATTTAAAGTGCAGATGAATCGACAGATTGATTCGTCGAAGAATATTCGTATATTCATATTTGTTCATCCGTTAACCTTGACGAATAACGGACCAAAATGAATCACCATTTTTTTGATTCGTCCCCATCTCTAGTCAAGACTGCAGATATGTGTAGGTGGATCATTCTTTTACTTACATACTGAAGGTAAGGGTTGTGCATAAGGAAAACATTCATGTTTGTTTTGTTTCAGGTTGTTTTGGGGAAGAGGGTTATGCCTCTTCCATTTCTGTGTTTTGCGTTCACCGGTTCTCCCATGGAAGGGACTGACTTTTCCATGTTATTTCATTTTGTCTTTTGCTATTTGTTCACTGGCACTAGTAGTCCCAAAAGCGGTAATAGAATTAACGCTATCCCCTCCCAGCACCAGTGGGACAAAGCTGCTCCTCCTCCTCCTCCTTCATCTTCGTCATTGGGCATTTCAGTTTCTTCTGACTCCACCAATTACAACCATAGACCCATTCACCCAGTCACTCAGCTAAGTGTGTGTTTAAAAATCTGCCAGGTGACATAAAATTTCATAAAATTGGCTACAGTCAACCAAAACTTGTGCCATAATAAAATATGTTAGCCTTTAAGATCATCATCATCTTAGAACTGCAGAGCTGGAAGGGCCCCATCAAGTACAGACCCTGACAGAGAGTCACAGTTGTTGAATTGAACTCCCAACCTTTGGCTCCACAGCCAGAGACCTAAACCACTATCCAGGACTTGTTTTTGCAGTGGTTAACATGTTGAGCCATCTAGGAATAAATAATCCAAACAATATATTTGTGGTGCAACACACTTACCTTTTAGAAGCTCTTAAACCTTTCATTACCTGGAAAGCAAGCAAGCATGGTTTATGTGAAGTCAGCATGAGAAAGAATATTTTTCTTTCTCTCCCCCTGGCCCCAGTACAATGGCAGGTAGGATTTTTAAAGTATTGTCTTGCAGAAAGAAATATTTGACATGCTAGTTTTCCAGATGAAGCCGTTCATCTCTCATAGCTGCCTGCAGGAAAAAAAAAAATCAAAATATGTATTTATCTTTTGGAATCTAGGGTGCTATCAGCTTTTAGGAAGAAATTGTAGGCAATGGTGAGACTGTCATCCCTCTTTGGTTTCTGGCCCCCACCTACCAGTTAAACTGTGACACATGGACTTAGAGCAACAGAAGAACCATATAAAAAGTCCATACACGATATCCAGTTTTGTAAACATAAACACTTGAAATAAAATCTATCTTGCAATAAAATATAACACTTGTATGCAAAATAAGCTCTGCGCAGTCATTACAGACTAAATAGGGAAGTGGCGGAGCATGATACTCACACCCTTCTCCGTACTTTTCCATTGCTTTCTTCACATAGAGATTGGCCACGTGAAGAATAGAGTGACTGTGTGAAGATGCATGAGATGCACAAAAAAAGACTCTCCACAGAGTAACTCTGGAGGAGCACAATAGCAATGTGTGAAGATGGTGGGGCTAATGCACTCCCCTTCCTCACATGTTTAGTCTGCAGTGGGTGAGCAGGGCCATGATTGCCACACAATGCCCCAAATCTAGATTTTGCTATCTCAGGAAAAGAACATTTAAAACCCACTCAAAGATAATACTGACATGCCATCAAAAGTTCTAGAATGGTATTTGGTAAGAAGTACCTTTGGCTGCAATACTAAACACATTTACAGAGGAGTAGGTCCATTTAACTCAGTGCAGTCTATTTCTCAGCAAGCATGGCTACATTCAAATGCTTTACTATCTGCCAGTTAGATCATTACATTGCACAAGTCTGATTTATACTATTTCGACCAGTACACTTTACTTTGCAATTTTTCAGCTCATTCAAGGGTCTGATTTTACATTTTCAAAACAATTCTGTTTGGGAGATGAAAGATAGCTACCAGTCTCTCATATTACATTGCTTCCATGAGGCAGAAAGCTGTAAATGCTAGGGGGAAAAAATAACCTTACATAACTGTGTGCCATAAAACTATTATTATTAATCGTGTTTCTTTTCTGTATTGCATTACTCAGACGAAAAATACTGTTATTGTAGTTCTTACTGTACTTACTGGCATAAGAGAGAGACGGCTAGAGTATGATGGACAAAACATTCTCATTCCCTTTAATCAGAAATAATTTCCTTAGCATAAAAATCCTATGAAGATCAAGAATTTATAAGTAACAATTCAAAACAAATTACTGTGCAGAGTGGCTATATTGCTGCCTTTAATAACGGGAATCAGAGACAAATAATGCTATGAAAACTATGTGCTGAAGCATATGCTGTGTAAAGGGTATGCTCTGCTACTAATACACGTCATGGAAAATGTGTAACATGGTAGAAATTTGAGCCAGATTTAGGCCTCCACATGCATGCTTTAAAGCAGTGCAGGGATTTATATGTTTATAAAAACCAACGTTCATAGGCCCAAAGTATGTAATCTACACACTTGTTATGTGGATACAGCCAATATGCTTTGGATTTATGTGTATTGAACCTACACTATACCTCATGAAAGAGTTTGAGCTTCCCATTTGGGAATGTTCTTGAGAGCTTCATTCTACAAGTGGGTGGGGCTAAAGCAAAGAGACTGGATGCAGTCGTTAATTCTTACCAATATGGATATTTTCCCATTTAGCACACACAACACAGTTCAGTTCTTGCACGCCTGGTCAGGAATAAGTGTAAAATGAAACTGAAAGGGCCCCTCTAAGGGAGAGTTGACGTTTCAAGGCATGCCTTTTTTATTTCTGTATGAGAGTTGTGTTGCTTTGGAAGAAGGCTGCGTGTCTATAAGTTACTTTGCTTTAGCATTTGGGCTTTGTCTGAAATGGATGCACACACCTACTGTCAGATACTGAATATAAATTATTTTATACCCATTCTGTTTCATGTTACATAACCTGAGTTTAATGAACCTCTTGTGATTATTGTGTTTCACTTTTCCCCTGCATGTCTACAGAATTGCTCCTTGTTTAATGTCAAACTGCTTTGAGTGTGATAATCTAATATAAATAGATGATAAACTGATTTTCATAGAAGTCCTTTAGAGTTTTGGATATAGCAACGATTCTTTCAAATTCCGTTCACGAGAGACTTAATATTTAATTTTTTTACATTATTCATAATTTGAACTGAAAAAATTCCTAACCACTGATGATTATTTTCATTCATTTGATTTGTTTGTAAGTCATACAGGTTTGTCTTCTAATAACCTGATCTCTTATACCGTGTTTCCCCGAAAATAAGACAGGGTCTTATATTAATTTTTGTTCCAAAAAACGCATTAGGGCTTATTTTCAGGGGATGTTTTATTTTTTTCATGTAGAACAATCTACGTTTATTCAAATACAGTCATGTCATCTTCTTCTGGTTACTGCACAATGGTGGAGGGTGGGCTTTCACTTAACTAGGGCTTATTTCTGGGGTAGGGCTTATATTACGAGCATCCTGAAAAATCATACTAGGGCTTATTTTCAGGTTAGGTCTTATTTTCAGGGAAACAGGGTAGTTTAATATTTCATCACATTGAGTACAGATTCTTTTAAAATACTGATTCAAAATAACCATTGTTAATTCTGAGAAGTTCTGTTTTGTTTTGTTTTGGCATTTATGTTAGTTTAAAAGTTATCCCATACCTTTAGCACATAAATGTTTTAAAATATTGATTTAAGACAATATTCCTGAAATCCTAAATTGCAGTGTATAAGGTCAAGATGAACAAAATAGAAGAATGCATAGGGCAGCAGTGTAAGTAATTTAAAGACTTCTGGCCAGGAAGATCTGACATCAAAATGAATTCTGCATAGGAAGCTCTGTACCCCCACAAGAAAGGCAGATTCAAAATAATACAGGCCTCCTAGCGAGAGGGAAAGGCTTGGATATGAACAAATTAATCCTTATATCATCTGCCCAGAGGGTAAAAATGACCAAAAGAAACAGCACTGATCCATGTTTTTTTGCCCATGCCAGTCAAAGCCCTGCATCTAGATTATAGCACTATATTTAGATGTGGTTTTAGGCTTGTTGAATGAACATGTGAGGAAGTAGAATGTGTCATCCCTACCCATGTGATCTCTACTTCCATACATCTGAAGAGGAAAGGCTGGAGGCTTTTCTTGTGAGTTTGAACACTGGAAAATCATAGGTTCTAACTCATATGGATAGTCTCTATGGAAGTACAAGATTTCTCTGGCCTTCTACTACAATTAGTACAGTAGCTACCATAAACATCAGCATTGGCTTGGCCTCTGTTGTTTCAGAAGGGCAGATTAACATTTGACCAAAGTGATTTTTCCTGTAAGCATGAGTGGAACCAATTGCATTGGGAAGCAGTAGGTTAGTGTTCACTGGAGATACTTCAGCAGAAGCTCAATGCCCATCTGTTTCAGTATTCAGGAATGCTATAGTCTCATTATGCACTGCAGACCCTGTCTGATTTGAGAGTGTCAAATCAACATGCCCTCCATCATAATTTCTATCACCTTCTTGCACATGGAAAGTGATTTTCTGAACCAGACAGCATCCACTATCACTTGTGCTAAGTCTGGACATGCACTGTTGGTAGTGTAGCTGCCAAATTTAACATTTGCTTACCTCATGAGGGAAGGGAGAAAAGCCACAACTAGAAAATTAAAAAAAAGAAAGAAATGGCAATTTGCAATTTACATAATGTTACAGAAAGAATGTTATTTGCTTTTGTTGGGCTTTTCTTGGTGATGTAATATCCATACAATTTCTTCCTTAATCAAGAAAAAAATGCTTGACAAAACTCATCATGCCTATAGCTTGAAGATTATAATGTATATGTTTTACGCATCAGGCTTCAGACCTACAGCAAGTAGCTATTGTATGATTCATGCTGTCTCTCAGAGTTTACGTTGAACTCCTAGGTAATTCTGCTGCTGCAATCATAAAAGATGAGCAAGGCAGATTGATTCTGGAGGACTGCATGACTAATACGCAGTATTTTTGTGTTATTTTCAGAAATAGTTATGAAGAGAAGGTCCTTTTGTTCAGGAGCAAAGAGTTTCTCATCATTTAACAGAAACCAATATGCAACTTTTTTCTTCTTAGAGAAAGATTAATAGTGACATTAATAATTATCCGCGTCTGATGAAGCAGGCTACATGCCACAAAAGATTCTGCAGAATAAAACTTGGTAGGTCAAAATCTTGTTTGTTTGAACTGTGTGTATGATGAACATGCAGTTGTTTGTTTTCTGGTATGTGCACCGTGCAGTATCCAGCAACTCCAGTGTACATGGAAGTCCTGGGGCAACCTCTGCTTTGTGCTACTGCAGCCTAGAGACTGTGCCAAGCACTTTGCCCACAGAGCCCTTTTGCCCATGTTTCCTAGAAGGATCCTGCCATTAGTGCCACAGGGCCTCTTGTTAGTTTTATCAGTATTAAAAAGTACTTTAAAACACACAGTTCTTCTTTTGGTTCATCTTGCTATCAAGTAACAGTATACACTTATCCCTTCAACAATCCTAAGGTTAGGGGGCTCGTGTAGTTCAAAATCTCTGTATAACTCCTATGCCCACCAAAATGTAATTACAAAGCATAAACAGTTGATTCACACACACACACACACACACACCAGTTCTCTCTATCAGGGCTCTCTTCCATAGTGCTGACAATCCTTTCCCTATTGTCCCATATGTAATGAGCCTTAAATGTCCTTATGACCTCCTTATCTTAAGGGTTAATTAGAGATGTTGTGTTTGGGGGAAAGTTGACCACTTAGACACCTTCAATGTTGAGCTCATGGGATTCTGGGTGGCCAGGAGCACAGTATTTATTGAATATTTATTTACTGAATGTTTATTTATTTATTTCATTATTTATTTATTGAAAAAAAAAAGCCGTGTATAACCAAGATCATGCTGTTCAGACCCGTACAATTCAAGGAAGAAGTGTATTATTTTATTTGAATCAGGGGAAGGATAAAACATTTGAGGATGGAGATGGGTTATAATTCTCGTCTAACCATCCACTGCCAGGTTCAGTCCAGATGGTACAGTTTTTGTCTATAAAGTCTGTGCAGTTCATTTGGAGGGCAGGATAAATGTCTGTGGAGATTTTCACAATCATGCACTGCTCACTGTATATTTGTAATGTAACCTACATCCAGTTTGATGTGACAGCTTAATCCTCCAGTGTCATATTTTGTAGGAAAATTCACCCAGAATATGACCTACTGAAGAGTTGTAAACAATGTATTCAAGTTTTGATGGTTGTTGTAGGTTTTTCGGGCTGTTTGGCCGAGTTCTGGAGGTTTTTCTTCCTAACATTTTGCCAGTCTCTGTGGCAAACACAGAACACAGACAGAGTTCTAGCTCCTGTCCTCTGAAGATGCCAGCCACAGAGACTGATGAAATGTTAGGAAGAAAAACCTCCAGAACATGGCCAAACAGCTCAAAAAACCTACAACAACCATTGGATCCTGGCCGTGAAAGCCTTCGAGAATACATATTCAAGTTTCATTTACTTGCCATGTAGATTTTTTTTGTGCTAATTTCTGTTTCTTTATATTCTTTCTTATACACTGCCCAGAGTAGCCATCTTGCTAGATGAGTGGTATATAAATTGAATGAATGAATGAATGAATGAATGAATGAATATCATACTTGCTATGGAACGTAACAACAACCTGTGCCCAAAGACATGGCATCATTATTCCATGACATATTGGCAGAGCTGGAAAGAACGGCTGTTAGCATAGTCATAGGCATAAGATGATTCATTACATCTTCATGATTTCTGGAGACAGGCAATAGAAAGACAATAGTCTAAACCCAATAGTTCAATCCCAACTAGAATAGACACACTAGCTGAAATCCAGTAGTATATCACAACTAGAGTAAGCCCATTGAACCAATGGAACACCATTCCCCACTGATTCAATAGGCCTACTCTAGTTAAACTTACTACTGAATTTCAGCCATTTTATCCGTTACTGAATAGCAAGTCAACATTTCTATGAATCTCATTGATTCAATAAGTCTTTTCTAGATCAGACTACCAACTGGATTTAGTTGCATGTGACACATGTGAAGCATTGTACACCCCAGGGCATTTCTTTTCCTTGAAGTTTGAAAGGAACAACAGTTGAATATGTGCAGAATTACTTCTCTACTGTTTTTAATAGTTCTAGCAACTCCATGTCCCCCCACCCTTGATTATACCATTCTGTCAGTCTGTCTGCAGATGGGATGAACTGAGACTGCAGATGTGGCATAAGAATCATAGTGACATCTTATGTTCTCTCTGAAGCCTTCCTGATGTGCCATGAGAAGCACAAGTTAAAGATGTCTCCTTCCAGCAGAAAAAACAACAACACAATTATTTCTCAGAGAGTTTAAACTCGGGGGGGGGGGGGAATTCAGGCCTCCCTGGCTCAAAAGTCTTGATCTAAAAGACTTGGTCTCCTACCATCAGGATGCTTGGGCCTAGGCTAATCTTCAGCATGTCAGTCACCGGTGCTGCTGATAAGAGGGACTTAAAGGGACCCTCAATGTAGAATCACAGCTTAGGCTGCTCAGGTCATGGTGAAAGGAAGGATAGAACATACTTGGATAGAAAATATTGTGGTAAAATAGTCATGGGACTCGTGTCAAAACCTGTCAACATACAACTTTAATGGATATGATATTGGAACTGTAGAATAAGTAAGTCTGCTTTGAAGTCATGGCCAGCATAGAATTCTGACGCCAGCTGAAGTCCCATAACTACAGAGAAGTCAAATGTACAGAACCTTTAAATTCATGTCTCTACTCTTCTTAGCCCCTGTGGTGTTCGCCCTTGTGGCCCCTGTTTAATATGCCCTCACAAAGGCTCACGTCGCTTTCTCTTCTCGCTGCCACCACTTTGTGACGTACACCCCGTGTCCTTTGTTTATTTTGCCTTAAACACAAGTCCACCCTCTGGATGTGTGTCCTCACGTCACGCTGCCACCAGGTATTATACCATTAATACCAAATAGATCTTAGACACTTGCTGCCAATTCAACAGGTTTATTTATTTTATAGATGTCATGTAAATCACAGGAGTAAATCACAGATGTTAAGGCTTATTCATTAAATATCATTTGCTTTCACATTGGATTTGTTTGTTTTTATTCACTGTTATAATATTCTTAGACTATCTATATATTCACTATACTATGAAACTCTTTCCTATTCTCTCTAGCATTCTCTCTTAACTTTCTCAATACCATCTCCTAATTCTCTCTTTAATTCCCTATCTGCAACCTCTTTTCTCCAATCCTCTTCCATAACGGTCTCCTAACTGTATAACTAACTCTTCAACTGTCCTTTTGGTTCCGCCCCTCCTGTCATCTCATAGGCTCCTGCCTTTGAGCTTCCCATGATGGACAGGCGTGATGTGGGGTTCCGCTACAGCCCCCTTCATGGATTGCTGCCTTGTCGTGGCGAAGGGGCTTGAGTAATTCAGAGAAGCTATGAGCTATGCCGTGCAGGGACACCCAAGACGGACAGGTCATAGTGGAGAGTTCTGACTAAACACGATCCACCTGGAGCAGGAACTGGCAAACCACTCCAGTATCTTTGCCAAGAAAACTCCATGAACAGAAACAAAAGGAGAAAAGATATGACGCTGGAAGATGAGCCCCTGAGGTCAGAAGGCGTCCAACATGCTACAGAGGAAGAGCGGAGGACAAGGACAAGTAGCTCCAGAGCTAATGAAATGGTTGGGCCAAAGCCGAAAGGACGCTCAGCTGCGGACGGGCCTGGAAGTGAAAGGAAAGTCCGATGCTGCAAAGAAAAATACTGCATAGGAACCTGGAATGTAAGATCTATGAACTTTGGTAAGCTGGATGTGGTCAAACAGGAGATGGCAAGAATAAACATTGACATCCTGGGCGTCAGTGAACTAAAATGGACAGGAATGGGCGAATTCAATGCAGACGATTATCATATCTACTATTGTGGGCAAGAATCCCGTAGAAGAAATGGAGTAGCCCTCATAGTCAACAAAACAGTGGGAAAAGCTGTACTGGGATATAATCTCAAAAATGATAGAATGATTTCAATACGAATCCAAGGCAGACCTTTCAACATCACAGTAATCCAAGTTTATGCACCAACCACCAATGCTGAAGAGGCTGAAATTGACCAATTCTATGAAGACTTACAACACCTTCTAGAACTGACACCAAAGAAAGATGTTCTTCTCATTCTAGGGGACTGGAATGCTAAAGTAGGGAGTCAAGAGATAAAAGGAACAACAGGTAAGTTTGGCCTTGGAGTTCAAAACGAAGCAGGGCAAAGGCTAATAGAGTTTTGTCAAGAGAACAAGCTGGTCATCACAAACACTCTTTTCCAACAACACAAGAGGCGACTCTACACATGGACATCACCAGATGGGCAATACCGAAATCAGATTGATTCTATTCTCTGCAGCCAAAGATGGAGAAGCTCTATATAGTGAGAAAAAACAAGACCTGGAGCTGATTGTGGCTCTGATCATCAGCTTCTTATAGCAAAACTCAAGCTTAAACTGAAGAAAGTAGGAAAAACCACGGGGCTAGTCAGGTATAATCTAAACCAAATCCCTTATGAATACACAGTGGAAGTGAAGAACAGATTTAAGGAATTAGATTTGGTGGACAGAGTGCCTGAAGAACTATGGATGGAGGCTCATAACATTGTACAGGAGGCAGCAACAAAAACCATCCCAAAGAAAAGGAAATGCAAGAAAGCAAAGTGGCTGTCCAATGAGGCCTTACAAATAGCAGAGAAGAGAAGGGAAACAAAATGCAAGGGAGATAGGGAAAGTTACAGAAAATGGAATGCAGACTTCCAAAGAATAGCAAGAAGAGACAAGAGGGCCTTCTTAAATTAACAGTGCAAAGAAATAGAGGAAAATAATAGATAGGGAAAAACCAGAGATCTGTTCAAGAAAATTGGAGATATTAAAGGAACCTTTTGTGCAAAGATGGACATGATAAAGGACAAAAATGGTAGGGACCTCACAGAAGCAGAAGACATCAAGAAGAGGTGACAAGAATACACAGAAGAATTATACCAGAAAGATCTGGATGTCCCGGACAACCCAGATAGTGTGGTTGCTGACCTTGAGCCAGACATCCTGGAGAGCGAAGTCAAGTGGGCCTTAGAAAGCATGGCTAACAACAAGGCCAGTGGAGGTGATGGCCACTGGTCCCATCACCTCCTGGCAAATAGAAGGGGAAGATATGGAGGCAGTGACAGATTTTACTTTCTTGGGCTCCATGATCACTGCAGATGGTGACAGCAGCCACGAAATTCAAAGACACCTGCTTCTTGGGAGGAACGCGATGACAAACCTAGACAGCATCTTAAAAAGCAGAGACATCACCTTGCCGACAAAGGTCTGCATAGTCAAAGCTATGGTTTTTCCAGTAGCGATGTATGGAAGTGAGAGCTGGACCATAAAGAAGGCTGACTGCCGAAGAATTGATGCTTTTGAATTGTGGTGCTGGAGGAGACTCTTGAGAGTCCCCTGGACTGCAAAGAGAACAAACCTATCCATTCTGAAGGAAATCAACCCTGAGTGCTCACTGGAAGGACAGATCCTGAAACTGAGGCTCCAATACTTTAGCCATCTCATGAGAAGAGAAGACTCCCTGGAAAAGACCCTGATGTTGGGAAAGTGTGAAGGCAAGAGGAGAAGGGGACGACAGAGGACGAGATGTTTGGACAGTGTCACCGAAGCTACCAACATGAATTTGACCCAACTCCGGGAGGCAGTGGAAGACAGGAGGGCCTGGCGTGCTGTGGTCCATGGGGTCACGAAGAGTCGGACACGACTTAACGACTAAACAACAGCAAATTTTCTTAGCACTTTTGGCTTTCTGAAAGAAAGAAAAGAAAGAAAGAAAGAAAGAAAGCAATTCTCACATTTCTTAATTCCCAATGACTTTGAAAATGTATTATCAGGTGAAGAATCAATCAATCATGATGGTAATAGGTGAGATTGAGAGGAAAATGCATTATTCAATGGAGGAAAGCAGTTCACTTTTGTTTCAGATTGTGTTGCTTTTTCTTATTCTGCATGGCTAAACAAAATGCATGGATCTAATGTGCCTACATTAAAGCTTTTTTTTTAAATTAAAAGAGCCGAAAACCTGGCTGCTATTTAAGAGGGCTGATACTTAGCTAAAGGAAGCATTACTTCAACAGGTGGAAATTGTGTAATTCTGCACAAAGCTTTTCCCACATTAGTGCCTGGAGAAGTAAAAGCTGCTATCCAATGTGAAAAGGAGCTCTAGATTAGATTCAATTTACACCAGGTCTAGTTTATGAGTGTATTCAGCAGAAACTGATTATAGGATGTTATATTTATTCCAGATTTTTGGGGCAGATTTAGTCAAACATTCCTCATTCTGTTACCCTCTTGCTTTATGGTTACTGCAAACTCTTGGTTTGGAGCTTTACTGGAGGGAGCATCATAGGAGCAAACTCAATTTGTAATAGTTCAGAGATTGTAATTCATTTCTGTAACTTTCTAATCTCCAGCTAAGAAAAGAAAAGGCTCAATAAAATGTGTGTCAGATGAACTGAAATGGTATGTGGGAGCAAAATGTGTTTTGTTTTTCACTTTCTTTTGAAAATGTAGCGTGGGAGGAATATATTATGTACTAATTTCTTCCTTAAGTGCCAGTTACCCACAAGAGATTCAAGCACCAAACATGTTTCTCAGGAGCTATTTTGCAGAGATGAATTGAAAAGATGATTGAAATAATCTTTTAGTACACACACACACACACACAGAGGACTGTTTAGATCTTGGTGCAGCGTAGTCCATTACAAAACAATTCTGTCTTCAAATTAAGCTTGTTTGGATAAGGACAAAATAGCTACTGAGTTCCATTGTCAGGACAAAATGTTATACCATCAGTGTGGAGTTTAACTGGGGAAATATTCCTGTTACACCAGGGATCTTGCACAGTGAATAGAATGAGATGCTGAAGCTACTCATAATGGATCAGTATGAGGAAAATGCTCTGGGATCCAGAACATTGCCCTACTTCTGTTCAATAACAAATGACTTTTGCATGTCATAATATTCAGTTTTCTTAAAATTTAGAGTTCAGCGTTTGCAGTGCAAAAGTGTCATACGCTGCCACACAAGGAATTAAAATGGGTGATGTTCAATGGTAGGAACAAGCCAATTGAATCAGAACCCTGTGCTTGTTCATATGCTGGTTGTGTCCCTAATGATGAGATATAAATATTACACCAACAGAAAAATTACACTACTAATACACACGCCTTGAGATCAATGGAGCAAATGATGGAGTGCTACCCTCAGTTTCCTGCTTCCTTGCTCCCATAACATGTTAGAGAACAAAATTACAATTACTTAACATGGAATCATAGGATAAAACATAAGAAAATCTCAAAACTGAATTAAGAGATGATTTCATCTTCAGGTGTCTATACAGTATATAGTGCATCTTTTCAATTAACCTGAAGACTGTAACCTATTTTCTCAGGACTTTAAAAATGTGTTAATGTGTTAATATCTGTGACTGTGCTCAGAGATAAGCTTTTTCCTGGGGCTTTGTGTATAATTGCTTGATTTTATTCGCATAGAGTTTTTTTTTAAAAATGTGCCCTTTCCCATAGGCCCAAGATAAAATTGACTGAAGTGAGTGACATAGTTTAAAGGATGAAAGTTCTTACTTTAATCACAAAATATTCCATCTATTCTGTGCTGTTTCTAAATTTTTTTCCTGTACTTTGAACAGGGCCCTCTGTGTGGGTGGCTTGGAGAGTGACTGAGAGGGCTAGGACAAGTTATTATTTTTAAACCTAATTAAGGGCTTGAGTACATTGCAATATACTCCCTCCAATTACTCCAAGTTTAGTGTGATGCAAATTGACTCAACATTTCCTGACTACATGACTTTATTGTAAGCATGGGGCAAACTCACACGTTTCTTTGAGGAATTGTTTCTTTTTGAACACCTGTCGGGAGGTTGTTTAAATCACTCTATATCACACTATCAGGCAAAAACAAAACACAAAACTTAAAAAATAAAGACAACAAAAATGTTGTGGCATCTTAAAGACTAACTGCTATATTTTAATGTGAGATTTCGTCGACCACTCCATTTCTTCAGACACTTGTCCATGAAATCTCACACTAAAATATAGCAGTTAGTCTTTAAGGTGCCACAATGTTTTTGACTTCTTAATTTTTTTATTTTTTGTTTTTGTTTTTGCCTGACATGCTAGCACAGTCTAACATGGCTAGGTAAAGGTAAAGGTTCCCCTTGACATTTAGTCCAGTCGTGTCCGACTCTAGGGCAAGGTGCTCATCCCCGTCTCCAAGCCGTAGAGCCAGCGTTTGTCCGTAGACAGTTTCCGTGGTCACGTGGCCAGCGCGACTAGACACGGAACGCCGTTACCTTCCCACCATGGTGGTACCTATTTATCTACTCGCATTTACATGCTTTCGAACTGCTAGGTTGGCAGGAGCTGGGACAAGCGACGGGAGCTCACTCCATTGCGTGGATTCGATCTTACGACTGCTTGGTCTTCTGACCTTGCAGCACAGAGGCTTCTGCGGTTTAACCCGCAGCGCCACCACGTCCCTATCCTAACATGGCTACTTCTTCTAAAATTATATCACACAGGTTTTGACCTGGTTTTGGTTGCATGAACAGTGATGTCATTGTATTTTATATACTGCGGCATTTCCTGTGCTGACATCTTGGTGATGTGTTGAGGTGACACAAGATGCTGTCCTGTCAAGAAATCAGCAATTATGCCTGCCGTCTGAACTGTTTCCCTTTTAAAATTTTGTTTAATAAACTGTTCAACTTTAGCACTGAATCACATAGGTGCTGGAGTCTTTCTGTCTGCAACATTGATGCAGTGCCATTCCACTTATAATAAAAAAGAGGGGGGGGGGAAACCCAGACAAGAGGGTTATGGGCAAGGACAGAAAATAGGTGGAGTCAGGACACACTCATAGGTGGATCAAAGTGCCAACCCTAGATCTATTTCAGGCATTTTAAAGAGTGATGTAGTCCTCTGCACCAAATCAACCTGGTTCAGTTGAGGGTGCCCCATGAGGATGGGGACAACGACCCAAGGAACATGTGACATGAATCAATACCATAATACCCTGACACAACTCTCAGATTATTTGGGCAATGTAGTTGCATTCTAACTCTGAAGAACTCTTGTAAATCTTGTACACACTGAGAAAGGACGATATGTATGTTTGATGGAAAGCAATAAAGGCAAATAGACATTTTATACTGGTGGTTTGTACTGTTTCTCAGAAGTTAAGTACCTGTCAAAAGATCTTTTAAGGTAAGACAGAACCAGACACTCAGTTCTAGTTTGCTCCATCTGCCTTGATTAAATGTCATTTTGGCTGTTGTAATACAAGCCTATATTTGAGAGCAGATAACATGGCAGTCTTCAGTCAGAAACCTGAGAAGCCTGGTATACATCTGAACATTAGTAACATCCAGTATAATCATTAGTGGTATTGCTTCACTATCTGCTTTAGAAATTTGGGTCTTCCTTCCACAGTTGGTTGGGTTGGATAGCTCAGGAGGTTAGGTATTCTCTACCTGGAAAACCGTGAAAAGGGTCACCATGTCAGAATTGACTTGACAGCACACAATTATTATTCCCTGTGTTGGCAACAGTCCCATGAGAAGAGCCTCTGGCAAAAAAAATCTGCCTGTATCCCAACAAGGGTCTCTCTTTATCTGCAGCCTGTGAATTACAAGACACTGCAGGTATTTGAGACAGCAGCTTCCATATGCACAAGAGGTAGATCCAAATTAAATTTTATGACCTTAGGTATTAGTTGTAAAGTTAGCAGTGGTTTGAATTAATTGCAAATAAGTTGCTTGATTGCAACTTATGCAACCTACTCTAGTGTGTGGGGATGTCTAATTTGGACACACTGGCTTTTCATCTACAAATTTCTTTTCAACGCTGTTTCGCTGAGCCTTTCTTAGCCAGTCCGTAATGTCCAAAAGATGACAGCAGCAGACATTGGTGCATGATGCAACCAATAATGCTCTTCAATGTAAGCTTGAAATGATGTAGGCCTGCCAACCAGGGTGGTAGGTGACTTCACTTTTGTGGATGCAGGTTTTAGTCTGCACTTTGAAGAAGCTATTCAAGCTGTTGAACCCCACTGCTAAAATAGGTTTAGCACCTTGGATAACCTCTGTAAAGCTCAGACTAAAATTTGGGGTTGGTTCACAGCCCCTCCAAAGTGAGAATAATGGGTTCACAGCTTCTCCAAAGTGGGTTGTCACTGCTGTGAGCTATATGCAAGCCTCCTTGGGTCGCTTAATTGGGAGAAACATAGAATATCCATGAAGTAAAATACATCAAAATAAAGTGAGGATAGAACAGCGCCTGGAGACTTTTCAGTTGTTCTCATGCAATAGGTATTGGAGATAAACATGACTCATCATTAGAGATATTGGGTTGCTTATATAAGATGGCTCGTGTTTTCCAGTTGAAACTACGTAACTCTTCTGCTTCATGTGGGTTACGCCAATGAGGAGAGACAAGGGCACAGAAAACATGTGTTAACCTGTAACTAAGTAAAATGTCATAGCTAAGCAACTATATACCAGGCTTGGAAATTAATGCATATCACATTATGAAAGCATTTTTAAAAAAAGTCTTCCTCATTAACCATGTAGATGCACCTGTGGGAGGCAGGGTAAATAATCAGCAACAGGCCCTGCTGTTCTAATTAGTCCATGACAAAATCAGATACGTGCTTCTTTGTTAGCATGAATTATTATTTAGCTGTTGGTTAAACAGTATTAGTTCCCTGACACTGGATAATGGAACATGATGTACAGACACCTCCCCTCCCCCGAATCCTGGAGATAAGGTTGAAGGGTTTGTACTCAGAATAATAGGAAATGATCTGAATAATGTGTTGCTCAGCTATAAACCAGAGAGACCTTTCTTACCTTACACTGGCGGGAACAGTGCAGAGCATATTTATAACTACCTAAGGTAAAAACAGAATGTTCCCAAATCTCTCCAGACACTTCAGAATTAATAACAGCTGGAAGCTTGAACAGAGCTGGCTTTCCATTTCTAATGCACAGCTCAGCACTGAAAGGGGACAGGATGCTAAGTTTATCCCTCATTTATCTTGCTGTCCCTGCTGTCTTTTTATCCCCACCGTCTGCCCCTCCTTTGTGACATGCAAAGGGAGCAAGTACACAATATGGCTGAGAATAACAAGAACCATTCCGATTTCTGAAAAATTGGTGAACCTCTAAGTTGGGTCACACCCGAGCAATGTGGAACTATAATATATATATATATATATATTTTAAAAAAACACCTTTAAAAAAACTAGCTTCAGCATTTTCAAGACACAGAAGAATTGTTATCAGAGCCAGCAATTTAGATTTCTCTGTGATCAGGTTAAGTCTCTAGAGTCAAATAGGAATTTGTCTTGCAATGTAAAGTATATATCTAGCTTTGATCTAAAGTATATTTTGGAGACATGTCATCCACAAGCTCACAAAATATGCTTCTGGATCCATCCTGTTCGTGGATATGGCAGTGGGGAGGGTAAACCTCAGGAGCTGCATGTGTTCTGTTGGCTCTGCCCCATCTTTGCTCAGAGCTTGAAAAGTTTACATTTTCAGACTACAACTCCCAGAACCCAACACCAACAGATACCATGACTGTGTTGTGTGTGGGACTCTGGGATGTGTATTTGAAAAATAATGCTTTCAAATTCTGCTTTTGCTGTGCTGTCTCATGTTTTTGTCATCTCTAGGATACACTTCCATAATGTGCTTAGTGTAGGGTCACCCTTTGCAGCAGTTCCATTGTGCATAACACCTGCTTCCCTCCTGACAGATACTAGTTCAGATACTGTTGAAAGAACTGTTTTAAATATAGCAGAGTAAGTTCAATATAGATATTTGGGTGGTCAGTCTCACTGCAGGCTCACCATGAACTGCTTGATAGCTCAGTGGTTTAGGCACCCCGGTTGGGGATTTGATTCCCCACTGTGCCTCTCTCACAGGGGCTGGACTTGATGATCTATACAGTCCCTTCCATTTCTGCACTTCTAGGATTATTAAGGCAGGGAAAGGAGTTAAAATTAAGTAATTAGACTTTTATTGAAAAAGTTACATTTTTGTCTTTGTCCTCTTTCCCTAGTAATATCCATTCCCAATATGGAATTTGTCTTTTTCATAGCAGGTACAGCTATCTATCACATTCCCAGAGTAATATTCTCTTCCTGGTCATCACTGCTAACTTTAGACAGCATCAGCTTATTTGTTATGTTGGGATTCTTTTTTCTCTCCAGTGTATTTATACTTGCTTACACTGAACTGCATTTGAAAATTTGGGTAGAAAATAATGTGGGATAGGGGTGAACAGTCTCCCCAAAGTCCTTGATCACTCTTTTGCTACTGTTCAAACAGTATTTACTGCCTGGTCAGCAGGTCTTAAATGAAGACAGATAGACAGACAGACAGACACAGACAGACAGACAGATGGATCAATCAATCTAACAGTATTTGAGACCTACCGTTCTGGTCTGACATCAGAGCTATTCCTTGTTATGCATTGATTCTAGTCATTGATCATATTAGGGTCCTGTCAAATCACCATGGTGTTTTTTCGCATGCATGAAAGAAGAAATGCAGGAGCCAATGCAGTGAGTTATTTCAGATGCACACTTAGTCATAAACCTTGCAGCCTATCAGTTAGTGGCAATTGCCCATGGCAGCTTCGGCAATTCCTCCTCCATGCACATAAAAGGAGGATTCTGGTCCATTATTTAGCAAGGTTTGGCAATGTGCAAATGTTACAAAGCCAATTCAGAACAAGGGCAAAGTCTTCTGCCATCATTATGTTTGTTCTGTTCTAGCAACTGAAGTCATATGCTGATGCCATTGTGTGTGTGTGTGTGTGTAGTTAGGTAAGTAAGGAAGTATTTATTTATTTATTTATTTATTTATTTATTTATTTATTTATTTATTTATTTATTTATTTACCACTCCATTAGTGCACAACACTATTCAGGGCAATTTACATAAAAACATAATTAACATAAACATAGCATAACATAAACAACAACATCAAGAGCCAGCTTGAGCTCAAGTGACACTAAAGGTTAAAAGCAGCAGAAGGATTCAGAAGACTCAGCTGTCAAAGGGCCTTGAAAGAGAAGTATTTTTAGCAGCCTCTTAAAAGTAGGAAAGGAGGGGGCCAGGTGTAGCTCCATCAGGGGGTGATTCCACAGGGATGGTGCCACCATTGAAAAGGCCTAATCTCTTGTAGAAGATTTCCTGGCCTTCTTTGGGGTAGCCACCCAGAGGAGCACAGCCTGAGAGCATCTAGTGGCATGGGATGATGACTTTGGGGAAAGACGCTCTTGACAGATGCTGTTGTTGTTTAGTCATTAAGTTGTGTCCATGATCCCATGGACCAGAGCATGCCAGGCCCTCCTGTCTTCCACTGCCTCTCTGCTTTTTAAGATGCTGTCTAGGTTTGTCATCGCTTTCCTCCCAAGAAGCAGGCGTCTTTTAATTTCGTGGCTGCTGTCACCATCTGCAGTGATCATGGAGCCCAAGAAAGTAAAATCTGTCACTGCCTCCATATCTTCCCCTTCTATTTGCCAGGAGGTGATGGGACCAGTGGTCATGATCTTAGTTTTTTTTAATGTTGAGCTTCAGACCATTTTTGGCGCTCTCCTCTTTCACACTCACTAAGAGGTTCTTTAATTCCTCCTCACTTTCTGCCTTCAGAGTGGTATCATCTGCATATCTGAGGTTGTTGATATTTCTTCTGGCAATCTTAATTCTGGCTTGGGATTCATCCAGTCTTGCCTTTCGCATGATCCTGCCTTTCTCTGAATTACTCAAGCCCCTTCACCACGACAAGGCAGCAATCCATGAAGGGGTCTTGACAGATAACATGGTCCTAAACAGTGAAGGGCTTTATAGGTTAACATCAATATCTTGAACTTGACCCAGGACACAACTGGAAGCCAGTGCAAGCAAGCCAGGACTGGGGAGATGTGATCAAATCTGCTCATACCTGCCACCAGCCTGGCCACCACATTCTGGACCCGCGGGGGTCTCCAGGTCAACCGCAAAGGAAGCCCCACATAGAGCGCATCACGGTAGTTGATCCTAGCGATCACCTACACATGAACCAATGTCCTGAGAGCTCCCTTGTCTAGATATTGGCAGAGCTCGGAATGAGCCTCAGTCGATTAAAGGCTGACCTATACACAGCTGCAACCTGGGAGTCCCAGGGAAGGGTGAGATCTAGAACTCCCAGATTCCAGTGGAAGGTCTACCTAAGATGTCCCCTAACCTGTCGGAATAACTCCGCAGGAGGATGATCTCTGTCTTGTCCAGGTTCAGTTTAAGCCTATTGACTCCAGTCCACACCAGCACTGAGGCTAGACATCACTCCAACACCTGGCCAGCATCCACAGCAGAGGTGGAAAAGGAAATATGAAGTTGGGCATTATCAACATACTGATGATGCCGCATCCCAAATCTCTAGATGACCTATCACATAGATGTTAAAGAGCATAGGGGAGATTGACAACCTCTGAGGGACCCTGAAGTATATGGTAGCATATGCTCACCTGTTGTACACAAATGTTTAGCAAAAAAGTAGTTCATCATCACAGCACATAATTGTGTTACCAGCAGGAATATGTTGGGGTTAAGGAAGGATAAACATTCTACAAATTGTTGCTGGACTGGGGAAGTGAAAAAGGATGATCTCTCACATGTAAGGCTAATTATTCTGAGTTCACTTTCTAGTGTGAGTTTAATTCTGTAATAAAGAGCAATGCCAAATGAGAATATGTTAAAGAAAGGGATGATTGGAAAAATCAGGGTTATTCCTCATAAAAGGGGGAAGCAGAAAGATCCAATATGATGGGCTGTCAGCATGCCACCTCTAGCAGTTCAAGACCGTCTGCTTTTTTTTTACCTTGATAAATTGTTAGAATGGGTCAGTCAGCTGCTCCTTGTATCACCACCAGGAGCTTAAATGTCAGTGATTAAGCGTTTCCATGGAGATCCCTCTGCGTTCCACAAATGGCCCATTATTTACGCCCACACTCCTCAGTGTAAGTGATAATGACAGTGTGTTTTGTTGTGCCCTGTGATATCAGAAGCAGGAGGTGCACATGAGCTATGAAAGGCAGTATCAGAGAACAGGGGCAAGATCTCTCAAGAGCAAACCTGCTGCTTGATTTGTGGCCCTAGAAGGGTGGCCAAGTTTACAACTATCGATTTTCAGACAGGCAGCTCCCTAATTCAGGGATGAATCACAGCCACAGGGTGTCAAGCAGAATAAATTCTCTCAAGAAAACAGGGAAACAGGGTTGTAACGTATCAGCTCTATAGTGTAGGAAGGGAGTTAGCTAATGGGATGATAACATATAGGATGTCCAGCTTGCTGAAAAATAATATAAAAAAATGATTAAACAGCTCCTGTTGTTCAAGCAGTCACTTAAAACAATTCCAGTTGTCTAGAACAGGTGGAAGTTCTAGAAAAGTAGATTTTCTGTGCCCACACATGATTACAAAGTGGCAGCCTCTAGTTCTGCAATTCTGGATATATTAAGGGTGAAGTCATTCTCTGAGCTGGATCCCTGTGTAGTCAAAACAGTGCCATCCACATACAACATATTGTTTAATTTGTTGTTTAGTCATTAAGTTGTGTCTGACTCTTCGTGACCCCATGGACCAGAGCATGCCAGGCCCTCCTGTCTTCCACTGCCTCCCGGAGTTGGGTCAAATTCATGTTGGTAGCTTCAATGACACTGTCCAACCATCTCGTCCTCTGTCGTCCCCTTCTCCTCTTGCCTTCACACTTTCCCAACATCAGGGTCTTTTCCAGGGAGTCTTCTCTTCTCATGAGATGGCCAAAGTATTGGAGCCTCAGCTTCAGGATCTGTCCTTCCAGTGAGCACTCAGGGTTGATTTCCTTCAGAATGGATAGGTTTGCTCTCCTTGCAGTCCAGGGGACTCTCAAGAGTCTCCTCCAGCACCACAATTCAAAAGCATCAATTCTTCGGCGGTCAGCCTTCTTTATGGTCCAGCTCTCACTTCCATACATCACTACTGGAAAAACCATAGCTTTGACTATGCGGACCTTTGTCGGCAAAGTGATGTCTCTGCTTTTTAAGATGCTGTCTAGGTTTGTCATCGCTTTCCTCCCAAGAAGCAGGCATCTTTTAATTTTGTGGCTGCTGTCACCATCTGCAGTGATCATGGAGCCCAAGAAAGTAAAATCTGTCACTGCCTCCATATCTTCCCCTTCTATTTGCCAGGAGGTGATGGGACCAGTGGCCATGATCTTAGATTTTTTGATGTTGAGCTTCAGACCATTTTTGGCGCTCTCCTCTTTCACCCTCACTAAGAGGTTCTTTAATTCCTCCTCACTTTCTGCCATCGGAGTGGTATCATCTGCATATCTGAGGTTGTTGATATTTCTTCCAGCAATCTTGATTCCGGCTTGGGATTCATCCAGTCCAGCCTTTCGCATTATGTATTCTGCATATAAGTTAAATAAGTAGGGAGACAATATACAGCCTTGTCGTACTCCTTTCCCAATTTTGAACCAATCAGTTGTTCCATATCCAGTTCTAACTGTTGCTTCCTGTCCCACATATAGATTTCTCAGGAGATAGATAAGGTGGTCAGGCACTCCCATTTCTTTAAGAACTTGCCATAGTTTGTTGTGGTCCACACAATCAAAGGCTTTTGCGTAGTCAATGAAGCAGAAGTAGATTTTTTCTGGAACTCTCTGACTTTCTCCATAATCCAGCGCATGTTAGCAATTTGGTCTCTAGTTCCTCTGCCCCTTCGAAATCCAGCTTGTACTTCTGGGAGTTCTCGGTCCACATACTGCTGAAGCCTGCCTTGGAGGATTTTGAGCATAACCTTGCTAGCGTGTGAAATGAGTGCAATTGTACGGTAGTTGGAGCATTCTTTGGCACTGCCCTTCTTTGGGATTGGGATGTAGACTGATCTTTTCCAATCATCTGGCCACTGCTGAGTTTTCCAAACTTGCTGGCATATTGAGTGTAGCACCTTAATGGCGTCATCTTTTAAGATTGTAAATAGTTCAACTGGTATGCCATCACCTCCACTGGCCTTGTTGTTAGCCATGCTTTCTAAGGCCCACTTGACTTCCCTCTCCAGGATGTCTGGCTCAAGGTCAGCAACCACACTATCTGGGTTGTCCGGGACATCCAGATCTTTTTGGTATAATTCCTCTGTGTATTCTTGCCACCTCTTCTTGATGTCTTCTGCTTCTGTTAGGTCCCTACCAGTTTTGTCCTTTATCCTGTCCATCTTTGCACAAAATGTTCCTTTAACATCTCCAATTTTCTTGAACAGATCTCTGGTTTTTCCCTTTCTATTATTTTCCTCTATTTCTTTGCACTGTTCATTTAAGAAGGCCATCTTGTCTCTTCTTGCTATTCTTTGGAAGTCTGCATTCCATTTTCTGTAACTTTCCCTATCTCCCTTGCATTTTGTTTCCCTTCTCTTCTCTGCTATTTGTAAGGCCTCGTTGGACAGCCACTTTGCTTTCTTGCATTTCCTTTTCTTTGGGATGGTTTTTGTTGCTGCCTCCTGTACAATGTTATGAGCCTCCATCCATAGTTCTTCAGGCACTCTGTCCTCCAAATCTAGTTCCTTAAATCTGTTCTTCACTTCCACTGTGTATTCATAAGGGATTTGGTTTAGATTATACCTGACTAGCCCAGTGGTTTTTCCTACTTTCTTCAGTTTAAGCTTGAGTTTTGCTATAAGAAGCTGATGATCAGAGCCACAATCAGCTCCAGGTCTTGTTTTTGCTGACTGTATAGAGCTTCTCCATCTTTGGCTGAAGAGAACATAATCAATCTGATTTCGGTATTGCCCATCTGGTGATGTCCATGTGTAGAGTCGCCTCTTGTGTTGTTGGAAAAGAGTGTTTGTGATGACCAGCTTGTTCTCTTGACAAAACTCTATTAGCCTTTGCCCTGCTTCGTTTTGAACTCTAGAAGGTGTTGTACGTCTCCATAGAATTGGTCAATTTGGTGGTTGGTGCATAAACTTGGATTACTGTGATGTTGAAAGGTCTGCCTTGGATTCGAATTGAAATCATTCTATCATTTTTGAGATTATATCCCAGCTTTTCCCACTCTTTTGTTGACTATGAGGGCTACTCCATTTCTTCTACGGGATTCTTGCCCGCAGTGGTAGATATGATAATCGTCTGCATTGAATTCACCCATTCCTGTCCATTTTAGTTCACTGACGCCCAGGATGTCAATGTTTATTCTTGCCATCTCCTGTTTGACCACATCCAGCTTACCAAGGTTCATAGATCTTACATTCCAGGTTCCTATGCAGTATTTTTCTTTGCAGCATCGGACTTTCCTTTCACTTCCAGGCCCGTCCGCAGCTGAGCGTCCTTTCGGCTTTGGCCCAACCACTTCATTAGCTCTGGAGCTACTTGTCCTTGTCCTCCGCTCTTCCTCAGTAGCATGTTGGACGCCTTCCGACCTGAGGGGCTCATCTTCCAGCGTCATATCTTTTTGCCTTTTGTTTCTGTCCATGGGGTTATCTTAGCAAAGATACTGGAGTGGCTTGCCAGTTCCTGCTCCAGGTGGATCGCGTTTAGTCAGAACTCTCCACTATGACCTGTCCGTCTTGGGTGTCCCTGCACGGCATAGCCTATAGCTTCTCTGAATTACTCAAGCCCCTTCGCCACAACAAGGCAGCAATCCGTGAAGGGGATATTGTTTAATACTCTTAACTTATTGTGACTTTTAGCTAGAACTGTTTCTAAAATGGATGTTGTCAGCTGCCTTGGATCCTGCAAGGGAGAAGGGTTGTATATAAATTAATTAATTAAATAAAAATAATTAATAAGGTGGAGATATAAAGAGGTTGGGAAGTAAAAAAGAAAAATTCTTAGGTAAAAAAGTATCCTAAAGTGGGGAGGAACTTAAAACCAAAGCTTAGTTTGGAAAGTTTTTTCTTTTGGTGGGAGGGGAATAACACACTTATAATTCCCAAAGTGGTTAAGTAGCACTGTACTTACATTTTAAAGAAAATATCTCTTTACTTTCTGATTTCTCTAAAGCAGGGGTCTCCAAACTTTGGACCATTGGCCACATCCAGCCCGCCTTGCCTTTTTATCTGGCCCGGGCATAGGAAGAGGAGGGAAGGGGGACTCAAGCGATCCCACACCCCCACTGTCTTTGCAAAGATAGCAGGTGTGGGGGATCGCTTAGGTCCCCTTTCCCTCCTTCGGCCCTCAGGAAGATGATATAGATTTATTAAAACAAGGACAAATAGATTTAAAAACAGTTTTTATCCAAGGGCGACAACTTTGCTAAATTCAGTTAAGATTTAATCTGACTTTATTGTAGGGTTGCGAGTGAATGTATTTTGTTGCCGTTGTATTATGTTGGAATTTTGTAAGGCGTTTACATGGAGTTTTAGCTGAATGAGTGATGCACGGTCTGGATAGCACTCTGGTGATTTCATTGCATATACAATGACAATAAAGTGTTATTCTAAAATGTGTAAAATATATGATGTGGCCCTCATACTGAAAAGTTTGGAGACCCCTGTCCTAAAGTAACAGAATAGTTACCTTTAAAAAAATCCTGATTCCAGCAACCCACTCAGTTGTGGTCTAGAACACCTTCTTTCTTCCCACCCAACTTATTATCAACCCAAAAATCACAACAGAGTATAAGGTAGCAGCATGTGTTAGAACTTGAACCATATGCTATTCCTCCTCCACCATTTTGTGAGACAACACACATCCTGTAATTATAAGAGTAGCTAGAGGTTATTGCCATACCACAAAAGGAGTGAAGCTGTCTTCTCTTGTTACAAGTGTAGTGCAACCTATTTATACCATTAGCATTGCAAAAAGGAATCCATTTAATTATTTGATATGTACATCTTCTTTCTGCCAAAAAAAAAGTGCTGAGGGCAGTGCTGAGCATACATTATAGCAGAAATGATGAATGTGTGACCATCCAGATGGTGTTTGTTTGCAGTTTCCATGAGCACTCACCATTATAATTACAATTATGTATACTCTATGGATTATATAATTATATTGTACAATATTATATTGTAATATTATATTGTAATAATATAATATATTGTATAAGATTATATTGTATAAGATTATATAATTATATTGATTATATAATGGATTATAGCTGGCTGAATAGCTCAGTTATTTAGGCATCTGGCTATGGAGCCAGAGATTGGGAGTTTGGTTCCCCACTGTGCCTCTTAGGATAAGGGCCAGTCTGTGTGGCCTTTGGCAAGTAAACCATTTCTGAGTACCCTCTGCTTAGAAAACCTTGAAAAGGCTTGCCATGAATCAGAATTGACTTGATGGCACACAATTATAATTATATAGCAATAGAGATGGGTGTGGTACACAAGTGCCATGTGTTCCCTTCCCCAGCCTCCCCAGCCAATGACCCATTCATCAGTCCCTGGAAGGAGCATGGGTTTGCCTGTTATGCCTCCTTGTCTGAGTGGGCAATCAGCCAAGGAGGTGGGGCAGGGAAGACTGGTTGAACTGCCAAAGAGGAGGAGGAGAGCATTGTGCACCGGCTGGTGAGTGGGGGATCCAGCCAGGGAGGCGGGGGAAGGGGAGGTGTGGCACCTCTGGTGCTGCGTGTATGAACTGGCACAAACCTCAAAACCAAGGTTTGTGCCATCTCTATATATGAATGGTACAGTGTTATACTGAGTGCTTGTGTAAGATCTCTGTTACATTTGCAGGTAATTGTGAGAAAAATCTCTACTGATTAAGCCTGTTCGTGGGTTCCAAAATTTTACATTACCTTCCTTCATATGTAAGTAATATTTCTATCACATTTATGGGAAGTTATTTCATTCTAATTGCAAAACCCATATTATTCCTTATCTCTGGTGCAAGCTTATTAGGCAGGGAAGGCTTCTGTCTGCAGCACATGCAACAAAGATATCATCTCCTGTCTGTATCCAGTCTCTTGTATGGATACTACAGTACCGACATATGACTTTTATATGGCTGTTGCTGAATGAGGTAAATATCTTATGATTACTGACCAGACAAATGCACTATATACTGTATACTGGGAACCTGCAGAGACATTCACAGGTTTTGCCAAACTTTAACTATGGCAATTGTCAATTAATTTCAAACCCCCCACCCCCACCCCCCCGTTCTGCAGTTTAAATCCAGGTCTAATTATTCACATAACAGCTGGGCGAGAGCCATGTTCTCTGACTCAATTCCTAGAATTATCGTTCTGTATGCTGGCATTTCTGGGAATGATACTGCAGTGCTATAAACTATGATTTAGTGTTCTCTTTAAATGAAATCCTTCCAGGAAGTCTGGCTAAGCCCTTGGAAGATGCATCTATCAAATGTTCAAAAGTTGCTCATATCTAATCTGCTAATGTTACTTGTTTTTAGTTCTGGAACACAGAAGCCTTGCTGGTGAGGGCAGCAGCTGCCGAATCTCATAATCATGATAGCCATCTCATCCAGATGAGCTTCGGATGCCAGATGCGATCAGGGTTACCCTTGGGTTATATGCTGTGGGATCTTGTTCAAAATGTCTGGGCTCCTTTTCATTTAATCTGCAATGGATGCCAGGCAGAGCCATTCTCAAAATAGTTATTTAATGAATTATATTTGCACTGCCTGTAAGCTGAATCTGCATACACTATGGACCAGGTTAACAAGTACTATCAATCCACATGGTGGGTGGAAGAAAGACATTATTGTCCCCAGGCTCAAGGACAGAATAGTAACAAACATTTATGATGATACCAGGAAGTTTTAGTACCCAGTGTAGTGTAGATAGAGTGACAGACTAGGTCTCTGAAGACCAAGGTTCAAATCTCCACTTGGCCATGGAAAATCACTAGGGGAGCAGAACAGGCAAAACTATTTCTTAAATATCTCACTTACCTTGAAAGTCCTGTTAGGGTCTCTAGAAGTCAGTTCCAACTTGATGGCCTATAACTAACAAAGGAACATTTTGGGACCAGTGAAGGAGTAGAAATGCTTGAGAAAACCTATGACACCAGCTCTTGTATAGGTTACTGTTGAGGTCCAAAAACTCCCCAAATCATCAGCCAACATGGGATTCTAGGAGGTATAATCCAAAATACAAACCTTTCTGAAATCTGCTTTGCCTAGATAAAGCTATCTGTGCCAGTTATCTTCACCAAAAAGGGTAATAGGTGCAAAGCCCTCTTGATCAGATTTTCAAGGCCCCTGTCAAAAACCAAACAGCAAACCCACCTGTCCTGACTGGGATCCAAGTGAGGTTTTTGTCTGCAGTGGGAGGAGAGATAATAGGGGAATATATTTGACAGGTCAGTCTCATGTGGAATCAGCAGACTGCAGCTTGCCATGCTGACAGCTTGGTTTTAAGAACAATAATTATCACATCTAACCCAATCGGGACTATTTGCCTTAATCTCAAATGTGGTACCATCTTTGACAAATAAAGATTTCTGGAGATTTCAAAATCACTTTTTTGGTAACCTTTCAGTGATTCATGATAAAAACTGAGGCCTTATTAGACGGCAGTCATGTCAATAGCCTTCCAGAATTGAACTAGCAGCTTATCTAAGTGAATCTAATACATGTCTGGCATAATGGAAGGTAACAGGAAGAAGTCATAGCGTCATTATGTATATGGCTGTTGGTGATATTACCTTTTGGAGGTCATTAATTCATAGGAACATCTAATTTGAAAATAACTTGATGGCAGGTAACAAGAATCACACAGTGGTGGAATCTCTGGTATTTTCTTAACAGAAGATATGAATAAGAAATTGCACCATTTTGATCATTTGAATAGCATTGACAAGAAGACTGAGGAACAATGATATGTCTGTTTCCTCAGCATGGTTTCTTTGAACCTGGCTTAACTACTGTTCTCAGTCTTGTTTACAGAAAAGCAACAATGGAGGGAGGAGTGGTGGTAAAGTTAATGAAAATTTACAGCTGCTGAGAAAAATGCACCATGACCAACACAGTAGGTAAAAGGGAAAAGTTTCATAGTGTAAACTTGCAGTAACACAGATAACTTTCACTAGATTACAACAATCTGAAGTTAAAATCCTACACACATATATGGAAAGTAAGTTCTATTCAACTTAATGGAAGTTACTTCAATAGGTTTAGAAGAGAGGTGAAACTTTAATTTGTTCCTTGTGACTGCCAATATTTTATCATGGAAGACAAATAGTATATGATAACAAAATGCAACCTTGACTAGGCCTTGACAATTTGATATTTGAGAACCCATTAAATCAATAATTGCATATTAATCAGTAGTCCAATAGTTTATCTATTTGGTCAGGGTTCCTTATATTCACTGCTTCCAAGTGTGCAGTAGGGGATAGGGCTTCTCCAGGACTCTCTGTGGGCTGGATAAGCAACCTTTGCAGGATGGATTAAACTTTGGGGTGGGGATGGAGAATGTGGACAAAGGTTTTCCATTTGCTGACTTACACGGTCATATAAAGTTAACATGTGTTCATCAGTTCCACAACCGTTTTACTGCAAGTCATCTGTAGGTGACAGTAATAGGGCTGTCAGTCCTGCTTCACCAGAAGAACCCCCCCCCTCTATTTTCATCTACTCTACAATTTTAAATTTTTAAGAATATATTTTCCTATTGATGCAGCACAATTCCAGATAAACCAGGTACATTGGTGGTATTAGGTAGGTAGATGCATTGTTGTTTCACTATATCGCTTTATTTAACAACAACAAAAAGGAAAGTTGTCATGGCCCACTGAATGATGGCTGTGGGGAAAGGCGGGGAAGGAGTGTGTCATTAATTGAAAGGGGAACAAATTGTCTCAGCCCTTCTCACAGGAGAAAAAACATTGATCAGTGTGAATGGAACAATAAGTGAGTAATAAAATAGATTGCACTAAAGATAAGAACCTTTAAAGTGCAAACCACACCCCTCCAACTTCCCCTGTCTGGATGTGTCCTCAGTTGAAAAAGAATGGAGAAGAATCCAAAGGGGAAACTGAGACGAGAGGGGACAGGAAAGAGGCTAGAGGTTGAGCTTGGCACTTTTCTCTTCTACAGGGGAAGAAAAGGAAAGGTGCATGATGCACCTTCTTGCCTTGAAGTTCATTTATGTGGGAGATTATCTCTGAAATTTGTAAGACATTTACAAGAATGGTAGGTATTCTTCTCTTCCTGTCTACAGATGAGTCCAATGAGGTATCTGTTAGTCACTGATGAAGTGCCTGCAAAGTCTTTCTTGGGTCTGGGTAACTCAGGGGAGTGGCACACGTGCATGTTTGCTGGTATGTTCATGGTTTGCCTTTATTTAGCAGCATCTGATTAGTATCAATCTACAGCTAGGTTTTTATTTTTATTTTTTGACAGGCTGCTTCCCACCATTCACTCACTATAGAGAAGTTTGATAGAAAAGCCATTGTTTTCTGCAGGAAGCAAGGGATATTATTAACAGCTGGATGAAATTTAAGAGGCGACAGTCACAGAAATACAATGTGTGTAACTCTGCTGTGCGAAGTGACTGATGCTGAACCGAGGCAGATAAACAGCGTGCTTTGGTGAAAATGTTTTCCATATGCAGACTTATGGTTTTCCTTTCTTGAGACAAACATTTACTATTTGCCTTTCACTGTAAGATGAGTAAAGCTTTTTTTCCATTTCTTTCTTGAAAGACCCTGCGGTTATGGATGTAAATAAGAACACGGGTGTGTCAACTCACAGGAGGATTCTTCTAGCAATACAGTAAGGCTCAGCAGCTTCATCAGGCAACGTAGGACCAAGGTAAAGCAAGCTCCTGGTCTCAGAAACAACAGAAGCTTTGTTTGGCCTAAGGTTTTGTGGACTGCATGACTTTTTCAGATGCCATCTCTAGTCTTCAAAGTGCTATAAGATTCTTCACTGTTCTTGCTGCATTAAGGTGCTTATCCCATGCAAATTTCTAACTCATCTCAAGCTTTTCATCCACCTCATGCAGATTTGGGACCTGAAAGACCAAGTCAAAGTGTGGATGTGTGGGGATGGGATAAGTTGTAAATAAGCACAATTTGCGATACCACACATAATATTTCCTAATCTGGAGATATATCTTTTAAGGCATGAGTCAGTCTTAACTTCCAATTTTCTGGCTTTGTGTAGCCTTAGTAAACACATTGCTAAGTGCTATAAGTGGTTTCCAAATTCTGGCGACCCTAATAGGGGTTTCAAGGTATGTGAATTGTTTAAGGAGTGGTTTACTATTGTCACCCTTCAGTGAATTTCCATGGCAGAGAAGAGCTTTGAACCCTGGTCTCTTGAATCTTAGTCCAACATGGTATCAGCAACACCAACGCTTTAACACAAGAAAGCTGTAACTCTGATTTTAAACCACAAGGTGTTTTTTTAAAAAATAATAATTGAATATCCTTGCTATAGGTAAAGGTTCCCCTTGACATTTAGTCCAGTCGTGTCCGACTCTAGGGCGCGGTGCTCATCCCCGTTTCCAAGCCATAGAGCCAGCGTTTGTCCGAAGACAGTTTCCGTGGTCACGTGGCCAGCGCGACTAGACACGGAACGCCATTACCTTCCCACCGAGGTGGTACCTATTTATCTACTTGCATTTGCATGCTTTCGAACTGCTAGGTTGGCAGGAGATCCTTGCTATAGTCCACACTAAACTAGCTGTGGGCATACACTGCAACAGGTTGTATTTGATCACAGCTTGAAAAAGTTATTTTTTTGGATTATTGCTGCCAAAATTCCACATAAAGCATGATCAAGGACCATGCTGATTGGGGGGCGGGGCGGGGGGATTCTGGTAATTACTGAGAAAAAAGTAACTTTTTCAAGGTCTGAATATGACTTTGGACATGTTTTTTTAGAAGTAGCTTTAAATATCACCCCAAACTCAATCTAACCTGAAGTTCTGAATGTAATTCAAGTACCAGTGGTCAATGAAAAGGATTGAAATAGCTATATATCAATTTTTAATATGCTGTGAATTTATCATGGGCCTCTGGGGATTTCTGGCCTACTTAAAATAATTGCCTGCAAAGACATGAAAACCCAATCTAGCTATTGCAAAGATGTCCAAATAAGGTTTCAAAACATTTTAGAGGTACTTGAAAGGGTTACTGAAACTGTATTTGGTAGCTATTAGTTATAAAAAATGGCATAATTAGGTCATTCAGTGGTAATGAACCAATTTCTGATCTGACACCAGGGCAATGCTTACTTTCTATAAATGTGTCAGCAGACATCCAGATACTAATTTTAAAAGAGAGGGGTAAGCAAACATGACTAAACTGAGGCTATTGTGCTTGGGGCACATCAAGAGATTACAAGACTCATTGGAAAAGACAAAAATACTGGGAAAAATCTGAAGGCAACAGGAAAAGAGGAAGACCAAATCAATGATGTATTGACTCAATAAAGGAAACTCTGAGTTTGCAAGAACTGAGCAAGACGGTTAATTACAGGCCTTACTGGAGGCCACTAATTTATAACGTTGCCACACATCAGAAGCTAGTTGACGGTACATAATAACAATTATAACAAATGAAATGGTGTGTGGTTCCACAGACCCTTATATTTTTTATGGAAAGAAATAATTTCTTTTTTTATGTCAATAGTGCTTGTAAAGTATGCTATTCCTTAACTGTAAAAAGCCCCTGTGGTGTTGGTGGACTTGGTATACATCTTGAAGGAACAGGCCCTTCTGTGCTTGAATCATATTTTTAAATTTGGAATGGATGTAACAGCAAGTCAGCAAAACTAAATGTAGCAACAAACCTGCTTCAGGAGTTTCATTTTGCAGTAGTGGACAAGTAATGCTGCTTACAATGCAGGCTGGGTGGTGGGATACTAGTAAGCAATGATCTCATTTCTGTGGATACATTCCTTTGCTTGTCTCTAAGGCAGATGGGGATTTAACACCTGTTCTTATTTCCTGAGGAACTTAATACTTGAGAGTTCTCAGCAAAACGCATTGGATTCAGTTCCTCTAAGCTTCATTGCCTAAGGGTGCATCCACTTTGGCAGACAATTTGCTACTGATATTCAGTCCAGTAGGATTCAGGGAAAAGTACTGCATTCTGTATGGGGAGGTACTAGTGAATCAGGAAATAAGAAAACTAAAGCCCACACTACAAACATAAGCAAGGGTTGTGAGAGAGATGGTGATATAGTGAAGTCTAGGTTGGTTGGTTCTAAAATGGAGTCTAGCAATTCTCTAGGCATGTATGGTGAAGTCTAGTCCAGTTTGGGGATGTTCTCTGTTATGATGCATGACTTTTGGCATAATCTGGGTTAAATTAAATGAGACAGTCAATTTACGTTTCAAAACTGATAACATGCTTGTCCTGCAGCAATGGGATTTCCTCAGAGCTGTGTGTCTGGGCAATCAACTGTGCTTCTCTTTACGTTCTGATGACCAATTGCAAAATAACGCAAATTAATTTGCAAGGCACAGACCTGAGAAAAGCTTGTCCTTGGACAAGCAGACAGTGTTCACATACTTAAACAGACAGAGTGCTTGATCCTTGTAGGCTACCACCTCTTCACTAGACCCTTGCCCAGCCTGGCTCTTGAAAGCAGCCAGACCTCTAACAACAGAGTGGGCAATGTCTATTATCAATGGGTCTCTCCTTGAGGGCAGGATCCCCCTTGCCCTCAAGGAGACACTTATTAGACTGATCCGCAAAAAGCTCAATTTGGTGGTGGACAATATTAACAACTATAGACCTGTCGCCAATGTCCTTTTTATTAACAAGCTGGTGGAGAGAGTGGTGGCCAACAAACTTCAGGCACTTCTGGAGGAAACCAAAGCCCTTGATCCATTCCAGTCTGGGTTCAGGCTGCGTCATGGCACAGAGACGGCATTGGTCGCCCTGCAAAATGACCTTTTGAGGGAGGCCGATAAGGGCAAAACGTCCTTGTTGGTCCACCTCAACCTGTCAGTGGCCTTTGATACCGTCAACCATGGTATCCTCCTGGGGAGGCTCTCTGGGTTGGGGATTGGAAGTCTGGCCTTGGTCTGGCTCTAGTTCTTCCTGGAGGACTGCCCTCAGAGAGTACAGCTTGGGGAGATGCTATCCACTCCATGGACTCTCAATTGTGGAGTCCCACAGGGGTTGATAATCTCTCCAATGCTGTTTAATATATATATGAGGCTGTTGGGGGAGGTCATCAGGTGTTTTGGAGCTTCGTCTCACCAATAGGCAGATGATACCCAGCTCTATCTCTCCTTCCATCCTTCTGCAGTGGATGCCATCCCGTCCCTTGAGTGCTGACTGGATGCCATGCTGGTGTGGATGAGGGATAATAGACTGAGGCTGAACCCAGACAAGATGGAAATCCTGCAGATGGGTGCCCCTTGTGTTTGTGGTCTGGGTGCTTCCCTCTTTTTGGGGGGTGCTACTTTTTCTGTAAAGGATGAGGTGCGCAGCTTGGGCATACTCTTGGACTCAATGTTGTCAATGGAATCTCAGATAGTGTCCGTGGTTTGTTCAGCCTATTTCCATCTAAGGCGGATTGCCCAGTTGCGTCCCTACCTTGACACTGGGTCCCTCACCATGCTGGTTCATGCACTGGTAGCCTTGAGATTAGACTATTGTAATGGTCTCTACATGGGGCTGCCCGTGGGGCTGTTATGGAGGCTTCAGCAGGTCTAGAACTCGGTGGCCAGATTATTGAGTGGTATAAGGAGACATCAAAATATTTTCCCCCCGGCCCCCCTGCACTGGTTACCTGTCTGCTTCTGTGCCAGCTTCAAGGTGATGGTGTTAACCTATAAGGCCCTAAATGGTTTAGGACCGCAATATCTGGCATAATGCCTCCTTCCAACTAGATCTGCCCATCCTATAAGATCTTCTCAGGCCGGGCGATTGAGAGTCCTGACCCCGAGAGAGGCCTGGAAAATGACGACCAGAAACCAGCCTTCTTGGCAGTCGCTCTGCAACTTTGGAACAGTCTGCCGCCCGGAATTCACCTGGCCCTTTCACTGGGAACCTTCAAAAGATTGTTAAAAATGTGGTTATTTAGACAGGCCTTCCCGGATTTTAAAACATCCTGATACAGTAGTGCTTTTAATAACTAAACCTTCAACCCTTCACCATGCTTTTATTATGTTATTATCTTAATGTATTTTGTTTTAGTTACTGTTATATTTATTTGGTTGGTATTGATTATTTTTGTTTTATTGCTTTTATTACTGCATTTGTAAACCGCCCAGAGTGGCCTTGGTATCCAGATGGGCAGTATCAATCAATCAATCAATCAATCAATCAATCAATCAATCAATCAATCAATCAATCAATCGTTTGAGCCTCTGTTGACATCCTTGAACTTGAGCACCCCTACCCTCAAGAGGCAAGGTCAGTCGAACAAAGTCTAAGCATGTGTTCAATGGCGCACTAGGCATCTCCTTTCATCTTGTTTCCAGATCATATTAACAACTTGCTAGAAACGGGTGGGACCTAGGACTGGAAATCCTGCAGTTGCAACTGGCCCTGGGATTTCAGACTGGATTGGATACATTTTGGCCACAGTCCTATCCAGATGACAGTGTTTTCTATTGCACACCTTTCTACCATCATGTTAATACAATTTTTGTGTCCAGAAACGTTGGTACTTTCCTATAGAGTATATGAGAGCCATAGTTTCCACACCTACTGGATACAGTGATGAGCTAGGACTTGGGGTCCTAGAAACTCTTAGGGTCAGCACATTATATAAAATATATGTGTCTTCCTGTTATGGTCTAGATCAAACTTTCAAATAATATGTCTTAAAAGTTTCCCCCCTCATTTAAAAAAAATACTACTAGAAGTAATCATCCCTGAAGTTCACAACTTCCTAAACTCAGGGCACCCTCTTTTTCTATTCAGCATGCTGTGTGAAACAAATTGAGTGAGTATTGGCTCAGGGTCTCCAGAGGGTATGTGCATGGGGTTAACTGTCCTATCGCATATATGGCCTTGGTCATGTTGCATTATTCCAGAATACCACCAGAAGGATGGACTGGTAAATGCTTTTTGAATACTTTATACCTAGAAACTCCCTGGGAGAGTTGCCATAAGTTGCAATGATGACAATGACGAAGATGGTTCCAGATGGTCTGGTGTGGGCCTGTAGTTCCACATGTGTACAATCAGAATTATTTAGTATCTTATTAATAAAAAGAAAATGTGCTTGTCTGTTCATCTCAATGATGTCTAAAATGGTAAGAGCTACAAACAGAATTTCATACAGCTACTACTGATGTCCCATATCTGTACCTGAGGAGTATGATGAAGTTTATTGATGATAGGTGACACACTTTGAAGCTATCTTTGATTAGCAATCTTTTTTGTATTACAAGCCTAAATGGGGGCATTAATAATTGAAACAGAATCAAATGAACTCAATGGAGTGACCCCGTCCCCTGAACACTAGTTATATATTTTCAAGCACACAACTAAAGCCACTATACAACAGTCAGTTCCCTTAAGGTGACAAGTAAGGCAAAAGAGAAGCTAATTATATTTGCTTAAATATATACAGTATACATGTTTTTAAAAAACCATTAAGCATAGAGACAACAATTTTTAAAATGTCTAGTTTGGACTGTTCAGTTCATCACATTCTGTATTTGCTTAAGAGGAGAGGCTATCACTGTGAGAGCTCTCTGGAAACAATACTCTGGGCACAGATGGCCCACTTCAGCGGCACACAGTTTTTCAACAAATGTGACCTCTATACAGTTGAATGGATGAACCCAAATGTGGATGGTAAATGGCTATGAAAACTCATTTTAGACTGATAAAAAGAACTGAAGTAGTGTGATAGCCATATAATCAAATCAAAGAAACATTGCCAATTTCTGAAAATGTTCAGTTTTGCATTGCATTCCTTGCCTTCTGTTTATAGACTTTTTGGAGTAGGTGTGGAAACTATGGGTCTTATCTGTTCTGATTCTGGGCCAAAACACATGTGACAGAAGAGACCCAGTGAGGGGAACTTGTACCTGTGAGAGGATCTCTACCTTAAAAATAAACCACCAACAACAACCACTGTTGGTTCTGATTTTTACCTGAACAAAACCATTGATGGATGGTCTCTCTCCCTCTGCCTCTCCCTCTCCCTCTCTTTTTTTTTACCATGTTCTGTATCAATGTCATACCTCTGCTGAAAGAAAGGTGCCCCACAGGAGAAGAAATCAGGTGCCTGTACAATGGCAGCATTCCTATGTGGGGCTAGGAGCAGCTGAGATGAAAGGGCATTTAGAACAGAAACATTGAGTTGGGTGGAAGTTTAAGCATAAACACCATAAACACTGCTGGCATTGCTGAAAAATTATTTAAAAGCTCAATTTCTAAGGCACAATATATGTTCCTGGCACTATGATGATTTTTATAAGAGCAGTAGACCATTTCATTTGCTCAACATACCCCATCTTGGGCTTAAGATTTTTTGGACTGCAACTTCTGACAGACTCAATCAGGATGGTCAATGGGAAGAATGATAGGAGTTATTGAACAAGGCATCTGGAAAGTAGGGGTCAAGGAAACCTGATGTGATCAACTCACTGCTTCTAAAAAGGCATAAAAAATAAGCTAGTTCCACTCAAGGACATATCTTGTGCTTCAGATATGCAGCTGTCTGGAATAGGCTGCATTTGATTTCATTGAGGCAGAAAACAAGACTGGGAACTGCATTTATGTGCCTTTGGACTGGAATTCTCAGCATTCACTAAGAATTCCCCAGGCAGAATTCTGAGAATTCCAGTCCACAAGCATACACGGATAGGCACCAACATTTCGCTCACATTTCGGATTAAACAGGCTCTACCGCCAAGACTGCATAGCCTTCTCTACCTTGTGCTTCCTGTTGTTAATGTTAAAAAGAGAAAGAAAAAAAGGAAGCTGCTGCAGTGATTTCTGTTGTAGTCTCACTGCCTGTCAGGGTCTATAGGGGAGTAGCTCCCAATCGTGGGTCCCCAGATGTTCTTGGATTAAAACTCCCAGAAGCCTTCACCACTAGCTGTGCTGGCCAGGATTTCTGGAAGTTGTAGTCCAAGAACATCTGGGCACCCAAGGTTGGGAATCACTGCTATAGAGGGTGTTTCCTGAAATATTACAACTGGGACCTGGAGTCCAATGAAATTAAATAAAAGACACTCCTAATCAAGATTCAGAACCCCACACTTCTAGAATGAAGGGGCCCAAGTGCAGCAGGGAAACAGATAATCCAATCACCCAAGACAAATCCTTGATCCTTTGCAACTTAAATGCACTCCAGCAGCCAGACTTTGGAAAGGACCTGATGAATATCAAGGTCCTGCCCAAGAACTGGCATGGGTCCCACACCTGGGCAGCTGGCCATATCCATCCAGTATTTGGTATTCAGAAATATGGATCCTGTCCAGGAGAATGCAATTTACTCTGTGTCCACAGATTACCTTACATAAGCATGTCCTTCGCCTTCTGAAGGGATTTATTTTTGTTTTAATCTTCCATTGAGCAAACAATTGACCTTTGAAAAGATCAGGGGTATGTTTGGCTTCCAAGGTATGTTGGGACTAAGCTGGAGGAATTTCTGGCATGCAGCTCTCAAGAAGTCATTGAAGTGAGTAAGAAATTGGGGTTTGTCTTTGAATGCCCACCTCTATCAGACATTGCACACATTAGGCAAAGGCAAAATGCAATAGAATAGAGCAATTGGAACAATTTCTCTTTGGAACTGGAACTCCTAGAGATGGTGGTCATAGAAGCTTGTGGGATTCCGACAGTTGTAATCTCAACACATGCGGACTCAAAGGGAGAATTTCCCCAAGCTCTGAACAAGGGTAGACTCAATAGGGAACAGCAGCCCATCACAGAGCTCTAAAGGGGCAGATGTGTTTGCAAAGGCTGTATTGCAAATAATGGGTTTGCACACATTTCCTATCGAAGTCAACCTCTGGAAAAATTGATTCTGTGAGAATCAAACCACAGTGGGAATCAAACCCAGCTGTGAGAATCAAACCCAGCTCTGCATTTAGAAGCAGAGTTCCTTCAAGCAATAAAAGACATCTTTTTTGTCCTCATATAAGCTCTTGTCATCTGCACATTGTGCAGAGTAGCTTGCTTTGTTTTATGATTGGTCCCTGGGAGATAAAAACCGGATTTGTTTGCAAGTCTGGTAGCTCAGGTATGGAGCTCTGAGGAAACCCTACTGCTGAAGGACAAACAGGACTGACGGCTTTTTGTTATTGACCCGAATGACTCAGGTAGTTTTGACTCTATCTTTCAAGCAGAAGCTCTCTCTGAGTGTCTGGTCCTGTAATATCAAAATAATGAAAAAATGATGAAGGATTATCCTCGGCCAGGGAGACAGACAGTGGATATTTTCAAAGAAAGTGCAGAGGGCCAGGAGTTGTGGCCATTCATCTTCCTAAATTTCACCAATAGATTCACATCTAGCTTTGGGTGCCCTCTAAATTGTCCTCCCCCCCTGCCCCATTGCCCTCCCCTAGGTATGACCCTGGGTGCAAGTCTTACAGAGCGCTCTGACAATCTGCTGTGTGTGTGTGTGTGTGTGTGTGTGTGTGGACTGCTTTCCTAAGATGTCTTTCCTCAGAGGTTACCTGGCATGGTTCTCTACAAAGAACTGCACGTTGCCACCCGCCTTAGCAGGTACTGCTGCTTGTTGATGTGGCCCAATTCCTTTTGACATGGGAGACAGAAGTATAATGGGGAAATGACTGCAGGCCTCAGACGCACCTGAAATCTGTTTTAAATTGTTTTCCTGTGATAAAACATTAACAAAACAACAACAACACCAGTCCTCGGTTATAAAGTGAGAATGAGGCATTCAAAATTTATGAGATCACATAGAAAATAAAGGAATGTTTACAATTTAAATTATTATTATTATTATTATTATTATTTTCTTTCCTGCTGTAACAGGCTTTCTTCAGAATTAAGTGTTATTTCCATTTTGCACGGAGCTGCTTGCCCCACCCCCCCCCCATTCATCTGTGATACAGTGCATTATAGTGCCATCTAGTGTAGAAAGATATAATTAAGGAGGTAAAAAATGTGAGCCATGCTACATAATGCAATAGTCCTTCTTAGTTTGGCAGAAGACGACCTTCACTTGAAACGGCACAGCAGTTTGTCTGTGTGGGACTCACTGCTGTCAAAACAAGACAGAATGGTTCTTGGGCTTTTTAAAGGCAGACTCATTTGCTCACAGTATTTGCAGACTTTCCCCATACAATAGATAAATTACAGAACATTATTCACTTCAATACAGCTAGGGTCTCGTGAGCCTTATCGTTCCTCTTTTAAAATCTGGTATGTTCATAGTGGACTTACCACAAAGGGGCATTTAATGAAGCTGGATGAATATTAGGGTTAAACAGAAAATATTTTTAAAATTGGTCCTTTCCTCAATATGTTGTTTTAATCCAGTAGGCGTCAGGGATGTTGGGAAGTCTTTGGATCGGACTCTCAAGTCTGAGTCCGAGTCTTTGATGCCAAGTACGAAGCCCCAAGTCTGAGTCCCAATTAAAAACAAGTTTTTTTCCCCCCTGAAAAAAGGGAGGGGAGGGTGGGTTCTGAGTCACGAGCTGAGTCCAAGTCATTGAAAAAACAAAAACAAAAAACCACCCCAATTCAAGGCCCAAGTCGAATCACCAGTGTGACTTCAGTCCAATTTGACAGCGAGTCCCGCGACTGGAGTCCCCATCCTTGGCCTGTGTTACTATCCAGACATGTAGCTGGGAAAATGAATGTTTGAGAGTAATGATATCTTAGATTGTATTTAAATGTGAATATTACAGACATCTAAACACGTAGACTGCAGCCATTTCCATGTCAGAAGCTTAACGTGACCCCAGCAACAGCCATGAGACTTTAATAAAAGCATATAGTTTTGGAGCCACACACAAGAATTTGGTGCACAGCCTGAAGAAGATGAATTATCATTGAAAAGTCGCTGTTTGGTTTTGGTTTTATTAGTGGTCTAATAAAGGTATCACTTGTTCCTGCACAGATATCCATGTTATCAGATGCTCCCATCATGAGTATTCAAGTTTATAGCAGTTGGTGGCATTGTGATTCAGATTTTATTTGGAAAGAACTTTAAAAAAAAAAAGATGGAACACAGTCTGTGTTTTCCTTATTTTTCTCTTTCATCTTAAAGTCACACAGTTACCATTGTTCTGTGAGAGGCAAATAGTAAAACATAATATATTTTAAAATTCAGGCAAACTGGCAAGTAAAAACAGTGTGCAGGTTTAAAACCAAAATAAAGACAGCAGGAGAGAAGGCTCAAGATAGAAACCCGAAGATTGCATCTTCAGATTGATTTATTATTCATGCTACACTACTAAGCACTTGACATCAAGTTAAACCAGTTTCTAAAAGGTTGCTGAAGTGTCATAGCATGGACTTTTCCTACTTTCTTAAGCTTTTATTATGCTAATCTTAGGTATAGGAAGCCCTGGGAACATGTTCTGTGATCCAATGCTGAGCAATGATGCTCTTTCTGCCTCTGAAAGAGAATTCTTCAAATTCTAGGCAAACCTCCAATTTCTTTAAACATATTTGTTATACAAAGTATATTGTTCATTTTTTTAAAATTACAATTAAGATGAGTCCAATTTATGTTGACCCTATCGAGGATTTTCTAGGTATGGATTACTCTTCTTGGGGTGCTCTAAGATTGTGTACCTTGTTCAAAGCTACACAGGCTGGCTCTTATCTTAAAAAGGAACTGTGAGGAATTGAACTGCTGACACATGATTCCTGAGTTAGATGCTTCAGCTGGCATCTAAATCTAATTGCTAATCCCAGCAAGAGTAAACCCACTAAATGAGATTTACATAAGCATTGATTTACCACCCAGCAAGCAATCCAGTGTGTCTACTCTAGTTGGGACACCAAATTTATTTTGGTTTTAATATTTTTCTCAACACTAGTGCAGGTAAATAGAGAGCAGTGCCACAGATTGTTCTGTTTTAGTACAGTATGACCTATGGGACACGGAGATTTCTTCTAGGACTGCTCATATGACTAGTCTTTTTCTGAATCTTGTGCAGTTTAAACAGTCCATAAATGTTTTAGCATTTCTGTATAAGAGCATAGAATCATAGAATAATTTAGTTGGAAAGGGCTTATAAGGCCATCGAGTCCAACCCCCTCTGAAGGCAGGAATCCAAGTCAAAGCAGATCTGACAGATGGTTGTCCAATTTTCCCTTGAATGCCTCCAGCACTGGAGCGCTCACCACCCGCCAAGGTAATTGGTTCCATTGTTGTACTGCTCTAACAGAGGGCAGTACCATATTGTTGGTGTCTTCAACTGACGTTTTACTTTTTCAGAAAAACATAGTGTTCAAGGCAACTTGCCAAAGGATGGAAAGCACAGATATAGGGCAGAGTATCTGTAATGAAAGTAAAGCATCAATTCAGAATCAACAATCCAGCAAAGAAAAGAGCAGTGCTTTGTATTAGCCAGATAATAAGGGAACATCCCAGAAGATGAGATACAATGAAGACTGGCTTCTTTTTTAGGCATTATAAAAGCAATAGGCAAACACCACCAGCTCAGCCAGAAAGTGGTTCAATATCAACAAATAATCTAGGGGGTTGTTTGGAAAAAATTGGGGTGAAATTACACCCAGTAGTAAACAATGGGCGAATGGTGATATTCAAAATTAATGTCACATCTTTCCTCTAAACTGAAATATTGTGCAAAGTATTTCAAGGATGGTGAAAGATTCTTGCTTTTAGCGCAAAGATAATTGAGAGAACTACACTTGATTTTTTTTATTAACAAGCAATAAAATGTGTTAAATATGTTGTATGGAATGGCAAATGTTAAAATTAATAAGCTGAAAATTTGACAGATCACTGCTTGCATAGTTGACACACAATAATTGCTTCATTTGTCATGGAAACCTGGAAAGCCAAAGTAGTGAGCACTTGGCAATGATTTTTTTTCCTTCTCTCTGCAAATTGTAATTCATTCCACACCTGGAAGATGCAGGATAAAAGTCTTTTCTATCAACCACTGGCAATAACTTACAGCATTAAAAAACAAATGATGAGCGCTGAGACTGAGAGTCTGCTAAAATTATTTCTGTTATTACTGTTGTAAGAAAGCATGCAGTTCTTCAAAAGACGATCAGTCACCACCACTATAAACACAGTTCTGTTCCCTTCAGCAATCTGTACTTGCCCATTTGGTGGTCTTAATTTATCAAGATGAGAAATCCACTTTACTGCAGAGAGGAATTCTATTGAGTGGATAGACATACACAGCTTTAAATGGAAATGGTAGCAGAAATAGATTAGACAATAAATACATTGTGGAGACAATAGCTTCTCTTTATTTTGGAGAAGGTTTAAATCCATCTTATATTAGCTGCCGATCTATCATGCCTTCAATAAATGTATTTAGCAAAGGATGGCATTGCTATAGCTGGCTCTTTAACTATTCACAGTCAATGGATGCCTCAAAAGGCTCTTGTTATGTTGCAGAGAGGATAAGCGTAAGAGTAGGTTCCTGGGTCTCTGGGCATATCTAGGAATTGCTGTGTTTCTCTGAGTCTCCAGCTGCGGAGAGAACTCACAAGGCTGGTGTTGAGAGAGGACGAAACTTGATTTTTATGAGTTTTTGAGCTGTCTCATCCATTCCCAGCTTGGCCCAGAGGTTCAACATCATGGTGTTTGCATAGATCTTGTCCCTGCTATCCTCCCAACCCTTGCTTGATCTGCTTCTATGATGCCACCAGAGCCCAATAGGATTCTGCTGAGTGTGCAGCTCTAAATAGCAACTAGACCTTGGTGTCCAGGAACAACAGAAAGGCTTGGGACCAGTTTGGGACAAAAAGATAGCCAGGAATTCCTCCCTCCACCTTGTCTTTCTTATTATCTTCTCCATGATATTACTACTTCTACTTCAAAACCTTTATTGGCATATGAACGGACAACAGCAAAACATGGGTACAAGCCAAACGATAATCAGAGTAAACATAAATTAGGAGATACACTCGACAAGTAGTATCATAGGTAATGGGTTAAATTGGAAATTTCCAGACGATATCTTGCAACGGCAGATGTAATCCGCGGGCAAGAATCGTTCAGGAAAAAGGATAGGGAGTTGGGCAAGAGAGAAAGCCACGGTTCGAGAAACAGCTTCCTCAGAGATGAATGCGCCGGGCAATGAAATAAAATATGGTCCAGGGAATCTGGGAGGGTATGACAGAAAAAGCAGAGCCTATTTGCACGGGGGATCTTAGCGAATCGGCCTGCATGAACCGCCGAAGGGAAGATGTTGAGGCGGGCTAACATAAATGCTCTTCTCTGACCAGGGTTGGTCAGTGAAGAGAAATAGTTTAAGGGACGGCCTAGAGAAGGAGGGAGACTAAAAAAAAGGGGAGAGCAAGAGGGGTTTAAGTCAGCTGAAAGTGACTCAAACTCAAGCTGCCAAAGTTTGTGTTTGATCAAGGAATGGGCCTGTTGTAATCCCAGGTCGAAAAGGGATTCTAATTCTAGTCCTAGGGAGAAAAGTTTGGAGTCAATCAGTTTAAACCAGTTCGAAGTGTAAGAGTCTCTAAGAAGGTCAAAGAGGAGAGAATTGGAATTAGAGTGGAGATGGATGCGGAGCCAGTATTTGAAAGTGGAGACCCAGGCGAGAGTAGAAGGGAGGTGGGTTCCCAATTCAAGTACCATGGTGGAGAGGCGAATCATATTGGGAACACCTAAAATCTTTCTAAAGAAGACAGCGGCAATGGAGTCAATGTCGTGGTTTACAGCCTCTATCCAGATGGGGACCCCATAAAAGAGGTGGGATAGGAGTTTGCACTGGAAAATATGCAAAGCTGCTGGGACAAATTGGTTGCCCGAGAAGTAATGGAATTTTGAAATTGCATTGAGTTGGGATGTTGATGTGGAAATGACCAATTTTTTATGTGGAGCCCAGTTTAGTTTGAAGTGAAAAGTGAGCCCAAGGTATTTGAAAGTTGGCACTTGTTGGTAGGATTGTGTACCAACTGTCCAAGTGGATAGAGGGCTAGATTTAGAAAAAACAACTATTTTAGTTTTGGAAGAATTTATGCTAAGATCATTGATGGAGCAGTAGTCTTGGAATTTGGCTAGAAGTAGACGCAGCCCGGCTTTGGAGAGGGAGAGCAGGACTGCATCGTCAGCATAGAGGAGAACTGAGAGAGGGGCACCGTTAAGAGAGGGGGAAGAGTTAGTAGCTTTACGTAGGGAAGGAGGGAGGTCTGCAAGGAATAAGTTGAACAGTAAGGGGGCTAATATACACCCTTGACGGACACCCCTGTTAACTTGAAAGCTATCAGTTAGTGTATTGGAGTTTGGGAGGCGGATCTGACATGTGTTTGAAGAATGGAGATGCCTAAGCAGAAAGAGTAGTCGAGGATCAATGCCCCATTGAGATAGTTTGCCCCACAAGAGAGATCTGTTAACTGAGTCAAAGGCACCTTGAAGGTCAACAAAAGCAGCGAACAAACTGGATTTGTGGTGAATGGAATATTTTTCAACTAGGTGGGATAAAAGTAAAGTGTGATCAAGAGTAGAGGCTCCAGAGCGAAAGCCAATTTGCTCTTTCCCCGGAAGATTAATGGAAGAAGCCCAGGCAGAAAGTTTGGAAAGAAGAGATTTTGAGTAAAGTTTGCCAATAAAAGATAGAAGGCTAATTGGACGGTAGTTGCTAGGGAGAGAGGGATCACCTTTTTTGAAGATTGGAATCAGAGTGGAGATTAACCAGGAGTTGGGAAGGATGCCAGAGTGGTTAACTAAGGTGAAAAAGTTAGCCAAGGAATGAGACCACCAGTGGGGATTACTGGTCAGAGTCTCAGTGAGGACTTGATCAGGGCCTGGGGCCTTACCAGACTTCAGTGAGCTGATTAGGTCCATGATATGTACGTAGCTAACATCCTTCTCTTGGGACCTGCACTCACGAAAGCCTGCTCTAGGAGCTTTTTAAAACTTAAGTTAGGATTTCTTCTTCAGATTTATCTCTGTCTCTGAATGGATTTCCCGAAACAGTAAATCGAACATTTCTATTTTTAATTACCAGTTCCTAAAATATTTGTTTCAATCTATGTTCAATCTATGTTCCATGTTGTAAGTCTTCTATGAAGACCTACAACACCTTCTAGAACTGACACCAAAGAAAGATGTTCTTCTCATTATAGGGGACTGGAATGCTAAAATAGGGAGCCAAAAGATAAAAGGAACAACAGGGAAGTTTGGCCTTGGAGTTCAAAATGAAGCAGAGCAAAGGCTAATAGAGTTTTGTCAAGAGAACAAGCTGGTCATCACAAACACTCTTTTCCAACAACACAAGAGGCGACTCTACACATGGACATCACCAGATGGGCAATACCGAAATCAGATTGATTCTATTCTCTGCAGCCAAAGATGGAGAAGCTCTATACAGTCAGCAAAAACAAGACCTGGAGCTGATTGTGGCTCTGACCATCAGCTTCTTATAGCAAAATTCAAGCTTAAACTGAAGAAAGTAGGAAAAACCATGGGGCTAGTCAGGTATAATCTAAACCAAATCCCTTATGAATACACAGTGGAAGTGAAGAAAAGATTTAAGGAACTAGATTTGGTGGACAGAGTGCCTGAAGAACTATGGATGGAGGCCCATAACATTGTACAGGAGGCAGCAACAAAAACCATCCCAAAGAAAAGGAAATGCAAGAAAGCAAAGTGGCTGTCCAACAAGGCCTTACAAATAGCAGACAAGAGAAGGGAAACCAAATGCAAGGGAGATAGGGAAAGTTACAGAAAATGTAATGCAGACTTCCAAAGAATAGCAAGGAGAGACAAGAGGGCCTTCTTAAATGAACAGTGCAAAGAAATAGAGGAAAATAATAGAAAGGGAAAAATCAGAGATCTGTTCAAGAAAATTGGAGATATTAAAGGAACCTTTTGTGCAAAGATTGACATGATAAAGGGCAAAAATGGTAGGGATGTAACAGAAGCAGAAGACATCAAGAAAAGGTGGCAAGAATACACAGAGGAATTATACCAGAAAGATCTGGATGTCCCGGACAACCCAGATAGTGTGGTTGCTGACCTTGAGCCAGACATCCTGGAGAGGAAGTCAAGTGGGCCTTAGAAAGCATGGCTAACAAGGCCAGTGGAGGTGATGGTATTCCAGTTGAACTATTTAAAATCTTAACAGATGATGCTGTTAAGGTGCTACACTCAATATGCCAGCAAGTTTGGAAAACTCAGCAGTGGCCAGAGGATTGGAAAAGATCAGTCTACATCCCAATCCCAAAGAAGGGCAGTGCCAAAGAATGCTCCAACTACCGGACAATTGCATTCATTTCACACGCTAGCAAGGTTATGCTCAAAATCCTACAAGGTAGGCTTCAGCAGTATGTGGACCAAGAACTCCGAGAACTACAAGCTTGATTTCGAAGGGGCAGAGGAACTAGAGACCAAATTGCTAACATGTGCTGGATTATGGAGAAAGCCAGAGAGTTCCAGAAAAACATCTACTTCTGCTTCATTGACTATGCAAAAGCCTTTGACTGTGTGGACCACAACAAACTATGGCAAGTTCTTAAAGAAATGGGAGTGCCTGACCACCTTATCCATCTCCTGAGAAATCTATATGTGGGAAAGGAAGCAACAGTTAGAACTGGATATGGAACAACTGATTGGTTCAAAATTGGGAAAGGAGTACGACAAGGCTGTATATTGTCTCCCTGCTTATTTAACTTATATGCAGAATACATCATGCGAAAGGCTGGACTGGATGAATCCCAAGCCAGAATTAAGATTGCCGGAAGAAATATCAACAACCTCAGATATGCAGATGATACCACTCTGATGGCAGAAAGTGAGGAGGAATTAAAGAACCTCTTAATGAGGGTGAAAGAGGAGAGCGCAAAAAATGGTCTGAAGCTCAACATAAAAAAAAACTAAGATCATGGCCATTGGTCCCATCACCTCCTGGCAAATAGAAGGGGAAGATATGGAGGTAGTGACAGATTTTACTTTATTGGGCTCCATGATCACTGCAGATGGGGACAGCAGTCACAAAATTAAAAGATGCCTGCTTCTTGGGAGGGAAGCAATGACAAACCTAGACAGCATCTTAAAAAGCAGAGACATCACCTTGCCGACAAAGGTCCACATAGTCAAAGCTATGGTTTTTCTAGTAGCGATGTATGGAAGTGAGAGCTGGACCATAAAGAAAGCTGACCGCCGAAGAATTGATGCTTTTGAATTGTGGTGCTGGAGGAGACTCTTGAGAGTCCCCTGGACTGCAAAAAGAACAAACCTATCCATTCTGAAGGAAATCAACCCTGAGTGCTCACTGGAATGACAGATCCTGAAGCTGAGGCTCCAATACTTTGGCCATCTCATGAGAAGAGAAGACTCCCTGGAAAAGACCCTGATGTTGGGAAAGTGTGAAGGCAAGAGGAGAAGGGGACATCAGAGGACGAGATGGCTGGACAGTGTCATCGAAGCTACCAACATGAATTTGACCCAACTCCGGGAGGCAGTGGAAGACAGGAGGGCCTGGCATGCTCTGATCCATGGGGTCACGAAGAGTCGGACATGACTTAACTACTAAACAAAAACAACATGTTCCATGTCAGTGTTCAATGAACTTATTTCAACTGCTGTGATCATCTAGCATAAAGGACTTCTCTTTCTGGGTCTGGATCCCAGGAGAGTATAAGAACTGACTTAATGACTAGGTTTTCCCTGATAGGGACTGATGAAGGTATTGCTGTTTAAATCAGTAAACAAAGACTAGCAAGTTTGGTGGGAAAGCCTTTTGGTCCTCAAGCTTGTGTGGTGACCTTGTCCTGTTGCCACACAAGCTTGGTTCTTTTGACCTTGCCATTGAAGTAGCAGAATCACAACCTTCAGGGATTTGAGGCTTTGTGGTGTAGCTAACAAAATAAGTGATGAATAAACATCCACCAAATAACTCTGGAGGGATTCCTTCTACCTCCTCTGTCAGAAAGATGGCATTTTTGGGCATACAGCTATAAGAGAGGAGTTATAAAGAGGAGCACTCAAACAAAGCAGCCTGGATACTGCTGGCGGTTCCCAAGGACTGGATGACTACAGTGTGCCACAAACTGAGAGAGCAACAGAGCTACTCAAAATCTGACAGAAGAAAGCCCAAATGGGAAATAGGATTTAAAACAAAACAGCAATGTAGCCACCTAGACAGAGCTGCTGAAGAACTGTGGCCACAGTTTGCCCAAATTGAGAGAACAGAGCTCTCCCTGTCTCATCAGATCCACATTCTGTGCAGTTCATGTTAGAAGCCAGTATTTAGATGGCTTCCTTGGTTCCACTTCTGGCCACAGTTGTCCCGGCTCCATGTAAACCTACCAAACACCCTTCACTTTACATGAAGAGTCCCAAAAGGTGGCAGTTCTAGAGGTCTTTTCTGTCTTTTCAACTTGGCTGTTGCATTTAAGTGCCTCGCAAAGACTGTACTTACTTATTTAGGATTTTGGTGCATCAAGTTTTGTGTTTTAATGTAATTTATTATATAATGATTAATTTTGTCTGCCTGGTTTTTTGTTTTGTTTTCCTATGGGTGTCAGCCTGGCTTGGTCTGTACTCTTACCTTGCTGGCTGCTGAATTATTTAAGTATTGTCTTTCAGCTGTTATTTTTATAGCTTGGGGTGTTCTTTTATTCTGCTTTGTGATGGAACTTTGCTAAGCTATCATAGATACTATTTGGCAGAAAGGAGACATGCAAATATTTTAAATAATGCAGAATGAAATCTATAGTGAAGCAAATGCCTCCTTTTGCTTGGCTGAGCAGCCTGGAATCAGATTCTGGTGTATTCTGGGTCCTTGGGCATCTATCTGAGATGAATGGGGTTGTATGTCCAGGGATTTTGGTGTGGAATTTCAGGAGGTTTCAAAAGCTTGCCCTCAAGAATGTATCAAATGCTATTAAGAACAGCTAGATTAACACTCCTCTCCTCCAAGACACATACAAGCCTAATCCTTAGAAGCAAAGGAGCAATATTGTTCAATCCAATTTGAAGTACAAAGATTTGATCTGTCCTCCTAAGCTCTAATTTTGTCAAGACTCACATCTAAATCCAGAGATTTTGGATAAAGTGAATGAGTTTCTGCTGGTGAAAAATTGAAGTGGATTTCTTGAGCAGAGGAAAACTTTTATCAGGAAGAAATCTCACAAAGTTTGGAGGCTGGATATCTCATTGTTGTCCACAAAAAGATGCACGGGATGCTAAAACAAAAGAAAAAATAAAGATGGCAAAAACATTGGGGCACCATAAAGACTAAGTGCTATATTTTAATGTGAGCTGTTGTGGATATGGCCACTTCCTCAGATTGTTCATGAAGCTCACATTAAAATATAACAGTTAGTATTTAAGGTGCCACAACATTTTTGTCTTTTTAATTTTTTGGTTTTGCCTGGTGTACTAGCACAGAATAACACAGCTACCTCTTTTAAAATGAGAGCTAAAGTTAGTTTTGTCAAGTTTTTTCTTCTTCTGAGCTTAATGTAGACAAACCTTTTAGACAAGCTCTCAGTGCTGGGGTGTCACTGTCATTCCTCAAGAACGGAATTTAACAGATGTTGGCGTTTAGATGGTTTTGGCTTCCATTTGGAACTTCCAATGTTACTCCTGATGCTGACATGTTGTTGACTACTCCTCCAGTTTTCCGAGCAACAGTGTGGTTGTCTGTTGTAAGGAAGCTTAGGTGCAACCTGTTGTTTGCAGGAAGGCTTCTATGTGATACTCAAAAAGTGTCATCATATGATATTTTTACTTTATTTTAGAAAGTCATTTATTTTAGAAGCCATAAGGCTTCTGGTCATCCTTGAAGCCCTTCCTCTGTGCCTTTATTTTAGAATTTTTTCTGAAGAGGTGGGGTTGGCCCTTTGCCTGATATTTCTAGTTCAGACTGTAAAAGAGAGATGGAACAGATTACAGATAGACTAGATTTTTGACACTGTTTTCTGTTGTGATTCTTATCTTATCTCACCGGCTGTATGGGTTTATTTTTAACTGTATGTAGATGTACACTAGTAGATATGTTCAAACAGACTTCTATATGTGTAATTTTAGTTAGTTTCTTTTTCTAACTTTGATATCTGCTAAATATCTGTTAAATACTTGCACCTTTGATAGCTTGTCTAGCTACATGATCTTGTTATTTGATTCACATTTACTTTTAGTTGTGCTTTAAAAAGAAATCATGCTTAATATGAACAATGGATAGTATGTGTTCACATGCTTGATTCCTAACACTTCCTGATTTTTGATAAAATTGTTTTGACAGATTTTTACAAATCACGCTTACGATCTTTATTTTTAAAGGCAAAAGGAAAATGGCATTCCTGACAGATAATAATTTGAAGTACAGTCAGTTTTGTAATTGGAATTTCTTGTCTAGAAACCCTCACAGTTTCATTGTATCAAAGGAGAAAGCACTTCATATGAGATTAGAGAGACATATTTTTTCTCTCATCCTTTTCTTTCCTTTGCCTTTAGAATAATGGAAACACTGCCACCTGGTGTCTGACTTGACATCAGCTACTTTTAAAAAGAGGTAACTTAATAAATGAAGTATAGGAATGTTTAGTTCTTTACATCTCTCTCTCTCTCTCTCTCTCTCGGTGTGTGCACGTGCAAGCATGTATACACATAGACACATATGAAGACAGAACCTTGTGGCCTCTTAGGGGAAGGGAGGGGCTTTGGACCTGAGTAATTTCTGTGGACTCCTTAAATTGCTGGGATGTGCAAAGGGGGAGGAAGCACGATGTGTCCCTGCTATGGAACACCCTGTCACTGTTGTGAATGAAAATGTGCTCCCATACTTTAAACCAGGGGTCGTCAACCCCGGTCCATGGCCCGGCGCCGGTCCGTGGGCTTCCTTTAACTGGGCTGTGGACACGGATCTCCGCCCCCTCGCACGCACACACGGGGGGCGTGTTGCGCTTGCAGAGGGGCGTGTCGCCCTTGTGTGCATGGGCACGAGTGCAACATGACCACCCACAAGCGCAACATGCCCACCCACTCTCAAAATCTGCCTGGCTTCTAATTTCAGCCCAAATGGGAGCGGGAGCAGCAGCGGTGGCACCTACTTGGCGAGCACGGGGCTTCCTCCCCGCCTCGTAGGGGCTGGGTCCCACTTGCCCCCCGAAGCACCCACGCGTCCAGAAGGGGAGCCCTCTCCCTGCCCGGCAGTCTTCTCCCTCAGGGGTTTGGTGCCACCGGGGCTTCTACTTTTAGCTCTCTCTCTCCCCCCCGCTCTTCGCGGGTCACCTGGCGAGGCTGCTGATGCTGTCGCCTCGTCCTCTCTGCGGCTGAGGTGAAGGAGGGGCCCCGCTCGCAACCTGGCCGCGCGCTTCTCCTTTTTCCCTCCTGGTGCTCCTCCGCTCCCTGCCCAGACGTGCCGCGGGAGGGGGTGATGCCGAGAGAACAGCCTTCTCGTGCACGCTCCCCTCCCCCAGTCTCCTTTCGCAGCCTGCTGCGGAGAGCTCGTGCCCGTCCATCCGTCCGTCTTGACGGTCTGTCGCTCATTCCCTCCCTCTCTCTTCCTTTCCTTTTCCTTTCCTGCTGCTGCTTGTTTGCTGCCACCGCTGGGGCCAAAGAGCTGTGGCCAACAAGGAACAAGGAACAAACGAAAAGGTATCCAGACCAATAATTGATTATTCTTCCTGCACTGCTTCTTCCATTCATTTTACCTTTTACCTGTATGATCAGCGGTAACAATCTGTCACAGATTGCTACAAATACCATCTCCATCTGCAGCTCTTGGAAACTTCTGTTTAAAATTTATAAGAGTCCAACCCTTGGATCTCTATCCTTCAGGATCAAGAGAAAGAGGAGAGCTTTTTTTCTTATGTCCAAATGGGAATGCCACTATTTTTATGTTTTCTTGATAAATCAGCAATGCTGATCATGTCTCAGTAATTCACCTCTTGTGTGATAAGAGGCAGAATCAGTAGGAAATCAGTATAGTGTCAGGCCTGTGATTATTCTTGTGGATATCCTACATTTGGAGGGGTGGGAGATGGAACTTTGCTAGTGGCAGTCAAGACTGCTTTTGGGATGAACTGTGGAGCTGTTGAAAAAGAATGCAAAAGAGAAAATGTAGAGGAGACATGTAAACTGTCTGGAAAGCATTTGAGAATTTTTGTAGTTAAAATATTCCGCTGTGGTCCCTTGTTGACTATTGACACTTTGGAATATACAGTAATACTATGAATTTCCAAAACACTGTAGATTTATTCACATGATATTTTAAAGTTCATGAAATTAATATTCAATATTTTCCTCCACCACTGTTATTTAATCTCTGCCCACCCACTCCCGAAATAAAGAGATGGACACAGGTGTTGGAGTTAACTAGGGCCACACTTTATTGCTTTTAACCTCCAATCACTCTCATCCTGCAGAGGGGCCTGGATGTCATGTGGATCCCTGGGGCAGGCTCTAGGGGTATCTCTTACCCCCTCTCCAATCCTAAGCGGGTGAGTCCCAAGCCCCTGGTCAGAGCTGTCCCCTGAACAGCTCATACCCAGCTGGCCACAGACTGGGAAGAAAAACCTCCCTATCTGCCATCCATCCAATTGTCTAGAACTAAGACATGCAATGGATGGGACTATACCTTATTCACCCCTCATCCCAACAAGTGAAACTCTAGATCCTGGTTGCTGTGATGCTGGGTGCAGTAGGACCCCATGTGCTTTTTGGGAGCTCACTGAAACTCACCTTCTCTTCCGCACTACCTGACAGTTTGACCTATTTAAACGTGACTCAAACCTAGAATAGCCCACAGAAACCCATGGGTAAACAGTGTGGGATAGGCAAAAATATGTCCGCCCACCTTTTATATGCCAATCAGGTGAGACAGACCCAAAATTCCTATCCGGCCCCGAAGCGACCACCTCAGCCACACTGGACTCAGGTCGGGCAGGTTAACTCAAAGGAAAAAGGGCTGGCTGGGGGCAGAAGGATCTTATAATTGCACCAACATCCAGCCCCAGCACAGCCTTGTGGGAAACGCCAATTGGTGCCTCTACCTGCCTATGTCAGATCAGGAGACGTGGGAAAAATAGTTCCAAGCCAGCGTATGAATCCACGCCAGCAGAGGTATACATTGCCCACCAGCTCCAGAAATACAGAGATGGACTCAAGTGTTGGAGTTAACTAGGAACACAGTTAACTGATTTTAACCCCTCTATTGAGGGGTGGGTTGTGGGGGGCATGTTATAAATGGTGTGAGGTATTGGTTAGGGCTGTCAGGCATGTGGGGCATGGAAGGGATGAGGGGAGTGCATAGTGGGATGCTTTTTGTCCATGTGGGGCAGAGGAGTCATCATGTGGCATGGTGTGGGATTGGGAGGGGAGGATCTCCTGTAGGGGAGCCATACGGCTGGGAAGAAGGTGGAGTGTGTATGTATGAGAGGGGAGTTGGGTGGGTCTAGAGGTGATGTTTTTTTTTAAAAAAAGTAATAGTATGTCTGGGCTGCATATGAAGAGCAATGATGGGGGATTGTGGGTAGGAGTAGAAGAGACATGTTCTGTCAGTTGCTGGAGGGAGGGAGGGGTGGGGAGGGCAGGTCAATGTGATAGTGGATGAATTCAGATGTAGGGACTGAGTGGGGGGTGAAGATTTGGCTAAGGAGTGAGATGGAGACGAAATGTGTTAAGTATATATGGGAGAAAGCAGGTCTGGATAGGACCTTGTGTTCCTCCCAAACATTTACTTACCTCTCCTGCCAACAACCTATTTTGTTGTTTAGTCATTAAGTCGTGTCCGACTCTTCGTGACCCCATGGACCAGAGCACGCCAGGCCCTCCTGTCTTCCACTGCCTCCCGGAGTTTGGTCTATTTAAACTATTTTAAATAGTTCAACTGGAATGCCATAACCTCCACTGGCCTTGTTGTTAGCCATGCTTTCTAAGGCCCACTTGACTTCACTCTCCAGGATATCTGGCTCAAGGTCAGCAACCACACTACAGTGGTGCCTCGACTTACGACCATAATCCATTCTAGAAGATGTGCATAACTCGAAATGGTCGTAAGTCGAAGCACCAGTTCCCATAGGAATACATAGAAACCCCATTAATCCATTCCAGCTGGAAAAAAAAACGCCAAAAAATAAATAAAATAAAAATAAAACACTGGAAGCCCCATAGGAATGCGCTGGGGCCAAAAAACAAACACACCAAAACAAACAAACAAACAAAAAACATAGCCAGCCCCAGCGGAACGCTATGGGGCTGGGAAAAAACACTAAAAAAAACCCACAGACACACAGCCAGCCTCAGCGGAATGCCATGGGGCTGGGGGAAAAAACACAACACCCCCAAACACAGCCAGCCTCAGCGGAATGCGATGTGGCTGGGGAAAAAACACAACCCCCCCCAGCCAGCCTCAGCTGAATGCTATGGGGCTGCGAAAAAACACTCAAAAACAACCCCCCCCACACACAGCCAGCCCCAGCGGAATGCGATGGGGCTGGGGAAAAAACACACAACCCCCCCTCACACAAACACAGCCAGCCCCAGCAGAATGCCATGGGGCTGGGAAAAAAAACACAAAAACACCCCCCACATACACACAGACAGCCCGAACGCGATGGGGCTGGGGAAAAAACCACACCAAAACACAAAAAACATCACAGCACAGGAGGGAAGACAGTAAAACTGGAAAAAATAAACCAAAACCAGTTTTTATCTCTTACCTGGTCGGTGTCTTGGGCTGTATAAGGAGGGAAGGTGGTAAAAATGCAAAAAATAAACCAAAATTAGTTTTGATCCCTTACCTGGTCGGTGTCTTTACCTGCACAAGGAGGGAAGGTGGTAAAAATGGAAAAAATAAACCAAAATTAGGTTTGATCTCCTACCTGGTTGGTGTCTTGGGCTGTATAAGGAGGCAAGGTTGTGAAAATGGAAAAAATAAACCAAAATTAGGTTTGATCTCTTACCTGGTTGGTGTCTTGACCTGTATAAGGAGGCAAGGTTGTGAAAAGGAAAAAATAAACCAAAATTAGGTTTGATCTCTTACCTGGTTGGTGTCTTGACCTGTATAAGGAGACAAGGTTGTGAAAATGGAAAAAATAAACCAAAATTAGGTTTGATCTCTTACCTGGTTGGTGTCTTGACCTGTATAAGGAGGGAAGGTTGTCAAAATGGAAAAAATAAACCAAAATTAGGTTTGATCTCTTACCTGGTCAGTGTCTTTACCTGTATAAGGAGGGAAGGCAGTTAAAACGGGAAAAAATAAACACAAATTGGTTTTGATTCCTTACCTGGTCAATGTCTTCACCTGCATAAGGAGGGAAGATGGTAAAAATGGAAAAAAATAAACCAAAATTAGGTTTGATCTCTTACCTGGTTCATGTCTTTACCTGTATAAGGAGGCAAGGTTGTGAAAATGGAAAAAATAAACCAAAATTAGGTTTGATCTCTTACCTGGTTGGTGTCTTGGCCTGTATAAGGAGGGAAGGCAGTTAAAAAGGAAGAAATAAACCAAAATTAATTTTGATCTCTTACCTGGTTGGTGTCTTTACCTGTATAAGGAGGGAAGGTGGTAAAAATGCAAAAAAAACACAAAAACCAAACAAACCAAAATTAGTTTTCATCTCTTACCTTCTCTGTGTCTTTACCTGAATAAGGAGAGAAGGCAGTTAAAACGGAAAAAATGAACAGAAATTGGTTTTGATTCCTTACCTGGTCAATGTCTTCACCTGCATAAGGAGGGAAGGTGGTAAAAATGGAAAAAATAAACAAAATTAGGTTTGATATCCTACCTGGTCAGTGTCTTGGGCTGTATAAGGAGGCAAGGTTGTGAAAATGGAAAAAATAAACCAAAATTAGATTTGATCTCTTACCTGGTTGGTGTCTTGGCCTGTATGAGAAGGGACGGTAGTAAAAAATAAATCTAAATTGAGTTTTGATCCCTTACCTGGTCAGTGCCTAACCATAAGATATGTTGTTTTACCTAGAAGATTGTTATCTGATACGTATTAACATTTATAAACCACTATCTCTTTAAATTTTGAGCAAGTAATTAACACTATGAATATGGAAATAAATACAAGAGAAATCAACCCAGAAAGAGAACTATTAAGCTGAACAAGTCAATAGATCCTGGCATATTAACACATTAAATGGGTAAATATTTCAGACACAATAATCTTTGGAACCCTTCAGACTTGGAAACAATATGTAAAGAGGTCTGTTGTTCATTTCTGAACAACATAAACAAAAACTTTTTTTCTAATTATGGTTACTAAGGAAGGAGATTAACCGAATACAATCTAATGAATGCTAGGGATGAAATACACAGATTAATCATGCAGAGTGGGCAAATGTTTCAGAAATGAAACATTTCTGTTTCATTTCCAACAACTACACCCACGGCTCCATCTGAAAGGGGGCACCCAGAAAAGGATCCCCACAAATGCTACTCCTTCCCATCTGTGTGGGAAGTCTGTTATTGAAATCCAGCTTACATCTGGCTGCCCCCTAACAAACCCATTTATCTCCATTAAAAAACAGCAGCAACCTCTCAAAAGTACCACATCAACTGCCCTGCCAGACCTCACCACCTTAAACCTACACTACCCAGGCAACACCTTAATGTAGTTTCCAGAGCTATAGACAAAACAGGAAGCAATCCTGCCCGTTGATACGATAGTACATCTCTACAAACTATGAACCTGAATGGCTGAGAAAGTCCACGGTTAAGCCCGGATGAAAGGTAAATGTAAGTAATTTTGAAAAGCCAAGGTCTCTCTAACTCACTCTGCTCCCAATGGCTGTTGAGGCAGGAAAGCAGCAAGTGGGCAAAGACTAACTGTCAAGAACGTAGAGCACTGTTGCTCCAGCAATCATGTGACCTCAGAGGTCATGTGACACCTTCTCTCATTATGACCTCAGCGGTATGTCAATAGTTATTTAAATGTCTCTCACACTCTTAAGCCCAACCAGGCTGCTTGCAAGAGTGAAATAAAAGTCTTGTCCTGTGGATCATAAATACTTCTGCATGGGCTGCTGTCAGGCTGTTTTGTTTTTGTTTTTCTTATAAGCTCATAAATGATAAGTAGTATCTCCAAATGAGCATCCATTAACTATCTTAGTTAATATCGTGGAGCTATTTACCTACTCCTTTTTAGGTCAAGAGTCAAGAATGGAATATTAGAAGATGTTGGAGAACTAATTGCCATTCAAAGCACTATTTATGTCACAGAACCCTGGTCCAAATTCAGAAAATGTTAGCACTAAAATAAATCTTTCTTTCTTTTTCTCGTCCTGACTTAGGGCACAATCCTAACTAGCCAGGCTGGCCTTAGGCTGGCTGAACCAGACTCTCACAATTAAGAGGGAGATGCCTGTTAAAGGTACAGTGTGCTATTTCCCCCAAATGCAAGTCCTTTCTGCAGCTGCCATGAAACCCATTGCAACACCAGTTTGCGCCGTAGAAGGCTAAGCCCCTCCTAGTGCATCTGGCGCAGTCAGAGTGCCCCCATGACATCTGCCTTTCTCTCATTTAAACGTCCACCCACCCCACTGTCTGAGAGAACCACAGGAGGCAGCCAAAGAAAACTTCTGTTTATTGATCTATAGGATGGCCTCACATTATTCCCTCTTCCCCCTTCCCTAGCTCATGATTAGCTGCAAGGTTAGTGACTAGAGGGACGTGGTGGCGCTGCGGGTTAAACCGCAGAAGCCTCTGTGCTGTAAGATCTATAGATCTGCAGCTGTAAGATCGAATCCACGCGACGGAGTGAGCACCCGTCGCTTGTCCCAGCTCCCGCCAACCTAGCGGTTCGAAAGCATGCAAATGCAAGTAGATAAATAGGGACCACCTCGGTGGGAAGGTAACAGAGGTTCCGTGTCTAAGTTGCACTGGCCATGTGACCACGGAAGATTGTCTTTGGACAAACGCTGGCTCTATGGCTTGGAAACGGGGATGAGCACCGCCCCCTAGAGTCGAACACGACTGGACAAATTGTCAAGGGGAACCTTTACCTTTACCTTAGTGACTAGAGCTGTGTAAAGTTATACTTCAGGCAAGAATTCTTAGGCTGTGCTTTCCAGGGATCCTATAGTCTGTTGTCCATCTGACACAACTCTACACAATTCTACACAACTCTACACAGTTCAAGTCCTGGCCCTTTCACTGTCCATCTTCCTGCTCTCCTTCCTGGTTGGGTAATGTTGAGTTTGCACTTGGACTCTCCCTTCTGTTTTTACTCATGATTGGGCAGCTTGGGTCCCTTCTACAATACTAAATTTGTGGCTTATGATTGGAGGGCCAGCTTGAATCCCTAGCACTGTCAATCCACCTGCCCCTTACCTCCTGGTTCATGATTGGGGGGGGCAATTTGAATCCCTTCCACCCTCGCCTCTTGGCTCATGATTGGTGGGGCCAGCTTGTATCCATCCCAGTGATATCTTGCCCACCCCCTACCTCCTGACTGATGATTAGGGCACCAGCCTGTATCCATGCCAGTGTCTTCCCAGCCCCCTCAGCCTCATGAGTCATCCCATTCACACAGCTCATGATTGGCAAACATGCATTCCTTCCCACCCTTCCCATCATTATCAATGAAAATAGGGTTTGTGTCCCTCCCTTTTTCCTGCAATATCCTTCCCTAGGAGCATGGCCCTGAGCTACCTTGTCTAATAAAGAAACTTGACTCAGAGTTGTTGTACATAGCATTTTATTGAGCAGGTATCTCTCCTCAGAAACACCCTTGTATCTTAGACAATGAGTAGACAGACAGCAGAGAGATATGTGCAAAGTGCTTTTGTGTAGCTGTGCTACAGCTGATGCATAGCTGTCTGACCAGACCAGCTGCAGGACTCGGGCAGTTCAGTGGCTGCAGTCACACATGGCTGGGTGCTTTTGGAGCTGCACCTGTAGCACAGATGGCTGTAGATTCCAAATCCAGATAAAGGTGAGTGTACTGGCGAAAACCATCCTTGAGCCTCGTCAGGAATTCATTTGGGGATTCCGTGGTTTTTTTTTTTAACAATCTCATATACTCTGTGAAGGTTTCACAGCCTTTGGCACTCCTAGTTTGAGACCATGAATTACAGCATTTCTTGCTGCTTTCAGCAGGCGGGCCCCAGCAAGCTTATTAGGATTGGGATCAATAACTTGGGTTATGAGGGCTGCTGATTCAGGCCAATCAACTGTTCCATTGCCATCGGCTATTTGTTCAACCCTATGAGTAGTATACCAAGCGTAGGTCTTAGCAAGAGCCTGGCATTTCTCATCTTCACTTAGGAGGCTGCTCAGAAGAGTGGTGAGCAGTAATGATCCATTGGATCAAGTCCAGGTACTTCTGAAGGGCCTCTTGATATGGTGGAAGATCTTGTTTCCAGTTAAATAAATCAGCAGTGGGGAATGGGGTATGGGCCAGAACTAATTTATTTCCCATTGGAAGCTCCATTAAGGGGAGAACTTTCTCCACAGGTTTAGGTGTAAAGCGATCTGGGGGCACTCCCTGTGTGGTTTGTTTAGATCAGGGGTCCCCAACCCCCAGTCCACGGCCCGGTGATGGTCTGTGGGCTTCCTTCAACTGGGCCGCGGACACGGATCTCCACCCACCCTGCGCACACGCACGGGGGTGTGTGTTGCGCTTGTGGAGGGGTGTTTCACGCTCACAGGTTGGTGTGTTGCGCTTTCGCGGCTCCCCATTGGCTGGCGGGCGGGCGGGCGGTGCCTGCCACTGGCTGCTTTGTTCTCTCGGACGGAACGTTCGTTCCCCCTTGTTGGCCGCGGCTCTTCGGCCCTGTCGGCGGCGGCAAACAAGCAGCAGCAGGAAAGGAAAAGGAAAGGAAGAGAGAGGGAGGGAACGAGCGACAGACCGTCAAGACTGACGGACGGAGGGGTGCGAGCTCTTCGCGGCAGGCTGCGAATAGATACTGGGGGGAGGAAATCGCGCGTGAGAAGGCTGTTCTCTCGGCATCACCCTCTCCTATGGCACGTCTGGGCAGGGAGCGGAGGAGCGCCAGGCAGGAGGAAGGAGAAGTGCGCGGCCAGGTTGCGAGCGGGGCCCCTCCTTCACTTCAGCCGCAGAGAGGACGAGGCGACAGCAGCAGCGGCGGTGGCGGCACCAGCGCCCGGAGAGGTGGCCCGATGAGGCACTCAAGGTAAGGGCTCCGCGTCGCCACCTCCTTCCCTCCCTCCCTGGCACATTGCCGGAGCACTTCGGAGCGCCTTGCCAGGTGACCCGCGAAGAGCGGCGGGGTGGGGGGAGAGAGAGAGAGAGACCTAAAACCAGAAGCCCCGGTGGCGCCAAGCCCTGACCCCGCGAGCTCCGCTGCTTCGGAGGGAGAAGACTCCCTGGCAGGGAGAGGGCTCCCCTTCTGGACGTGTGGGCGCTTCGGGGGGGCAGGCGGGACCCAGCCCCTACAAGGCGGGGAGGGTCGGTGGCGGAGTTGCTCCTGTGCCTTCCAGGACCAGGGAGACAACTCTGAAGCAGGGCGCTTCTGGGAGCCCCTGATGAGGAAGCCCCGCGCTCGCTAAGTAGGTGCCGCTGCTGCTGCTCCCGCTCCCGGTTGGGCTGAAATTAGAAACCAGGCAGATTGGGAATGCAAACTGGTTAAGAAATTTTGGAAATTGATTTTTAAGGAAATGTGTGATATATTTGGTAAAGATATTGATTTTAATGCTAAAATTGCTCTATTGTCAATTTTTGATAACATAGATTTGGATTATTACTCAAAAGAATTGATTACCAATTTTATGACAAGTGCTAGAATATTAATAGCTAGGTTTTGGAAAGACAAAAATGATATTAAATTAGAAGATTGGTATAGTGAAGTATGGGACATTGCACTAAACGATAAATTGACTATTGAACTCAAAATAAAAAGAGGGGAAATAAGTTCTAACAATTTTTATGATATTTGGGGTAAATTTGTGGAATTTGTGTTAGTGAAAGGAAGGGGGAAAGCCTCTAAAGAATACTCTATACAATTTTGGAAAGGTAGTTCGTAATAAAAATATTGTTAAATGGGGTCCCGTGGGTATGGGGTGCATGTTAGAATTTAGTCTGTAATAAGCACTATTTTTTGTATTTTTTGTATTTTTGTTGTATTTTTTTTGTCTTAAAAAAGAAAAGAAAAAAAAGAAGCCAGGCAGATTTTGAGAGTGGGTGGGCATGTCGTGCTTGCGGGTGGGTGTGTCGCGCTCGTGCGCATGCGTGCAAGCGTGACACGCCCCTCCACGAGTGTGACATGCCCACCCACGAGCACGGGGGTGCCCCCGTCCCCAACCAGTCCGCGCACGGATCCCGCACCCCCCAAACGGTCCGCGGTCCCAAAAAAGTTGGGGACCGCTGCTTTAAACAACTGAAGTTATACAGTGCTGTCTTCTATTCACCTACAGATAAGCCTCAGTGTCTTTAGTGGGACTTATTCTTAGTTATGATTGTACACTTGCTGGATGGATAGCTCAGTGGTTTAGGTATCTGGCTCTAGAGACAGAAATTGGGAGCTTGATTCCCAACTGTGCCGCCTGTGGATAGAGCCAAACTGTGTGGCCTTGGATGAGCTGCAGTCCTGGGGTGCCCCCAGAAGAACCGAATGGTAAACCACATTTGTAAATTCTCTATAAATCAGAATTGACTTGATGTCACATTATTTTTATCGTTGTTATTGTTGTTGTAGTAGTAGTAGTTGTTGTAGACCAGGTAGGACTGCAGCCACAGGTTTTGCAGTGAAATCTTGTGGTTCTTTGGATAGTGTGGGACCACAGAAAGGATTACATCTCCCTCTCTAAGATAGGAGGGACAGCCCATTTTCTTCCTCTTTGAGGAGAGAGACACTAGAGGAGAAGATACAACCTTGATCTCACAACTAAGACCTTAACCACAAGTTTGTTCTTTGTACTATTAGTGTGGTTTGAGAAGACGTAGCTGTGTTAATCTGTGCTAGCATATCAAGCAAAAAAAGAAAAGAAGAAAAAAGAAAGAAAAGAAAAGTAACTAATAAAGAAGACAAAAATATTATGGCAACTTAAAGACTAACTGCTATATTTTAATGTGGGCTTTTGTGGATGGGTTCACTTTTCCAAACATAAGAATGGGACTACATGGCAAATGTTTATCCATTTCTACATGGCCCCAAATCAGGGACTGTATTTGGGCACAAGTTGTTGATCTAGCGATGATCTTTAAATGCCCTGTTGATATCCAGTTCCCCTCCCAGGAAGGATTGTTTTGTACACAATGACAATGATTGGTGGCTAAGTTACAGAACAATTGTCTCTGATTTGGGGCCATGTATAAATGTATAAATATTTGCCATGTAGTCCCACTCCTTGGTCTGAAGAAATTGACTTGTCCACAAAAGCTCACATTAAAATACAGCAGTTAGTCTTTAAGGTGCCACAATCCTTTTGCCTTCTTTATTTTTTATTTTTATTTTGGTTTTGTCCAGTTTGGTTTGGAGTTTGGATGAGCTTTCCTCAACAGTAACAGTATTAAACCAAAAAGCTGCACCATTAGCAAAATATGTGGTCAAAAGCATTCTGTCCTGCATAGCCAGTTCAATACATATTAAACTTGCTTATGGGGTAAAACTGGTCTCAAATTATATCACTGGATGAATTGATTTTCATACCACTCTGAGATGAGTGATGCCTGAACATCCTTCATCACAGCTTCTGGCTGTACAACTGATCAATCAAATTACCACTTGACTTTCTGAGCAGGTTTACAATGAACATGAAACTGGTTGCATAGCCAGGGCTCATCTTCGGCCTTGTGAATTGCTCTTAATGAGAAGAAGTTCAGCATGAGATCAGCTCATGCACACTATATCTTCATCATGCATCTAGTTTGAAATAACTGAAAAGTTAGGGACTGCTGAGCTGATGCCTGCTGAGCCCCATTAGAGGAAGAAACAGCATGAGAATTTCCCAGTAGATAGTATTTATGCAGGCATTCTTACTTTTTGAATTTGTCTCTGCTGTTGACCAGAAATTTCATTTTGGTCAGTGTTGTATGCAGCATTTAAAAAGGTGAAACCTCTGTAACTTGTGTCACACATGGAGGAAAACATTTATAACAGACCTGCCATCCTTGCTGGATCTCACGTTTACTCACATGTGCCTCTTCAGTAGCTTTGAAGTCCATTAAAACTGTTGCCTCCTGCTAGCAACTTTGACCTTACTTATTAAGTGATTGATTGATCTTCCTTTTCACTGCTCCAAAATATTTCCTAAAGAAAACTAAGGTTTCTTTCTCACATCCTCCTCACCTTGTATGCTGGGAGACTGCAATTATAAGATATATGTCAGGTTGATGTTGCACTGGAATCTCTTCTGTCCCTGTCCACTTACTGTAAATGACAATGAACATGGCAGTGTACCCTGTTAAAGATACCAGAGCATGGTGAGGGGAAGAAAAGGGGTTACTCAATAGACCTGGTTCTGGACACAAGATGGGGACCAGTAGATCTGGATTTGGACCTTATGCATGTTTCCTGCTGAAAACTGCCCCATTTCTGGTAGCTCTGGGAGCAAACAGTGGGGGTGGTAAGAGAGCCAGTGAGGTATAGTGGTTTTGGTGCTGGAATACGACTCAGGAGAGCTGGCTTTGAATGCCTACCCAGCCATGAAGCTCACTTGGTGTCTGTGGGCCAGTCATTCTCTCTCAGCCAGACCCTACCTACTACACAGGCTTGTTGTGAAGATAAAAATGGAGAGGAAGAAAGCCATGTATGCCATCTCAAGGTCACTGGAGTAAACATAGGATATAAATATGACAAATAAATAACAAATAATAAGCAGGTTTTTCAGGAGAGAACTGACCCAGGATAAAATCAGGAGGTGGACCAAATTCCAGGCCAGGTCCCTATTGCTTGTTCCTCAACAATAACAAAACAGACAGCCAAAATTGGGGAAAAAACAAAAACAAACCTCAAGCAGTTTAAACATGCTTTAAAAAAATGAATTTACTGTAAGGCAAATTTAAGGACAACAGAGGCAAAAGGATCCACTAAAACCTGTTCAATTAGGATAACGTCCAGGAGAATTAAAACAGCTTAAATATATTTATGTCCTGCAACCGTTTGGGGGCTACAGGCTGCCTTGGATGCCTTACATGGCAAATTGTAGCCTTCAAAGTGTGGCAGGACATAAATATTTTAAAATTGAAATACTGGTTGGGCAAAATCCTGATGGTGTAGCTATGCCAGCATGAACTGAATCTGGTTGCTGGAGATAATTAATTTAAACATTCTGAAAGCTTCTTGTTCTGGAACCTGGGAGCATTGGAACCTGAAAGGGGGTGGGGGTGCAGAATCCAGCTTATATGGAACTTGGGAAAACAAGTTGCAAGTGTGTTCTGGAGAGCACAGTTGAAGTCACACACATTGGAGATAGACAAAACAGGTACTTGTTGAGGAACAAGAGTAACTAGAAACAGATACCCATTAGGGAACAAGAGTAATTAGGACTGAAGAACAGGCATATTCTCTTCCAGTATCTTCATCTACAAAGATGAAAGACCTATGTTATCCCAGCAGTGGAGGGCCAGACCTGAAGATTTAAGTAGCCTAGTCATTCACAGGCCTGTCTTAAACCAACTGTAATAATTTAGTCCAAACTGCAGTACCTTGTTGTTGAGGAAACTTTTTTTTTTTACAAAGCTATAAATATTAGAAAGGTCCATGATTCATCTTCATTCACGAAGAAGTGGTACATCTTTAAAATGAAACAAAGAGAACTTTAGTCATCACTTACAAGCACTGATAAATGAGAGAAAGTGAGACTGTTAGATGTAGAGTAGGCTGATAAATCTAGGGTGTGGGGGAAAAGGCCATGGTAGGAGATAATGAACATCTCCTATTGGGGGGGAGTGCTTTTTATAGGAATGCCAGAGAGATAAATCTTGACCCAAATGGTCTTATGTAGTTACACCAGCAGAAAGGACATGACATAATTTGTAGAGGTATATTGCTGCTAATTTTAAAAAATCCCCAGTTGGACTCCTGGCATGCCAAGTCACCCAACTGGTGGGCAGTGAAGAATCCATTTGTTGATTAGTAGCAATTTGACACTGTGAGGTATGCCATTTCCCTTCCAGTGACATAACTATGCAACAGAATTTTGGCCTCTGACTCCAGACATAATAGACAGAATTAGTTGCCATGTAGATCTCTATCATCATATTATGGTTTTATGGGCCCTAATTTACAAGATTTGTATGCAGGTTTATGGAGACTGAGGTCTGGATTGATATCATTTAACACAGAGAGGCCATATTGTCCTTTCCTTCTCATCAAATACCCAATCTCCATTTTTAAAGAACTTTTTTTTGGGGGGGGGGAATCTCCTGTTAGTTTTTATATGATATATTGTTGTCCTGTGTGGCCAATGACACATATAAATAGTCTTTAAAGTTGAGTGATAACATGGGCTTTTCAAGTCTTACTCTTCTGAGATTTACTTAGCATAACAAAAGAAGATGAGATTCTCAGTCATGAAAAGCTCTTAGGGAAGAATTCTTAGTTTTCTGTTTAGTACTTGGAGAGTACACTTCTGCTGAATGTATTCCCCTATCAAGAGCTTTGTCTTTCTTTGATTTTGGAACTCCCTGATTAAATGAAACATAAACTTGCCATAAAGTGCTCTTTTCTTAAGTATTTCAAATTCCACAGACATATCATTGAATAACATTTATAGTTCTTTGGAGGATATTTCCAGATATTACCTGACAGGAAATCTTTATGCCTGGAGATTTTCTGAGTAAGAGCTTGCTGGCTCTAATACTAAACCTTAGCATGGATATATACTGTTTGCTTTTCTTTTCTTTTTTTAAAATTAAACCCTTTGATTATCCTGTAATTATTCCAATTATTGGTTTTGGCCAGCCACAATTTAACTTAGAGAAAACATTCAGAATCCAACTGAATAATTTACACTGCCAGAAGTGCAAGTGGAAGACCAAATATGAGATGGCTTGACTCCCTAAAGGAAGCCACAGTCTTGAGTTTATAGGAGATGAGCAGGGCTGCTGGGGACGGGACATTTTGGAGATCACTCATGTATAGGTTCGCCATAAGTAAGAAGTGACTTGATGGTATGTAACAACAACAACAAAGTACAATGGTGTAACTCAGGTTGGCAAACAGCACAAATCAACAAGCCCTTGATTGAATTTTCAGTTGCTCCCCAGTTGTATGACTTAATATGACGAAGATTTCAGTTAGAGACTTGTTAATTAGTGGTTATTTGCTGCTTCAAGTTATGCCATTGCACCTTCCCCAGGGGTAAATTTTCAGTTGGAGTCTGGACAATATTTTAGAGATTTGCTATGTTTCACTCTCTCGATAGTTACATGGTGCTTAATCATGTACTATTGTTTACTGAATCCCATCCATCTTATCCCTTTCTGCCTCCTGACAACATTGTGTGCTGTTTTGAACACAAAGGTGTCTCTGCTTTGAACATCCGGAGGAAACTGTGAAGAACTGAGGATGTGGGTTCTCTTTAGCTTCTATATAACTGATCCAGTTTTGATTGTTCTTAGAGATTGTGCCGGGATGCGTGGAAATAGTATTTCATGATATAGTAGATAGGACTTAATCCCTGAGTAGAAACAATTTGCAAAGAGACCTTGTTATCACTCAACTGTAAAGATGATTTTAACATTGTAATTGGTCAATCAGGACACCAGTATATCACATGGGGAAAAAATCCCAGGGATATTTGCACCAGAGTTTTAGAGAAAACAAGGTTGCATATCAGATGAGAAGGAAAAGACAATAGGGTTTCTCTACAGGACGTGACATCCATCCTAGCCTGATGTATTTCCTGTGTGGCTGTTCCTGTACACTGAATCTCCACAAACCCATAAATAAAGATTGTGGATTAAGGTTTATAAAGAAACTCACAATAAGATGATAGAGATCCACATAGTAAAGGTTTTACTTATCAAAATGGCAGCTCTACTTCTAATTCACACATATTTCCTGATTAGCTCAAACTCAGGGCCAGGTAGAGGCAAATGAAAACCTGGGGATCTGCTAGTATAACATTCTCTGGTTCTCTGAGGATATCTATCTATCTATCTATCTATCTATCTATCTATCTATCTATCTATCTATCTATCTATCTATCTATCTATCTATCTATCTATCTATCTATCTATCTATCTATCTATCTAACAAACGTTGCAAAAAGTAGGAGATCCAAAACAAAGGAAAAAGATCCAAGTATACAGTGTTTAAAACCAAAATATAAATAAAATCCAAATGCAAATGCAAATACATGGCTGCCTTGGGTCCTTGCAAAGGAGAAAGGCAGGATAAAAATATTTAAAATAATAAACAAACAAACAAACTAACAAAAAACAAACAAACAAATAAGATCATTACATGGGTTCACCCTTCCAGCGCCCATCCTGCACAAGCATATTGAAATTCGATGTAGAGAAGGGCACGAACCACCAGTTCAGCAGTTTGTGCGAGTTTGTTCTTCAGACAAACAAGTGTTTGGTAGTTTCCAGCCCCGCCTCCTCCAATGGGCGCCCACTTAGAGGCAGTGCCCTGGCTTCCCTGCCCTACCTCCAGGTGCTGTGTCTTAGTGGGCACCTGCTGGAGGAGGCAGGGCTGGGAAGCGTTGAAAATCTGTTCATCCAAAGGACCAACTGGCATGAACTGCTGAAGCAGCAGTTTGTGCCTATCTCTAATTCTACTATCTAAACCAAGATAGTAAGGGCCTTACCCTCCTCCAGGGGAATTACAGCTCCTGCCTTTTCAGTTCTCCTGCACATTCTCAACTCAAATCTGAATCACAACCCTTTCCTAAAATGTCTCCACCAAATAGTCCATAGGGGTTACACTAGCACTGAACACAACAACGCAGGGCAGCTTCCCTGGGAGGTTGGGGAGCTGTCTTGTCCTCTGAACCCCCTGTGACTCTCATTCTCTTGCTTTTAATACCTGGAATTTCCTGATATTGCTGCTTCTGTAGCCATCATAATTCCAGCAGAAGTGTGCCGCCATCAGCATGCAGGGAGTATGATTCTGCTGTAAAGTAAGGTTCATGCTTCTCATGTACCATGTTCCAGAAGATCTCAACCCATTATCTCTATTTCTTAAGAATGTCCCTGGAAGGGCTATGGTGGCACCAGAAGCATTCTATGAAAATTCAGGTGTTATTGGCTAGAGGCTAGAAAATTGCTTTGATGTAATTCCAGCCACCCAAAATAAAAATATTTTAACTGGGAGTGCCACATACTGTATCCTCTTCCAGGGAGGACAGTTCTCCTTTTGATGGGCTGCTAGATGACAATCTCTATTCTGAACGTGTCCTCCATTTGAAGGGCTGTCTGATGTAAGTCTGAAATAAAGAAAAAGAATTACCGGGACGGACATGAGTAGAGATGTAACCAAAGTGGGGGTCTGCACAGTTGAGGGATCTCTCTCTATATTATATGCATCAGCAATCGCAAACTTGCCAAACTATTAGCATAATCCCTATGCAATCATTCTATACCAGGATAAGCTCAGCATGCTTAGAGGGGAGCAACTAGCCTTTCCGCTCTCTATTGCTTTCTACATGTGGATAACAATGAGTCTGCAAGGGAGTTTTTCCTGTTCATGTGTAGGCTCTACATGTGAGCATGAACCTTGGTTTCTCTGGCTTCTTGTTTATATGTGAAACCTACAACATGTGAGCAACAACATTTCTCTTGCAACTTGTCACTTTCCACACACAGTAATGATAGAGAGGGGAGAGGTTAAGAACTCTCCTCTTTATATGATGAGCTTGTCTGGCTAGAGAACAAATAAATGGGAATTATAAATTCAAATTGAACCCAAACATGGCAAGTTCCAAACACTGTGTGTTATTCATACATGCTTGCAGTTCTGTGCTGCCTGTTCCCCAGCCCTCTCTAATCTTTTCAGAGAGTGGCGAAGGGAGTGTACATGAAGAGTTGAGGTACTATTTTTATTCTTGCCTCAAGTACAAAAATACTTTTGACTTTAGAGAGCTGAGTCATTGAAGTTATTTATTCACAGTTTTCATCTATATACCAGATGGAACAGGTATGCTGGTCACGTACTCACTGACTTCCACATTCAAGTGAGATGCATTGTATTTCTGTTCAAATTCTTAAAAGCATTTCTAATTTTGCAACTGAACAAATACATTAATTTATATGATATGCTAATTGTTTGCTCTTTGTCCTGCTTTATGATGATGGATGTCTCCATTTTGGTGATGCTTTAGTGGCCACTCTATGGCACTTCCAGTACCTTAAGGCTAAAGCATGACTTGGTTTTCCTGAGAAATTCGAAGGCTATATATAGTGTTATCAAAATATAGAAGTATTTTATTTCTCATGAAGCTTTTTGCTTTCCTCTTGGAAAGAAGGGGTTACTGGGGCACTAATGACCATAGTTAGAACTAGAGCTGGAGTAGCTTGCAGATCCAATCCTCTCCTGCTCAACACATTTTCAATGATCTTGTTGTGGTTGCAGTTTTCACTTTGCAATCCCAACTGTAACTGTACAGAACTAATTCACATTGTTGGTTTGATGAATTATCATGAACAGCTGGTGTAGTAAAGACCTCTGTAACAGCTTTCTAGAAATGAACATCTAAGGAAGGTCAAGGATTAAGCTTTCTAAATACATAAATCAAACAATGCATTTGTAGCACACAACGTCTTTCTTCTCCTGAAATGTCACAGGTCTTGTTGCTCCAGATGCATAAAATAAATTGTGTGCTGGAACACAACCTGAACTCAGTTAACAGTCTAATCAGTGGGAGTATCAGTGGGAGTGTTAATTATCAGTGGGAGCCTTAACGATCCATGGGAGCATTAACAGCTGAAATAAAAAGAATTCTCAAGTTGCACATTAAACTACAAACATCTCATTAGGGATGAGATTTATGCACACATGTAATGCAGGACACATCCTTAGTTAATGACGCCCAAGCTGCTGGTTAAAATGTATTGCAGAACTTCCAGCATGCCGGCAAATTACTTTATCTGAGTATGGCCCTCCTTTCCAACCATTGAAAATAAGCTAGGCAAAATGACTGCTTCCCAAACAGAAGTTCACTTATACAAATATTCAATGTTAAGCGTCTGTGTTCTTCCATTGGCTTAAGTATAGGAGTGTGCTAGGAATATCTTGCAGACATTTGTGAAAATTATAAAACAGGAAATTGTATGTATTAAGTCAAGTATATCTAAGTTATCCTACACCAAAAGATTTTTGGGTAGTGTTCAAAGGATTTAACATCCATTAAACTTTTCATTAAAAAATTATGAAAGACACTTTGAATCAATTTAACGATAAAAACAAAAAACAACAAACAGCAAGATTGGAAAAAAAGGCATGATCTAACTGGATGCCAAATGCTCAGGTGAACAACCAGGTTCTACCATAATAACAAAATAAATCAACATTAATGCCAATTTCAGCTCCAGTGGTGGCCAAGGGGCAGCCCCCACAACAGATCTTAGTGATCAGCCAAGGCATACGGTGAGAGGTGTTCCTTCAAACATCTAGGTCCCAAGCCATTAAGGGCTTTGAAAATCATTATGAACAACTTGAGCTCCAAAAAGCACCTGAGTCCAGGTTCTCACTTGAGGGAGCCCACACCTTTTCTAACCTCCTGCTTCCATCCAAAAATACATTGCTGCTTAATCCAGTCCAGATCAGATAAACAGGTGCATTTTCTGGCAGTGGATAATGGGCCAAAAAAATATCACCTCCAGAGATGCTTGGACAAGATGTCTTCAAGAAAGCTACTTCTCTGAGTAATGCCACTGGTCCTGTCATTCTTGCCCTGGTTATCACTTATTTATTTGCCCAGGCATTTGAACCGCTTACACTGACTGGTTTTATGTGAATATGTGATTTGTTGTTATGGTGATATTTTATGATATTGACAAGACTGTGGCACTTTATATTTTTACACCCGCTTCAGGTTACCTTGCCAATTTAAGGTGAGGGATGGGTTCAAAATATATTTAATAAATAAATAAGGAATGGAAATAGATGTAATATTATGCTTCCGCTGGAGTTTGGAATAAAAGCAAAACTATATACTAAGGGTTTTCCCCCTCTACCTATATTGAGAATGCAACATATACATTTCTTGTGGTGCCCTATGTTTTGTCCATGGCCAATTAGTAGTTGTGTGTATGTGTCAAATTTAGATCAGGACAATGGCACAGTGGGGGAAAGGTTAATCTCTTCTGCTCTAATACTGTGCTATTTTATGGTCTTAATCTGATTCTGCTCTTGCTGCTTTTACTTTTTTTTTTTTAAGTAGGTCAATCTCTCCCAGACTTGTTTATTTGTATTTGAGTATCCATTCCACTTTGGACTAGCCTAGAGATAATCTTCATGCTGCCCATTGGACTCAAAACATGTGTAAATTAAGAAGTACTCAACTGTGATTGTCAAGCTTGCTTCTGGAGTCCTGGAACTACAAGTGAGGGATTTATCACAAAATGTTTCATGGATGAATTAATGAGTTTAGCATCCCACTCAAACCCCTCTTGTTTCTCTTTCCCTAGATATAAACTCTCTTCTGCTATAGCTACCATTTTGCATCTCTCTTCCTTTCCCTCCCCTGACATTTTTCTCTCTTCCTCTATGTTCTCTCACTCTATCTTTTCCAATTTCTTTGTTTGCTTCTTCCCTTAATTTATTTTTTATTTTCTCCTCCACAGTCCCTTGTCTGCCACTTCTCCTATGGGTCACATTCAGAGCTTGGGACATGAGGTTTAAAATCAACCAGTTACAATTGAACATTTGAAATAGGCCAACTAACTCACTGGTGATCAGATTTCAAATGGAAAGCATTTAACTAATTAAATTACCATTGTTACCATGTTAATTCAAGTATCAGTTTATGAACCACGTGCAGAGGGCAGGTGTTCCTTACATTTTCCTTCCCCAAGAGAGGAAAAAAAAAGACATATAAATTGCTTTAAAAATTAGCTTTATAGTAGGTAGTCCAACCTCAGGAATATAAGTGGAGTTGGAATTCCAGTACAATGAAGGGTTCTTCCCCATTTGCAGCCATTTGTGAAATGGGCAAAAAGAACTGGACTCAAAATGTAGCAGCTTGGCTTTGGTATTTGCCAGTTTAACAGTTCAATATTGCCAGTCACCAATGTTCCTGGCACTGGCAGTGGTTTTGTTATTTTCCTTTTTCAAGTTTATGAATCAATCATTTTATTTAGTGTTTCATTCAAAAGGGCAAATTTGTTGGCACCTGTGGGGTGGGCAATGTTTTCAGCTGCAGCTTGGGCCTTCCTTTCCTGTGTACTGAGCAAATCAGAGGGCTTTTGTTTTGAGATTGGTCATTGGGAGGTAGTCATGGGCTTTATTTGCACATCTAATTGCTCAGGAAGTGAGCTTTGAAGGAAGTACATGCTTTGAGGGGAAATAGCAGGAAATACATCTATCTGTTGATGCATAACTTGATGCTAAGCTATCTTGGTGGCAACCACATCCATTTCACTGTTGCATGTCCTGCTCCCTTGCTCTTCCTCCCTGTCCATTTCCTCCATGGCTTCCTTCACCCACCTCTGTCCACCTGGATCCTGTATAATGGCTTCTGTAGGTCTGCCATGTGAGCCTTGCTTCCAATAGCTTTATGGCAATAGACCTTGATAAGTCAGGTTTGGGCTGCATCCACCCGCAATTGTATTTTACCCTTTTGAAGAAAAGAGGTATTTCTCTCTTCGGATCACCACCATTCTCTCGATTCTTTTTTTTTACTTTTGCAAAGCTTGGGCCACTGCTAATTATTCTCTGTCGCATACAGGTGGCCCTATTTTTGCCTACCTAAGCATACCTTCAGAAAAAAAAGAAGAAGAGTAATACCTATCAGTTTCTCCTATCTACATCTTTTACTTTTCAGACAGACAGACAGACAGACAGAAACCTTTATTGGCATACTGTACAAAATTAAAACACACTAAAATGCAGATAAAACATTCAACAGCTAACATGTGGCAGGGAACGACAGGCGGATATCCTTATACAAGATACAGTAGAACAACATATGCTGCAAGGATTCAACCACTCCCTGACCACAAGGGCAGACTCAGTTCTGTGGGTAAACCCATATATCTGCCCTGTGCTAAGTTCGAAGGTACAATATTGCACCTAGCAAGGGTAAATGCCCATCGATCTTGTGGATGCTCTAAGTCATAGAGGTAATTCGGTCTTCCGCCATGGGAGAGGGGCAACTGAAAGTATAGAGGGGAACAGACCCTTTGTGCAGTGCTATGCAGGGTTTGCCCCTCAATATCCAGAACTCTATTTTTGATTGTATGGAATCATACAATTTACTTTTCTATTCCGATCTCAACACATGAAGACTTCACAGACTGTAAAGAAGCAAGAATATGCCTTTTGGTAGACCTGAAAACACTGAATCAAGGCTAGAAGCAACCTGAATGGCATCCCAGTGGTATTTAAGGTCACTGAGGTTAAACTCTTGATACTCTGAGGAATACAAGTAAGGCTCCCGTTTTTGTTTTAGAGGATAAGGGGATGGCTTTGAATTCCAAATGTCACACCATGAAGGAAGCTAGGGAGAGGGGAGTAATTAAATTGAAACCAAGCCTCCTGTTTTGAACATTCTTGGATCATTAGTAAGACAGAACTACATATTCAGATAAACATTAATAAGAAGCGGAAACATATGGAAGGTAGGTTGGCGTTTTGGAAAAGACTGACCCTTTTAAAGTTCATTAATATGATAAATGTTGCATTTTTGTGTAGAACTGTATAGGTGACATCAGTCTAGTTAAAAACATTTTGGGACTGCAGTATTTCATGTTTATATCCTGATTTAGAAAACTGGGGTCACAATTCTCAGAGAACTCTTCCAGAAGAATCCATTTAATTTTAATAGACCTTGTACTGGAGAAATTATTTGCTCAGATACTCTGCTTTTTGGGATTCTAGCCTGCACGGAGGGTTTTCACAAACATAGGAAGCTCTCTGCTTCAGACACACCACTTTTCTTCCGAACAAAATAATAACAGAGGATGGGCAGGGTCGGTATCTTTCCTTATACAGTATGTTCATTTCTGTCTAACAGAGAATGTTTGGCTAGGGCTATAGTCAGCATGAATAGCAAACAAGTGGGTAGACTGGAGGTGAAGGAGGAGAGAAACTTAGGAGGAACCATACAGAGGTTGCATAAACTTCGAGGCAGGATAACACTAAGCTATTGTTAGCCATGCCTCAGGGATAAACAAAGAAAATGCAAATTTCCTGCAATCGGCACATTTTCTCTCCAGTGATGTGATTTCCTCAGAAAAGCATGCTTTATAAAAGAAATCAGCAAAGTAAGCTTGTGTTTACTTCTTAGTGACCTATCACACAACATAGCATGTCTGAATGCAAGGTACTGAGGTGAGGAAAACCATGTGCTTTTGAGGGAGCACCACTTCTAAATATACGCTATGTGTATCATATAGCTTAACTCTCAGTAACATGTAGGTAAGACTTCTGCAACTGCTATGTTATATTATGGGCTACTTCTGAAAACACAACCTTCCATATTCTGTATCAGATGAAGTTGGTTCATGGATTCCTCATGGTTTGCTTGCTCTGTGAGATAATTCTCTGAGGCCCAGCTCATCCCATCAGAGGTCAGGAGGTCACCAGGCACTGGGTCATTTTAGTGGTTGTATTTTAGCTGTAGGACATCTTCCCATCTGAGAGTAAGCCTGCTGTGTTGAAAGGAGGCAGTTTTAAGCAGCCAAGCATTTCATTAATAAATGTTTACTGCTATTTTTCTGTTTACATACTTGAAGGGTTTTTTTTTTATTGGTAAAATTTTGGATTTTATGTTTACATGTTCTACTCAAAATAAATAAGTAATCAGTATTAAATTAAAGTATTCCCATTGAATTCAATGGTGGCCTTCCCCAACAATCGTGTTCACCAGCTCAGTTACAGCGGATCGTACAATTCGAGTTAACTCTGTGATGGGTGAGTTGTGTGCTCGTTCCTTCATCTCGTACCTAAACATCTCTCTGTGGTAGTGCCTGCCTGTCTGTTGCCATGTGGTAGGACTTTTCCCCTGCAAATTAGCCCAGAGTCACAATGTCATTTGAATGCCTGCAATCTTGAAAGTCGGTTAATTGAGATTAAAAACAGATTTTTCCATCTCAAGGCTGGCCAGAATGAATTCTTGCTAAGGTTCTCATTTGTGCCAAAACCCAGTTATTCTGAACAAACCTATCTACAGTGGTATTTGTGATGTTAGGATAGTTTCAACTTGTCTACAGCTGTCAGAATTGGTGCCAACAAAAGCAACTATATGAGAAACAAAGCACTTATTGAGAAAGTGTCATTTTCATGGCAGCACTTCTTCTGAAAAAAAGAAACCCACACATTAATTGGATGCTGCAAAGCTAGACTAAATTAGACATAGCAGCTGTGTTTTGGCTTGCAAACAGGTGTGCCTACAGAACTATGTTCTCCTACCCAGCCGTTCCACTTGTCAACAAGCAAAATATTGGGGGAAAATGCACATAATTTGGTGAGTCTCTTTTATACTGTTGCTTCTCTAGGTCATGACTGCAAAACAAAATGTTATGTAGAAATTAAGGTACTGAAATTGGATTACAAAGAAACTGGGTTTTTCCCCCTATATAATTTATGGTGCTGTTTGGAATTCCTGTGGTTGGCATTACTAAAACATCTCAATTTTTTTAAAGGCCTTTTGATTTTCTGCAGGCAGTCTATGAAATTAGCATGGGCGGGAGGATTCTAAACTGCTTACTTGACAGTGTTCCTCCTGCTATGAATAACACTTGTACCAGGTTCAGAGAACTTCCAAAGTCTGAACCAAATTGGATTAATTTTGACCTATTTGTATAATATTTGTAGAGAAACAGGATGGCCAGATTCAGTCCCGGGGAAGCAAAAAGATTTAGAGTGCTTTGGGCCAATCTGGAAATTTGGATATATAAAATTAGTAAGGAAAAGCCAGATACTGTGTCTCAAACAAGGTGGTGTGATCAGAACTGGCATTGCTCACTGACAGCTCTAACATAATCTAATGCAAGAGACATCAGTCTCCAAGTATACTGCTTGAGGGAAGGAATTGTGTGAGATCAGTAAAGTTATATAATTGAATTATTTCACTCAGATTTTCATCATTCTGTTGCCAGGTTTAGCAGTCAGATTGAAAGATCTTTCAAAATATAGTTGTGTTGACTAAAATCTCAACTTAATTTGAGTAATTTTCCTGCTTTTTGTCTTGTCACTATGCCTCCAGTTGCCTTTTGCCCAATTTTCCCTTTCTAATCTGTTTATTTGAGTACTAAAATCTGTTTATTTTGTGTATTTTGGGTAGTAAAACTGTCCTTTTCCCCCTCCTGACTCATTAGCCCTACTTGTTTGTTTCTCTGTGTGGTTGTTGTTATTGTTGTTTTTAAATCTTCCCTTTTTGTTGCTTGTGTGAGTATGTATATGCACGTTGTATCCATCTGGCAGTCACATATATTATGATTATATTGACCATTTATTCATATTGTGAAGAACATTATTAACATTAGCAGATTGGAAATCCCCTGAAACTAGTTGTCTGCATTTTGGTAAGGTTACTCCTCTCTTTAAGTTTGATGTTACTTCCAAATTTCAATACATCTGTGAGGCAGAGGAAAACAATTATAGCCATTTTGGTTTTCTCTTGGAAGTCAATGGGAAGCTAACAACCTGCATTTACAAATCAATCCAGATATACCAAATAAATCAGATGGGGCACAGACTGGTCCAAATCAGTATATATTCCAAAACCCCAAACTGGCCTACAAACTGAACTGGGAGACTCATGCACAGCCCTAATAATAATTATTATTATATCATTGCAGAATATACTAGTGGTGAGGAGATATCCCAGCCAATTGGATACTGTGGACAAAGCGCTTGATCGCTGTCGTGCCACCACCTCATCCCTTGACCCTTGCCCGGCCTGGTTAATCAAAGCAGCCAGGCCTATAACAACAGAATGGGCCACAGTAATAATGAATGGGTCTTTCCTTGGGGGCAGGGTCCCTCCTGCCCTCAAGGAGACACTCATTAGGCCCATAAGGAAGAAACCTAGTTTGGCGGCAGACGAAATTGGCAATTATAGGCCCGTCGCCAATGTTTCTTTCATTAGCAAAGTGGTGGAGCGGGTGGTGGCCGATCAGCTTCAGGCTCATTTGGATGAAACAGATGCCCTGGATCCGTTCCAGTCGGGTTTCAGGCCGCGCCATGGTACAGAAACGGCATTGGTCGCCCTGTATGATGACCTGCTGAGGGAGGCTGACAGCGGGAAAACATCTCTGTTGGTCCTCCTCGACATCTCGGCGGCCTTCGATACTGTCGACCACAGTATCCTCCTGAGGAGGCTCTCCGGGTTGGGAATTGGTGGCCATGCGTTTGCGTGGCTCCGATCCTTTCTCGTGGACCGACCTCAGAGAGTACAGCTTGGGGAGAGGTTATCGGCCCTGTGGACCCTTAATTGTGGGGTTCCGCAGGGTTCGATCATCTCCCCAATGCTGTTTAATATCTATATGAGGCCGCTGGGTGGGGTCATCAGGGGGTGTGGGGCGTCGTGCCATCAATACGCTGATGACACTCAGCTCTACATCTCCTTTTCACCAACTGCAGAGGATTCCGTTATGACCCTCCAGCGCTGCTTGGAGTCTGTGCTGCAATGGATGCAGGAAAATGGGCTGAGGCTGAATCCGGACAAGACGGAGGTCCTGAGGGTGGGTGGCCCCACCGTCAGCAGTCTGGGAAACTCTCTCTCATTTGGGGGGGTGACTCTTACCGCTAAGAGTGAGGTTCGCAGCTTGGGGATCCATCTGGACCCGGCGCTCACCATGGAAACTCAGGTGGCGTCGGTGGTCCGTACCGCCTTTTTTCATCTTTGGCGGATAGCCCAGCTGCGACCCTATCTTGATGTTGGGTCGCTCACTACTTTGGTACATGCACTCGTAATCTCAAGATTAGACCACTGTAATGCGCTCTACGTGGGGCTGCCTTTGAGGTTGATGCGGAGACTCCAAGTGGTGCAGAACGCGGCGGCCAGACTTCTTAGTGGAGTGAGAAAATATCAGCATATCTCTCCCACTCTGGCCGCTTTGCATTGGCTGCCCATTCGGTTCCGCATTGACTTCAAAGTCTTAATGCTAACGTACAAAGCCTTAAACGGTTTAGGGCCTCGATATTTGGCGGAACGCCTACTCCCACCAAAATCTACCCGGATCACCCGATCGAGTCAGGAGGTGAGGCTGAGGAGCTTGACGCTGAGGGAGGCCCGGAAGAAAAAAACAAGAAACCGGGCCTTCTCGGCGGTAGCTCCTCGCCTCTGGAATAACCTTCTTCCGGCGATTCGTGCGGCCCCTTCGCTGGGCACCTTTAAAAACCAATTAAAAACCTGGATGTTTACACAGGCCTTCCCTCCAGTGAACACTTGATTTTTTTCTTTTTATTTCTTTTTTTCTTTTCCCTTCTCCGTCTTGAACTGTTTGTCTATTGATGTTATATTTTATATTTTTATATATTTTATACTTTGTTATGTATGATTATGTGTGTTGGAAGCCGCCTAGAGTGGTCGTCTGACCAGATAGGCGGGGTAAAAATACAATCAATCAATCAATCAATCAATCAATCAATAAATTGCTAAGGTAAGCAATTTCCAAGTGGTATTTCAGAACAATGGTTCCCAATCTTGGATCCCCAGGTGTTCCTGGACTGCAATTCCTAGAAATCCTGGCCAGCACAGCTAGTGGTGAAGGCTTCTGGAAGTTTTAGTCCAAGAACATCTGGGGACCCAAGGTTGGGAACCACTGCTTTAGAGCAAAGGCAAACCATTCTCATAATTCTGCAAACTGAGTTATACATATTAGGGTTGATGGCCATTGCTTTCTGACAACATCTGGAGGGCCACAGTTGCCCACCAATGGCTTAGAATATGATGTATCTGGACTAGAGATGGGGGTATTCAAATTTGAATACGAATATCCCCGCACAGCTGGACTTAACGAACTGGACTTTACACATCCGGCTGCGGCCCCTGTCTTCCTTCCAATCACTCCCAGAGCGCCGCTCAGCTAGCGACTCAGCAGCCTTACAGAGAGACTCGTGCTCCCTCCCATTGCCAGCAATGGCTAGCTGAGTGGGCTCTGGGAATGACTGGAAGGAAGAGAGGGGCTGTCGCCACTGGCAGACGTGTGAGTGGAGCTCAGTCCAGCTGTGCAGGGGTATTTATATATGAATATGAATACCCCCATCACTGATTTGGACTGTTTGCTTTTCCCTCTCCAGTCAGTCACTCCAGAAAAGTGATTTATGTAGGGATATGTAATATGTCCCTAATGCCTAGCATTTCAGTAAACAGAAGCTAATGGGATCCTGGGAAAGACAGCAGAAGTCAACAAGCCTGGTTGCCACCTAATCAAAACAGAGGACATGTGTCACCCTCAAAAGACGACACCCCCCATATAGAGTTATGTACAATTTTTATATCATGTATGTATGGATACAAATTTAGAAATAAGGGCTATAATTTGAATAGAAATGCAATGCATTTATTGCAGGGGGCAAAGACTGTGACCAACTAACTGCTGAGTCTGGTGTCCAGGCATTGTCTTGAGTACATTCACGGGCAACATCAGAGCCTCTGCTCTCCATTATTCTGCTATTCTCCATTAAACTGGACTTGGATTGAACAGCCAAGGACAATTTCAAATGCTGGCTTATCTTCTGACAAGTAGAGCAGGGCATTGCCATAGGGAACAGAAAACTAAGTCCTTGACTTACGGGAAGGAATTAAAAACAGCTCTGAGAACACTAGAAGATCGCTGTGTGGGAAGACAAATGATCTGAGTCTGGTATTTGTGAATAGAAATGCTACAGGCAGCAAGTTTGTCCTTGTTTCTGAGACTAAATACACTTACAGTTCTTGCAGCCCAGTTTGTTGTATCTTTAAGTTAGAAATGAGTTTTAGGCATAGGATCTCATCTTTCAGGAATTAAGTGTTAGATAATGTGTAGTGAATGCATCTGTGAAAGTACTGACAGTATTCTGGCACAAAATTAGAGGACAGATTACTCTGGTTGTTAATTTACTTTTAAAGAAGAACATGGGGTGAAATCTTCCCATTCCCTTTAGACACACAAAGAGCTTGAATGCAGATGTCTGTGCTGTTATCACTTTTGTGTTTTTTGTACTTTGTCTTCCATCAAAGAATGCAAGCCGTTGCATTAGTTGCAGGAGCGATACAGGAAAAAAAAAAGGGCACAAAAGGTTCACCTTCAGAAATTTACCTTTGTGAAGTAGATCATGTCCTCCTCATGATGGGCATGTTCCAGATATCCCTGCATAAATCACTGTTCTAGTGTCTGGGGTGGTGGTGGGGAAGCTAACAGTGCAGACGTATCTGGAAAATACTGCCACAGGTTTACTCTATGGCATTTAAAACATTTAAGTCAAAAGAATAAAAATAGAACAAGCCCATAGAACTGGGTGTTTAAAGGTAAGTGGACACCTATGTAAACAACCCCTATCTATTTGATTAGAGAGGTTTATTTAATATGGGTCTACTGTTGGACTCAGGCCTTCCAAACTGACTTGACATGGGCAGAGAAACTGTAGTGCCTGTACACATGCTTGCTTCCCATCTGCTCAGCATTTACATTTGTAAATACTGTGGAAGGCCTAAAAATTTTCCAACTCTTTGTATCAACATGGAAACCCGCTGCCCCAACTGCTACTCAGAGTAAGGAGGGAGAACAAAATTTATGTTGTAAATATGGCCAGGGTTGAAATAAAAGAAACTGTTAAAACAGAGCTGGTAGTTGTGCCAGAGGATTAAGTGAAAACTAACACGGAGAAGTTTTATTGTTCAGTCCAAACCCAAGATCACCCAGTGCATTTTGCTGCCTGAGGTAAAGGAAAGAGGATACCTGGCTCACAAAACAGAAATCAGACACACTGGTGATTACATTTGCATCATGCTGGTGACAGGAAAACACCTTACACCACACCTGAGAGCAGCAGGTTAGCCTAGGGCATGCTGGACAGGCCAAGTGGCTCTTCTCCCTCACCTCACCGTCACTCTTTGATCATCTGCCCAGCATCTACTTGTACTGCTTGAAGAAGCTACTTCATTCTGCATAATGGCAGGGGAGGCCAAGCCAAAGACCCACTTTTTTTACAACTCTTCTAGGTCAAAGGGCCTTATTGGCCATCGAGCGGGCTGGCCCAAAATCTGCTGGCATTGTATTGCTCAAAAAGATTTTACTGCTTTCCACATGCTTTACTAGTGGCCAGATTGGCAGGGGAGGATTGGAACCAGCACGTGACAATATTTGGAAGGCCACAGGTTTGCCAGCCCTGATTTAGACCAAGCTGTCTTTCACACTGACTGGTAATTATCCACGCAGTCTTCAACGTGCAGTCAAGCAATCCATGGGGAGAATGAGGTTAAATACAGAGAACCAACCTATCAGAAAATTAAATGGCCTTAATGTTGCTCATGAGATAAGAAAATATGAGGGGAAAGTAATTATTATTTTGAAGAAGATGTGATTTACCCAGCAATAGGTAAATTGCTGACTTCCTGGTCTGTTTTTACCCAGAATGGAAGCTGTATGGCCCGTTTTGTCAACTGCTCTCCCATTCCAAAATGGTGGTATTAAATTGATCTTGTTTGCAACAATGTCCTTAACATTATTTATCCATCTGTTTAGTATTTGAACTTATCAAAGTGTTTTGAAACAGATGACTTGTATTGTGACAGCTACAAGAACATGAGGAAAAAAAGGGCAGAAAAGGTTTTATGGGGGGGGAGATAACTACACTTTATCTGTCATGTGCATGTGTGTAAGAGCACCCATTGTACAGTTTGCTGCAAACAGAAAGCTCTTAAAACTACATTTGAGGTTAATCAGGACACATGGCATTTCAGAAGAAAATTGGTGATTAGGAGGGGGAGTAGCTGTCAATGTGCATGTATGTATTCTGAGAAAGGGATTCCCCATAAAACTGGGGAACAGATGAAGCACCCCCTTCTGCTCATCAGCTTAATTCCTACTATTGCAGTTGCCCCATGTCTGTGTTATTGGCAACTGGCAAATGTTTGAAATATAGTTGTTGAGATAAGGTATATTTGTAACACAGAATTTGGAACATTGTTTTCATAAGAAATGATTATGTTACTCACTACTTGCAGGCAGCCAGCTTATCCTTATCATTGCTCCATTCACAATAGTACCGTCTTGCATTGCAGCTGTTTTCTGAGAAGTTGCCGTGTTGTTTGTTTCATCAACAATGTCCAGACTCGGGATATGTTTTTATGCTGGTATAATGTAATCAGCATAGATCTCAGGGAGAGAGCCTTTTCAGTGGTGGTTCCCCTCTATGGAATGCCTTTCCTATGGAAATGCTTAGTTGATGGTACAGATCTTTCTCTTCCCCAAATCATTTTAAGAACAGTTTTAGTGCTTCTATACACTTGCAATTTTATCCTGCTGTTAGGTTAATTTGATTTTATGTCCTGTTATGTTTTATTTTCTCCTGCTAGCTTTATCATGACCTCATATGATGCTAAGGTCACTGTTTCTTGCTTTTCCTGGGCAGCCCATTTCTCATCAGGTTGAGTAGATGATTAGGCAACCAGGACAGCCCGGGAAAGAGTTGACATGGCTTGTGTAAAGGCCCCAATGCTATTACACAAGGCAACAGGATTCTTCTAACCTATATTTTTTAACAGAGTGTACACTGTCCTGAGAACTTAGTTTAGTGGGCAGTTTAAAAGTAAAATCAGACAGACACTTTATTAGCCTATCAATCAGTGATGCAGCCTTTTTGCATAGTTGGACATGTTGAGATTATCTATAAGAGTATATGGTAAAGCCAGCATCTTAAAAAGCAGAGACATCACCTTGCCAACAAAGGTCCGCATAGTCAAAGCTGTGGTTTTTCCAGTAGCGATGTATGGAAGTGAGAGCTGGACCATAAAGAAGGCTGACCGCCGAAGAATTGATGCTTTTGAATTGTGGTGCTGGAGGAGACTCTTGAGAGTCCCCTGGACTACAAGGAGAACAAACCTATCCATTCTAAAGGAAATCAACCCTGAGTGCTCACTGGAAGGACAGATCCTGAAGCTGAGGCTCCAATACTTTGGCCATCTCATGAGAAGAGAAGACTCCCTGGAAAAGCCCCTGATGTTGGGAAAGTGTGAAGGCAAGAGGAGAAGGGGACGACAGAGGACGAGATGGTTGGACAGTGTCATCGAAGCGACCAACATGAGTTTGACCCAACTCTGGGAGGCAGTGGAAGCCAGGAGGGCCTGGCGTGCTCTGGTCCATGGGGTCACGAAGAGTCGGACACGACTTAACGACTAAACAACAACAACAATATGGTAAAGCAGATAGCATGCATCTTCAGCCATGTCAGCTGATGCAGTGGTGGTGGTGGGAAAGATCTTTTGAAGTCATACAGAGTAGTGTTTAAATGCATCAACACCTGTAATCCATCCTTTTGAAGATGTGAGATGTTAGTGCCTTCTGAATTCCAGAACTTATTTGTTATTCTGTTCTGTGTAGTTGCTCATGTATATAGTTTATTGAATAGCAGGAACTTCATAGGACTAGACCGGAGTGATTGGTGCAAGTCTTTTGTATTAATGTTATAATAGTTACCCTTAGAGAATCTGGCTTTGGGGGAGTGTATATCTTGGACATTTCCTTAATGACATGTTTTAATGTTACAAATTCTCAGTGAAAGGTGCTGAAATTATTGCCCAAGAAAAATCTTCCCTCCCACTTTCTCATCCCTAGTCTTCTAATTCATTATCCTTCCATACAATGTATGGAAGTGAATTAATTTTCTCATATTACTGAGGCGCTTGAGGAGTCATTATGTGAGTAAGTGAACACATGTATATCTCTATATATTGCTGTGTACTTTATGCAACTTCTACTCTTTGTAAAATGCCTGTCGGAATCTGCAATCACTGTGCTTTCTGAAGGATCGTAACTGTGCTAAAGATGAATCTAGCAAATTAGCATTCTTTCCTGTCTTTCAGTTTTAATAGCTAGAACAAGTAAGGTTTAACTCCTCTTCCTCCTCCCTCTGTGGGAGGTTGGATACTGTCATGACTTTTCTGATTTAGGAAACAGCAACTCTAAACAATGACGTTGTACTGCATGCAAACCAGTCTCCCAAGGTTTCTTTCAGTCAAGAAGTTTGTTTCCTTCTGCACTTCTTTCCCTGTCCATCTTACCTCAGATGGTCAACTGTAACAATCTATACTGTTTGTTTCTTTTTACATAAGCAAAATATTCTAGTTTTGTGTCTTTTACAGTAAATGTCTTCTGATTTCTTGGTCTTTACTCATTCACTTTAGTACTTCTTCATTAATCACCCTCTCAGTCCAAGATATTCTTAGCATTTTGCAACAGATTCACATTTTAAATGCAGATTGTGAGGGGGACACTGGTGAGGGCACCTCTGGTGGGCCACCTAGTTCCAGCCCAGGCCTGGGGGAAAGCAGAACCACTGTGGAACTTATAGTGAGGGAACCAAGGGCCGGGGATAGCCAGACCCAAACTGAAGTGTTGTATTTGGAGATAGTAGAAGAAACACAAGAAAGCACAGAGTATCCCCTAGAGGAGAAGGAGGAGGAGCTAGCTGGGAGGCAGGAATTATAAAGGAAGTACTGGAGGAAGTAGGAAGTAGGAGGGAAGTTGAAAGAGGAGAAGGAGATTGGAGGAGGGATCCTGGAGGGATGCCCAGGTGGAACTAGAGGATGACTACAATGTTGAGGAAGATGAGGAGGAAGAGTCTGAACTATCTGGAAAGTGAAACTATATTATTAAGCAGGCAGGGGTTCTGGTGTAACTGCGGATACTCAAAGGGGAGGCTGAGAAACATCAGAATCCATGCCGTTCACCTTGCCCATACTACTGGGGGAACCAATGCTAATGCAGCTGTAATGCTGGAGATGGAAGCATCAAAAAGAATGCCAGTGTAGCCTCCAGCAAGAGCAGTTCCTGGCTTCGACTCTGACCTGCACCACTTCAGAACCTCAAGTATGCAACGTGATTCCATGCCTTGTATATTCTCAAAGCCAATGTTAAGGTGCGTTTCTGTATTTGCATGTGACATACTTCATCTTGAAGAAAGTGTATCAGGCCATCTCTAGTATTTAAATTCTCAGTCCATTTATTAGCAAGCCAGATGGATCAACTATTTAAAAATGACAGAACAAATTGGAACAACCATCTTTCCCCTGTTCTTTTCTATATCTTACCACACATTAATGACTGAGGGCACTTCTGGTTTATGCCCTACATGTACATGGATTTGCACCTTGAAACTACCAAAATAATGCAAAGAGGGGAACAAAAGAGTGGGCATAATTAGTGCCATCTGTCATGTTATTTCTTCCATATAATATTTCCATATTATTTCAGCATAAGCATCTTGGAACTTCCCTGCCACGGTGGTGACCAGAGGCAAACTAAAAGAAAATTCCAGTATATGGAATAATTGTCTAGAAAGAACTTTTTAGTGAGTGCCTGCAATGTATAATGATAGACATTTTGCCTGTTAAAATTCCTTCTGCTACATATTTATTTATTAGAAGTGCAGAGAAGCCCTGTTCTCTTTTGAATATTGCCAGACTAAATTGTACATATATATTTCCTGTAGTTCTGCTAATATTTCTTTGATTGCAGTACAATGAACACTTAATTCATTTAGCTAAAAGCGGGACTTGAAAGTAAACATGCATAGGATTAGGGTGCTTATAGTGCTATGAATTATGCCAGAAGTGCTACTTTAATGGATTCTTCTCCCATTATCCTGCTTAAGATGTTAAGCACTTCAGGTTATTTCCCAGGCTTAAAGTATTGCTGTATTTATTGATTTACAGCTGGTGTGTATTGTAAATATTCCTTCCTAAGACATGATTTAGTTAAACAACTTGGCAATTGATTTTTGAACTTCAGTTGGAATTCCACCTTGAATAATACATTTTGTGCACTTTTAATTTCTCCTCTTTACCAACATGTGGCACTGTTTTCTGTACAAAAATAACCATTCACTTCCACAAAGCTGATTTTCAGGCTCATGCTTGACAGCAGCAAATTCTGCCAACATTTTTAGTACCAGTAACTCATTTCATATTTTGGAAAATTAGTCTTTTCACGCCAGAATCTGTTACCTTGGTTTGGGGTCTGAATCATGATAATCTCTTCAGTGGTAAGCACCATCCATCATCTGTATAGATGCCAATAATAAAGGAATACCCCAGAATCCACCCCCCTCCTACCATGTAACTCCTACCATGATTGTTGAGAACATAAGAAAAATGCTGTTCAGATAACAGTATCTGAAGTACTATCCGCGTTAAAATGGGTGGTAAAATCTCTGATAATAATGAAGAGAATTTCTAGCATCAAAATATCACAAAAAATTGGCAACTGACTGTTGAAGGCACGAAGCAAAGGGACACATTTGTTTGCCTCATGTATTTTATTCATTCATTCATTCATTTAAAATATTGTCACACACCCCTTTCTTCTTAAGGAGGACCCTAGGCAGCTTACTTCATAAAGACAATATTTAAAGTTAAAACCAGTAAGTACACAAATATTTAAAAGGATCAACAAAGACTACACTAGAAGATGGTATACAAATGCAATATCAACTACAAATTCAAAGTAGAAAGGCACAACAATCCGCGTAAAAACCCACTCCGGCGGTCAGTCATCGAACGAAAGCCTGCTTGGAGTTAAAGGTCTTCACCTGCTTGTGGAAGGGCAGCAAAAATGGGGCCAACCTGGCCTCCTGTGAGATGGAGTTCCAAAGTCTGCGAGCAGCAGCAGAGAAGGCCCTTTCTCGTGTCGCCGCTGCACAGACCTGTGGGGGTTCTGGGACTGAGAGAAAGGCTTCTCCTGATGATCTTAACACTTGGGAAGGGTCATAAAGGGAGATGCAGTCCTTGAGATCACTTGGACCCAAGCCATTTAAGACTTTATAGGTTAGAACCAACACTTCGAATTGTGCCATCTAATTGTGCTGAATTTATGTCTAATTATATTTTTTTCAAAGAACTGAGTATGAGTTTATATTACAAGCAATGTGAAAACTGTGCATTTGACTTGTTTCCAGATCTGTTTTAACTCAACCATAAATTTTAACCACTTGTATTGCCATGTAAGAATATGGAGATGCACCTTTGTATTTAAATGGGTGTCCCCCTGACTACATTTTTTACACAGTGATTAAACAGGGATGCTCACGGTGACTGTCTTAAGCCTGCTTGGTTACAAATTAGCAGGGTTTTATTTCTAAAAATAAATATTCTGACTGCTCTTAGTAGGGAAAATGACATTTACCTTCAAATGAGCCATGATTCAAAGCAATTCAGTTGTATTTTGGTGTCATACTTTCAGTGACCCACCGTAGTTGCAACTGTTATTTCATCTTTGAAACGCGTTGCGTTCTTGGAATGAGATTGATGAACAAGAAGACAGAAGCAGATAAGGGTTTCTAAAACATGATTTGCTGTTATGTTTTGACACTCAAACCATGGCTTGTGCCATAAGACATGTTCAATACAAATTATGACTAGCATGAGGCATCACTTGAATCATTTGGATACTTCAGATGTCCTCTTCTTGTGACTATCATGTGTGATGATTCCTTCCTGTGGTTTGAGGCAAAACATAGTTTGCCATTTCATCTGTACTGGCTTTCAAAATCAGAACTGAACATCAGGATCAAACATGGTTTTTCAATTCTGATTTACAAGGGAAGTCAAGTGCAAACTAACTAACTAATGAAACAAATAATTAGTTTGTTGTTTCAACTTATATACACCCCATAGTGCTAAAGCACTCTCTGGATGGTTTACAACATAATTATGCAAACAACACTTTGCCCCTCTCCCCCATAACCTGGATATTCAATTTGTCAACTTCAGAAGGATGTAAGGCTGAGTCAGTCTTGAGTCAACTACCTGAATCTGTTGAGACTGAACTCAGGTTGCGAGCAGAGGATTGACTGCAGTACTGCAGTTTAACCACTGCACCACAGGACTCGGGTTGCTGGTTCAGATGAAACAGGAAACCAGGAAAGACAAGGATTATTGCTGCATATAAGATGATGTTGGGGAGGAAGAATTGTAGAAGCCTAACGTCCTTTCACTGCTCATTTGCATACCACTAAACAGACGTTTCATCATTATGCCTGGACAATTTGTTTGTGAAACAGGTGGGTACAGATTAGTATTTGCTGCGGTGGGAACCAACCATATTATACATATATGGGCCAGACCTTATCATTTTGCACAGTTTTATATGATTTGTTTCTTCTGTTTATAAGAAAACAGGGAACAGAAAAGTCCTTGTTCACCATGCTTCTGTTTTGATTATAAATCTGTGATTAATGAAGGATCAAATGTTCATGTCTGACAGCTTCATTTTGTAAATAAAATATCATTGGTAACCTGGCAATCTCCAACATCTTCTTGGCAAGTGTCAGTTGGCCAGGTTCCCCTTAACATCTGTTTGGGTTGAGATTCTTCTCTCACTATTTGCCATACTGTTACAGGTTGCTGGCTTATCGTGTAGAAACATGCGCCGTGTCATGCACTGTGATAAATTGCCAATTGGAAAATAGCCATCTGTATTCATTCTGCGTGCGCACAGGACGTAGGGTGGTAGGGTATGATGAATAAGGGCTAGTTTGCCTGTTAAAATTCAAGGAATGGGTCTTTGCCAGCATATGCACTTGAGCTACTCGTAATCCCAGACCTCCTAATACATAGAGTGTTTGGCAGATGGTGAATGAACCTCACTCTGTGCGTGCTTGAAGGCTCCATGTTACTGTTCATTTCCCAAGACTGTCCTGGATGATAAATTCCCAGAGTTCAGACATGGCTCAGATGAAGCCCTTCAGGAAATTTGGAGTCAAGGGGGCTTTTTGCTTAGTGAATACATGACTAAGGATTGGATCAGTTCACAGTTTCTTACAGTCTGATCGTACACCCATTGCACGGATGTAAGTTCCACCAAAATTAATAAGAGTTACTCTTATGTGAATGTGTTTGAACATTGTGAGTTGGTGCTCCTGGGCAGGTGACATTTTATGTGGGGATCCAGTTTTACTGGCATTGAATAGCCAGTCTTTTGCATCTGAGCAGGGGAGATCCTGCTTAAAAGGAATTCAAAGTGAGAGTGATTAACTTGGTAAAGAAGATCTTTCTGAGACAACCAGCCACATAATCCCTGTATTTATAGCTTCAAATGAACAAGTATTCTGTCTCCTTCTTATAGATTTTCAATCTAAGGGGAAATTATGTATTTTAAAGTATATATGTATTTGTTTAAATTTATACAACCTGCATTAAAAGGACTATATCATCATTGAGAAACATATATTGACATTATTGATTTCAAAAGTAAACCAAACAGTGAAAGTTGGATACAAGCACATTTTTGAAGAATTCCTTCTATATTTTTAGTTGCTTGATTTTTTTTTAAACCCACACACCTGGAAATGCCAGTGCTTGTATATATGAAATTTGTATAATAAAGATTTACTGAAGGTTGCTGAATTTCATTATGGTCCAAAGCAAGCAAACAATCATTATCTAAAATCTGTGGCTGCTTTATGTTACTCAGTTATGAGCCCCTGCCTCCTAGGAAGCTGCTAAGGCACCTGAATCAAGTGCTGATGTTGAACACAGCTAAGGTGGAAGGGCCACAGATTGGAAGCATTGCTTTGTACAAGCGGACTTCAACTCCCAGAACCCCATCACCACCACCACCAGTATGTTCAGTGGCCATGTTGGCTGGAGGTTATGGGAGCTGCAGTTCCAATAAATAACATTTCCTGTCTCTGAGAAGTGTAGTGTTATATTTCCACCCACATTTAAATTCTGGTTGCAGTTTCTCTCTTTCTCAGTGACACCTATTACAAACAACCACAGACAATTTCCCACTCTGCTTCATCTGCCAGCAGGGCCAAGAGGTTTACCATACCTCAAGGGAGGTATGACCCTCTATGGCAGAGGTCCCCAACCTCCGGTCCGTGGCCCGGTGCCGGTCTGTGGCCTGAGCCGGACCGGGCTGCGGAGGCAGACCTCCCTACCACCACCACACGCACCCCCCCGCATGGCCCATTTGCGCCTGCGCGCGTGTGCCTGCGCCCACGTGAGCGCTCCTGCACCCTTTCGCACATGCGCACAAGTACCCCCTGAGCGTCGAGCCACCCTTTGTGCATGCGCACGAGCACGCGAGAGAGTGAGAGCGCTCCTTTTTGCATGTGCCCGAGTGCAGGGGGGTGCCCCGCCTTCCCCAGCCAGTCCGCGGGGCTAAAAAGGTCGGGGACTGCTGCTCTATGGGATGGACTTATATTTTTTTAACTGAAGGCAAAGCACGGAGGCAGGATTTAGCCTTACTAGAGTGACAAAGTAGTTCTGCTAGGGCTTAGTAAGTAGGCCTGCCTCTCCTTGCTCTGTCCAAGGGGCCGTGTAAACTCACACCACAAATAGACACAATGGAATGATATTTTCCCACCACACACAAAAAAGGTGCTTGAAGGTGAGATTTAGGGAATATCGGCCGAGGTCTAAAAATCTCCTGCCTGCTTGCATTGATCCTGTCCATGAACACCAGGAAACATGAGGTCAGTGCTCATTTTGTACCTTGTGCTATGGTCATGATGGGTGCTAAAGGGGATATGTAATCTCCACACTGCCCTGCTTCCAGGCTCCCAGTTCAGCAGTGTCCCATTAGAAGCAGCCTGGAAATAGTTTAGCTAACCATGCCCACCTGGACTGGCTGGCCCAGTGTAGGTGGGTAGAGGTTTCAGGAATGGACCACTGATGGGAAGATTCCTTTCTGGGCCATCTACTGCCTTTATAACCACCAAGCCCTGGGTCTACCTCGTGGTTCCATCATTTCCTCTAGCAGCAAACATAGCCAATCCGTGGGATTTGTTTGTTTGTTTGTTTGTTTGATAGATAGATAGATAGATAGATAGATAGATAGATAGATAGATAGATGGATAGATGGATGGATGGATGGATGGATGGATGGATGGATGGATGGATGGATGGATGGATGGATAGATAGATAGATAGATAGATAGATAGATAGATAGATAGATAGATAGATAGATAGATAGATAGATAGATAGATAGATAGATAGATAGATACACACAGAGACACAGTTGGAATTCTCTTTAGGGGTGCAGAATGTTGTTGTTGTTTTTAATACTCAAATCCTCAATATTTTCTGACTCCCTAAAGCTGCTAATGTTCTATAATGACAATCCTGGAGCAGGGGATGTGGCTATTAGGACTGAGGGGATGAATGTTATAAGCCCCTGTCCCATCCCTTCCTTGCCCTCTCTGAGGGAATTTCAGGTCTGGTGACTGGAAAGCTAAAAGCATACCCTTGCCCTTTCCAGCTTTCCAGAGCCACCCCTATTCTCCTTGTAACAATGAAGTGTCCAGATAAAAGCTTTGATATTGTTACTTGTTTGAAGTGTTAATCACAGCATCCCGCTGCCAGCAGGGCTAGAACTAGTTGAGAGTCAGATTTGTGACCTGCAGCCAGTTCCAAACCTGATCCTCTTTTGCTATTTAGCACTGCTGTAAAAAAAAAAAAAAGGCTTTGAAGGAGGTGGAAGACCAAAAGAGTAATTTATTCCTTTCTTCTTCTGAAACACATCATTCCCTTTCCAGAAAGGGCCTGACTTGGACTACAAACTGGCTGGAACCCTGGAAAGAAACTCTCCTTATGGCTTGGGGATGCACTACAATTTAAAAATGTACCCAGGGGTTTGTCTGTTGCAGAAAAAAAAAAGGAGAGATTTTTGTTGACGAAAGATGAAGTGGGCTCGAAAAGATTACACCTAATAAAATGTGTTAGTCTCTGGGTGCCACAAGACCCTTAGGGTTAAATCCAGTTATCAGTCCTATTTAGAGCAAATCCACTGAAAAAGGCAGTACTTCTTAAACAAATATTTATATAAGTCTCATTGATTCAATGTGCCCACTTTAACTGGGACTAGCAACTGGATTTAAGCACTAGTTGCTTTAACTTCTTCTTTAAAAAAATTCTCAACTCTTTTTTTAAACCCAAGAGGCCTCACATAAAATATTGACCTCATGCTGACAGTTAACTCAGATAGCAGCTTGTAGACATAGGCAGAAATCCTGTTGTTTAATAAAGTAAATCACACTAGAGTAGGCCCATTGAAACATACATTATCCAGGTCCCTGAGCTGTGATAGTGAAGTGAAGACTGCAGTGCAGGAGATGGAGAGCACCTGAATAAGTAAGACTACAAGGCAAATATTATTCATACCAAGCCTTGCAGATCCAGAACTTTAATACTGCTAGCCGAGTTGAATGTCCTTGATTATCTTCTGAAGTTATGCAGAATTTTAAGTAGCTGACTGAGTTAGATCTCAGCATCAGATAGTGATACATCTCTTCTAATTCATATTAAAGAGACCCAGGTAATGGGAGCAACAGTTACACTGGCTAAAAAAAGGAAAGATCACTAGTGGTTCTTATTCATACTTTTAGCCAGTTTTGTTAGCTCACATTGTTTAATATTTTAAATATTCACGTTCTTATCTAATGACTATGAACTTAGAGGTTTTAAAACTTCAGGTTTAAGTAACACACTACATTTCCCCCCCAAGTTTCACCTGCTGCATTCAGCAAGAAACTGGGATAAGCAGGCATACTTGGAAGTGAGACTCAAATCAATAGGGCTTAGTTCCAAATAAATAAGTTTACGATTGGATAGCCAAGTGATTATATCTAAGCATTTTTTGCAGCCTTAGGGGATGAAAATAAGATTTGTATCTCCAGGTGATGACAGCTGGAGTGCAATATGGCATGGGGTTGCCACTGTGGCTTCAACAGCATACCTCTGCTAAATGCCAAGCAAAACTATCAATGGCTATGCCAAATGTGGAATCATGCAAGCTACTGAGAAACATGTGGCACTGGAAAAATCTTCAGGACAGTACATTCATAGGTGTGCCTTGTCCAATTTACTTCCATCCCCTAGAGATGTTGAATACAAGTCCTGTTGGCACCCATCCTAGCTTTAATCTTGGATGTGGGAGCAACTCTGAATGAAGAATTGCCAAGTGATTTTTTATGTCTTAGTCATATACAAATCTCCTCAAAGGTAGGTCCTTCTGAGTTAAATTAATTAATGCCAGTTGAGGCATTTTGTTGCCTGAAGCAGAGCAGCAAATGGCACCTCAAAGTGAATAGACATAATACCTTAAGCTAAACAAGGTTATTCTAGCACATGAGGCAGAAAATCCTGCAAGCACTTTTCCCTTTCCCTGGTCCTAGAAAAAGGAGGACAATAAGAAGAACAATAAATAATGTACAATTTGCTTCTCTTTCATGGCATGGAGAATCTGCTGCCTGAGGTAACAGCTTCACTGCCAAACAGTTTTGTTTGTACAATTGCAACCATGAGACTGCAGTTCAAAAAGGAAAACACATGAGCATATGTCGAACACAGAAATGTGAAATCTGGACACTCCAGCAATGCATTCCTATATAAATGTAAAATTTGAACTGTATTTGTGTTTTAGGCCTCATGTATGTTTGTATCAGCACTGTTTACAAGCACTTCAGATAATTCTGAATGGAATTGCTCATTCTAATTTTGTGTGTTGTGGTAGTGATGTGCCATCAAGTGGCTTCCAGCTAATGAAGGACCTATGAATTAATGAATTTCAAAAGGTCCTGTTATTAACAGCTTTACTAAGATCTTGTAAATTGAAGGCTGTGGTTCCTTTTATTCAGTCTTATAGCAGGTCTTTCTCTTTCCCTTTTGCTATCCACTTTTCCTAATATTATTATCTTTTCCAGCGACACTTTGTTTTCTCATGATGCATTCAAATTATGGCAGCCTCATCATAGCTATTTTAGCTTTTAGGAAGAGTTTAGATTTAACCTGATCTACATCCACTTATTTGTCTTTCTGACAGTGCAAGGTAAAGCTCTCCTATAATACTGCATTTTGAATGAACCAGTCTTTTTTCTGCCTTGTTTCTTCATTGCAAATGGGAATACCATGATATGGATGATCCTGACCTTAGTCTCTAGTGACATGTCCTTACACTCAAGGATCTTTTCTAGTTCCTTCTTAGTTGCCTCTTCATGTCTCTGTCTTATGATTTTTGGATGTAGCCTCCATTTCAATTGATGATGAAATGGCAATATAGAAAAGTCTTTTAACTCCACACTCAACACTGAAGTTATGTAATTCTTTTATGTACATGATTTCCCCCCTTAATGTTCACCTGTAATCCAGCTTTTAAAATCACCAGCAGACATTTCAACTCATTGCTTTTGCACCTGTAATATGATGTCATCTATATCTTAAATTATTGACATTTATTTTACATGAATCTACTACAGCCTTTTTGTATGAACTGTTCTGCTTATAGATTGAGCAGATAGGAACATGACATTATATCCTTGCTGACTCTTTTGCCTATGGGAAACTACTCTATTTCTCCATATTGTCTTCTAAAAATAGTCTCTTATCTAAAGTCTATGTTACACATCAAGACAATCAAATGTTGTGGCACATCCACAATTTTAATGGGGCAGCACAGGAATAGAAACAAATAAATAAATTTATTTTAGAATCATCCATAGTTTATCATAACCTACAGTACATAGTCAAAGACTTTACTGTAATTTACAAAGCATAAATGTATCTTTGTGTGAAATGATTTGATATGCTCCAATTGACAACATTTATTTGCAATGGGAGTTATTGTGCTTCTTCCTTTTCTTGAACACTTGTCATTTCTTGCTCCATATATGGTAAAAGTCCAAGGATCACTTTGCTCAAAAGGGAAATTAATGAGATGGTTCAATAATAACTGACGTCTTTAGCATCTCCTTTCTTTGGGATTGGAATATATATTGAATTGTTCCAGGCTGCGAGCCATGGTTTATTTTCCATATCTGTTGGTACATTTTTGTTTTGATAGATTCAGTATCTGTAACTTGAAATAGCTCAGCCAGTATCCTACCTATTCTTGGTGATTTATTTCTTCCAACTGCTTTCTAAAATTGAAGGTTCTTCTTCAAAGAATCATTTCCATAGGAGTCTGTCATCTGTGTATCACTTCTGTATAGCTCTTGAGTATATTGTTTCCATCTTCTCCTAGTTTATCCTGAACATGTAATATATTCTTCAGTTGATCTTTCAGCATACCTAATCTTAGTTTACATTTCTCATTGTTTTCTTGTACCTTATGGAAGAGATATTTCCTTTTTTGTTGCCCTCTTCTATTTCTTCGCACTGATTCTTATTGCAGTTCTCTATGCACAAGTCTTAGTAAAGTTGCATTTAGGATTCTGGCCCTGTTTCTGTCACTTTTTACTTTGCTTTTTCTCTGCCATTAACAATTTAAATTTTTTTATCAGTCATCCATTGAAGCTTTTCCACCCATTTTAATTACACAAATATTTTTCCATTTTTCTCTGATAATGGAATCCTGTTGCATACCTAAACAAAGACTATAACTTTTAGAGGTGAATTGCCTCAAGTTAAAAAAATCTCTGAGGGCCTTAATCTCTCAGATACTGAGTCACAAAATGCAATATGCAACAACGAATGTCTACAGTGGGTTTTTTAATATGAGGAACTTTTCCTCCAAAAGTTACACCATTTGCATTATACATAATTACAGAAGATGATTTTGGCCAAGAGCTGTGGTTTCAATATACAGTTCTTTTGGTTTGCGGTCCACTAAATTTAGTAATAAATTCTTTGTATGCTCCTTAATACGTTCTTTGTATGCTCCTTAATTTTGTAGCACACCATTTTGGTGTATTGTTTATATTTTAGTGCTCTTATAATATTCTTAGAACTAAGACAGAAATTTAAGAGCTGTTTTTTTTCCAAGAAACTGAAAACATTCACATATATATTAAAGCTATAATCCTGTGTTCAACATTGTCTCTAAAAAAGCCCATATAATATTGTGGACCTTTGTTCTAACAAATATTTTTAGGATTACATGGTTATGTAGATTTTTCCTAATGTTAGAATTTTAGGCTCACTTAGTGGGCAGTAATTCCACCCACTGAAACCAGCTGGATTTTCCTCCTTTATTTATTCATAAGCATGGATGGAATTTGGGCTGTATGTATCAATCAGCGTTTCGGGAATAAAGTCTTATGTGTATAAGTTGGGGGTTGTGTAATAACATAACACACATCATCAATGGCACCTTTAGTTGTTCCTCAGCTAATGTGATCTATGCCATATTTTGCCAACAGTGTCCCTCTGCACTCTAAATAGGACAAACAGGGCAATCTCTATGCAAAAGAATTAATGGACATACTGTAAATCAGACATCACAAACCATAATACACAGAAACCTGTCTCAAATCACTTCAGTCTACCAGGACAATCTTCAAAACATATAAAGTTGCTATTCTGGGCGGGGGGGGGGGGGGACACTACAGAAAAAGAATACAGACAGAAAAAGTTGAGATAAAATGTATACACATGATCGACACCCATATAAATGGATTTAATATCAGTCAAGGTCACTTGCTGGACTGTTTACAGAACTGTGATTCAAAAGAACTGAATATCAAACTGAGGTCATAAATCATTGTGTGTATGAAATGCAACTATAACCCACCATCTCTTAGACCCTGGCATGAATGTTTTACTGTATGATTTCTCATATGGCTGAAGAAGTGGGCAAAGAAGGTCCATGAAGGCTTACACTAGACTATAACAATTTTTAAGGTGCCACAATGTTTTTGTCTTTTTTTATTTTTTCTTTGCCTGATATGTATAATAAACACACATACATGCTTGTATTGTTTGGTTAATATGCATCTATCCAGTGCTGATGAATTCCTTGCAGTTACTCTTGTTCCATTGTGTCCAGTGATGCAGCTGCTCTTGCTTCAGTGTAAAATCGGTACATTATGCCTGCCAAGACATTTTGCTGCCTGAGGTGGAGCAGCAAGTAATGAATGCCACCCAGTCAAGTTAAAGTGCAGAGTACTGAAAGCAAGCTAAACTATTTTGGTGCAGGAGACAGAAAACCGCTCAGGTGTTCCTTCCTATCTCCAGTAGCCAGAGAGCTATAGCTACCACTTTTTAGAAAAATATTAAAATATTTTATTAACATCCATAGTATGACAATGCAAATTAGAATTGTAGTACAATACTATCACTAGAGATGGGGACGAATATAAAAATGGATTGGCTTTTTTGACAAAAATAGCCGATTCATTAAATATTCATCCCTTCATATTTGTGGGTTCCAGAGACCTCCACGAATATGAAGGGAAAAATATTTACCCTTTTTATTCGTCCTTCATATTACAAAAACAAACAAACAAACAAAAAACCCCATTCTGCCTACCGGCCGCTGATCAGATGATTGGCGGCCGATAGGCAGCCACCCCCCCCCCCACAGCCACACATCACCACATCCTACCCCCACCCCCTTCCTCTCCCTACCTTAGTCCCCACCCCACCCCCACCGACACCCCCTTACCTTAATCGCCGTTGCCGAGGTCTTCATCTAGCCTCCCAGCCACGGCATGTAAAAAGGGAGACTGGCTGCCCTTTGCAAAGATGGCGGTTGAGGCTTCATTTAGGGTAGGGAAGCTGCAACTGCCATCTTTGCAAAGGGCAGCATGGATTCCCTTAAGGCAGGCGGTGGAACGGCGGTGGCAGCGGGGGGCGGGTGTGTTTTTTAAAAAATAACCCCCCACGAATCGGCAACTTCGTGCTTTGTGAGTCGCCAACTTTTGACGACTCACGAAGCGGGACGACTCGCCAAAATGGTGAGTCGTCCCCATCTCTAACTATCACATTACTTACACAGTCTATCAGCAAATTATCATTCTTTACACATCCACTAGTTCATATTTTAACATACTTAATTAATTATTTTAAAATATTACATGCCAGTAATCCAAATTACTTCCCATTTCACATTCTTCTTTTCTTGAGCTAATTCCATATGTTAATAATGGTTGCCAGGTTTTCATAAATTTATCTTGTTTTATTTCCCCTCTATATATTTTAATCTGATTGGTCAACTTTTCCATCAGGACCATTTGCAAGATTCTGTTCTCAAATTTTTGTACTGAAAGACCTTGAGCATTTCTCCAATTTTGTGCAGTTTCGGCTCTTGCTGCACCAATAAGATGTGCAATTAGGTCTTTATTAATAAATTTTCATTCCCTTCCTTAAATATTGAAAATAATAATAAAGCTTCATTTTTAATTATTTTTTGATTCAACAATATTTCTATCCATTTAATTATTTCCCGCCAATATGCTTCCACTTCGGGGCAAGAGATCCACATGTGTTCTAGTGTGCCTATAGCTACCACTTTTGACCCCTTGGGCTTTGCCTGGTGTTGGTGTGGGTCATGTGCAGTTGGCATACACAAGGAATGATGGAGGAAAGGAAAGGAATGCCTGGGTTTGAGCATGGGAAAACCATACAGGTTCCAGACCAAGCTTGTCCAATTTGTATTTATTTCTGCTCAGGTTAGGAGCATGTGAAAGCATCGTCCACACTTGGGGTGGGCAGCATCACACCTTCCCAACCACCAATAACAATCGGCATCAAGATGTTTTGTTACACTTTCCTACAACAGCAATCAATCATAGGCCTATTTACTGTTTTTCTTCACACCTGAGCCGCTGCCTCGTTCTGTCTAATGGGAGACATTGGACGGAGTGACCCATTTGGTGACATCTAAAGCCAGCCCTGCCACTGGGCAGAGTCACTGGTCCACCACCACTACTTATTCTGATGGGCAGCTGCACTCCTAAAGCCTTGCTGTCTGAAACTCCCATCTGGGCTACCAGCACTACTTAGCTAGAACCCCACCCACCGTTCCTGCTAACGCGTGTTTATTAAGTCATCTTAATATCAATTATGCAGCATAGGTAGCTGGCTGGCTTGGGTGTGTCTGCTCAGGACATTTAGGGGCGCGGACTTGAAAGGAGCGTGCATGTCAGTGTCCAGCGTGGCACTTTGAAGGTCGGCATCTCCTCGCGTCCCCCGTTTTTGGGGCCAGGACATGGACGGTCTGCAGAGCCGACTTCGCCGCCCCCCGCCCCCGCGCTGCTACGCGAAGGAGGGTCTCTACACAGGTGTTACCCACGGTGCTCCCAGATGTCCCGCGCCTCAGCAGCGCGGCGGGCGCTCTCCTCCGCGGAGCCTCGCGCCGACCCGCCCACGTGAGGACACGTGAGGGAAAGTTGCTCGCCCCAAACCCTCGCGCCTCCTCGGCCGCGCTCCTCTCCGCTCCCCGCGGCTCGCGCGACCTGTTTGCGGTCAGGCGAGCCCGCCCCTCAGGTCTCCCGCAGCCAATCGCACCGCCTTCTGGCACCTTTTCCCCACCTCCCCCTCTCGGGAGGGAGGGAAAGGAAAGGGGGGGGAGGGCGGCGGGCTGGAGACGGGCGGCGTGTGTGTGTGTGTGTGCGCGCGTGTGTGGGGAGGGGGGCGGCGCGCGCGGCGGGTTGAAGAGAGTTGAATGATTGAACTTTTCGCCCCGCTCTCGGTCGCTGAGTTTTTTTTGCCTCGGCGAGGTGGGAAGCACCGAGCGGAGCGCAAGCCGAGGAAAGCCGAGCGTCTGCTGGAGGCGGCTCGGGCTGGGCTTCCTTCTTCTCCCGCACACAAAGCCATGGGGTTTCAGGAGCCCTGCGTGCCTTTGACCCTTCTCCTCTGGATTACGGCTTCCTGGGGTTGCCTGCCCGGGGCTGCCGCCGGAGCAGGCGAGGCGGCGGCGCCGGTGCCGGTGGTGGCAGCTCGCAGGCAGGACGAGTCTTTCTCCGCGGCGAGTATCTACGGGGCCAGATGCGCTTCCAGGTGCCTCAGCTTGCAGATCACGCGCATCTCTGCCTTCTTCAAGCATTTCCAGGTACTCGGCGAGGGAGGTGGCGGGGCTGGTGGACGAAACGGGCAGCGTCCGGGAAAAGTATTGATGATCATTCCCCCCTTCAGCTGTACCGCGCAGCCGTGTCAGTCTCTGCTCGGGAGTAAGCCCCGTTGAGTTCAGCGGAGCTTACTCCCAGGTAAGCGGGGTGGGGGGAGAAGTGCACCTTGCTCCAGCCGCGCGTGCGGCCCGTGATCGCACAGTAGCACCAGGCTGGGACTGGGAGGCATCACGACTTTTTTGGGGGGGGGGGGGAGATGGAGGACGGCGGATATTGATGGAGCTGTCAGTGCGTGGGTCCAGTGCACATTTCACTGGAATTCGGCGTGGCTTACTCCCGTGGAAACACCTTAGATCAGACGGCATCGAAGGCCCCAACCTTGTGCACGTTGATCTGGGAGTAAGTCCGACGGCACCCTTGAAACCGGGCTTCCGATCTCCAGAATGCCCAATACTTCGTGGAAATCAGTCCCGGACTGAACCTACTTCTCAATCGACCTGGTAGCCTCTCACTGTTATGTTGCAGCTAAGCAATCTTTCAGGGAGATGAGTTAATCCGAGTCACCTCTTTTTGGTCACTTGCACTTTCAGGGCCGCCTTATGATGACACAAGCTTGTACCCACTTTCGAGATGCAGCTATAAGGAGTGCTTTGAATTCTCCTTAGTGATAGATAGATCAGAAAAGTTGACCAAATTTCTGATTAATTTGCATATGTCTGAGGACATGGTTTGTATATTTGGTTCGAGGAGAGAAGTGAGAGTTTTGATTCATGTTTTAGTCATAGAAGTAGAAGATGGCAGTTATTTCAGGTGTGCCCCAGGAATGACAAACAGGTAAATTTGATACCTGGTGTAACATAAGAATTTAAATATAATTGAACTCATTGGGACTTGCTTCTGAATAGGCATGCACTGCAGTGTGGTGTTATGGCATACAGCAGAGCCCTACACTCTGCAATGCACATATTAGCCAGAGAAATCTGATTTTCCCTATTTCCAGCACATATTGTCATCTGCATTAGTAACAGCCAGTGTGTTGCTGAAATTTGAAAATCCCAGTGCAAAAATTCAGTATATTCTTACCAGTTGTATTCTCTGTGTGCGAGAGAGTGAGCGAGAAAGCAAGAGTGTGAGAGTGCTAGTAAATTCATTAAGGTTTCTTTACACTTGTTTTGCTGAATGCAATCCTGGGTGCTGGAGCTGCATCTTAGAAACAAGACTTGGAAAGATCAGTTTACTTGTCTGATAGACCAAGAGCAGTTCAGCGCACTAACCCCTTTCAGAATTTGGAATTCCTTGTGCCATTGAAATAAATGGGTTTAGATGTGACAATTCGCCTACCTCTTTGTAAGGTTGGGCTATAAGTTCAGAGAACCCAGAGTGCTTTGAAAATGGAGATGCCTAAAGGCAAAAAGGGAAGCAGTCATGGATCTCGGCAGGTGTCCTGCTTACCTTGCATTTCTGTCTCTGGCAGCTGTTATGATAATACAGGGTGTGTAACTTGTAGCCTCTGTGCTTTGTGGTACAGGGGAACATGCTGGAAGGATTCTCTTTAGCACTCATGTATATTTTTGTTTCGTACACATGATAAAGCTAGAGAAGAGATTGCTCTTTTCTTCCATGGTCTGCTTGAGTCTGAATTGGCTTTTGAGTCTGGACAAAGTACCTCCTTGGAGGATTGGGGGTGGGGGAGATGATCAGTCATTAGGTCTCCTCTTACCTACCCTAGACCGCATAATTTCATGTGTGTGCCTTACTTGTCTGCACACTCCTAAGGTAGCTATTTGTGCTGTCTTTTGATGTCTTTGAAATGATATTCATTGCTTTATTGCTCCACAAATTCCTTCATACAAATAAACGTAATTTGGTACCTTAGAAAGGCATCAGATTCCTAGTATAGTGTAGTGGATAGGGTGACGGACTAGGATTCTGGAGAACAAGGTTTGAATCCCCGCTCAGCCATGGAAATTGACTGAGAGAGTGGAACTGGCAAAAACACTACTTAAACATCTTACTCACTTTGAAATCCCTATTAGGATTGTTATAAGTTGCTTCTGACTTGATGGCACAAAACACACAAACCTTAGAAAACAAATATAGTATGTGGTAAAAAGAGCCTTTTGGTCTGCTGTATGGAAGACGGATGTTACATGTTGATGTGGTCTCATCACACAGAGTTCCAAAATTCTTATATAGAATAGATGCAATTACTTTTTAAATATTCTTGGAGGGGTGAGGGGAGGGTGCTGTGCTGTATTGACTATGCTTTTTGAAAAGATCTGGTCATTCTTTGCTATTTCTGCCCTTGCTTAAATGATGCATCACAAACTGTACTTTGAACTGAACAGAAATGCAGAAGCACTTTAGCCATAGTTAGTTCAAAAGTCTGGATTAGTGAAGCCTTTCAGTCATGTGACACTAACCACATGTGCATGCTTCAGTCCCACTGAGTACCTTGGTCATACTCTTAAGAAACTGAGCACTCTGCTATAAAGGTGTATGGTTGCAGCCCTTTCTTAACTGTACAGAATCTGAAATCTTGATACATGTCTGCATAGAAACCATTCCAAAGTCTATTTGATGAACTCTTGAATCTTGTCAGACATACATTTAATCATTTCATTTTGTGGAAATCCATGCTACTGTTTGCATAGTCAATTACCCAGTTATCAGTCCCATCTAGAGCAGATCCACTGCATAAGCAGTACTTGTTAAATCAAAATTTATATAAGTTTTATAAATTCAATGTGTCATCTCTAACTGGGGCTTGGTCTTTTCTTTCTAAAACCTAAGAGCCCAAAGATAGTAGATAACAGATAACATAAGCTGAAGTCCTTTTGCTTAGCATAGTAAATCGCACTAGAGTAGGCCGACAGAATCTGTGCGGATTTGGTGAACCAACTCCTTCATAAGCTCAATTGACTCAAATGGGCCAACTCTAGTTGTGACTTATGCTTGTTGAGGGATTCTGAGAACTGTAGGCCAAAATGTAACAATATTTGTGGGGGAGGTCTGGTGTGAACTGTTTCATGTGATCACATGACATATTGGCAGTAGTGTTCCTGTCTGACGTTTTTTGGTCCAGTAGTAGGGCTATAACATTTTGGGCCAGGTTGGAGCAAATGGATGGAAGGATCACTTTAAGTGAGATCACTCAAGGCAAAGCCTGTTGAGCTGTTTGACCGAGCCCTTAGTTTTGGGGCTTTGGATGACAAAATAGATGGGATGTCAGGAGCTAGTATATAGATCTGATTCATGAGCCTCACTAACTAATGGGAATATAAACATTGATAAGATTAAATTCCAGATACACTTAGCTCTTACAATCCAGTGTGTATAGAATACAAGTTTCAGTTATCACTACGTACACATTGCTACTTCCATTTCAAGGCGTAGACAAGCATCATAGTAGAAAAACACTGATTTAAATGAGAACTGGTTGTAATCCTTATTTATTCACTTCACTAGAACGTCTGTACTAATGGGGAAATAGCATAGCAATAAGTGAACATGTATAGGATTCGGTTGTACTTTGGGGGCAAGAACTTACAGCAAACTACTAAAGAATAATTATCACAGTGTATCATGATTTTTTGTTCAGTTTAGTTTTGTTCACATTCATTTTTTTCCTATCCAGTTGCACCTTCTCATTTATTCTCAGCTTGTAGTGCAAAGTTCCACTAGAGATCTGGGGATAGGAGGTGATGAAAATCTTACCCAGGGCTGAATGAATGAAATTGCATTCTGCCATCCTGTTTGATCTCCATGTGAAACCAAGAAGTATGTTGATATTCTATAGGTTTATGAGGATGTGTAATTCATATAGGAAGATTCTGCAATACAGATTAAACCTGACAAGAACTAGGTGGTAAGATATCAGAGGTACAAAGTGTGCCGTGCCTGTTGTCCTAGTCTGTCTGGGCTTCACAAAGAACTCTTTGTTGCAGGATGTTATAATTTCTTCTGTCTGTGATGACTACTTGAAGACAGAGTATTATCTTAGTGGAGATGAATTAGGATGAAAGAAAAGATGCAGAAGTACATTTTGCTGTTTCAGGAATGCAAGGTGGATAAAAATATGTGTATATGTGCATGTGGCATGCACAAGCATGTATGTACACATACCTGTGCATATATCTAGACAGTAGTATCTCTAATCCATATGAATTACTGATAGGAATGGGTTAGAAATCCAGACAGTAAGGATGTACAAGACTGTGCATTTCCTTAAGAAGATAAATCAAAGCTGGAAATTGTTAAACCCAGTTAAATTTCTTGAAAGAAGATTAGTTTTTTCTTTTAAAATGTTGTCAGATGGTTATAACTCTTTTTTGTTTTACAGTTTCACTGGCTGAAGGAGGCAATTTACACAAGCCAGTTCCCAATGAAAAGTCCCGTCCCCCCCATGTGTGTGCTTTCTTGGCATGATTTCTTTCCGAAGTAAAAACTGCTGACAGAACGCACATTGTCAAACAATAGTGATTACATTTTAATTAGCTGGGGTGAAATAAGCTGCAAATTACTCATTTCAGACTTAATAACTGGCTAGCACCCCCCCCCCCCCCACCAATTTCAAATCGCTGACTCTAACCCTAACTCTGTGAAAGCAGAGTGCAATCTTTCTAAATTACAGAGGATTAACTATTTCGGAAGACTTGAGATGGGAACAGTGTAAAAAAATAACACTGAGGCGTGGGGAGGAAGCAACGTAATCTTGTTAATAAATGTTAAGCTTTCTGTTTCCTTTTAATGGAGAAAAGAGAAGACGAGGAGAGGGCACACAGTGGCACATTTTCTCACAGCTGGAGATGTGGAAGTGATGACCAGGTCAAGCAGGTGTGTGAAGCATTGTTCTGACATGAAAACAAAGATGAGTTTACCACTGCTATTTAACCATAGTAATTTCAAACGGTCTTTATAAAGTACAAACTATTCCACAGTGTAATAATTCATTACCTGTCTCAAATTGCAAAGGAAGCCTGGCAAGGCTGAACAGCGGGAGCAATTGTCTTTCTAGGAAGAAATACAAGATGTGTATTCTGTCCTAAGAGAACTCTGATTCATCAACACCAGCCTTTGATTTAGTGTGTGGAGACTTTGCTTTGATGGCAAAGCTGGTCTCAAAGGAAGTTAAAGTAGGTTAAAGGATGCTTTTTACTAGGCCAGGCTTATTTGAGAATAGAGTACAAGCTTTGGGTTTTGTCAGGATTGTTCTTTACAGTTCAAAACATGCACACCTCTTAGCAGAAAACAGGATTGAACTGTGTGATTGTGTTGTATAACTGATCAGAAAAGCTTGGTGTAGCTTAAGTCATAATGTGCAGTTGTGCCTAGCAAGTGATATTTTGGACTGCAGGGCAGAGAACGGTGCAGAAGAGTGAAGGGAAACAACAATGAAATCTGTGTTATGTACAAAAACGGGCTTGTCCCTTCTGTGTTAAATGAGTCAATAATGTTGCACAACATACATATGATTTCAGAAATTCCTGTCATGTTAAATGACATTGTTACAAAGGAAGAACTAGATTTGAATCCTGTTTCAGTTCTAAACCTCACCCTGTCACCCGGGGGCCTAAACTGTGGAACAAGGTTGATGTGGAAGTAAAAATGGAATAACCTCTTTATGTACAACTTTGAATTCCTTGGTTGGAATAGCAGGAGTTTAAATAATTATGAGATAAATAAAATATTGTAGCAGCCATTCCTGACTTTCACTATATTTGTTGGACCTGATCCCTATGTCTTCCTAAAAAATGTGCAGTTTATACTTAGGCAATGGGATGAAATGTCTCAAACCCAGGTCTAATGGGAAATATATTCTGGTGTGCCAATCCAATAATCATTTGTTCTCTTCCTAACATGGTGCATTTTAGATGTTTTAGATAGCAACTGCTATGGCCATGCTGACTGGGCTAATGGCAGTTGTATCTGGAGGACATCAGATTGAGGAACATTGATCTGATACCTAGGAATTTACTATAATCTGGAAGGCCTGCTGCTGTGATTTGGAACCAGTTCTGTGTTAGGCACTGAAAAAGCTCGAACTTTGAATAAATTTAAGGAAGCAGACAGAGCCACTCCCAGATACTTAAAGTGCAATGGGAACTTTGTGTAAAGCCCTCCTCAGCCGCATCTTAATTAAAAATTATTCAATAGAGTTAAACAAGTAACTGTCTCTTAGCAGTGGCTGTTTTGTAAAGGTGGCCTTGATGACCACCAGTTTGGTAGGATGGCCATATGTCTTCCTTTAGGGAAGACACTCCTCCATTTGAAAAGCTGTCATCCTTTTTCATGAGACATGTCCTCTTTTTTGTGAAGTGTAAGTGGCTTCCCTACTATCACCTCCCAGTGAGTTCCCCTGGCCAGGCAAGGGAAGTGAAGGCTTTGACTGGTATATGTGTCTAATCCAGGGGTGTCCAACCTTTCACCTTCCCTGGGCCACATTAGAAGATGAAAATTTGGTTTGGGCTGCACATAAAATAAAATATTTGGTTTGGGCCGCACCTATTGACGGGGATGGTGCAATGCAGTCACGCAGCCCCCTTCTCCCCTCCCCTCCCCTCCCGTTCCTTCCTTCCCTCTCCCCCCCACCTCTCTCTCTCTCTCCCTCCCTCCCTTCCTTCCGAACTCCCTCCCTTTGCACTACAAGATGTGGCCTCTCGGAGCTAATATAATGGATGGGGCGGGTGACGCGCGCTGGCGTCACCGTTGTGACGTGCCCCGGCCGCATTCCGGCCTCAAGCGCCGGCAGTGTAACTTGAAACTTTGGAATTTCTTAAAAAATAAAAAATTGCACTGGGCCGCATTACGAGCCGACCTGGGCCGCATGCGGCCCACGGGCCGCGGGTTGGACAAGCCTGGTCTAATCAGTCCTCCCTCATTATTTTTAAGTAACGTGGTTTGTGTGTGTGTGTGTCTGTGTCTGTGTCTGTGTCTGTGTGTGATTTTATAAGAAAATGCATAATGTATAAACTTCAGATGTGAGGTCAGTCTCAGGAATAGGCATTCTGAAAGCATTATTTGGATCATTCCTATAACAGATTACAGACTAACTAGATATTTTAGCACAGCTATAGTTCTTTATTTTCTTTCAATATATGTTTATTTTTAGTAAGCTGCAGAAAATGAAAGGCACAGGATGTTTTAGAGAGTTATTAAACACTATGCCTTACTTGTTTGTTTCATATCCAACATTTAGTTCAGTGTTGTGTCCCAAGGCACCTATTCACAATGTTGTACAATATGGTGAATAGTAGTGCATTTTCACTTAAATATTAGTATGTTTTCACTTTAATTATACTAATAATGCCCAATTGTGATGGTGTTTGCATATATTAGTTTAAATTAGCACATGTAAATTTAATGCAAAATTATCTCTGTTTTTGTGAAGGATGTCCTCCTTTTTGGTGTTGCTTACCCATCATGTCCTTGTTTTTGGTAATGTCTGCCCTCCTTTTTGGCAGTGGAGCAGTGACCATCCTACAGTTGGGTCTGGTTGGAATGTTATTTGAATCAGCTTGATTTTTCTATTCTGTATTCTTAGTTTTTTTTTATGGGGGATGTAAATCCTTGAAAATTAATCTATTCTAATTTTTGAATTGTATCCAAAACTGTTATCATCTGATGCCTAAGATTTTAAGACCGGTGACTGATTGATATCTAGATTGCTGCAGAAGTCAGGGGACATTTTCTTTTTCTTTTTTCTTTTTATTTGTGTTTGTTCTTTGGATTGCATTCTGACCTCAGAATTCCAATTAAAGTCTGGTCTTTCTGTATGGAATAGAATTTATGCTTATATTACCTGCATCAGTTTCTATAGTGTTTATCACCAGAATGGAAATGTAACATGCAAAAATCAAGATATAATACTTAAAATACAAGGTGTCACCAAGGTGTAAGAAGGGCAGGAAGGCCATTTAACATTGGCCTCAAATTCATGGAGGGACAGAAATTCAAAACATGCCACAATATTTGTAGCTCTCCTCCAACTCTCCTCCTCCTCCTTCACAATATACTGAGAGGCCCTGCTACTCCTAACAACAGCACATTTTAGCCCCAGTTCTTACATCTTGGCTGCATCTTGTATTTGAAATTGTACACTTTGATTTTTTCACCTTGCATTTCAATTACAGTCTCTGATATGTTTCTGTACAGTTAAATAATTAAATTTAAAAACTAATACAGTGATTTCCTCTTTCAATGACTTGGGTTATAAATCGAATAATCCCATGTATGGAAGGAGGGTGGATGGGGATGTGCCTTGGAGCCTCACCAGCTCACAGTAACTGGGTTGGGATGCAGAAGGCAGTTTATTCATTTTTCCAGTTTATATGGTTCATCTGTCCCTCCCTCCGAGTTTGCATTCCATTGAAATGGAAAAAGGGAAATAAATATGCTAGGTTAGATTTGGTATACTTTTGGGGACATGTCAGGAGATGAAGGAAGTTTGAAGTTTGGCAGACTCATAGTTATCCTGACCCCTAGAATGCCCCACATATTATCACTGGTAAATTTAAAATAGCAGAGCTTTCCAGAATGCCACTGCAGGTAATCTGGAGGATTTCATTCCAGGCATGCCACTCACCAGTGGCCCAGTGGTGGGAAAACATTCCCACCAAAGCCCCAATTCCCCTCAGTCAGCTGTCAGCAGAGCCAGTTAGGACTGTTCCCTGAGTAGCAATATGAAGCATACCAGATTGTTTGTTGTAAAAGGTGTTTGGGTTGATATGTGTATCCGAGAGTGACCCCAATAAACCTGAGCAAGCCACTAGACAGGTTTCACAGATGTTGGAATGGGTTATGGTTTTGTGAAGTTAGTGCTTCGATTTATAGTTCTGTAAGAAACAGTGGAATTTGAAGGCTATCCTGACAGATAGCGTTTTGCCCAATGCAGTGTGTTAATTTCCTTTCCATTCCGTTGTTTTATGGATTTATTGGGGATCCACTTCTCCCTAATAAATCCTTAAAACAACTGAATGGAAATAAAATATGGTGCTGTATAGCAGAAGAGAATACTGTTAAACCAGAGTTTGTTCTGACATGATAATTCAAATGTAGATAAGCTGACCCCCATGGGTAACATGGCAAGTGTGGGTTAATTTTAACCTGTTTCTCAATATATGCTAAATTGCAGCAATTTCGATGTCTACAATGCACTTGTAGTATTCCAGCCCTTCTCCCCTTTACTGACTTATTATGCTGGCATAGAGTAGGGGCGAGCAAAGTTTGTCTCTTCAGATGGTGCTGGATTGAAGTTCCCATTAGCTCTGATCAGCATAATCAATGGCAAGGAATGCTGGGTTCTGCTGTCCAGCAGTTTTGGCTGTGCGTGCACACTTTGTCCACTCCTGCTTTATAGCAATGATCTCTCCTTACATGCATTTCTGTAATATTTTCTGGTTCTTTTCTCCAGTCTCTCTCTCCCCCCCCCCCCCAACTTCTGCCCAGTGTAATCCAGCAATAAATAGCTGGTTTTTAGGGCCTGTCCGCACTGGCATATAGATATGGTTTATAGATTGCTACGGGCATGGTTTGGATTGAAAAAAAAAAAAAAAAGACCTTGGCTGCAAGTGTTTCTACTTAGAACAATCCATCCTTCTCCTTTAAGAGCTGTCACACAGTTTTTGTGTATGCCAAGCAATAGGGCATACGTTCTTTTTGGCATGCTCGCTGTTCAGCCTGTTTTGCCAGGAGCCTCCAGCAGCTTCAGTTTCTAACTGCCATTGTGGTTGCAGATTCCAAGGGAGTCTTGTAATTTCACTTTCCCTGACCCTCAGCAGATTACCAGGAGAAGTGCTTAATTGACAGCTGATCAAGCTACAAGGGATCTTTTGCTGTTTGGATGGCCAGGAACACCCCAAATGGCACATTGTTCCTCTCACTGACCTCAACAGACTCTTTGTAGCTTGATCCACCTCATGCCCAGGTGGACAGGCTGCTAGTCTGCACAGAAAGTAAGTAGGAGTTTTATTTATTTTAATTTTTAAAATATTTATATTTCAAAAGTCCTTGTGCAAAACATCATCACTTAAGTGAATACTGAAATATCAGATAAAAGCTACAAGCATTTAAATCTCATAAATATCAGTATTTATAAAGTACTGAAAGTAGAAATCTGAATTCTTAAATTACCATATTTTCCAAATGAGAACTCCTGGCTTGTGTTCTTTGCATAGCAGATTCACAATTCAGGGTTTACAATTGTGGTAAACATGTCACTCCTAAGCAAGGATTCTAGTTGGGTGACACCTTGCAAAGCATTGGATTTGTAGCTAGTTTAGCTCTTTCTGTTGTTGGAAGGAGTCAGGAATGATCAGATTGTCAACAGAAGCATGGAACTTTTGGATCATAAGGCTGAATTCTCCAAGTTTATTGTTGTTTAAAACACAACCAATGTTTGTGTTCTTTCTTTGAGTACATAGCTTTGAGCCTTTCCAAAAACAGTTACAGAAATATTTTAATACTAAAAGCATTTGTCTATTAATTCTTTTCCACTCACCAGTCTACCCTGGGTCTTTTTTTTTTAATCTCTTAGCTTCTCCCTGTCCCACCTCTCTGATGGGTTTCAGAGACTATGATAAGAAACAGAGGTGATGGGAGATGCATGGAAGATTGGCAAGCAAATAGATTTGCACTAAATAAATAGTGGGAGAACTAGAAATATTTCTGTCCTGTACAGATATTTTTATCAGCAGTTAGTTATGGGAAGTGAAGCTCATAATCTCTTCTGTTCTGCCTTTTACTCTCCACCTGAAGCAGTGTTCTTACACAACCCCAACCAGTATCATAGGAGTATAATACTATTATAATTTCCCATCATCTCCTAAAGCATTCTGGTCTTGCTGGCTGGGGAAAAAAAAAAGAGAATTGTGGAACAAAAGATCTGAAGGCACTATTGTGTAAAAATTATACTAGACATACAGTACAGGAAAAAAAATTTGTCCCTTCAAGTGTCATGGATGATCACTTCTATAGTTTTCAGTGTAATAGTTATTTGTTGGAACTTAGAATCATAACCCATAAAACAGGGATGGACAACAGTGGCTCTCCAGACATTTTGGGGGCTATGGGAGTTGTGTCCCAAAACATGTGGAAGACTGTATTTGCCCACCTCTGTGGTTGACTGGGGATGGAGAAGCCATGGACCTCTAGATATTGTTAGACTGGGAGTTGCAGTCCAGATACACTTGTTCACCCAAGATTGGGAACCACTGCTATAGCCCATTGCTCATAATGAGTTAAAATAAGAAAGACAGCATTCTGAGCCTATATATGCATGTTGTTATGCTTTGATTTTTCCATTGAAGGTGTATTATTAGACTGAGTATTGCAGAGGACTAGGCAAGAGACAAACCTAGACAGCATCTTAAAAAGCAGAGACATCACCTTGCCGACAAAGGTCCGCATAGTCAAAGCTGTGGTTTTTCCAGTAGTGTTGTATGGAAGTGAGAGCTGGACCATAAAGAAGGCTGACCGCCAAAGAATTAATGCTTTTGAATTGTGGTGCTGGAGGAGACTCTTGAGAGTCCCCTGGACTGCAAGGAGAACAAACCTATCCATTCTAAAGGAAATCAACCCTGAGTGCTCACTGGAAGGACAGATCCTGAAGCTGAGGCTCCAATACTTTGGCCATCTCATGAGAAGAGAAGACTCCCTGGAAAAGACCCTGATGTTGGGAAAGTGTGAAGGCAAGAGGAGAAGGGGACATCAGAGGACGAGATGGCTGGACAGTGTCACCGAAGCAACCAACATGAATTTGACCCAACTCCGGGAGGCAGTGGAAGACAGGAGGGCCTGGCGTGCTTTTTTCCATGGGGTCACGAAGAGTTGGACACGACTTAACGACTAAACAACAACAAGGCAAGAGAATGTTGTTATGTGCTGTCAAATCAGAAGTGACTTGTAGTGATCCTAATAAGCCTTTCAAGGTAAGTAAGGTATTTAGGAAGTGGTTTTACCAGTTATACATATGTACGCACACATGCATGCATACCCATGGGTTTCTATGACAGGGCTGGGGAACTGAACTGACTCAGATCTCCTGAGTCCTAGTTCATTGCTCTATCTACCGCACCACACTGGGTAACCAGGCAAGAGAATACCACCTAATAAATTATATTGTATGTTTATTAGCTGTTAGATATACAAATGGCTCCATGCAAAGCTGAGTCATGTTTAGTGGATTATTTCAAGTTTCTGGATGTAATTCAAAATCGATTTCTAAAACAAAGCCTTTATTTTGTAAACTTGCTTAGAGCAGGCATCTCTGATCAATGTAAATTTACTTATCATTAATTTTGGCTCTGGACACTGTATATGAATTCAATCTAGTGCCTATATTTTATGACTTGAAAAGTAGCTTATTAAAAGTTGGAAATCCCTCTGCTGGCTCTCATTTGTATGTTGTTTCATATGCATTCATATGCAGATTTTGAGCAAGATTTAATGAGACTAATTTAGGAGAAAACAGAGTCTGGAAGATACTAGTAAGCCATTAAGACTTGATAGTGTATTGTAATACCTAAATGTACTGGTTGGGGATTTTAAAGTGTTTTGTATCAAATTCTGCATTGTTTTTTTAAAGCCCCATTTCATACAGTAAGGTGACCAATGCATCACTTCTCTCCCATGAATTATTCTCTAATATGTAATCTGGAACTACAGTGTGCTACAATCGGAGTATCTTCACACTTTTTCACATTGATGTGAATTTTGCACAAGGCCAAAAAATGATGAGGCTACGGAGAGAAAGAGGGTAATAGCAACAACGACTTGCAATGAAAACCAGTGAAAGTCCCACAGTGCAGGGTTGCATGACTTGAAAAATGGTTACATAGAAAGTAACTTAGTTACCTCTTGGATAATCATTGTTGATAAACAACAGTCAAACCTGTGTCTTAAAAAAATTAGGCCACCTTCAGGCTGAAACGGAGGGATTCATATGCTCAATCCAGGACCAGTTTGAACTAGATATTGTCAGAAAATAATTAGAAAGAAAGGTGAAGTGTATGTAAGGTGTGATGAATCTAATAAAGCAATATGTCACATCATAGCTGGATATGCCTCAAGCTAGCATCAATGCATTATAGGGGCAGGCATATCCAAGTAGGAAAGATCATTTTTCAGCAGTTAGCTAAATTTTATGGATTGCTCACGTCTTATTATTATATTATATCCATATTATAAATTGCAGCCACCTCCAGTTTTAGAAAATGAAACCACAAGTTATCATAGATAAAACAGTTGATTTTAATAAGCTGGATATTATACTTCTGTATAAGCAACAATTAAAACAAACTTTATAGGACTTTTATCAACAAGCAACCTGAAAAAGTCCAACAATTGCAAAGTACCAAACATTAGGATAAGAAATTAAAAGAAAATGAAAGCAAGGTCAGGTCATCTTCCTCCCCATAGTAATTCTAGCAACCACAGTCATTCCAAAATCTTTGGCTACCAATTTAAAACAGTTACCAATAGCTTCTAATTTGCTTCCTAAAACTTAAAAATCAGTGATTTTGTAGACTTGTTATGCCACCTGGACATTTTTAGGACATGACTCCTAATTTTTAGGGTTGACCTGCGGTTTTGCTCCCTGCACCAGAAGTTCTGAGAAACAAGAATTATTTTTTAACAACAATAAAAACATTAGCAACCACCACCACCATCATCACTCTTTGCTATGACTATGAGCAGCTGTCGTATATCAGATTAAGAATATAAGAAGAGTCCTGTTGGATCAGGCCAAGGGCCCATCTAGTCCAGCTCCCTGTATCTCACAGTGGCCCCACCAGATGCCTCTGGGAGCACACGAGACTACTAGATATCTGTCTCCTGATACCCCCTCCCCTGCATCTGGCGTTTTGAGGTACCTCATCCCCATCATGGCTTGTAACCTGCAATGGACTTTTCTTCCAGAAATCTGTCCAATCCCCTTTTAAAGGCATCTAGGCCTGCCATCGCCACATCCTGTGGCAACGAGTTCCACAGACTAACAACATGCTGGGTTAAAATATTTTCTTTTGTCTGTTCTCACTCTCCCAACACTCAATTTGTGTGGATGTCCCTTGGTTCTGGTATTGTGTGAGAGGAAAAAGAGCTTCCCTCTATCCACTTTATCCATCCCCTGCAGAATTTTATACGTCTCAGTCATGTCCCCCCTCAGGCGCCTTTTCTCTAGACTAAAGAGCCCCAAATGCTGTAGCCTTTCCTCATAAGGGAGGTGCCCCAGCCCAGTCATCATTTTAGTTGCTCTCTTCTGCACCTTTTCCAGTTCCACTATGTCTGTTTTGAGGTGCTGCGACCAGAACTGTATGCAATACTCCAGGTGTGGCTTTACCATCATTTCATACAATGGCATTATAATGTTGGCTGTTTTATTTTCAATCTCCTTTTTAATGATACCTAGCATGGAATTGGCCTTCTTCACTGTGGCCGCACATTGAGCTATCCACCAGCACACCAAGATCTCTTTCCTGATCCGTCATGGACAACTCAGAACGCATTAGCTGATAAATAAAGTTTTGATTTTTTTGCCCCAATGTGCATTACTTTACATTTTCTTATATTGAAACACAATTGCCATCTTGCTGCCCATTCTCCCAGTTTGGAGAGATCCTTCTGGAGCTCTTCACAATCTCTTCTGGTCTTCACCACTGGGAAAAGTTTTATGTCATCTGCAAACTTGACCACTTCACTGCTTATCCCTGTCTCCAGGTCATTTATGAACTGGTTGAAAAGCACCGGTCCCAGGACAGATCCCTGGGGCACACTGCTTTTCACCTCTCTCCATTGTGAAAATTGCCCATTGACACCTACTCTCGGTTTCCTGGTTCTCAACCAATTCTCAATCCATAAGAAGACCTGCCCTCTTATCCCCTGACTGTGGAGTTTTCTCAGTGGCCTTTGGTGAGGGACCGCTTCAAACACCTTTTGAAAATCCAGATAGACAATATCCACTGGTTCGCCCGCATCCATATGCCTGTTGACCTTTTCAAAGAATTCTAAAAGGTTTGTGAGGCAAGACTTACCCTTACAGAAGCTATACTGATTTTCCCTCAGTAAGGCTTGTTCTTCTGTGTGTTTTAAGATTTTATCTTGGATGAGGCTTTCCACCATCTTCCCTGGAACATACGTTAGGCTAACTGGCCTGTAGTTTCCCAGGTCCCCCCTGCTTCCCTTTTTAAACATTGGCATGACATGTGCTATCCTCCAGTCCTATGTTCCTCAAAGTCTTTCTTTGCCTTCTGTAACATCTTACATTTCTTTTGCCAGAGTTTGTCTTCATTTTTATTTTCCTCATTTGGGAAGGATTTCCATTTACAGAAGGACCCCTCCTTGCCCTTTAAAGCTTCTCTAACTCTGCTCATTAACCATGCCGGCACCCTCTTGGACTTAGTTGAGCCCTTCTTTCTTTGCGGTATACACTTCTGCTGGGCCTCTACTACTGTTGTTTTAAACAGGCTCTATGCACTCTGAAGAGATTGGATTGTTGCGCACCAGCAGTCTGGTTCCATGTTCATTCAAGTGAACCCCGTCCCTCTTGTACAGGCCCGGGTTGTCCCAAAATGTTCCCCAGTGCCTAATGAATCTAAACCCCTCCCCCTGACACCACCGTCTCATCCACACATTGGGACCCCTGAGCTCCGCCTGCCTAGCTGGCCCCGTGCATGGAATAGGTAGCACTTCTGAGAACGCTACCTTTGAGGTCCTGGCTTTGAGCTTATTCCCAATCAACCTAAATTTGGCCTCCAGGACCTCATGGCTACATCTCCCCACATTGGTGGTGCCGACATGCATCACCACTGCTACCCTCGTCCCAAGCACTCTCTACCAGCCTATCCAGATGAGACATGATATCCGCAACCTTTGCACTAGGCAGGCAAGTCACTGTGCGGTCCTCACAACCATCACAAACCCCTCTCTCTATGTTCCTGACAATCGAATCACCCACTACCAGAAGCCCCCTTTCCTCCTCTCCACAAGGAGTATCCTCAGTGCAACTGGATATGGGCCCGTCACCTGTAGAAGGGATCCCCTCTAGGGGATGGTTTCCCTCTTGTCCAGATTGGCATCCTCCAGCCCGGAGACTTCCAATCCCAGCAGCTGAGAAGCTGCTTGTCTGTGGGTGGGACAATGCCTGAAAGTCCCTGAAAGTCTCACCGTGGTCCCTCTCTCCCTGTCTCTGTTTCTCACAGTCCGCAACCAAGACCTCAAGGGAGCAAACCCGTTCCCTGAGTTCTTGGAGCTCCTTGCAATGAGGACACACCCATGACTTTTGCCCAAGGGGCATATAGTTATACATATGACACGTGGTGCAAAACATGGGATAGCCCCCAACCCTCTGCTGTCTGTCTGACTGCATGCTGATATTTGTTTAGAGCTTGATTGTACCATTAACCCATTTTGCCTAACTGCACCTACTGTGACGGGCAGTGGATTTTCTCATTTCTACTACCGGAAGGACAAGGATCTAACCTGGGATCGTCTGTGTTCTGCTGCTGTGTATTCTGTTACTGAAGGTGTGTATGTGTGTGGGCTTAAAGATACTTCCAAGTAGCTTTCCCCCTATTTTCATATAATTGCTTTAATTTTCTCATAAAAGGGGATGTAATGTAATTTTCTTGACTGCATTTAATTTCAATTCAAATGTTTTGCTTTAATCTCATTCTGGTATAGAACATAATTCATTTTTATGGGGCAGGGTCCTATAAATTATAGCAGCAGTGTTCAGGAGATCACAAGAAGGCTGTCATATATCAGACGTCTGCATTTGAAAAAGATGGTCTTGGTCGCTTGTTTTTATAGCTTTTACAGCCCAATTTGTTAAGTTCCTTTGTACATTTTGCTGTAATCTGGGCCCTTCTGTTTACTCTGTTGGAAAGCCTGTCTAGTCTGTGTAATTACTAGGATTGCTGCATTACCTGGTTGGGCAGGTTTTGCCCAGGTTTTAGACCTGATGTCCATTTAGCCCATTTAGGCTTTCCACAGAGCAGCAGCTAGCTAAGTTTTTGAGTATGTATGTATATGTGAGAGAAAGACGGAGAAGTCAAATAGGCAAAGAAAGTTAAGCTTTTTTATTATTAGAACTTATAATAAAAGGTTTGATCTGTATCTTTGAAGGGAACAACACATTTATTTTTCCTGATTTCTACAATTGCCCTCATTTCCCCCTGCATTTTCTTCTGCAAGTCAGATGACAATGTGCCACTTGAGATGTGATAGGCATTCCATGAGAGAAACCCTCGCCCCAATCTAATTGGCAATATAAGTATACCCAGTGTGGTGTAGTGGATAGAGTGATGAACTAGGACTCTGTAGAACAGGTTGAATCCCCCCTCAGCTATGGAAACTAACTAGGGAAGTGGAACTGGTAAAGCCACTCCTTAAATATCTCATTTATCTTGAGAACCCTGTGAATGTGGCTGTAAGTTGCTTCTGATTTGATGGCACATAATAACAACAACAACAACTGGCAATACATCACTATTTATTTTTTTATATGCAGTAGCATTGTATGTGTCTACTTTATGTGGTTCCCTGTTTTATTCCAGAAACAATTCTGTAAAGCAGTTACTGCAGAGAAGACTGACTGGCCAAAGGAGTAGGCTTTGTGACGAAGTAGAGATTCAATCTTGGCGGGTGAGGGGGGTGTTGTCAAATTCTAGCACTCTAACCATTTACAAATTACGCCAAGGCTGAAACATACTGATAGGAAAGCTGTGCAACAATTAATGTGCTCCACTAAACTAAGCTTCCTGGATTTAGAGAACTGTGATATGGCAACCCTAGTAATGTCAGAATACAAATTTTGTAAAAAATCCTGCATATAATCTACTGCCAGACAAGAAGCCTTTGGCAAGTATGTAAGTGTATTGAAGAGTTGTGCATATGGAATTTTGTAATGGGGAAAATTGTGTACAGATTTATGGAAGCCAGGACATGTAATCTCTGTGTAATCCAGGGCTACTGGTCAGTATGGCTGTGTATCCTTCTATATATCAGTGGCTAAGAATGTGAGGTGGAGTGAACAGTTGCACTTATCCTGATGGTGAGCTCTCCAAAGTCGAGGCAATGAGGTGGACTTTCTGCCTGATCCAAAATGACTTTTCTCATGTTCTTATGGAGAATGATCATAGGAACAGTTGGTTAAAGTAATTTCCAGCTATGTTTTGAAGTACTGTAGTACCACCTAGAAATAGATTGCTATTGTAGTAGTGTCCCCTATATAGATTCCCTGGACCCTTCTGTCTGACTTTTTAAAGAAGGTATAAGTGGTTAATCTTGACAAATATTTTCCTAAGGACACATTAGCTCCCTCCAGGTGTTGAATGTCTGTTTTTCTTAGAGGGGAGCACTTAGCCCTGCCCCAATCTGTGATAATCAGTGTTTGAAGAGGAGAGGTTCCTCTTTACACTAACACTCCACCAAAGCAAGAACCCAGATTTTTTAGATTTCTTGCCTACATGGACAGTGTCCGTGCGAACAGGGACCTCTCCTCTGTAGACCTGTTGGTCATCCAGTGAAGAGAACAATAATGGGGTTGGAATGGAACTAGGTACTCTCCTCTAAATACGTTGAGAAAACTGGATAGTCTAATGCTTGAACAAGGCTATTCTAACTGTTGTACCCAGTCTTGATGTTAGTTCAGTCCCCAAAGAGCTCTGAGTGCTTAAAACATTTCAAGATCATTTATAAATAACATGCATCTTTTTTCTCAGATTGAATAGTTCACCACTTCCATTTGCCACAATCAATTTTGTCCAATACCATCAAATCATCTCATGCCTGCAAAAAGCACACTTCATGATTTTGCAATTTAAATCTTTGTCTTTGGGCACTAGAATGAAATGAAATAGATAAGAAGAATCATGCTCTCTGTTGAAAAGGATTTTCTTCCCTGTTCCTTAAAATGGATTATCTGTCATTCTTAGATATGAAAGGAAAGGTACTGGAGAAAACCTTGAATGAATTTTTAAAATCCTTCAGCATTGTCTAGAAACATGCATACATACCACATGTATAGTCATCTACTGATCAATAATATTTCGTTGAGTGCAGCTGACATAATCTCTACTGAATGAATGTACAGTGCCTTTGTTGTCTCAGTGATAATTGCCAGAATTCAATTTATGGTTATGCAAGTGAAATTGCAGAAGTCAAGAAACTGCCACTAATTAATGGGGTGCTGGTCACATTTGTGTGTGCATATCCAGTTGTGCACTCAGAAATGCAACCAGCATCTTGTTAATTAGTGGCAATTTACTACTGCAACGTACACAGTTTTTCTTCCGCAAATGTAAATCACCCATTGGATTCTTGCCAGTGTTTTTAATTACTGTAGAGAGTCCCAGAAGGAGCAATTCATATGCAAGATTAGGTTTGAGATCAGCGCTCTCCAGTGTGTGTGTGTGTAAAAGAGAGAGAAAGAGAGATAATCCAAGCTGGGAGTTTCTGATTGGAATTAGGAGCAGGATGAATCTGCTTGATATTGCTGTATATTTGCTTCCTGAGTATGAGATACCAGCTGTGATGTGTGCTTGCAGAAGTATACAACTGAGGACTTGCAACAACGTACTGCATTGTATCCGTAGTGGCTAATAAAAGTGTTATGGATGAGAGTTTGAACCAACTCTGAACCTGTAGCGTTATTTCAAATAAGTCCATGGATGGTTTAACCATTGAATCAAAAGTGCTGAAGCCCTTAGCTCACCATTGAGGGCCCCCATTAACTAGCTCAGGGTTCCAGTTTTCAAATAAGAATGAAGAGCATGACTCCAACCCTTGTAGAGCCCAAGTTCAGAGATGAAATGATCAGCCACCATTCTATCCAATGTTTGTATCAAAAAGAAAGCTTACTACCATCCTTTAATGTAACAACCAGAATGGCTTACCATAGAGATAAGTAGAGAGTGACCATCCGACTGCAGAAGTGATTACTTGATTCATTTTAGTCCCCTGTGGTTACTGGTCAGTGATTGCTGCTTAGAGAAGACAATTGAGAAAAAGCTTTCCAGTTCATCAGTCTGGATGTTAAACCAAAACCAACTAACCAAACAAACAAAAAATCTGAAAGAAAGAAAGAAAGAAAGAAAGAAAGAAAGAAAGAAAGAAAGAAAAGGAAGGATGGTGATGAAGATTAAAAGTTGGGAAGTGATGCTAAATGGTATTCCCACTGGATCTTCATCTACACTAAGTCATAAGACAGAGATTTCAAACTTTAAGAACAGAATTAGATGTAATGCTGTCAAGTTACATCTTGTGGTGTTTCAGTATTTAATCTTCGGGCGGCTGTGATTGGACAGTATTAGTGGAAGGAACCATGAAAGGAGTTTGTTGTCTTCCTTTGCCAAGTCTCACTTCATGTAATGAATGATCCCCATCAGCTCAATTTGGAAGTATTAAAAAGAAATCACCCTGACAGTGCAAATACAGTATTGTGTGTTGGGTAGATGGCACTGTGCCTAAGCATGAGTTAAAATTCAGAAGCATTGGGTGGGTTTGTGTCTTTCCTTGACAGTCAGCTAGTCCTTCTGAGCTTGGTGTGTATGTGTGTGTTTGCTTTGCTTCTTAAAGGGAAATGATACTGGTTTTGAACAGATTGTGGCAGAGGTGTTTTGGGCAAATTGAAGAAATCCTGCCAAGAAAAAATGCTTCTTGTGTTGCATTTGTAATGGAATTCAGGAATCTTGGAGACTCTTTCTCATCAAGAAGCCTAAATTTCATGCCAAGACAGTGTAAATTTAAGACAATGAAGAATTTAGCAAAGCAGATAAAACAGCGTTGGTGGAAGTAATTATCCCTATCACCTGCAAGAGCATAATGGGGCTTTTCAATAAAAATGTCTTTAAAAAAATGGAGGGCACTGGGCATGTGTAGCTCTCCAAGGTCTCAGAGTGGGTATATGAAGCCTCTGGATGTTGTGCACAAGTGTTAAAAACTGTTGGATATCTGAGCACATTTTACTACCACTTCATGCTCATTTTCCTGTTTACCCTGCCCCCACCTCCAGTTGATGGCTTTTGGAGGTTACTGGTCTTGTTAGTTCTTTGCTGACTATTTTTCTTTTGCAAGCATAAATATTTCTGCAGATACAGAAGAGTTCTGAGTATGGAGAAACTACTAATTGTCTGTGTGCAAAAATTTTACTTCCATAGTTAGAGGCATGTCAGTTTAGTATCAGAAGGCATGTATAGATCTAACCTTCGCTTGCTTGCTGTGTAGCTGTGATAAGAGTTTGGAAAAGTTTTCCAAGTGCCCACTTTAGATAGATACTTGGTGTTGATAAAGAAGTTTCATTCCTATATTTGTGACAGTGCCCTTGGATGGGAGTGAGGGAAAATTTGTATAGGTGGTTAAAGTTTATTTAAACCACAGATACTTAAAAAGGGAACACATTTGCTGAAGGGCATAAAAGATAAAAGGCCAGTAAATCTAGATAAGACAGTAGTAAGACTTACTCCCATTTGGCCCCACATGCTGAGTTAGTGTACATAATCCTAATCTATATCTGAAGAAAGCTAGAGAATTGAACACTATGTTCTTAATGATATGTAACTGCCCCCTCCCCTGCTCTTTCTCCATTGGCGATGAACTATGATGCATATTCACCATGTTTTGACATTAATGAGAATAAATGTGCTCCCTTCTCTCCATATTTCATTCCAAAATATCTTTCTTTCTTTATCTTAATTATGCTATTGGGACGATGCTATTTTCAGTTTGGATGGGCATGTCTGGTTACAGTAACTGGCTTGGTTTAAAATTATTAAACAAATTAAAAAAGGGGAAGGGAAAGGAATTGAAATTTAGATTTTAGGTCAGGTTTGAAGCTGGCTTGAGGTCCCTTGTAAATTATCAAAATCCTTAGTTCGGCATTCAGCTTAGTTCAGGTTGCTGTTGCTGTAACTCTTGACCTTGAGTTTAAGCTAGTAAAGGGAATTTGTGTAGACAGGAGGGAATTTCATGGTCTGATCTCAAACTCTCCTCAGTTGTTAAAGGCGCAGTCTCATTATGTCTGTATAGAGACATGATAAGTAATTAAGTTAAATTATTAATGTAAGTTTTATTGCATCACCTCCTATCAGTTTGTATCTTTGACACACAACCAAAAAGGTAAAATACAGACAGATTGAAAACTACTTAAAAATCTTTCTTACACGTGGAGATGATAGGAAATAGGAAACATACCCCAAAGGGAATATATAGTAAATCTTCTAGTACTAGCCTGTTAAATTGCATTCAGATACATTTATTAAATAAGGAAGCGACCACAGCAGCTATGAGGAAGGAAAAAATTCCATACTGTAGAATACCACTGTGCATGGCAGAAGTCTGACTTCCTACCAAATTGATTAATTGGTCTCTGTAGTGTTTATGAAAAATCAATTTGCTGATTTTTCTGAGGATTCCAAAGTAACTTGAGTGTCTGCAGACTATTTCACCCCAAACATTAACAAGTCAATGAGCATTCTAAGAAATGGCTCTATAGAAGTATTTTGTTTTGTTCTAATGTACCTCTTGCTTTTCCCACCATACTAGGACTGAAGATAGTGCACAAGATTGGTGAAAAAGATACTGATAAAAACAAAGAGTTATAGTATTAAAACTCAGACTAACTAATTAATAATTATTATGGGCCATCAAGTGAATTCTGACTTATGGCGACCCTAAGTGACCTTCTGAATGTGTAAAGTACTCAAAAGTGGTTTACCAGTCCCTCTTTGGGGTGGCACTCTGCAATTATGCAGGTCTCCTAAGGCCACAAAAACTGGTTCTTCTCCTGGAGGCATGGTGGAGAATCAAATTCCCGGCCCCAACTCATTCAACTCATTGAGCCATCTAGTCAACTAAAACTCAGGTTGTGTGTTATGTGCTGACAGGTCAGAACCAATTTATAACAACTAGACATGGGGACAAATATAAAAATGGATTGCAATATTTGTTGAATATCGCTGATTCGTTGGATATTAATCCCTTCATATTTGTCAGTTCCAGAGTCTCTGACAAACACCAAGAGACAAATATAACCATTTTATATTTGTCCATTTGTACCAAATTCCCTCTCTGTCTATGCCCCTGCAGATCAGCTGTTCCTTGGGGGCATAGGCAGAGAGGGAAGGCTAGGCTGCTGGAAGGGACACCTAGCTGCTGTTTGTAAATACGGTGAGGGGGTTTCCCTTCGGGCAGCCAGGAGGCTTGCCCTGTCTGTCTGTGCGCCTGGTGCACAGACTGGTGTTTTTGCACCCCTGCAAAAGCCATGCACTCAGGGACCCATGATTTCTGTGTTGTAATCTATGGACACAAATGGGGCTTATGGCTAAACAGTGGTTTGGGGATGATCCTACATCAAAATCATGTGGACCCATAAATCTTTGAGTAAACTGGGTAAACTTAGTCGTGAATAAACCAGGTGAAACATGCTTTAAGATCATTCAAAGCCACAAAGAGAAAAAAAAACAGAAATTCCACAGCTTAAATGAGTGAACTGCTGTATATTTTTATCTATTTTTAAAAATAGCTTTTAAAATATTTCCACAGGCAGGGCTAAGAATGTGGAAAAAGTTAAATGATTTTTTTTCACACTGAAGGCCATGGCGGGGTTAAAAGTGAAAGATACCTGCTCTGTGGGCTGACTGGAGACACATTCTGATTGGCCAGAATGCTATGCTGTGCAAATAGGTCCTTCAGAAATCTCAGAAGTTATTTTAAAAAGCAGCGATTTCAGAAGTTTTAGGAGTTTAAAAGTAGTGATTAAAGGGTCTGAATTAAAGCCAATTTGTATGGATGAAGAAAAAAGAGTTTAAAACAGAGGTTTTTCTCCCCAGGTATCCAAATTTTGTCTTATCTATGTTTTTCATCTCTTTTCTTCTAGCTGACAAAATGGTCACTTGGTTCTGCACTGGGGTAAAACTGTTACTGTTACTGGGGTAAATCTGCTACATCCATGCCAAATTTGGTGCTGATCTGGGGTCCAATTTCATAGGGTTTTTTTGTTTGGGGCACTCCTATCTTTTGATTTTACTTGTAGAATTCTGTTTACTGTGTTTAAGGAAAATATATCGTACAACTACTGTTGTGCCGTAATCTAGATAGTAAATCTCATCTCAGAATCCTTGGATTTAAGAATTTCAGGGTAGTAGCTTTTGATAGGAGAAGAAGCAGCCTAAGGATATGGGTGTTTATCGTGGTATTATTCAAAACAATATATTCCAAAACAGGAGTGCTTAATCTGATTTAGTGCAAAGAACCATAAAGCTGTAAAATCTTAGAGCTAGTTGCTACTAATCTGCTATTGCCATCATTGCTCTCTTTTGTCACTCTTTTGAATAAAGAATAAAGTAATAAGGAATTGAAAGTAGTGCATGAAATATTACTTTAATGTTACTGCTGGCTAGGTTCTGTAAAAGGGAAATAATAAATTCTTGGCTGGCACAGAGTCTGTTGAAGTACTCCTGTTAACTATACGTTATTTATGGCATCCTCCTAAATTTTTATTTCTTCTGTTCCTGCCCTTCCATAAGCATTTGCACAAGTCTTATGTTTCACATTTACTTGTACACTTACTTTAATACATTTCAAATAAATTTATGGATAGTCATTGCTAACCATGAGAATATTACATTTTAAGTTGTGGCTGTTTAATAGCTGAGGATGTCATGTGTTTTTGAGAATATGATCTAGGGTAGTATTAATATATTTATTTGCAAATATTAAATTTTACATTTATTTGTCAATGATTAAGAGTGTGCAGGTGTTCCTGAGACCCATTGGCTTAGTAGCACTTGGCAATAGCAGACTTTTTTTTGCCACTGGTAGGCAAGGAGGTGCAGTGGTGAAATAAGACATATGCTGAGGGAACTCCATACAGATTGCTGGTGGTGGGCTTCACCAGCCAAATAGTGCCTGCAGAGGAGCCATTAACGGTAGTATAAATGGTTTGGGGAAGATATGCCTTTGCTGAATTCCACCACAATGTCATTGCATATGCAGGCCTATGACTAAGGTAGTGATATGTGCCAGTATTGGACCTAATGATTGAAATTCAGTAGTATGGTAGTACTAGAGAAGGTCCATTGAAACAGTGAAGATTTGGTGAGTCAACATTTATGTAAGTTACATTGATTCAATGAGCTTCTTCTAAGTTGTTAGTTACTACTGGATTTCAGCCAGTGTGGATAATTTTCTCATTGATTCCAGCAGGAAGAAACAAGTAGAATAATGGTTACTTTCACTGTGTACCGCAACATATTTTCAAGCATTCACATGAGGTGTGTGAGACGCCCCCCCTTTCTTCTTAAGTAGAGGACAACCTTGATTTTTCATGGTTCTCAAACACTTGAAGAACCTTCACACATGGAGCAGGAATGTGCCCACTTCAGGCTGTCACTTTCTTCATGTGGAAAAGCTTTCATGTGTATTCAGATATGCCCTTTTCTGAATGCCTGAGGGAGGTTTATGTTTCCTCCTTTCTGTCTGAATTGAGGATGGCTTAGATAGGGTGAATTTATCAGTGACAGATCTTGGCAATGATTTTCTAATCAAATGATTTGTTCGCTCATATACTTGTAATTAATCTGACGATCCTAAATAGTGTAAGTCATGATGAGGACTCAAGAAGCTTAGGTAAGAGACATCTTCTTGCACTGGTGATGTAGGACAGTATGTAATATTTGAACAACTACAACATTGCCTCTTATTGGTAAGACTTGCAAAAATTTAAGAAAAAAGAGATGGGTTTGAAAAGAGCAAAGAAATAAAGTGGATTTCTTATATGGATATGTGTTTTTGATGCTCATTCAGTATCCCATCTTATCTTATATATGGTGTAAGGTAACTGGAGTAACCAGGATGAAGGCCAGATTATTATTACTATTTTTTTAAAAGGAAAGAATCTTATTGATCTTCATGTATGGTCTGTGCAACTTACTGCAGCTGGTTGCAGCTAAATGACAAGATGCATTGCATGTTTTGGTTACATGCCTCTTTGCTAAATATGGACATGAACCACCAATTCAGCAGTTTGTGCCAGTTCATTTAGCAGCTTGAACAGATGTTCGGTGCTTCTGAGCCCTGCCATTCCGGTGGACGGCCACTCAGAGGCATTACATTAATTTTTTAAAAATAAATTTATTTATTTATTTAATTTATACCCCACCCATCTAGACTGAAGTCTACTCTGGGCGGCTAATAAAAATTAAAATAATAACAATATAAAATAGAACAACAGCATTAATACAATTGAAGATGGCAATAAATAAATTAGGTATTGACAGGAGGGAAGGCCTGCCTAAAGAGCCAGGTCTTGAGTTTGCTCTTAAAAACACGCAGCGAGGGAGCCATACAAATTTCTGAGGGGAGATTGTTCCAGAGGCGAGGGGCCACTGCCGAGAAAGCCCGATTTCTTGTTCTTTCTCTCCGGGGCCTCCCTAGGCGTTAGGCCCCTCAGCCGCCCATCCTGGCTAAAGTGAGTGATTCGGGTAGATCTAGGTGGGAGGAGGCGTTCCGCTAGATATTGAGGTCCTAAACCATTTAGGGCTTTATATGTCATCATTAATACTTTGAAATCAATGCGGAAATGAACGGGCAGCCAATGCAGGGCAGCCAGAGTGGGGGAGATATGTTGATGTTTTCTCACCCCAGTAAGAAATCTGAAAAGTCTTTGGAATGAAGAGATAAGAGGAAATAAGATTCTGGTGCTGGAATGTGGCACTATTATACATCTCTAAAATAGACTTTGTCTTCTAGCTGCCCTGGCCTAGTGATTGAAACAAGCTAGAAACATGTGTCTATATGTATTCTGTTGCAAAACATTCTCTCCAGTTTAGAATTGGGTTGGATTTTGCCCTGGGTGTTGTTGGTATTTATGCCAGTACTTCATACCTCCCTTCTATTAATCCTGGCAACAAATCAGTAACTGAAAAGTAATGGAAGTTACACATATCACAAATGTTTCTAATACTCTGTTCTTTTTATTTTCCAGAATAATGGTTCTTTGGTCTGGTGCCAGAATCACAAACAATGTTCAAAGGTATGGAACTTCTTTTAAAATACACAATTTTACCAATTATTTCTCTTGATGGTGTATTAATGCAGTTCTGTATTGATTGCTAACAATTTTTTTGTACTTCAGGCAGTACATTATGTTCTCCCCCTATTATATTATACCTCTTTCCCACAACACAGCAAAATTCTGTCATCCTCTTTATTTAACTGTTTTTGACAGTTCAGTATATAGACTCACTTCATATATGTATACAATTTCTTACTGTGTTAGTATCACTTAACATGCTTAATTAGGCCAAACTAGTTGAGCTTATTACTAGTGCTTACATGAGCTGAAAAGTGCTTAATTGTATTTATTCTACCCTCAATATTTTTCAAGAAACATGTAGTTGATCTTGTTAACAACTGCTAAATATTCCGTCATCTTTGAGTCCAAATATTTTACTCTGGTAGTTTAATTTCCAAAAGGGTTAATTTCTTTCGAGATTTTTCCTGATCTTACTTTTGCTTTTTGTGTGTGTGTTGACTCTTTGACCCTCCGAAGATTATAGCGTAAATGAGCTAATAACCAATTGATTCTACTGGAAAAGCATCTTGCTAAGTTGCCTGGAGAGAAACAACCATGATTCATCAACTTTAAAGGGTCATAGTGGAGCTACAGGGCTTAGTCCTTGGCTGCTCTTTTCACATTCAATGCTGAGTGCATCTATTTGCTACTTTAGAAATTCACCGTCAAAGCAATTAAATTTGTGTTCTGAGGAGTGGTATGGGAAAGATGATTTACTCCACAATACACTGAAGCATACAAAGACCTGTATTTCAGAATCGTTGACTTTTTGAAGCGTCTGTAATTAATGGGGATCACATTTCCAAAACTTACATGATTATAAGCAGTGATATTTGGTGAAGAAGGGCATTTTATTTGTTTTACAAATGGAATCATATCACACAAAGATAAAAGGTTGATTAATACAATCCTTTCTGCAGTCCTCCATTGTAATATTATTATTGGGTAAAGGGAAAGCTTGATTTCTACTCTTAAAAATATCAGCTGTGAAAACATCACATAGGATCCTGATATTCTAGCAAAGTTCCTTTTCTATGTCAAAGGGTGTTGGAAATTTTTCTCAAGGTAGTTTGTTCCAGTAGATTAACTGGATCCATTTTAGTTGGAATTAGCAGTTTTCTATCCAAAGGGATTTCTGAGCAGAAAATATTTTAAAAGTACTGTAAAATTCTTTTTCCCCTTTGGACTGAGCAAAATCATAGCATTGTGAAACAGAGGATATCTGTCATGCTTGTTGCATTTTATATTCTGATATAAGGACAAACACTTTAAGATAGGCTTTCCAAACTCAATTTCATGAGAAATAAGGAATAGCAACAGTGCTTATCTCTGCTCCTGATAGGTGCTGATAGGAACAGATTGTGAGAAGCTGTCTCTCAAAAGCATGCAACCCTTTTCTTTTTGAATGAATTATAGAACTATAATCATATCATGAGATTTTACGTTTATTTTGCTTTGCTTTTGTTATACACACTGAAAACAATGAAAATCTTACATATTTATTTGTTCAATTTTATATGCTCTGAGTTAAACAAAAAAGAGAGAGCCAAATGAAACACTTTTTGAGTTAACTTGTAGCAACATTATGTAAAATGAAATGGTGTCTGTAGTGTATGTTAGATGGTTTATTTTATTTATTTATTTACAAGATTTTTTAGCCACACCATTACCAGTGGTCTCTGAGCGGCGTACAACAATATTAAAACTTTAAAAACATTAAAACCATGAAAAATAGGCAATATTATAATAATATCCTATATTTAAAACAATCATTAAAACATTAATATTAATAAATCCTGCTGCTCATATGGCCAGCTAAAGAATACTATTTAATTAAAATGCTGGCTAAACAGAAAGGTCTTTGCCTGGTGCCGAAAAGCCAAAAGTGTTGGAGCTGAATGGTTGCTGAATCCCTTTAGCAAGTTTTACTTTTGTCATATTTGTTTAGAAGTTTTCATGTTACTTCCTTGTTTTAAGTAATTACTAATGCTGAGACAATATATACATGATTTTTTTAAAAAAATAAACTGATTCTGTAAAGACTTTGGAATGAAGAGCTAAGTAAAAAATAAAATAAAGTAAAATAAAGCACCCAAAAATGCAGGATAAAAGTTAAATCCATCCACTTTCAAAGTCACTGTTAAATATGTGGACACTTTGCTAAACTGTTTTACACAGTAGAGCCAAAATGACCTTTTGCTTTTGTTAACAGTCAATTAGTTAACAAAGATGGGTTTACTTACCTCACTGCTCTAATTCTGTATTTCTGATCATGGATTTATATGGTTTGTTACCCTCACAATTCACTACCAGAGTTTGGTAAGTGTTTGCTTTTGCTGTTGGATTACATCCACTGTGGTGGAACACGACTTTCACTTGTTCTCTGTTGTTGTTGCTGCCTCAAGGCACTTGCCACTCTTAAAAATCTGTCTGTTGTTATGTTGGCAAAAATACAGTGGGAAGTTGAATAAAAGGCAAAACACTGCAGCACTTTAAAGGGTAACAGATTTATTACAGTGTAAACCTTTGTGGATGAAAATCCACTACTTCAGATATAAAGGAGTACAAATACATGTCTTCTATATTTATCTGTATGGTGATGAGAGACATGTGCAGATGAGGATACGGAACACTGTTGTGAAGGCTCCTCACCCCAAGTGTTTTTTGTACCTCTTGTACAAGTGTCTAGGGATAGATTGTAATTTCAGTAAATGAGCTCCCCTCTGTATTAGCCATACCTGAGGGCCATTGTACAGTTATACTGTTACAAGAGCAATTTCATACTTGCACTAGTGAAAGCCAACCTGTCTTGACATATTAAACTCCAGCTTAATACTGAAAAAGCATTTGGGGGCAGCAGAAAGTACAATTAAAGTAGTGTTGCCAAAATAATTGCTATGTAATAAGTGATCTGTAGTTAAAATAAATAGAAGTAAATACAGTGTGGATCTCCTCCATCATGTGAGTTTCAGTGGTGCTGGAACAAGGTATTGCTGATTAGAGTGAGGGCATGAAAATGTAAAAGATGACAGCTAGAGATGGAGATGACTCACCATTTTGCCGAGTCGTCCTGCTTCGTGAGTCGTCAAAAGTTGACGACTCATGAAGCACGAAGCTGCCCCCATGAACTGACGAAGCACGAATTTATTTGTCGATTCATGGGGGGTTACTTAAAAAACCCTGACCCCCCACACCACCCCCGCCCCCGCCAACGCCCCCCACCGTAATCGCCTTCCATTAACGGACAAGACATTCTGTAGAAGTGTAGATCAAAATATAGTGCTCTTGCACTGGGCTAGAGTGCTCTTCAGTGGAAATACTTGGGTGAAGGAAAACTGAACCTATTGCAGCATTCAAACAACTTCCTTATCTCAGACCATGCAGCTGTGGCTTTCAGGTTATACAGAGGAATAGAATGGGACAGAATAGAAATAAACAGGAATATTTTTTTTTTAAAAAAAAACATTGATAATAAGCATATGCAACAGAAACTTTGCTATAATCTCTGTTTAGAGCATGAAGACAAGGAAAAGAAAGAAACAGTACAGGTAGTGGGTGTTTATGGTGGTTGAATATTGAAGAGCATGAGACTTGAGAGAATGGTTAGTTAGCTTGGCAGTGATCTATTAGCTTTCAGGCACAAGTAGTTACCTGCTTTGATGCTTAAGCAGCTTGGTTTACCAATCCAGTCCTATATCTTTTTGCCTGAATAGTTTATTCAGCAACAGTGCTTTTGGACAAAATTTAGAAGTTACCTTTTTTTGCGCTACAGGTTTCAGAATCTTCCAGCCAGCATGGACAGCAAGTTGTACAAAGAAGTCTTACTTTGGGAAAGCCAATTAACATCTCCTTGATCCATTTGAGGGAAGTGATAATGTACTATCTGTTTGAAGCTTACCCAAAACTAGCCGTTTGCTCCTTCCTCATGATTGAAGATGAGAGTGTGATTCCCACAATTTTAGAAATCAGAAATGTGTTATGACATATTGACTTCCCACATGGCATGCTGTTTCTAAATACTGTCTACAGTTACTAGGCCATAGTACTATTTTCCTGTATGAAGCTTAATAATAGTTACCTCATGCTGCCAATCTTTCAAATATAAAGCTTTTATAACAGGACATGTTGGGAAAAAAAATCTCCAGTGATATGTTGGGGATTGTCTGAGAAAAAGGCAAAACCAGTGTGACGGGGCCTCAGGTAAAACTGAAAAGCTCAAGATCATTTGGGAAAATACCAAAATCCAAAGGTCAAGTTGATCTGATCTCTAGAAATCTAGACGTGGAGAGCAGTGGTTTCTTAAGAGTGTTCAGGAGTAAACACCATTAAAAAAGCTGGTTCTTCACTTAAATAAGTTGACAGACAATCAGCCACTACTTTGAGCAAGACAAGTTCAACAGGAAATACTATTCTCATAGGTGGTTCGGTGTGCTGCATCAGGTGCATGATTTAGAAACTGGCGAGGAGTGGGTAAGGTTATTGGGCTGTACTATTTTACACTGTTGTTTCAAATTTGAGTCTTTATGATAATGGCTTATGGTAGCTGCTAGCAATCTTGCTTGTTACTCTGATGAGGAAGCTGGAAATTTCTAGGCAAAACTATGTATATTAGCATTGTCCAAGCTGTTAATAATCTAATAATATTCTTAGAACTGCAGAGCAGGAAAGGACCCTATGGATCATTGAGTTCAGTCCCTATCAAGGAGGCACAGTGGGGAATTGAATTGCCAACCTCTGGCTCTGCAGCCAAAGACCTAAATCAATATTTCTTACTAAATACAATTAATAATTTTAAAAAACACACAGAATGTTGACACTGGCCTCTTTGTGGAATATTAGGCACTACTGAATGTTCTCAAGGGCACCTATGTTTAGCATTATGAGAAATTCAAACAAACAAGATTTAATAAAACCTGAACTTTGTTCCATTTCACCTTAAATGTCTGGATTCCTGCCTCTCTGATTCCACTCGTCCAGTCCCTGTCTTGTACCACAACTGATTTAATCTTCTTGTCATCACCTTTAAAGATCTGCATAGCTATCATCTTTCCTTAATTATCCCTTGCATGACAAGTGTCAGGTTGCCCCCATTCTATCCATTTAAGGTGTGTATTCTTGCTTGTCAGTTTCCAGTCAGACATCTTTGTGTTGCATGGCTATCTCTAGGCTTTCTGCAAGCAGTGTAGCAGATCTCCAGAGTCTCCTGTCAGGACAGACATCCAAAATCACGCCATAATTAAAGTTTGGAGTGTGTTAAGCTAATTATATGTAAATTACATATAATTTCATGCTGTATCTAAGGGAATAATAAGAAATACCATTACTACAGTTAAGGACTATTTTGGCTAATGTATTTTGTGAGGTGTAAACCAGCAAATGAACACTGAGAATATTTTATTGATGGAACTACTCCAAATTAATTTTTGTGGGAGAAGAAAAACAAAAAAAGAAAGGATAGTTTGAGAGATAATTTTAAAATCCTGGTCATTTTACAGCCTCCGTTAAAACACAGTTGGAAAAGGGGATGGCGAGAAAGCATAATTTAGGGCCGTCTGTGCAGTGACATTTACAAGGGGTGGAAATAAGTGACCCACTGTGAATCTCTCGCCAGCTTTTTTTCTCTTTTTCCCCCCTCCTTGTTGCCAACAATGCACTGGCAGTAGCCGTTGATTGATTGACCCAATGGCAAGGCCAAAAGGCCATTTGAAGCCTTCAGAATAGAGAGGATTTTCTAAAAGAAAAGATGACTAAGACTACAAATGCAGCAGCCAAATAAACATTCTGTCTTGGAAAACGACTCTGATTTCTTGCTAGAATAGCTCCTGCTCTAAACTGTTTCTGTGAGCACTTCTCTAGGACTACCAAGTGAGTCTTTTTTCCAGAGAGAAAGGACAGCTTTCCTTTGTGCCTTCAGTATCTATCTCAGCCTGAATTCATGTTGTGATTTGCCCTGCCCTATCATCCTGTATGGCAGTGGTCCCTAACCTTTTCCCAACTGCGGACTGGTTGGGGTGTGTGTGGCATTCTCGCGGGGGGGGGGGGGTGGCACGCTCGTGGGTGCATGGTGCACCCGCAGGGGTGTGTGGCACGCTTGTGGGCGTGTGGTGCGCCCACAGGGGGTGGAGCGTGCTTGTGCACAGGCGCGCAGTGCGCTTGCAGGGGCGCTCACGTGCATGTGTGCGGCACGCTCGCGGGGGGGCGCTCATGGGGGGGGACAGATCTGTGTCTGTGGCCTGGTCCTACCTAGGCCACAGACTGCTGCCGGGTTGCGGACTGGGGGTTGGGGACCTCTGCTGTATGATACTTATGGTAAGTGTGCCATGTTTTCATGCTGGGTGGTTTGTATCAAGCTTAATAGTGAGCATTTTAGAGGATCATTAACCTGCAATAGCGGTGACACTCCATTTTATTAAAAATACAGTAAAATAGTAGAAACAGCCATTTTTCTGGGATTATGCGTTATGAAACTGTATTGAAATTTTGGAAAATTGAGAAAAATGCAAACCTGTAGCTTAATACTAGTTACACTAGTTCTAAACACTGATTTTAAGTATCATCCATGTGCAGGGGATAAGAAAGTTGTGATTCCCACAAACCATGGCGGAGGCCCGTCTTCTATTTTCAACTCCATGGGCTTTGCACTTTTATATTGAATATTGTATGGATTTATGGAACTAGTTGAAATAGGAACAGAAACAGGTTCAAAACATACTGATTATCTCCAACCCAAGTTGCCTTCACCGGGTCAGAGTCCTTTACATTCACCTCTCCTCCCTTGGTTACCTTCACCATGAGGGTTGTCCTTAGCTTTGGTGGTACAAGTTATCTAACCACTGGGAAGTTCGGTCAGTCTCAAGTTCAAGTTCACTCTACCCCTTGCTGGCTCCTAATAAGGAGGAAATATATCTCCGCAGTGAGGACAAAACCTGCAGGATTTGCTCAGATGAAGGATCCAGATGACTCAATTCCCCAGCTTGCTTTCCTTCTGCCTCCTTCTGTTGGTGCTTCCTCACCTCTCACCTCTTCCAGGGTTGTTGAAACCACTTGGGAAGCCATCCAGTTTTCCTGGCCTCCCTCCTTTCATGTTTACCCAATAAGAGGGTCTGCATGAGACCTTAAGATCCTCGTACTTAGCCCCTTCTCCTTTGGGACTCTCAATTGTATTAGTACTTCTCTCCAGGAGCCCTCCTTGTACACTCCCACTCTCTGGGAGATTCAGGATCTTCCTCAGGGGATTCTTTGGCCCATTAGGTCTGGGACCATTTCTCCTGGGCACCCCTCCATTCTCCTTTTTTGAGTTTCTTATACCCCTGGGGCTTCCTATGTCCTTTCAACTTCTCTTCTTCCAGTGGTTCATTTGCCCCTCCTTAGTACCTTTTAATTTCTTCCCTATTTTCCCCCTTAAATTTCCCTCATCCACTCCCTTTTCTTCCAGGGAATCTGTTTCTTGAGGTTTTTTTCCCCCTCTTCCCCCTTTTCTTCCTTGTTGCCGGCTGGCTCCCTTTTCTCCCCCACTTCTGCTGGCAAAACCTCCCTTATATTGGCCATACACCATGGGTAGACTAGCTCCTCCCTCTCTCTGTGGTGGGCTTCCAGCCCCCTGGGATTGACATAAGAACATATGCCTTGGTTTGAGTCCTGCTTTCTTGGGACTTACAGGTAATTGTGCTATCTTTTTCTGTGGTTTGACCCTAAGGCCCTGAATTAGGTGGCTTAAGTTCTGGGTCAGAAGTTGAGGGACCACCGAGAAGAGCATCTTTGGCCTTGTCCTCCTCGAAAAGGTACAGCTTTCACAAGGCCTTCTAGGAAGCACTGGGGCAATTTCCTTTTTTGTACATTACAATCAGGAAACACAGACCCCAGAAGTAGACTCTGTTCCTGGTGGGTGAAGGGTAAGTGTGTTTGTGTGGACTGGAGCTCCCAGAATTCTGTGTAGAGAATTCTTGGAGAATTCTAGGTATTAGAGTCCTAAACAAAACAAAACAAAACATTAATGGCACGCCCCTAGTATTAAAATTAAGCTCATGAAAATAGGTATTGTCTCACCAGCTTAAAGGCTTATGAGGAAGGTAGCATACTAGCTTCCCCATCCGCTGTCACTTTGCTCATGTCAACAGCTTTTGTTTTTGCCTGAATTAATTTGAATAATCCCAGCATGGTTTAGAGTTTAATGATTGATTTATCTCAGTGATTCTCTGATACATCAATAAATACTAATTTCTTAAGTGCACTACCACCACCCACTTCATTATCATTTTGCTTATGTGAAAAGTGTCAAATGAATCAGATCTGGGATCTCCCAGGGTTCTGCATTATTTGGAGACTTCCACATGTGTGCTGCCTTCCTCATTTGCTTCCTTATATGTTTACTTATCCTGGATATTGATGTGAACAAAATGGCAATAGATGAGGTGCAAGCCTCTTCATACGTACACAATGTGAAGCTGCAGCAATGTCAGGGAAAGTGCAGCAGGGAGTAAGTGCTATTCACAAAGCCCTCCCACAAGTGTGCCATGCAGCAGGCAATTGGGAGTCATGTGATCAACTGTACAATCTGGACTGCCCTAGTGTAACACCCAGTGTGGTTATGCTGGTGTAAGGAGAATAGGATTTCAACCACCATCTTACCTATTGTGGAGCACACAAGAGGATAAGATTGCTATTATAGAAGCAGCCAGACTGTATTGTCCTTTACATGTTCTCTATGTCTTTATTAAGCTTTTAAGCAGTAAGCGATGGGTCTCAGGAATGCTATATTTATTAAATTCAGAGACTTTAAAATGTTTTTAAAATTGTTTTTAATCTTTAATATTTAATTTAATTTAATATCAAAGATTAAAAATTAAAGATTAAATTTAATATTAAATTAAAATCTTTAAATTTTAATTTTAATATTGATAAATATTTAATTATTTTATATAGTTTTTGTGCTATTTTAGACATGTTGATCAGGTGGCATAAAAATAAAAAAATTTTTAGAAAATGTATGTGTCCTATTAGTAAACAACAGAAAATTAATCATTCATCCTTGAATTCTGTAGTTGATTTGTTTCAAAAACTGAAGTATGCTTGCTGTTTCCCAGTTTGTTGTAATTTGGGCAGTTGTTTCATACTTCTGAACAGAGGAGCAGAATGTTTACGCTTCAGGTACTGTAGCGTGTGCTGAAATATGGTTGGTTTCAGTGCACTCTTAATATCTGATTTTTCCAGCTCAAATAGTCCATACCTTTAAGAAGAGGAGATTCTCTCTTGTATTCTGTTGTATTATTGTATACAGATTAAGTCTTTTCTATCAGGTATTCTGTTCTGCTGTAAATTCTGTGAAATCAGTGACTTCAAATTTCTAAGGGTAAAGATATAAATAAATTAGTGGTAATCTACCAGAATTGCATGATGATAATACCCCTTATATGTATTTGCAGGTTTTGCATCGACTGGAGGATGTATCCACTTCATGTAAGGTTTCATGTTTAGTGATACACTGCTTGTGTTTACTGATCCAAATTTCCTATGAGCTTATATTAATTCTAGGCTGGCATATTACTTAGGGGAAAAATGATTGCTTGCATCTTGATTGTATTATCTGTCTCATTTGTTGATGAAAGTAGTCATATTATTATTGTTGTTAATTTATAACTGATCTGTTGCACTTAAATAATCAAAAATAAAGTATTCCTTACTTTATACAGTCTTCCTTTCCTTAAAAGGCAGAGAATCCTTATAAGCCTCTGAATTGCTCTATTGCGGTGGACCAAGTAAACACAAACCTTGTCAAATTTTCCCATGGAAATATCTGAGGCTTAGTTTTACATCCCCAGTCATGGCTTGTGTGTTCCTGCTCAATAAAGAAAAGGGGTGTGCGTGGTGCACAGAGGTTTTTTAAACATGGACACAAAAAGATACTAAGGTTGGCATTTAGGAGCACTAAATGCTTCTTTAGTGTGGCTTTATCTGCTTCAGTGAGCACTGTGTTGAGAATCTGGGATATTCACACGTCAGACTCTGAGCAAGCCCTCTCTTTTCCTTTGAGCTACTTGGGCACAAAAATAATCCTTTCGTAGGACTTTTAGCAAAAGCAACTGAACTGTGTAGGCTAATCAGCTGTAAATCTTTACCATCTAGAAAGCAGTTGATTAAGTGGCATCTAACAGTAGTTCAATCAGTGCCGAAGCAGAGTTGATCAAACACTTTAAAAGACAGACAGCGCTTTGAGATACTAGACAAATTAACAGTTAAGCCTATTTCAAAGAAAGTAACAGATTTACCACTTAAAACTTTTAGATAGGCTTCTTGTTTCTCCTGTCATCCAGTTCAACCTAAACTCTGTAAATGTTACATGATTTTAAGCATTTTTCTTTCCATTATTGGGAGTGGGAAAAAGTATGAATTCATTGGGTCTTGGGAAAGGCAATACAAAATTTTATGGAAAGAGTCTGTGTGTCTCCTGCCTCCAGTTTTCCAAGAGAGAAAAATGGATGCATTATGAAGCATGGAAAATGTTTGTTTATCCTAGGATATATATGTGTTTCTAAAATGTTATTAGCCTGTGTTCCTATACATACTTACCACAAAGTACTGAAGACATGGAGCTTAGTTTTAAACAAATGTTGATAGAATTGCCTTTTTAGATTTCTTTGGGTGGACCGAAGTTCCAAGACTATGAAAAAGGAATGAAAATATGCATTCATCCAGCTTCTCCAAATGCATAATTTCATAAATTCTTGTCAGACTGCCTTTCGACATTGTGTAGCTAAGTGAAAAGTGCAACTACTTCAGTTTTTCCTCAGGTTGATCCAAACCCACAATTATTTTGGTTGTTTTTCTGCGCACTTTCCAGCTGTACAATATCGTTTTGTGAAATGGGAAGCAATAGAACGATGTGCAATACTCCACATGCTTTCAGGCTATAGATTTAGGAAAATCTTATATTCAATCTGTTTCCTAATAATCTCTAGGCCGGATTTATGGAAACTCTGTTTCTCTACCTTTTCCTCAGCTGTTTCAGTTGGGCTTTGAAATACAGAAGATGGGGCTCTTTAGTTTGTGGGTCACATAGGGAGACACCAAGGACCACATCTGGCCTGTGGGCTGCCCACCATGGCTGTAATAATAATGGAAATCCCTTCTCGTACCTTTCTTGGTAAACTCTAGTATGGAATTTGCTGTTGGCAATGTTAATCTTATGGCACTATTCACTGGGATCCTGTGAATTTTTTCCTGGTTTCTCACTGACATTTCAGACTCTTATCAGTTTATTCATATTGTATGTATACCTTGGGTATGTGACCCATGGGGTCACGAAGAGTCGGACACGACTTAACGACTAAACAACAACATGTATACCTTTGTATGTGTATGTGTGTACATATATGCATACACGTTGTCACCATGATTGTAGCGTTTTATGTTGATAGAGCAGTCCACACCAGTCCTGGACAGAAGTGGGACAGTAATGTGTGCTGTTTACATACCGCCCCATAGTGCTTAAAGTGCTCTCTGGGCGGTAAAAGGCACCACCTCACCCAAGCTGTGCCAGTTTACACCATTCAGGTCAGAAATGAGGGTGGTTCATGGTGATCCATCCATTCTTTCTACTGTGCCAGGTTCAAGATGGTGCAGTTGACAATCCCAGCAGTTGGGGTTCTCAGATAATCTCTGGGGCTTTGGACATAGTTCAAAGCATTCACAGCTCTGCCCTGAACAGAAAGTGGCTTTCTGTTCAGTTTGTGACAAACAGAGGTGGCAGTGAGCCACCTCCAATGCATTGCATCCTCCTTTAAGTTATATATATATATTTGGAGTTGTCTCTGGACAATTATGTGGTCTAGTTTGTGGAGAACATGTAGATTATTGGGGGAGTTGTTAAAAAGTGTTTGTAAAGAATTTTTAAAATGGGGAAATAATTGGCAACACTGCAAGAAAATGTAAAGTGAGTAATTGTGGAACAAAAATTCCTAGCATCACTTATATGCTGTTGGTGGTGACAGAGATGACAGAGAGTGCATTTATTCCAAACACAGGTTGGAAATCGCATGGTGTTTCCTCCTTTAAGTGATGAGAAATGCTGGTTTACTTCTGTTGGCTGATTCCTGTTCTTTAAGCCCCTACTATTTATCAGAGCACCAGGTGTCTAAGGTATGGAACAGGCTTTCAATTTCCTGAAGCCGTGCTGATTCTCCTCTCCTCCTTCAGCAATGCTTGTTCTTCTGTAATCTTCCATAGTTGCAGCTTGTTTTTTTCAATAATGTACCCACATGTTAATCTAATGGATCTGAAATTTCTCAGTTAACAAAAAACCTTTGTCAGAAAGATTACCTACCAGTAAACTGACAGGAGTTTGATTTCAATATTAGCTTGTATGTTATTGTTGCTGTTGTTGTTATGATATTGATATTCATATTTGACTGATTATCTTAAGAACCTTCAGGTGTAAGCCATCTAGAATTAGAGAAGTACTAATTTTTAATTTGTCTGTCTGTTTCCAGAGTTCCTGCTGTTTTGTAATTTGTAGCATGCTAAAAGTAAATTTAGTCCTGGCAGTAAACAAAATAAAACAAAACAAGTAACCCAAACCCAGCACTTGACAGACTTTCCATCTTTATTTAGAAATAATTTCTTATGCTCACTTCATGTTTCACTTTTAAGTAAAGAAACACAAGTGGAGGATTTCTTCCCAATATGAAGAACAGTGGGTTTGAAGGATCCTGAGCACCATGGTACAGAAGGGAATGCTTAAATTCCTTCCCCATATCTGCTATGAACCCAGTAATATGTACAGCACCACTCAGTTGGTGCTTCTTGAATTTGATACATCCTGAACATTTAACTTCATGTCTAATTTGCCCCATTGTAAAAACTGCTTGCTAGAGAATTTGTAACCCTTCATTTTACCGAGTGTCTTTTTGTTTCCTGGAGTACTGAATTTTCTGGGGGGGCAGTTCGGAGTTGTAATTATGGCTTGTCATGCCTTTCAGACCTGAAAAACAAAGTTAGGCTTCATTCATAACGCGAAATAAAATTAGAAATTTCAAATTCACCCACAGTTTAGTTCTATTAGCTTGGTGTTTATATTAAAAAAATAAGTATTGCTAGTTCAAGACAAATACAGGAGATGGAATTATTAATCCTTAAACTCTTCCACTTGTTATTCTTGTTTTTTTCTTTTCCGCTAGTTACCTTGCAAATTTGGTTTCTTTTTGGTAAAGCAGTATATTCAAGGTGTTGGTGAATTGAATACATGGGCTCCAGATCAGTTTAGAAGCACTTCAGGTGATTCTTAGGTGAATAACAACACTTTAAAAGCATGTATGTCCAAACATGGATCTCCTGTGTTTTGAGTTTCACCCCAAGTTTGGGGAGACACTGGGTGCATGCTTGCTGAATAGCATGTTTTGAATTATTTATTATTTTTCTATTTTTAAATTGTTCGGTTGGGTTAAATGTAGCCAAGCCTCTTAGGAACAAGTTCACTTCTACCAGAAGTGCTACCAGTTTTAATCTTCATATTTGTGTTCAGTTGCCTTCTCCAAAGAAACTCCAGTTACGGGTGATAAGAACTCACTGCACATGAGTCCAGCTTACTGTCCATTATGATTCGTCATCAGTGACAAAAATAGAGCCTGTATATGAGTAGTGAAAACCTGTTGGAACAATAAGAGAAAGACATAACTAACAATTTTGTTCCCAGGATTTTGCTGCCCTATTTTTGAAGCTTAGGTAACAAGAGATTGGCATATGCAGAGAGGAGACCAGAGGAATGGAGAGGAATCCTGAGTGTAAATGAACAATGGTCATAATTTGGTTCTGCCCTGAGTTTTATGTTTTGTGTTTCCTTCTGCTCAGAGAGGAGAGGCTGGAAGCAGTACATATGCTTAGAGCAATTGGGTTCACATCGTTCCATCTGCTAATACAGGTGGGCAGGTTTGTATTCTTCCACCAGCAAGTTTTTTGTGTCCTCTAAATTTCAGCACTTTGGATCAAAGCTCTGGTCCCACCACCCTAGTTACAGCTCTGCAGTAAAGAAATAGAACATTCAACAATAGGCTAGCCTTTGATATGTTCTAGAATATTTGTTTTCCCTGCTGGGGGATGATGCAGGTAAGTAAGCTGCAGTGGGGTGAGAAACTATTCATTCACTGCAGGTTAGTTTGACTTTGTTCATTGATATGGGCTAAATATTTTATATCCACCACTTTAAAAGAGGAGTCTTGGATCTCATGTTTCCCTGTGACTGACCACTCTTGTTCCTGGGTGGCATAAATGCTGTTGTGGAGTTTGGCCATGCTCAGCAGGAAAGGATTCGTCTGCTTAACGGTTGTTAATATTTGTTTAGTTCTGCCCTATACTGCTGTCTGATATCTGTAACTCTCATTATTCACTCATTGGGTGGTAGTTACGGATGTAAAATTCATTAAAAGCATTTGCTGAGAAAAAATGTACATAGGGCCAAATGTTGTAGTTGAAAAAAAACATAACAGGCAGCTTATTATATAATAAGAAAATGCTTTTTCAATATATTTTGATTTTTAAATTATTATGTAAGTCCCTGAAAACAATACTTATCCTATTGTATGATTCCATGGAAGAATTTGAGATTCTCTACATATTTCTTCAAAGTGTAGTAGATATCTGAATTGAGGTGGATCTCCCCTTACCTCAGTGCTGTCTTTTGGGAAAATGCACTTTCAGTATATTTAGATTTTTTTTGTACCCTTCATTCAGGTGAAGCATTAGAGATGGGGTATTCATATTTGTATATGAATACAAATATCCTAACTCTGTTAAGCATATTTGAATGCAGTGCCTCTGAATATTTCACCTGAACATTTCCTAAATAACATTGTTAATGCTCTGAAGATGTGCGGATCAAATACTGCAGGATACTAACTTTGTTACTGACAGAGAAATTTAATATGGTGGAGATGAAGCAATTGTTATAAAGTGATATTGTATCTGCCAGACCCTCAATAACACGACACCATCAAATTTGACGATAAAAATTATGTTTTCAGTCATTATAGGCAAACTCCTAAACTTTATAGGGTCATATATTTTATCTACTGTGAGCAAATCCTACAAGAATTTGTTGTAAACCTCTGGTACTTAAGGTGTTTGTATCTGGACAAATGTAGTTTTCAAATCAGTATTATGAAGAGGACTACAGCTCATAAAAATGGATTTTCATAGAATCCTGATGTTTATATACATGGCATAAGGATAACTGCAGAATGTTCTCTCAGCAGAAAAGATGTTTGTTCATCAAAAGTGCAGCATACTTAAGCAACTGAGCAAAAATGGAGTTGGGAAAGCCCCTGATACTAACTGTAGTGTAAGCATAAAGTCACCTGGTAGTCTGTAACTAGTTAATAACTGTTTTCTCAATATCAGCTGTGTGTTCCACAGTATGCAGATAATATTACTGACCTACATAGAAGATAAAGATAAAGAATTTTTAAGAATACCCAGCATTGGATTTTGCACAAAACCATAGTTTTTTAATTCTTCTTCTCATTCCTCTGTTACTGGAGGTTGGATGTCATCATGCCTATTCTATGAGGTTTTGTCCTCCTCTCCTGTGTGCTGGAGCAGCCAGCACACTTCAAAAGTTTTTGCTTGCATTTTTGCTTAACCACACCTTGGTTTCTTATTGGCTCATTTAAACAAGCCATAGTTGATGTTAACAATAGTTGGTCAGCGTGGACCATACAACACATAATGGTTAAACAGAAACTTATGGCTGTACCAATGGGAGCAAAGGCTAGAGTGTGAAACTGAAACTTGTTTAAGCCTTTTCTTATCCTCTTCAACTGTAGTTTAGTATGAAATTTGGGTGTGGCCAATGTATGTGAAGTGAAGTGAACATTTTAAATGTTTAGTATTATGACAGTGTTTGTACCTTACTGTTTTGTTCATTGCCTTAGAGGAGGCTGATGGAAGTCTCTAGGGTGGTTATATAGCTAAGGCCACTTGAGTGACCTGCAGCTGTAAGATAAAAATAAAAATTAAAAATGGAAAAAACTAACATCTATGAGCAAGATTGATAAAACTATTTAGGGTAGCATTTCTTGTAGATATACAGAGTGAATTAGTCATTTTTAGCTTTTTCTCAAGTAAAATGGAAGTGTCTCCTTATATGAGCAATATAAACTTGACATTTGCAGTGGAGAAGGACTGCAGAAGTGGGATTTTTACTCACCCCCCAGTCCTTTGTCCATCTAATGAACCTATTCAGACCAGGGGGAAGTGAAACCAACGTGGAGGATATATCCTACGCACTCTCCTCAGACTGAAGAAGCTACTTGGATGAGTGGCGAAATGTTTCATCCTAATAAGAAAGAAGTCCAGTTGCCATGACTGAACTTCCAAATAACCTCACCTGGATGACTGACAATCTTCACATATACATTTACAGTTTGTGTTTAGGCGGCACAGAAGCAATAGTTTTGAGCTGATGTTTTTAGTTTAATGGACACAGATGCATTTTAACATCTTAACTGGACTCCACAATAAAACTTGTATCATTTGGAACAAGTCCTTTTACAGGCATGAGTATGAGTTTACATAAACTCTGCAAGATTAGCCAAAGATACATTGTACTCTGGCCTGTTGTCAAAAGGGTTGTTGGGATCTGGCAGGATCTCTTCAGTGATGGCCCTGTGTTTGATGAATCTCTTCCCTTACAACATGTATGGCTTATTCACTGGTGATTCCTAAAATGAGACTGTTTCTATTTCAGTCCAGATTCAGTCCACATGTGAATAACTTCAGCTCATTTAAAGGGATGTAATGTGGATCTTATTTTTATGATTTAATGTTGTTACGTGTAATTATTTTGCATTCAACCTTGTAAGGTTGAAGGACATTTATAAATATGTTACTATAACTAGCTGTCTGCTAATTACTGTCTGCTTCTTTGTATCTTCAAATATAACAGGCTAGTTGACTAGGGCAGTGGTCCCCAACCTTGGGCCTTCAGATGTTCTTGGACTTCAGCTCTCAGAAATCCTGGCCAGCAGAGGTGGTGGTGAAGGCTTCTGGGAGTTGTAGTCCAAGAACATCTGGAGGCCCAAGGTTGGGGACCACTGGACTAGGGGATCAGTTTGAATGTTCTTCAGGATCCTAGTGTCACAGAAGTCAAGCATCCTGTATGTCAACAGTTACATGAGTGCTACAGTTGCATGTAGTGGCCAGGAGTGTCTTTGCACAGTTAAGACTAGTGTGCCAGCAGCATCTGTTTCTTGAGACGTCTGATTTGTCCATGGTAACACATAGCTTAGTTACATCTTGGCTGGATTACTGTAACATGCTCTATGTGGGGCTGCCTTCAGAGGGTCCAAAATGCCACAGCCAGATAGCTAACTGGGGCTGGTTGCAAGTAACATACAGTACAAATCCCCTGTTACAGCAGCTCCACTGTCTGCTGATCCGTTTCCAGGCACAATTCAAAGTATTGGTTTTAACCTTTAAAGTCCTAAACGGCTTGGGTTCAAGCTATTTAAAAGATTGCATCCCCCTCTATGAGCCTGTCCGGGAATTAAGATCATCAGGGGAGGCCTTTCACTGGGACCCAACACCCTCACAATCATGCTTGTGAGGGACACAGGAGACGGCCTTCTCAGTCCACTCAATCCAGACTCTGGAACTCCGTCCCATGCGAAGCTAGGCTGGCCCCATCTTTGCTGTCCTTCCACAGGCAGTCAAAGACTTTTCTCTTTAGGCAGACCTTTCCTTATTGATTGGCATCCTGAGTTGTTGTTGTTGTTGTTGTTTTTTTGAACGGATTTTTGTGCTCTGGTGCTTTTAATGTGTTTTTTTACTGACAATTTTTAATCTAATAGTCATTTAATCCTTTTAAAATATTTGCATATTCACTATATTTATCTTTTAAATATTGTCTTTTAATTGTTGTAAGCCACCTTGGAAACCCACTGGGGGCTGCCCGGGATAAACTATTCCTCAGCTTACTATGTTAAGCAATAGCATATTGGCCATTGTGTGCAGAAGTTCCATAGATGGTGTATTTGTATCATAAAGGAGCTGTGGCCAAGCTTTCACTGTTCTTCAAGCCTGAATGAGGCAAAACTGAGTTCTAAGACAGAGAACGAGTTGGGCAAGTCAAACAGGAGCTGCAGCAAGGAAGAAATGGGAAGGCTGAAACAAGTTATGGTATCACCCAGAGAACTGAATGTAAAAACTTTCAGCTCATGAAATAAGTCTGTCTTAATGCTGAGCATTAGGGAGTCTGGAAGAAGTCTCATGCTTCATTCCTAACAGGAATACAAAGGTTTTGCATGTACAAACATGTATCCCAGCAGCAGAAAACCTGAAATAAGATTTGGATCCTGGGAAGGAAGGTGTGGAGGTATGCATGAAGTACACCTGTCCCCCTTTTTTCCCCTCTGTACCTTGAAGTATTTCTTTCTTTTGTGTCAGTGTCAATCCCTTTATAATGTTGTTTCTGAGATTGAATGTGGACTAAGGTTCTAGTTAATGTTTCAAAAAGGCCATGGTACACTATCAGACCTCATAATGATGTTTTCTCATTTTGCCATGGTATTAAGACTTTTTGTTTGATTAATAAAAAACAAATTATCCTATTTACTTAGTTGGTTAATTTCCAGTTTCCCCTGTGCTCAAAACATATGGCAAGATGGCAGCCAAGTGTTGGATCAAATGTTTATGTTTACTAAAAAAAAAAAAATCTCAGTTATGCAAATCTGGATTCCGTTATATTTGGAGCAGCATTTGGAATCTTTCAGGCTACTGATCAGTTTTGGACACAGTTTTTGTCAGAATGGAAATTGGATATACAGTTTCAGAAATAACAGGAAATATATTCAGCAGAAAAGCATTAGAATAGATCTTATTTTCTAGTTGGTGGCTTTTTGCTTTTCAGTTTTCCTAATTGTGGTGCCAAGCAGAACTTTGTTCGACTCTTAATATTTCAGAAGATTCCTAATAGTTTCTCAGTTTCAAAGCTATGTCAGTTTTGCTGTGGAGAAATGCCTTCTGGCTTTAGGGTTGGAGCTTGTTTTCCATTGTTGATGGAAGACATCTATCATCAGAATGAAGAGGCACAATTTTCAGAAAATTGCTGTCTCCCCTACAATCCTTGTCATGCTCACAAATCATTATTTGGAAAAAACTCTATAACACATTTGTTTGGAGTTGGATAGTGGGGTTTAAGGGCAAAAGAAAATAATCAGGTTTTTCCCTCATCTCTGCCTCTTCCATTAATAGATGTTTTTCTTAAGGAGAAATCTAAATTGTGTAATTCACATCAAGCCATATCTATGTTGGCATTTCTTATATATATTTTATATATTGTGATTGTGTTAATGGTATGGCTATTTCACAGTTGTATGCAAGACACAGTTATACCCTCTGAAAAGAGCTACTTATTAATTAACTTTATTGGTTAAATTCAGTGTTCTATAGAGGAGTATATAAGAAATGCCACTTCAATTCCATATACAATTCCATTCCTCGTACATAGCAATCTATGGTTTAGCAAAAGGTATGGAACTCTGAAGCCAATATTTCTTGGTTGTGAGTTGCTTTGCTCATGGTGGCAACTAGAAGTGTGCTTTTTTTTGTTTTTACTCTGGAATGAAATTCCAAAGAGTTGGAATAAGTGTTCTGATTCGTTTTTCCATCCACTATTCTGCTGGACTATACCCAGTAGACGTTGGTGGTGCTTAACTGTAGCTTAATAGCAGGATGTTTTGTCTCAAGGATTTCCCACTGGCAAGCAGTATTCTTTTTGCTGTAGGATGGTGGGGAGTATTGATAATATAGCAAAAATTGTACGACAGCTGGAATAACTGGGTTCTTGCTGTTGTAAATTGGGTTAACTGGCCAGTGCCCTATTTCTAGTTGCAGTTAGACTCATTGAATCAGTAGAATTTGCATAGGCTTTGATTTAACATTCAGCAACTGATTCAGGGTCCACTGTAGGTGGTAATAATAACTGAACAATATCACAGCTGGTAATGACAGACAAGAGAAGTTTGGCTTTATGTATTAAGATGAGTAAAGTCAGACTTTCCAGATATTCTTGGATGGCAACTCACGTCAGCAATACCCAGCATACCCAATGGTGAGGAGTATTGGGAGCCACAGTTCAGTGCCATCTGGAGGGCTCCATGTTGACTACCTCCAGTGAATGCCTGGAACAATACAGAATTGAACAGCTCATGGGGGATGAACAGTATGCATATAGCCAGCAGCTGTAATGCAGGAACATTTTTATCCAGAGTAAAAACCTGTACTTGGATCCAGATCTGAATGAGTGAGACTCTGCTTGTGTGGTGGGGCTTTCTTATCCCCACATGCATTCCCTCGTCTCAGACACCTCTGACACTGTGTCACCAGAAGCTTGGGTCTGGGCATGCAGAATGGCTGGGAGATTGCCTAGGAAATTAATGTATACTGTCTGGGGTTTAATGATGGGAAAATGGATGATATGAAAAGAAACCGGATATAACTAATGAATTGACTGAATTGCTTTGGATCCCAGATAGATCAGTTTTAGTGATCTCTTCAAATTCAGATTTTTTAATATATTATAGTATAGTCACAGATTGAACCATTGTGCACATAAAAGAATTTGTAATAATATTACTACATGTAGCATGTGTACTGAATGTGTAATGATGTTAGTTAGAGTTCTGAAGACATATTAGATGGAAGTGGTACCATTTAATTAATGCACATGAATTCACTGCCTTGCTATTAATCCTCCACTTCTTGTAGATTGTACAAGTATTTTAATTATTTTTTTGTTAGCTAGAAGAACTTGAAAACTAATACTTTGTGTGTTCAACAGGTCTTGGACTTCTTAAGTGCAAAACATGGTTCACATGCTCAGTCTATTGACCAGAAACCTTTTTTGAATTACAAATTATTTGCAGCTTGAAAGCCTGTTGTAACTGAAATGCTGGCTGTGAATGCTAATTTGAGTCTGTTCAAGCAGTTAACAAGTGTAGACTGACCAACCTGTTTTTACTTGTTACAAAATGTATATGTATATGCCAGTTGTACATTATAGATTGGGACAATGTTAGTTCCTGTTAATGGATAAAAGCAGTAATTATAAACACTTCTTATTGAAGCTCAAACAGTGCTTAGCTAATCAACTGGCTTGTAAGTAAATAGACCTACAGCATAATTTTCTTATTCAAAGAGAAGTAAAGAAGCTTATTTGCTTTCTCCTAATGCTAATAAATAGGCTGCTGTTAAATAGCCAATCCTGAAACTGTTTTTGAACAGATTGACAAATCTATTTCAGCTGCTGTAACAATTGCTCTCAGATGTAACTGAGGCACTCAAGTACAAAGACCACTACTGTATAGCTTCTGTTGTCTCTGTATGGACTGCATCAGCTTGTCCATTCTGAGATAGAATACCCTCTTTCCTATGAAGGCTGTGTGGTGGTGTCCCTTCTGAGCCCTTTGTCTCATGTCTAGAAACCAAGGTGCCCTCTGTGGCAAAATTTTTGTTTCTCACCTAGTCGGTCTTTGTTCTGTTATTTATTCACCTTTAGATGGATCAAAGCCTGGTTTTCTTAACCACACATGTGGTAATACAACAGTTGCCAGCCCTGTAGCTGCACTTTCAGTTTCTGCAAGCTCATGAGCAGGAGTTTGTGAAGAGGGAGAGTAGACAGGTGTGTTTTACACGGCTGTTTAGTGGAGGAATTTTAGGAGGAGGCCAGAAGTCTATGTAGGGCAAATAGATATAGATAGCGAGGGAGCTGCTATAGTGCCATGTTTGTTTTGCCTGTGTGAGAATGTAGAAATCTATATACCTGCTGTATGTGCAAGCTGGTTGCTCTGCTGGAAGAGAAGCCACAGCAGCATGAAGCTCATGAATCCACATGAGGGAAGATGGAGTCTTTCTAGATAGAGCAGAGTACACTGCCCTGGAAGAGCAACAGGGCACAGTTAACTCTAAGGAGGAAAAGACGATCAAGTGCAGGAGGCAACGAGCAGAGAAGCTGAACTGTCAGGATACATGCTATGTCCTTGGAGTGACACAATCTATTTTAGTTTTTCCTCATGGACATTGACTCTAAGCCATTGGAATTGGCTGGAAAATGGAAAATCCAAGTGGGGTTGCTGCTGTGAGTTGTGCCATTCGTATTCCATAGGCATGACTATGCAACAGGTTTTTGGCCTGTGGTCTGCTTACATTTACAAGCATTAAGGTAAAGGTTCCCCTTGACATTTAGTCCAGTCGTGTCCGACTCTAGGGGGCGGTGCTCATCCCCGTCTCCAAGCCGTAGAGCCAGCGTTTGTCTGTAGACAGTTTCCGTGGTCACGTGGCCAGTGCGACTAGACACGGAACGCCATTACCTTCCCACCGTGGTGGTACCTATTTATCTACTCGCATTTACATGCTTTCGAACTGCTAGGTTGGCAGGAGCTGGGACAAGCGACGGGAGCTCACTCCGTTGCGTAGATTCGATCTTACGACTGCTGGTCTTCTGACCTTGCAGCACAGGCACTTCTACCCCATCTTCTGCTAATCTCTTCTCCCTTTCCTCTAGTTCTGTGACTTGTTACTTATTTGTAAAAATACTAGGTTATCTAGTGAATTTGATGACATTACTGTTAGATTACAGTGGATCTGCTGAACTTGTGTCAAGCCATTCTGAATCTGTGAGATTAAAATTAATACTTTGTATATTTCTTGAGGACTTCATGGTTGATTATTCTCTGTATTGACTTCCTTCTGGATGAGTCTAATTATGTGTGCACAGTCCCATTGTATAGGGTTAGGCATTTGGCACACTGCAAAAAGCTATTTTAAATAAGGTGCAGTACTGGCTGGGTGAAAGTGGAAAGTGTGGTCCTACATATGATTGACTTGCACTTTTAGGGAACCAGTGCATGCAATGACTGGATATCATCATGCCCATGTTATCATGTGAGCAAATTCTGAGAGAGCATTTTTTTTAAACTCTAGTGTACATGAAATAATATTAAAATCTTAAATCTTACATTATATTTTGCTAAGCATATCTTGCTGAAAGAATCCAGGAAGGCACCAGCTTCGAAGCAGAGCACTGGAGATGATAAAGAGAGGTTATGAAATATTGCAATGGACTCTCTCTCACCACACTGTATCATGAAATTCCATCTTTATAGAGACTGAGTGCTAAAAATAACAAGATGTTTCTTACAATTTGGTTTAATTCAAAATGGTGTTTCTAACAAATATTATATTGCTCCTCTTAAATATTAAATATAATCTTGCAGGCAGAACATCTTTATTTAATTGGAAGTCTTAAGTCTATGAGCAATGGAAGCTATCCATATTCTGAACTTCTTGGTTACTTATTAAGAAGAGATTATTTTTACCAAAATATAGATTTATATTTATAGAAACTGGTCTCCCTTCTCTTTTCCTTTTTGCTGAGTATATTTTAATTGACAGCTTGGTCAAGTAATTTATTGTGGAAACATATAACACAGTAAAGGGCTTGTTCATATTTATGTGTACAAAATGTGTTTGTCTTTCTTAGATTTATGTTTGTGATAAATTTATCTTAATGTCTTAAAATTTTTATAGTTCATATAAATAAGTACAAACAACATGCTTTGGAGTGTTTAGCTCTTCTTTGTGGTCTCTGTGATTCATACTAATTGATTTGTAAAGATGTGATATTTTGTTCTAAAAAAAATTAAAGGGAGTGTAGAAATGCAATTCTGAAAATGTACATAGTGCCTAAAAACAATCACCCAGCTCTCCAGCCAAGTCTGGAAGCAAAGTCTCTGTATGATAACATCACCTTGAAACATTTTTTTTCTTGGCTGACAGTTGACCGTATTTGTGTTGTAATGTGTTAATGGACTGGCAATGGCATTTGCAAGTCCTATATCTTGTACTCTTTGTAGGTACTGTTCTCTGGTTTTAGAGTACCTTTGTCTACTTGATCCTTTATTTTACATGCCTTTATTCCTCCAGGCTTTGTGAATTTTAGTCAAAATAAGAAAGTTTACTGTCATAGTGGCAGCCTGCCAGATTCTGAGGTATAAGCCCTTGTAGTTACAGGAGGTACAAAAAGCAATAGAAATTTCTGTTGGTGCACCAGGCCCTTGTACCTTCAGTCCAAGCAGAAAGGATTGTTGATAATTGATAATGACCAGGAAAGATAGGTCCCATTTCCTGGAAATGGGATATTCAATAAACGAAAACCTAAACACAAAATAAATTTATTTCAATGCCGAGTTCTCGTGGATTACGATTCAGTTTTTTTTAAAGAGACACAACAATTCAACTAGACTACTTTTATTTTTATTGTTATTGAAACAGGCAAATATGGTTGCTCTTCAAAAGCCAGGGTCTAAAGCAAGGATGGGAACCATGTGGCCTCTAAAGCTCATTTTTACAGCTCCCAGCCTGCCCAATACTTTTTTTAAACAAACAAATGCCTCCTCCTGTCTAAAACATGACATAATTCATGAAAAATTCTGCAATTTTAAGAGCTACTCCAGGCATGGCTAACAATGCATAGACACCCAAAACTCACAATAGCTGTATAGTATAAATCAGCACACCCCTAACAATCCTGTCATCTAGTACCGTGGTTCTCAAACTGGGCTCCCCAGATGTTCTTGGACTGCAATTCCCAGAAGCTTTTACCACTTGTTGTGCTGGCCAGGATTTCTAGGAGTTGCAATCCAAGAACATCTGGGGACCCAAGTTTGAGAACCACTGATCTAGTAGACATGTAGAGGGGAAAAGCCCAGATACACAGCAGAAACCTATAAGCAGGAAAGGGAGGGTAAGGAAGTATATTGTTACTGCTGAATGACACAGTGAATGATTACCACAGTTTGTTACCTTGCCTCTGCCCCCAGGCATGGTTACCTTTTGGGTCATGATTACCCCCATGTTAAGAACTATTTACTTCCATGATGAGGCAAAAAAATGTAAAAATTGAGTTTTTGACCTTGTTTGCCATTATGCAAATTCAAATAATACTTTGATGCCGTGTTTGAAATTCTGTTTATGATAACAGTAACAAACAGTGCGAAATACTGAAATTGCTGGCTCCTGTTTTGTAGTTGCCCCTACCTGATCTGTAAGCTCACCCTGGAGAAACCCATTTGATTTGCTCCTCACTTGTATTAGTGTAAAGAGGGCAGCATACATCCAGTTTTTTAAATGGGGATTATGCCTTCTAAAAATCTTGTACCTCTGTCCTTTCTGTCCTGCGTTTTCACCTGCTTTCCCTCCTCTGCCCCTGCTTGGGGACGAACAGATGTCTGCACCCAGAGTGTGGCACTTAAACTGACCGTCAAGCAGGCCTGACAAAGAAAGTCTTTTCAGGCCCCGCAGTGAAACAACCCAGTATTTTATTACAGCATGAAATTAGAAGTGAAAAGCCTCACAGCTCCTGCTGATTAGTAATGAGGAGTATGTCAATGTAGAAGGCTGAGGTACTTCTAGAAGAGAAGTGGGGAGCCAAAGCCCAGAAGTGGGGTAACATTTTAGACAAAGGTAGCCTCTCCCTTCCCTGATGGGGGTTATTTGGTGGTTTGTAAAATCATAGTAGTGTAATGGAAAGTGTAAGAAAGTATTTTATAGTAGATCCTTCACCAGCTGTGAGTTTGGAAAAGAATTTCAGAATACGTATTCTATTCAGGTGTGCAAAGTCTAGAGAACCAAAATGAATGGGAATTTGTGTAACTTGTAACGCTGCAAGCATCACCTTAATTTTATCAAAAGGACTAGAAGCAATATTTTTTTCCCTGGAAAAGACCCTGATGTTGGGAAAGTGTGAAGGCAAGAGGAGAAGGGGACGATAGAGGACGAGATGGTTGGACAGTGTCATCGAAGCTACGAACATGAATCTGACCCAACTCCGGGAGGCAGTGGAAGACAGGAGGGCCTGTTGTGCTCTGGTCCATGGGGTCACGAAGAGTCGGACACGACTAAACAACAAACAAACCATTGTGTAACAGCTTGGTATGGAAGATCGATCGGTCGATTGGTCGGTCTTTCGGTCGGTCGGTCTGTCATGATATAAGCCACCTTGGGTCTTTTAAAGGAAAAAGGCAGGATAAAAATATTTTAACTAAAATATCTATCTGCCTACCTGTCTGTAGAGGTTCGTTTCCCCTTTAATTTGACATGACACATCCATCTAGGTTCACTTTTGGCAAATAGTAAACAACTTTGTCTTGTATATACTTCCCAGTATGGTTGTGGGGGCCTTAATTGAACAAGCAAGTAATGGTGATTTTAAATAATAGCAAAATGATATTGTGGCTTTAGTTTAAAATAGAGTGAAAAGGTAATTGAATGAGTTGAAGGATATTCCTTTTGTATTGTTTTATGTTTGCTAAGGATCTGAAAAGTTTTAAGAATTCACCTACTGAAATCATAGAATAATTTAGATTCTTAATTCACAGTAGTCTCTTCCATGCTCAAATCAGATTAAAAACAAACTAAAACAAAAATCATCCCCACCTTTGATGGCTACATCTGAGGTACAAACATCCGCAGTGTCAGTTAATCTGCACCTCTGCATGAGCTAAAACCCTGCACAATCAAGATTTCTTGTAGGAAAATCCTATGTGACATTTTCCGTTAATGTATCTCTGCATTATGTGTGGGTGCCAAGGCATCATGTGATATATAAGTGATTGATGTGTGAGGGCATCTATAGAGACCATGTTTAATTTCTCATGGTACTTAAAATAATGTTCATTTTTTTCCATGCAAGGTTATTGAAATTGAGAAATGGATTATTTCAGTGATGCCAGAAAAATACAGTGTACGGTTCACATCTGTTGAACACATTCTTCAGTTTTAGAATTGTGTGATACCATGGTACAAGATGCTAAAGAAGAATTACATCCTAGCAAGAGTGTAGGTTTAATGTTCAACAAGACAAGATAGATGGGAAGTTGAAGGCAGCTTGGCTTGTTATATGACTAGCCTGGGTGGACATGGCAGTCTTTGTCAGAACAGCTACATGCAAATCATTAATCTAATAGCCAGCAGGTTGTCAAATTTGTACCACATAGTTATAGGTCCAGTGCAGCAAAATGAGATGATGGAGGCTGGAGGTCATAGAAGGGAGTGACCGCTTCTGATTGCCTATATGGAAGCGACTTTTTTGAGTGCTCCCCTACTTAAAACAATCCCTCCAATTAGAAAACAGAGACACTGCCTAGAAATGGCTTAATATTAGGCTAACTGTTTTCAGAATTTTCATGAAACAGTAAATTAATTTAAAAAAAACCCTATTAATTAGTAGTCCATTTCCCCAACGTATTATGTGTAAAGCAGACTACAGCTCTTAATTTTTTATGTGGTGGGGTAGAGTGCTTGTTTAGGATTGAAGAGACCCAGGTTCAGATGCCACTCTGCATGAGCTTGGTCCAGTCATTTCCCCTCAGCTTTACAAACCTCACAGACTTGGTATGATGATGAAAAAAAAAGTGAAAGCCATGTGTTTTACTGTAGGAAACATTATACTGTATAATATATGGACATGGGCACTTCAACGGTGCTGGTATAATGCACAGAGAAAGTATGTGTTGTTTGCTTTGTACTCCCTTGGAAGAGGAAATTTCTGGATGTAAGGGCTCTGTACAGTGGAGCTGTAATTGATAAAAGGAGTGTGTCATTGGGACCTGGGCAGAAGAATAAGATAAATTGGGCAAAATCCTATTGTGTAACTATGTGTGTGCAACTTGAGGTTGTGCCCATGGTAGTTACGGTAGTGCAAAGGCAGAAATGCTGTCTGTGAAGCACTTTCACCAGCACATTGCTAGGGACACCTGACTGACTACGCAATTGATTAGCACAATTTTTTATTGCTGGGAGTAACTCCCGTGTGAACAGGATTTTCCCCACTGAATAGGAATAGGAAATACTGATAATGTTAGTGCAGTAATGATTCAGAATAACTGTAGTTAACATAGACATAATATGAAATTCAGTTGTGGAGTCAGTTCACGATATTGTGAGCTTGTTTTCATTTGCATCTGTCTTTAATTTTTATTCTTTGGTTATTGTACAGGGCCTCTATCTTCCAAGAAACTACCTTTAAAATTCTTCATCTATGCCTCCAGTAAATAAACTTTTTTTAAATAATTATTTTCAGTGTCTGGAGCCCTGCAAAGAGAACTGGGACTTGAAGAAAAACCATTGCCAGAGTTTCTGTGAGGTATGTCAGTCATATGTTTCTGTTCTGTATATTTTATTCGCACTACTTATATCAGAAGTCAGCTTACTAAAAGTGAGTAAAGGACATTAATGATGCATGACATGGCATGCAGCATCTGTCCTGTATTGTAAATGATAAAGGAAGAAATAGATTAACACATATGTATGTTGAAATCATTTACACTGACACAAGAATTATTTCAGTGCTTACCTTGAGTTCATATATATAATTATTATTTTCTGCTTTAGACTGCTGATTGGTCTCTCCCTTTGCTTTTGTAATAGCCACATGTCTTCTTTTACATTTTTATTCATGTAAGTAAGGAATGGACAAAGGGCAGGTTGGGATCTACTTGCGCTAGATCAGGAAGAACCTCTGAGCCATTGGGTTTTTAAAAGCAGCAACAGCAAGAAAGCTTCCTCCTCTCCTTAGGTCTCTCGGATGCAGACTGCTTGTGGAAAAAAGAATAGAATTTTACTTGAAAAGACAATGCATAGTACTGAGAACAAATTCTTGACTGTAGGAATGCCATGATTCTTCATACTAAGCCCTTGTCTTTCTTCCTATTTTGCACCTTGCTCTGATGGGAAACATCAAATATCTAATGAAGGAGAGGTCAGCATGCCACCTACTGTCTGTATATTGCCCTCATATATAGACAATTGGTGGCCCATATGACCCTGGGGCTCCCAGAGCCCGAACCCCCTCAAAAATGGAAAAAGTTATTGAATTTTTTAAAAAAACTTTTTTGGCACAGAAGTCCTGTTGTTTGACATAAAGACCAATGTTGCCATGTTTTGAGCTCCCCACACTGGACCCCATCCCTCCAAATTTTATTTTATTTTTTTAGAAAAAGTTTTGGGTCACTAAAGGGCACAAGAGGGCTTTTCCATGGACCATCATTTTTTGAAAGAAAAATTTTGCTGAGGGTGGTGGTGATCAGTGGTGTGGCCTTCCAAGGTGCAGGGATGAATGTGTGTCCCCCCAGATCTCTTTAACCCATAGTTTAATGGAAAACAAAGTAGCTCTTACGTGTCTGAAGTCTGCTCATCCTGATTGAATTAATCTGGCCAAGATTATGTGCGGACCTTTGAATGACAGTCGATTTCAATATGTGTAGACTCACGTGATACTACCCTCAATGTAACATTTAGAAAATAGTTTGAAAGCATCTGCACCTCATAATCCATTGCAGGTCATAAGTTTGGCCTAAGGCTTGGTTGGAAGTCTTCTCACTGATATACAGTGGGGTCTCGACCTACGGAATTAATCCGTATTGGAACGGGGTCCGTAGGTCGAAAAGTCCGCAGGTCGAAAATGCATTTCCCATAGGAATGCATTGAAAACCATTTAATCCGTAACCGGCCCAAGAAAACGCCCCCCCCCACACAAAAATTTTTTTAAAAAGGGAACTTACCTTTCCGAAGCCTTCCAGGGGTCCCCCGCCGCCGCCATCGCCGCTACTGGACAACTCCGAGGGCTTTGGCGCTGCTGCCGGAGGCCTCTCGGAGCTCCCCCGCCGCCGCCATCACCGCTGCCGGAGGACTCTGAGGGCTTCGGCGCCGCTGCCGGAGGCCTCTCGGAGGTCTCCCCCCCCCCGCCGACGCAGGCTTTCCCAGGGTGGACCGGGCCTACCAGGGGAGGGCTTCCCCCGGTAGGCCCGGTCTACTCCCCAAGCTTTCCCAGGGAGTAGACCGGGCCTACCGGGGGAAGCCCTCCCCCGGTAGGCCCGGTCCACCCTGGGAAAGCCTGCGTCGGCGGGGGGGGAACCCCCGGAGGCCTTCCCCGCCGCCATGGGAGGCATCTCGGAGGTTCCCCGCCGCCGCCGATAGTTCCTCTGAAGCATGATCGGCGGTGGGGGTGGACCTCTGAGAGGCCTCAGATGGCGGCGGGGAAGGCCTCCGGAGGTCCCCCGCCGCCGCTGATGGGAGCCGGGCGGCTGCAGGGGAAGTCCAGGAGTCCGAGCATGGCCAGGATTGCCCAGCGCGGCTCGGCTCCCAGCAGCGGCGGTGGGGGACCTCCGGAGGCCTTCCCCGCCGTCATCTGAGGCCTCTCGGAGGTCCACCCCCACCGCCGATCGTGCTTCGGAGGCACTATCGGCGGCGGCGGGGAACCTCCGAGAGGCCTCCCATGGTGGCGGAGAAGCCCTGGAAAGCATCCGGAGGCAGATCCGCAGGCTACGGACTGGAAGGGGGAGGCAGGAAAAGCGCCAAATTTGAACTTGGCACTTTCCCCGCCTCCCTCTTCTGGTCCGTAGGTCGATTCTCCGGCCGCAAGTCGAAGTGAAACTTTGCGGCCAGAGAAGTACGGATGTCGAAAAGTCCATAAGTGGATCCGGCTGTAAGTTGAGACTCCACTGTATACACTTTCCACATGAAGAAAGACTTAAACGTGAGTGCACTTCCAAACAAGTGATATTTTAATATGCCTTCTGAGATGGTCTAGACCTGTGGCTAGGCTATGCAGTGTCAGAAATAGCATATTAAGATTGGCTGTAATAATAAACATTGTTTGGGACTGCATGCAATAGTGTTCCTTTAGTATAGTTTCATACAGATATAAGCACAGAATATGTGTCTTTTCTGCCAGTTGTGAATGGAGCAAATGTATGTAACAAAAGCAAAGTTTATGCCTAAGAACACAATTCTAGTTCTAATAGAAGCATCTTGAGACATGGACTAAGACTGATTTTGGCTTACATTAGACTTGCACATCATGTCAATCACTTGTTTGTGTGAAATTGCCATCTTAGATTATTTATGTTGGTCCTAGGCGTCTTCTCACATGAACAAAATTGGTAGCTGGGAAACAAGCCAAAATGTCATGGATCCATCACTTGCTCTTTGCCTTTTAAACTGATTGTCTGACCTGATCCCCAATAACATTGTTTACCACAGAGATATTACATCAGTTTACCCTGTAGAGCAGAACTTGCTCCTTTTCAGAACAATTCAGCTAAGACCAAACAGCATGTGAACTGAAATGTGAGCATGTTTTATTTGAACCATGTGGCCTTCCTGGGTTTATCACTGCCTGATCTTGTAGTGATTTAGCCACTGTTGTTTTTACTTCTATGCCCCTGAGTGAAAGGCAAGGTGTAGTACTGAACTTTCTTACGTTACACACTTACCTTTCCCTTTTCCATAATGCTCCAAGCAAAGCATTAAGAATAAATCAATTTAAAAGGGAAAACAGTAGAATGTATATAAAAACTCTCAAAATAACATTAAATCCCAATTCCCAACTAATATTCCAATCAAATCTGTAGGCTTTAGGTTTGTAATCCTTCCATCAGGATTTAGATCTACGTTGTATGCATGTGCGCACATCCCACACACCCCAAGGTAAAACGTTATTTAACAGAGTGTGCTTTTGAGGGATGACAAGTTATTTTTAACACGCTTTCAACTAAGCGAAAACTTCTACCTTATTCATGACAGAAGCAATCTGGTGGTGCTTCCGGAGTGGAAGGATCAGTTGACAGGGTGCTGTTGTTGCCCAGTGGACTCCTGAAGGGAGTGCAGAGTTCTCATATGCTTTGGGGAGGCTCCTGCCATGTCCCCCAAGCAAGAGTTGAAAAGCTAGTTGCTGCTACATTGGCCATTTAAGCCCCACATAATCTGTGAGATAGGCCCTAGATTCTTCAAGCTCTTGTTCATCACCATATATACTTATGGAACTTTTTTCTGTGGTCTTCTTTTAGGCATTTCAGCTGCTTTTTGTGTCCTATTTAATGCACGGAATTTGCACTGTTGACACTGCTTATTGTATACCATCTTGTGTGACTAAGTGTATAATAAGAAAATGGATGAATTATACTGGGGGATATTAAAGTTCTGGAACTTAAGTTACAAACTATGTAGCAACTTTAACAATTTCTTATCGCTTCATACAGATATTTGACAGGAGGACAAAACTGCTCCTCCCATAGAGGTTGCCCATCACTGATACAGATAATCTTAGGTGCTATTTGTAGTGCATTTTAATGGAATACAACCCATATTTTTTTGCATAATACAATAAGGAACCATATTTATTTATTTATTTATCAATCAATCAATCAATCAATCAATCATGCTACCTCATTAATGTGATACATTATTCTGGGTGGTGTACAACAAAGAAGAATAAAACAAACCACAAGTGAACAACAATAACATTATTATATAAAAGAAAACAAGTAATCCAGAAAAATTAATCTAAATCATACAAACAAGAAGATGTAATTGTTCCTCATGAAAGGCAGAGCACGAGGCAAAAAAAAGGCAAGGTATGTCCTAAGAGTAAGAGGAGTAAGTTTGAGGCAGGGTTTTTTAATCTAAAGGAAAATTGTTGGAATTTTTTTTAAAGTTATAATCATGTGATAAGAGGCACCTTAAGCTATATTTTTGAGAAGCTCACAAATTTGGTTGAATAGTAAAGATTTGGTTTTGCATGGAATGTGATTTTTGTTCAAATTTTATAACGAGGCTTGCAAGTTATTCATCTCCAATATGCTCAAGCATCCTGGATTGTACCAGAATTACAAGCATGACATGAAAAGGGGAACTATAAATGTAAATTAAAAATTCCAGGTTTATGAGAGGTGGTTGAGTAGAGGATTGGCTGAGTGGGGAGAATGTACCTTTCCGAGTTCTAGTTAGGACCTACTGGCATCCCCGCTTAATTAGTGATTTTGAGTTTTGAAGCTGTATTTGGAATTTAAAAGGCTGGAAGTAAAAAGTTGCACATTTATCAAGTCACTGAAAATATGATCTATGAACTTCAGTGAAGAAGAAAAGCTTCAAAGGCATATTATACCTCAAGGGACTATAAAAGGTTTTTAATTAAGCAGCTAAAAATTTGGGATGTTTTTTTAGATAATCACATACAGAGAAATGTACACCTGCCGTCTGCCATCTCAGAAATAAATCACAAGTATTAGGTGCATTTTGTTTTGACTCACCTTTGTCCTTGTCAAATGCAATTACAAATTAATTGCTAGTTTCTCACTATTCAACATTACATTTGAAAGCAACCAACCATTTAGTTACTATCATGATTCCAGAATTGAAAATGAGCTACATAAGTTAAGACAACTTCCACAGTTTCTGTTTTCTGGTGTTGGTCACATGAGGCTTCACAGCCTTGGCAGGCATTGAAGCTCAAAGCACCCATAGTGTTACATTTAGTTGAACTGCAAGTGCTAGCTTATTGGTGTAGTATCCTTGGGCCCGGGACCGATTCCAGCCACTCAGATTAGCCATTGGATGTCTTGTACAAGAAAGAGTTTAAGAAGGCTTCCTTGCTTGACCAACCCACTTTTCACTTTTTTCTATCCATGGTTGTTTTATGGTTCAGAATATTGGCACGTTTCCAGATTTCTTGGCTATCTCAAACTGCTGCTCATGGCACAACCCTGGTATTCTTCAATTCTGTAATAAATGTATAGCATCTATTCATATTGTGCACAGGAAGTTTCTAGTTTACACTGTCAGGTGGTCTTCATGACATTGCAACTCAGTTTGCTGTAGTAGAGAATCCAGGTGACACCTACTAGGTAGCTACTGGGTATTGCTGGTGTGTGGTGAAATAGTGTTCAGTAAATCAGTAAATGTACAGCAGCTATTCATATGATGTGCAGAAGAAGCATCCATGCTGAAATAAGAATCTCTCGGATTACAGTGTAGGAGTGGGTGGTGTATGTACATGAATTGACTCAGTGAGGAATATTATTTCACTAAAGGACAAAAGGCAGAATTTTATTGTGTTTTAGACCTTCTATAGAATGGTGGGTGTGGGTATGAATTTGAGAAATTGCGGGAGGGAATTTGCAAATAGCACTTACAATGACAACAACAAAACTAAGACAAATATCAGACTCCATACAGAGGGCCTTTGTATGCACTGTACGTAAGTGTGTGTAACACAAACCTGGTAACTGTTTTTCGTACGGAAAATCAGCGGTGTATGAGATTAGGAACACAGAAGTGGTGCTTAATCAATTTGTCCTCACTGCTTCTCAAACGTAGATCTTGTTTCCTTCCTCTTGCAGAGGTCCAAAAACATGTTCAAAGGTAAATGAGATTTTGCCAGAGAGTGACTGGTGGGAAGCAGTTTGAAAACAGTTCAGAGTAGAAGATAAAGGGAAGTTTAAACACCACGTTTCCTTCCTGCTACCCAGACATTCCTAGGTATTGGCTTTTGGACTTCAGTTGCTTCAGCATGAACACAATTTGCAGTCCTGTCCTCAGTTGAATGAAGTAAAATAGTGTTGAAACAAGTTAAAATATGCTTGAAGGTAATTAGAAGGGAATGTATTACTAGATAAAGAAAGAGAAGAGTGTGAAGATTTCAATAGCAGCAGCTGGAGAGATTCATAATCTCATGAATCAACAACAACCAAACTCAAGCTCTTGTCTTTTTCTAAGCTTTCCCCAAACACTTTTTGGACATTTCAAAGTAGGTCATATCTATAGGCTAGGATCTTCATGACCTTTTAAATTAAACCTAATGTTTTTTAGAGATCAGATGATGCCATGCATCCCTGGAATTTTGCTATGTTTTTTAATTGCCACACAATGAATGCATGCTTAGTGTATTAGTAGTGCTATTCTCTAGTGCCCTTGTTGCATTTGGTGAGACTCACTGCTAGGGAAAAGTGGATGCAGGACTCAGGGGAAACATGGAAGATAATTTTGAGAGAGAATAATCTTAAAACAGGTGCAGAATTGGTGCTCTTCTGTAACTGCCTTAACTCTTCCTGGTAATGAGACCGCACTGGCACATCTCACACTGTTTCCACCTCAGTTCACTGGCTGTTGGCAGAGGGGGTGGGGAATGCGTAGTGGTAGGGATCCTGGTATGCAGACTTTGTGTCGGGAGAGGCAAACTGGGTGCAAACATTGTATTATTTTGATTGGTACATCACCTTGAATGGTTTCTGAGTAGCGAGGTTGAAAATGAATAAATAAAAATTGAGACTTGCAGTGTGCGGCACTGTTCTGTTAAGCTATTGTTTTCCCTTTGTATTAAAATTGCCTTCAGTCTCTTGAATGACCCTTTAACAAGCTTTACATAAAAGACCATGCAAAGACAAATGACCCAATTCAGGAATGGGAAATGAATGAGGCTCTTTAGATGTTGTTGCTCTTCTGCTTCTGTCTCACACATAAATTGGTAGTGAGAGTCCAATAACACCTGGAGGGCCATACTTTCCCCAAACCTGGCTTGATTCAATAGGATATGACATCCATTTTCAGAGACCTCATAATTTTATATTTTGAACTCTGTTCTTAGAATCTATATAGCTGCATGAATCCGAAAGGATAGTCCTTTGATGGAGTTGGAAATATGACATATCTGCACATTTCACACCCTAAAAAATATTGGAACTATTTCAGAATTATTTATTTCTCCTACTGAAGACTTCGTACAATTCTGTTGTTTTCCTTTCAGCCTCTTTTCCCCAAGAAGAACTATGAATGCCTGACTAGCTGTGAATTCCTCAAATACATCTTGTCGGTGAAGCAAGGAGACTGCCCAGCTCCTGAGAAGGCCAGTGGCTTTGCAGCTGCTTGTGTTGAAAGTTGTGAGGCTGACGGAGAATGCTCTGGTGTGAAAAAGTGCTGTTCCAATGGATGTGGACATACGTGCCAAGTACCAAAAAATCTGTACAAAGGTAGTAATTGTTAACAGGCATTTTTGACAACTAACTGGGGCTGAGTTACCCTACAGATGAACTTTATTTTAGAGCGGGAGTATGTGGTATGGTATAGAATGGAAAAGGCATCAGGTGTAGAATGAAACATGAGATTCACACACAGTATTGGGACAGGTATACTAGGTGAAACTTTGTATTATTTTAACTCATACATCAGCCTAAATGTTTACTGAGCAAAGGGGATTATCCAAAAATATTCAGTTTGCTGCCAGCCCTGTCAATGTAGCTAAGCAATTGTGAATGTTGTAAAGGATTATACACTCTGTCCCTTACCTCTGTTTTTCCAGACAGACCCTCATTTGGCTTAATTATGATTAGCTATCATGTGTGCACCAGCATTAATCAGGGTTTTCTTTTAATCAGAGAGTGATATAATGTAGTGGTTCAGTATTTAGTCTAAGACCAAACACAAATTGCATTAACCATAGTGAAGGTGTTGCTAGTGCCAACTAAAGTAAGCACATTAAATAAATGGCATTTATGTAGGCATTGATGTACCATTCAGCAATTAATTTGGTGGGTCTGTTCTAGTTGGATTGGCTTTAGTTCATCACGATAAGCAGCTAAAGCTGGCAGAAAGAATTTAGAACAAGAGATTTTAAAATGTGTCTTAGAATAACAGAGATGTAGAACTAAAGTGTGCCTCTGATGTTTGTGTTTCATCTAGTATCTTATTGGGAAATAGTTGCATTATGTTCACAGATACATTTTATATCAAATTGGATTTTTTATATATATACTGAAAGCTTACAACAGATATTTATTACAGATTTATGCTAAGAATTCTGTAAGATACCTAGGGAATCCCCAGTAAAAGATCTCTTGTGGGAAAATCTAACAGACAACCAGAGTGTTAGAACTGCAATGTGCTTATACCCTGAAATTAATGGCACCAATATTTGTAAATAAAACTAACAATAAAATGATTATTAATTTTTGACAGCTAAACATAAAAGCAAAGGAGTGATATGGCACTGTTACTTTATTTTCTTAATTAAAGAAAAAATAAGATTAAAAATTCAAGGAATATGTTTTTTTAATTTTAATTGATGATAGTATACATGTTTTAGCTCAAATAAATCAATTGAAAAGCAAGAAAATATTTGAAATGAGTACTTGAATAATTAATATTCCTCACTGAGTTCAGTAGATATGATATTAAGCCCTCTGTAATTATGAGAGATTATTACATGGTGATTTCAATCATTCTACTATACTAAAATGAATGTTTTCATTAAGACTTCTAATCATGCAAATCATCAGAAAATGGCAATAAAATGATATGATGGCAGACTGCATGCAGGCAAAGTGCCAATGTATTAAAGGCATTCAGGGGGAGGCCAGAATTGTAAAAACAAATTCTGCAGTTTTCTGGAATGGAGATGAGATGGTGGTGGTGGAGTCAAATACAAATCTTTACACTTTACGATGGAATGCAGAGGAGACTCAAGAGAGCCTCAAGCTCCTTCTTGCAGAACACTCAAGAGGCATCAAGCATTCAACCAAAGGCAGAGTAGGACTGATCCTTGCTGCATTTTGAACAGACTTCTCTGTTCATCAGCATGACTCGCATATATGGATTACATATTGTATATTTGGAAATCAGTTGCATCTGTTATTTTCATCCAAGAATATTTATCTCTTGTTGCTGGTGAGATGACTATAGCAGCTTATTCGTTTTTGCATGCAGAGTCCAGAAGCAGACATTAGAAGTAGCCTGTAATTAGAGCTGAGAACGTTGCAGAGAGGTGATGGAAGTGGTCTGATATGTTTTGTGATTTCAGACACCAAAGAAATCCTGTGCTTAAGTCCTGCAGATGAGTCACCAAAGCAGACTAGCTAGTCACAACAAAAGCAGACTAGTTTGCCTGCTCCTGGAAGTGAGAAAAAGTCCTGCTCAGATGCTCAGGCATTTATAATAGTTAAAGATTTTCTTCTTCAGGCTATCTCTTACCTGTCTTTCATGCCTAAATAAAAACAAAAACTTGTTTGTTCATTAGAAGAATTCTAGAACCACACTCTATCCATCTTGATGGAGAACATAAATCAATATATATCTGTAAACAAGACCTCTGAGGTCTCAGCTGTGAGACCTCAGAGGGCTTGCTTTTACCTTGTGTGGCCCCCTGATTGTTTGGGAAAATGAATAAAAATATTGTGAAAAATGGCACATGAAAAGACAACGCACCATTTGCTGCGGTGAGGTACCCCTGAAATTGGATTTTTCAGCCACCACTGTGCACATATATGAATACTGATTCATTCATCTTTGGAATGATTGAAAGAAAATACATATTTTCTTAATGTTTCACACTACAGCAGTGAATACTGTCGGTCACATTTCAATGGCTATCACCATTGGCGGTATATCTGGATATAGTTCCACTCTGGGTTGTGTAGTCAACAATCATTTGTATGCAGGGTGAGTTATGTGTTAGTTGATTCTGACCTATGGTGACCTTTCTTAGGGTTTACTGGATATATGGAATTCAGAAGTGGTTTGCCATTCCCTTCATCTGGGGATACTATGGGACCATACAGCTTGCCCAAGGTTATGCAGGCTGGCTCTTCTCTCAGGAGGCACAGAGGAAAATTGAACTCCCAACCCTGGTGCTGTAGTCAAGTTCTCAACTCACTCAGCTATTAATTGAGTAATATACAGGGCTCTTTTCACTGACTTGTAGAGATTCTTTGGCTGAAATCCTGTTGCTTGGCCCAGCAAGTTGCACTTAAATAGGCCCGTTGAATCAGTGGCAATTTGGTGAATCAACTCTTCTGTAATTTCTGTTGATTCAAATGGGCATACTTTCGTTGTGAGTTTAGCACATAGTAAGGGTATGCCCATTTGAATCAAGTTCCATTGATTTGATGCACCTACTCTAGTTGCATCGTAAGTTGCAACTAGTGTAGGTCCATTTGAATCAATGAAACTTATGAAAGTGTCAACTCACCCCCGTGGATTCAGTATGCCTACTCTTGCTATATTTCACTTACACCATAGGTTATTGCATATTTATTCCAATGGCCAAGCAGGCTCAGATATGGTAGATATCAATACTCCTGAAATTAATTCATTTGTGGTGTTAAACTGAGTGTAATTAAAATTACAAAATGTCTTTGTTGAGCTCTTCATGTGAAAAAATTATAAGTTTTTCTAAAGATCCAATGCTTTGCAGTTCAGAAGACAATTTTTTTGCTACGGTGATGGATGTGAACTTTTTTGTCTAATAAAAAGCACATTTTATACTTCAAATGGACATCTGGACTTGAGATTGGTTATTCTGGTTCAACTGGAATATTTTAAAATGCACTTGTGTTCTGTACTACTTGGTTAGTACTCATGAGAGCCATGTGCTCACAGTTATATCCATCAGAGGGGTTAACTTAGTTCCAATCAAGTGAATCCAGCTGACCTTAATGTAATGCAGATGGAGGGATTCGTTGCATGCAAACTGTAGATTTATTTATCATAATAATTAAACAAGGATTTTTAAGCGTGGAAAGCTTAACTATCATACTTAGCAATGTTTATTGTAATGCATGTAGGTTGGTGACCATTCATTGTTGTCCAGAATTAAACTTACAAGCTAGTAGGCTTTGAATGACATATTTTGTGACATATTTGTAATGATTTTTGGCTTCTTCTGTGTTGACTGTACATGTATTTATATCTGTATCTATGTGTCTGTATATATACACGTAGACTGCTGTGCATGGATACATGCATATTTGTTTACTACTGGAGATTGTGTAACTGGAACATTTTGGAAGAAGACTTTTTCCCAGATCTCTGGAAGAGAGAATTTGTTTATTCAAAGAAGTGTAGAGGATGGAAAAAGAAGTCTCAGGTTTTATCAGATTTATAAAGCATGCTGAAAATTATTTAACTGGATCTCACAGATATTGGACAATAGGGCAATGAAAGCAACAGAAGACTTCCTTGAGGTATATTCTTGAGAAAGGCTATATAACTCCAAATTTGGCTACATATTAAGGTGACACCTGCCACGACCAGTAAAACTTTAAAAGTGTTAAAGTTTTCTCCTTAGTCTACTGCATCAGATAGGAAAAATATACATTGAACCTGTGTCATTTTGTTGCATGAGAACTGTGATTCTCTAGACTGGATTGTTGCCAATATTGAGGTTTTTTTAAGGAAAGGAGATCAAATGGTTTCAAAGGAGAAGGATGAGAACTTCAGACAGACTTCTAGTTATCATTTACAGGATCATACTTATAGTAACATGTAGTTCCACTTAGCACTGTGAAGACAAGACTGAACCTTTAATTTTATGGTTAGATAAGGGTCACTGAAAATATCTCACAAAAATGAATTAAATTATTCCACTCCTAGTATGTGAGCCATTTTTACGTGCGTGGAGTTTTTGCAGCCATTCTAGTGACAGAAGTAGCTGCTTCCCACTGCATTATAGAACTGTGTATATCCAGTGTGATTTTTTTTTTTTTTTTTTTTTTTTTGGTCATCACATAAGGGACCACCTGATAGAAATAAATAGATGGCTTCATAATATGATCTGCACTAGAGATGGGGGTATTCATATTCGTAGACAAACACGAATATCCCCCTGCAGGTGGAAATAATGAGGGTCTGGCCCCATGGAGCCGGACCGCCTACTCACTGTTTGGCCGCTGCCACGGGCGCAGCTGCGCCTTCCTATAACGCTGTGATCTGCGATGGATTAGCCACTCTGCGACCTGGCAGAGAGGCTTGTCATCCCGCCTCCAGCCAGGAGTGGCTAATCCATTGCAGAGCATGGCGTGATAGGAAGGTGCTGCTGCGCCTGCGGCAGCCAAACAGTGAGTGGACGGTCCGGCTTCATGGGGCCGGACCCTCGTTATTTCCACCTGCGGGGGGATATTTGTATTCGTCTACGAATACGAATACCCCCATCTCTAATCTGCACAGTAATCCACAGTATAGCCTAAGGCTGAATGAGTTTGTTTCTCTATACTTTTCTATGTGACTTTCCATTCTAATCAAATAATCCTTGGTAAACTTCACCGGAAGGCAAAGTTAAAATAAAGCATACAATATGAGGACAGATCACTTAGGTTTTCATTATATTTAGTGACAACAGATATATATCTAATCGGTGGCTGTTTTCATGATGCAACAGATCTGCATGCACACAACTTCCTTTAATGGATACGTTATGTTACAGGTGTCCCTCTGAAACCTAGAAAAGAATTAAAATTTAATGAACTTCCTTCTGGTCAACTGGAAATTAAGTGGTCTTCAAAATTCAATATCTCCATTGAACCTGTTCTCTATGTGGTGCAAAGAAGATGGAATTATGGTATTCATCCCAGTGAGGATGATGCTACCATCTGGCAAACTGTAGCACAGGTGAGTCATTTTGACCTGAATATTTGTGTTTTCATGTTTTTCTTACTTAATATCACTGGTGTTGAATGAGAGGCTGGATAATGATGATGACCATCATCTTAGAGCTGCAGAGCTGGAAGGGACCCTTTGGATAATCAAGTTCAGACCCTCTCAAGGAGGCATCATGGGGAACTGAACTCCCAACCTCTGGCTCTGCAGCCAGATACCTAAATAACCGATTGAGAAGTTGTAGTGGCCAACTACAAATTAGCTATCCCAACACCTTCCACACTCCTCTGAAAGATTGAGACTTTTCCCTGGGGGTGGGCTGCACCTTAGAAATATTCTGCAAGGACAAGAAAATTTCCTTGATCTTCTTTCCATGTTTCTTAGCTTCAAGCTGTTGATAAAAGTGGCAGATCCTGCTGTCTATAACAAGACCCACGTTAGGTCTGAGCTGAAAAGTTGTGGGTGAGACTTTCTTTGTCTGTGAAGATGACAGAGTACTTAGGAACTGCGAAAGCAAGCAAGCCACTCATCTCTTATCTTTAGCTTCATGTCAGTTTCTCTTTCTAGCTGTTCCCCTACATTCAGAATCCCACTTGAACTTCACACAGTTTTTGGTGCGGAGTAGGTCAATTGTGGTGCTTGACATAAGGACATAAGGATCTCATTTTTCAAAGAAAGATTGGGAAATAGACAAGATCTCTGCCTTAGACTCAGGTGAATTGTTGCCAGCCTGAATAGACCACACTGAGCTTGTTAGACAAATCAGGTGACCTAATATGTAAGACCACTTCCAGGAATGTAGAAAACAAAGAAATTCCCATCCATTAACGAGCAAAATATAAAGCCAACAGACTTGTTGCTGTTAATGTTGAGAGTGTTAAGCCAGTATATTTTCCTGTACAGACCACAGATGAACGAATACAGCTGTCTGACATCAGGCCTAGCAGGTGGTACCAGTTTCGAGTAGCTGCCATTAATGTTCATGGCACTCGGGGGTTCACCGCTCCCAGCAAGCACTTCCGTTCTTCAAAAGGTGGGTATTGATTTTCTGCATTTCACAGCCACCCTTAATTGAATTATATAACCCAATCGTCTTAGCAATTCTATAGTTGTAAACTTTCAAATTAGTTTTCTTATGCTGACCCACTTCCCCAATGAATCAGTGACCTTGGAGTTTATTTTATTTTTTTCTCAAAGTTTCCACATACATAAAAGATACCATTAATGCATTGTGTGTTGTCCTGCAAGGGATCTCACCATGAATGACCCTCCTGTGTCAGTTTCTTTCAACCTTAGTTGTAATAGCTGAATTTCCCCCCCCTGTACATCATAGAACATAATTCATGAACAGATATGAGACTCTCGTCTGATTGACCAGTTTGAGCTCCTACATTATTAGTACTTCTTGCCACTTTAAGAACATAAGAAATAATTTTTGTATATCAAAAAAGAATTGTTTCTATATTGGAATAGTGTGTATTTTTCCAGTCATCTCTCATGACCTAAGCATCACCTCTCAGACATAATAAAAGCTGAAGAAAATTAAAAGTTTGAAAATTTACCCCAGAAATTAGAAACATTATGGCTTAATCAAATGCTGAGCTTTAAAAATAGTAAAATTACTGGGTGAGAAGGAACACAAAAAACAAACATACACAAATTGGCCCGTAAGCCTCAAGACCAGGGTGTCTTGAGGCTTATGGTCAGCTACATGATACATGGTATCATGTAGCTGATCTTTGTGAATATCAGCTACATGATACCATAAAAAAGCAGAAAGTGTGTTGGATTTTGACTGACAGGAAACAGTGAGAGAAAGGACAGTGATTTTTGCCCGAAGGCATCAAAATAGCTGGCCTTGGGTGCTGTGCACCCTGACTAAGTGCTGTTTGTTTTTGTGCCAAAAGTACTGAAATGTCTTTGACTCGTCCTCTTGCAAGAAGTTCTTATTGAGAGGTAATACTCTTCCTGTCTCGGTGATGCATATGTTCCAACATTTTGGTTTCTTATTCTTCTATGTGGATATGCAGCCCATGCACAACAGGGAGGGTAACAGATGTTTTCTTAATCAACCAGGTTGCTCAACATATGTAATGTATGGTCGAGTACATAAACCTTATTAAGATTCTACAAAGATCAAAATTACTCTTGGATAAATTTGTGATCATAAACACAATTAGAGAACCCAGGATTGGATCTTAGATTTAAACTTTGCAATGTTTTTTTTAAAGACTCTCTAATTTATTTAATTACAGTTATGATGACTGAAAATCATTTTTCATTTCTCACAGTTTTATTTGTTTATTTGTGATGTAAGATGTTGGCAGGAATCCTATTAATACATTGCCATATGTTAAAAAGTGGGCATAGGTATTTCTTATTGCCTACCCACCACATGACTCAAATGCCTGCTGGCTTACAACCTGTCATAATGTGCTGCTGAAAGTTATGCCACCGGCATTAACACCCATAGAAATATACAATGAGATTTCAGCATTGTTGATTCTGCTGAATGGAGGGGACTTTATATAATTCTACCAAATACTTAAGGCCCCACAAAATGTTGTTCATACCTGTAATCAAAAACAATGAGTAAGAGGGAAAGAATTTAGTCTAGTTTCTGGTACTCTGACAGTTCATACCCTTCCAATTTTACAATTGCAATGTGATATTTTGAAAATTAAAAACATGGTCCTGCTGTCACATAGGCGGCTATTGTTCATTTACAGAATGTCGCGTATATCAGCAGTTCTGAAATTGTGTGAGATCCTGTGTCTTATCTGTAGACACTGGTAAGTGGTAACAGGTTTATCATTCCTCTGCTGTCAACAAGATTTAGTTCAAATAGATAGAATCCATTCCTGCTATCTTACCAGGATAAAATTAAGTGAAAGGTAGTAAAGGAAACAAGTGTCCTCAGCAGAGCTTGATGCCATTCCATACTTTTCACAATGAAGAGAATCATTCCCACCCTTAAATTCTTTTTTAGAATCATCTCAGTTGTGCAAATTATCAGGATATTAGAGATTTATTGTGGTGTTTGTTAATAGGGTATGTTTTAAAGAAACAATTCAAACAAGTGAATGTATTTGGTCAGAAACTCTAACAAAAACAAACACATTAATATACCAATACAGAATTCAATAAAATTAACCATGCTTAGTGATTGCATGCTTATATCATATATGAATAACAAAATTATTCAGGCAACAATCAACAATGTGGGGATAAAAAAAAATGTTGAAGAATGGTGTTTTAGCAAGCTTTTAAATGTTATATAGAATGATGATTCTATGACTCTTAGGACTATTGGCTAATATGTCAGGCAACAATGAAACTTAATGAGATTTAAGGATACTTAAATTAATGGATAGCACCCATTTACTTTTAACCAAAGAACCTTAGGAAATAGCAGAAGGCAATTGTGAAAGTTCACCTCTCTCCCCCCCCCCCCCACATTGTTCCTCCTTGACAGACAAGCTGGACTCAAGCTCTTGTTTTAAATCATCAACCTTTACTTCAAACTCTGCACACAACATATTAATGGGTAACAACGGTTCTCTTTCCACTTTTTCCTCCAACGGGAGAGGCAAAGGAGTTCAATGAACGATTCACTGATGTGTCCAGTATCCCCACGTCTTGGGTCTTGTCAGTTCTGGGTTTCAATGCCTCTCATGGGTCCCCTGAATCTGGCAAACACAAAAGGGGAAATGATTCATCTGTTCACCATTCCCCTGCTCTTGTGGTCCTTTCCGGTGAGGCAATTCCAGTTCCCACCTCTTTCTCTACCTCATTCTCCTCAGGTCCAACAGAGGACTTCTCATTTTCTTCTGTTTCCCGTCTTTCCTCTTTGTTATCTTGGGCTCCCTCTACCTTCCAGGGCTGAGGGGATGGCACTTGGGTAGCACCTTCCTGCCCCCCTTCTTGCAGCAATGAAAACTTGTTAAGATTAAAACCAGCTACAGTGAAGGTTTGTCCAGACTGCTGTGCATGGGGAACCATGGATTAATATATTTGACTAAGCATGTATTGCTACGTTCGTTGTGCTATGCGTAAGTTGGTTTTTGAGAGTATTTTTGAATGTGGTATTTCTGTTAAGTGCGTTAAGTTATATACAAATTTTTAATCTGTGCGAGGCTCTTTGGAAAAGAAAATGTTCCTCATTAGACAAAGAAACAAATATCTGAAGATTGGCTTAGCAACAAAACTGTTGTAGTGCTGAGAGCTTCTGTGCAGGTTTCTAGCCCCTCCATTCTATTCCCCTTCTATCCCATCTTTCTCTTTGCTGTTTCTTCACCTGTGACTAAACATGCTTTGTTCACCAGGCATGATTGAGTTTTGGCTGTTTTGTTTGTAGCTTTGTAAACTCGCTGCCCATTCCCAGATGTATTAGAATCTTGGATACCTCCAATGATTGCTAAGGAGACCCCTCATTTAGCTCCAGGGATATTTTAAAGTATCTTCTCAGCATTCTGTATGCTTAAGTTGTTTTGTGGCATTTTTTAAGGGTGTTCCCTCCCCTTAGTTTTTTCCAAATTATTTTAATTTATTTATGCAAACTTTATAGTTAACCTGTATTTGTTGGGGTACACAGGTACCTGCTTCTTGTCTGTGGGTGGTATAGTTTTGTCTGTAGCTCAGCAAGCATGGGAAGACTCAGTTCTGAACTACTGAACTCAACTTTAAATACAGTTTTAATGCTGCGCCCAACAACTGTACCAGATCATTGGTTTGTAGGAGGGACAGTCTATTGCCTCCAAATGGATTACAACTCCTACCCTTCTTCGCCTTTTTTGGCTACAACTGATGGGTGGTACAGTCCAAGAAGACTGGCAGCCCACAAACTGCCTGCCCCCTTTGCACTATATGGAAAATGATATTGTACTTTGTACTTAAAGTTAGTGCCAGTTGCCCACCCCTGCTGTAAAGGAACTCCAAGTACATTCTCTTAGACAACAAACAAGTACTCCAGAAAAACACAAGGAAAAAAATACCTTCCAAATACAGCTTTTCTTCTGTATGATGAAGGGCATTAGCATAATCTACAGAATAGGCTTTAAATGAGGCTGACAGCATTGTTTTCATGAGACATAAGTGCCCGTGCTATATGTGATTTCACAACACAGAGTGTTTGGAAAACCAAAACAGACACCCACTTGTACCAATAAAATTCTCTTTATTTCTCCTATGAGACTAATAAATTTTTTATATTGCTGCACAGCTGGTTTGTGTGTGCCAGTTCTAGTGGGCAAAGCCTGTCCCTTTGCATGTTCCCCGAAACTGTTTAATAGTCGCAATCCTGCCTGTGGTGCAGGTTTAACAGTTTTTTTTAGAGTTGCAACATTTTTAAAAAGAGCTGTGGGTGATCTCAATTTAATTAGAAGAGAAAAACACTCTCATCTAATGTGTAAAAAGATTTTGAATTATAGCTAAACCTTCTGTTATATACATAGCTGAAAATGAGTTTTCCAGAGTCTTATGTTTTTTTCCCTTATGGTGCACATTGTAGAGTGAATTCATTTATTCTCTTCCTTTCCCTCAGCCCTTAAGTATGTAAGCATTAACATTCCTCCAGATGTGATACATTTCAGTGGCAATATTTTTGGCCTCAGTCAGGTCAAAGATTCTCAAGGCTTCTTGAGCCAGGAGGCAGAAGTGATTCTGCTTTGCATCATCTCTCTTTCCCCTCCTGCCTGTTAATGCATGCCAAGACCTTAGAGGTGAAAAACAGCATAGAACTTGGATGTCACATTTACTTGATCCTCTGCAACTTTTTACCCTAGCACCTGTGCAATACTAGATGATCCCACTTGACAGCGCTCTGACCAGCCACTGGGGAGCCTTTTGTCAAGTTTCCTGCATACAACTTTGACTCAAATGTGTGCCCACCTGACCAAATGGGGTAGAACTGGTTAGTCACATCTGTTGCCTGATACCATCTTGTATAGCTTGTGTTGAAGTATATGTTCTAGTGCATAGACTATTTGACTTGTGCCAGACTTTGCTAGCTAAGACAGCGGTTCTGGCAGTGCAACGTATCAAGCCATTTTGCATGTCTGAAGAGCTGACGACCGAAAGAGAACCACATTACCCAAATTTTACTTTTGGGGTTGTGTGCTATTACTGATTGTAGATACAAAGCGCTCCCTGTCAAACTTCCCCAAAGCATATCATAGTTGTGGACTTTGGCTCCAATCATCCTCTGGCCAATTTCCCATCCACAAAGAGGTGTTTTTTGTTTGTTTGTTTGTTTTGTTTTGTTTTTGGTCCATGACAGTTGTTCATACATCTCCAGAAACAGGGCAGCTGGGTGTGTTAGTTTGCTTACAGCAAAAACAGCAAAGAATCTTGTGGCATGTTGAAGGCTGGCAAGTTTTGTTTGGCATATGCTTTTGTAGACTGTAGCCCACTTCTTCAGTACTGTCAGTATTTAAGGTGCCTCAAGACTATATTTGCTGAAATCTTATTGCTTGGCATAGTAAGTTGCACTAGAGTAGACCTGTTGAATCGGTGGGGATTTGGTAAGTTGACTCTTCAAGTTGTTCAAGTGGCTGTACCCTTGTTGCAACTCACTTTAGTGTAGTAGGTTGAGAGTAGACCTATTGGATTCAGTGTAATTTACGGAAGAGTTGACTCAGATTCCCCATTGATTCAATGTGTCGAATGTGATTTACTTCACTAAGCAGGATTTTAGACACTATCTTGGGCAGTATCCCTGGAAAAACAGTTGATGACTTCAGATAAAGTAAGATAACACAAACCCAGGAGTTTTCAACACAAGACTCTGAAGGTAGGTTTTGTTTTTAGCAACATTTATATTTGCCTAATATGACTGGCAGTAGTATTTACCCGGTAAAACAAAACTGCTCTTAGTCTTTCTTTGAAGAAGAACATAAGGGGAAAGGGTTACTTATAGCATAAATGTACTTTATCAAAACTTGATGTAAAGCTAGATTGGAAAATGAAGAGGAAATTATATATTGTTACAGTGTTTCTTTTTGTTTAAAGACCTGGACAAACAGTATATTGTGTGGGATATTTATTGATTAGATAAGGTAGACACAAATGTTGTATCTGCAGTGTTCTGCAAGCATGATGTCAGTCTTGGCTTAAGTAGGCTGTCCTTTCTGGAAGTGAGAGGTGATGGCTTTGTCAGGTTATTTAGCCCAAAGCTTGTTCACTATAAGGAATATCTCTGACCAAGATCAAAATCCATGTGTTTATTGTTTGCCTTAGCTATGTAACTGACTACCATGAACTGGATTACAAAACGCAAATATCCATCTGTGAACTCTCAAGTAGACCCATTTCTTACTACTTGATTAACCACAAAACTAAATGAGAGTTCTTCAACCAATAGCAGCTCCAAACTATGTGTAAATTTCACACTGTAACACCAGCTGCACATAATAGCTAAATGTGCTCATCTATAATCATGAGTGGAGGTCACACCCAGAGGGACAAGGAGGTGCACTGAAAAACTTATCAATTATTGAAATCCAGACTGGGTAAAGGCTGTTAGAATGTAACATTCAGAAGGAGCAGAGACCTATGGGAGTCTTGTAGGTTTTCATAGGTATACCATGTTGGGAAAGGTAGCCTTCCTATGGATTCTGCAGACTCTGAGGAGAGAGAAAACAAGTAAAGATGTGTTGCGAATGCTCTGTGCCATAAAACTAGTTTATCCCTCCATTATCTGTGCTGTATGCCATTAAGTTGGAATTAACTTATGCTGACCCTAATTGGGCTTTCACAATAAGTGAGACATTTAAGGAGTGGTTTTTACCAGTACCATTACCCTGCACACCATGAGTCTCCATGAGCAAGTAGGGATTTGAACCCAGATATCCTGACTCCTAGTCTGTCACTCTGTCTACTACACCACACTCCAGACAAGCAGACAAATAAAATAAGACAACTGTTGCCAATATTGTCTGCAGTGTTTTTCCAAGTTTCTGTGTATTTTGCTTTTAACAGATGGGACTAGCTCTCTCTCCTTAAGTTTTTCAAGTTAACCCTTTTTTGAATACTTGAATAGAGCTGTTAATGCCTGTTGAGGGAGAGGAAAGAAAAATGAGGGGATGATTTAGAAGAAAATATGAACTTTAGCATTTAAGCATGCCACCATCTACATTTTTTTCCTTATTCTCCCTGAGTATTTTGCTCCTGTTTAGAGATGGGGGTATTCATATTCGTATACGAATACCCCCACAGGTGGAAATAACCATCCACTCACCATTCCACTGCTGCTGTGGGCTCCGCTTTCCCTTCCTATCACTCCGGAGCTCGTGGTGGATTAGCCACTCCTGGCAGGAGGCGGGATGACGAGCCTCTCTGCCAGGTCGAAGAGTGGCTAACCCATCGTGTTACTTTCCTGTTCATAGGAAAGTAAACTCTATTCATGTTCTTGAGAAAAGTCTTGAAATGCAGTTTTAAAGATAGAACATATGTTAGTAGGATTTAAGCAACACTCTCCCCTGGAAATACAGACTTTAGGTTACTAAATTAGTGTGAACCATCTTGGTGGCTGTCTTGATAGTACCCTGTTTCCCCGAAAATAAGACCTAACCTGAAAATAAGCCCTAGTATGATTTTTCAGGATGCTTGTAATATAAGCCCTACCCCGAAAATAAGCCCCAGTTAAGTGAAACCCCACCCTCCACCATTGTGCAGCAAACAGAAGAAGATGACATGACTGTATTTGAATAAATGTAGATTGTTGTACATGAAAAAAATAAAACATCCCCTGAAAATAAGCCCTAATGTGTTTTTTGGAGCAAAAATTAATATAAGACCCTGTCTTATTTTCAGAGAAACACGGTGTTAAAGAAAAACAAAATCCATATTGTGGTAATACCTTTATTAGGCCAGTAGGGATAGATTGTGAGGGAGGGAGGCTTGATCTTAAACATCATGTTATCTCCATGTTATTTTGAGATGTAGTAGAGAAGTGTCTGCAGACTCAAATGGGACTCATCACGATGGGCTGTTTTTAGCTATTACTCAGAATTACCTTTAAGATGCCTGGGTGTTTCGTTTTTGAAACTGAATAAAATTTGAGTATCCCTTTTGAAAACCCAATGAACTCAGAACTGTTCATGTCTCTCTTCAAACTCAGAGGCTCCTTGCCAGTGGAGAGCAGTGTGGCAAGATGAGATATTGGTTGTTGGATTAGATAAAGAATGTCAGATTGGTTAGCTGTACCTAGTGGTTGAAGAGAATAGCTCCTCAAAGGATGAAGTTCCTGTTCCAGATTATATAAACCCCTCTTCCTGTCGGGTATGGCTCCAGTGCTGAATGGCTAGATGAAGTAAAGCAAAGTGTGCTGCTTATATACCACCCCATACCACTTAAAGCAGTTTAGAACTTAATTATGCAGGTTATGCTGACTCTGATAGGACATTTACAGTAAGTGCCCTCCCTGGTGAGCTGGGTACTCATTTTGCTGACTGCAGATGGATGGAAGGCTAAGTGAACCTTGAGCCAGCTACCTGAGCCCATTGGGACTGAACTCAGGTTGTGAGCCGAGTCTTGACTGTAGTACTACTGCAGTTTAACCACTGTGCCATGAGGCTTCTTAAGTGCTAAAGATCAGTCATCAAACTAAGCAAACTAATTTGCAAACTCCAGGTGGCAAAAGAAGCTTCTGGTGTGATGTGCACATACAGTCAGCCCTTTCTTCTTCTAATTATGGGTTATTTATTAAGCCTTTCTGCCCCATTTTAGGCACCATAATGCCTTGGTCTGACATTGTTTTAAAGGGCTATCATGTTTTGTTTTTGTTTCTGCAATTTCATTACCCACAGACAAAGAAATCCTCCCCAAGAAAGTTGAATTAGTCTCAGTCTATGAGAAATAATAAATTATTTTGAGTATCTTTTTTCTTTGTCCAGAAGTTTAAATAAAGTCACTTGTTACATTTGCAACCTAGGAGTTGAATGGCGTATTTTGAAACAGGAGTACATACAGCTGAAATCCCCTCTTTACCACATAATAATTAAGTATTTTATATCTTCTCCATTCTGGATTTTTAATAGAAATATGTGGCAGGAAGAATATATATAATTCGGATGGAGTGCAGAGGTATTACTCTAAACTTTGAAGAATCCTTTTAAAATGTGCCTCAGAGACTGTGCCCAAAGAAGTGAAAGTATTATTGAAAAACTACAGCTGGGAACAAAACTAAAACATGGCCATTTTGTTTTCAGTACGCAAAGTACACGAAGAACTAATAAGATGAGACGGCAGAAGCAAGTTCATTGAGTTTCATGAAAAAATAAACAATGATGCTTATGTTATGTGAACAGGACAATAAAAAAGAAAAAAAATGGAATGCTGTTTATTTTGCCGCTTGAGTTACATTTGCCTAAAATGAAATTAATAAAAAATAAATGTGGAAGCCTGTGTAGAACAATGAGAATAACCACATATTGTACAGAAGGAGCTTTTACAAAATAGAGTAAGAGGAGAGAAAAAAAGATGAATGTTATTTTAAGTAGTTTTTCTTGATAAACAATAGAAAAGAAAAACAAAAGTTTGCTTTTTTATTAAGTTTTCAGCCTCATAACAAATAATTAATAATGCCTTGAGTTAATGTGGTAACAATGAGGAGTATGAACTCATAATATTCTGTAGTTTTTATGAATGAAATGTTTTAAATGTAAAAGCATGTAGCAGTAAATCAGGATGTACTGCCCAAATACAGTTTTAAGGAATTACTCCAAGTGGAGGCATTTTTGCAGCTAAGGGCTATCTCGACAGTGAGCTGAGTCAACACATAGGTGTCTGGACAAGCTGACATTTCTTACCCAAGGGAACCCGACTCTTTAAAGGTTCATGTTCCCGAGAGAGAGATGAAGCTCTGCATCACAATGTTTTGACTTAACTCAAAACATCAAAAGTATTTAAATAGAGACCTCTAGAAGCAGAAGACATCAAGAAGAGGTGGCAAGAATACACAGAGGAATTATACCAGAAAGATCTGGATGTCCCGGACAACCCAGATAGTGTGGTTGCTGACCTTGAGCCAGACATCCTGGAGAGTGAAGTCAAGTGGGCCTTAGAAAGCAGGGCTAACAACAAGGCCAGTGGAGGTGATGGCATTCCAGTGGAACTATTTAAAATCTTAAAAGATGATGCTGTTAAGGTGCTACACTCAATATGCCAGCAAGTTTGGAAAACTCAGCAGTGGCCAGAGGATTGGAAAAGATCAGTCTACATCCCAATCCCAAAGAAGGGCAGTGCCAAAGAATGCTCCAACTACCGTACAATTGCACTCATTTCACACGCTAGCAAGGTTATACTCAAAATCCTCCAAGGTAGGCTTCAGCAGTATGTGGACCGAGAACTCCCAGAAGTACAAGCTGGATTTCGAAGGGGCAGAGGAACTCGAGACCAAATTGCTAACATGTGCTGGATTATGGAGAAAGCCAGAGAGTTCCAGAAAAACATCTACTTCTGTTTCATTGACTACGCAAAAGCCTTTGACTGTGTGGACCACAGCAAACGATGGCAAGTTCTTAAAGAAATGGGAGTGCCTGACCACCTTATCTATCTCCTGAGAAATCTATATGTGGGACAGGAAGCAACAGTTAGAACTGGATATGGAACAACTGATTGGTTCAAAATTGGGAAAGGAGTAGGACAAGGCTGTATATTGTCTCCCTGCTTATTTAACTTATATGCAGAATACATCATGCGAAAGGCTGGACTGAATGAATCCCAAGCCGGAATTAAGATTGCCAGAAGAAATATCAACAAGCTCAGATATGCAAGTGATACCACTCTGTTGGCAGAAAGTGAGGAGGAATTAAAGAACCTCTTAAATGAGGGTGAAAGAGGAGAGCGCAAAGAATGGTCTGAAGCTCAACATCAAATAAACTAAGATCATGGCCACTGGTCCCATCACCTCCTGGCAAATAGAAGGGGAAGATATGGAGGCAGTAACAGATTTCTTGAGCTCCATGATCACTGCAGATGGTGACAGCAGCCACAAAATTAAAAGACGCCTGCTTTTTGAGAGGAAAGCGACGACAAACCTAGACAGCATCTTAAAAAGCAGAGACATCACCTTGCCGTCAAAGCTATGGTTTTTCCAGTAGCGATGTATGGAAGTGAGAGCTGGACCATAAAGAAGGCTTACCGCCGCAGAATTGATGCTTTTGAATTGTGGTGCTGGAGGAGACTCTTGAGAGCCCCCTGGACTGCAAGGAGAACAAACCTATCCATTCTGAAGGAAATCAACCCTGAGTGCTCACTGGAAGGACAGATCCTGAAGCTGAGGCTCCAATACTTTGGCCATCTCATGAGAACAGAAGATTCCCTGGAAAAGACCCTGATGTTGGGAAAGTGTGAAGGCAAGAGGAGAAGGGGACGACAGAAGATGAGATGGTTGGACAGTGTCACTGAAGCTACCAACATGAATTTGACCCAACTCCGGGAGGCAGTGGAAGACAGGAGGGCCTGGCGTGCTCTGGTCCATGGGGTCATGAAGAGTCGGACACGACTTAACAACTAAACAGCAACAAAATCATGTTTATGGAACATCTCAAAGGGAGTGAGAACAGAACATCTCCCAGAAATCATGTTGTAAAGAACATCTCCCAAGAACCATGGCCACCTGCTTTTTGCAAACAAGTGGGAAGATGCATATGGACCAAGAGTGGCCAGGAGATAACCAGGGGAATAACATAAATAAAGATGTGTAAGCTTTTCTCTTCTAGAGAAAATATTTTTCTTTGTGTCAGCTACGTACATACTTAGAGCTATATAATGCTTCTTGATTTTGTATATTTTTACTTGAAAAGTTTAAATACTTTTTCATGCCCATGCCTGTCACTGAAAACTATAAGCCTTTATATTTTATGATTTTATTCTTAAGAACTTTGAAATATTCTAAAGATGTATTCTTTGCCTTATTAGGCTAGAAGCGCTTATTGCTCATTTTAATTCGTGAAAGAGTTTGTACTCTTAATGAAGAAGCTCCTGTATCTCAGAATGTAATTTAAAACATTCTTTTTTGATATTTTATTGTTCTTATAATCCTATAATTTTAACTATATTAGCTCCTGTATTTCAATATTCCTTGTCCTGAAGTACAACTTAAGTCCACTTTTCATATTTTTAAGTATATATACCTACAGTTTTTTTTTCATAGCTGTAAGGCTCTGATAATTTTTGGATTTGCTATATTTAAGCACGGAACCTAGAAATGAAGTAAATAAATAGAACTTGTATAGAATTAACAAATTCTGGGCTGGCTTGGAATTATTGCAACATTGAAGAAACTTATAATGAGATACTCAGATGATTTTGCAAACAGTTTGTGACTGATTATTTGGTTTCATTCTGGTATTAACTCTTTACTGGGATAATGTCAGCTATGATGAATCATAGAATCTGTTCTCTTTACCTGGGAGGTCTGTAAATCTTATAGGACTACTTGGGGAGTCAGTAATCCAAATCAGGAGCTGACGATCTGCTAGTCTTTAGTCAGTTAGTCCTGTCTTCCTTAATAGTGTTTTTATTTTATTTTATTTTATTTTGCAAACTTGTATACTGTAAATGAGTTTTCCCCCACCATGGATTATTTATCTTGTGGTTAATATGATCAATGTAATGTTTCTGGAAACCTTATTTATCTTGTTCACAATTATAAAAATGTTCAAGTGAACTATGCATTAAATGAGCAAATGTCAATGTCATTTAAAAAATGTTCATCTAGCTTTATTTCTGGCTTGAAATCTCTTTTGGCTTTCAGTTGAAGAAAATATTCCATTTCCATTTCTGTTTCTAATAATGTTTATATTTCAATAACTTATCCCCATGATTAGGGAAGACTGCATTCCAGCAAACATGTTTTTAAGCAACATAGGTTCTACCCAGTGGTGTTCTTCCACTTTGTGCTCCAGCAAAGGGACTCATAAATGGAAAGGAGAAATGTGGGGTTTTTGTTTTGTTTTGTTTGCAAGTAATTCCTTCCCTGGCAGCCTACTGCACTCAATCCAAATCTGCTTACATTGACCCAGGTGGTAAGGGAGCTGTCTTCTCTCAGATGGCTGCTAAACCTACTCAGGATTGTTTGTTGAAAGTGTTTGCAAATAACAAGTGGAAAATCCAAATTAAGAGTGCCTAGAGTCCTATTGGTGCCCATGTAAGATTTGTGGAACTTGCCTTGACCAGTTGTGCCTAACTGATGAGGTACTGGAGCATGTCTTAGGTGTATGTCTAGTTGCATGCCTGATTGTACAATTGCAATGTGCCCCAGTTCTTTGTCTGTTAACCACAATTAGTCATGACAGGTTGTGGAATCCAGTAAGATTCCAGCCAGTGTTTTCCTACATTGTTATAATCATAATATGATTAAATCCTTATAAGTCATGCAGTTCATTTTTGTAGAAATTTGTCCTAATATTTATAGATAATTTTTGTTTTTTAATATGTAGACTGGCTACACAGATCACCAACTTTACTGCTTTCACTTCCTGCTGCAGATCCATCTGCTCCACTTGCCCCAAGTAATCTCCGAATTTCCAACTCTACCACAAACAATGATGGAAGTGTAAATGTAAGGATTATTTGGGACCTCCCAGAGGAGCCAGATATCCCAGTCCATCACTACAAAGTCTTCTGGAGCTGGACAGTCAATAGCAAGTCTCTTGTCCCATCAAAAAAGAAAAGAAGGAAGACAACAGATGGGGTAATTCAGTTAAACATTTATAAAAATGTTGTCATGCACTTCTTGTTGGCCACATCCTAAGATGAAGATTCTCAACCCCTTAAAATGATAGAATAAGTGATTCAGAAGTCTGCTGTGTGACAAAGGTGAACATGTAATGTTTACTTAAGAAGCCCACTGAGAATTGGGACATTGGTTTTATTTAATGGAAAATAAATAGTAGTGCATTATTTAATTTCACAACAGGTGACAAACAAGTGACTTGCATGTGGCAAACTGTAATGAATTCCCAAGCATTATAGTTATTACAAAGAACAAGATATCAATCACCTTCTTGTATAATCCTAATTTATAATATTGTGGAAGGAGTTTCCACCTTTTCTACTTCATAACAGCACTGATGTGCAAAAAACCAATGTGCCCTAAATGTAGAACTGCTTCAAATGAATTGTTAATATGTTAATATGGATATGTCAATGAAGAAATATCAGTAGACTATCACAAGCTAATGTCCAGTCTCATTGTGTAAATCTTTGTCTAGAAAACGTTTTGTGTCCGTAAGGGAAGTATGAATAAAGAAGCCAATAGTCCATTAGCATTCTAATTACTAGTCCCCTGAATTAACCCACACTTCAATACACAGTTTGTACACAAAAGTTTAAGAACTAATTTTCTAAAATGAGGTGAAAAGGCAAACCATACAAAGGACACAAAACTTGGTGCATCCTGGTCTTTTTTCGGTACAGAATGATTCAAGGTTCATCAAGACTGGGTGTGACATGCTATCACTGTGCCCATAAGATGGACTCCTGTCACAGCAGTCCAAAGACAAAATTGACACCTAAAGAGGTAGAGATTATTTCTGTAGCCACCATATTACATTAGATCTTGTCTGATTTCAGAAGCTAAGCAGGCTCAGATTCAGTTAGCCTTGTGGTGCAGTGGTTAAACCGCAGTACTGCTCTGAAGGCTCTGCTCATAACCTGAGTTCGATCCTGGGCACAGGTAGCTGGCTTGAGGTTGACTCAACCTTCTGAGGTTGGTAAATTGAGTAACCAGCTGGCAGGGGATGGGCAATGTGCAGCCTGCATAATTCAGTTGTAAACTGCTCAGAGAGAGTTTCAAGCAGTATGGGGCAGTATATAAGCAGCACACTTTGCTTTTGTATGGACTTAACAAGAAATATCAGGGGGCTCTAGCCAGGGCTAGGATAGAATCCTGCCTGAAATTCTGGAATGCTGCTCTGAGTCAGAGTTGATGATACTGGCTATATGGACCATTAGTCTGACTTTATATAAGGCAGTTTCTGATATTCCTAAATTATTTCCTCTCTTTGTACAGTTCTACGATAGCATCACATATACTAAGGTGTTACATTGTCCCATTCTGATAGCAGAATAATCAAAGAAAAAAGAGATGCTTCTCGTTGCCTTAACAGAGTGCTAAAATGTAACTATGCCTCTATTGAAATGTCTGCTTTTTCGAGTCCTGATTCTGGCCAGCCTTTTTATGGACCTGGCAATCTTTAATACAGGACCAGTTTTGTGACTTACACTCTCACACACACATACAATGGTGATCCTTGAAATCTCGTCTGCTTTTATCAAAGGTTTGTATCCCTGTACTTTGTTTTTCATGTAAAAATGCGGTAGTATGTTTACAGATACAAAGTGAATAGTAGTAGTAGTTGTTGTTTTGACTTATATACTGCCTCATATTGCCAGAATACTCCCTGGGCAGTTCACAACACAATCATGCAAGCAACAATTTGCCTTCCCCCCAGTGAGCTGGGTATTCATTTTGCCGAACTCGGAAGGATGGAAGGCTGAGTCAACCTTGAGCCTGTTACCTGAATCTATGGGTGTTGAACTCAGGGTGTGAGAAGAGGCTTGACTGCAGTGCTGCAATTTAACCACTGCACTATGGGGCAGTGTTGTTTTAACAAATTTAGACTGCTATCCTAAATACGTTTTCTGTGGAATATGATCCCACACATATTCAGACTTATGTCCCAGTAGGCATGCATTGAGTCAAACTCCTTGTCTCATGTAGTAGTTCTCCCTGGAAAATGACATTGCTGAAAGGGCAGCATTTTAGTAAATCCACACAACTGATCTGTGAAAATATATTCTTTTTCATTGTAGTCTGAGAATTATGTGGTCCTTGAAGGCCTTCAACCTAACAGTAACTACATGGTGGAAATTCAAGCAGTTACATACTGGGGTCAGGTACGCCTGAAAAGTTCCAAAGTGTCTCTCTACTTCACTTCTACTCAGACAGCTGTTAATAACAGTAAGTATACTTTCAGAAAGAAATTCTGAAATCTGAAGCTGGGCAGTTATTCTGATTTTGGATATAACAACTCTCTTCTGTTGCCTTTCCCTCAAGAACTTTTAGAAGTTTAACAGAGATACACATACGTACACTGAAATATCTGAAACCAAATTGCTTTGTTTTCTAAGGAGAGCTGTTGTTTAAATGTTTGGCAATTAATCAGGCACCATCAGTAGAGTTTCTTTGTATATATGGAATCTCTCAGCCAGTTTCCTATATACATTTGAACTAACAGAGAACAAGATGAGTTGGTAAAAGCTCCCTTTTTGATACTTAGCCATTTCCGTCCCCTGCTGCAGATCATATTCAACTTAAGTGTATAAAATCTTTGCCAATCTAGGTTCATTTACCCTAATCTCCTCATGTGAATTCTGTGGTTTCATCAGTTTACATTCACTTCAAGGGCACCTTTTTCTTTCCATTACCACAGCAAGCTTTATATTTACTCTTTCAGCCACTTTAGTAGCTGATCTAATATATATATTTACTCTGTTAGCCTTTCGCCCCTACTTCTTGGCTTATTTTTTTAGGAAGCTTGTTATCTGTATCATCTTTAATTGCATTTTTCATAGTCAATTTTTGTATTTTGATTGCTACTCGAGAAGCAAAGTCATAGGAACTTGACCCATTACTGATTATACAATAGCTCACCTTTGCCAGCCCTTTGCCAGCCCTAAATATGTCAGCTTTTAGATGCTGCTGCCACATGGTAATGTATCCTAAGGTAGCTTCCACCAAGCAGCTATGTGGAATTAATTCCATTTCATTTCAGTGGCTAGTGTGAGTCACAATTTCTCAGCTGACTTCCTTCACAGGATTATTCTGAGTGTAAGGTGGGAAGGAGGAGATTCATGTTGGCCACCTTGACCACACTGGCAGAGGAACAGGATACAAATGCTACAGATAAATGAATGATTCACATTATGATTGTAACTTTAAGAAATATAGGTTTTTTTCCCGATATAGCTATAACTTCCTGCTTTTTGTAGTTATTCTCCCTCACTAAATAGTTGAGGGAGAATAAGATGGGGTTCAACTGCTGGCTCATGCTGTGCTCTGTGCTGCTACTTCACACCCTATTGCGGGTGTTGAAGTGATGATGAGATACACAGAAGTGTTTTTTTTCTTCCTAAAAGGTAGTTATTTAAATTCTTTTGAGAAATGCAAAGAGTTGCTTTTTTTAATTGCAAATATAATGGTAACTAATTACTTGGGGATCCTTGGAACTATGGGAGAAATCCAATGTTAGTCTCACCTGGAGTAGACCCATTTAAATGGGAAAGACTTGTTAGTCACATGTAACAAGTCCTGCTGAATTTAATGGTTTTAAATTAGTTGGATGTAATGTTGAATTTACCCTATAGCTGTAGCTACTTATTTTCTAAATTTAACTTTCCAAGCTATGATTGTTCCGTGTTTTAATAATTAGCTCATGAGAAACTGATTTCTGAGATTAAATTTCAGCAAGGTTGGACAGGATTTAGCACAATATATATTAATTCAAGGTTTGGGCTTTTTAAAACTCTGCTGAAGTCTCCTTGCCATTTCCCCTGCACTGTACAGAACAAATAATTCCTTCTTTTCCTATCATTATAGCTAGCTTTTTTAAAAAACAGGGTCTTAGGGCTGTCTAGTTTTTCCTATTTTTCATGAAACAGCAGAGATTATAGTTATGTGAAGTCTGCTGTTGTTTCATCTTTGATTTCATTTTTCACATTCTCTGCTCCACTATAGTTAATTTGTATTCTGCGGCTGGCTGTTGTAGATAAAACTTATCATTTTACTGACTACTGCTTTGGTTGGCTGTAGTGGCATTGTTGCATATTAGACTAAGCCAACTGTTGTGTTTCTTGGAACACCAAGATACCTGTGAGTTCATGAAGACTTTGGTTCATTTTCATTCATTGTCTACAGATAGATATCATGATCTTCCATGAGTATTGTTGGCTGGTATGTGTAGACTTAGAAAAAAGAAACAGAGAACATTTGAACATTTGAGAAGAAATAAATCTGCAACAATTAAAACAGGAAGTCGTATGTAACTATTTGGATTTAGTATTTTCTGTTTAGTCGTGTAATGGGAGAAGTCTAGCCTTAAGTGACAGTACTGCCCAGTGTATAGATATTCATACTCTGTTCAAATCAATATTTATAAAGATCTCTTGATAAAATATTGGGAGACACTGCTGGTGCTCAGAATACTTTAAGCGAAGAGTAGAAGGGTCAGTAGGAGTTTTGTAAGTGTGTTTAGCTGAATATGCTTATAGAATTAATCAAGATGCAAAATGTTGATAAGGCCCTCTACAGACCTTAATTCCAACCATATGAAAGTCTTTAGAGGTGCTGGTGTGCCAGGAATATTGGGGGTAGGGCTTATATTTATGTGCTGACTCCAGCCACTTTCTTGATCCTCAAATATTCCTGCTAAATGCCTGTGGAGAGCTACAGCCTTCAACATAGTATTCTACTATATTGTTCATGACTAGACCTGATTTGTTCAAATAAATGAAGGTCTTGTTGCCATAGGATCACGACTGAGAGTTATTTTAATGTTTCTATCTTGAATAGTCTGCTGATGTCTCAATCTCGCGCTGTGTGTTACAGAAAGAGGTTACTTTTAATTTTTTTAAATCTCTTTCCCTATTCCCAGGTCTCTCTGGGAACTATAGTTTAATGGCAGATTGTAGGTTTTTTGTACTTTTCCTAGAGGCCTACACTTGCTGAAATTATTTTGCAATATCAGGTGCATTCTATTTTGTCTTTCAGAGGAACACATATCTACAATTGCAAAAGCAGTGGATGGTTTTCCATCTTTCAAAGGAAGAAGACCTGCTCGTCTCCTTGAAATTGGAGTGCCTTTTTATCAGGATGGTCAGCTTCAAGTGAAAGTTTACTGGAAGAAGACAGATGGTCAGTGGAAAGCTCTTTTTCCTTCATGTACATGCTAAAAGTCACCTTATTAAGGGCCACTAATCCAACAGGTTCATGGTGGTGCTAAAGATAGAAGTACTGTTGGACTTAGTGCTAGTTTGATTAGGATTCTAGGTTTGAGGGTGGTTTATTTCAAACTAATTATAGTTAATGCAAGCCATAGTTTGTTGTTCTAGGCAACAGGACAAACTGTGGTTAAGGAAAAGTTTCCAGACTTTTCTTTCTGCTTGGGTGGAAAGAAAGCAATGGGGTTGGGGTGTAGAGGAAACTAAAGTTTACTAAAGGTTGTTCATGTCATGTGATCCATAAAGGTGAGTGCTATAACCAATTGCATTATTTTTTGCCCTGAATAATCCCTCCCTCCAGTAATTCAAGTACTAGATCAGAGACAAAGAATTTTTTCCCCTTCTCATCCTGTTCCATGGAATGGAAGGGACTGTTGTAATGCTCACAAGGTAGAAATAACAACTGTGAATCCATTTTGAACTGCTGGTGGAACATGTTTTTGTTTTATGTTCTGACTGAAGGATAAAGTTGCTAGTCCATATCTGAGGTAAGCTGCAGGTATTTGCCATATGGCAGTACAAATTCTGGCCAAAACAAGTTACCAGTAATTTAAGTGAAGAATAATTGGAGTACCGTATATTTCTTTTTTTTTTTAAGTATTAAAATAAAAATCCAGGAAGTTTACTGGACTGTTCAGTGATTGGACATTTATACATCTAAAGAGCTGTATAACCTTGAAATGATTTCCCAGTTTTGCAGACTATTGGAGGAGTCTTTGTTTGAATGATGTTTCACTGGGGAAGTCTGAATGTATTTGTACTACTTGATTCAAAGAGTACTACTTGTGTTCACATTATGCAAAAAACATGAATACAGAACTAATTATTGTGAACTCTTTGTATCTACCTCTTTTGATGGAGCTCCATTGTTATCAGCATCTCCAAATCAATAAAACAAACAAAAAAATTCCCACCAAAATGAAAGCTGATGGCACGTGTAAAATAAACATATGTTCTATTAACCCCAAATTTCTTTGAGTCATGTGAGATGTACTAGTATCTCTTCTAGAGATGATTCAAAGCTCAGAAGATTTGACTATCCATATCACTGCCAACCTTTTGCAGCCACACACTGTGGTGGTACTTCATGCTTCCTTCCACCAAGTCAAATGCTGAAAATTGAAAAAGACAGCTGTCAGCACTCTTATCTGCCAGTAGATGTTTCGGTCTTCTTGCAAAACATCATCAACAACACTGAATCACATTATTGTTCCTTATCCTTATAGGATAAACCTTTTCATTTAGAGGAGTTTGGGGGAATGTAACAATATTCTCTGGAAAAAAATCATCCTTTTGTTATATGACTTATATGGGCTTTTCTCTTACTCACTGTTACTCTGTTACTCACTATACAAAATACAGTGTTTACTTTAAACAAAAATCCTGTCCCCATTGTTGATGGCTAATGTTGTTATCCACATGCAGTGATTTAGTGTTACTTACCCAAGGCCACATAGAAATTTAATGATCAAACTAGGATTTGAATCCATGCCACAAGGATTCAGCTCAACACCCAGCACCAAGGTTCCCTCTAGGGTGCACGGCTGTGCCCCCCTCTGCACAGCATTTCTCCTCTTCCACGCACCCAAAGCGAATATTTCCAGCCCCTTTGATTCCAGTTGCGATGGAACCCCATGGGGAGCCCCGCCCAGCTGGGCTGAAAATTAGAGGGAGCATTGTCCAACACTGTTTCCAGTGTGTGATACTGGTTTAAAGAGTTTTGAGGATGCAAAAATTTAGAGCCTGGGACTATTTCTTAAGAGCTGAATCATGTTTTAAAATGTTTTTAAAATGAAATTCTGACTGAAATTCTCCTTTTATGACAGCAATATTGCATATACTACAGGATGTGTATCAACATGAATTAGCCCATGGGTCAGGTTATATGAAACAGTTAGGAAATATTCATAATGTTCCTAGGCATAATAGACACTGAGAGGTATAGAGCAATTAGGTGAGGACAATGGCTTCTCGTTTTGAAAAAGAAAAATATGTCTTTCATTTTCTCTGAGACAGAGCTGAATTTTTTTTAAATGCTGAAGATGCCACAAGAAACCTGATTTCAACTCTTATCAATGAAAAGAAGAATGTGCTCATTACTGGATTTTCCTGGTCATTTTAGCTGTGTGAAATTGGAATTTATGTGCTATTTTTGTAATGCAAGAAAAACATACAAATTGCTTTTTAATTCCTCTTGCTGGGAACTGATAGTTCCAGCAATGAGAATCTGTGGCTGGGAATAGATATGCACACTCAGCTCTCAACCAGAGAAGATATTAACGGCATGTGGCCATTATGCAGCTTTGAATTGGCAAAAGTAAAGATTTGTCACATCACCCTCCCAAAAAGCATTTTAGGAATGAAAAAAGAGGAACACATCAGGATGAGAAGTTTTGATATCTTTTTGTTTTTTAAAATAGCATATTCATGCCCTTAATGTTAAAAGGCTTCCATCTTGTATGTTGGTACTGAAGGAAATGTGATCATTTTTGCCATTAAAAAGAGAAAAAATAGACTTCTCAACAGGCCTGTATGTCATGGATTGGGTTAAGTAAGTGGAAGTTGTATGAGAAAACTCGTGCATTTGTTTAAAAAAAAAACAGGAGGTGGTGGTCAAAAGAGGTGAGATCTTGTGCTCATTGAGAGACTAATTGTTATACAAATTCCTTTGGAAAATGTTTCCACCAAACACTATGAAATTTAAGGTATAATGAGCAGAAAAGACATTGCCATACAGGATGTGAAAATTATTCGACTTTTTTTTTTAAATTAGGATTATACTCCAAGGCCTACATGTCATTGATACAGGAATCTAGAATGACCACTGACAATGGGCATAGTTAAATTTTCATTACACTCACCATGAGGGATCCTATCTTTGTATATTGAACTTCATACTAACCTTCCTAATTCTCCATTTGGGTGTTGGTTACTGAGCAACAAGAAAAAACCACAGGCTTGTTCCCCTCTGGTCCAGCAATTATTCGTGGCCTCGTGCCAAGAGCATTCTTTCCTTGAACTTGGTGCACTGGAAACCACTCATAGCAGGAGACCTGATATAATCCTTTCTTTGTAGGCAACAATTTCTATTAGAGCAATTGGGTAAAATAAATTATTATACTGTTCTAAAGTTACCCTAGCAGCTTTAACTTTGTAAAATTTAAGTTCGCAGGAATAATTGGAAGTCTTTGCATTTCAGCTCACTTATTCTGTCTTCAGAAGATTTATTTTGTTGGATTATCCTGATGTCAAGGAAATGGGTGTCTGTCTGTGTTTTAGCATCAAGTTGCCTACTCGTTTGCTACTGTTAGAGGACAACTCATTGCAGTTCATTGAAACTTGGCATTAGATTTACTTCTTGGTTTAATATTTGTCTAGCACATAAAGCAAACAATACCTTTATATAAGATAAGGTGAAGGGTTTCAAACTATGTGGAATAAACCAGCTCAGCTGGATTGATTAGTAAAACAAGAAAGAATAAAACAAAGACTATGGGAAAGCAAACAGGCAGGCTGAACTATATTGAAATCCACTCACAGAAAGAAAAGTTGAGATAATGAAACGAAGTTATAGATTAGTTACAAGCCAACATTAGGACGGTAACCAAGGAAAGAGGGCGAGAAATAAACAAGATACAATAAAAGGAAAGAACATGGTGATAAAATAAACAAATCAGCTAGCTTTCCTATTTTGTTTTCTTACAGAATTCTCTCAAAACTATGGGCCACAATATAGTTCATTGTATGTAGTCTGCATTGTGGATGGTTATCATGGGGATGACAGATCTAAGTAGGAAATGCTTGCCTATCATCATATCATGCCATTGCAAACTTTGGGTTCATAAATTATTTAGAATCTGAAAGTGAAGTGAGGTGCTTGCAAGTTTCCAAGATTGATTTGAAGCCAATTAAGGAAGCGTAAAGTGGGCCTCAAACTGAATTGGGAATCTCTGAAGCACTGGGGAACTGATTATTGCTTTGATTAAGACAGTTGAAAATTAAAAAAAAAACAAAAACAAAACTTGGGACAGCGAGCCTCGTGGAGCCTCGTGGTGCAGTGGTTAAACTGCTGTAGTGCAGCCAGAACTGTGCAAACGACCCGGGGTTCAATCCCAGGTAGCCGGCTCAAGGTTGACTCAGTCCTCTATCCTTCTGAGGTGGGTAAAATGAGTACCCAGCTCGCTGGGGTGGGGCGGGGAATGTGTATGGGGTGGTATATAAGCAGCATGCTTTGCTTTGTTTTTTGCTTTTTGCAAGCCTCACTCTGAAAGTGAAAGTAATAAGTTAACAAAACTAGAAAGCCCAAAGCAAAAGGATTGACAATTCGGGCACCAACGAAAAACCCAAGCTGTTCTGGAAACCCCAGTCATGGATACCCTGGGTGGGCTCAGATCAATAGAATAAATTCCTTTGTCCTGTGATCAGCAGCACTCTTGTGTCTTGACAGCAAGAAAGAAGGGTGTTAGTTTGTTAGCAGTTGCTACTTGCATGGCTCTTATTTTCATTACAGTTCAGAAATTATTGGAGGATTTTTTTCTTTTCTTGGCAGTAAAAATTTTGTATTGCACTTTAAAATCCATTCAAATGATTCCCTGTGTGTGAGAGAATGTGCCACCAATATCTTGAGTCTCTTGTGTGGAATTTAAATGCTGAATAGCTCCAGTGGTTTCAGTATTTGGCTGCAGAGCCAGATATGTAAAATATTACAATATGATTTATGTGGTCCTTCATTGTCATTGCCCTTTTCTTATGGGAAAAAATGGATTTGTAGTAATCTAGAGACCACACAAATATATCTGTCAATTTGTTGTCTAGTTCAGTGGTCCCCAACCTTTTTAACACTGCAGACCAGTTGGGGAAGGCAGGGCACCCCCTCGCATGCATGCGCGAAGGGGCGGGGGTGCACTCATGTGCATGTGCAAAGGGGTGGGGGCTGCTCAGGGGGCAGTCACATGCACTTGTGCGCATGAGCAAAGGGGTGGGGGCACTTGCATGGGCGCACGTGCACATGCATGAAGGGGCTGTGGGGGGGAGTGTGTCCAGGGGTGTGGGTGATCTGTCTCCGTGGACCAGTCTGGCCCAGGCCACGGACCAGCAGCGGGCCACGGATTGGGGGTTGGGGACCCCTGGTCTATTTCATTTAACTCCCTTCAGTTGGGCTGTCTATTTTATCTGTTAATTTTGTTACCGACTAACAAGATCAAAAGGCATATTCTTTTCTTAGGATTTTTTTTTTTACTAAGCAGTTAAAATATCTGCATTTCTTTAATATCATGCGTATGTACAAACAGCCTTTCACCAAGAGGATGTATAACAAAGAGTTGAAAACAGTTCCTTTTTGTTGTCTGTCTGAAAGTGCAGTGATGTCTCTGCACATGTTGTGGAGAAGAGACAGCTAGAGTTCCATGACTCAGGGTGATTTCAGTTGCCTTGATACCATTTCCTCCTTGCTCATTTTGGTCTGTGATTCACTGAGTTGTTTATTTATTTGGTAAATGAACTCATTTTTATGGCAGTAAAATGGGACTAATCATGTTATTTTAGTAACCACTGCTAGTATTCATTTTTCCTGGAGATATCTGAATCAATCTTTCCAAAGATCTCAAAGAACTGTTCTCTTCTGAAAAGCTTTTTTAAAAAAATTCCTCACCAGTACCATGCAGTTCTAGCCTCTCCTTTCAGAAGCAAATGCCTACTGCGTAGCTCATAGTGTCTGGAATGTGAAAAATTATAAAGTTGCTAAACTTAGTCATAGTCCCACTGAAACCAGTGAAGAAGTCATTTTTGGCCATCTACATGTTTTTTCTGTATAATGGCTATTGTAATATAAAGTGCTAATTTTCTACTACCGCTCAAATAATGTGATATTATTACAGTTAGGGATTCAGCAGGTACATTTAAGAATCATCACACTATATTTTGTGAGCATTATTTGCTTTAAATACAAGATTGTGGTGCATTAGATCTTGTCTGGTTTACTTTAAAGGTCAAAAAGAATGTGCTTGGTGCAAATGAAAAGGCTATGCTTTGAATGTGTTCCACTGTATTAAGGATTGTACAAATCAGCTTAATGCTGTTGCAGTCGATGTATGTAGAAGGTCACATTAGTATGAAAATTGTTTCCGGACAGTAGACATGCAAAAAGTTAAAGCAATTTTTGTCAGCTTAAAGTTATCCTTGTCAACAACGTTGTTGCTGTTGTTGTTATTTCTATTCTGCTTCTCATTTGCACAAATCTCAAAGCAGATTACAGAGACACTGTAAAACAAAAACAAAAAAATCCAAAATAATAATGCAATCTAATAAAAACTCAAAAATATCATTCACAAGAGAATTCAGAACACCTTATGGTTGAGGGAGAGCCCAGATGAAAAAATACATTCTCAATAACATCCTAAAACATTCCATTTTTGAGTCCATACACAGGACATAATTGCATAGGGATTCAGTTTCACTATATGTGGCCCTCATCCAACCCACCAGTATATACAAGATCTGGTCTAGGTTACATATTGCTTCTCTTGATTCTGATGTAATAGAGAGGCTGCGCTGAGCTGAGTTGAGCATTATCAGCATGCTGATGATGGCACCTTGCTCTAGATTTCCTACTGACCACATCCAGAAAACGTCATATAGATATTAACCAGCATTGGAGATAGGATGTAGCTGGATATGTTTCCCAGCAAGATACTGTTGTCCTGTGTTATTCTTGGGAAGCTATCCTGTATAAAGTAGCAGGCCCACTATAAAAGAGTGCCCCAAATGCACTGAGGCAGTCCAGGACACCATTGTGGTAGAAAAACCACTAAAATAGCCAAGTATAGCTTGGAAATGACAGAAACAAATTTTTCCACATCTGATTTTCTGGAAGAATGTCTTTTGAAAATGAAAATTTTTATTCACTTTATCAAAATCAAATAAGTAATCAAAGCTAAGAAGGAAATTAAAATAAGACAAGCCAGAGTTGTTTGTAACATTTCAAATTAAACATGGAACAAATAACATTTGGTATGTATAAGCGATGAGTGGTGATGAATTAATATAATGTATTAATTCACTTAAGTAATTTTTCCTTATAATTTCTTCTATAATTAATCATGCAAGTAAGTATAAAACTAGTATTTCAAGATAACTTGAAATCTGTTCCTTAGCATTAGGTACATATTTGAATGCATAAGGCACCAACTCTTACATCATTCTCCAAATATTTTGCAGCTGAAGACATTCTGACTTCTTTTTGGAAATAACGATTGAAGCATCAATTTTTACTCAGGCTATTCTATATTGGTTTAGCTGGGTTATTTAATTTGATTGTTACAATTGTTTGGTACTTGAGAATGGAATTACTTGGTACATATAGTTCCCCCCAATTTCCTCATGTTTTCTGTGTTATGTAACAACATAACAATGCCAATATGTTGATTGTGGGGATTTGTGTTTTTTAAAAGAAATTTAAAAAGACACAGGTGACTTTCCTATTTAACTCTTCTTCATTTGCTCCATTTAGATACCAGCAGCAGGACTAGGTATCACGTCCAGTGGTTTCCAGAATCTTGCATGCACAATGATACAAAAGTGCCTGAAAAATCCACTAGTACCACATATGTAAGTTGAGCTTTAATGGTCAAGAATTGGAAAAAAACGCACAATTCTTTTAAGATCTGGTTCTGATGTTTGTTCCATTCCCTTCTGTATCTAGCACAAGCTGCTTCTCTTCACTATGAAAGCTTCACATTTTATACCTTCACTCTGTCTTTCAGCCCTTGTTTATCATTATTACCTCATCTTCTCCAAATCTGCTCCTACCCCATCAGACAAAGATCTCTTGTTAACTTAGATGACTTTCTGCCACAATGTGTGGTGTTCTCTCCATGATAATGCATTTGTTCACTTTCATGGCAGTCTCTTCATGTGTCTTTTCCACACAGTCCTGGCTCCCATCTATGACAAAACATTTAAAACACACACTTGCATTGCTGTTTTTCAATTATCTGTCTTAAATTGTTAGTTCATTGAGCTGACAGTTTTGCCTATGTAACTGTGGAAGAAACCATAAACAATCAGTACTCTTTTATTTTCATTTCGGTCTGTTCTGCTTGATCATTCGTGAAAGATAATACTGATGGATTATTCTTCAACCCAGTAACCTCTGGCTTATAGTGTGTTAAAGGGATCCACCATGTCCCCCATTGTTTATAACATGAAATCTCTTTAAGAGGCCACCCAGAGAACTGGTCCAAAATGTCAACACATGCTCTTTTCTACCTTTTTGTTTCCGTCAAAGTAATACAAGCTGAACTCATGTTTGTACACAAATTTGACCTGGATGAGGACATAGTAAGCGAATAAGTTTCAGTTGAGTAGATGTAGAAAGGGTGACATAAATATATCATAAGGTAATTAGTTATAGGCTAAAACCTATACATGGTGATCATGCAAGGTTTGTGTAGCTTGCTGCGCTCATTAAAGCTAATTTGCAAGGTGCCAGGGCATTAACTTGATTGTGCAGTTGTGATCTACCACAGCATCTCATCAATTAAGTGCAATTGGCTGTGGCAAGGTAGAATAGAATTCTAACTTAGAATAACCAATAGAATTCATGGCATAGAATGTCACTTTGGCATAGGGTTGTTTGAAGTAGAAGTAGAAGTCGGTGTTTAATTAGAAGCCAAAGGTGTCATGAAGAAGATAGCAAAAGTTTCATGTATGCTTTTTCTTTTTGCAGGAGAACTATATAATTCTCCGTGACCTGTCATTCTCATGCAAATACAAAGTTACAGTTCAGCCAGCAAGATCTAAAGACTGGTTGAAGGCTGAGAGTATTTTCTTTACTACCCCACCCTGTTCTGATCTTAAAGGGAAAAAATACAAGGACATTACCTGCCCTGATGAAGAAGGTAAGTAGCAATTTTAAAAACATGCAAAATAGACAACTACTTCTGGTGGGTTTCCAAAACCATTCTGAAAGATTTAGAGCAATTAAAAGAAAGATTTATAAGAAATTATAAATTAAAAGGTTTATGAGCAATTAATCTACCTTTACAGCTAGGCATCTGAACACCAGTGTCTTCATAGAATACTCTTGTGTTCTCACCTGGCAGTTTTCTAAAAGAGACAAATACAAAATTCTCAATCACCAAAAGTCAAGAATGATCTAGTACAAAATTGATTAATTAATGACACAAGAAATAACTATCCTCGTTCCCCACCCCCTGCAAGAAAGACTGAACATGATGACAGCATCTGTTCCAGAGATGTACCAGATGACTTGCAATGTCAGTAGTTGTATGATTTATTCAGACCATTATTGAAAAGGCATTTTGGTGTCCAGTGTATTGCAAAAAAAAACAATTCTGCTGAATAAGTCACAGCTTATGGTCCATGGGTTAAGGACACCTTCTATTGGTTAGGCAAAACAGAGTGATCTAGTTCCTCATTCTATTTTTGCCAGATATCCTGCATATCATAATTATTAACTGACAACAAATATGTGTAAACAAATATTTTGGGTTTCTTCTACCTATAAGCATTTCCAAGAATGTGGGAGAGTCTGAGACACTTAGTGCTGCATGACCTTATGAAACACCATTTGGATGCTGTAATTCTACCCTATATAAAACTTTTCTTCCTGTCCTGTTCCTTATCAGCTTGTACCTAATGTATGTTGGAAGAACTGAATATTTAGAAAAATTCACTGTGTGTCTAGAAGTTGTTTGTAACAAGCACTTGTTGATTTCACTCATTCCATTCAGATGTTTTCTTCTGAATAGGACAAAGATTTTAAAAATGTGATTAGAGACTCAGTAAGTGTAATATAGATAGTACCAAACAATAACTTTGGTCAGTAACTGATACTATAAAAAGAGCAAGGAATCTTGTGGCATCTTAAAGAATTAATAAGCTTTGTTTGGCAGAAACTTTCATGCACTGCAGCCTATTTCATGAGCTGCAATCCAGAAAGTTTATTTATTTTGAAGAAAACTGGCTAGTCTTTAAGATTCCATAGGTCCTAGGGGAATTTATCCATCCAGATCAAAATGGATTTTTACCTAAGAGACAAATGAGACATAACTTGAGAGTTATAATGGATATCTTGGAGTACTATGAAACACACCCAGATAAACAGATGGCCTTACTATTTCTGGACGCACAGAAGGCTTTTGACAACGTAAATTGGAAATTTATGCGGAAACAACTCGAAATAATGGGCTTTGGTCAATACTTCATAAATATGATAAATGCAATTTATGAGCAACAAACAGCAAAGATAATAGTCAATGGAGAATCTACAGGAATAGTTGAGATCCAAAAAGGAACTAGGCAGGGATGTCCCCTATCTCCACTGTTGTTTATTTTGACGTTGGAAATACTGAATAGAGAGATAAGACAAGACGAAGAAATAAAAGGGACCCAAGTTAAAAATGAAAAGTACAAATTGCAAACCTTTGCGGATGATCTGGTCTTTATAGTAGAAAACCCATTAGAGTCAACTCCGAAATTACTGGAACAGATTGAAAAATTTGGAGAAATAGCGGGATTGAAGATAAATAGAGGGAAAACTAAACTAATTGTAAAAAACATGACGGATAAACAGAAAAATCTCCTAACAGAGAAGACCAAGCTTCAAATAGTCAAGAGAGTTAAATACTTGGGAATTTATCTGACAGCCAGATGCTCAACAATAAAAGAAGAGAATTACGGGAAGCTATTGAATGAAATAAAGCAGGATCTGGAAAGATGGGAGAACAGACAGCTATCATTTCTAGGAAGGATTGCAACTATAAAAATGAACATACTACCAAAAGTACTCTTCCTCTTTCAAACAATTCCAATAAAGCTTAACCGGACGTTTTTTGAGGAATTGAATAAATTAACCCTAAGATTTGTCTGGTCAAAAAAGAAAAAACAAAGAACAAAAACCAAATTACTGCAGGAGGTGAAAGAAAGAGGAGGCTTTGGCCTACCAGATTGGACACTGTACTACCAAGCTTCAGTTTTGGTATGGCTGAGAGAATGGATATGTATGAGGAATAAAAGGCTTTTATATCTAGAAGGACATGACTTGCAGATGGGATGGCACGCCTTTTTATGGTATGGCAAAACTAAAGCACACAAATACTTTCAAAACAACTTGATAAGAGACGCTTTGCTAACTACATGGGAAAAAGTAAAAACTTATCCAAATCTTTCCAACTTTGAGAAAATAGTGACATATAATGAAATATTAAATCCAGAAGGAAATCTCAAAACCAAAGAAGAACTAGCAAGCCAAGGACTAATACTCTCATGGTTACCTTTATTGCAAATTCAATCAATATATAAAGAGGACTCTAGAACACAAGGTTTCTACAAGGAACAGCCACAATTTGATAAAATATTACTCTCTACAGAAGATAAGCTAATTAAGAATATCTATAAATTCCTCTTAGAAGTGAAAATGGAAGATGAACAAGTGAAAGAAACAATGATACATTGGGCTAAAAACTTTGGTCATACAATTCAGCTAGAAAAGTGGCAAAAGTTATGGAGTGATAATTGTAAATTAACCTTAGCAACCGCATATAAAGAAAATTTATACAAAATGTTTTACAGATGGCATTTGCCACCTACTAGAATAGCAAAGTGATGTCGTGGCGCTGCGGGTTAAACCGCAGAAGCCTCTGTGCTGCAAGGTCAGAAGACAAGCAGTTGTAAGGTCGAATCCACGTGACGGAGTGAGCTCCCGTCGCTTGTCCCAGCTCCTGCCAACCAAGCAGTTCGAAAGCATGCAAATGCAAGTAGATAAATAGGTACCACCTCGGTGGGAAGGTAACGGTGTTCCATGTCTAGTCGCACTGGCCACGTGACCACGGAAACTGTCTTTGGACAAACGCTGGCTCTATGGCCTGGAAACGGGGATGAGCACCGCGCCCTAGAGTCGGACACGACTGGACTAAATGTCAAGGGGAACCTTTACCTTTTAGAATACCAAAAATGTTCCCAAATGTTTCCGATAGGTGTTGGAAATGTAAAAAAACACGAGGGAACATATTATCATATATGGTGGACTTGTGAAAAAGCAAAAAAATATTGGGTACACTCTTGGATAAAAAAATAACGAAACTGAATATAGAACTCAAACCAGAGTTGTTTTTATTGGGTATTATGCCAGATAATATTAACAAATAAGATAGCTATATTATATTACATATATTGACGGCAGCTAGAATAGTATGGGCTCAATATTGGAAAAATGAGAAATCTCCGTTAGAATAAATAATTGTACAAAAAATCTTAGATTGTGCAGAGATGGATAGATTGACAATGACAATTAAAGGGAAAGAGGATTCGGAATATTATCAAAACTGGAATAAAATGTATGAGTGGCTAGAGCAAAGAAATAAGGTATAGAGACAAATGAGACATGATATGATATGAACAATTTGATGTATATCCAGTGAACATGACGACTGACAATGGAAATATGTTTTTATGTGTTATAAAAAATAAAATTAAAAAAAGAAAAGAAAAAAAAGATTCCATAGGTCTTCCTTTCTTTTTCAGCAACAGAACAGCATCACTACCTTTCCTCAATCTCTGTGGGTGGGAGGGAGATAAGAATGTTAGGTGAAGAAGCAGAAAAAGATCTTCAGAGGTGAAGCTAAGCTGTAGAAGTACATATCTAATAAAAATGTTCTTAAATGCTTGATAAAAATGCTAATATCTTGCTTCTTTTGGTGTCTTGGTGCATATTTTGCAGCTTCAGCTGTCCCAAAAGTGTTGGCAAAGCCCGAGAATCTCTCTGCCTCTTTTATTGTTCAGGATGTCAACATTACTGGGCACTTCTCTTGGAAAATATCAAAATCAAATCTTCACCAGCCCATGACAGGCTTCCAGGTCACTTGGGCAGAGGTTACAACTGAAAGCAGACAAAACAGCTTACCCAACAGCATTATTTCCCAATCACAAATATTGCCAGTCGTAAGTATCTTGTAGTTTTTTTTTTTTGTTGTGGGGCAGGAGGGAAGAATCAAGGAGTTCTTCTTCGTGGCCTCTGTAAATCACACCCTGGGTGATCCGTGCCTGCGTGGAGCCTCATCAGAAGATTCTAGAGCTTCTGCAGTAGCAAAAAACACATTAGAATAAGCCCCTCCCCATATAAGTACCTTGGCGCCAAGCCTCTCCTTTCAGTTTCTTTCAACCGCCACATTGAGAGCCTTATATTTAGAAAATTGATCATGTTAAATACTGTTATTAGTTTTTTCTTCTTCTTCGTGTTCGGCCTTTTGGCCGCGGCACCCCCCCATCCATATCCAGCATCCATATATTCTACTGCGCTGTCGCCGCATCAGCAACCTCCGTTTAGACATCACAGAGACACAGGCTCTGATATCGATGATCCTCGATATCCACCCTGGTCCATGGACGCCCGCTCCATCTCCCTGCCTCCACAGGATCTCCGTCTTCCGGTAAATCCTAAACATCGAACCCGACACCATTACGATACTGTGTTCAACACCGAGGCCCACCCATACTGTACAAAGTCCATGGACACTCAACCAACATCTTTCGATGTCGAAGGCTCTCGACACCGGAAAATGTCCATCGACATGCTGCCTCCATCTATATCGAGTCGTAACCACCAATACTATGACGTTCAGCCTCTTGACACTGAAGTCAACTGACAGTCCGTCGACTCCAGACACAACCTCGAAGTTTCTGATCACGGATCTTGACCTCAGACTCCATCAGTATTACTCACCTCACCAGAATCTGACATTGTCGATGCTGACCCACCGTCCCCAACAGAAGATTTTCAGACTTATGCCCAACTCATGATTCGAATGGCTAAGTCCCTCGACCTCCAAATTCACCGTCCATCGACAGAACCAGCCGATCATCTGTATGATCCAATCTCTAAAGACACAACTACTCCAGTACACATATCAATGTTGCCATCCTTACTTAGTACTGCACAACGATCTTGGACGAAGCCAGCTTCCTCACATACGATGTCGAAACGAATCAATAATCTCTATAGAGTCCATGACCCAGGAGCCATTTTCCTCCAGAAACAACCAGCTCCAAACTCTATATTTGTCGAAGCCTCACAATTGAGATCTTGACACTGACAAACACTCATACCACCAAATAAAGATAGTCGGATAATAGATTCCATGGGCAGATGGCTTTACTCCTCTGCAGCTTTCACCATGCGAGTTGCTAACTATCAAGGAGCCATGGGAGCTTACCAGCACTTCCTTTGGGACAACATGTCCACCTTTGTTGAATCTCTACCAGAGGATAAAAAGATACTTGCACAAACCTTCCAACAAGAAGGTCTTTCCGTTGCTAAACAACAAATGCTCTCTGCTCGACACACAGTAGATGCTACAGCTAAGTCTATGGCCACTTCAGTAGCCCTACGTCATTTCTCTTGGCTCAGAACACCTGGCCTCGCTGAGGATGCCCGCGCACGCATCGAAGACCTTCCCTTCGATGGCGTAGGCCTCTTTAATGCTGAAACCGATGACATCTTAGTAAATGTACAAAAGAAAATATCAGCGGCTAGATGCTGGGGAGTCTACCCTTCCTACCAACAACACCCTCAACAAAATCAATGGAGACGACCTTATAACTCCTACCAAAAGTTCCATGACCCTTCAAGACACACATCTTACACACCATATTTCAGGAATCAAAGAACAAAACCTCGCCAACAACCTGCTACCAGGCGAAATGACCGCAAACCCAAACATCATGTTTGACGCTCCTTTGACCGAGATCACAACCCAGCCCACCCATCCTGCCCTCTGGAAACACTTACCTGCCTGGGAATCCATCACCACGGATACCTGGGTACTATCCATCATCCGAAACGGCTACCACATCCATTTCTTCGAACTCCCTCCGACAACTCACGTCATCATTCCACCTTCACAGACTCTGCAAGAAGAAATAGCAAATTTACTTCTCAAAGACACCATACAACCCGTCTCTCAACACAACAAAGGGTTTTTCTCTCGCTATTTCACCGTACCCAAAAAAGACGGAGGGCTTCGCCTTATCCTAGATCTAAGAGAATTCAAACAAATACATCATTACCACAAAATTCCGTATGGTTACTCTGGAAACAGTTCTTCCTGTACTCCGAAAAAATGACTGGTTTACGGTCATAGACCTCAGGGATGCATACTTCCATATTTCAATACATCCTGCACACAGAAAATTCCTTCATTTTCAACTAGGATCACAATCCTACCAGTTCAAAAGGCTCCCCTTCAGCCTTGCAACAGCTCCAAGGGTGTTCACCAAGTGCATGGCACCAGTAGCCGCCTACCTCAGACTTCAAAACATTCTCGTCTTTTCATATATCAATGACTGGCTCCTCGTAGCTCACTCCCATCGCAAAGCTCAACGAGACACCCATTTCACCTTCGCCGTACTTCACGATCTCGGTCTTGCTGTCAACAAACAAAAATCAAACCTAAAACCTGCAAAGATTGTCCATTATATAGGCGCACTTATAGATTCCACACAAGCCCGCATCCTTTCTCCCTATGGACAAGAGACAAAATCTGATCACCTTGCTTCAAGGCTTCACTCCTCATGCCATGATACCCGCCTTAACAGTACAACGTGTTCTAGGCACCATGGCCTCAATGACGTCCGTCGTACAACACGTACGTCTAAAATTGAGATCCCTCCAATCTTGGTTTCTTTCTCTTTTCGATCCATTGACAGACCCTCCTCACACTCTCTTAAGGGTCACTCCAGAACTTGCCTCCCAGCTCCAATGGTGGCATTTTCCTCTCAACCTTTCTGTCGGATGGCCGTTCCAACAACCACATCCACAAATACAGGTCACCACAGACGCCAGCCTCATAGGCTGGGGAGCACACTGCAAGTCCCTCAAAATCCACACCAACTGGTCCCACAGGGAGAAATTGCTCCACATAAACGAATTGGAGCTACTGGCAGTTATAAAAGCCTGCAAAGCCTTCAGAAATCTTCTTGTAGGCAAAATAGTACAAATTGCAACTGACAACACCACGGCAATGTACTGTATCCTCAAGCAAGGCGGCACCCACTCTCCAAGTCTCCTCTACTTAGTGGTCGACCTCTGGGAGTGCTGTCTGGCACATCACATCTGTCTCATAGCCTTACACATAGCCGGCCAAGACAACAACCTTGCAGACTTGCTCAGCCTCACGAATTCCCAAGCTCACGAATGGGAACTAGACCAATTAGTCTTTCGTCACCTTTGCGAGAAATGGGGCACACCGACCCTCTATCTCTTCGCCTCCCACGCGAATCAGAAGTGCAAACTATACCGCTCCCGAGCCGGCATTGGTAAACACTCACAAGGAGACGCGTTTGTCGGCCGTTGGCCCAAAAGCCTCACTTACCTTTTTCCGCCGTTTCTGCTCCTCCACAAGGTCATGGTCCGCCTTCAACAAGACAAGACCAATGCCATCGTGATAGCCCCTTGGTGGCCGAGACAGCCCTGGTTCCCAGACCTCCGCAGTCTCTCATCAGACATCCACCATTTCCCCCGCCTGCCACATCTCCTCACACAGAACAACTCCCAGATCCTCCACCCGGACTTACCTGTTCTCCATCTGGCAGTGTGGAGGATTCACCCTCGCTAATGAACGTTCTCCATCAAGCCAAGAAACCTTCCACCAGGAAAGCCTACCTGTATAAATGGAAAAAAATTAAATCATTCACTGAAGCTTCCTCATTACCTTCTCTCAATCCATCACTCGCCACCGTTCTCTGTTTCTTACTCCATCTCAAGTCCAACGGCCTTTCCATCTCATCCTTAAGAGTGTATCTTTCTGCAATAATTTATTATCAACCTCCAAATTCTCCAGCAGCTAACTTCTTCAAATATCCAACACTGAAACGTTTTCTTAAAGGTCTCTCTCATATGTACCCAGATACTCGACCACCTTCTCCACAATGGTCGCTAACCCTTGTTTTGAAACAACTTACCAAAGCTCCTTTCGAGCCTTTAGCTACCACTGATCTATGACTCCTCACCTTTAAAACAGCGTTCCTCATCGCTATTACTTCAGCTCGGCGAGCCAGTGACTTAGCAGCTCTGTGTTCCGACTATCCTTACTTACAGTTTTTTCCCGATAAGGTGAAGTTATTTATGGATATTTCTTTCCTTCCCAATGTCTCTCAATTTCATCTCTCCCAGCCGATTGTTCTTCCTTCATTTTTCCCATCACCTTCTTCACATCAAGAGAGATTACTCCATACGCTGGACATCAGACGAGTCCTTGCCTTCTATCTCCAACGTACCCAACCTTTTCGCTGGTCACCTCATCTTTTCATAAGTCCTCAACTACCTAATAAGGGTCGTCAAGTGACTTCTCGATGGGTAGCCTCTACCATCCATCTGGCATACCAACTCGCTCGACAACCAGTCCCTCAAGTAATTCGCCCTCACTCCACTAGGGCAGTGGCAGCTTCTACAGCTTTTCTTCGCAGTGTACCTCTTCCAGACATCTGCGCTTCTGCCACTTGGGCACAGCCGTCCACTTTCATCTGCCATTATAGACTCGACCTCCGGCAAAAGTCTGATGTGGCCTTTGGACGTGCTGTTCTATCCTCTACCTTGGCGTGACACCCTGCCTCCGGGTAAAACAGCTTACTAGTCACCCAGGGTGTGATTCACAGAGGCCACGAAGAAGAACGACAGGTTACCCACCTGTAATTGTAGTTCTTCGAGTGGACCTCTGTGATTCACACATCCTGCCCGACCTCCCCTCTGTCACGCCATTCTACTTACTACTAAGCGGCGGTTGACACAACTGAAAGGAGAGGCTTGGCGCCAAGGTAATTATATGGGGGGAGGGGCTTGTTCTAATGTGTTTTTTGCTACCACAGAAGCTCTAGAATCTTCCAATGAGGCTCTGCGCAGGCGCGAATCACCCAGGGTGTGAATCACAGAGGTCCACTCGAAGAACTACAATTACAGGTGGGTAACCTGTTGATCTTTGCATTGGTTCACAATAACATCTTCAGTTAATCTAGTTTAACAGTCTCCATTTTCTTTAAGGATCACTACATGCTGACAGTGCCCAATCTGAGACCATCCACTCTTTACCGTTTAGAAGTCCAAGTGCTGACAATGGGCGGTGAGGGGCCAGCTACAATAAAATCTTTCCGAACACCAGATTTGCTGACATCACCGCACAGTAAGTGTAGATTTCCTGCAGAAAGAATTCTGATTAATGCATGTGCAAAGAGAAATATTTTTTCTTTATTTTCTATAAACAATATCAAAAAGATCTAGACTTTCCAGGCATGCCCATCTGGTCCTAATAGCCTGAGAACAATACTGCTTGGCAGTAAATCAGTCTAGAGTGAAGGTTAGTTTGGAAACTAATATTCTTCCTTGGAAGTGTCCAATCCCACTCCAGATTGGACCCAAGCTGCTCTGCCTGTTCTTTCCTTTGTTTCTTCTACATATCTCCATAACCTACTGACAACAAGACAGGAAATACTAGTGTCTGGACCTCCATTAAACTTGAGTATGGTGTTGGGGTAGTATCTAGGGCACCGTTCCCAACTTGGAACTCTCTAGTTGTGTTCGATTATAACCTCTGGCATCCCTAGTTAGCATGCCCATCGAGATGATGGAAATTGCAGTCTAGGACCTCTGGAGACAGCAGGTTGAGGAAGCATGGTATAGGCTTTTTGGAACTTGGGAAGTGTAGTTTCCCAATAAGGACATAGGAATAAAGATAATATTCACTTGATTTATTGGTACACGGGTTATGGACACCAAATTTCTATGCAGGAATCTTTTTAAATGTTCCCTTCCCTGCTATGGGTTTCCAGTGTTTCTAGAATGTATCAGTGTTGTGCTTAACATTAATTTTTAAGGTGTTAAGACACCCCAGTTAATTAGGGCTTGCTTATTTATTTATTTATTTATTTATTTATTTATTTATTTATTTATTTATTTATTTATTTATTTATTTATTGGATTTCTATCCCGCCCATCTAGACCAAAGGTCTACTCTGGGTGGTTAGCTGTTGGTGCCCCCGTAACCTCCAGATAAGCCCCAATTAAGGAAACCTATTAGTTAAAGCTAGTCTGATATGTACATATAGGGAAGACTTGAGTTTTAGTGTCAGAGGCATGAACATGTATGGGGCAGAATGGACACTTTCAGAGAATGTCAGGAGAAAAGAAAAATAAAGAAAATCAGTGTAGAAGAAGGGAAAGATAGGGACGGTCACAATTACTTTGAGGTTCATGAAGGACAATGACTATCCCAACTTCTATAGGCTTAGCCAAAGTAAGAGATAACAAAGGACATGGATGAGAGCTGGACAGACTGACAATGGACAGGCTTAACACATTTCCAGTGTTGCCCATCTTGAGAGTCCACATCTTGAGAGTGGCAGTATGTTCTCAAATATTTGCTTGGCCAGTGGAGACAACAACCACACAGACTAATTCAGGTTGCCTTTAGAGTTGTTTGACAGTCATGGGGACCTAGGTAGCTCTAGGTAAGCATGTATATGTATCCTAAGTCCCCATGTTTCCTGCATGCTCAGAAAAGGTGAGTCTTATTCATTCAGGCAGATGACACACAGGCAATGAATTTTGATCACATCAGGTGCCAGTTACTTTGCACCTCACCTTATGGCTGCATGACTACCTCTTGTTTAATTGTTCTTCCAGGACAAAATAGTTACTTCAGACTAGGTGCTAGTATGAGACCCAAGCAGTGTGTGAAAGCCAAACTGTACTTCTCCTTAAGAGTATGCAACGGGCAATATATGGTTTGTGTTCATTGATGTTCTTCTGCCAGCAGAACCAACAGAGCTTAGAGGTCAGATTCTCCTCATCCCCCTCAGATTTTTATGTACCTTTTTGGTTTGGATTAGGGAATCCTGTGGGATAGGAGATCTGAGTTTCCAGCCTGTGCAGGGGTGAGAGAAGTTGTAGACTTGAGTTAGGAGACTCATCGCTTAAGTAAAAGCCTACTTGTATAACACTGGATTTAGACCTGTATGTGTGCTCCTTTTGTAGGGTAGAACAGGATATATCTGTACCTAGACTGATTACAGTTAATGAACTTACTGATTTGTATTTTTGATTAATGGAACACTATCAGCATTAACATGGATTTTCCCCCTTTTAAGGGCCTCATTTAAAGCAACATCATTCACATCATTACAAGCCACCACCTGAAAAATACTAAATTGCATTGGATTATTAACTTTCGGAAAAGGATAAACACTGAGCTTTTGCAAGAAGTGAAAAATGAATCTATATTGGAGTATGGAATAATCTTGTGGTTCTGTCGGATGCTTGCCCTATGTGAGCTGGGCAAAGATAGCTATATCATGTGGACTGAAGGAAGCATGCTTGTACTAATTCCACAATGAAGTGTGTTGTGCAAGGATCAATTATATTTCTGTAATTTGAACATTCAACATCTATGGAAATTTAAAACTGTACAAGTACAGTGGTTCATTAGCATCATATCATATACTGTATGACACTCACTTTTACCAGTCTTTACAACTGTATATCTTTGTGTGTGCATTTTATATTACACAAAATTTTAAAATCTGGTCCCATCATTAATTGCCATAAAAAACAAAGCTTGGTAACACAGGTTCATCGTTGTATTATTATTGTGAATGTCTTAGTCTTAGTGTTGATGAATGTTGGGGTTCACATGTGAATGCTGTCAATCCCAGATGACCTTGGCAGCAAGTGAGTGTATTAGCAGAAAAATAAAATAAGGAGCTTAATGCATAAACAGTAGGGAATTTTATGGATGCCTAGTTTACAGACATTCACATGTGAATGCCAAGAATCTTGTTTAGGTGTAACATGACTATGGCCAAAGCTTCTCAAGTATTTGAACAGTTTTTATTTGGAAACTATTGCTTCCAAAGAAAATGTACTGAATTTTTAATGCTTGCAATTACTAATAATAGTGAGAGTTACAAAGTGCTTAAATGAGTTGACATCAATACAATCTGATCACACAAATGGAAATATAAGTGCCACTGGTTCAGTAGATTATGCAACAGGTCAATATGATATTTTATATCTGTATGGTGAAGCTATGGAAAAAGAGTGACATCAACCCAGAGATGCAGTTCAGTCCTTTGATTTATAGACCTAATTCTTAAGAAGTAATTTCATTTGAGGTCTAGCTACCTTTATATTCTTATTATCTACTAAAGTGCTTAAGGACCAACAAAATATGTTCACCCTGAATGCTTCCCTGCATTGTGGATTCCATCCTGCAGTAGATTTGTCTTTTACTAATATAGAAGGAACATCCTTGTGCATGGAGAAGAATGTTTGTGCAGTCTCCTCCTTCAGTGTAAATGAATATGGAAGTCTGCATGTTGGGAAGACCTTGGTGTGATAAGAGCCATACACAAAGCATTCAAGATCATGTTGGTATGATTATTTGTATTCTTTGATATTCAAATACTTATACCATTTTTTGTGGGCTCACCAACAGTCTAATTTTTTAAAACAAACCCTTCTTTATTAAATTGTTCAGGGAGCACTATGATCAAAATTGATTAACCTTCATTGTTTTTAAGCAATGCAGTTCTAGTTCATGCTAGTAGACTTACCACCAGTCATTTTCTCTTGTCTGTCTTACTTTGTAAGCAAAATGATGGGAAGTTTCTAGATCCCTATGCATTGACTATTAATCTCTTATACAAATATGATTTAGATCCTGGAAGAAATAATATTTTCTCCTCCCCTACCTTAGTAGAAAATTGCAGGGTTGAACCACTTGCCTTCATATTTATATGTTTGATTTTTTTTTTAAAAAAATAACTGAATGCATTCTATATTTTCTAAATTATTTTTCCATTAATTTTAAGCTGTGCATAAAAAAGAGGAAGAATACGTACATACTGCTTTCTTAAGCAAGAGAAATCAAAATAAAAGCATGTATCTTTTTCTTATGAAGACAAGAATGCACAGGAAAACCTGTCCTCAAATTATTTCATTGGCAGCTATAGGCTTTGAGAGGACTCATTTAATGGCTGAAGAATAAGGAAATGGCACAGTGTTTCAGTGGAAAGACATGCGTTAAATCCCTTTTTTTATGTTACTGAATAAGCTTTTGAAAAGTGATCCTTACAGCTGACTGCTACAGGTATAGCTTTCATATCTGACCTGAGTAAAGAGGTCAGATAGCAAAGAGAGAACAAATGAAGATGGGTCACATGATGAACTTCAGTTTAGGGAGAAACTAAAATATTGTATCTGCATTTACTGCTCACTTAATTTTTGTTTTTGTTTTTGCTTTCTGGTTCAGGGGAAATAGACTCAACCTACAAGTGTGTTGAGTTCAAACATCTCCAGCTTTTGTAAGCTAGTTCACACCTGCATCTTCTATTGTTTGTTGAACTGCGAATAAAAATTGAACAACTCCCATTCACTGTCCACATAATGATGGAGTCTTTGCTGCAGACCAGCTGCAGATAATTATGTCTTGAGAGATCATGTTATGCATATGTATAAACAGTCCATTGATTTCTGTGTTTTGCACCATTCTGAAAACGGTTACAGTTTAAAATGTTTGACTGAAGCATCTTACAGCACCTTAGAAGACTTTAAAAAAATTATTTGGCAAACTTTTTGGAGGACCATCCACATGCAGCCAACATGAGCTGCAAGGTGAATATGCACCATGATACATTTCAGTGAAATCACTGAGATATATTACTACATAAGTTCTTGTCTATAGAGGAATGTGGTTTACTAATAAGCATATCAGCTGCCTTCAGATAACTGTTCTCATTCTAATTCATCAATTTTTTTCCCTAAAAAGTGGTATAAAGGCAGTTGCAATACTAATTATTTATTTTTTTAGATTATGGTATCCTTTTACTTTTACTTATCCTGGTTTTCTTCTTGAGTTTTCTTAATCTTTGATAAATACCTGTGGATGCAAAAGTTGCTATAAATGCCATACACCCCTGTACACTGTAGCCCAGGAATATGATGCTTATAAGTTGATGCATGTTTTCTTTTACATTACAAAATTTATTTAAAACCAAGTAAATTAATACCTAAAAATTTTGATGGCTTTATATGATTTTGCATGCCAAAACTCATAATTCAGTTATAGGCATGAAATGTATGACTGTATTACCTCTATTGAATATATTGGTAAGGTACATTTTGCAAAGTAATTAACAGAGGTTCTATATGTAAAAAAAAAACTTTTTCCTTTTTATGTAATTATATTGTAGTGTGGAGATAACAGAGCTACTTACCTGTTAACTAAATTGGCTGTAGAAATCATGTTCTTTATATCAGACATTTAAAAGTCAGTATTTATTTATATATGTTATACAAAAGAGGGTTAATTTGTGTGTATGTGTGTCTTGTTACTTAGATTAATGTTTTGTGTGTAAAAACATTTTGTAAAAAAATTGTAAATAGTCTCTCTGTTCCTCATTATTTTCATGTTTAGATTTTGTACATATGTTTAAGTAATAAACTACCCTTCTATACAGAAATAAGTCTTCTGCAGTTTTCAATAGTGTTAGTAATTTGATGTCATTTCATAAAAATGCAATCCACAGAATTATTGCAGTTGAAACAAATGGAGGCTCAGAGCTCAGGTTGGCTACACCTACTCTTAGAGACCAATTAAATGATTGAATTAACTGGCCACTAAGAGGTGCAAAGTCTTGTCTGTATTATTATATATTATTGTGCTGGCAAAGCGAATCAATATTCTACAAGGTAATTCTAAAAATGGGGGCACCGCAAACAAAACATTATAACTTTGAAACTGGACTTCAGATCAGCACCACATTTGGCACAGATGTAGCAGCCAGTCTGCTTTTCCTGTGTGCCAAACTTGGGCAAAGGACTTTTCAAGTTATTTTTAAAAAGTAAAACTGTTAAACCCCCCCCCCCCTCTTCCATGCAGAAACAATTTACCTTTTATGTCCCCAGATTTGAAACAGATCAAATAAATTGAAAAGACCAATCTTGCTTACCTTGAAAGAGCATGGTTGGCCCACCTGGCTTTTTTCACACTTGTCGAAGAACAGCCCTGACAATTGTTTTGTTATGGGATGAGAAATGGTTAACTGATGGAAAAAAGGGGGTCAGCTTCTGGGATTTTCCCTTCCTTGGGGTCACTTTGTGAATGGTAGGGAGCACAAGAGCCTATCCTGCAGACCATCTTGACTTCTGCCATCAACATTCAGGCTGTTCTTTGCTACTTAAAGCTTGGCATCCTTAGTCCTGCTGGCAATGCAGGCACAATATTATGCAGCAATATTGGTCTATTTCCTGGTGTTTTGAATTGTGGTTACAGACACATAATATCCCACATTCATAAACTGGAGGGTTTTTTTGGATGAATTTAATTCTAACAGGAGCCCGTCTTAATGTACATTTGGCAAATGATCATGCTTTTGATTTATAACTCAAAGTAGGTACATAGTGATCATTTTGCTTGCATGTCTGATTTCTTGGGTACCTAGCTTTGAAAACTTTTCATCCCTGGATAGAAAGAGAATATACATTTCATTTTATATGTTATCCTGAAATGAATATTCAGACTAGTGCAAATCAGTATTTTGATGAGAGTGGTGGAGTAGGAGAACACTTGATCCCGCTCCCCCCTCTTGCCTCTAAAGATTATATCAGCACTAGTCATAAGAGAAGCTAAGGCTAATAGTTTTCTGTGATATGTGGGACTGATAGGTTTCTGGGATATATAGAAGTCTGCCTATACATAGGGCTTCTAGATGAATTGGAGCAGCAAGGTACAAAATCTGATTTAATATCAACTGATTGGAAATCTTATGAAATGTACAGGTCTTCTGTTTTTACATTCATCCTTTACAGCAGTACTGGAGGACAACCAGAAGCACAATAAATGATTCTTTGCAGGAAGTGGCATGTCAGTGACACTTGGGGGTGGTCAGGCAGAGTGGGGGATTAGGACAAATACCAAATATCCAAATTTATACCACAGCAGAAGGTTATGTAGGAGTGGGTTTATAGGAAATTACAGATGACTTGCAGGAGCAAATGGATCTGGGGTGAGTAACTGGTATGAAATTCTGATTAATTGCTGTGGAAAAACCTATGTCCCATCAGAGGTACCTGTGGTTGAAAGGCACTGTCTAAAATGATGTAACTGAGTCATTTTATTTGTGCAAGTTACCTGTGAGTCTCCTTCTTTACATTTAACATAATCAGCAACAATAATGTGCTATAGATTCTGACACCTTACACCTTTTCCAGGGTTTTCTTGGTAGAGAGTACTCAGAAGTGGTTTGCCATTCTCTTTTTCTGGGGACATCATGCAGCTTGCCCAAGGCTACACAGCCTGGCTTTTCTCCTGGGACTCACAGTGGGGAATCAAACTCCCAGCCTCTACCAGCTATTCAAGCAGTTTCACATTTCATATATGTCTTAGTTATATTCTTGTGTTAGAATGAAAGCTGTTGGCAGGAGGTGTTTTTAAACTTGCCAGATGCAGTATTGGGCATTTTAAAAAGAATAACTTTATTCCTCTTTTTACATCTAGTGAAAGGAAATTCTACAGTTGTACTGCTGTCTCCTTTAGTTTTTCTGAAATCTTGTACATTAAAAGTGCAAAGTTTTGTTCTGCCCGGTGAAGCATGTATATAGTACAAAACAGCTATTTTAATGGCTGTTTACAGTAACATTAACTGTAACAGGAAAACTTAAATAGATTGTCAGTGCGCAAGAACCATTTTGCTGTAGCCAACTTTACTGGAGGAGTAGTGTACACATGGCTGCCTGGATAGCTCATAGGTTTAGAGTTAGAGTTCATCAGTTAAATTCTCCACTGTGCCTCCAGGAAGAGGAGCCAGCTTGTGTGGCCTTGAGCAAGTTGCACAGTCCTATATAACTATCTGAATACGGCATTATTTGGTGAATTTCCTCAGAAGAAGGGAGTGGTAAATCACTTCTGAGTATTTGGTACCTAGAAAACCCTTGAAAGGGGTGCCATAAGTCAAAATCAATTTGACATCATATTGTTACTATTACTGTACTATTACTGTTATACACAGGACAGGAAAAGGTAAAGCTTCCTATTAGAGGAAAGAAAGTGAATGAAAGAGGCTCCTAAAAACATCTCAGGCATATTTCTCTCTCACTCTGAATAGAAATTAATAGGAAAATCAAGGATACAATTAATTATTGAATGGTTGCATTCTTATTGGTAGGATACTGTACACATGTGTACTTTTTTGTTCTCTCTTCTACCTAATAATGGCTTATGTTGTTGGTGCTTCGCTCTTATACGGCAAAACACCCAGTTTGAAAGTATCTTTATGCCTGTGTTCCTGCTAACCATGTATAGGATTGTCTGTCTGTCTGCTGTCTCTCCAACACCACCCAGCTTCTTAGGCTTAAGCAGGTTTGGGGATCTATGTGTATCCTTTTTATCTCTTATACTACCTTGACCTTTTTTAAAAAGTGGCATGTAATAAGAACATGATTCCTTTAGCCCTCCCAAGAACTCTGAAAGATAATTTCCCTGGAAATCAAAATGAATGTTTGACAATTAGTTCAAAAGCCTACCTCGTAAAGGCTCTAACTTGATGGACTTCGGTTATTACAGCATTACCAGTAACATTTTCTCTGTCTTGTTTCTCTGAACTACATACAGTATGTATGGCTAATAGTATGTAGCAGCAAACCAAAGGAACGTTCATTTACTGCCAAAAAATGATACATAGTGTATATTAAAAAATCTAGCTTAGCATGCTGTTGGTATATTGTACAGCTGTTGGGGTGGGGGTGAAGATAAATGTTCTAATTCTTCTATTTACAGATGTTGTGATTTTATTACCTGGAATAAACCCAGGCTCCTCAAGAAAGCCCTAAAGCCAAAATACTGGCTTTTGTCCAATAACAATACAACACAAGAAAGATCAAATGAACCAGACTGCGGAGACAGACATGTATGGAAAATATGTATAATTTCAGGTAATATGACAGGAGTAGATCTTGCTGATAAGCAGTTAGATGGTCATACTTCTCTCCTTGCAATATCTAACTATCATATAACTATCTGAACACGGCATTATTTGGTGAATTCCAAATATTTCAGAATCTGAATACACATCCTAATATAGAATACTCTCCCACTTTCCAGTGATAACAGTCTATTCCCACCACAAGCAAGGTTTTGGGGAGTGATTGGATATAAAATAGGAGGAGGAGAAGCTTTTGGCCCTACACAGATTGAACATGGCAATGGCATGGGGAAAGCCTAGCAGGGAAGCTGGGGTAGGGGAGAATAAGTTTGCCATACCTTTAAAATTTACTGCCCATGATGAAAAGAGGCAGAACTTTCTGGAATGCACAGAGGGAAGAGGATGTAGTTTATGTAATAAACTGCTATAGTTAATTGCTTTTTGAAGACATATCCTTGCAGTGAGGTCTAATTCGCACTGAGTCAGCACGAATGCCCTTCTTTCAATATGGAAAGGTGTTCTTTTTGAAGTGTAGCAGCTTCACATACAAATAAAAGCCTTACAGAGTAATCACTGGGGGAGGGGGGTCAAAGTGTATTCTATCCTGTGGGAAATATGTCAAGTTATGTGAAATAATTAAAAAAAAACAGTATGATGCTGAAAAGAAGTTAATTGGTCCCATCTAATTGGAGAGTGTGTTTTTAAAAAAAGCACACATACTTCAAGGAGCAGTCCTGTGCTCCCAAAAAAGGCACCAAGAGAGTTCCGATGGATCCTTCGGGAGGCAGAAACCTCCTGATGAAGTAAAGGAAAGCGCCACTCCTGGGCTGCCTACTGGATTCTGAAGACAGCTGGGGCCTGAAGCAGGCGTATTAGGAGAGGTTATGGATGTGAAGACTCCTAAGCTCTTTCATCTCCACAGAGCCCAAAAGTACTGTATTTCCACACTGGCACTGGTTTTGACAGGAGAAAACCATTTTCGGAGGAGATAGTTTCACTGAAGTGAGTGAAAGTTACTTTTTTGTCAGGATGCTCTGTAGATCTGGCAAGAAATAATAAACATCAATATAAACCTGTGAGGAGAACAAGCAAGGCAGAATCAAGTTAAGATGTAGCTCATTCCCTTGCTGCAGGCAATGTGGCTGAAGAAAATTAATGCTATGACTATTTGGGTAAAGGTAAAGAGAAAAATCCTTTCTTTCAAAACAAAATACTGCAGACGTTTCCATCGGTCTGTCTCTTACCTTGTTTTTGGACTACTAAACAAGCCAACCAATTTTTACTCAACAAAAAGGTAAGAACAATGGTATCCTCTAGGTACAGCTACAGTAGTGACAGAGAGCGATCTACTGTAGTCTGGGTTGCTTCAGAATGGTTTGGAATGGTGGGGCTTGCTTAGTTCACTCCTAATCACAAGGAATTTTTTTTCACGTACAGTAGTTGCAATCTAGTCAACCACCTGTTGGTGTTGGATTGCTCGGTTTAGGTCACAATGTGTCCCTCCCTTTCTTACTCCCCACCTCCTGTCTTCTCTTTCACAATAGCTGTCAGTCGGTTGGGAAACAACATGCTTCTGTTTGCTTGCAGATGGGCATTAATGCTGAGTTTTTATGCACACAAAGAAAACGATACGGAGTACCATGTTTCAGCCCTGGGTTTCTGCTTTTCTCCTTTTCTTAAAATTAATGTTTGGAAAGTGGCAGAATGCTGAACTGTTTCATCGCTAAAGAACCCTAAGTGAGTCTTTGGCTTGCTTCATTTCTGAAATACATTTCTGTCTTAAAAGTTACCGCCTGCCGTACTATTGTGCTTTGTACTCTTCACTGAAAGATACTGAGCAATGTCAAGTTTGCAAAACTGGCAGCAATAAATGTGTGTAAAGGCCAAGCTGCACAGCCAGGATGTCATCTTCAGCCCTCTCTTTTGTAGCGCTTAAGTGAGGCAGTGCAATAGTGGGAAAGTATTTTTTTAATTAAATTAAAATAAAAAGACTTTTCTCACTTCAAAACAAGATGGAGAGTGCCATCTGCAGACATGGCCAGACTACACCCATCTTGACACATCACTATTGTTGTGTAGGAAGAACACCCCTCCAAACACGCTGCAGCAATCTAAGCGATCACACAGCAAGAAAACTATTTATTTGAACTGATCCTAGTTGTTCCAAATAAATAGTAGGCTCCAATCTTAGACCAGTCTGGGATAGATTGGTCCCCATTAAGGACAAATTGGAATGCTCTAACAAGAACATTGTGTAGTTAACATTTTAGAGCAATCCCAGCCATTCCAGAAGGGGCTTGCAGTGCAGGTTAAGTAGCTGGCCTCAAATGTCACTGAAAGGCACCTATCCTGCACCAAGTGGTTTAACAACAAGAGGGTGTTGATTGTCTTGTGCACATTCTTGTTTAATGCATGGTAGAAGTGATTGTCCAATATCCTCATCTTCTTCCAAAGTTAGTAATGCCGGGCAAGACTTACTAGATGCCTTCCCTGTAGTAAATTCCTTCTTGATTGCATTTAGGATTGCTTTTAATGCTCCTGTCAAAAAGGCACCAGAGAGAAAACAATAATTTATAGGTTATACAATATATTGGTTTGCCCTGGACTACTTTATAATGGTAACAAATACGTATATATGGCTGGACTTGTTGGTTAAACACGTCTGCAAATGCTGTTTAAATCTATTTATATTTTTTTCCTTTTTTTTTTTTTTTAAAAAGGCTTTCTATCTCTCCCTCCCCTTTTATTTAGAATCACTGGGGAAAGTTACCCTGTGTAAGTAATCATATACAAACAAGTTAAGAGATGATAATACCTACCAGTATTCTACATTAGCAAAATGGTATGTTGCCTTCAGGTGGTTTTTTTTCTCTTGAAAATAAAACTTATATTACATTTCAGCTCAACACTTAACAGTATTCTGTTGTAGTAGGTAGAATATCTTGATATCTGGCTGGCATTTGAGCTGCAGTTTTACATAGCCAGTCGACCTACTAGGTACTAGGTGAGTATCATGGTCACGCTTAGCAAACATTGAAGGGCCTATGAATTATTCTTAGATTACATGATCTAGAATGCAAAATAGTCCATTTTCTGTTCATTGGCATTAGTAAATATGAATGAATCACAGAGGCAGTCTGATGGTGAAATAGGCAGAAAGAGTGAGCTAAGTTTCCTGTGTCTGGTCTATGTCATACAACACGAAGCCGACACACTTTAAATCTTTGCTGTATCTTTGTCCCTCCAGAATTACTAATGTGTATCCAATCATTTCATACTTTTTGTTGGAGAGGGGGAATGTCTGCCATCCATAATTTGCATTTTATTTTCCCTCCTAAAGAAGAGTCATTTTTGTTTGGAATTTTCTGATAATAGATATCTAAAATTACCTAGAGAAGATTGCAACAGCCAGTATGAATGCTAAATGCCAAATGGTACTAATATATATTAAAAAGAGTTCATTTCATATTCCATTTCGTTCTTTGCCTTGGGATGCTTTCCACTCTTGCAATTCAAGCTAAGGCTTCAGCTTAAATAGCACAACTCTGTTCTTGGCACTGCAACAGTATTTTTATAGCCATGGTTTCTTGAAGCTTTTATTAGATTACTTCAGTCACTATATTTTAGGGGGGGTGGGGAGATAATTATTGTCAAAATTCTTTCAGAGTATCTATTTTTTCTGGGTTAACTTATCTCTATTGCTGCAAAATTGTTCTCTGTCCCATGAAGTTACACTAGTCATTTGCTTCTCCAAACAAAGCTACTTGAAAAATAAAATCTCTGCAATAAAAATGAATGTTTTGTCACAGGATAATTAAACATCCATTTTGTCATTAACTGGCCAATAAAAACCTTATGTGAAAAATGTGCTAGTATACCATGGATAATTTAATTAGACAAATCAAATCAGTAGCTGGAGTCAAAACAGCTACTTTTACATGCAGTTCTACAAGAACACACTTATCAAAGATTTATTTTCTCAAAAATCTGTACTTGTGCTCTTCTGCAATTTGCAGTATATGCGATACCAAATAACCTGATCTTCAAAGTACCGCACAATTAATTTTTTCTATACCTCATCACAATGTAACTTTTACACAGTCTCTTCATTAAGATCTACAGAGAGCTTACGACAGGGTAAGGAGCATATGGCTTGACAGACAATTGGAGTGACTTCAGTTCTCCTCAGCCCTAGCCAGCAGTGCTGATGGTGAGGGATGCCAGAAGCAAAATAAGGCAAAACATTATTTAGGAAGTGTGATAAAGGCCAAGCAATGATGGGATTATCAGACATCTTTGGCAACCAGTCCTATTGAGATCAGTGGATGGAAGTGGAGTTTCCAATGATTATATGGGAGAGGCGGATTGTTACAATTCAGACTTTCCCTTCTGGTTCAAGCGAAATAGGAAGACCAAAGAACAATTAAGTAAAATGGGGCTACTTGGATGCAGGACACATTTTCTGTAATTGCGGAGAAATTCAAATCAATGCAGCACTTCTGTGCATGCAATTTATGCCCCACCACATGTACACAAGAAGATCTAGCAAATGGTCATGATAATGCTTTTTAAGTAACCTGCTTCTGGTTAAAAAAAAGAGGTCTAATTATCTTAACATTTTTGTTTGTTTTAATTTTACCTATATTCCATATACATCCATAATTTTAAATTGTGCAATGCTCTGATACGAATACAATCAAAGAAAGATTCTAGGGTATTGAGGATTTGTGAGTTTTAATCTTGCGTAAACCACCCAACTGTAGTGCTTGCACTGATGGGATGGTATATAAACAGAATGAATGAATGAATGAATGACAGTGCATTAGCACTGCAGCCGAAACTACAGATACAGAAGTACATATGGGAGCCCAAATCAAACAGCCCCCAAACTAAGCTATCAACAAAATGATTCATTACTGACTAGAGGAGTAGCATATTTCTTGTTATTTGTGGGTTAGCCTTTAAGCATTTCTCTAGTTGACAATTTGGCTTTGAATTCAGCCTCTCTCCTTGTTGGGGCCACAAAATGAGCAGGCTGATGGGCTTTGTGATCACAAGTAATTAGGATAGCAAATAGTCTTAGAGAAGTTAAAGAAGTCAGCCACACACACAGGGATGTCTGCCAGCAGTGCTCCTGGTGGGCGACTAGTAGAAGAGGCAGAATATCACCGAATGGGTTCCCAATGAATTCTGCCCTGCCCCCAGGACGACTGTGGTTTTATTAACCTTACAAGTTCACAGATAGTTGACAGTGTACAGATAGGTTACAAAGTTCAGATAGGACAATGGTTACATCATGTTATTGTGATTGGCCTAAGGAAAGGCTCTATGCAAGCTCTCTAGCACCTATGAGAAAGAAGAAGAATGGTGGGCAGTCATGCCCCTCAGAAGCAGCTGTGACGTCATCCAGGAGGGTTTGCCCTCTACTGTAGATTAAGCCAACAGTTTAGCAACCTTGGGAATGGCACCCCCACATCTCCTGAATGAGAGGAACTTCAAGGGTAGTAAGTCAATGTTCAGTCTGGGAGGGACAGTTGCCAGCTAACTTCCTAGTCAGCACAAATCAATATCAAGTTATCTCTCTCTTTCCTTCCTGTTGTCAAGAAGGTTGGTTAGCATGAAGCCGAAAGATCTTGCACTAGTTAGAAGTACACTGTCGAACTCCAATTGACACATAAATTCAATTGTGATAAGAAATGAGCATATAATGGATGGGAAGGAAATTATGTAGGTAGCAGAATAAGCAACAGTTTCCTTCCTAAGGGTAAATATGCCATTAAAGAAAACATGTATTCTCATCGTATTAAACTGTTTGTTTTCCTCTCACCATTGTATTTCCTCAGAGACAGATGCCTCAACAATCTAATTTGACCCTCAGTTGCCTAAACTAGATAACAGATAAGTGCTCTTGTAAGGATCAAGGCTTAGTCCTGACATTCAGTATCAGAAACATTTTCACACAAAATAATCCTCATGACTCCCCCCGCCCCTGCCACCGACATGGAATCAGAATAGATGGTTCACAGGACAGCTGAGTCCTCTATCCAGGCCCAGCCATATGGAAGGGAGAAAGCTGGAGGGCCACACAATATTTTATCTATTTATTTGTTTGAATGATGCCAAGATGTTGTTGCATAAAGTATATGGAATAATACAGAGTTTTTCCAGGTTCTTGCTTGAATAACTATGGATTCACCTTCAGGGGCAAATTTTTCGTTTGGACACATGGCATATCCAAGTTGTCCATAGACAAATAAAGGTCCACTGCCATGGTTCAACAACATGGGTGAAAGAAACGAAAAGGTAAGAAGTGAGAGAGTGTTCCAAATTATGAGACAGAGCATTTAGGGCCCTTCCTCATGCCTTGATAGTTTTAGTGGCAAGCACACGGCTGTAATAAGGCATAGCATTCATTTATAGAGCTATTTGCTCAGGAGTCTGCTTCTGAATAGAAGGGAGTAGATAATCTCTCTTGCTTCATTTGATGTTGAAGTTAAACACCCCTTTCAATAAGTGATTGCTGGAATCTTCCTCAAGCTGGAGCTGTGGTTAACATCAGCACACTGTCAAACTTGATGGCTTCTTTTGAGAAAATAAGATTCTGTTCTTCCAGAAATCAAGGTGTAGCCTTTTTTTAGGGTTGAAGAACTTGTTGACCTACTCCCAACAGCCATATAAACCAACAGTGAGGAATAATACTCCATCTCTGCTCTATTTCTTGTAAGGTGAACCCCCCCATGCAGTTACACAAACAGCTTAACTTTTAGAGGCAAATTCCTCTATGTTAAGAAATCTCTGCAGGCATTATCTGTTGTGTGCCAGGTACCTGTGCAACCAGATTTCACCTTTTATTTGCTTATTTTGTAAACCTGGTAGTTAGAGCTTTAGTTGTTATCATTTGGTGGTGTGAAATCTGGGTGGTGGTGGTTGTTATGTGCCGTCAAGTCACCTTTGACTCATGGTGACCTTTATGAATGAGCAATCTCCGAAAGGTCATGTTTTAACTGCCCTGCTCAGCTCTTGCAAATGTTAGGGAGTCAGTCCATCTTGTATTTCATCTTCCTCTTTTCCTACTGCCTTCCGCCTTTCCGAGCATTATTGTCTTTCCCAGAGAATCCTGTCTTCTCATGACGTGCCCAAAGTAGGACAGCCTCAACTTCATCATTTTTTCTCTAGAGATAGTTCAGACTTGATTTGATCCAGATCCAGAAAGACAAACAAGACACTTGTTTGTCTTTCTGGCAGTCCACAAAGCTCTCTACCATGTCCACATTTCAAATGAGTTGAATTTTTTTTTCCTGCCAGCTTTCTTTACTGTCCTGCTTTCACACCCATACATGGTGATCAGAAAGACAAGAGTGTGGATGATCTTGGTCTTGATCTCCAGTGACATGGTCTTACATTTGAAATGTCTAATTACTTCATTGCTGCCCTTCTGAGACTCAAGTCTTCTTCTGATTTCCTGGCTTCAGTCTCCATTTGGATTGATGATTGGACCAAGGTACACAAAATCTCTATTTTAATTTCTTCATTGTCAATGTTAAAGTTGTGTAGTTCTTCTGTAGTCTTAATGTTCAGCTGCAGCCCTGCTTTGGTACTTTCTTCTTTCAGTTTCCTTAACAGTTGTTTCAAGTAATTTCTGCTTTCTGCCAGTAAGATGGTGTCCTCTTGCTATCTTAAATGATTGATCTTTCTTCCACAATTTTCACTCTTCCTTCATCTGAATCTAGCCTGGCTTTCCATATATGTTCTGCACAGAGATTGAATGGATAATGGAGACAAATTACACCCTTGCCTATGGGAAACCATTCTGTCTCTCCATATTCTGTCCTAACAGTAGGTTCTTGTCCACAATACAGCTTACTCATTGGGACAATCAAGTGCTGAGGCACACCCATTTCTGTCAAAACAACCCATAGTTTCTCATGATCCACACAGTCAAGAGCTCTGCTGTAGTCTATAAAGCATAGAACTATAGAGTCATAGAATAATTGAGTTGGAAGGGGCCTATAAGGCCATCGGGTCCAACCCCCTGCTCAATGCAAGGAATCCAAATGAAAGCAGACTGATCTTCTGAAATTATTCGGTGCTCTCCAGTAGCCAGTGGATATTTGCAATATGATCTCAAGTGCCTCTTCCTCTTTGGAATCTGCTCGGAACATCAGTTGGATGGAGTGTATCAAAGATCATTAATTCATAAAGGTAAAGGTAAAGGTTCCTCTTGACATTTAGTCCAGTTGTGTCCGACTCTAGGGGGCGGTGCTCATCCCCGTTTCCAAGCCGTAGAGCCAGCATTTGGCCGTAGACAGTTTCCGTGGTCACGTGGCCAGCGCGACTAGACACGGAACGCCGTTACCTTCCCACTGTGGTGGTACCTATTTATCTACTTGCATTTTTACATGCTTTCGAACTGCTAGGTTGGCAGGAGCTGGGACAAGCGACGGGAGCTCACTCCGTCACGTGGATTTGATCTTACGACTGCTGGTCTTCCGACCTTGCAGCACAGAGGCTTCTGCAGTTTAACCCGCAGAGACACCACATCCCTCATTAATTCGTAGGGTCAGCATAAGTCAAAAGCAAAGGTATAATCAGTTTGGTATGACTATCAAAGCATTTCAACAATGGCATATTTTTCATACTTGGCTTTTAAAACTATCTGAGCAAGACCACCTTTACCTATATACTAAATAGCTTGTTTAGAATTGAATTCAAGGAAACTTAAATAGCTTTGATTGAACTTGTATAAAATTGTAGCATTTGAGAAATCATCTAGATCAACACTTTCTACTGTAAATTGCTTGTAAAATAGATTTGTTTTGCATTGTTGTACTCAATTTTCCATCATCAGAGAAAGTGGATACTTAAACATAAAATTCCAGTGAAAGCACCAACAGCTCCATATGCATCTATGGTCTAATATGATTATCTAGAAGTAGACATTGCTTCTTTTTCTCTAATGACATCCCTTATGACTGTAGTTTTTTACATGTGTTTGCCCTTGATTCCTGAATGACTGGCTAGAATAATTGCTGGAATCTAAGAGGAAGACCACCCTTATATCACCTATCAACCACCCTGGTGGTTGATAGGCAATATAAACAGAACCTACAATTTTTCATCTTCAGGAGAACTTTCTCCACATCACTTCTCCTTTGAAGTGCATGGAAAATAGGAACACTTCCCTGGTTTATGGATGCATCAGTATCCTTGTGAACATGGGCAGCCAATAAGCTAGCCTAGTAGTTTAACTACTGACTTGATTGCCAAAGATAACTACAAATGTATACAGGAAAGCAGGTGGGCTTGTGAAGGAGAGCTGGACTGCTCTGAACGTCCTCTGTCAGCCTGCAGAGAACATGAACTTCCTCTGTACTTCCTGCAGAGAACAGGACGGTCCTCTGCAACCCTAGCAAGCACTGAAATCTAGAGTCAAATGCAATTGCATGTCCTTAGAAGTGGAGCTGCTTTAAAAAGTGGAAGACATCTGTTTATCCTAGCTGGTGCTTACCTCACTCTGCATGTTGCAAATTAGTTTTTGCTTCATGGTTAGTCAGCAGGAGTTAAACACATGTTGCATCTGCAAGTCTAACTGCTCAGACACAGGATTTTGATGAAAGAGAGTTGCCTAACAGGAAAATGTAATAGCAGGAACAATACATTTCCATTTAGTGTGTGATTTGACTCTTAGGGAGCTAATGGAATTGGCTTAGGATCTCTCTATCCCTCTGCCCCCAGTATGTTTGATTTTTGCAGTGGTAGTGAGGAAAAGAATAAGATGTTGACAAAGTGGATTTGAGAATAAATGTGGACAGACAACAAGTTGCACAGCTCCACAGATATACAATTGACTGTTAGTCACTGTCATAGTACTGATGCAGGAGCCGGCGCTAGTGTACCCTCTATTGTACTCATGTTCTCATTGAGTTATGGGAGTAGAACAAGCAGAACTGTCACATAGTGCTAATCAGATGTCTGGCAAGTTGCTTCTGAGAAAAAGGGTTCCCAGATCCATGTTTGTACCAATCTGCCTGACTCCTCATATCAGATACCTGCTGAGGGGGCTATAGAAGATACCATTTAGAGTGCATATTGTCTCCTAAGCAGAGGAAGGAAAGAAGGAGACAAGTAAGTGAGTTGAACTGCACTTCTTCTGTCTAATCATAATCATAAGCCATCAAGTTAGTTTGGACTTACGACAACCCTCTTCAAGGTTTTCCAGCTAGAGAATACTCAGTAGTGGTTTCCCATTTCCTTTTTCTGGGGACGCCCTGGGACTGTGCAACTTGCCCAAGGCCACACAGGCTGGCTGTACTCACAGGAAACACAGGACGAATCAAACTCCTAACCTCTGTCTCCACAGCAAGATACCTAAACCACTGAGCTATCCAGCCAGCTTACTTCTTCCTTCTCCTTTCTAATACTAGATTCCAGCAGAATAAATCCCCCACAAGCCCAGTATGATACAAAGACCTACTAAACCTGCTAACCTGAAAATGACATGTGGAAACTGAACTGGAAAGACTTCGTTTTCACACTAGAACATCCAAAATCCTCATGCCAGCATGGACGCTAAGAGGTATAATCAAAAAATTATTTTTCCAAAGTGCTGGTTTTCAGGTATTTTCCTAGAGCAGATCCTTGTCTGCAAATTTGAGCCTTACATGACTGTTGCTGGATTAGGGTAACCATGTTCACATGGAGATGTGGAGGATTCAACAGTGTTTTACTGTGTCCTGAACTGTGGCTCATGACCACTATCATCATCGTTTTTCCTCCCAGAATTCTAGGGAACTTCATAGTTCACATTTCTGTGGTTGCTTCTGTTTATGGTAAAAATCTTTACGATAGCTAATATCATGAAATCTTAAACTCAGTTTCTGTTCCAAAGGATCTCCCTTTTCTGAAAATGAGGTCCTTTATTTGCCCCAGTGGTTGGAAGGTGTAACCAGAGATACCCTGAGGCTATCCACAGGTGCAATTAATTTGAAATTTATTTAAATCAGATACACAGGGAATAAGCTCCACAAAATGAAGGCACAACATGAAAGAAATAAAAGGAAAATCAATGAATTTCTGACACATTGCAATGCAATGGTGAAATGAAAAATGCACAACAGAACAACCTGTATTAAAATATCAGATACAATTATAATTATGCAAAAAGCAGACACACTTAATCCTTCATAAACACTACATTTGACCCTAACTTTCCACCAGCCCTCTAGTTGAAGCTCGCTATGAACGGCAATCTTTGGCCTAAAAATTGAGAAAGAAAGATATATAGATACCTGTACCAAGGAATAGGTTCCTGAAAACTCAGGGAAATATGTATGTGACTTGGTCCAGAAGAATCCAGATGGGAAAATCAGTAGGAAAAATGTAAAATAGTGAAATCACTGGTATTTGTGTGTAAGGAATAAATAAAAGATGATAGTGAGGAAGGTGTAGAATCTCCTAGAAGGAGTAAACCAACCCACTGTAAAAACTGAAGCTTCTCTCAGAATCAAGACAAACTAAGGCCCAAAGGCACCAGAGCAGTCAGCATCTACAAAAGTCAAAATTACATGAGAAAAAGTGAACTGAGAAGCATCTGCATGTGAACATGAATGTGAGTGTGGAATGAATGTGACTCCAAGTCTGAGTCTCCTTAACCCAAGCAACAATTGCTTTTTGTTACACTGATGCCTCTAATTTCCCTTCCTTCTGATTGGTTTCCTTTTCACCCCTAAAATTCAGTTCTGTCTTGGTAGATGGCAAGCTGCGAGAAAAAGTGCATTGCACCACTTTTCTTCATTTCCCCAAAGTAAACCATCCCTTTGTCTCCACAACACACAATGTCACCCTAACATCTTATCAAAGTTCACTCTGGATCTGGAGCCACTGAAATTGTCCAGCCTTGTGGCCTGTCCATACTGTTCCATTGTCTTCCAGCTCAACCAAAGCCTTTTTTGCCATAGCAACCATGTATCTGTCCCTCCCTTTTTTTTTTTTGCTCATCACAGTATGCAAAAATCCTGGCTAGTAGGAATCCTCAGCCCCCTTTTGCCAATAGTAAAGAGTCAATCATGCTGTTTTTGAAACAAATCAAAGATTTCCTTGATGCCATTCCATGGGCAGGCCTTTCCACAGGTTGGTAGTCCATTCCATAGGCGATATAGTCCAGTAGGCAAGTCCAATCCACATGTCCTCATGCCTTTTGCCCAGTGTACCCTTGTACCCTTTCCTTTGCTTGTCCAATTTCCAGTACATTGCACTTCAAAGGAAAAGCTTTTTCTTAGCAGAACATTAAAGTAAGCCAAAGGTACATAAATTCAAGACCAATTAATTAGCACATTCATTTGAGGGGCAGAGTAGACAGAGGCTCTTACCTTGTCTTTCTATTGTCAAATGAAAAGGAGCTTTAGCAATCTGACCCAACAAAGACCCCTTCTTCATTCCTATCTTGTGATTTCTTGTGTATCACATGCACAGTAATCTTGTTCCCTTTGACATTTTTCACACCCACTAATCCTGTTCACCCGGTGACATGCAAAGTGTTCCAATATGCATTCTGTTAGAAGAATATGAGCATCTCCAGTTACAGTCATTTCAGGATGCCATTCTTGTTTGGTCATTGGGTTGGATTAGGCAATGTGGGATGACCACAGACAGTCCTGTATTTATGTACTACAGAAGCATTTGTACACTGGTTAAAAAATTCTTCAAAGGTCATCATGGTTGCTCAGAGTTTTTGAAAGCTATCATTCAAAGTGTAACTTTTCAAAAGTCTGTGTTAGTCTGAAATCAGTTGTTGTAATATGTCTCCAATTTATGGTGACCATATGAATGAGTGACTCCAAAACGTCCTCTTGCTAAGAGTCTTGCTCAGCTTTTTCAAGGTCATGGCTTCCTTTAGTGAGTCAATCCATCTCACACTTGATCTTTCTTTTTTCCAACTGCCTTTAAATTTTCCCAGCATTATTGTTTTTTTCTAATAAGTCTTGTCTCCTCCTTATCTCAAACTCTCCAATGTATGATAGCCTCAACTGAGACATTTTTGCTTTTAGAGAAAGTTCAGTCTACAATTATTTTATATTTACAAGGAATTAGACTCAGAACTGGGTGGATGCTGGTGAGTTTCACATTTGAAAAGGCTAAGATTTAAGATTTGTTGTTTCTCATGTAGCAGCACAGGGCAGGTATCGTTGAATACATTGGTTGTGATACTACTTCCTCAAAAGATTAAATGTACAGTACATGAATACATAGTGTGTTGTAGAAGTGAAAATCACTTGAACTTTTCCGGTAAAAGATATATGACAATATTGAGCAGGAGAACTTTCCTGTGGTGGTCAGGAAGAAAACTTCTCCGGTTTGGAAAATCTGCACAAATTACAACACAAGCCAACTTTTTTCTTCACAAAAAGGTAGACATAACGTGGAGTCCCTTCCATCATCAAGAAGCTATTGGGGGGCCTAAGAAAGTGGGGAGGTATTTAATTACAGAAAATCACTGCCATAGGTAGTCATCCCACCAGTGGCAATTTTGAGTAATTAAAGACTTCCACCCTGTCCCATGGCCCCCAACAGCTTCTGGATGATGAAAGCGATTCCATAGGTGCCTCAGGACCTTTGGGTGGGTGGGTGGAATCGGATATGTTTTATTTCCAAAAAAACCACCCACAGCTGTTGACATCATCTCCTTTATGTGGTGTAACTTCACAGAGCATGATTTCAGCCGAATTGTAATCCACTAACTCTGATGCTACCTTTGCCTGCCTTTCCCTTCTGCAAAAAGGGTTAGGGTTTCGATGGTTGTTGTGGGTTTTCTGGGCTGTTTGGCCGTGTTCTAAAGGTTTTTCTTCCTAACGTTTCGCCAGTTTCTGTGGCTGGCATCTTCAGAGGACAGGAGTCAGAACTCTGTCTGTGAGGGTTTAGGGTTTCCTTGCCTCCTGCTCCCTTTCTAAAAATGTAGACAGCCAAAGTGGAACGGGAAAAGGATGGTGAGGAAGCAGAGAGATGCAGAGAACTGATTAGGAGCTCTGGGAGGCCTGAACTTTTTTGAGCCTTTCCCAAAGTCTAGGCTTTCTTCGGAGGTTTCCTTTCAAAGCATGGAAATATTGGGAGAGTTCCAGATGGAACATTATTTTTTGGAACATTGTTTTGTAAAATATGGCCCACTCCCATTACTTGCTGCAAAAGGAGGGGAAAAGGTAATTCATTATGGTACAGGTTATTCTTTACTTGAAAGCAATTAATCGCATAACTTCTAATAGCCCAGTACTGGCCAGTTACTTTTTAATTTTCCAAATGCTTTTTTAAAAATGTAAAAAGAGCCCCCAATGATACCCCCCCACAAAGTAAGAATTAATGAGTAACATTACATAAAGAACATAATGTTGTTACCATTGTGCTAATTTGACCATTACTTCCAACAAAGGAAGCAATCTCTCAGAACATGTATGCATTGCACTGTCTGACTGAGGGTGAGGCAGTTTCATATGCTCAGTGCAAAACAGTAGCTACATACTCAAATGAGGGATGGTGCTTCCAGAGGAATTATGCTTTTTTTAAAAAAGAGGAAAGCATAAAGAGTACCCACCATTACAGGAGTACATACCAAAAGTAAAACAAACAGTATGGCAAGGCTAATGCATTTTTTATTTGACTTTATGCTTTATGTACTGTTTCCGTTTTTCTTCTTTCCTCAAACTTTTTTTTTTTAAAAACAGTATTAAATTGCAACACTACCACTTTTCATTTTCTTTTAACATGAATTTCTATGGACCTCCATTTCTCATAACCTATTTGTAATACTTGGTGTATGTGTACTATCTGCCAGACTCAGAAAACTCGGTGGCTGGAAAATGTTCTTGGAAGGTCTGGCAACTCCGAGAAGCCCGTATTGACCTGTTATTCCTGCCACGTGTGTGACTGATTGTTTCCAGAAACAGAGTGACCCTCCCCCCACCAAAAAACAAAAAAAAAAAAAACAACCCAAAGCATCAGCATTAAGCCTTCTAGACATGAAACACGTTCCAAATGCTGGATTTGTTTTTATAAATTAGCTCCATGGTTGCCAGAGAATTATGTACTCACCTTGAAGAAGTGTTTGAGCCACACTTTTCCAGAAATAAAGATGAAAGGAACGGTAGAGTGCTTCCAAATGGAGCCTACTGGTTCCAATTAAAAAGAAAGAGGGAGAGAGACTGCAGAAGGAGGGAGATTGGTCACCTGGACAACATCTTTACAAATGAGAAAGTGATAAACTACTGTATAAACTACTTAGCATCACATTCAGCAATTGTCCACCACAGCAGATTTGTTTAAGAGTTCTGTAAAATGTGGCTAATTGAATACTTAGAGAGAGAAAACATCTAAACATAATATTTGAGAATGTTATGCATTACTCCGTGGTTTCTACGCATTTACTGTTGCTAAGCCAGAGGATGTGAAAATGAAATAAATACATGTTCTTCCTGTTTGCCACCTTTTCTTTCTCCCTTCCAAAGGTGGCTTCTACTGCAGATCTTACACTTTCATACTGTGTAAAATATCATGCACATAGACTAAGCAATAATGGCAATCAAAATGAAAAGATTCAAAACATTGTCCTTTGAGTATTTGAGCTGGTCTCATAAAGGCAGAGGGCATCAAAAAGGGTTCCTTAGCAAAATACAAGCTACCAAATAAGGCTATTACTCTGCAACTACTCTGGGGGACATAGAAGGAGCCTCCTGAAAGAGTGGAAAAACATTATGAATACACTTGGGTGTCCCCTGGGCAATGGCATGTGGGCAGCCAATCCTTCACTTCCAGAAGTATTGTCCTCTAAGATTGCTGATGAGCAAAATGACCCAATGGTCCTTTTAAGGACCTCAAACAGCAATAATTTCTATTGATACAGAGGGTATCTGTTCATCTAAGGAGAAACTTTTAGCTTCACTTTGCCATGAATGGAAATGTGAAACTCTAGCAAATGGCTGAGATAGCGTTATTGAAGTAGCCTGCTTTTGGTAAAAAAAAAAAAAACAAAAAAAAAACAGTCCAATTATCTTCACATTTTAATTTGTTTTCAATTTTACCTATATTTCATATATGTCCATAATTTTACGCTGTGCAATGCTCTGAAATGAATAAAGAAAGAAAAGATACAACTGCTCTGCATTGTTTATAGAATTTTATGAGAATGGGCTTCTTTTTCCCCCTCACATTGACATCTTCCATTTGTACCCTCCTTTGTCTTTTCTTGCTGGCAGCCATTAACAAGAAGAGGAACAGTAAAGAGCCACAAAGTCATCTGAATGGTAGAGCCACAACACCTCTCCCATTAGCCCTAACCAATGAAGCCAGCAGTGAGGCATGCTGGGAGCTGCAGTCTGACATTGGGAAATCCATACTTTGCCTGCCTCTAGGCAACCCATCTAACGCATGCGGGTGCAAAGGGTTATCCTTTTCGAGTGCTTCCCACTTCAAGCAAGCTGGATTAAATTCTAAATATAACCAGTGCATTAGATGTCTGTCACCAAATGATTAAATGTCGTTAAATAAATATACAGCATGCAAAGTGGTATACATTTCTGATCCTAATGGAAGGCAGTACCAAATGAGCTGGTATATTTTTCAGGCGTGTAATCTTACTTCAAGGGAGAAAGTTATGGCATCTCATTTTGTGGCTTTAGGTGGGTTGCGCACAGCTTTCAGGAGAACACTCTTGGTGATGGATGGTTAATAGCTGTAGCATTCAACACAGCATGTGGTTTAGCTCATTCAGTGGATAGGTTGAACTGGGCTGGGATCTTTGAATAATTCTAGTGAGATGGAGGATAGTTCAGAATTGAAGCGCATACTTTGCATGCCAAAGGTCCTGTTTCAATCCCCATGTCCAGCTAAAGGATCTCAAGTAGGCACCCTTGACAGACATCTCTCTCTGAGGCCTTCAGGAACCCTCAGTCACCGTATGCAAGTTGGCCAACTTTGATGGGGCCAGTTTTGCATGGACCACCGAAAGTGGTATAGGAGGGCTTTCATAAGGCTTTCGACAAATATTAATGGATAAATGGTACAGCCCTGCTGAAAATGTGCCCTCTTTATCAGTATTGGAGGAACTGAGTTCTGATTTGATCTCAGGAGGAAACTTTCACACATTTGTTTCAGGATCCAATGATTCAGGGAGTTGTTGGTGTCACTATGAACAGCATTAGGCTTCAGGCTAAAAGTGCAATGTCCTAACAAGATAAAAGTTTTTGTGTAAATAAAGAAGTGAGTTTGGTTTTGCCATTTGTAGTCAAGCTTTTTTGAAGCATCATGCATGGTGCTTGCACAACTATAACTCAAATTATGTGGAGGAAGCAAAGAGAATGACTAGCTGTCCTATGTTTTCTGAAGGCCATGTTAGCTCCTGTCTTACAAGGCCTCCCTCCACTAAAATTAAGATGCATCAGAGATTCAAGCAGGCTTGTGGTGCTCACGGAGACATCACCGTTCTTCTCCCATCATTTAAGCTTTGAAGGCAACAAGCCACCAAATCCATTTATGTGAGTCACTTTATTTGCAGAGCCTTGGACAAAGGAGGCCAAGAAAAGAAAACCTTTGGGTCGCCCTCATTTACTCAGCTTTTGAATCCTTTACTTTTGATTGAATTTGGACATGAAAACAATATAACAAAGGCGAAACTCTCTTTGTGTCTAGATCATTCCAATAGTGATTAGTCCAAAATATCCTTGTTGTTTCATTTTATCATATTTGGGCTGTGGAGGATGAAGTTTTGCCTGTGTCATCAGGATTATAAGTGTCTCCATAGTGCTGCCTGTATAGGAAGAGATGTAAATAAGGAGTCCTCCCCCCACCCCCATTTACAAAGATGCCAAGCAGGAGAAAATCCTAGGATCTGACCCCTTTTTTTCATATGTTAACCACTTCTCACCCAAACACAAAGCAATTGTCAGGGCTGTTTTTCAACAAGTTCGCTAGGTATGAAAATGCCTAGGGAAAAAAAATGGTAGTTAGCAGAAGAGGGTATCCTGTAGACCATCTTGACTGCTGACACAGGGGTCATCAACATTCAGACTGCCCTTTGCTATGTAAAGTTTGGTGTCCTTTTTCCTGCTGGCAACGTGGGCATGATATTGTGTAGCAATATCGGATCGTTTCTTGGTGTTTTGAATCATAGATACAAAAGCACAATGTCTCTTATTCAGCACAACATTCCACATTCATAAACTGGAGGGTGTTTTTTTTTTTAAATAATTGAATGGCTTCTTGAGGACCAGAGTCTACACCTGAAGGATAGTAGGAGAGAAGGAAGGGCATTCTCTGTCTTCATACCATATATTTTGGCTTTCTCCCCAACTCAGTTCTTGTCAGATATTGCTGAACTCCAACTCCCAGAATTCCTTACTATGGATTATCCCTACAAGAGTTGTTGGGAGTTGCAGTCAAATGCTTCATCTGCTCTTGATCAAACATACTGACTTTGAATATAAGTGACAAGATGTATACCACCTCACCCCTCCCAGATGAAAATGAGGAAAAGTGTTTTTCAAAATACCTGTATATCTTGAAGGAATGGCAAAGAATGCCAGGACTACAATGTGGAAGGAAAGAACTACTCACTTCTTAAAACAGATGAAACCCCAGGAGAGTCTAGCTCCCAGTCACACAGAGAACTGGGTTACTAGGAAGTCACATTATAGGCTGCAGACTGGAGTTGGCAGAACCTTAGAAAATTGAGCTTTTCTGCTGACAGAATTCTTTGTGAGTGCTGAAAAGAACAGGTGACTTCACACGTATGTTAATGTACTTTATGCCCCTCAACATGTACCATGGAAGACTTGTACCATGATGTTAGCCCCCCCCCCAATGCTTTTGCTGTTGACTATTATTAAGTGAAAATTATCTGATACATTTATTAATTGTACTGTGGTGCTTCTGACAAAAGCAAAGGAAAAAGAGATAGATATATAACAGCAACTTAAAAAAACCCACATTAAATGGTTACTTGTTACAGAGACGCAACAGGTTAGTCATATAATTTTAAAATTGTGTTGTTGCTATGTGCTGTCGAATCAGAACTGGCTCATGACTCCAACAGAGTTTTCAAGGTAAGTGAGGTATTTAAGGAGTGGTCTTCTCAGTTCCAGAGTTTCCATGGCAGAGCTGGGGAATCGAACCCAGGACGCCTGAGTCTCAGTCCATTACTGTATCCACTACACCACACTGGGTACCCCAACTTTCAAACAGAACAGTAAGAAAACTTCTCTCTTTTCACAGAAATGTATTTCCTTAAACTGTAAGGTTTGCTGCACTGTTACAGTTACTAATACTTTTAAGGATTAAAGCACAGGGTGTGTTTGGCCCTCCTATTGTTGCTGAGCCTGAGGATGGACATCTGAAGGCAGGATTCAGTCAGCCAGGGTTTGTGACAACAAAAACTGCTTTCCTAAAATGTCACTCAAGCCAGAGATGCTAAGACCAATTCGTCATCTTGTTATGTGCTCTCAAGTTGACTTAAAAGCAACAATGTGGTACACTCTACACAGCTTTACCACCATAAGAACTAGAAGTCCAGGTTTGGTGGCTCTGCCAATTAATGCTGGATTGCTTAGAAAGGATGCAATGTACCAAGCCAATAAATGAATTCAATACTTCAAAACAAACAAACAAAATAAAACCAAAAACAACCCTCTAGTTTATGAATGTGGGATATTGTACTTCTGTACCCCATGATTAAAAAAGCCAGGAAATGGCCTAATATTGCTGCACAGTATCATACCCCTATTGCCAACAGGAAAAAGGATGCCAAGCTTTACATAGCAAAGGGCAGCCTGAATGTTGACAACACCAATGGAAGCAGTCAAGATGGTCTACAGGGATACCCTCTTCTGTTCATTACTATTCACAAAGTTACACCAAGCAATGGAAAATTCCAGAAGTTTATTTCTTTTTTTCATCATTAAACAATTCTCACCCAAACACAAAGCAACTGTCAGGTCTATTTTTCAGCAAGTGAGAAATGTTCCGTATACACATACGGATATACAATATGTGTATTGTATGGATGGGAACAGAAAACACAGAAGTTCACATCTCTATTCACCACTGAAGTCTGCTGGCTTACCTTGGGCCAGTCACTATCTTTCTGCCTAACTTATCTTTCATGTTACTGTACAGACAGACCGAAGGGAGGAACAGTTAAGACTCTCATGGGTTTCCTTGTGGTAGCTTGAACATAAATGTAATAAATTACATTGACACATCAGAGAGAGCAATCCCCATTAGGTGAAACTCTGAGGCTGAGACTGAGTTGTCAATTCAGAATGGTGTTTCTGCTTCATAAAGTAGCTTGATTCTATGGGAAGCTTTTTTTTTTTTTTGGCCTATCAATGCTGTGCATGATATTGTACCACAGCTACGTGATTGGGGATACGTGTAATATATAGAAAATCCATACATTGTCAAGTTGCTGTGGAGGAGAAGCATTGAACACCAGTTGCATGGGAGCAATTATACCATGAAATTAAGCCTTGGTGTACACAAAGATTCTACGGGATGGAAGAAGTTAGAAGCTATTTGACTGCAATACATCAAATACGTGCCGGGATTTTCTTTCAAACAAAATGAATATTGTTGTTGTCAAATAGTTTCTCTTGTTTTCATTTCTATTAGGATTAATTTTGCCCTTCCTCCTCCCTTGCCCAGATGGTACGCTGAGACAATAGCCATCAAGTTCATTTTGAGAAGATTAATCAGATATAATGGATCGAGATTTTAAAGTTAATACTGCTTCAATATTTAATTTAATTTTTTTCTGCTACCAGATTTGTAGGCATAATGCTGCTCCTGAACATGTAGGTCATGTTGTATGTGAGGTTTTTCAGAGCACTTGGATAAATGTTACTAAAATAAGCTAAGACCTCCATTTGGTTCCCATTTCCCTTTCTCCCATAACATAGGTATACTAAATAAAGGGCAATATCCTGCGTGTGCAAAGAACACTAGTCAGACACTGAAATAAATCCTGTTACGATCTTGGACTTCAAAGGCCAGCTGCAAATATTTCTGTTATCGTGTTATATCTGTTGTGAATCTGAACATTTGTGATGATTCAGCTGATCTTTATCCACATCTCTTACTGTATATTTATAGGTAGATGTATGAAATAGCAAAGTATATTTTGTTGTCATGACATTGTAATATAGAAAGTCATGATTTCTTTTAAAAGGGTTGCCTCTGAAAACCACATGTATTCATGTATTTTATTTCCAAGTATTCATAATGTATATTTACCTGTACAGTTTTCAGAGTGGTGTATGTAAATAGTGAAAAATATAAAATGTAAAACCACTATGCAAAATCATTATCGTATCTATCTTGCCATAAGCATAAAATGCATAATAACTAAACTGCAATGACTAAAGGTATGCTAAAATAGATGTGCTTTAAAATGCAGAGGAAAAAAAAAGAATTCCTGGTGCATGTCTAACCTCTGGGAAAATTATTCCACAGTGTGGACATCATCATACTAAATGCCCTGCTCTGAACAATTGTGGAGTGGACCTCTAGCATGTGTGGTACCATGAGTAGGGCTTTATGGGATGACTTCAAGGAAAAGATAGGCATGCATGTGAATGGATTGCAAGTTTTTAAGGACTTCATATACCAGCAACAAAACCTTAAACCTGACCTGGTAGCAAATAGCAGCCAGTGGTGTTTCTTTGGCACATTTATAATAAGTTGCTTGTAGGTTGTCCCATTCAACAGACCAACCAAAGCACTCTGCACCAGTTGCAACATCCAGACAACCCTTAAGGGCAAACCCACACAAGTTCTCTTGGTTCAATTTGTCCTCTCAGCAGTGCCAAAGTCTGTGCTGGGTGAACTTTATTTTCTTTTTGGTCCATAAAGACATAGCTCTTCCAAGCCAGCCCAAGATGAAGAGGTTTGCAGATAAAGGAGATGGAATTCCTATGGATTACATACATGACTCTATGAACTTTCCATCCAATGTTGATGTAACTTTGCTCACTCAGGTGGATAAACTTGCCCACCCAGGTTTACAATCATCCAAGATCATAGGTGAGGAAGCTAGTTTGGCTTGTCTCTTACAGGTATGTTCACCCAGCTTCTTATGACAACACAACATCTGTTTGATGTCTAGGGAGAGAGTTCCTCTGATCTTTAGGCATGACATTTTGGTTTCCTGTACCACTGAATCCAGTTTTAGACCATTTCTATCTCTTGCTGAACAATTAAAACAAACACATTTTAAAATAAATACAATGGGTCCAGTCCAAACTATCCAATTAAGGTAAGTTCATTTGAATCAATAGAACTTGTGTTAGTCACATTTAGTCCCACTGATTTCTGTGGATCTACTCTAATCTGCACAGTCTGGATCCAACACAATAGTTATATTTCAGCAACTATGTTGTGTATACAAATAAATTTACTTACAACTCTTCAAATATATATCTTGGACCTATGCATAATATGAAATACCTCATTATCTCTTATCTGTGTAACTGTATTTCAGGACTGCACTGACTGACTTGGGATAATTATGCTGTCAATATTTTTATCCATTTTTGTTTAAATCTAATTTAAATTATTACTTATTTCCCACTGGGGGGATTTAAGATTGCTGTCTTGGGAATTAGACTTATGTGGGTTAATACACGAAGCAGAAGAGAACTTAATAAGCCAGAAACCTGAAATATTTAGATAGGAATTAAATTGATTAGCTGTCCAAAGATAATTAATGGTTGATAGATGCACTAGGATTATTTTAAAACACACAGAATCCCTAGAACTTCAGCTTTCCCTAGCACATGGATTTCTGTCTAAAGTAAACTCATGGTTGCGATATCTAGTGAATACAAAAGCAGAGCTTGAAAATGTTATAACTGTTTTTTGGAAGCCACATTAAATTTTAAAAAAAGCAGTGTTTCCAGGCTCAGAGCTAGGAAAGAGGTATTCTAAACTCTGTTCATGGAGATATGTTGTATCTTTAAAGAAGCCTGGATGGCTAGATGACTGGATTTTTTAAAAAATAAATGCCTAAGAAAAGTTTTGTGGTAGATCCAGATGTCACTTGCCCTTCTAGCATATCCCCTGAAGGAAGAACCAGCTGAGTTTCTGTCAGCCAACATGGCAGTTCTTAGAAAGAGTGTACTAAATTCATAATATCAGGCAAAAACAAAAGAAAAAAGACAAAAATGTTTTGGCAACTTGAAGACTAACTGTTATATTTTAATGTAAGCTTTCGTGGGACGTCACCATGTCTGAAGAAGTGGGAGAAGTTCCACGAAAGCTTACATTAAAATATAACGGTTAGTCTTCAAGGTGCCACAATGTTTTTGTCCTCTTAATTTTTTTATTTTTGTTTTGTTTTTGCGCTCCATGCTAGCATAGACTAACATGGCTACCTCTTCTAAAACCAAATTAATAGCTTGGAATTCCCCTTGGCATTTTGAGGCAAGGTATTCCGTATGTTCAACCCTCTGTACTTTTAATAGGCTCCATTTATCAGCTGCCCCGCCCACCTTGCTACACCTACTCTCTCTCTCTCTCTCTCTCTCTCTCTCTGTGTGTGTGTGTGTGAATCAGAGTTGGTATCCTTTTTAATAATCATGTTATGAGGTGTTTTTTGAGTTGGGATAAATTCAGATTGCCTTTGTCACTTCTGTGTACAAACAGCTAAGATTTTTGAAGTGGCTGGATTTCTTTTAAATAAAAACAACTTGCAAAGATTCAATGATGCTTTATTCGACAGCAGAGGCAAACCACATCTCCCACTAAAGAGACAGTAAAGTATCATTGCAGAGCTGTAGAGTGTGTTATGGAAACCATTTCACCTCCCACAACCACTTTATAACCCACTTTTTCATAAGGATTCGAAGCCAAGGCAGTTTGCTGCTGTGGGGTAGAAATGTCCAACTCTCTGCAGTAAAGAAAACCTGTATGGAAAGCTTTGGGTCTTGCATGGATCTAGAGAAGCAGAATATGATAATGAAATGGAATATATTAAGTGCAGAAAGAACAAGGAGCTAAAATGAGAATTTCACAGAGTTTGCTATGTAGATAAATATTCATTTTTCTCCCAGATGCTTCCATAATGTGCCGAGATATATGCTCTTTTCCCATAGTCTGGATGGGTAATGTGAAAACAGAGTCACAGCTAACATTTTTGGCTCCTGTGACAATTGGCACTGTCTCCCATCCACTCTACTCTTATGCCTGGGAACACACCACCACCCCTCAAGAAAAAGAAGAATGTAGTACTACATCAGAAATAATGAAAAGAGTTTATGCTTAAAAAATAAATAAATAAAAGGGGCCAGGAGTTGTTCCTGTTTAGTGTTTAGTATCCTAACATTCATCAGCAGATACACCTCTAGATTTTGGTGGTCTCAAAGTTTTGGCATCCTGGGGCAAAGCCCCAGTTGTTTCACATTAATTGCACCTCTGTATGTACATACATTCACGGATTGCTGCCTTGTCGTGGTGAAGGGGCTTGAGTAATTCAGAGAAGCTATGGGCTATGCCGTGCAGGGACACCCAAGACGGACAGGTCATAGTGGAGAGTTCTGACTAAACGCGATCCACCTGGAGCAGGAACTGGCAAGCCACTCCAGTATCTTTGCCAAGAAAACCCCATGAACAGAAACAAATGGCTAAAAGATATGACGCTGGAAGATGGGCCCCTCAGGTCGGAAGGCGTCCAACATGCTACTGAGGAAGAGCGGAGGACAAGTACAAGTAGCTCCAGAGCTAATGAAGTGGTTGGGCCAAAGCCGAAAGGACGCTCAGCTGTGGACGTGCCTGGAAGTGAAAGGAAAGTCCGATGCTGCAAAGAAGAATACTGCATAGGAACCTGGAATGTAAGATCTATGAACCTTGGTAAGTTGGATGTGGTCAAACAGGAGATGGCAAAAATCAACATTGACATCCTGGGCGTCAGTGAACTAAAATGGACGGGAATGGGCGAATTCAATTCAGACGATTACCATATCTACTATTGTGGGCAAGAATCCCGTAGAAGAAATGGAGTAGCCCTCATAGTCAACAAAAGAGTGGAAAAAGCTGTACTGGGATACAATCTCATAAATGATAGAATGATTTCAATACGAATACAAGGCAGACCTTTCAACATCACAGTAATCCAAGTTTATGCACCAACCACCGATGCTGAAGAGGCTGAAATTGACCAATTCTATGAAGATCTACAACATCTTCTAGAACTGACACCAAAGAAAGATGTTCTTGTCATTATAGGGGACTGGAATGCTAAAGTAGGGAGTCAAGAGATAAAAGGAACAACAGGTAAGTTTGGCCTTGGAGTTCAGAACGAAGCAGGGCAAAGGCTAATAGAGTTTTGTCAAGAGAACAAGCTGGTCATCACAAACACTCTTTTCCAACAACACAAGAGGCGACTCTACACATGGACATCACCAGATGGGCAATACCGAAATCAGATTGATTATATTCTCTGCAGCCAAAGATGGAGAAGCTCTATACAGTCAGCAAAAACAAGACCTGGAGCTGATTGTGGCTCTGACCATCAGCTTCTTATAGCAAAATTCAAGCTTAAACTGAAGAAAGTAGGAAAAACCACTGGGCTAGCCAGGTATAATCTAAACCAAATCCCTTATGAGTACACAGTGGAAGTGAAGAACAGATTTAAGGAACTAGATTTGGTGGACAGAGTGACTGAAGAACTATGGATGGAGGCTCGTAACATTGTAGAGGAGGCAGCAACAAAAACCATCCCAAAGAAAAGGAAATGCAAGAAAGCCAAGTGGCTGTCCAACGAGGCCTTACAAATAGCAGAGAAGAGAAGGGAAACAAAATGCAAGGGAGATAGGGAAAGTTACAGAAAATTGAATGCGGACTTCCAAAGAATAGCAAGGAGAGACAAGAGGGCCTTCTTAAATGAACAATGCAAAGATATAGAGGAAAACAATAGAAAGGGAAAAACCAGAGATCTGTTCAAGAAAATTGGAGCTATTAAAGGAACATTTTGTGCAAAGATGGACATGATAAAGGACCAAAATGGTACGGACCTTACAGAAGCAGAAGACATCAAGAAGAGGTGGCAAGAATACACAGAGGAATTATACCAGAAAGATCTGGATGTCCCGGACAACCCAGATAGTGTGGTTGCTGACCTTGAGCCAGACATCCTGGAGAGGATGAGATGAGGCAGTGACAGATTTTACCTTCCTGGGCTCCACGATCATTGCAGATGGTGACAGCAGCCACGAAATTAAAAGACGGCTGCTTCTTGGGAGGAAAGCGATGAGAAACCTAGACAGCATCTTAAAAAGCAGAGACATCACCTTGCCGACAAAGGTCCGCATAGTCAAAGCTATGGTTTTTCCAGTAGTGATGTATGGAAGTGAGAGCTGGACCATAAAGAAGGCTGACCGCCGAAGAATTGATGCTTTTGAATTGTGGTGCTGGAGGAGACTCTTGAGAGTCCCCTGGACTGCAAGGAGAACAAACCTATCCATTTTGAAGGAAATCAACCCCGAGTGTTCACTGGAAGGACAGATCCTGAAGCTGAGGCTCCAATACTTTGGCCATCTCATGAGAAGAGAAGACTCCCTGGAAAAGACCCTGATGTTGGGAAAGTGTGAAGGCAAGAGGAGAAGGGGACGACAGAGGATGAGATGGTTGGACAGTGTCATCGAAGCTGCCAACATGAATTTGACCCAACTTCAGGGGGCAGTGGAAGACAGGAGGGCCTGGCGTGCTCTGGTCCATGGGGTCACGAAGAGTCGGACACGACTAAACGACTAAACAACAACAACAATGTACATATGACTGTAAAGGCTACCATATGTACACATGTCCCAACATAGCCAGCTTTCATGGGGGAAATGAGAGGGAGAGCTTGTTCAGATAGTACCTTTGCTGCTGTAAAAGTAGCTGGTTCAGAACTAATTTTCCCCTGGACATTCCACGAGGAATGTTAAATAGATCATCATCATGATCATCTGCTTATTAGTATCCTGCTTTTCCACTAACGATGCCAAAAAGCAATAGACACAATTCAAATCTGCAGTATGTATAACAATCCAAAAACAATACAAATGATTACAAGCTACCATTACATCAATAGATGACTATAGAATAGAATATCAAACAGTAAAATGTGGAATAAAATACAAATAAACTAGAGTAATCCAAAAGCTTAAACAGGAAAGTTGGATATAAAGGTACGCTAGAGACAAGGGCAAATAGATCACCTGTCTACATGAAGTCAACCCAGGTCTCTCCAGAAGTAGTCTACAAATTTTTGGTAGGCAGCCGCAACCTCTCACGTGTGGCAGCTTTCTTCCCAGCCCTCCTCTGAGTGTCTTTTCTGAGCCTACATCCTATATTTCCTTTCGGGAAGTAAAGGTTACCAGTCATCCATCAAGCCTTATATACTCTCACAAGATTACTCAGCTGCCCTTCAGCAAGCACCTGTTTTAGTATTATCTTGAGGCAGGACTCAAGATTATCACACTCCAAGGTAATGGGCAGGGTGGAACAAGCCAAGCGGGAAAAGCTCATCTTCTTGCTGTTAGTGTCTCCGCCAAGTTTCTTCCAGCATTCTTCACCTAGCAGCAATGATGGGCTCCATGATGGTGGAGCAAAAAATCTATGTCTCACCATGACGGAAACAAAAAAACCTGAGTTTTCAGAAAAAGACAGTAACAGGCTTTTAGCAATCACGATTAAGCCCCTAATGCCTTTTTAAAATTAAGATAGCTTTTAATGTTTACTCACTTTTAATTATTCAATCGTATTTTAATTAGCATACTATTTAATTGTTTTTAAAGTTTAACTTATTGGGAAAAAGGCAGACTATGAAACAAAGAAAGAAATATGTTTACAGGCATTCTGTCTTTGCATTTACCATTTATAGGGGAGGGCAGAGAAGTATTATTGGCATGTCAGAATCCACAGATGGTCAATTCATGGTGAATGGCTAGTAAGGGATGGTCCTCAAACTTTCAGGAGAACATGGGAGCTGAGGGACAGTGAATTATTGGTAATTCTTCTGGAAAAGAATGCCCCGCTCATGATACACATGCTGCTGGTTGAGATCCACTTAAACAGATGACATCTGGACTGTCAGCCTCCAGTGGGAAGGCTGGTGCCACTTGTGGTGCCAAAAGAACTACAGTTTCAATGGTACCACTTGCTTACATGTCCATATGTGAAATCTGTTTTTTAAGCAGTCATCCAATAAATACTACCAACCTGTTCCTCAACTGGATTTCTACAATGGGTCCTGATGAAAATAGTATCATACCAAGCAGCTTGATCCAGCCTGGTGCCCTTCAAATGTTTTTGGCACGGTAGTCCAATGTCTGGTGGGCATCAGCTTGGGAGAGGCGAATGTACACGAACCTTCCTATATAGCACTCGGACAACAGAGCACCAAGTCTTTGTACTTAGAGGTTTTCTGGTGAACCTGAAAGCAGCAAAGTAATTGAGATTCTGAGGATGACATCTTCCCCTGTTGCCACAATCCTTGATCATCTGGTGGCTACAAATCAGATTGTGGTTACATTATTAATGAAGCATCTGCTAATATTTCATTTGTGAGAGGTGTTATTTTTGTGGCACTGGAGTGAAAACCTGGCTCCCATTTCTCAGCCGTGTCAGCTGCTGAAGATGCTTCTGTGACATTTTATTATTATTATTCATAAAGCAGCACATAATTCGATCATAAACACCACAAAAGAATACGTGCACACAGTAACTGAGTCTTAAGTCCCTAGCCATTGGAAAAGAACACAATTTATCAACTGATGCATTTGAAAGTATGGGCTACAGGTAGAGGTATGTGTGTGTGTGTTCTGAGAGTTTCCTTTTCAGATAAATTCCTGCATATCCTCTGCTATGCTTTTTAAACAACCCAGTATACAAATGATTTAGAGTTTTATGGTAAGAGCTTTTGAATACAGAAAACAAAGGAAAAAGCACATTGTGTGTTACTGTCACAGTTGGCCAGCCTGGGCCTTTCCTCACAATGTCTCCAGAGATCTTTACATAAATTGGGCAGTTCATATGGTCCCAAAGCTTCTATATTTGATGAGGCCTTGAGGTGCAGCTGTGTAAATAAAGAACATAATGCATGGCATGGCATATACACAGATTCAAATATGCTTTCCACCAGGTATAGAATAGCCCATCATCAAATTTATACAATAAAAAAAATATTTTTTAAAAGGCTCCTGTTCCCTTAGAAATCACTAATGAGAAGTCTGGTTGAATGTTCTTGTTGAACATTCAAAGAAGCTTCAAGGGTTTTATTCTGACAGACCACTCAGACGGCCTTACTGGAAAAATGACTTCCCTGTCCCTATTGCGTCCTTTCTCCAAATATCTTTACTGTAGGGAAGGTATATAAACAGAGGTTAGAAAAGTTACTTTTTGGACTTCAGATCCCAGAATCCTCCATCCAGTGTGGATTTTAGAAGATGTGATTTTTTTTTTTTAAAAAATGACTTCTTCAAGCTTTGACTAAGAAACTATAGAAAACTCTCATTCTGACAAGATAGGCTTTGACTGAATGAACCATAATTTGCAGCAAGGAAGCTTGATCATATTGCCTCTCTCTTACCCCTAGGTAAGGGTTGGTGTTTGTTTGCTTCCTTGTTTTGAGGGGAAGGCTTGTGAAGAGCAAGGAACCAGGAGAGAAACAGTGGAAGGTATGATATCATTGAGATGCCAGACCAAGGTTAAACTGGACTACACTTGAAAGAATTCAAAGTGGAATCAGTTTAGAAGTTCACATTTGTACCTTCACTCTCTGAAATACTTGCTGCATCCCTAGAAATCCCAGCTGGAAGGAAAAGAGGCTGCATAATTTAAGAATCCAGGTCACACATTATGTACTATATGTGTGGGACTCAGGGATACTTTAAAACGGATTGGGTTGTGTTGAATTCAAAGGACTGTAGATTCTGTAAAACAACCTGGCAGTTATTTTGGAGATGGAATTCAGAGTTTTGAGGCTGGGCAAGAAGACAAAACTCTTTGGAAAAGATAAGTTATGAATGAGAGAAACTGTTTCATATAATATATCAGCCATCATTCCTCTTATTCCCTTTCACCTTCCCCTCATTTTCAGCGACTGAAACTTAGCAGAGATTGCCACAAGAACCCTGAAAGGTGGTTTATCTGAAGAGACGATAAACTGTATTTTTGGAGCACTTGTGAGAGACATGTTTGAGCCAAGGCTCACCTTCAATAACTGGAAGAGGAGCAAACAGAACAGAGCCATGCCTTTTAAAACACTCTTATGGTAATTCTCAGTTTATCTGACATTAGTATGTGTCTGAGACAGGTTCTAGTGTTCTAATGCTCCAAAAAAGAAGAAAAAGCAGGAGACAGAACCAGGTGTTTGTTATTTGATCAGCGTCTAGCCATGGGTGGAATGGATTACGTATCTCACTTTACTGCACGCTTGCATTCCCTATCTGATCTCTTTGCTTGTGTCAGTTTTATGTTTCTTCCCCTGTGTTCATAACCCTCTTTCATTTGATGTACCTTGACTATCAAATATGCGATCATCGAGTTACAGCTTGTGCAGCTTCATATAGGATTTTGGGGGGCTTCAGGTGAATAATCAGATTTGGAGGGAACACAATGGGCACATATGAACCGTCAAAAAGAAGAAACATATCACTGAGCAAGAGGACAAGAGGGGACAGATTTTGGAGAAAATCTAGACACTGTTACTTGATATTAAAGATACACATGTATAAGTAATTAGTATAATTTAAACATAAATGCAATACGTCTTGATCACAAGCGAGAGGGCTACGACCACTCTGTTGTCTGAGAGCTTAGATGTCTTCTGTTGTTGTACCTTGGTGTTTCAAACTGGCATTAGATTGGAATGGCCTTTAAGCAGAGGGTGCCTTCAAATAATAGAGGAATCTGCTTCAACAGCTGTTCAAATAAAGGTCTGCTTCTGTAAAGCAGAATACATTGCCTACCTTGCCTTTTCTAGATGGTTTTGCTGATCAGTACAGTACTGCATGACTGAGACCATAGGTGGCTTGTGGAATGAGGAACCTTCATCACTACTATGATGAGACTATATTGGCCACATTGACATTTGGCACCTTGAAACCAGTGGCAGCCATTTTGGAACAGATCCAGAGTGCTTTTATAAGCTAATCATGTTTGGAAGACCGCTCTTTTAACCTGTTTCTGATTTATCCTTTATTAGCATGTTTATAGTCTGGCTTTTTACTGTGTAGTCACAATGCCTCTTTCCTGAAATTTTATGACAGTTCCTTATGGTGACATGTTCTTCAGTATACAGTGGTCCTGAATTTTTCCGTTGTTGTTTCTTCTTTCCTTTTCAGGGAAAAATGTTACAGAGAAAAGATAAAAGAAAGAACAGTCACTTCATGTGTTTTAATTAAGAATGGTAGGAGTCATCTGTGAAATCGCTCTAAATGGGTGCAGAGTAGAGATGGGTGTATTCGTATACGAATACCCCCATCTCTAGTGCAGAGATTTAACTGGTGTTCTTTAAATTAGAATTTATAGAGTTCATTTGATTATGGTTGAAAAGCATGCAGATGGAATGTTCTTTGGCTTATTCCACTGATGCCATGCAACAGAGGTATGATCACCTAAAATAGGAACAAAACATTTTGATTATGGTTTTTCAGCATAACCTGAGTCTTAAGTTATTCAACCAAGTGATGAAGTGAAGGTCACCTTTCCAAATGCTCTTTCCAGATTAAAAAATGGGCAATGGGTGACATGAGAAAAGCTCAAAGCAATTTATTTGTAAATCTGAGTAAAGGAAGAAGCACATTCCTTTAAACAATTTAGCTTTGATATTGAATCAATCCCTCCCCCCCCCCCCCCCGATTTTCTCCCTCTCTCTCTGTATGTGCATTTGGCTGGAAAGAAAATGCTGGATCACTCCAGATGAGTCATTTAAACCCTATCTACACTACTCAAAAGTAAGCCTTTGAAGTTCAATGGAACTTACTTACAGGAAAGTTTGCACATGGATGGAGCCTAAAACACATAACTGAATAACAACACCTGCATAGGTATTACTCTATACTCTGGATATTCTGAAGTTTTGGATGTGATATAGGAGGATTTTTTAGTTCCCTTCTGGGCAAAGTCCTTTCCCAACAGAGCTCTGTTCCACAGTGTTCACTTCCAGATCGATTTAAAGTAGTAACATATTTGACAGACTTGATGAATACAGCTGATTTTCTGAATGAAAGTTTCCTGTCAACTTTGGCGGGTCTCTGTACTCTGTGGATGGTACTTTCCAGACCAATATTCTTTGTAGGTGGAAGGTGGGCGGCAAAAATCAAAACCACAGTCTTTCAAGATGGAGGGAAAGCCCACATCCTGTTAATGCTATGGCGATGAATGGAAACCTAATGATCGGTAGAAACACTTTGATCTGTTTGAATACAAGAATAGTAGCATAAACCACTTCCTGTACTAATAATACGGTCTGCCTGTTGCCAGAGCCAATTGAGAGGAAAATTATTATGGAGCCAAAATATCTAAGAAAGCAGACTTAAAGGAGACAGCTACAGTTTAAATGCGTTCTCCTCAAATATCACATTATTCTAGAAGGTCAGGTCCATAATATTTATTCACAAAACTAAACGTTTGCTCCCTGCTTTCTGTGGATATGGGCCTATATATGTATGCATGATATTTTCTCTATCCCATGATTATTAAGCTCTTTTTGAATATGAAAGCTTTTGGAAACCTGGCCCTGATGTCAGGGCAGTGGAGATTGATCCTATCAGCAGGCTAACCAAAATGTGAAGGAGTAAACCATAGGGATGTTAGGGACACACCTCTCATTTTTCCATTATCTTTGGGTTTTTGGTTTGTGCCTTTTCCCTCTCCTCCCCTCTCTTCCCACATTGAACAAGGCACTAGATATCAGTCTGAAGGATCCCATTTCCCCATATGAGCCTTCCTTGTCTTTAAGGTCTTTGGGGAGGTCTATTCCTCGGTCCCAATGCACCCATAGGCTTATGTGACTGAGGACATTAAAGAGGGCTTTTTGATGGTCTGAGGAATTGCAACCCATGAGATGATGTGTTGGCCTCCACCCTGGTGGAATATGAAATATCTTTCTCTTCAGACAGGATTTTGGCAACTGAATGGAATCCTGTGGTCAGTCTGCCAGAAACAATTATGATGGCACTCTGTATTCCCCTCCCTATGTGCTGAATCACAGCTCTTGGCATTTCCACAGTTGAAGGGATGGGGTTTTTCCACAGAGATCTGGAAATACAGAAATATACCATAGACAAAGATCACGAGTGTCCTCTCAAGGGCACACAATGGGTCAGGCACTAATCTAACTGCCCTTATTCAGGCATGGATAGAAGTGAAGGGAACATGCAGATCCCAAGTCTTTGAATTGCAGTAAAGGTGGGATAGAAATGTGACGGACAGGCAATCAATACTAAATAATCTAATTGCTTCCACTGCTATAGCAATGACGTATCTCTGGTACCAGTCTAACATGAATAAAGCACTCCTCTATAAACTACATTGAGCACAGGGGAGAGGAGCATGTAAATGTTTTAAGAAATGAATAAAACAGCTGTAGCATGGTTCAGTGAAAACCAGTCTGGTATGGTGGACAGAGTGACAAACTAGGACTCAAGAGAGCTGGTTCAAATCCCTGCTTGGCCATAGAAACTGAGTAGGAGTGGCACTGGCACTACCATTCCTTTAATACCTCAAATACCTTGAAAACCCTTTTAGGATCACCATAAATTGGGTGCAACCTGACAGCACACAACAATAGCAGCAGCAACCTGGTTCAAAATTGTGAAGATGCAGGAAAGTCCAGTGAGAATATATGCCATTTAAACACAACTAATACGTGAATGACCACACTAGTTTGCATTTGCAAAATATTGCTTAGTTCGGGGCACTGAGTTTTATTTGTAAATCACCCAGAGTAGTGTGTTCACTAAAGAGGTTGTACAAAAATCAATCAAACAAATAAATAATTTCACCTTTCTGAACAATCTTTTCTTCCCCAGATCTGGCTAATTATTTCATGGTGCACTTTGGAAGCAAATGGAGTATTTTAGGGGTTCTCTTTTAGTTTATTCAAAACAGCTTTTCAGCAAAAACTTCAAGATCGGACAAGCATGTGTTGTACAATACGTCATGATGAACATTATTCGAGCAGCTGCACTAATTTAATTACAATTTACTGATAAGCAAGGGTTCATATCAGTGTGGTGCTTTGAAGAACATGGTGTTTAAAAAAAGCAACATATTTTACATTTTAAAAATTACTTAATTCTAGGGAACATGTGTCTTGATCAAGGTGTGTTCACTTCTAGCATGCTATACTCAGAGGTAATGAACTCTCAGAGAAGCTGAGGTTCGCTTAAACAAATCTAAGGAGATTAGATCAGATTATGTTGTAACAGATTATGTAATTACATATTATAAATTACATTGTTTTAATTATTTCTCTCTTGGTGATCAGAAGTTCAGATAGGTGCATTAATGTTGAGTGAGCTGATCTCTCACCATTCAGACACCACTTCTGTGTCCCACCAAGGTTTCTGTCTGGAGGAGAAAACTATTGCCACTTCCAACTGGGACACTCTCACAGCTGAGAAGTCATTTAGAAGTTCTGGCATGGGAAGTCAGATGGCATTTGAAGGCCAACCTGGTACAAATGTTTGATATAAAGCTCCCAGATCTCCTACTTCCACCGTAGTCTCCCGTCTTTTGATGGCCAGATTAGAATGAGGGCCAATGTACACCACCCAGTTCCATCTTCTGCTCAGTGCAGAAAATCCAGAGCCAAGTGCTAGGCCTAACTGCACACCAATCATTGGAAAAAGGATGAAGATGAAACTGGGCACTAGGCTGGGGAAAGCTGATGCATAGAAGACTCGTGGATGCAAAATATAGTATATATATAGGACTCATTGTAAACCATGAAGGCGGCTGTATATATTATCTGGAATTTAAAATTACTCCCTTCTGCAGTTCCTATTCACCTGAACACCCAAGAGTGAAAGCAAATCCTCTACATTTTGCATAACAAAAAAACCAAAAACCAAACGAAAAAAACCCAAATGCTGGGCTCTTCCTGGGACCAAGTTGGCCCCAATCTTGCAGCTGCCAGGGTGGTGGTGCAGAGGAAGCTCTGCTGCCACCCAGATCCCGACAGACTGCAGTTCTGCAGTAGAGATGGAGGTATTCGTATACGAATGCGAATATCCCCCCCACAGGTGGAGATAATGAGGGCCTGACTGTCCACTCACGATTCCACCGCTGACGCGAGCTTGACGGAGCCTTCCTATTGCTCCACTGTCCGCAATGGATTAGCCACTGTGCGACCTGGCAGAGAGGCTTGTCATTTAATGTATCCCCAGTCTGTAGCATTTAATGAGGTAATTATAACCCTCGTTATCTCCACCTGTGGGGGGATATTCATATACGAATACCCCCATCTCTATTCTGCAGTTTAACCAATACACCACAGGGCTGCCTCTTTCAACTCCAGTATTCTATTATTCTACAACTTAGAATAATAACATTTTAATCAGATTTTTTTTTACCATATAAGGGAAATACTGGATTATTTCTTCTTTGTCATAAACTTCCATACTTAAGGGCATGTTTGTTTGCACCAGCTGTTGTACATCAGATTTCTCAGAAAATATCTGAGACAGATGGTGAAATCCACAGCACCTCATTCTACTGAATGCGATCCACAATGGGTGGCTCCTTTCTGGGTTTATTTCAAGAAGATTAATGTCATGTTAAAGTGGTACTGACACAGTTGGCTCCAGTCTCGCTGACTGGAATCATATCAGAGCAGGAGTAGGCAGTTTCAGACTTCTGTGATCCACATTTTAAAAAAAGAAAATATTGAGGAACATATGCCAGAGCTGCCGCTCTCCTCCTCCTCCTCTTCTTTTACATAGAGTTAAGGCTCTTCCAGACAGAACATTTATTCTCCTAAAAATACCCAGTTTTCCATTGATACTATCATTTCCCCCCCCTATCCATATGATGTATAGCTCATCCCACTTAGCACACTGTTTTTTTTCTGTGCCTTTCTGCTTCTTTGAGTCCCTGCTGAAGACTCTATTTGTCTGGCTGCTTTGTTCTGTATGTGTGTTGTTTTAGCGCTATGGTGTTCCCCACTGAATTCCCCATCACAACATCTGCTGAGATGACCAGCTTACTGTACCTAATGATAGGGCTGGTCCTTTTTCATTTGTTTGTTTGTTTTACCTTTCTTTGGTATTTGCTTATATCAGAAGTCAGGTTATCAGCTGCAGAAAGGGGGGGGAATAAGTCCTCTCTTATGTTTTTAAGCAGCAACTTGGAGAAATTGGCAGGTCAAAGTGCTGGTCACCACACTGCATTTGATGCTGTTCTTAGAGGTACAGCTTAAATTGGCTGATTCAAAATCCTCATGAAATGAGATACAAACCTGGATTTAAAAATAAACAGGAGTCTTGCAATGTTTCAAAGGTCTTAAAAAATCAAGCGATAGGGAAGCCAAGTTCTTTGTTTACTTATTACGCAACCCCATAGATATGCAGGCATCCCAAACTGGGCTGAGGGGAGTCGCAAGCAGACTGAACTTGTGGCATTTCTTTCATGTTGACTGTTGGAGTTCTCCCTAGGCGGCACAGCCACCCAATGACTCCTGCCAATGCTCTGGCTTCATACTACACCACAAGGATGCTTTGATTTGATGTGGTGCTACTATCAAGTTTGTCTGGGGAACCATTTGGCTTAGGCTAGTCAGGAAGTCTTCATGCTTTGCAGTGACAGCATTTTTACGTGTCTTGGATTCTTCCCAAATACTGTGGTCTTAAGATGCTTTCTGCAGAATTTACCCAGCTGCTACCTAGGCATTTAATGCATCCCCAGTCTGTAGCATTTAATGAGGTAATTATAACCAGGAATGCTCATGGCACCCAAGAAGGGGAGAAAGGAACCTTTGCTACTTGCTAGAACCAATACGACTTATATTTTATTTTACTACTATCTTACTACTATGTAGCCCCTTTGCATAATAAAGGAGTTGTGCACAGTGGTAGAATCACTCCGAGTGCCCTCCCAGTCAGAAACGATGTTGTTTGATTACTGTCTGTTCTTGCAAGGACACAAACATCTGTTCAGTAAATGAGGCAGTGCTGAAAAGAGGGCTAATTAATTGGGCGTACTTAGCTACTAAGTGTCTCTCCCCCACCCTCCGCCACAGGTGTCATATAACCTCAGGATAAGTTTACAGTGTTTGAATTTCTGTGAAGTTCATTCCAAAATGAACCAGCCCCCTTTTTGATGTTTCCCACTGCACTAACAACTATTTCATCTTATTTTTCTGTCTATCTAACCCAGAAAACTTCCCATTGCCAGCCTCACTGAAAAATATTGCATTTGTCTGTCTACAGGGAATGTTGGAGAAGTCATTACACATTAGGAAAGAATTGGAGAGGTTAATTGAACTGCTTATTCTAGAGTTCTCGATAATGGGTACTGTGTCGCTTCCTTGTTCTGGACAAAGAAAGTCCTAGATTAAGGGTATTTAGTCTTCACAAGTGACTGCACTGCTATATTTTGCACAAGCTGTAGCTTTTGAACCCTCATTAAAAACAGCTTCATGTACAGTAAACAGTTATCTAATCCAGAGGTAATTGGGGCATGAATGACTGAGCTGAGGTTCACTTTCTCTTCATAGAGTTTCAACCGGTGTGTCAGTCAAAGCTGATAAAGGCTCAGTGGTCTAGGTATCTGGTTGAGGAGCCAAAGGTTGGGAGTTTGATTCCCCACAGTGCCTCCTAGGAGAAGACCCAGCCTGTGTGGCCTTGGGCAGCTGCACAGTCCCAGGAGGCCCCCAGAAGAAGGGAGGTAAACTGCTTCTGAGTATCTTCTACCTGGAAATTCCCTGAAAAGGATTCCCATAAATCAGAATTGACTTGACGGCACATGATTATTATTATTATTATTGACAACAAATGCTGTGCATACATCTGCAAACAACAATGGCTCAAGAATGACTGAGCTGTAAATGCAGTATTTCATATCTGCAACCCTCCCCTGTAGTGCCCTGCCTTCCTGCAGATCAGCCAGACAGTACATCCTTAGTGTTAATTCTAGTTATTGGTGATAGGCATGGATGTATATGCTTGTGAAAGCAGTTTAAGGAACTATGAGGTCACACTGGCTTCTCATATGAGGATGGTTTGCCTGTTTGAAAGGGTTTGCCTATTTGGTTTGCCTATTTGCTTATGACACTTTTTGCTTATGGCACTTTTCACTGACAAAAAATAGGTATCAATGCATTAGTGAAAATGGATTTAAAAGATAAGGACTGTTATAAACATGTCATTGAAACATAAAGAATGTAGCATGGGAAGAAGCCTAGCTCTTAACAGTAAGCATTCCCTCTTCTGTTTAAGACAAGGGTAGGAAACTCCGGGAGGCAGTGGAAGACAGGAGGGCCTGGCGTGCTCTGGTCCATGGGGTCACGAAGAGTCGGATACGACTTAATGACTAAACAACAACAACAAGGAAAGCTTGGGATTTCAACTCTCATAATTCCATACCATTGGGTATGTTAGCTGGGGATTCTGGGACTTAGTCTAGTATACCTGGATGGCCAAATGTTCCCTACTGCTAATTTAAGGGATCACCACCATCCAGACGATGTACGATATAAATTGGGGGCAGGAGTGACAAACAGTGAAAGAAGTGCTTTTAAAAACAATCGCTTCTGGATGATATGTTTTGTTTCTGTTTTTGCTTGTTTCATTGTCCACCTGGGGTGGAGTTCAAGTAGGAACAGCTTCTTAGTTCAGAGCTTTCGATTTAGAACCAAAACAAAAATTCAGCAGAGAAGATACCTTTTAAAGTGTTCCTCAAAATTTTTAAAGAGTTGGTATGAAAGGCAGTTGGCTTTCAAAGTACATCAGTAGTGAAGTCCACCTCTGTTGCCAAGGATTCATACTGGAAACTTTCATTTAGAGCACTGATCTACTAGAACAGACAGAGAAACAAACAAACAAAAATCCAGCACAGAAGAGCAGTTGTAAAGGGTTTCCTCCCTGTACCAACAAGAAGAGATGTGGACTTTTAACATCAGTAGAGTGGGACTGCAACCACTAGGTAATATTATTCTGACTTTAATATGACCCCAGTTGGCTAAACCTAGTGAGTTTACTGAATTATCACCTCAATTCCCAGATCGAGGACTCGGGCACCTCCCTGGCCAAACAGTAACATGCCCGTTTAAAAAAAAAGGCCAAATGGGGAGTGTGTGTGTACATGGACTGTGCTTCTTTGTTTGAAGAACTGGGGCATGATACCTAGTCCCAAGCTGGCTCAGCTGTAACTTTAAAACAGCAACCATATTGCTTTCTGCACCTCTCTTGACTTACATCTAAGAAAGATGTGCCTGGTGAAATCTGTCTTGCCAAGAAGCTTTGGACTTTAAGTTCTTCACACTGGCACACACCTGATGAAGTGGTGTTCATCCACAAAAGCTCATGTATTTTATAATGATTTTTTAGTGATCTATAAAGGCATCGCCTATTCTTGCATTTGTATTTTATTTTGTATTGACCACTTGGCTCCCCTTTATTTCATTTTTGAAAGAGTTGTTTTAAAAGATAGCTGATTTCTGATCCCTGTGACAAAGAGTTCAGATTGGGAAACTTTCAACATTAGCATGAATCTACTGAAAGAAATAAAAAGCAATGTCCAGCACAGAAGGTCATTTTTAAAGCATCTTCAAGCTTTTTGGAATATTCTCAACTAAACATGAGATATTTATATTCATATCCCTGGGGATACGAATATGAATATTGGCACCACAGGTGCCATGGAAGCCCAATCCCTCCTCCCTGAACTGGCCGGTCCACTAACCGGTTATCGTGTGGCACACAGGGTCATCATCATTCGTGCCATGCCAATTTGGGAAGCAGCCTGCCTGGTGCTTCCCCGCTTCCCTGCACAGCAGATCACTCCGGAGAGGAGGCAGGATGATGAGTCTCCCCGCTCAGCTGTTGAGCGGTTGACTGTGCGGGGAGGTGGGGAAGTATTGCCCATGGTGCTTCCCGGATTGGTGTGGCATGAATGATGATGACCATGCATGCTGTGTGGCAACCAGTTAGTAGACCGGCCAGTTCAGGGGGGAGAGACTGGGCTTCTGTGGCACCTGTGGTGCTGATATTTGTATTCATATCCCCAGGGATATATAATATGAATATCCCAGGTTTATTCACAACCTATTTCTTCAAAAGATGCTGACCTTAACTGGAAGAGAAGGGGATTTTTAGGAATAAGTGACAGAAATTCTAATAAGGTTAATATTCCTGCATCAAAAAGGGCACTCACTGGAACAAAATGTGTGTGTGTGTGTGTGTGTGTGTGTGTGTGGTGAAACTTTCATTTGGATGAGGCCAACATTACCATTCCATCCCAAAGCTGTAGGAAATGCAACCCACCTGACCTTTTGGCATAGTATAAAAAATTAGGATAACATTAAACTGCAGCAGGTATAGAAATAAGAAGCTGAAATGTCCAAGAGGTCAGAACAAAAGTTTTCTATGCAAGGTGAAATTAATGAATTTGGTGGTCAACTTTTAGTTAAGAGATTGGAGCATTAGGAATCGCATTCAGCTACATAGCAGGGATAAAGAGAAGAAACATTCTCCTTCTTTTTCATAATACTCAGGGTTATCCAGGGGAGAACAGACAAAAGGAAATGATTTGCAAATAACTTTGGGGATTATATTTTGTTTTTGTTAGTACTAATACATATTTGGAGAATAATAGTTAGAGCTGCTCGCTTAATGCCGGGTAAAGCCTTCTGTAACTATGGGATAGCTTTGAATTGGATCTACTGATAAAATATGGATTGTCATTTGGGAATAGTACATATTTATGGCTGTTTATTTCCTCAAAATAATTGAAAGGATTTGCTGTCTAGCATGCCTGTCCATAGTCTTGGAAAAATTACAAAGCTGGAATAAATCTCTGAATGTCCTTTTATAATCCTGTTTAACCACACCAAGGCCTTCTTGAAGATCCAAAATTCCATTCAGTCTTCACATGGGAAATGCATGGCTTGGGCAAATCCATTCCAGGCTTAAGGAAGTGTTAGGATAGCAAACTGGTTTTTTGTTGTTGTTGCTCTTTTCACATGATAATGACCTAGTAAACTGCAAAGTACAATTTTGTAGTATGCTGCAGAAACTATTTGGAATTATTGTGTAAGACAATAGTTCACCAATTATAGAGATGCATACAGACCAAGTGTATGAGAGAACTACCTGTTCCTGCTCTAGCCTCATGTACTGTCATTAAGCATTTTCTGACAGTTGAAAGCTTGCATTCTTTTTCTTGCACATATGTTGGTCTGTAGATAGTAGTGTCATAATTTTGAAATGCATTGACTCATAATGTCAATCATCCTATGTTAATCAGCCCTCCCTCTATGGAGATGATCGTTGTCTGCTTTGTGCAGTCAGAGCTACACTCTGTAGAGCCTGGTTCACCCTCTGCCTTGTTCTCTGAGAAGACAGAGGTGTGCAGTGGAAGCAGTTGTGTGTGTGGGGGGAGAGGTTGAATGACAATGGTGAGTTTTGGGGGAAGCCAAGGAGGAGATGGAAGTGGTGCTTGGGCATCAGGTCATTATTTAGAGGCACATTCCCAAGGACATAAAACATGAAGCCCATTCCCACCAGAAGTTGCAACCATGCCTTGAGAAGCACCTCTGTGTTGTGAAACTGAACCAGTTTCAGAGGTCCATGCCTGTCCTCCAGCATTCAGTGAACTCTGCTCCCCAATACACAGGTATTCATTGAATGCTTGGTCTCTACATATAATGTGTGCGTATATGTAGAGATCTTCCTAAATGAAGTCATAATCCCTGCTTTTGCAGGATTGCCAGTCATGTGGATAGATCACATAAAAAATTGGGGGCTGGAGTCTGTGATCACAGAGTTGCCCACTGGATGCATGTTTACTGAGTGCATGGATACGTGGTCTTTAGTACATGAATAGGAAATCCATGGAAATCAGTGGTCTTCCACACATTGTTGAATTATATCTCCTATCACCCCTTGGTTTTCCACACAGCATTATAGGAGTACCACCTTTGGATAGTGTCAACCTACCTGGTTATAAACATGCCCCAATTTTCTTTTCACAAGTAAGCAAAGAGCCTTCTCTTCAGGAAGACTTTTCCTTAGTGACAGACTGTATAGGAGAGGTTTTAAATGATATAGTTTACATTTTGTTGCTTCTAAATCTGTTTTAGTAATACTTTCCCTACATTCTTAATATATTACTAATTTTTAAAATAATTGAATAATTCACTGTTTTTAGCCTTGCATGATGTAAGCTGCCTTGGGTCCTTTCAGAGGGGAAAGGTGGGGTAAAAATATGTTAAATAAAATAAAATAAAATGAATAAATAAAATGGAGGGATTTTGAAAAATCACTATAGTGGATAATGTTTTGCAAAAATAAGATATATTTTCTCTTTGGTATTCAAAAGATTCCATTACATGTTTGCAATGCAAATAGTTTCCATAATTTGATATTTCCCAGGATTTAATGAACCACATTTTAATCAAGAATGATCCATTTTAAGCATTGTTCTAATTAAGAGAATCTTGAACTCTTTCCAGATTTTTTCTGATTAAAGGGCAAAAGAAATGAATGTGATTTTGAGACCTGCATGTAAATTCCCTGAGCATTACTCACACAAGCACTTTAATAGTGCTTACATTTATTTTAGAAATAGTTTTCTTAATTTTTACAGAAGGAAGTTTTACATGCAAGCATAGAACTAACAAGATTCACAAAATATTTTTAATACTTAAAATATAAGTATTAACAAGAGAAAGAGAGAGAGAGACAACAACAACAACAACAACAACATGGGCTGTGTCCAATTAGCTTGATCTTCATGGTGGATGAAGTAATTTTATGAAGTTATAGGAGTGAATCACTCCTAGTTCCACCACCCACATGGACTATACCACTTCATAGCCCAGTTACACACTACTTAACATTTATGATGCCTTATATAATGACTTGGATACCCAATGTGGTGTAGTGGACAGAGTGATGGACTCAGAAGACTTGAGTTCAAATTTCTGCTCAGCAATGGGTAATTACTCTCTGAGTGTGTCTTGCCTCCTCTAATAGAAGCCTTGATTGCGTTTAGAAACACTGATCCCTTTCAGTCTGACATTGGTTGTAAGGATACTCATCATGTTCTTGCAAAAGCCCTGATGCAGTTCACTATTGAATGAAGAAGTGCAACTGATAAACAGCTTTATTTAGTGAAATTTAAACTGATGATCCAACTTTGAGTAACGTAAGAACAAAGTTTTTTTGGACAGCATCTGCTATACACAGGATCTTAGTTTTGAGTCACTCCTTGACAAATCAACTAATGAATGGAACCTTGATGTCATGGATATGGTTCATTTTTGGTACATTTGTACCTTACCATGAGATGTTTAAAATTTTTTTTTTTTCAGATTTATTGGTCCACCCGTTTCTGAGATATTGCATTTTCAAAATTGCAAAAAAATGTCAAAATTCACTAGCCACCATAACTTCAAATGTCATTTAATAGATACCTATGATAGCTACAGACCTGGGACAGGTGTCATTTTAAAGCTTATGAATAGGGATTCCATTTGATATACAACTTGATGCAATTGTACATTTTCAAAAAAATTACACATTTAAACAAATTTAAAATTTGAATTTTTGGGAAAACAGAATTTTTTAAAGTTTTCAAAAACTTCAAACTTAAAGATACATGTCTTGTAGTCAGTCAATCCAAATTTCAGGCTGGTATCTCAATGGTATCATACAAAACTTAAATTTTCTTGTTGGCAGTGACAAGGATTTAAATTGACTTAGTCCCAAAAATAGACCAAAATTTCTATACCTAATGATTAAGAACCTATTTTTTTCTTAGCTAGCATGTTGGATGCTTTTGTCATCTCCTGTGGGGTTAGCTGGTATGTTCTCCCTGTAGCTGTAATTGGATCCAGTTTGCAAAAGATGAAGTGTCCTGGCACTGTAAGAACATCCGGTTTCCTAGGATAAGAGAATGATGTTGCTGGTCCAGCTGGATGTAAGAATGATAGCTTGACTTCATGTTCTGCAGCATCCATTGAAAGAACACATCCCATCCACCATGAGTTGTCATAGGCACATGCCACAAAACCATTCAAATTATCAAAATCTACATCTTGAAGTTTGGGAGTGACTTTAATACAATATAAAACAGAATCATGAGAAGCTGAAAATGTTTTGGTTTCTAATTTTTCAGTTGATACTGGGAGGAAGGCATGACACTTCTGAGTTCCTGTAACAGGAACTGCTTCATCAAATTGTGCTTTTAAAAATCTCTCCTCTTCCAGGTATTCATCATTTGTAATATTAAAAAAAACTTATTGCAGGGATATTTGCTTTCCCCCACTCAAACAACTGCTGAGGTGTCATTATCTGATTTGAGAGGGGTTTTTGAAGGCTGGCCTTTGCTGCAAGTCTCTTCACTGTGCCTCCAACACCATCACAAACTCCTTTGCCATGTGCAGTGGCATAAAAATGACACTCTGATTCAATGCCTTGGAAATCAGTGTGGTGATTTTGATCATTTGAATGGTTCTGTGGCATGTGGGTATCTGGTTGTTACTATAGGAAACAAGATGGTGGACTAAATAGGTCTAAGCTCTGATCCAGCAGGGTTCTTCTTAACGAGTAAGATTTTCTGTATGGACCTTTTCTATCTAACCTGGCCAATGGTAATATAGTTGAAGGCAGGACGGGAAAAAAGGAAGACCAAATTTGGGATGCAAATTCTGCGAAGTATGGCCCTTCCAAGAAATTCCTGGCTTGTGTGGCTAATAATTTTCTCCTACAAAAAGTAGAGAAAAAACTAGACGACTAGCTATCCTTGACTTGATCCTAACCAACAGACATGACTTGGTGGAAGAAATGGCAACAAGGTGAACTCTGGGTGAGAGTGACCATGTTCTACTAGAATTCTTAATTTCAAAGGAAGCCACAGCAGAGTGTAGCCACATGCATATGCTGGATTTTCAAAACAAACTCAGGAAAATGGCAAGTAAGGTCCCATGGCAGAAGATCCTAACAAAAAAAAAGAAGTCCAAGAAGGATGTTCTAAAATGGGAAATTCTAAATGCACAACTACAAACAATTTAAACAAGAAAAAAAAGTGGGAGACAGCAAAAAAGGCCAGTGTTGCTTCACAAAAAACTCAGAGAAGACCTGAAAACAAAAAAAGACACATATAAGAAGTGGAAGGACGGCCAGGCCACAAAAGAAGAGTATAGACAAGCAGCAAGGAATTGCAGGGATCTCATTAAGAGGGCAAAAGCTGAGAATGAGCTGAGGTTAGCTAGAGACACTAAAAGCAACAAAAAAGCATTCTTCAGGTATGCGTAGGAAAAGACAAAGAAAAGAAACAGTGGCTCAGCTACTCAGTGGAGATGGAAAAATAATAACAGATGACTTATTTTAGCTCAGTCTTTTTCCAAAGGACAGACTATGACCCACCAGACAAATGTGAAAGCAAGTGGAGGGAACAGGAACACAGCTGGAGATTGATAAACAAATAGTCAAGGACTACTTCACTACCTTGAATGAGTTCAAATCTCCAGGGCAGGATGAACTGCATCCGAGAGTACTGACGGAACTGGCTGAAGAACTCGGAACCGCTATCCATTATTTTCTTGAAATCATGGGAAACGGGTGAGGTGCCAGAGGATTGGAGGAGGGACAATGTTGTCCCTATCTTCAAAAAGGGCAAGAAAGAAGAACCTGGGAACTACAGGCCAGTCAGCCCGACATAAATCCCAGGCAAAATTCTGGAACAGATCGTAAAGCGGTCATTGTGCAAGCACCTAGAAAACAATGCAGCAATAACTAGAAGCCAACACGGATTTGTCAAGAACAAATCCTGCCAAACTAATTTGATCTCATTTTTTGATCAGGTCACCTCCCTGATAGACAGAGGGAATGCTGTAGACGTAGTATATCTGGACTTCAGCAAAGCTTATGACAAAGTGCCTCATGATATTCTGATTAGCAAGCTAACTAGGTGTGGGCTGGATAGGACAACTGTCAGTTGGATACATACATACATACTTGATTACAGAATCGTACTCAGAGGGCGTACATCCAGGAAAAAGAAACCAAACTCACAGTTACAAGATGGGGGATACCTTGCTCAGCAACACTACAGGCAAGAAGGATCTTGGAATCATCATAGATCACAAGCTGAATATGAGCCAAAGGTGTGATGTGGTGACAAAAAAGGCAAATGCTATTTTAGGCTGCATTAACAGAAGTAGTCTCTAAATATTGTGAGATACTAGTTCCCCTCTATTCAGCACTGGTTAGGCCTCATCTTGAGTACTGTGTCCAGTTCTGGACACCACACTTCAAGAAGGATGCTGACAAATTGGAATGAGTTCAGAGGAGGGCTACATAGGGCTTGGAAACCAAGCCCTATGAAGAAAGACTGAAAGAACTGGGCATGTTTAGCCTTGAGAAAAGATGACTGAGGGGAGATACAATAGCACTTTGCAAATACTTGAAAGGCAATCATTCAGAGAAGGGGCAGGATCTGTTCTCGATCATCCTAGAGTGCAGGACACGCAACAATGGGCTCAAGTTAAAGGAATCCAGATTTCGGTTGAATATCAGGAAAAACTTCCTAACTGTTAGAGCAGTACGATAATGGAACCAGTTACCTCAGGAGGTGGTGAGTGCTCCAACACTGAAGGCATTCAAGAGAAACTTAGACAACCACCTGGCAGATATCTCTTGATTTGTATTCCTGCATTGAGCAGGGGGTTGGGCTCGATGGCCTTATAGGCCTCTTCTAACTTCTTTATTCTGTGAGATGGATGGACTACATAAAGGAAGCCACAGACCTGAGTTTACAAGAGCTGAGCAGGGCTGTTGAGATCACTCATTCATGGGGTCACTATAAGTCAGAGGTGACTTAATGGGGTGTAACAAGAAGAACAACAATGTGCCATGGCTATAGGAACAACTGTGAACAGTAGCAGACTCTCATCCACATGGTCAGGTATTAGTTCACTGGGAAAAAAAGGGAAGATTTAAGTAATCAACTAAAGCCATTCTTAACTGAAAAAGAATCAAACAGAAGAAGTCTTTATTCAGAGACTTGATTCAACAGTTTCTGTTCTGCAGGAAGTTAATATTGCAGGAATTTATCGACTTGGCTACAAGGTATGAACTTTATTCAGAATTCAGCTACCTATATGAGAATTTCCACCTTGGAGCTAGTGAAAATGAAGCAGAGGGGGCACCCATATAATGCAACATATCCACTCAAAATCAAAGTATAGATTTTGGCTGAAATCTTCATTTTGATGCCATATTGTGATGTCAAAATCAAAGCTGGGGTGGGGTGGGGAAAGCTCTTAGAAAATTATTTATTTCATTCAGGTCTTAAGTAAAATTCTGCTGCACAATTATTTTTATTTTGGATGTTTCAAATTTTGCAAAAGAATCTAATGATGGCGTTTTGCCACATGCGTCTTTGCAACCCATTTTTAATAGGAAAACAAAGACTAGAAAGGTTCCTATATTATTCTTAACACAGTATTTTTCCTCTTCATAAATATTTTTTGTGTGTGTGTTTTTTTTTTTTAAGTGTCAGTACAAAGAAGTAGCTGTGTTGGTCTGTTTCATCATCTTGGCAATATTAAAGGGGAAAATAAAAATTGAAAAAGGGAGAGAAGGAGAGAAAGGCAAAACATTGTTGTAGTTTAAAAATTAACAGATTTATTTCAGTATTACGTTTTGCAGGTCAAAATCTACTTCTTTGGGTATTCCTTTCCTCCTCTTCCTCTCTTGTCTTTTCCTTCTTTTTCCCCCTTTAATTTTGCCAGTAAATTAGTGAATGTGTCTTTCTCTTTAAGAACATATACATCCAGATATAGAATTAGAGAGCATTATCTCTGACAGAGGTTTTTGTTATACATAACAGATGTTTGATTCTTTTTATCTGATAAATTTCTGTAGGATTTCAGATGTGTATATCTGTAATACTCTGTACATAATAGCGTTTTTGTATTGTTCTTTGCCTTAACTGTACATTCTTTCCAAAAGTCTCCAGTTACTAGATTTCCTAACAATTTGGGGTGTGTATAAAAACTAACCCCTAAATGAATAAAGAATGTATTGCTGTTATGTGAGAATAATGTAATTTTCAGACTCTATTTAAATATATAGTTTCAATACAAATGTAACATATTTATCATTGCTGAATTCTGGAGTAGAATGCTGTGTTTTATATGCATGCATTTATATATAAATTATATGAACGTGCACATTTCTGGATGTCTTTTTGCCTGATGAATCCTACAAAACACAATTGTTATTGTTTCCTTTTCACAACATTTAAGCCAGTAAATAATCCTAAAATAAACAATTGCATTTTGTAGGTTGGCTGGGGCTAGATCTTTTACAGCAATGCTCTAGAAATAGTGGAATTCACTTCCCCTATCCATTAGTAGCTAATTAAGATTCATCTAATTAATTATGAAGAGGAATCTATTCCCTCTGATTAATATGTTGCTGCTCTGACAGCAAGATTTCCTCATAGAAGTGGGGCTCAACAAAGTTGAAAATTAATTCCACATTTACCTTCCATCACAAAACAAAGCAAATGAAATATAAGCTATAGCTAAAGAAAATCATGGGCTATGACAAACAAACGTTAATCATTATTTGAGGGAACACTTCTTCTCAAAACATATTAAGTGTATCATCTAGTTTGACCACCAGCAAACTAAAAACACAACCCACTTAATGTAGGAATACATCCCAGATACACACATCTTTGTGGGATATCAGATGAAGATCTACAACATTGAAAATAACCTACACAGGAAAGAGTTGCAATATTGAAACCCAGGGCCCTACTTCTAATTACAATGCAATGATACCAAATATATGTTTTGATTTTGTTGTTTTTGACAGTTTTATCATCCTTTGCTGGAAGTCAATAGATTTTGGAGATGTGTTCCAAACATGGCCTGGATCAGTGGTGTTTTTTTTTTTTGCAATTCTGGGTGACTATGGGGTGGAGGAAAGAGCCCTTGCACAAGACAGCACCCCCATGGATCAATCATGTTCTATCTGACTTTCATGAGGTTAAAATATTTTAGTATATAAGATGTCTAGTGATTTGAATTGAGGATATGGAAATCAAAAAGACTGAGCTGCTGGTGTCAAAACGGAAGATGAGGGACAGCAGAGCACCCCCCCCCCAGTAAAGCCAAATCTCCCTTGGACATTCCAACTGTTGAGCCTCTATGGAAGGCTTGAACTGAGGTCACTACATGTTGTATTAGGTCAGTGGTTCCTAACCTTGGGTAACCCAGGTGTTCTTGGACTGGGGTCCCAGAAGTCTTCGCCGCCAGCTGTGCTGGCCCAGGTTTCTGGGAGTTCCAGTCCAAGAACACCTGAGTTACTCAAGGTTGAGAACCACTGTATTACGTGATAGATCAAATGGTGTCACTTCTTTTACCCATGCCTTCTCTGTATAGTGCAACTTCATGAGTAGATGGGAAACACTAGGACAACCCTGGCCATTTCAAAAACTAGTTTCTGAAGCCACAGAAAGCATAAGAATGATGTGTGTTCATTTTTAGTCTTCTGCAATAATGCTATATTTAGGATGATTGAAGATTAGAAAATTATCATTTGGAATACAACACCCAGAATTCCTGACTTGGTGGATTTTTTGGAGTGGTAGGTAGTCCAGAAAGCTTCCTCCGCACAGTTCACTTGGCATCTATTACTATAACTGTGAGAATGGATGATGGAAGAGACAGCCTAGAGTTTTGTTTTGCCCTGTAGGACCCCCATGTGTGAAGACTATGATTCTGCCTGAGGAAGGATATTAAATATATTAACTTGTAATAGCTTGCCATAAATTAGAAGTTAGAACTCTTGGAGCTACTGTAAGTTGAATAGATTCTTCAAAGCTGTTGGAATATGCTTCATTGGCAGAGAGGAATGCTTTTAAATTTAACTCAACAAAGGGTGTTTTTAATGGTTATCTAGAAACAATAAAATGGTTGGTTATGAACTCAACAGGTATGACTCTTGACTGACAGATCACAAAGGTTACCAGCACTAGGAGAAAAATGGTAGTTGTGATTTGGCAGTTATTCAATACCTACTGTTTTGCCTCAGGACTGAAAATGTAAGAAGCATAAAATCATCCACTGATGCCAGAAAGAGCTTAATTTACACAAAGCTCGCCACTGTGGGTGTGAACATTTCAAATTTTGAAAAAGATAAAAGGCATGGGCACAATGTTTCCAAATGTGAAGCAGCCTGTTAAGGCATTTATGAGGTTTATATTAAGCTCAGTATTAAGCTCAGCTCTGCCATTAGGCAGAATGAGAAAACTGCCTGAGATAACAAATGCTGGTTGGGGGGGGGGGGGGTCAGCATTAGGAACCTTCTATCTGTTTCTCTTGAGCTTCCCAGTCATTCCCTTCTCATGAAGGACACAGACTGTCCTACCCTCAACCAGCTGCTCTCAGGTGTGGTGAAGGATCTTCTCCCATTGTCATAACTGAATACATGTTCAACGGACGGTCCTTCTGTACATGAAATGGGCAAGGTACCCTTTTCTTCACATAACAATGTGTCTTGAGCCAGTTCTACTCCTACCTACTTCAGATATATATTAATGATATAGTTCGGGCTGGGCCAGGTGATGTTTGATGGAAAGGCAGACAGAATCTTCCCCACAACTCAAAGTTAGTAGTACCCAAGGCTGGCTTAGTGGGCTCCACCCCCACGTATTTTTTTGGACTTGCCTTCCACATAAGTGCTGTACCTGTCTTTCTGAAACTTCACAAGATTTTTCCCTTTTAAATTGGGACCAATTTCATTCTCAGAACAGTGCCTCTCCAAGACTCTGGAAGGACAAGCATACTATATGCAGAGGCTGGTCTTCACAAATATCCCTATACCTATTGATTCATAGCGACAGGCTTGCTTCCTTTCTTCAGAAGATGGAATTATTTGAAATAGGCAAAGAAATTGGAAAGTTATTGGCAGATCCATTTTGTAAATGGGTTTGGGGCCAGAGTTGAAGCAGACTAGTTGAGTCTGAGCCCAAGTGGAAATAAGGTCTCAGCCAAGTGGGCCTTTTCTGAAGCACTAAATCAGGTTCTGAATCTAATCTTGCAGCTAGCAAGTATAATTAAATTTCCATAGTCCCTTTTTGGGTACTGTGGCCACTGTTTTCTTTCCATGGGACAAGGATATTAGTTCTTCTTAACTATCTTTACCTATTCAAGCCGTAAGTCAAAAACTTTCTTCCTGAGTAAACATATGAAGTGATCTTCATGTGTAAACATGAACTCTATACATAATCATATGAAGTGGGGCAGTTTCAAAAGTTGTATCAGTCTTCAACCCTACTCCTTCACATCCACACATGGATAAGGGAATCCAAGACATGGAGACATCCACACAATCTTTACAGATTAATGGGCAGAGTGATTCACCCACATAGGTTTCTTTTCTCAGAGGTCAACTTTCAGCACATTGAAAGGAGACACACAACCCTCACCAAAAATACACATCCATATCAAAGCCAGGGCTAGATGCATTGTGTTGCTCAGTTCTTTGTATTTATGATTTCCCCATAGCATGTGGACTAGAAAATAATAGATAAAATGTTATTTTTGGAATGCTTTCTCATAAATTCAGTCTTTGTTTCCTGTAATAAGAAACTGCAGAAGGAGAGAGTTCAACAGAAAGGCAATTCTTGACAATGGAATCTTTCTTGATTCTTATTTGATGTTTCCTGAAATAACCTGTAATATTATTTTTTTTCCATTATTTTGTACTCCACTGCACATTTTACATCTATGAATTTTGAAGCATGGGATCTGTTTGGTTGTAATATAAAACATTGCGGTCTTTGAAATTTTGCACACACCCATGGCCAAGGCAGAAATTAGGTCTCAGCCAAATAATACGTCCTTCTAAAAATAAAAATAAAATCAAAATATTGCCACCATGCACTGATTTGAAAGGGCTCTAGATCTGGTCTCTTTAATATCTTATTTATAATGCTGTACATTACTGAAGCAATAACTCTTCAAGCCGATGAGCTATAGAGATGAGCAAAATCTTCTTATGTGCGCCTTATATTCATTTGGATTAACCTCGCCGTATGGCAATCACCTGAAATAAATGACAGATTGACAGGAATATGAAATGGTTCTTTAATGAACTCTTGAAACTCAGTACAACTGAGACCTTCAGGCTACTGACATATAAATCCTTTTTATACTGTCTGAGCAATTACAGTGGATTTGTGACTGATAACTGACTGTTGTGGATTAAGTTCTCAGCCAGTAATATGGTTAGACTTCAAATTTGCCCTTGTGGGATCCATTCCACATCACTTTCCTCTGCTGTTTCCCCCTTCTTGACTGGAGGGTTAGGGGCTAGATTTCTGAAGGAGTTAGATAGACCATGGATATCATTAATGCTCAGAATTGTACTAGCACGACAATACTGGAACATTTGCCGGTCTGACTGATTTATAGCTAGATTATCCCTGCATGAGCGTGCCATGATGTTCTTTTGTAGCACAGCAAAACAACATTCTACAAAGCAATTCAAAAATTAGGGGGCAACCCAAGCAAAAAATTATAACTTTATATATTAACTTGCTTATGAAAACAAAAAACTGTTTGAACCAGTTTGCAGACAGCTCTCTTGCCTGGACACCTTAGCATCTGTGTTTGATAGAGCCACAGTTTCCCATTGTTTTTAGAGGAAATACTAGACATAAAATAGAAGATGCTCTGTCTCAGACATAAATATGTAAAACAAGGAAGAGGGAGTCTCCATGGTGGTAATTCCAACAGTGGCTGAAATATGGCTGTCATCAAAGCTCTTTCTCTTTGTCCATGAAAATACAACACCAAAGTGTTCTGTTGGACTATAAGTACATTTGCATTTTATTAGAAAAGTTAGCATGTAAAAGAACATGGCAGAAAGAGTATGTTGTTGTTTGCAGGAGTTTATTTCACTAAGCAGACTGCTTGGCAAAGAAGCCAGACACATTCAGAGCTCCTTGGAAATTAAAACAAAATAAAACCCATTTTTTTTTTATTATGGGAATACACATCATGTATCAGCTTATTAATTACTCCTCACTTTGTCTCTATTTTGAACACTCAGCTCCATTGTCAGAAAAACCCCTAAAGCTAAATTCAGATGACAATTTTGTTCCCCTCAGGCAATCTTGGAATCAGACCCAACTGCTTCACCTTATGGATACAAGTTATATCACACCTGAATCTTTCTAGGGCTCAGAAGGGTGTTGGGCACGTGGGGATGCATGTAACCCTCAACCCCTACACCTCCCCTTGTGTTTATCAACCTTTATGGGTTTAACATGGAGGTCTGTAAAGGAGTCTCTGAGCAGTTCAGCTGAGCATGCCTACAGCCCTTGGCTGATCAAAAGCCCTGATAACAAAGAGCTTCCAATCACGTGAGGACTGTAATCATCTCCATTGCAGACTTTTGAGACCTCCTGACATACTGGCGACAGGACTTGACAAGCACATCTATCCTCATCACCCACATCTGTCCTCTACCCTACACAGATTCAGGCTTAATGCCTGAATCTTACTACAGTTGTGTCAAGAATGCAACACACATTCTGGGCTATGAAAGGTGCTAAAAATTAATAATTGCTGCATTTGTTGAAATGTGTGCTGTCAATTGATCCAATCTGGAACTACCGTGTTTCCCCGAAAATAAGACAGGGTCTTATATTAATTTTTTGCTCAAAAAAAAAAAACGCATTAGGGCTTATTTTCAGGGGATGTTTTATTTTTTTCATGTACAACAATCTACATTTATTCAAATACAGTCATGCCATCTTCTTCTGGTTGCTGCACAATGCTGCACAACGGTGGAGGGCAGGGTTTCACTTAACTGGGGATTATTTTTGGGTAGGGTTTATATTATGAGCATCCTGAAAAATCATACTAGGGCTTATTTTCAGATTAGGTCTTATTTTCGGGGAAACAGGGTCTGCAATAAATGTTAGTTTAATGCTGCCAGGAATAGGGGTCTAGAGTGCTTTGTTTGGGTATTTGCCTCATGCTTCAGCAGACCCAAATGCCAAAGCAAGGTAGCAGAAACTCTTGCAGCTACATGGAGACTTGCCCATGGGAGAAAATATACAGTAATGTGAAAGAAAAAGTACACCCTCTTTGAATTCTATGGTTTTACATTATCAGGACATAATAAAAATCATCTGGTCCTTAGGTCTGAAAATTAGGTAAATACAACCTCAGACGAGCAACAATACATGACATATTACTCTGTGATGATTTATTTAACAAAAATAAAGCCAAAATGGAGAAGCCATGTGTGAAAAACTAAGTACACCTTATCATTCTGTATGACTTTATCAGTCTCTCATATCATTGTGGAGGAATTTTGGCCCACCCTTCTTTACAACATTGCTTCAGTTCATTGAGGTTTATGGACATTTGTTTATGCACAGCTCTCTTAAGGTTCCGCCACAGCATTCCAATCGGGTTGAGATCTGGACTTTGACTGTCCCATTGCAACACCTTGATTCTTTTCTTTTTCAGCCATTCTGTCTTGGGGATCATTGTGCTATTGCATGACCCAATTTCGGCCAAGCTTTAGCTGTCAGACAGATGGCCTCACATTGGACTCTAAAATACTTTGGAATAGAGAGGAGTTCATGATAGACTCAATGACTGCAAGGTGCTCAGGTCCTGTGGCTGCAAAAGAAGCCCGAATCATCACCCCTCCACCACCGTGCTTGATAGTTGGTATGAGGTGTTTGTGCTGATATGCTATGTTTGGTTTTCACAAAACGTGGCGCTGTGCATTATGGCCAGACATTGCCACTTTAATCTTGTCTGTCTAAAGGACATTGTTTCAGAAGTCTTGTGATTTGTCCAGATGCAACTTTACAAACCTAAGCTGTGCTGCCATGTTCTTTTTAGAGAGAACAGGCTTTCTCCTAGCAACCCTTCCGAACAAACCATACTTCTTCCATCTTTTTCTAATTGTACTGTGATGAACTTTAACATTTCACATACTAACTGAGGCCTGTAGAGTCTAAGATGTAACTCTTGGGTTCTTTGCAATTTCTCTGAGCATTGCACAGTCTGATCTTGGGGTGAATTTGCTTGGACTTCCAATCCTGGGAAGACTGGCAATTGTCTTAAATGTTTTCCACTTGTGAATAATCTTCCTCACTGTAGAATGGTGGACTTTAAATTATTTGGAAATGGCCTTATAATCCTTCCCTGATTGGTGGGCAGCAACAATTACTTCTCTATAATCATTGCTGATGTGTTTCCTCCTTGGTATTGTGTTAACACACACCTGAATGCTCCAGACCAGCAAACTGCTAAAATTTCAGGTTTTATAGCAGTGGTTAACAGCATCTGGCTGCTATTTAGCCTCTTAATTCCTACAGAAGCAGTAAGGGTGTCCTTAGTTTTTTACACGTCTTCTCCATTTTGTCTTTATTTTTGTTAAATAAATCATGCCATAGCGTAATATGTCATGTGTTGTTGTTCATCTGAGGTTGTATTTACCTAATTTTCAGACCTGCTAAGGACCAGATGATTTTTATTATGTCCTGATCGTAAAACCATAGAATTGAAAGAGGATATACTGTCTTTTTCACATGACTACATATAGCCAGCAATCGTACTGGAGTAGTAACAATTTCATAGCCATCCCATAGTCCTGAAAAATAGCAACTACGATGCAGCTGCTAGTGTTATCCACATTCTTTTACATCTGATCTTTAACCTACTAGTTTGGATTTGGTTTTATTAGCTTCTTTTCCCATTCCAGTTCTTTTGCTGTATGACAATTGTGTAGTGTTTATATGTTATAGGCTTTATTGTTCTTTCAATTCTGTAAGCTGCTTTATGTGTTCTTGGAACAGCAGAGCAGACAGAAATAATAAATCTAATCCTTTTGAACACACACATCCTCATGATAAAGCTAACTGGGTGGCCCTGGACAAGTTGCGTTGTTCCATTAACCTGAACTTGTTTGAGAAAGAGCCATCATTTGGAAATGCTATTTTTGTGTACTACAAATCCCACTGGCCATGCTTGGTAGGGGTTTCTGGAACATGTAGTCCAAAAAATAATTTTACCAAGTTCAGTTCTGTATTCAGTTCTAGTCAGTTCTGTATTTTCATTCTATGTGCATGACAGGATAGCCTCAGTTTACTCATTATTCCTCCTGTGAGAGTTCAGGCTTGACTAGAATGAGCATTCACTTTTCTGCCTTTCTGACTGTGTGTTGTATTTGTAAGGCTCTCCTCCAATACCACATTTCAAATGATTTGATTTTTGTCCCTGTCTTTCTTCACTGTCTTTCACATTGTATAGATGATTTTTACCTTGGCTTTCAGTAATAATCACGCTTGCTGAAAAACAGTCCTGACAATTGCTTTGTGTGAAAAGCAGTTACCTGATGAAAAAAAGAGTCAGCTTCTAAGATTTTTTTTCTTGCTTGGTGTCATTTTGTGAGTGATAATGAGCTCAAGAGGGTATCTTGTAGACCATCTTGACTTCTGCCATTGGTGTTGTCAGCATCCAAGCTGCCTTTTGTTATGTAAAGCTTGGCTTTTTCCTTCTGACAATACGGACACTACTGTATAATTGAGGGCTGTTTTATACACGGAAGGAGGTGGAGGCAAAGGAGCCAGTGCTGGCGCTCACCTCCAGCTCACAGTGCTGCCTTGTCCCCTGCCCGAAGGGAGCCTGGGAGTGGCGCTAGAGAAGGCGATTCTGGTGGTGGCAGCTGCAGTCAATGGGCAGCCACGAGAGGCGGCCGAGCGCGGCTGCCTCTGCCTCCACCTCTCGCGGCTGCCCATTGACTGCTGCCGCCACTGGATCGCCTCCTCGAGCGCCACTCACGGGCTCCCTTCGGGCAGGGGATAAGGCGGCGACATGAGCTGCAGGAGGCAATTTGGCGGTGGTGGCGGCAGCAGCAGGAGGTGGAGGCACAGCCACGCTGGGCTGCCCCTCGTGGCTGCCCATTGGCTGCTCCTCTGCCTCCGGCAAGGGTCAAAATTGGGGGTCGTCTTATACATTGGGGGGTTGTATACACGGAAAAATATGGTGTAGTGCAGCAATATTAGGCCATTTCCTGGGGTTTTTTGAGTCGTGTATTTTTCACTACTGCGAGTGGGGAAATTTGGGAGTAGGAAGCTTCACACTTAATTGCTTTCCACATGAAGGAAGCAAATATGAAGGGAAGTGAGGCTAGCCACTTCCCTATTTGTGTGTTGGTTATAGCATGGGGGACGTGGTGGCGCTGCGGATTAAACCGCAGAAGCCTCTGTGCTGCCGTCGCTTGTCCCAGCTCCTGACAACCTAGCAGTTCGAAAGCATGCAAATGCAAGTAGATAAATAGGTACCACCTCGGTGGGAAGGCGTTCCGTGTCTAGTCGCGCTGGCCACGTGACCACGGAAACTGTCTTCGGACAAACGCTGGCTCTACGGCTTGGAAACGGGGATGAGCACCGCGCCCTAGAGTCGGACACGGCTGGACTAAATTGTCAAGGGGAACCTTTACCTTTACCTATAGCATGGTGAGCAGTGTCTGAATAAGGCACTCACTGGTCACCAGAGTCTTCTCTGGCCTTCTTATCCTTACTCGATGCCCTATCTCTGAGCACAGGGTATTTTAATGCAACCTCGTTTCTCGAAACTCCAGTGTGTGATTTTCTCCCCCTCCTCCATTTTCTATTCTTGAAATGCACACAGCAAATCTTTGTAATCTGCATAAACCTTAATGATCAAATGTTCTGCCAATGTTCCACTGGAATATGGTAGTGTAAATGTGGTGTGCTAATTGGCTCAAGGTGAATGTAAGACAATAAACTATTCTTAGTATCATTCAGAAAACCTTATGTACAGACCTCTTGAAGTGAGCTCCAAGTGAGCATACCACTGAATAAATTAAATTTCCTTACACTTGTATGTTATTTTGTGAAAATGCTATTTTGGCAAACTCTTGTGTGGAGGGTGCTCTATAAGCAAATAACATGGAACTTTATTAGCTGTATGGTGTAGGTGAAAGAGAAGCTTTTTATTTTATTTTTTTTGGCCCTTTAGGACTTGATCATACAAATGAATATGCTGCTCAGCAACATAGCAAAAATTTTGGTCTTATTAGTAAAGGCTGGGCCATTGATATCCTAGGTGTAGGCCTTAGGGATTCAGTTTATTGAGCATAGTTCTGGCAGCAGGAGTTCTTACTCAAACTTGTCAACCAAAACCCTCCTTTTATTTCTAAAGTTGTAATAATGCAGATAGTTTATTGATTCGCTAAAATGTCAAGGCTACAGAAAATACATTTGCTCCTTACATTCGGAGGGGGAAAAGATGTTTACTGCATAAATTAATGACATTGTATTCTGCTAGTGGGGAATCTGTGGTTTTCGGTTTCTTCACTCTGCCATGGCTTTTAATCAAGAGACACATCTCTCTTGTATTATATGATGGTGACATTTCCTCCCTTTATTTTTCCCCTGTGCAAGCCATATTTAGATCTGCTCAAGGACACAGCCACAGATATAGAGTACATCCACTCTTCTGTGTGATAGCACTCTTTCCAGCTCCCTCTTGCCCATTTATCATACTAGCAAATGGTTTGGCTTGATTCACATATCATATTTGTCCATGTGAACACATTATAAGTCCAGATTGTTCATGTGGAGAGACATTTATTAAACCAAAGGAATACTTTTATTAGTCTAGCTCCTGTTTTCCTTTCCTATGGTAAAATATTATTATGTCTGTTACTATAACAAGTCTATTACAAAGCTTTCATTAGTCAGAAATTTGATCCAAAGTTTACTAGCCATCTATATCTATTCAAAAGTTTTTACAATACTATTTTCTCATTCTCAGATCTGCATCCACATCTTAGATACTACCAGTGTTCCTCTGCATTTTTACTCCAAAATAAAGCTCACTGCACTCAGAGTGGCTTATGTCCTTTTAGCTGCCTTTAGGACTGTAGATTAGGAAAGTCCTGTTACTTGTGTTATACAGGTATTTAATGTGCTGAATTGAGATGACCTTCCATTTTCATGGTTCCATTTGATCCCACATTAAAAGGAGGGTGAGTTTCTTCAGTTCTGGAGTGGTGCTAGACAAATCCCCAGCATTTTCAGGATGAGCATTGGCTTCCCTTACACTATATATGCAGGGCTCTTGCGCATATATATATTCCTCTACGAATAGCCAAAAAAGTTTAGAAATATTTCAGTCCAACATTAAATGTAACTGTAAGTCAGTGAGCTGGAGCACCTGGTTGCAGAACCAGAGAACAGGAGTTTGATTCCCCACTGGGCCTCCTAGCACAATAGCCAGCTTGGCAAGCTGCACAATCCCAGAGTGCTCCCAAAGAAGAAGGGAATTGGAAATCCCTTTTGAGTATTCCAGAAAACCCATGGACTTTTAAAGTCTATTCACCATAAGTGGGAATGGACTTGATGGCACATAAGTATTACGTCAGCAGTGGAGATTGGTCAAAAGTGCGTTTTTGGACTACAACTCCCAAATCCCAAATTCCAGTTTCTTGACAGCAGAAGAGGACTGCTTTAATCACAATCTGCATGTAGTTTTTGCAGTTAATATATCTTAAACCTAAATAGTTTGATGTACCCATAAACAGGTGGAGGAAGACTGGAATACTTCTGGAAGATCTTTAAAATTGCATGTAATCCCCACCTTCCATTATTGGGAAGCTGGAGGGGGAAATTCCATGCAATGTTAGGTTCCTAACATTAGGAATGTTAGGTTCCTAAAAAACCACTGCAAATTTGATGCATTTTGCTGAAGCACAAACCAAGTAGTCCAAAGGCACACTTCATCACAAATAGGAAAATTCTCTGATATTTCAAACAGCAGAGGATATTTACGGTCTTCTAGCATCCAGGGTAAGCCACATTCATTATGATTACAAGAGTGTTATGCTTTAAAATGAACATTTGAGCATAGCAGAAAATCCAAGCATTCTGAAGGAAGCATTAGTGCTGCATGGATTAAGCTGAAATATGAAAGTTTCTCATACATAATTATATGGCGGCACATTGTTGAGACAGTGTTGAACATCACAACTCTTTCACACATGATCCAACGAATTTCTTAACTCACAGTTTATTTTTCTGTGAACTCAAATAATCTCTACAGTTTAGTTTATTTTCACCCTTCTCGTTTCAGCCCTCCTATTTGTGTGATATGACAAAGAAGGCAAAGGAAACTGAACAGCTCATATTGCTGGGAAGAGAACAGTGAACTTCTTATATCAGCTCGATAAAAAAGAGGCAGTGGTCTGTGTGAAAAACAAGAAATTAATTACACTGGCACAATAGCTTCAAGAATATGATGAGATCCAGGTCTTTTGTGATGCATTCATCAAGATACCAGCTTTCCTGGTGAACTAAATGTTATGTATACTTCTCCTTTTATATGAAATGGTGGGGTTTACAGAAGAAAAGCCATTTTAAAATAAAATTCTGTAATGTAATGTAACAGTTGATTCTCTTCCAAATTCCAATCTTGGAAAAGTACTTTTTTAACTACAGCACTCAAAAACTATCCAAGCTCTGGCAGGAAAGGTTTTCTGCCCTTGTTTGATGTTGTTTGGTATGAAACAGCTGGTAAAACAACCTATTTATTTATTTCCCACACTAATTCTCAAAACTGTTCAGGTAGCTTTGCTCTGAAAGTAATTTGTTTATTAAGGATGTGCTCTACGTGGGGCTACCTCTGAGATTGATGCGGAAGCTTCAAATGGTGCAGAATGTGGTGGCCAGATTTCTCACCAGGGTGAGAAAACATCAGCATATCTCCCCCACTCTGGCTGCCCTGCATTGGCTGCCCGTTTGTTTCCGCATTGATTTCAAAGTGTTAATGATGACATATAAAGCCCTAAACCAGTGGTCGGGGAACAGGGGTAATTTACCCCAAATGGGGTAAAAGTGAAAATCCTGGGGGTAATGAGCAGAGCGCTACCCCCCATCCACCCCACCCCACCCCACCCCACCCCCTGCAGCCAAACCTCAAATTGTAAGACACCTCTTCCTGTTACTTCCTTGGTTGCGGCAGGGCACTTGTAAATCCTCCATTCTTTCAGAGATCGGAGATAAGCCTCCTTGATTGGTTACAGCTGAAGAATAGCCCCAGGAGGCTTCAGTTAACGAGGCGAAGGAAGGTGCGAGAGATCGAAGGCTTCATCAAGCTTGTTTAAATGTATGTAGATTGTAGAAAATGGATGGATGAGTGTGTGTGAGAGAGAGACTGACTCAAAACTGAAAAAAGCAACAGGCAAGCAAAACAGAAGGCTTGAATTAAGGCGGGAAAAAAAGGGTGGCTTTTTAAGATGCTGTCTAGGTTTGTCATCGCTTTCCTCCCAAGAAGCAGGTGTCTTTGAATTTCGTGGCTGCTGTCCCCATCTGCAGTGATCATGGAGCCCAAGAAAGTAAAATCATTCCAGCTTGAAAAAAGTAGAAGCTTCCAGTCGCAGAGAAAAAGAGTTGTTTGGGGAGCAAAAAGGGCTTGCAATTATGTCAGTGCTTCTCAGCTTCTTCAGCTCATTCCCTTGCAATTATGCCACCAGTGAATGTGAGTGGGGAAAGGTTTCTAAGCTGCTGTCTCCCTTTACTCACAGGCTGTGCCTGGTCCTGCAGGGCACAATTCATTGGTCCATTGCCACAACAATGGTGAGTGAGAATTAGAGGCAACAGTAGCTGCTCCTTTCCAGCCTTTTTCAATCATGTGGGCAAATGGAGGAAGAAGCAGCAAGCCTTGACTATAGGGTGGTAAGACAGAATCAAACAATACATGTGCACAGATGTGGCAGCACTTGTAGGGGCAAAACAACAATGTGTTGGAAGGGGGCTCTTTATAAAACAAATTGACCAAACATAAACATAAAACATCCATGGGATCTATGTTACAGTCTCTGTGTTGAGTAAATATTTATATTCTGGAAGCCTACCTCGTAGGATTTTGAGCATAACCTTGCTAGCATGTGAAATGAGTGCAATTGTACAGTAGTTGGAGCATTCTTTGGCACTGCCCTTCTTTGGGATTGGGATGTAGACTAATCTTTTCCAATCCTCTGGCCACTGCTGAGTTTTCCATTGATGATGATAAAAAAAATAGCGCACTGGTCCTTTGATATTGGGCTGTGGCACCAGGGTGGGTGACATGACCTTTAGCCTGGTTTGTTCCTTTTTGCACACCACACACAGAATGATTAAAGTGGTAGGAAAAGCCCCCCCCCCCCAACTCTGCGTTGGCTGTCTCTAGCAAGCATGTCATTGCTAGCACCACTCTGGCAGCCATTGATGATGATTAAATCCTCTGCGAGCTAGCAAAAATTTAATGCAACTTGTTAGGCACGTTGGACACCTTACTACTCCCTATACCACCCCATAGCTGGAGTGCAATGTGTTCCAGCACAAATAGTGCACATTTTTATTAAATTTGGTGCATCCTGCTAGTTTGGTACATAGCCTGGCAGCCATTGATACTGATGATATATCCTGCTAGTTCGGTACACAGCCTATTTTGAATATTTTGAATTCAAATAATGTATGATTTCCTTCCTTTCAAATCAAGGGGGTAATGTTGGCGTATATAAATTTTTTTTGGGGGGGGGGGTAAAAGGTAAAAAAGTTCCCTGACCCCTGCCCTAAACAGTTTAGGGCCTCGATATCTAGCGGAACGTCTTCTCCCACCTAGATCTACTGGAATCACTCGTTCTAGCCAGGATGGGTGGCTGAGGGGCCTAACGCCGAGGGAGGCCCAGAGAGAAAGAACAAGAAACCGGGCCTTCTCGGCAGTGGCCCCTCCCCTCTGGAACAGTCTGCCCACAGAAATCTGCCTGGCTCCCTTGCTGGGTGTTTTTAAGAGCAAACTTAAAACCTGGCTTTTTAGGCAATCTTTCCCTCCTGTCAGCACCTAATTATTATTTGCCATCTTGAACTATATTATTACTGTTGTTTTTTATTTTATACTGCTTTTGCTTTTATGTCTTGCTGTTAGCCGCCCAGAGTAGACTTCGGTCTAGATGGGCGGGGTATAAATGGAATAAATAAATAAATAAATTCTTGAATATTCAGCCACTGTTTTGAGGGAGGAGCACTCTTTCTGAGGAATCAGCTCACAGGATGCTCAAATTATTCCAGTGTTTGTGAAGAACACTGACAACCTAAGGTTTTCACCAATCTGGTAAGGAGGCCAGCCCTTCCACTTGGCAAAGTGAAGTAGCTGCCTCAGGGAGCAGATGTTGGCTGTCATGAAAAGGCAGCACTGTGCCAGTTATTCACTTTCTCATTACTGTTTTTTTATTGCCAGTGATGGGGAGGGTTATTTATGTGCCAAAATAACTTTGCTAGGTTTGAATCTTTGCTTGAGTGTGACTGAAAGCAGGGAGGGAACATGCATTTAGTGTTCTGTCTCAGGCAACAAAATGTCTCTAATTGGGTGAACTCCCCTATCAGAGACAGAACCCCAGTTTTGAGGATTTGGGCTCACATGGAGAAACTATATGGCATAGCAGCTTCTCCCTCGTCAGTTGTGTTTCTGTGTTCAATGTAATGACTGATGGGGCTGGGTTAGAGCAGTCCCCTCAACCTGTATGGGCTCTGCATGCTTCATTCACAAATGAATAGGGCTTAATAAATGTGGGAAGGCTGCTCTTTAGGGAAGCTTGACTGTTATTAGTGAGCTTCTCACTGAGGATGCTGATTAGCTTCCAAGAAATCAGAGTTTCCTGGAACACAGTTTGAAATTCATCATAGTAAGCCACTGAATGCATTACATTAGGCAACCCTTTTTCTCATGTTTATTGCTAATTTAGGTTACGAGGGTAGCATAATATGTGCACATCTCATTATGGAAGAATAAATCAAATCAATGTTATATTGAAAACAATAAAATCTAGCTACCTCAAAACAACTAGAGTAAAAGTGAAGCAGCACCTAATGGAAAGAAGAAAGAAAAAACGTGCAACAACATTAGAAAGCATTTCTTTTTTGAGATGTGTTTTCCTGTTTAATTAACCCCATGAAACTTGGTTTGTTATGCTGAATGCATGCAGATGCTTATGAGATGTGGAGCCCTTTGCTAGTTCTTTTGGTAACCTTATTTCTGGGGTCAAAGGTATTGTTCTCTGAAGTCAAAGGAATGTGGTATACTCGTATATTACTTCCTCACAGTACCAAAAATGGTGGTTTGCACATTTTAAGAAGAACAGGCAGAGAATTTGCATGAGATTAATTTCCAGCTTTCATCTCTTGGGTTAATTCCCAGTTATATAGGATTTATGCATTAGTCATATGAGATGAAGGGTTTGCATGCTTTAATGAATTTTATATACACACACAAGTGGACGACAGATCTGGAATGAAAGATACAATTTAAGAAATATGTTCAGTGAGTCTCCAAGCTTTGTTATTACAGCTTACCTTAGACTTGAAGAGTTAGCAAAGTTCATGCTGTTTAAAAGCAAGGGCAGGTGATACCTTCATTGGACCACTATTTTTTTTTAAATAGCTAGCTTTTGTCCTAAACTAGTCTTCATCACACTGTGTTCTAGTATTTTGTGTATAGTGCAGAACAAAACAACAACAACAACGGAAGTCTCAGAAGTCTTGGCAGATGTCTGTTTCTTAAAGGTGAGCACAAAAATATTGGCTGCAAACATACACCAGGGATGTAGATTTCAAACTCCATCCCTGAAGTGTGTTGGTTTGATTTTTTTGCTGTTTGTCACCCTCATTTGGCCTTAGTTTTAACATATCAGAATCTATTGCTTCTGCAGTTATTACAATTTGCACATTTGAAACAGGTAAGCAAGGAAACAAACATGAGAATAAAATCAGGGCACAGTTGGTTACATGAATCTTATCACAGTGTATTCTCCACATTTATAAGTGAATGCTATTATTTAAAAATCACTTGCATCTTTGAGAATTATTTGTCTGTGATTTGGGGCCACAGAAATGTTACAGCCCAGTGATATTCATATTTTATCTAAAGGAGGTCCAACTAAAATTGACACCCCTCACTTTCAAGACTCATACCCAATGATGCTATTGTGGTAATGCTAGACCTATGCTAGACCATGAGAGGGACACCGGCAGATCTGGTTGGCACTCCTGTCGAGGCTCTGGTGGATGGTTGGGCTATGGCCGCCACTAGGGCTGTAGACACGATCGCTCCTAAACGCCCTCTCCAATGCAGAGCTCGTCCAGCGCCCTGGTATAACCAGGAGCTACGAGCAATGAAGAAAACTAGGAGAAGGCTAGAGAGCAAATGGAGAAGGAAACCGACGGAGTATAATAAAGAAGCTGTTAGGGCCGCGACTAACCTTTATCTGGCTAAGATAAGGGCTGCTAGTCGAGCTCACCTCGCTAACCGGATAAGCGAGGCTTCAAATCAGCAGGCGGAAATTTTCCGTATAGTTCGCGACCTATCCGGAATTGGTCGGGGCGAAGGGCCTCCCCCTAGCATCTCCCCTGACCAATTTGCAGCATTTTTGAAAACTAAAGTGGAGGCCATCTGCCGGGAGCTTTCTCCTTTTTTGGTTACAGTGGATCGAGCAGAGATGTCCAGCGCTCCGCCTTGCCCGGTGAGTTTTGACCACTTTCAACCTGTGACGCCTGACATTGTGGACAAGGCGCTAGTTCGCTGTCGGGCCACCACCTCCTCCCTTGACCCTTGCCCGGCCTGGCTAATCAAAGCAGCCAGGCCTATAACAACTGAATGGGCTACAGCGATAATTAATGGGTCAAGGAGACACTCATTAGGCCCATTCGAAAGAAACTTAATTTGGCGATGGACGATATTGGCAATTATAGGCCCGTCGCCAATGTTTCTTTCATGAGTAAAGTGGTCGAGAGGGTGGTGGCCGATCAGCTTCAGGCGCACTTGGATGAAACAAATGCCCTGGATCCGTTCCAGTTGGGCTTCAGGCCACGCCATGGTACAGAAACGGCATTGGTCGCCCTGTTAGATGACCTCTTGAGGGAGGCTGACAGGGGGAAAACTTCTCTGTTGGTCCTTCTCGATATCTCAGCTGCCTTTGATACCGTCGACCACGGTATCCTCCTGAGGAGCGTCTCCGAGTTGGGAATCGGTGGTCAGGCGTTGGCCTGGCTCCGGTCCTTCCTGGGGGACCGTCCTCAGAGAGTTCAGCTTGGGGAGCATGAGTCGGCCCCATGGAGCCTCAATTGTGGGGTTCCGCAGGGTTCGATCGTCTCTCCAATGCTGTTTAACATCTATATGAGGCCGCTGGGCGAGGTTATCAGGGGGTGTGGAGCATCGTGCCATCAATATGCCGATGACATGCAGCTCTACATCTCCTTTTTGCCAACTACAGTGGATGCCGTTCTGTCCCTGCAGCGCTGCCTGGGGTCTGTATTGCAATGGATGCAGGAAAATGGGCTGAGGCTGAACCCGGACAAGACGGAGGTCCTGAGGGTTGGGGGGCCTACCATCAGCGGTTTGGGAAACTCCCTCTCTTTTGGGGGGGGTGACTCTCACCGCGAAGAGTGAGGTGCGCAGCTTGGGGGTCTATCTGGACCAGGCGCTTGCCATGGAATCCCAGGTAGCATCAGTGGTTCGCACCGCTTATTTCCATCTCTGGCGGATAGCCCAGCTGCGTCCCTATCTAGATGTTGGGTCGCTCACCACTTTGATCCATGCGCTCGTAATCTCGAGATTAGACTACTGTAATGCTCTCTACATGGGGCTGCCTTTGAGATCTATGCGGAAACTCCAGATGGTGCAGAATGCGGCAGCCAGACTTCTCAGTGGGGTAAGGAAACATCAACATATTACTCCCACTCTGGCCGCCTTGCATTGGCTGCCCGTTCGGTTCCACGTAGATTTCAAAGTTTTAATGCTTACGTATAAAGCCCTAAACGGTTTAGGGCCTCGCTACCTGACGGAACGCCTTCTCCCACCTAGATCTACCCGTATCACCCGATCTAGCCAGGAGGTGAGGCTGAGGAGCCTAACGCCGAGGGAGGCCCGGAAGGAAAAAAACAAGAAACCGGGCCTTCTCGGCAGTGACTCCTCGTCTTTGGAACAGCCTCCCTCCTGAGATTCGCATGGCCCCGTCGCTGGGCATCTTTAAATGCCAACTGAAAACCTGGCTGTTTAAGCAAGCCTTCCCTCCACCCACCGTCTGAATTTTTGTTATTTTGTGTTTTCTCCCATCTTGGATCATTGTTTATTTAGTAATATATTGTTATGATTTTAAATTGTTAAATTGTTACATGATATGTTGTTACCCGCCCAGAGTAGTCTATATGACTAGATGGGCAGGCTATAAATGTAATAAATAAATAAATAAATAAATAAATAAATAAATAAATAAATATTGTACTAATGTTTGCATGTTCAGATTTAGTGCTACAGTGTTATCCAATAGAGATGGGCAGAAAGCTAAAACGAATTAGGAGAGTCATCAAAAATTACAAATTTGTTGGTTCGGATAGGTTCAGGTTTGTCCAAACTGGAGGACCTGAACTTTCCCGAACTAATGAATTTTGGGGTGATTTACAAACCTCCTGGTTTGTTGCCCCCCCAGTCTGCTCCAACCCCCAACCCCTTCCCACTACCCCCATTGCCTTCCTACCTTTTCCTCTCACTGCTTCCTCTTCCTCAGATGCCACTGCCATCTTAAGAGCACAGATGGCCCTGGGCCGGCAAACTATACATAAAAAAATTTTTTTAAAAAAATTCTGCATGAATTAATGACTCAATTCGTGGTTCGATTGGGAAGAACTGTAACTTCATGGTTCATGAACCAAGATGAACCACCATTTTGGCAATTCTTGCCCATGTCTATTATCCAACATAGTTTCTGTTACACAAGTGGTTGTACATTTGATTCTGTAAGAGGCTGCATAATCAAATGTGCAAGATGTTGTACAACCAGTAATCTATTGCAACTGTGGTAGGAGGGCAACAGCACTATGTTAGGCCCAAGTGTCCAATCCAGTTTAGGGATAATGCCAGATGGAATTTTTTTTTGCAAGCAAATATGACATGTCCTGCATATTAGACATTCAGAAGACTGAATAATACATTTGAGAAAAACAGAAAGGCCCTGGTATTTGAGATGACCGAGTGCCAATTTTCAGCAAGCAGATGGCATATCAGTTGAATAAAAAACAAACAAACACACAAACAAAGCTATGACCAAGTAGTGAGGATTCTGATCTTAGTGCCCACAGAGAGGTAAGGTAGGCTTCCATTCACATATCCATAGGAGGAAGAATTCCTACATAAGCTAATAAGTACAGTACTGCATTTGCGGTTCCTTGATTCTAACAAGCAGCTTTGTTGAACTCACAATGGAGATGGACCCCAGCAGCTCAGTGGTGGAGCATGTGCTTTTACATGCAGAAAGGCCAGCTTCAACCTCCAGGACTTCCAGTTAAAACACTGAATAGTGTGGCATGATATTCTTGTGGTCTGAGTTTTCATGTTGTTGTGTGGTGTGTGTGTTCAGCACGCTTTGCTTTGCTTTTTGTTCTGTTAGGAAAGTTAAACAAGTCCTTCCTTCCTTTTCCCTTGTTTTCTTCATGGGGCTGGAAACCAAGCCCTGTGAGGAAAGACTGAAAGCACTGGGTATGTTTAGCCATGAGAAAAGAAGACAGATGGGTGATATGATAACACTTTTCAAATACTTGAAAAGCTGTCATACAGAGGAGGGGCAGGGTCTGGACTTGATCACCCTAGAGTGCAGGACACGCAACAATGGGCTCAAGTTACAGGACGCCAGATTTTGGTTGAATATCAGGAAAAATGTCCTAACTGTGTTAGAGTAGGAACCAATTACCTTGAGAGGTGGCGAGTGCTCCAATATTGGAGGCATTCAAGAGAAACTTAGACAGCCACCTGACAGATATCCTTTGATCTGTATTCCTGCATCGAGCAGGGGGTTTGGGTTGGACTTGATAGCCGAATAGGCCCCTTCCAACTTCATTATTATATGATTCTATGATTCCTTCCTTCCTTGATTGCTTCCTTCCTTCTTTGCATTTCCCAGCATATATATGTCTTTCTTGCCAAAGCACAGTGGATTTGGCTGCAGGTAGTTTCTCAACCACCCCTTTAAGAAAAGGCGAATGATTTTTTAAAATGTTTGAATAACTGAGGCAGTGCATCAGTGATGGTCTACTTCGGTAAAAAAAATAATAAATCAGTTCTTCTACCCCTCCACTGAGAAGCAGAGGAAGTATTCAGTTTGCTGATATCCTGAAGTGGGTCGCTTATTAAGCCTCTTCACAAGATAGGAAATTCAAACTGGAAGGAGACCCGACAGCAAAAAGGCTCACTCTTGGTTCATTTCCAGCAATCACACGCACTGGAAATTGACTAAACCATGTTCAGAGTCCCATTATGCAGTAGTTAAACTGCAGTATTGCAGTCAAGCCTCTGCTTACAACCTGAGTTCGACCTCAGCAGATTCAGGTAGCCAGCTCAAGGTTGACTCAGCCTTCCATCCTTCCAAAGTTGATAAAAGGACTACCCTGCTTGCTGGGGGGGGGGGGGGGGAGAGGAACAAAGTGTTGTTTGCATAATTATGTTGTAACCTCCGCAGAGAGTGCTTTGGCACTATGGGGCAGTATATGAGTTGAAACAGCAATAACAACAGGCAGAGCAATCATACTCTCAACAAAAAGAGCAGAAGCCCCTGACAGGGGCTCAGAAAGGTGTGGGTAGGACCACTCTGGGGATGATTTGGTTCACCCCAGTAATTATGTCATGTGATTGGCATAAAAAAACAAAAACAAATTATCTCCACAGTGGACAGAACAGCCTTTTTTTTTTTTTTTTTGCCATTTTCTTTTGTGCAAATGCTTTCTTAATATTTTCATACAAATCTGGGTTAAAATAGTTGCTTTCCTTGAACAAAAGGAGTGAACTAACCAGTCCCCAGAGCGGGCTAAATGCCCCTCTGATTGAACAAATATTAATATCTCTCCAAACTGTGGGTGAACTTTTGTGTTATTCAAATGTGCACATGCAGTACTTTCCAGAGAAATAATGACTTGTGTAATATCTTGTATAATATAATTCTTTAAATAACTAATAAAATAAATCTCTGGTTAATTTTAAGAAAGCTAACAAAATGAAACCCTAATTACTTGAGTGAAGTTACAAGTAACCACAAGACCAGATGTTAGGACAATTTTATACATACCTAATCAAAAATAAGTCCTCCCCAGTTCAACAGGGCTTACGCCCAAGTATGTGTATATTGGACCACAGCCTTAAATGCCTGGGAAGATAGTTGGCGTTGTTTGCCAATGGAAGCTAGTCACATGGCACTCGTCCAGTGCTTTATAGAAATATTGAAAGAACTGTTTCACAGTCTTCCTGTCAGATGGTTACAGCAATTTTAACATATATGTATAAAAAGCAGTCAGAACCGAAATACCCATCTGTGTATAGGAGTGAGCAACTTTTTGCCCTCCAGATGCTCCTGGAGTGCAATTCCCATCATCCCTCACAATTAGATGTGCTGGCTAGGGGCTGATAAGAGTTGCAGTCTAACAACATCTGCAAAGGTACAAAATGTCCCTCAGTTTACAGAGCTGTTGTTAGCCCACAATGTTTGCCTGAGCAGGAAAAAGCAACCCATCTGAGCATCTCATCTTGTCTCAGTCAGTTCCACTGAGTTTGGTTCAAGCTCCTTCACTTACAGCACTTTTTTACACACATTTGAGAGCTTAGGCAAAGTTTTATTCTTGATATTAGCACACTACAAGCTAATTTGCTAGGACTAATTCATATCCCACCACCACCCCCATTTGAGTTAACTAATACATTAAAACTATCCTTCCACACACTTTGTAATCCTATACACACTTCCTGGAGTAAGTGAAGTTGAGCTCAAAATGGCACTTCTGAATAGATAAGGAGAATGTTGCACTGTTATGGATCAGTACACCGAGTTCAGTGGGACTTTTCTTGAAGAAAGCACAAACAGGGTTGTTGCCAAAATCTAACATTATAATAAAATTGATCATGCAACGTCTTTGAAAACATTTTCTGAATTTGGAGTAGGAAAGTCATCTCAACAGTTCCCACCCTATTCTAGAATGTAGAGCAGCTCGTTTTTTGTTTGTTTAGAGAACAATCCGTACCCATTTGGACTACTCAGGAAATTCTTACAATTGGTGACACCAGAATAGAAGTAGAAGTGAAAGGCAACAGAAAAAGGTCAGCATTCTAAACAAAACTTCTCAGTGATTTGCACTGAATAGGACAAAGAGACCTATTATAATAATCACTGCAAAGAAATAAAAGAGACTAAAAGAGGAAAAACGGGATATCTCTTACAGAAGATCCAAAAAAACCCCAAAGGGAAATTAAATCTAGATTAAGAATGCTGAAAGACCAACAGGGGGACATACTATCTGACAAGGATATAGAGAAGGTAGAAAGAATATACAGAAGAGATACAAGGATGACAGATTCTTTCGAATGATGAAGAACCCTATTTTCCTATTTGTCCAATCTGTATGTAAAATATATGAAAAACTAGATTAGATTAGATTTAGATTAAGGGAAGTGAGAACTGGAGGAAGGAATGTCAATAATTTAAGACAAGCAGATGACATCACTTTACTGGCAGAAAATAGCAATTACTTGAAACCAGTTGAAGAAGATTAAAGAAAAAAGTGTAAAAGGTGGATTAGAGTTGAACATTTAGAAAACATTAAACAGACAAAAAAAGATTAGAGAAGATTTAATAATATTAATATTGGCACTAAAAAATAGTTAAAGATTTTGTATTCCTTGGTTCAGTTATCAATCAGAAAGGAGATGCACTGAAGAAATCAGAAGAAGACTGAGACTTGGAAAGGCAGCTATGAATGAAATACAAATGATGCGTAAGTGAAACAATGTGTTGCTTGAGACCAAGGTCAAGATAAACAATTACAAGGTATTCCTAATTACTCTGTATGGTTTTGAAAGCTGGACAATGAGGAAAGGTGAAATGTGATGTTGGATGTAGCTTTATGGAAACCATGGATTGCCAGAAAGACAAATAAGTGTATTCTAGATCAAACCAAGCCCAAACTCTTACTAAACTCTTAAATGACCAAGCTGAGGCCTATCAAGCTTTGGACATATCATTTGAAGACATGAGTCATGAAAATAACAATACTGCTAGGATAAGTGGAAGGCAGTAGGAGAAAAAGAAGAGCTAAAGTGATTGAACTAATTCAGTAAAGGAATTCACAGCCTTTAGTTTGCAAGATCTGAACAGGGCTGTTAATTATAGAACCTTCTGGAGATCATTAATTCATAGGGTCATGAAAGCTCAGAAGGGATTTCAATGCACATAAAAAGAGTGCATAGTTGACCTGTCTTCTTATTACACAGAGACTTACCAGCTTCCTTTGAAGTTTCATTATGGGTGAACATTTATAGAATTTTCTTGACATTGTTTATCCTAGATTTTGTGCATTTCTCTCCTTTTCAGGCTACATATTGTACCTGAAAAGCATATTGCCCTGCTCCCTTGGTACCAAATCCAGCTATAATTAGGAAGCCTAATAATAATAATAATAATAATAATAATAATAATAATAATAATAATAATAATAATAATAATAATAATAATAATAATAATAATGTGCCATCAACTTAGTTATTACTTTTGGCAATCCTTTCAGGGATTTTCTAGATTTAAAGTACTCAGAAGTGGTTTGCCATTTCTGGGGGCATCCTGGGACTGTGGAGCTTGCCCAGGGCCATACAGGCTGGCTCTTCTCCCAGGAGGCACAGTGGAGAATCGAACTCCCAACATCTGGGTCTGCAGCCAGATACCTAAACCACTGCACTATCCAGCCTTAAGGAAGACTCTAGACAGTCTTAAGGAAAGGTTAAAAAACAAGCAAGCAAACAAAATGTTGAAGCATAATTCTCCACTAGAGCTGGCTCAGGAGATTTTGCTCCCTAGATCAGGGTAAAGTGGCACCACTATAGAGAAGCTGCCAGTAGTACCAAAAGGCAGAAGGCAGTTTAGGGCAGATATGGGAAAAGTGTAGCCCTCCAGATCTTTTTGGACTGCCGTTCCCATCAGACTTAGCCAATACAGTCAATGACGAGGAATGTATTTCAACAACATTTGGAGGACCATATTTTGTCAACCCTTGTCTTCTACCCTCTAGGGAAGTAAGCCAGGCTGTGTAGCATACACAGCTCTGTCCTTCAAGAGGGAGGAATTGCAAGAGGTGTCAGGAAGAACAGCTGAGGGGACTATCATTGCTGCCCCTAGTATGAACTCTGTGTAAAGGGGAGATAAACTGTCCTACATACTACCCCTTCCCTCTTATCAAGGGGGAAAAATCTCTCACCTTAGGGGTCAGGGCAAATTGACCAGATGAGCTTGAAAGATAGGAGTGATCTGCTGCACCTCTCCCCTCCTGGCCTTGTTGTAAAATGAACTTGGTCAGGTGTTGTTGTTGTTATTATTATTAGTTAGTTAAGTGCCATCAAGTTGGAACTGATTTACAACAACCCAAAACAGCACTTCAGAGGCAAGTGAGATATTTAAGGAGTGGTTTTACCAGTCCCACACCCACAGAAACTCCAGACTTGGAGAGTCACTATGAGGTGCTACTTTAATGGCTATGGAACCATGAGCCTTGATCCATGGCTGTGGACCTAGAGCTTCTGGGTGTTCAGGGAACTCTCCACCACCCTCCAAAGGTTTTCAGTGTCCAATGTGGTGAAGAGTCCTAGAAGAGCTCCTTTTCACTCTCCTTTTAAAAAATTTTTCCCTAGAACTCTGATTTCCTTTTTTTTTTAATTACTCATGGCTAATAACATAAAATGAAGTAAAATGAAAACACTGTGATGCTCCTAGCACCATTATCTTTATGGGGGGGGGGGGAATCCTGCATGCCGTGTACTCTCACACAGGGTTACCACAGAACTAGTGCTAAAATTATGTCCTGATTCAAAATTGTTCTTGAGAAAGAAAAGATCCTGCTCCTCCCATCCTGAGTCTAACATTTCAGCTTTTCATTCAAGGGTAAAAACTTGTAAGTGTGTGGCATATTTTGCTCCTTTTGACCCTCAGGAGAGAAATTGTGGGAGAGGGAGGACCTTTCGGTATTCAAAAAGGACAGCCAGCCGTTTTTTGGTTTGGTCCCTTTTCCCCACCTACATGGGTGTTCTGGTAATAAAGGCATGGTGTTGATTCCATTGATCTGATTAATGGTCCAAAGTTTTGATATATTAGCCCTTTGAAATATTCTGGTTTAGCAAAAATTGGTCCAAGAGTTACAGGCCAATGTTGTTAGCAAGGTTTTTTTTTCCAAGAAACTGTCTTCAGATAATGAACTCAAAAGAAAGCTTGCAAGTATATCGCTGTAGTGTATGATCCATCCACGCTTCTATAGTTTAAAGTCATTGTGTGATGGCACATCTGTTAAATATCATGAAGGTCTTTCATGCATGGAGTTTGGCTACTTCAAACATAATTCTCCCCTTCTAAATAAAATCTTATTCATTTATTTCTATTGTTACTGGATGATGGCTTTTCTTTAAATAACAGATGCAGTAACATGTATCAAAAGCACACCCATACACCCATATAGGTGTCTGCTTACCTAAAGTCAAAAGAAATTAAATATCTATGTTTTTTTTCTTACCTTCTACTACAATTGAGGCAGAAGGATCACAAATGAGTTCTAGACAGGGGAAGCTTGTGAACCAGGATGGGAGAGGCTTTTGTCCTCCCAATTTTGAAGAGTACCCAATCATCTGTGCTTCTGCATATGTACCGTGTTTCCCCAAAAATAAGACAGGGTCTTATATTAATTTTTGCTCCAAAAAACACATTAGGGCTTATTTTCAGAGGATGTTTTATTTTTTTCATGTACAACAATCTACATTTATTCAAATACAGTCATATCTTCTTCTGGTTCCTGCACAATGGTGGAGGGTGGGGTTTCACTTAATTGGGCCTTATTTTGAGGGTAGGGCTTATATTACAAACATCCTGAAAAATCATACTAAGGCTTATTTTCAGGTTAGTTCTTATTTTCGGGGAAACAGGGTAGTCATTTTTGCTTGTTGCAGCAGAAATGACAAAAATTGTTTAATGTTTTCATGGAGTACAGCACACCTCACATGAAATTGGTCAAAATCTATGAATGTTTATGCATGAAGCACTCATAATCTTTACCTCTAAGTTAATAGGGTAGTATTTGTTCCCAAATATGATCTTGCTAGTACCCTCTTCATGTGGGTTTTGTATTCATGAAGGAATATTGCATGGAGGGATGCCCAGCTGGTGTACTCTGTTCTTCTCTCAGCTGCTATGTTCTCCTACAGCCTTGCAACCATGCTGTCCACACATTGGAGGAAAGTAAGGAAAAGGGAAGCATCCTGACTGCATCATGATCTCAGTGGAGATGTTCCTTATATACCCCCAGGGCACTTTACTGTACATGTCCTGGGGTATACACTTCACTAGATGCTGGAAGCTGAAAAGATCAAAGCTGGTATGGGCGACAATATACACTGTTCCTGTAACTGAAGTCTCCTTAAACACAGACTTTTTAAAAAACCAAATGCTTCATTTATATTTTAACCCCCATCCCCTTTTAAAAAACAAAATAGTGTGGATGAAAAGCTGAAAGGAAAGCAGCAACGGTAGAATGGAAGTTAAAACAGGCCCCCAGTTTTATCTGAGTTTGAGGAGGACAGGTTAATTGGAATAAGTTCAGGCTGCATAATAATCAAGCAAATCCATGGTGACAACTTCCTCTGGCTTATCGAGACAGCAAAACATGGCAGCATACAACTGAGCCTGGGCCTGCTGTCCCCAGACCCATCACCCCAAAACATGGGAGAGCCTGTATGTCTCTCTCTCTCTTTGTGCATAGATGTGCACATGCAGACTTTTTAAAAAAGTCTCAGAGGATAGTAGCCGGTATCAGTTTTGGAATATGGAATGCTCAAGAAAGAATTAGCCCTAAAAAGATGTAATGGCTTCGTCCCCAATGTCATACCATTAGGCTAAAAGTAAATAGCACTGAAATCAGAGGGGCTTGGTTATTTATTTGTTTATTCATTTATTTAGCACTGTGTTTTTCAATATATCAGGGGAACTAGGCTACGCTCAAAGCATTCTGATGCTCCCAGCAGCATAGAAGATGAAGTCAGTTTTTCCATGTTCAGAAGTTCATCAGACCACTAGCTGAACTAATACTGAGGAGTGCAAAAGCATCTTCCCATTCACCTGGGGATACCAGACTAGTTTAGGGAGCACAGGGCGTGCCATGTGGCATAGAAGGCTCTGCATGCACTCCAGTCTTTGGCATCTGACCTTCACTCCAACAAACAAAAGAGAATATTAGCAGGATGATTTTATATGTATAAAGTCTGAATATATTGCAGTGAGTTAAGATGCCATGATATTTGCTAAACTGGCAAAGGAAAAAGTGAAGCAAATAAGACACTGAGCTGGCTCTAATTATAATGAGAAGCAAAGTATTTTGAATTAATGAAACATGAAGGGAATGAACGATGTGTTGGTGCTTGTAGCCCCTGTTTGCATCTTCCATGTGGTCAATGGATGAACAAACGAAGAAGCAAAGAGTGTTGCATGCCTTCCAGAGCCAGGATTAGAGTTAGCTGCCCTCTAACAAAACAGGATTCATAAACTGACAATAAACCATAGCTAAATAGGCTTGGGACATGGGAATGCTTGTTAGCCATCTACCAGAGGCAAGGCACATATTCATATGTTCATGTGTTGCAAGCTCTACAGAGATGCTCATAGGGTGTTTAGAGTGCTCCCATGTCCAGGAACACTGACAGTTCAGGACTTTTAAGCTCTGTGTAAACATGTCCATCTGAATACAGAAGTACCTCTGCAGCCTTTCATACTGAGAGTGTGCCTTTAGGGTGGCAGGGAGGATAATGGAGTTTACCTGCAGGTTCCATCTCCTACCACAATTAGCATCCTTCATGCTTTCAGGCAAAATGCCTTAATCGGGTCAATAATTCTGTGTTCAGATATCCCTTCCTGATCTATTCTCAAGCAGTGGAGGAGTAAACAAGAAAGGAAGGCATAGGTGCACCAATGTTGTTCATACTCTGGTTTGGAAGGCCAGGATTCTTATGTATTGTTAACAGCAAATATAGCTGGTAGGTACATAAGCCAAGTGTGTGTTTCAGGTAAGTTTTGTTCCCTGACTTGAAGCAAAATGAGTTAAAGCTCAACAGACCATGTTTAATTATGGAAGTGAGAGGACCTGAGAAAACATGGATGAAATACAAAAAGAGAGGCAGCGAAGCAACAGAAAATCCCACATCTAGAAAGCATTTGGCTCATAAGGAGAATGATTTTGTGAGTGTCATTTGCATGTCAGTGAAAGATTTGAATCAGTGAGTGATTGGCCAATTAATTTTCTTCCCAGTTGGCTATCTGAATCTTGGAAGGATGATGCAACCTTTCTAGACCCCAGAAGACTGGATTTCCTTTAGATGATCCTCTGTTCAGGACGTGTTAGTCATTAGTTTCCAATTTTTCATTTATATACCATTCTATCCATTGTCCTTTTAAGAATAATGTTCACAAGTCCTGTTGAGAAGAGACTTGAAGCTCAGGCTTTGGCACACACACTCTTGAATGATAAACATAATGTGCCTTTAGAGGCCGATTCAAAATTGGCTTAAAGTTTAGTATTTTGGCTATAGGTGAGATCCTAGATGCCATAAACCATTAGAGAAATCTTGCATCTCCATATAATGAACTTCTGGCTCTCGAACTAAGTGCAAACACCTCACAAAATAAGAACTGCATTTTCAGCTGACCTCTCTTGAGGAAAATTACTTTTAACCAGATTAATGGCTTTTGACCAAAACGAAAGGTATGCATTTCAATTAGTGTTTTGCACAAATGTTTTAAGGTAGACTGGTTTCTTAAAGTTAACCTTTTCCACATAAGTATGAAAAAAAAATAGACTGATTTGTAAGGGAAATCAAGGAATTTTGTGAGTGTGTATGGTGTGTTTTGAAGCCACAAGGACTGCTCTGATTATTACAGGGTTTTTTTTTTCCTTTTTTAATTTTCTGAATGCTATATTGTTTCACTTCCGGATCTGAAACATGATTCAGGCAAAATTATAAAGGGACCGAAGAATCTGCACATAGATCTTGAAGAGGTTAATCTAAAGAAAGTATGCTATCAAGTAAAATTTGCAGTATAATTAAATTCCAAGATATATTCTTCTATGCCTTCAAAGCAAGAGGTATAATAATATGGTAAACGTCCAACTAAAATATCATATGAGGAATATGGCTTTGCAGAAATATATTTGTTTTTGTAACTTGTTGAAGAGGAGAGAGTGCATATGGTTAGTCACATTATCATTTTCCATGCACTTTCGTATTAAAAAAAAATTGTGAGGATTTTAGAATACTCTTCAAGGAAACTCCCAAGAAATTGAAGCAACCTTCTTATTGGTTCCATGTGTAACCGTGAAGGAATCATTAATACAATCACAATCAGTTGATTTTATATGAGACCGTGAATTATATGTGAGGTTTCTAGTTACTGTTTTGGAAGAATTCTTACGTGATCCAAACTTGATTGCTTAATAAGCCACTAATTTTTTAGCTAACAAAAGCAAACAAAAACTATCTGAAAGAGAAACAGAGTTACAGTGTTTTGTTAGGGAAATGAGATAATAGTTTCATAGGTCTGAAACTAGTCTTTAACAAATAATTTCTCTAACCAGTGCAAATAACTTGTAAGTGGTTTTGCAGCTTCATTCGTATCCAATGGATAATTAAATTCAGGCAACACAAGTATAGTTGGTCATCAAAAATGTAAAAGTCATTTTTTAAAAAAATAGTTAAAACAATATCATAACATGCTGAGATAGGCAGTAATTATACAGCTAGGCTGCCATCTGGTTCACTGACTAATGAAAGCTATACAATGAGATTGTGACTTATGTGTTTCACCCTCATTCAGCTGGTGGACTAAATGAGGATAAAACACATAAGTAAATGGACTAGATTTCTGAAGAGAAAAAGATGACAGGGATTATTCAAATGTTAAGCATGACATGAACAGTTTAAATATGTACTGTCTGTCCTCATCCTTTATCAGAATGAGAAACCTCTATCACATTGAGATGCTTGTACATCACGGAAAATACTAAGCTGCTCTTTACAACAGAAGAGGTGCAGGTGAGCAGTATTCCATTCTCCCAAAGCCTGAGACAGGAAGATGGGCTCTGAAGATGTCACCGCAAGGGGTCCTTGCAATGTCACAGAGGTAGGGCAGGCAAGACTTGAGAAGTAGCCAAACTACTTCTGGTCCAGTTCACTGTGGAAATGGATGTGAAGGGAATCTGGCTAACTGGACCTAGAATTAAGGTAAAACCTAGCTCATGAGGTAATATGGCAACTAAAAGCTGGTGGGGGGCATTCAGCAGCTGGTCAGCTGACAAAATACAAAGAGCATTTCCCCCTCATTCCTGCTGGGGCTTGCATCTTACATGGGTTTATCTACTGTACATATAGCACATATTGCTTCACTTCCTGGCCTTAAACTAATGCTGAGGCTTGTAGATGACTTGCTGTTAGCCCCTGGGGACTTTTTCTTTCTCTCCTGAGGCTTCACCCTGCTCTCACCAGGGCTTGTGCAACAAGAAGGCTTACAAGCTATGTCCCTGCTGCTCCATTCTCTATCATGCTCTAAATGGCATGATGGACACAAAGGCATGTACTCACTGGTCCTCTCTCCAGTTCTGTTCCTTCTTTTGTGGCTGTCTAGTGTGCTAACATAGCACAAGTGCAATACACATATAGTCAATTTGCTGTCATAGCACGTTATGAGCCTTTCCAACACTGTCTTTAGAGAGTTCACACATTCTTGAGTACGGTAACAATAATGGATTGATAGAATATACAGAGATTGTCATGGTAATGATGTCCTTTCATCCACCCTGAGAGAAAAAAGAATCCTGCAATTTGAAATGGGAACACCAAAAAGAGACTATATTTACTCAAGCTGCTCCTCATCCTCCTCTTCTTTGAGTCTATGGGAATTCGAAAAAGCTGTGTTAAATACAAGTGAAGTCTGAGACATTTTGTAGCATTCCTGTTTCTGCAGAAATTGCCAGTTTGCCATGTTATCCCGTCTTTTGGTTGTCTCAGGTATTTGGCATCGATCCTACAATATACTCCATTCATTATGTGAATCAGTTTTCAATCTTGCCTTTTCTGAGTTGTGGACCATACGTACTTTGGTCTTCCGTTCTTTCTGCTTTGACTTCTATATCATACTATCAAGAGTGTTTCTATAATGGACCTCAAGGAGAAATCTATCCTTGTTCTTTCTAATTATAAACTCTGACAGAAAGATTGTTCTTTCCTGGGAGTGTTCTATTTTCAGAACGGAAAGAAGATGGATGTTGCTCACAGTTTAGATGCAAAGCTCGGAAATATTACTGTTTTGAACTACAGCTGTCACAATGTCAATGCCAGCATGGTCAGTCCAAAAAATTAATATTTCCAAGGTCTGATCATATGCACACAGAAGGTCTCTGCCACTCTAAGTCAAGGCAATGGCAAAAAGGTGAGATTGCTTGTCTTTGTTGTTTTTGTTGTTTGTTTGCTTCTCCCCTCCCAGTTTTTATATTGTTTGTTTTTAATATTGTAAGCCACCTAGAACAGGGTCCTCTTGAGGATAAAAGTGGTCTATAAATATCTTAATTAAATAAATAAATGATAAATAAAATAGCAGTGACTGGTTGTGACATGTCAGTGAAAAGGAACAAAATATTGTCACGTTGTTACTCCTTTTTTTTAAAAAAAAGGGTGCTTGATGTGAATTTTTCTTTCCTTTTATTTTGGAGGAACAGCAAGCATAAGAAGGCCTGATTTGCAACCAGCTCCTAACCTGGATTCAAGCCCTGACCTGTTTTGCAGTAAAAATCCTTTCTCCAGCTGCTATTTGCGTCAAGTATGCTGTTTTATTGCATATTTCTGGCAGAAAACAGGATCAAGAATATGGTTCCAGCCATGCTACTGCCTGAGGTAATATATTAGATAGCCTCATTCTGCTTACAAAAGCCACCTGCAGTGACAACGAAATCTTACTTACATAACTGATAAGGCAGCATGTTCCACTTATAATTATTTTCGGGGACACACAGCAGGACGCCTAGAATACATATGTTTGCCCCATCCCCAACTGATGGGAAAAGGCAGGGGGTTGTCTCACCTGACCTTTTCACACTGTCTCTTATCTTCCACCTGAGGTGACAGCTTCACCTGGCTTGATAGAACTGGCCTATTAAATAAACTTCTTTTAAAAAAAATAACATATAAGCTGTATTCATGGTTCTTTGTAGAGGTTTAAAGATAGTACAGCTCAGTGGTTGGAGGGTCAGGCAAGTCAAATCCCTACTGTGGATCCCCACGATGTGCAAGCGAGAATGCCGATTTTCCAAGGTTGCAACTTACACATAAAGCTTACATGTGAGCAGAACCTTGTCCTCTTTAGGCTGAGCGCTGAAAGTATGTGGAAAGTGCTGACCAGGGGGGATGGGGGCAGGCAGTCCCCTCTTATCATGTAAGATCAAGAAGTTATAATGCCTGAACAGTGCTAATGTTTTAAAAAATGTTTCAAAACATCTTTTTTTCTGTCCCAGTAGAATATACTGTAGCAGGTTCATGAAAGTTTCTAACTCAAAGTTTTTATGCAACATGGTGAAATAATTGTTCTATATACCGTATTCCAAATTACATTAAAACTAAGTGGTGGGATCTGACCAGCTGGAACAGGCACAGATAGATTTACACTTCCAAGTTGTTTTTGTTTAGTCATTAAGTCGTGTCCGACTCTTCGTGACCCCATGGACCAGAGCACGCCAGGCCCTCCTGTCTTCCACTGCCTCCCGGAGTTTGGTCAAATTCATGTTGGTAACTTCGGTGACACTGTCCAACCATCTCGTCCTCTGTCGTCCCCTTCTCCTCTTGCCTTCACACTTTCCCAACATCAGGGTCTACACTTCCAAGTAGCAGTCCACAAAATCCACCCTACTAAAGGGATAGAATCCTCACAGCCTTCCTACTTTATAAGTGTGATGCCACTCACTCATTGAACCTGTTCACATCAATAGAGGGGTGGTGAAGAGATGAGGATTTATAGCTGCTTTTCTTATATAGGTTGGGGATGGGCAAATTATACCAGCTCAAGGACCAGATTGACTCCAGACAGGCATGTTGGGAAATGGATGCCTACAGTGCACGGGGTCATATTCCAAAACAGGTGAGACGACAGTGCAAAGCAGGTTTTCAGCCATTAGGTGCATCGAACCCTGGACATGCTTCTCTCCCCCCTATGCATGCATACACGTGCATATGTCTGCACACACAATTTCAGGTGACTGCAGCATATCTTGTTGAAGTAGTCCATTGTATGCAATATAGATCCCACTGCAGATGGGAAAATTACTGGCTGAGGCACTGTCATTCAAAAAGCAAGAAATGTCTGGTGTGTGCGTACATTAATGCAAAGTGGATGGAGACCCAGCGATTTCCTCTAAGGTGAACCACTATGCACATGTCCCCACTGTCTTACGCTTTTCCTGATATTACAGGTAAAGAATAGGATGCGATTGAGCAGGGCTGTGTATATGCATTATGTCGTCAGGAGCTGAATGACATCATATGAGTATGCTTAATGAAAACTAATCGTAACACCCCTCATTTTATCCAGTGTATCCTGTTTTCTCAATGTGATGATTATGGAGTGTTTTGGTATACTGTTATATTAGTTCTGAACATTACAATAATGCATTCACATGAGTTTTCCTGTTCTCTGTATCGACTCCTGCAATTGTTTTATTAAAAATTTAATCTACTGTTTTCATGTTTAATAAATGTGCTGAGATCAATAAAAAATAATATGATAGATGAGAATTAATGCTTATTATAGCAAATCATATTTTATGAGTCAGTTATGGAATGTACTCTGGAAAAAAATACAGATTCTTAATTTTTTAAAAAGTCAAATTTCACAAGAAGCCTCATGGCCCCATGCATCAAATATTTTTAAATAGTTTTCAGGTCATAATTATTTTGAAAATAAATGAAGAAACATTAGTCCCACATGAAAATAGACTATGAACTGTAAGTCTGACTGGCAGAGATATGAAACAGTTTGCATTAAAGCATATGCCATTTTTTTTTAAAAAGCAACTTACTAAAAATATATTACTGTACATTGCTGTAAGCTGGTATTAATTTATCAGAGCATGCCCAAGAATACCACAGAAGGGATATTAAATGTTAAAACTGTTTTTAGAAACCTACAGGTAATGACTGATTCTGAGATATTAGAAAATATAATGTCATGAAGTAGTTTGGAAACTGTTCCAAGAGGGAGTTATTCATTTTATTCACTGCAGAACCCACAGGATGGTTTTAAGCATTGTGCGTTCTGTGCCATCAAGTCAGAACCAACTTATAGGGACCCTAACAGGGCTTTCAAGTTAAGTGAAATGTTTAAAGAGTGGTTTTACCACTTCTACACAACCCAGTGAGTTTCCATGGCTGAGCAGAAATTCAAACTCTATTCTCCAGAGTCTTAGTCTGTCACTCTGTCCACTACACTCACTAATAACACTGCTTAGAATAGGAGACCACATTGGAAAACTGAGGTTGAGAATTCAAATGGTTTTCTCAAGCACCAGAATCACACTGATGGTACAAATATGCACAAAATATCAGCCATAGTGGCAACCTCTGAGTATTTGCCTCAGTTGGAAGGCACAGTTGTATGTTGTAGACAGCTTTCCTGGCATCCCTAAGCAAGCCTGCACTAAAGAATGGATGAAAGAAAGATTCAGCCAGCAGTCTATATGGGTTCTACATATGGAATGGATAGCTCACCCTTCACCTCAGGCAGAAAAGTGTCTTGATGTATCTCTATAAAGCATGCGTACTATGTGTGAGCCTCTTGGTTTCACTTGAAAACGTATAATAAACACTATTTGGCTATGTGATTTGTTTAATTTCTGCTTGGCAAGCATTGCTTTGTTCAGAGAAAGTGTGTGTTTCAATAGACTTGAGGGGAACCACAACATCCTTTTGGAGGTGGCCAGGAGAGGGAGCTGATCTGGAATTTAGGGGAAAAGCTATGTATTTTGCACTACGAACCCATCCACTTGAGTGCTAGTTTGAAGCACAGCCAGATCAGCCAACCTGTTGATCCATGCTGTTTATCATCTGCTCACATTAAAGGGGAAACAAATGAGCCGTCTGCAATTTTCAGTGGGTTAAACCTTTGTCGTTTTGTTGCTATATGCTATCAAGTCACTTCCGACTTATGGTGACCCTATGAATGAGCGATCTCCAAAATGTCCTGTCCTCAAAAGCCCCGCTCAGCTTCTGTAAACTCAAGCCTATGGCTTCCTTTAGGGAGTCAATCTGTCTCATGTTTGGTTTTCCTCTTTTCCTGCTGTCTTCCATCTTTCCCAGCATTATTGTATTTTCCAGAGAACTCTGCATTCTCATAATATGCCCAATGTAGGACAGCCTCAGACTCAACATTTTTGCCTCCAGAGATAGTTCAGATTTAATTTGATCTAGGACCCACTTGTTCGTCTTTCTGGTAGCCCAAGGTACCCACAAAGCTCTCCTCCAGCACCACATTTCAAATGAATCATTGTCAGCTTTCTTTACTGTTCAGCTTTCACACCCATACATGATGATCGGAAACATAAGAGTGTGTGGCACATCCTTACGCTTTCCTAGTTCCTTCATTGTTGCCCTTCCTAGTCTCAGCCTTCTTCTGATTTCTTGGCTGCAGTCTTCATGAAGTTAAAAATTTAGGGCCAGCCATTTCAGGATTATGGCTGTATGAAGAATCTGATTTCAACCTGAGGTTCAACAGTACTGTTGTCTTTGCTGGCACTTCCAGGACAGCCTCTAAGGTTATACTCTGGAATCTTCACATTGATGGATTTGTGTGGATGTGTTTTGGGGGAAAGGGTGCACATTTCAAATGTGTATAAACTTTACATATATATTAATCCCCAGGATGTGTGGGATGCATCCATGCAATAAAAAATAAGGGAAAAACCCTTTGTTGAAACCTGCTTCAGTGAACAGAGATATGTTCAAACAAATAAAATGGAGCAAAGAAAGAGACATGTTTTGTATTGTAAAGAAAGAAAGGGAAAAAAAATCTGACAAAATGAGACAGATAGAAAAGAATATCCACAGAGGTGGACCGTAAAGATGTGCCCACCAGCATAACTGATTTTAACTCCTTCCCAGATCTTGGAAATGCTAATAAATTCTTTTGCACTACTCAACAGGAGGGAGGATGTTAAATCTTCCTGGAACTATCAAAGGGGGGCAAGGAGTGGGTCAAGGCTCTTTTATTTTTTTTTCTATAAAACAGAAGTCCGGTGCAAACTCACAGCAAAGGAGGATCGTGTCCACTGCTTTCAAATTCAGCCATGCTTCTGAATGATGTCATCTTCTCAAGTCATTCCAAGATGTGTGGCTGGCTTATGACGATTTGTTTCTTCTTGTTTTGATAATACTTTTTTAATTCTTTCCTCTGCCTGGCTCATAAAACTTTGATGTTAGGTGTTAGCCCTTTAAAGTGTCATCCTACTCCAGAGGATCCTGCAATGAGCAGAAGACGCATGCACTGGACATGCCCAGGGTGACTTTCTTCTTTCATTAAAGCTTTATATGCCACTAGTTTCTGGGCTCAGTGTGGGCTCACACAGCACAAGAAACAGAGGAATTTTGTTTGCAACCATGAAATCAATTATTTCTGCATCATGTCACTAACTTCAGCAGGATTATGTGAAAGAGATGATTACAGTTTCGTACTTAACATGATGTATATACTGGGGGTTTTGTGTTGCACTGTGGGCCTTTGAAGAAAACACAGTTAGCATCTATCAAAGCCACCTAAGGTCAGGAGAAATGAGTTTTATTTTCTTTTCCTTTCCAAGGCTGTTTGTGGATTTGATCAGGCCAGGTGAATAATTATTACATACAGAAATGAGCAACGACAGATTGCGTCCAGTGATCCTTCTGAAGTCTCAGTTTCTTCCCCAGGTGCTTTCTGACTCAAGTGTTTACATCTTGGGGGAAAGGATATGGATTAAAAATGAGATTTAAATTAATCAGTTTCAAACTGAATGGCTGCCTTTGTTCCAAACCAATCTGGTGACTTGAATCCATTCCAAACTTACTTGATACAACATAATACCTAATATTTCTCATACTCAGAGGGGACTTATAGGAGAAAAGAAACCTTGGTAACATATGAACTCTATAAGTGCTATGTTTCTGATCAGGCCTCTTGTGATTCAGCCTCATTTGTTCAAGAGGGGGAGGATCAATAAAAGACATAATAATGGTATTGTAGCATAAAATATTTCCACTAAGCCCTAATGGAGCCCAGAGAATGTGTGCTTATCACTCTCAGATTTGAGATTTAGATAAGGCAGTCAGTAAAACTGTTAGTTGTGATGCCACACACCAAGATGGTGATTTTTCCTACTTTTGGGGTTGCTAGATCACAATCTGGAGCCCCATTACAGCAAGAAAGGATGGATTAATGGATTAATCATAGCTCTGTTGTAAAGTCCATGTATTGTGTGGGAAAAGGTCGTAGGATCAATCCGTGTTATCTACAGATAGGGCTGGAAAAACCACTGTTGGAAATATATGTATGTGGCCAAAATCTATGGATTAATTACACTTGTGAAAATTTCAGTGGGTTCTCACTGGCAGGTGAGGAGTCCTCACTGGGATTGGCTGGGCCATGCTAGTCCACTGGGTTGGTGTGTGCTGAAAAATCCAAGCAGGAACTTGTTAATTGCCAGTGAGAAGCTGCTGCAAGTTATGTGGTTGGCCTTCTTCTACAGGCATAATTGTGCGGTAGGATTTTGGTCTGTATGTATTTTGTGCATTTCAAGCCTTCAGTCTCAGGAAATCTTGGAGCCACTGCTTGTCATTATAAGTAATATAAGTTAGAGACAACTCCCTGATACTTTTGGGTTAGGCTCTCCCCTGCTTGATCCATGGGCTACCTATGCCAATGAGTGGTCTGACACAGAATAAACCATCTTTCTATTACCCTTCCACTACAACCCCCCTCTTAAATGCAGCAATATTCGTCTATTTCATACAACATTCCTTTTTTGGTAAAATAATTTTCCCTATAGTAGATTTCTTTTTAATTGATCCCCCCCTTTAAGGTTCCAGTTGTTCCAGGGCTTACTCTGCCCTCCCATGTCTACGTGAGGAACATAATCCCTCTCAACTGGTACCACAAGCTGTTTGTGTGACCCCATACTCTGCTGTTGTGCAACTTCGTAGCATAGCATTGGGATAATATGATGCAGTTTTGTTGCTTACTTGGGTATGGAACAGTGGAATCAGCTTCCAAGTAGGCATGTGGAATGTGTGCAGGATTTTCTTAATGAAAATGAGAGCATGAAGGGAATTGACTTTGCTCAGTGGTACAGGGTGAGCTCACTGTAAAAACAGGCATTTAAATTCAGATGTTTGGATTCAGCTCATTCTGCCCACCATACTTGGTACAGCTTAATGGAACACATACCTGAAGGGATGGGATTTTGGTGTGTGTGTGTGTGTGTGTACATGTGTGTGTGTGTTAAAGATAGACACTTTAGAATACTATATAGGAGAGTATCCAGCATAGCCACGTGGTGGCGCTGCGGGTTAAACCGCAGAAGCCTCTGTGCTGCAAGGTCGGAAGACCAGCAGTCATAAGATCGAATCCACGCGACGGAGTGAGCTCCCGTCGCTTGTCCCAGCTCCTGCCAACCTAGCAGTTTGAAAGCATGTAAATGCGAGTAGATAAATAGGTACCACTACGGTGGGAAGATAACGGCGTTCCGTGTCTAGTCGCACTGGCCACGTGACCACGGAAACTGTCTATGGACAAACGCTGGCTCTACGGCTTGGAGATGGGGATGAGCACCGCGCCCTAGAGTCGGACACGACTGGACTAAATGTCAAGGGGAACCTTTACCTTTACCTATCCAGCATAGTCAGTGGACAATGTTTAGAGCTGCAATCCAACAACCTTTGGAAAGCTATGATTTGTTCATTTCTGTTATGCACATTTACATACTTGATATTTTGGGTTAAGTCCTACTTGAGTTCAAGCCATACATGGCACTTCTTTAACCCACCCTGAATGAGTTGCTATGCCTGCATGTATAAAACTGCAGATGTTTTTTATTCTCAGTGGCTCTTATATTTCTTGCAGTGGACCCAAGAACGTGTTCTCGTGTTCTTTAACATCTATGTAGAGCTGCTGGGTAGGATCATTGGGAGTTTTGGAGATGGGTGCCACATGCCTCTGTTTCTCTTTGTCTTGAGAGTTCTGCTGTGGGTGCCGGACCAAAATCTAGACATTGTAATGGACTGGATGAGGGTCAGTAAACTGAAGCAGAACCACCACAAAATCGAGACTATGTGGTTCAGTGGTTCCCATAGCTAAGAGATGAGAAGACAACTTGTTCTGGAGGGGCTTGCATAGCTTGAGGGCATTTCTTGATCTATGTCTGTCCATGGTGATCCAGGTGGACTTGGTGGCCTGATGTGCCTGGAACCTGCTTTTGGCTGGCCCACAATTAGGTCACAGAAGTGCTTTAAATAGTAACTTCTTGTTTAGACTACTGCAGTGTACCCCCATAGGGTTTAAACACAACACAGATGCTACAATCAAGCGCAATATGTAGCAGCCAGACTGGTGGCTGCAATGTCTTTCAGGACCCATATGACACCATATGAAAGGATTGTACTAACTGCCAACACACTTCCAGTCTGAGTTCAAGGTGTTGACAATGTTTTTCAAAGTCCTAAATGGCTTAGGACTTAGATGTTTGATCAAGCACCTCTCCCCATTTCTGCCTACTCTATACTTACTGTCTTCTGGGGTGGGGGTGAGCACCTTCTTTGTGTCCCATGACTGAAACCTGTGTGCTGTGTGGACACAATATGCTTTCTCAGCTGTGGTACTCCTGTTGTGGAACACCATCCCCTTGGAGGTCTGAGCAGTACCGACTTTGCCTTTATTTTGGTGCCATGTTGAAACTACACAGTTCACAGAAGTATTTGGTGATTAGAGAGATCTGTTAATATGATTTTGTTGATTGAACCCCATCTTCAGATCTGTCAATATAGGGCAGGTTGGAAATACTTTCATAAATAAATAAATAAATAACATCACTTAGTATTTTTAAAAATATCTATATTTTAAGGTCAATCCAACATTTTTAGGTTTTCAGACTTGTTTCATACAGTGTAAAGAACTCTTGAGTAAAAATCAGTGTGAAAAGAAATAGGAAAAACCACCTTAACAGGCAATTTTCAATATGATTTCTTAGACACAGGGGAAAAGACTTGTTTATTCACCCTTTCTCCATAATGACTGTGGGAGAGGGAGAAGGAGACAGAAAGAGATCATAAGTATTACGCAGAGTGTATAATAAACACTGCAGGCTTTCCCTTCTAGCATATAAAGCTTAAGGTGAAAAGTCTCTGAAATTATGGTTGAAAGCAGAATGCCAAGTGGACACAGGAAAGCTTGCAAGATGATTTCAAGATGACATTTGTAGAGCTAGGGCAGACAGTAGAATGTTTGCTGGGGTGGAAAATAAACATAAAGCAAAGAACACAGGCAAGAAAAGGATAAGAGGGAATAGAAGAGGAAATACGAGAAAGGATGTTTCTTTAATGTGAGAGCTACTCCTGATACTTCTGCATTCGACTGCCAATACTCCACACTCTGCATGAATCAAAGACATCTCTCAAAACACATCCCCTTCCGCTCTGGTCCTCTATACTCCCTGAAAGGAGTTCAGGGATCAGTGATCTGCTGAAGACTTTCTGCTGTGCGTTTGTCGGTTGCTGTGGGAAAGGCTAATGACCTGCAGTGAGACAGAGATACCTGGCATCACCTGTACAAGGTTCTGAGTTGTTGGTGCTGAACCCTTCCTCCTGAGCCTTGTGGGCCAAAGGTTACAAAGTTTTGTCTCATCCAATCCTATTTGACAAGGATGGAAAGGGTTTTCACTTCCACATTTCATTGGGCATCCCCTCCTCTGGTCCCAAGTGGTCTATGTGCCAACCTCCTGGAGAGGCTTCTCATGGGCGTGAAGGCAGGTGCAAGAGGGGTACAAAAGATCTTTTGTGAAAGGTGGGATCTGCTTCTGCAACGTTGGGGCACAACCCACTATTCATACAAACAGGTGGAGCATTGGTCGTCCCTTTTAGTAATCTCAGGACTCCTTCACACACTGACAACGATCTTTTCCTAGCATCTCTGTGCTTGTTGTTATTGGAATAGCCTATGGTGTGATCTTGGAGGCAACACGGGGCATTGGCTATAACCCACTGATACACAATCATATGGTTTGGGTGCCGGTGGGGTGCTAACTATCTTTCTCTTGCTGCTTGTAACCAATTTGCCAAATCATATGCATTTCTTTCTCCACTGGACTTGCCATTAATGTTGCCAAACTTGCCCTCTTGTACCCTATAATTTGAATATATCCCATTAAAGCCAGAAGCAATGCAACTCTAGCATCTGTTTCCTAAAGGGTCTATCATCTGTCCCTTATTTCTCCCATCACATGGCATGCTGTTAACTCTATCATAGCTATATAGTTTTCTCTTTTTATCTCTTCTCTTCCCCTTTACTTATATTTCTTGCTCTCATTCTCTCCTTTCTGTAGACTCCTTCTAAATTAACAGAGACCTTGGGGTTAGGGTGGAGACTGTTTTATTTTGGTGGGAAGCCTAGCTGACCAATGAAGCTGTACAATTTTGAACATTTCCAGATCAAAGAAGCAGGGGACAAAGAAGTTGCTGGCTGATGATCCTGCCTGAAGTACTCATGGATTCTTTAGACAGCTGTTTTTGATGTGGCAGTGTTGACAGCTGTTGGCTTCTTCGGTGGATGTGGGGAATACTCAGCCAGGCAAGTGCTCTAACATTTGTCCAGATCACGATAACAATTTAGTAAAGTCACATATTGTACAATTGGTCTTGGATGCCCCTTTTATGCTGGCTCAGGGCCAGTTTCATAGCCCATGTCTCTGCAGCCTTACTGTTCTGTGAAAGGCAAATTCATACTGTTTGCATAATTATTCTGTGATGGTGCACAGTGTTTCTTTCCACTTTCACTGCATTACTCTCCCACATGTGCCTGGCTGTCTTGTTTAAACATTTTTGGACCCCAGCTTGCCGAAACTGAGGGTTGACTTCACATCGGGAGGTTCAACATTATGAATGGTGGATCATGTTGCATGTTGGGGGATAGATGAATATAAAAATTAGCCAGAAATCTGAAAGCACTTATCAAAATGAAGAATGTCCCATGTAAAGAAAAAATGGCGGGGATAATGTAATATGGATATTGCATTAAGATTCAAAGATATTGGAGACATAGGACATTATTTTGAGTTTTCATTTGCTTTTATCTGTTATCAAGTATCTAGACTGCATATGATTATGGTAGCTGTATCTACATTGAGCTGCAGTTAAGATGGGTAGGGTCTGATCTTGCGAAGAACTCAACTCCATTGAGTTCTTTACCTAGTCTAGGGCTAGGTGCTGCACCACAGCTAGATTTGCAGCAGGTTAATGTGAAGCTGACCACTATAGTCCACTTGTTGAACCAGTTGCCAGAAAACACTCCACTCCAACCATCTGGCAACTTCTCCTTCCTCTTTTCTTTTTTTCTTTGGTGGGGGGAGAGTAAGTCTTTATCCTGATTTTGAGCAGGAGTCAGGCTATATATCTGCATCATCTAGTGGGCAAAATCATTCTTCATGGAAGGAAGGAAGACTGAGAGGAATGTGTAAATCAGTGGTTCCCAACCTTGGCCTTCACCACCAGCTGTGCTGGCCAGGGTTCCTGGTAGCTGCAATCTAAGAACATCTGGGGACCCAAGACTGGGAACTACTGATGTAGATGGTTGCACTTTGAATCACTTTGCAACTGCAGTATGAAAGCAGAAAGAACATGCGAGCAACATAATGAGAGTTACTATTAGCCAGTCCCTGTCTCTGCTAAGAGAACAATTATGCTGCAATTCTCAAATTCATTTGGCTTTGTTCCCTTTTATATCCTCCTGTCATAAGAATATAGTACAAGTCATGGTGGATCAAGCGAAAGGTCTATTGAGCCCAGCATTCTCTCCATTCAATGGCCAACCAGTTGCCTATGGAAAGCCCACCAGGAGGATTTAAGTGCAGCTGTAATCTCTGTCTTGCATTCTTTGGCAACTAATATGCAGAGACATACTGCCTCTGATACTGGAGGAAATATATTCATTGTGACATGTAGCTAATGATAGCTTTATCTGTCATGAATTTTTCTAGTCCTCTTTCAAAGATATTCAAATGGAGATCTTCACTACAGTTTGTGGTAGCAAATTCCAGATTTAGTTATCAGATTCATTTACTGAGCTGATAATGTGCTGGTGGTTTCCCAAATAGAAAATTAACCTGTTCAAGACTCTGCAACCATTACCTCACCTGGTTCATAGCCAGCAACAATGAGGAAGCTTATACTAGTTGCAAACTGTGGGGGGAAATTTGATACATCTTATGATTGTGACTAGGGCTTCAATAGGAGCACTATCCCATGCCATTGCCTCACTATGGGGGCAAGAAGTGTGCAGAAATGGCAGTGTGAGGGTGCCTGAACATGGTGGCATCACTGTGCATGAAAAACAGCAAATATCAAGAATCAATACAGTTTTATTTAAGTAGTAATAAAAGTAGCAGTAGTGCCTTTCTCGTTCATCATAAATTTGGATGCCACCTGGGCATGTTTGTGAATAAAATTCTAAACTCCAGATGAGAGTTATGATGAGCAGAACAGGAACAGTGTCTATCCAGAAGGAAGCTTTTACATTTACACCTGATCGCAGGTAACAGAGATGGGGAAATTACTTTTTGGAAGTTTAAATCTAGTAACATAAGGTATGGAATTCTGGGAGTCACCATTCAAAAAAGTAACTTTTTGCACCTCTGAAAAGTGAACTATTTCTATTTTTTGAAATGAAGTCTGGACTATTATTTCAAGATACCTATTTAAGCACATGTAAAGACTCAAAAGACACAGATATTTATTTATTTATATGTAAACTTTTTTTAGTAACAAGCATTTAAATATTCAATGCACATAATCTGTCTGAAAAAGCTGTGTGTTTCTATATATATATATATTTTAAAAAGTATATATATTTAAAAAGTATATATATTAAAAAGGCTGGTATTTGGTAATCTTTAGTAGGATATTTGGGATTCTGAGCAAGGGAAACTGAAACTTTATCCCATTCTTAGTCTGCTATAGTTCTCATTTCCAGGTAATGGTTATTGATGGAAAATGCTTGGAAACTTTTTCAGGAACTTGCTCCATATAGAAATATCAACTCGATTATACTTCCTTTGAAGTCAAGGGCAGATTTTGAATGGACTATGATGAATAATGACTCATTCTTGGAACCTCAGTGGACTAATCTTTCATAGTTCTGTCTCAGACATGACATCCTTCTATTAGGTATCAAACATGCTGCTTAAGGGAAATGATGAAACATAAAAAATGACTAAAATGTCCTGTGTTCATTTGTGAGGTATGCTTACAATTCTTGAGCCATTCCACTACCCTAATGACTACTTGCACAGTGGTTTAAATTATTTTATTGCTTTGGATCTTTTGTATTGTTGTAACTTGTTTCGGTATGCTTAACTTGGCCATGCCCCTTATGTTCTGCCTTGGCATCTTTTTAAAATATTGTATGTATTTAAATAAATAAGTAGTTTGAAAAAGTAATGATAGAATGTGTAACAAATTGTGTTTCGTATTTGTATAGGGACTTATTAAAGATTGTACTCAGAATTATTAAAATAAGGAGATCAGGAAATGTAATATCCCCACTTCCTCCAGCTTGTATTGCCAAAACACAGCAACACACATGTTAGAGGATGATTACGTGCTCCAACTCATGGTGGCAGTCCTCTTCAATATGGTAGTTCAGATCTCTCTCATACTAAGCAATCTACCTGTCACGCTCACCTCTCCCTAAAGAGAGTATGAGGTTAGGCAGGGAGTCACTGTGGGCGCAATACTACCACCTGTATCTCTGAGGTTGGTCCTCTTAGGCCTCAGAAGTGCATAGCATATGCCCCATGGACAAGCCTGACCTTAAAAGAAAACTTTGCTTACTCTTAAAGCACTTAAGCATGGGCTTTGTGTTTCCTCAGAACACACAACAGCTCTGCAAGGTAGGACCACTCGTGGTAGCAAGTTAGTGACCTTCTTCCAATCTACTGGATCTAGGTGTAACCCTACTGTTCAAGAGACTAGCCCTGAGTTAAGATTATATTTGTTTTTATTAAGAAAATATAGATTCATAGAAAAACAGTTGTTTGCAAAAGCATTAGCATAAACATATCCAAAAGATTACAATGGTTAAATAAAGCTATTTCTTATTAAAATAAGAAACGTTAAAAACTAAGCTAAGTAAGCATTGTAGCTTCTAAGGTGGGCTATTCCCCCTCCTTCTTCTGGTTTGAAAAAGATAAACCGATTTTCCTTGCTACATTCTGTAAGCATTCCAACACTTAACTCAATCCATTCGAAGCTGATACGGACGCTACAAAAACATCCCATCATCCATCTTTTCTACATGTCTAAGACCTCCTTCTCCATTACGCCCAACAGCTGTAAACCAATTAACTTCAAAGAGGCTTAACACAACTCTCCACCCAGAATTCTCATGAAGTCCACAGGTGTGTTATCTCGCTTCCAATTAGCCGATATGCGTGTTTGGTCTTCTTGGGCCTCTCTCTGTGTCCTTGTGCTTATCACAGTTCTCTCTGTACCAGGCAGGCAGTAATTCTGAAAAACAGTCTCACGGCCTAACACATTCCAATGCTTTAAAATCATGTTACACAGAACCTAACCATCTCCATTTTCTTTGACTACAATTCCCACTATCCTTCAAATCATCACACTACCAATATGCTGGTGATGAAGAGGCAGATAGCTCCTTCCTATTCTGTGTCATGTACAGTATGGGTCCTGGTATGAGTGCTTTCCACAATGTGCTTGACACAGATTGTGACTTTTTTTTAACCAAAGAGAGATGAAAGTGAAATGTACTGAAGTTATCATATGACTCCGAGCCTCAAGAGGTGCATCATCCAACCACAGCCTTTGTCCTCAGCAGTGTCAGCCTTTTAAGCCTTTCTCCCCTCCGCCCCATATCCCCTACAGTTTCTCCCCTTTATGCTGTTCTCCCACTACTATTCTAGCTTAGGCCACAGCCTTTCTTGCTTCTGCATCTCTGGCTTACTGAACACTGTTGTGCTGAATATAAACCACATGGCTTACACTTGGGTACAATGACTGGGTATGTGGACTGTCTTCTGATAAAATGTGTAAACCCAAACTTGAGGTAGGCATATTTGTCCAGTTTCAAAATGGCTACAAGATGGACCAAGGAGCTGCTCTTCACCACTGGTGCAGAGCAACATCACAATGGATCCTTCATACCCCATTTGATATTCATAGGGTTTATACGTTTTTCATGATTGGAGCTAAGGAAAATGGAAATAAAAAGTAATGCAATAACAGTAGACTGAGCTGTGGTAAACAAAGGAGAAGGTGAGTGACAGCTGAATCTCCTAATAAAGCCCAAGATCTCCAATGGACCCTCCAACCATTTAGGTACTATGCATGAGATATATATGTGGTATATATGTATCCCATGCAGCCCCTCTGCCAAAGGAGCTGTAGACCAAAAAGAAGTACTGCTTAGTAGCCTTTTTATATTCTGGAGTATTTATTTTTTTGTTCTATCTCTCAGCTTAGATTACTAAACTTTATATCTACACACTGTCAAATCAATTATTATATTTGGCAACCCTTTCAAGGATTTTCTAGATATAGAGTATTCAGAAATGATTTATCATTCCTTTTTGCTAGAGGCATCCTGGGCATGTGCAGCTTGCCCAAGGCTACACAGGCTGGCTTTTCTCTCAGGAGGCACAGTGGGGAACTGAACTCTGAACTCCTAGCTCTGCAGCCAGCAGCTCATTTTACTAAGTTATTGAGCATGCTACTAAATCTTACTGAAATATTAATTCACTGTTAGGATGGTGTCTGTCTGTGTGTGTAAAGATGATTGTTGTATGGGCTTTGAGTGGATAAGTTATAATGTTAGGGTGTTGCATAGTGACTCAGGACATAACTGTTATGTTTTTTTTCATATCTATGGATTGTTTTAAAAAACAAAATCTTCAAATGTGCAAATAATGTGTCTCAAGGGAAACAATGGGCTAGAATGAGTGGATCAGTCCAAATCTGTATGTATGCTAGAAGTTTTCTACATGCTTAGTGTTGAAGTCCCACTTCATTGGGAACTGGATGGAACTAACATAGTCTGGATCCCAGTCCATTAACTCCTTTACCTACCGTGTTCTACCCTGCATGTCCCTCATGGCTGCCTTCATAATTTCAAAATATAAGCTGTACATTTGTGGTTTTCCATTTTAATTTCTAAAAAGTGCAAGCAGGATCTACTCTAGGTGGAGTCTGAGTTGGAACCCCAGTTTCAGTCCTAGTCCAAGTATTTGGTTAGAAAATGTGACCTCCACTATATGGGAGGAAATGTTTGGTTTTTCTTTCTGTTTAAAACAAAAACAAAAACAAAAACCCCACTAAGGTAGCTCGGTCAAAATGCTCTTGTTTGGCCATTTCTGTTTAGAGGGGCAGGTATAATTAACTGCATCTAACTTTCTCTCAAAAAGCCACAATACTTCTATATATGGGAATATCAGTATTCTTATGTTCAGACAGTACTCAGGTTGGTAGTTCAGTGCAAACCAAAGAGAGAAATCATATGTTGTCAAAAGCATGATGGGATTTCAAATTTTGCAGGATACATGTCTTTTTAATCATTGAAATGAAACAAGTGAAAGTTGAGATAAAGTAAAGGGTAAGGGAGGCCTATTTGGGGAAATGGGTTCATTCGGCTATTCCTAAAAGCATTTCAAAATGGCAGGATCAAAAAGGGTTAGCTAAACTATTAATCTCAGTTCAAAGAGCCATCAAGTAAACTCCCTGCTGTGCTCAGAACTAGATTGAATCCTTATGAACATACCGACCTGTTGGCTCTGGAGCTTGTAGAGCAAGCAAAAACAATTGAAGGCTCAGCATTTTATTGTTCTTTCTATTGAGTTTCTTCCCTAATAGTTTTACCTGCCCCTTTAAAGACACATTCAAATTGACTATGGTTTTGTCCTCACATGGTAGCAGAACATTCTCAAAACAAAGAAAAAAGTGCCTAGCTGGTATTTCTCTGTATGAAGATTTTGAGGATGGTAGATGCTTCTGCTTTATAGGTAAGAGGAGTAGCAAAATAGTACTGTTTTGTAAGCACCCAAAGTGCTTCAGGTAAGTATCTTAGTGATCCTTATGATATCCCTTATGATAGTTTTATATTATCTCTATATGGGAAGCTGAGGATGAGGTATTGGCATGCTTAGGGTCATTCAGTAATTTCATGGCTGCTTTGTGAGACAGAGATGAAGATTTCCAGCTTCTTACTCATTCTCATAACTATATCACTATTTTCTAGAAACTGAAAAGAAATGTAGGTGGTGCAGTAAAGCATGCATATAGTTTTGCTTATGTGACTGAGTGGCAAGGAAAAAGAAAATATGAGAACTGATTGTCATTTGGTTTTGGACAGTCAACGGAGACAGACAATTTTTCTCCTCCACAATCTGGAATAGATTTTTCTTGATACTCGTGCCTCCTTTGGCCCTAATGTTATCATCTGGAAGATTCCTGAGCAGATTGCTCTTTCCCACAAAGATTCCAGTATCTTCTTTAAAAATCCAGAATGACTTCTAGCCAACTGAAGGCCCAAGCACAATATCTTGAATTCTTGTCCCTGACTCTCATCACTGCTGCCTAAAAACATGTCCTGTAGAAATGGAAAAATTAGAGGGAGGCAGATTATGATGGGCTTTCTCCAGCTTTTTAATAGTCAAGGACATTAACAGCTAACTTTCAGTACAATTTGGGATCAGAAACTCATTGTTCTGAAAGGTTAAGTGTTGATGGAGATGGTTCTATTTTGAATCTAGTCACAATTTGGACAGTTGGTAGCATTACTGATACAGTGGACCCTCGACTTACGGAATTAATCCGTATTGGAACGGTGGCTGCAGGTCGAAAAGTCAGTAGGTCGAGGCTCCATTGACCTACAATGCATTGAAAACCGATTAATCCGTAACCGGCCGTTTTTGGTCCATTTTGTTTGATTTTCCGGTCTGTAGGTCGATTCTCTGGCCACAAGTCGAACCTAAATTTTGTGGCCAGAGAAGTCTGTAACTCGAAAAGTCTGCAGGTCGAGCCGTCTGTAAGTCGAGGGTCCACTGTAATGTCTGGAATTCCCACAACCACATTCTCACAAACTATTTGAGAAACTGGTGACAATGAGGAGTAGGCTTCCAATAGAGCTCTGAGAGGATGTAATTTTGTTTCATGTTTGGTAAGAATTTATCGAATTTCACAAATGGCTTCATGTTTGGTTGGGAAGGAAAAGTGTTTGCAGTTGAAAAAAAGAGATTGGGGAGGAATTTGGGATTCGATCAGATCACACATTAAAGAAAATGCTTATTTCCTCTTCTTGCAACATAATCCTTCCATTGACATTCAGCATTTTGAATTCTTAACTCTTGGAAGTGTGGACATCTGTCCTTGTTTATTGAAACATGTTTATGATGAATTAGGATTTGTTCTGAGACCTTCCTCAATTTTAACACCTAAGTCACAGAGCAGATGCTAAATTATCTTCTCTGTGTTGGAAATTACTACCTACTGAATTCCACATATAAGACTAACAAGTTTATTTCTTTGGGAACATTTCTAGACTCCAATCCACTTCTTCAGACCACACAGAATTTGTACATAATGCTTATGCCTTTAGGAAGAGCTAGTAGCCTGTAGCCTGTATGCCAGTGGTTCCCAAACCTGGGTCCCTGGATGTTCTTGGACTACAACTCCCAGAAATCCTGGCCAGCAGAGTTAATGGTGAAGGCCATTCAGGGAACAGGGATACAGCCTGTGCTGGATGAAAACACGGGTGTACAGCTTAGGGGTGCTCCAGGATTCATTTCTGAGCCTGGATGCCCAGCTTTCACAAGCAGGAAAGACCTTTCTCCTGAGTGACTGGCTGCCTGAGTGGGGTTTTAAATGGATTTTTGTACCTTATTGCTTTGATGGTGTTTTGGTGCTGCTTACATGTTATTTGTTTGATCTTTTTTGTATTTGTATACTCACCGTTATTGCTTTAAATACTGTCTTTTAATGATGTAAGCCGTCTTGAGTCCTTTTAAAGGAGAAAGGCAAAATATGTTAAATAAATAAATAATAATAGTTCAAGGCAAATTGAATTCTCTGCATCTCTGAGGCTCTCAGCCAGTCAGAGGCCCAACGTCATCTTCAGGCTGCTTCCAGGTGAGGTTTTGCTGTGCAACTGCACTGTCTCTTTTGTAGGATTTTAGGGGAAGTCTTTGACTTGTAGCCCTGCCATGTTTCTCTCTTGTCCACAGTGCCTTTGAATTTTGAGCAGGTGCTTCTGTCCTGAGGAACACACCCGACCCAACAAAAGGCCCAGATCCAAAGATGACACCACCGCATCATTCACATTGTGAGCAACTGGGAGATTTCTGACTCACAAGTAGGTGCCATATTAATCTCCTTCAAAAATAAAATCCATGGAAAATAAGGGGTGATGACTCAAAGGGAGGTACAGTATATCACAGAAATGAGTACACCCCCTCACATTTCATAAATATTTTAGCATATATTTTTATGTGACAACACTGAAGAAATGACACTTGGCTAACAGTGTAAATGTGCTGTCTCCTCAAAATAATGCAACACACAGCCATAAATGTCTAAACCAATGGCAACAAAAGTGAGTACACCCCTAAGTGGCAATGTCCAAATTGGGCCCAAAGTGTCAATATTTTGTGTGGCCACCATTATTTTCCAGCACTGCCTTAACCCTCTTGGGCATAGAGTTCACCAGAGCTTCACAGGTTGCCACTGGAGTCCTCTTTCACTCCTCCATGATGACATCACGGAGCTGGTGGATGTTAGAGACCTTGCGCACCTCCACCTTCCGTTTCAGGATGCCCCACCGATGCTCAATAGGGTTTAGGTCTGGAGACATGCTTGGCCAGTCCATCACCTTTACCCTCAGCTTCTTTAGCAAGGCAGTGGTCATTTTGGAGGTGTGTTTGGGGTCGTTATCATGTTGGAATACTGCCCTGCGGCCCAGTCTCATCGGAAGGGAGGGGATCACACTCTGCTTCAGTATGTCACAGTACATGTTGGCATTCATGGTTCCCTCAATGAACTGTAGCTCTCCAGTGCCGGCAGCACTCATGCAGCCCCAGACCATGACACTCTCACCACCATGCTTGACTGTAGGCACAACACACTTGTCTTAGTACTCCTCACCTGGTTGCCGCCACACATGCTTGACACCATCTGAACCAAATAAGTTTATCTTGGTCTCAGTGGACCACAGGACATTGTTCCAGAAATCCATGTCCTTAGTCTGCTTGTCTGCAGCAAACCGTATGAGGACTTTCTTGTGCATCATCTTTAGAAGAGGCTTCCTTCTGGGACGACAGCCCTGGAGACCAATTTGATGCAGTGTGTGGTGTATGGTCTGAGCACTGACAGGCTGACCCCCCACCCCTTCAACCTCTGCAGCAATGCTGGCAGCACTCATACGTCTATTTCCCAAAGGCAACCTCTGGATATGATGCTGAGCACGGGCACTCAACTTCTTTGGTCGACCATGGTGAGGCCTGTTCTGAGTGGAACCTGTCCTGTTAAACCACTGTATGGTCTTGGCCATCGTGCTGCAGCTCAGTTTCAGGGTTTTGGCAATCTTCTTATAGCCTAGGCCATCTTTATGTAGAGCAACAACTTGTTTTTTCAGATCCTCAGATAGTTCATTACCATGAGGTGCCATGTGGAGCTTCCAGTGACCAGTCTGAGAGAGAGAGAGCGATAGCACCTGCTCCCCCTTCACACCTGAGACTTGTGACACTAACGGGTCTCATGACACCAGGGAGGGGAAACAGCTACTTGGGCCCAATTTGGACATTGTCACTTAGGGGTGTACTCACTTTTGTTGCCAGCGGTTTAGACATTAATGGCTGTGTGTTGTGTTATTTTGAGGGGACAGCACATTTACACTGTTATACAAGCTGTATACTCACTGCTTTACTTTGTAGCCAAGTGTCATTTCTTCAGTGTTGTCACATGAAAAGATATACTAAAATATTTATGAAATGTGAGGGGGTGTACTCACTTCTGTGATATACTGTATGTCACTTGTACGTTGTCAGGATTTAAATATAATATTCCAGATCTCTGTACTGGGTATATCTTTGTGTGTGTGTGTGCATGTAAAAAGTAGCAGGTGCTAGAGAGAAGAATAAAATTATTCTTAATTCTACATATCAATAACAAAAAAGGGAAATATACTCACTTCTTATAAATATTTCCCTTATTTTAAGGTTCTCTCCATCTGCTGGAATAATATTAGACACAAAATTTATTTATGCTAATCTAGATATTAAACATACTTCTGCTTCATTGACTATTTTTCCATGTTGAATGATATTATTATTCTTGTTTAAATTGTTGTTTTTAACTTACTATATTGCTTTGGCTATTTTATTGTAAGCCGCCCAGAGTAGACGTTGTCTAAATGGGCGGGGTATAAATTTAATAAATAAATAAAATACGTAAAAGCCTTTGCCTGTGTGGACCACAGCAAACTATGGCAAGTTCTTAAAGAAATGGGAGTGCCTGACCACCTTATCTATCTCCGGAGAAATCTATACGTGGGACAGGAAGCAACAGTTAGAACTGGATATGGAACAACTGATTGGTTCAAAATTGGAAAAGGAGTACGACAAAGCTGTATATTGTCCCCCTGCTTATTTAACTTATATGCAGAATACATCATGCGAAAGGCCGGACTGGAGGAATCCCAAGCTGGAATTAAGATTGCCGGAAGAAATATCAACAACCTCAGATATACAGATGATACCACTCTGATGGCAGAAAGTGAGGAGGAATTAAAGAACCTCTTAGTGAGGGTGAAAGAGGAGAGCGCCAAAAATGGTCTGAAGCTCAACATCAAAAAAACTAAGATCATGGTCACTGGTCCCATCACCTCCTGGCAAATAGAAGGGGAAGATATGGAGGCAGTGACAGATTTTACTTTCTTGGGCTCCACGATCACTGCAGATGGTGACAGCAGCCACGAAATTAAAAGACCCCTGCTTCTTGGGAGGAAAGCGATGACAAACCTGGACAGCATCTTAAAAAGCAGAGACATCACCTTGCCGACAAAGGTCCACATAGTCAAAGCTGTTTTTTCCAGTAGCTATGTATGGAAGTGCGAGCTGGACCATAAAGAAGGCTGACCGCCGAAGAATTGATGATTTTGAATTGTGGTGCTGGAGGAGACTCTTGAGAGTCCCCTGGACTGCAAGGAGAACAAACCTATCCATTCTGAAGGAAATCAACCCTGAGTGCTCACTGGAAGGACAGATCCTGAAGCTGAGGCTCCAATACTTTGGCCATCTCATGAGAAGAGAAGACTCCCTGGAGAAGACCCTGATGTTGGGAAAGTGTGAAGGCAAGAGGAGAAGGGGACGACAGAGGACGAGATGGTTGGACAGTGTCATCGAAGCTACCAACATGAATTTGACCCAACTCCGGGGCGTTAGTGGAAGACAGGAGGGCCTGGCGTGCTCTGGTCCATGGGGTCACGAAGAGTCGGACACGACTTAACGATTAAACAACAACAAAAGATATTAAACACCTACTGCTATTGTTTCCAAACCAGATTCTGAACTTTCACTTGGTGTTTGTACATGTATGGATGATTAGGGTTCCATGTTCTAAATATGTAAGGACATCAGCAAACGTGTGTTCTCCCATTGCAGCTAATGGAAAGAATACATTCTTAGATTAACAGAAAATTAAACCCAAGAAACACCTATGTAGATTATCTCATGATCGTTTAATATGTTCCCTCATCAGGTCATCTGCAATTTCATCTTTTTCCAGACAGGGGAAAAAAAAAAACCTAACAAAAGAGGGGGAAAGGACCCCATTTCCTCCTAAATGGGAACTTCACAATCTCAGACAAAGGTTGTACATTTCACCCTTCTTCTCATTGTCACTTTGTCACTCTGTGGCTAAAGTAACATGAAGCTATTTCATTTCCCAATTTTTCTTGGGCACGTTTTGTCACCATAGCAGCAAAACAGATAATTTCTTCTTTAACAAAAACAGATGCAAAGCCTTATATCCATGGATTCCCCAAACCTTTTGAATGCTTTGAGGTAGTTTACCAGCCCTAAGTTCTAAAGGAATGGAAATAAAACCTCTCTTTGGTTTTGGCTGCTAGGTGAGCTGTGTTCTACACCTCGTATTTCCCTAGATTGCTGGCAGATTATGGGTGGGATCTCTTTAATTGTTGCTTTCTCTTTCTGGGGCAAAGAATGGCATTTTGCTAGATTTGTTGTTAGATACATTGGTTGTCTTGTAGAAGTGTGCACATTTGTGTTTCTGCACTACAACTTCCAGAAGCCATCTGAAGGATGCTAGGCATTGTAATCCAGAAAACAGATCTACACACTTCTACTGGCAATAGAAGTTAGAGAGAAAATTGGTTCAAACATGCAAGTATCATTAAGAGCAACTAAAAGCATTCCAGTGGCATGATTATAATGCAGTCCTATAAGCTTCCACTGCTTTGCTTCATGACTACAAAGATCTGAGAAACAAAGCAAGCCAGTTTGGCTGGATGCAAGAAAAGCAATACTGGTCTGCATCTTAAAACGTTCCTTAGGTCCAAGCTGAGAACAGCTAAAGAAATTGATGGCAAAATCAGCTTGTGTGTCCACAGCCTCAAGGTACCAACTGGAGATGTGAAAGGTTGTGAACTTTGAATTACAACTCCCAGTATTCGCCCAGCAGCTTAGGGATTCTGGGAGTTGTAGTCCAAAATCAAACTATGCATGCCTCTGCTGTCATGTTCAGCCATATCAAGGGGATGGTGTCGTACTGGAGTTGTAGCACAATTATTATCTGCGGCACATAAAGTCTAGAAGTTACAGAAGGGAAAGTATCAGCATCTGTCTATGGACTAAAATCCTATTAGTTACACCCACCCCCTTAACTCAATTAGTATAATGATCAGATGTGAATTGTTGCAAGTTAAGAAGTCAGTGTAGGCATTTGGTGTTGCACACCAGTCACATGACTGTATAAAGAGATAGCAAATACCTATGCTGACTTTTAAACAGGTGGCGACCAGCCCCTGGAGTTTACAACAAGGGGCCTACTCAAGTGGATCCTGCCATTCATAATAAAAGGTACTTTGGAATCTGGGATACACTCTATGTGGCAAAACTTATTAAGATGATAAAAGGAAGGGGAAGGAAAGATAAGAGATGCTATAAAATGAATGATTTATTGCGAAGTAGATCTTTACACAATCTGTCTTTCACAAAATGGATATCACAAAGCGGAGCAGCATCTGGACTCCTGGCAGTGTTCACAACTCTGCGTTCAGTGAAGAGGGAGAGGAAAATGGGCGTTGCTGTTAATAAAATTCAGCTGGGAATGATGGATATCCAAAGGGCAGTTTGAGAGGCAGATATAGACATGCCTGTACAGAGGCATGCTAGGATAAAATCTGGGAACAGCAATCTTTTAAGACATCTGCTCTTATTAAAGAAAAAGCACGTTTAAAAATGCAAAGTGGTATTAACCATAACGACATGCTATCAAGTCAATTCTGACTTTTGGAGACCTTTTTCAGAGTTTTCTAGGCATAGAGAACTCTCTCCCCCTTTTCTTGGAGAGGCTGATCCACCCTAAAGACCATATGTGATGGGAGTGCCTCAAAATTCATGAATCTGAATTAAAACTTGGTATTCTATCACACATATTTTCACAACCCCATTATTATTGGTACTTCTATCTATCTAGGACAACATAGAGGGACAAATATTCCACAAAAACTCTGAAACTTCAAGCTAGTGCAGCTAAGTAATGACAACAGTGGTCTTACAGCATAATGCTGATTTGAAAAAGATTGGAGGCCTGCAATAGCAGAGTGGCTTATCCACCATGACAGATACTTACTGTTTTCTAGAGTCTCCAAATAAGATTGTTTTGTGAACATATGGCTCGCTACATTTCATATATTAATAGGAGCAACCCACCTGCTTACAAAGATAATTCTGGTTGAGTTTCATTCACTGAACTATCATATTGCAGCCAAGACTAACAAGACAAATTAGTATTTTTATTTATATTTAAATATTTTGCAAAGCAATCATTGCCTGCATATTACTTTAAGATTTACTTTGGTTTCTGTGTTATTATAGTATGACAAATAACCGAATGACACAAAAACAGTTTTTAAAAAGAAGTGTGATGTGTTTATTCTGTACTGGAACAATAAGATACAACAGCATTCTCTGGTGAGGTGATGTTATTACTTAACATAAATCAAACATTTTAACAGGATATTGAGGTAGTATAATTATTTAGAGATGTCTTGTAAGAATGCAACGCTGTATGATGTTATTAAGATGTCATATATTCTTAAATAGAAAACTGGGATAAAAAATCTATTAATGTTCTCTCAAGCAAGATATTTCTAAAATAAGGTATAATTATTCTTCTGCTACTGAGAAAAAGAAATAAGAACATAGGAAGTACGCAATTATTCTTCTACTGTTAAGGAAATAAGGGTATGTACGTGAGATAGCAGGCAACAGATGTATCTATAAAAACACTGTTCCTAAAATTGTGTTGGTTTTGTTCACTTCAGAATATTGCTATGGACAAAAAAGACATCAAAAAACTATAAACAGATTGCAGAAACAATTTAAAAGGCACCTTCTTATAACTCAAGCCTCTTTGTTATAGGCTGGTCTCTGTACAAACAGTTGAGAGTACTAAAACCAGGTAATGTAAAAGAATAAAAACAAATACGATATAAATGTTAATTAAAAGAAAATATGGGAGTAATGTATCACATTGTTCTGCCGTGAAAACTGCAACTGGAAATTAATTTATGCAAATTAAGTTTAAATTACTATGAGAAATGCTATGAATATATTCTCCTTTTCTTTTTGGATAAGAAATTACATTTGAGTATTAAAAAGTATAAGATTCAACATTTGTTTAACCAGATATCTAGAAAATGCAATTCTGATGTGCAAACATTTAGACTAATACATATAGCAGATGTATTAGAGACTAACCCTATCATTAGGCAGGGTGAGGCATCCGCCCCAGGCAGCTGGTTTGGAGTGTCATGAAATGAACTGAAAATAGTTAGTTCTTTAATTTGTTCTTATTGTATCAGGAAGCAAGAGATGTTCTAGGGATATCATGGGTTAGGTGTCAAAACAGCTTGACTGGCTGTGGCTGCTATGCATCTGTCTTGACTTAGGTGAGTAGTGAGTGCCATTTGCTGCTCTCTTCAGTCAGTAAATACCTTTGGATGGTGGAATTCAAACAGTTTTCCATACTGTTTTAGATTACCTGCTGTAAACAGGGTTCTAGGTGGCAAACACATTTTTAATTTTTTATTTTTTTAATGTATGTAACATGCACAGTACAGGAAACTCTTGCATTCACTAGCAAAAATAGAGGCATGAGTTACATAGTTTGTGTCTTTTTGATCAGTTTATGCTATTGTGCTTGCTCTGGATGCATGTGTGCATGTGTGTTTAAGTTCAGAAAGGGAAAAGGCATGAGTTTTGTGCAGAAATAGGTGTTCTGTGCAAGTTGTCAAATCCATGATGGCACAAATCTTGACTTAGTGAAGGTGTTGGAAAATTCTCAAGGTCCTTCTACGGCAAGTCAGCCAGTCTTTTAACAGAATCTTGACAGCACCAATCTTTCTTCACATCACTATTCGTATCACATTATATGCATAGCAAACGATGGCTGTTATTACTTGCCTTGCAGTACAGTCTGATGTGACACTCAGAAGCACAGATTTCTTGTGGTCTAATCAGTGGCCCCCAACCTTTTCCCAACCGTGGACTGGTTGGGTGTGTGTGGCGCACCTGCAGGGGGGTGGAGCTCACTCACGCCCATGCGCACATCGTGCTTGTGGGGGGCGCTCACATGCATGCACACGGTGCGCTCGCAGGGGGCGGAACACACTCGCACGCATGCGTGCGATGGCACTCGCGGGGGTTAGATCTGTGTCCGCGGACCGGTCCTGGATAGGCCACAGACTGCTGCCGGGTCGCGGACCGGGGGTTGGGGACCTCTGGTCTAGATGACCTACTATCTTTGGTTTCCATTATTCTTTGTCCTAAGGCAGCAGTTCCCGACCTTGGGTCCCCAGATGTTCTTGGACTACAACTCCCAGAAATCCTGGCCAGCACAGCTAGTGGTGAAGCCTTCTGGGAGTTGCTGTCCAAGAACATCTGGGGACCCAAGGTTGGGAACCACTGTGACCTAAAGGGTTCAACAGGACTTACAAGTGAAGAATAAGCGTGGTCAGTGCTTGGTCAAGACAAGAACAAGCAAGCAGACAGACAAACAAAAACCAATTACTTTTTAGAAACTGACAAATGTTTCAAGTCGTATCACTTATTTTTCCTAGGTTTATGGGAAAAGAAATTAACCATTCTCCTCCTCCCTCTCCTTTCCCCCTTCTCTTTTCAGAAGAGAGACACAACAATTAGAAGCACAATTAATTTAGGAAAAATATTGCAATTGATTTTATTGAGTTTGGGAGATCTTCAACGGACATTTCAGTTTCTGTTTCTTCTGCTGATAGAAAGACTAGCATCAAACTCAACTCCAGTAATCTGCAGGAAAAAGAATTATACTATTTGTGAAGAGCTGTCCTGGTTTACTTCAACTTCTTTGGCTGATCCTTACCAAAACATTAATTTCTTATATCTTAGATATAAGAAATTACAAATGAATGCTCATATTGATGTATCTCATGCGTAGCAAAGTTAGACTCGCAATAGAAATTGTTTATAAGGTAGATTGTGTAGTTAGTTCTGTGTGAAAGTGTCGTACCAATGAAGTGGGACAACATTAAGGAAATAAGATTATCCTCATCATACAAGAGAGGGACGTGGTGGCGCTGCGGGTTAAACCGCAGAAGCCTCTGTGCTGCAAGGTCAGAAGACCAGCAGTCGTAAGATTGAATCCACGCGACGGAGTGAGCTCCCGTCGCTTGTCCCAGCTCCTGACAACCTAGCAGTTCGAAAGCATGTAAAATGTGAGTAGATAAATAGGTACCACCTTGGTGGGAAGGTAACGGCGTTCCGTGTCTAGTTGCGCTGGCCACGTGACCACGGAAACTGTCTTCGGACAAACGCTGGCTCTATGGCTTGGAAACGGGGATGAGCACCGCGCCCTAGAGTCGGACACGACTGGACTAAATGTCAAGGGGAACCTTTTACCATCATACAAGAACAATTGTGAGTGGAGGGGATCACTAACATCACAAGCCCTCTCTGGAAAGAAAATAGAGCCCTCCCAATAGGTTTGACCTCCATATCCCTTCCAAATAAATATAGCATTCCTTTCAAATACTAGGGATGGGGTTGTCAAAAGAATTCTTGCTTCAAGAGGTAAACAATTGGTTGATTCTCCAGCTTCACATATTCATTCTGGCTCCCTCTAGTTTAATGTGCCTCAGCCACAAGATGATGCATGAGTTTCCTGACCATGAAAACAGCTTGGGTCAACACTGCACCATGCACACTTTCATTTTATAATGTGGAACATGTGTTGCTCTATAAAACTGTGTATGTAATTGTAAATTGTAACACTCCATGCCACCATCAGCTACAAAGCACCATAAAATCTTCTAAACCTTGGAATGCTGTGGTTTTACTACGTCTAGTATTATTTGCCATTTATATAGGTCTTTTTAAAAGGAGGTAATTGTCTGTTTATTATTTTCCATTTTTAAAAATCTTTCCTCCTGATTTCCATATTCATTTCAATTTCTTGACACACCTTCCTCTTCCTCCAATTGTCTCTGAAAACCATACCTGGAAATTGTAATTATGGAAGATTCCTCATGAATGTCCTACTGGACTAGTTCATGTATAACTCTTGCTCACACTTTAGCATTATAAAAATGAGTCTAGAAGGCCATCTTCCTTTGGTGTTCCCATATTTGATTAATCATCGATTGATATGTTGTCCAAAACAAGACACCCCCACTATGCTTCATTTTAACTATTGCTTGCTAGAACAAGCTGACTTGAGACTATTGTTTAAGTAAATATTTATTTGGTTTTGGTTTGTTCCTTTTTAGGGACGTGGTGGCGCTGCGGGTTAAACCGCAGAAGCCTCTGTGCTGTAAGATCTATAGATCTGCAGCTGTAAGATCGAATCCACGCGACGGAGTGAGCGCCCGTCGCTTGTCCCAGCTCCCGCCAACCTAGCGGTTCGAAAGCAGGCAAATGCAAGTAGATAAATAGGGACCACCTCGGTGGGAAGGTAACAGAGTTCCGTGTCTAAGTCGCACTGGCCATGTGACCACGGAAGATTGTCTTCGGACAAACACTGGCTCTATGGCTTGGAAACGGGGATGAGCACCGCCCCCTAGAGTCGAACACGACTAGACAAATTGTCAAGGGGAACCTTTACCTTTACCTTTTGTTCCTTTTTAATGTTTATATACCTATTGTTTTCAGCTTTAAATATTGTCTTTTATTGATGTAAGCTGCCTTTGTATAATAATTTTTAGCTTTAAATGTCATCTTTTAATGATACAAGCTGCCTTGGGTCCTTTTTAAAGGAGAAAAGTGAAGTAAAAATATTTCAAATAAATAAATAAGATTGGGACTTGGACGTAATACTAAACTACTGTTAATCTAAAATGGAAGTTCTTTTCCCCACAGCTTCACTGGAGGATGATGGAATAGGCCCTGCAAACTCAGGGTTGTAACATTAAACCCAAGGTTAATGTTATGTGTAAATATTCTTATTGTGTCCACAAATATACCAGCATTGTTTGGAGGAAAGGAAACACAAACCCCACAGCAGAAACAGCTAGACCAAATATAAATGGAGTTAAATTGGATTTATAAGTTCCCATTTTCACAACGGTTGTTACTTCCCTTCCCCCCCCATTTTAAAAAAAGGTATAGTTTTTTTTTCAATTCAGAAGTGTAAAAGACATTATCAAACAGGTTCTGACACTGAACAAGAAATACAGCGGTGAGAAATGACTTTATGTTGTTGTTGTTTCGTCGTTAAGTCGTGTTCAACTCTTCGTGACCCCATGGACCAGAGCACGCCAGGCCCTCCTGTCTTCCACTGCCTCCCGGAGTTGGGTCAAATTCATGTTGGTAGCTTCAATGACACTGTCCAACCATCTCGTCCTCTGTCGTCCCCTTCTCCTCTTGCCCTCACACTTTCCCAACATCAGGGTCTTTTCCAGGGAGTCTTCTCTTCTCATGAGATGGCCAAAGTATTGGAGCCTCAGCTTCAGGATCTGTCCTTCCAGTGAGCACTCAGGGTTGATGTCTTTCAGAATGGATAGGTTTGTTCTCCTTGCAGTCCAGGGGACTCTCAAGAGTCTCCTCCAGCACCACAATTCAAAAGCATCAATTCTTCGGCGGTCAGCCTTCTTTATGGTTCAGCTCTCACTTCCATACATCGCGACTGGAAAAACCATAGCTTTGACTATGTGGACCTTTGTCGGCAAGGTGATGTCTCTGTTTTTTAAGATGCTGTCTAGGTTTGTCATCGCTTTCCTCCCAAGAAGCAGGGGTCTTTTAATTTCGTGGCTGCTGTCACCATCTGCAGTGATCATGGAGCCCAAGAAAGTAAAATCTGTCACTGCCTCCATATCTTCCCCTTTTATTTGCTAGGAGGTGATGGGACCAGTGGCCATGATCTTAGTTTTTTTGATGTTGAGCTTCAGACCATTTTTTGCGCTCTCCTCTTTCACCCTCATTAAGAGGTTCTTTAATTCCTCCTCACTTTCTGCCATCAGAGAAATGACTACAAAGGACTTAAAATAGCCTCACTGGTGGCTCATTATAGAATACATTACCAGTGGAGATACATCAGGCCTCTACCTTCCTAAGGTTTAGAAGTCAAATAAAAACACTGCTGGTTGTTGTGGGTTTTCCGGGCTGTTTGGCCGTGTTCTGAAGGTTGTTCTTCCTAACGTTTTGCCAGTCTCTGTGGCCAGCATCTCCAGAGGACAGGAGTCAGAACTCTGTCTGTGAAAGCCATCAAGAATACAAAAAACACTGCTCTTCAGCCAGGCTTTTGAGAATCTTCTTGCTATTTAATTATATGGCTGTTTATTTCTGAATTGTCTGATCTATGGTGCTGTCTGGGTGTGTCTGTTTGTTTCTGTTGGTGGGATTTAGGGGTGGGGTTTTCTTTTTGTTTTCATTTCATGTTTATACTTCATTGTAAGCCCCCCCCCCCCGAGATGGGCAGGGAAGAAATTTAACAAACAAACAAACAAATAAATGAAATACAAAAAAGGGGCAAAGTGACAGTTCAGCCAGGAGCCTGTTAGAATTCTTACTGTTCTTTCTCTTGGGAATGGACTTAACCGTTCCTTAGATGCCCCTCCATATTCTCATCCCATAGCTTAGCAAGAGAACACCTGGGCCACTTAGCTAATATTCTTAGTATGTAGGTCTTTCGTGTACCATTCTAATTATCTCATTAATTTTAACCACACATCCAAATTCTAGAATTTAAAGATCCATTCTGATGCTTTCCTTAACAGGGTTAGCCCATCCTTTCTTTGTTTTACATCTTTCTTCCTCACTAACCAAGAATACATTTCTAGCTTTACACCGAGCAGCATTTTCCTTCTACAAATGTTTTGATTTCCTGTGCACTATGTAAGAATTTAATCACACTGTAGAAGGAAGTTGGCAATGAGGTTAATGGCTTCAATGCCTCCTCTCTCACTCCACCCTGTAAGTGGATAAAGAAAAACCAGATTATTCTGGAAAGCTTTCCCAAATTTTGGGTGTGAGATAACTACAGGATATAGAGATATCTCAACTGGGATTTCTTAAAACAATATCACTCTTGCAAACACAATTAAATAGAACGATGAAATCTTAGCAGATTTATTTTCTCACATCCTTTACATTTTATCATGAGTGCTATGGTATTACTTGGCAACCTTCAAGAAGAATAACAGTCATACTATTAACACATGCCCAGTTGTGCAAAGCAGACCCTGAGTACATTAATCTACTGACCCCTGTTCTTAGAAGTTTCTAGTGCACTTAATTTATGAAAGGCTGTCCACAGAAATCTGGTGTTGTCTTTGACTGTGTGCTGCATGTAACAATTGATCTCCAGGTATGGTTTATTATATCCAAAGTATAGTAAAATCATCGATCATCTATGACTTGCCAGTCACTAAGCATTTTTGGTTTAGATTTATGAGAAAGTGTATAGAGAAAAAGTCCTAAAAGAATAAAGATATCTCTTAAAAATCTTACAACCAGCACCATCTGGTAAACCCATCACTAATGTTTTATGGCCTGCATTTGCTTGAAGTTAAAAGTTTATTGCATGCAATGTGTGGTAAAAGAATTGTGTCACTTCTCACCCCTTGTTGTCGCAGTAGATATAGAGGGTGTGTTGCATCCATCATCACAGATGCGGTCACTTCTTAAAATATATATGTTGGATTTGTGATTTGCCCAAAGGTACAAAGGTGCAGAGGAGTGAATGAAAACAGATACACTCTAAAATTTTAATAGCCAGCTCTGCGTGAGTTAAGAAATGGGGTGTTCCCCCACTTTTGGCATATGAAATATTTGGTCTGACATGGCCAGGCAGGGTGAGGAGGCTTGCTTCAGGCCCCAAGTATTGAGAATGGGCTGTCACATCATCAACTGAAAACTATCACAATTGAAAAATGCACAAAAAGTGCTCACAATGGAAACTGCAATGCTTGCATTTAGAAGTGTTGTTAGAAGTATGTTTTTGTTGTTACTTCAAAGCCCAGATCCATCATGAAGATAGGGCTGAGATCTTGAGGCCTTCTGTCAAGATTATGGCCAGGACAGAGAGGCCCAAACAAACCATTTAGCCACACTACCCAGACTTTCCTGGTGTGGATATGCTCCAGGGGGTCAATATGCTGATGGCTGGGGAAAATCTTCCTGCTTGGTACCATTCCCAACACTTGGAGTCACCCTGACTCCTCAGTGCTCTTGGGAGTTACCAAAAGTTCTCAAGGTTCCCTATTTTAACTGGTATGCCAATGCTGCCAGGTAGGAATACCAACACACCCATAAAATATAAAAGATCCAGTAGGTGCACAAGGTAAGACCATTATTTAGTACCAGTCAACTCCATATTCCCAAAATAACCAAACTGCTTCGTAGTTTTTATTATTTTATTAAAGAGGTAAAAAGGTAAAAAAGGTAAAAAAGAAAAAAATATCCAAGCAGTTTCAAAATGTAAGTTCAAAGCTCCAAAAGCAATCAAAAATTGTAGAGCAAATACATATTCAGAAAAGGTTTGAGGCAAGGGCAATTTCAGAACAATTCCCACATAAAATAAAAGCTAACAGTCCTATGCCATTACTTACATTGAAGCAGAACTTCAAGATAGTCCCAGAGCATGTAGGCATCCTTCAGTCTCGAGAGACTATGGTAATGTGCTCTGAATAGAGGTCTTGGAAAAGCATCTAGTGTAGCTGAGAAGGCCAATTCGAGAGTGACAATCCCTTCCACACTGAAGACAAATACAATCTGTCCCCTGTCCAGCTCCCTGATTTTGCTGGTTTCAGGACTGCCTCTTTGCCTCGGCCTGCTGGACAAGTGTCTCTTCAAATGAGGAGAGGCCATTCTGTACCGCCTGCCTCCAGGCTGAATGCTCAGATGTCAAGGTTTCCCATCTGTTGAGGTCCATTCCTAAGGCCTTCAGATCCCTCTTGCAGATATCCTTGTATCACAGCTGTGGTCTCCCTCTGGGGTGCTTTCCCTCCACTAATTCTCCATACAGGAGATCTTTTGGAATCCGACCATCAGCCATTCTCCCAGAGCATATGCAGAGTATAAATCAGGTAGCAAGACAGCAGGCAAACATAGCAATCTGCTCAGGGAAACTAGGCTAAACCAAGCAAATTCTCAATGCCACTTTTATACCCATTATCCACCTTTCTAGACTTTTTGAGGACATTTCACTAATCAAACTTTGAGTCATCCCAAATCTTCCAGAAGGAAAGAGTAACTTTTCTAAAGTAACTTGACTCTTCCCCCTCCCTTCTTTTCAGCTGAAATGAGTTTTTTTTTTAAGTAGCTGGTACCAGGAGTGAGTAGATCATGACCTTGCAAATTTCTTCTCTTACCGATAAGACACAGCTGGCAAAACCTTTCAATTAAAGGTCAATTTCTCTCTCTCTCTTCTGGCCTATCCATCTTAGCACAAGCTTAAACATTTCAAAGGCAACTGAAACCATCATTCCCTCTTTTTCTTGACACCTTTTTACTTGAAAGTTTGTGTTCCGTTTTCTACTACCTTCAGAATGTTATAATAGTTTGTTGGAGGGCATAGAGAGAACAATGTAGACAATTCACTTAGAACTAACATAATGCATTAGTTGATATGTTTTCAGCTTGTTCCATTGTATTCTCAAAGACAGCCTCAGAAATCCTAATGGTCCATTTCGATGAATGAGAGAGAGACATATCATCCATGATCATCCATTGCCTTCATTCATCCCACATTGATATTCCAATAGCCCAGCCATCCTGTTCTTTCCCCTCCCTCTCTTTGTGTAGCTGGGACTGCTTTGCACACCTCACTTCTTTGCCCAGCCAACATTATCACTATTTTCTCTCCCCACCCATGCATCTCACCTCCTTGCCCAGCCAGTCTGCTGTTCTTTCCTCTCCTTCCTTCCACTACTACTGTGCATGCCCTCGCTTAGCCAGCTCCACTCTTTCCCCTCCAAATGGGGAAAAACAAATCAAAAGGACATTTACCACTTTTGTGGTAAATGAAAGGGACAGTGCACAGAAGAAACTAACATGGAAGAGGCAGCCCTGAAATGAAACAAAAACAAAATAAAAATGTCAGCTTGCACATTCCCAGTAAAGAGTAACTTTCCCAAGTTCTGATTTATTTGTTACTTGTTTGTCCTCTGTTTCCTCCAGAAAAGTTGGAATATGTGACTCTCTACCTCCCCATTTTATGTGCCAAAAAATTAAAAATAAAATAAAGCAAAACAAATGATAGGCAGAGCCTATCTGGAAAACAAAAAAAGACACATGAAAACCTTCCTGCTTTCTTGGAGCATCATAGAAAAACTTGACCAATCCCAGTCAAACAGACTGAATTGGCTCAAAAAACTTCACAGGTTTAGCTTCCAAGTAAAAACTTTAATAAAACTATAAAAGATTGAGCTTTCCATAGGAAAAAACATCCTGTCATCTTCAGGATTACAAATGGCATACTAACTATGTTGCATATAGTGATATACACTCAATGTGATTACATCACAAAACATTCCAGGTGTACTAATTGCTTAATCAGCTTTCTGCTGCCTGATGAGATCAATTATAGGAAGCCACAAGTCACTAAGTCTTTCCCTTCCTCTCGGTTTACCACATTATTTCTCACATGTATCTCTAAAGAGTCTTATCAGTCTCAAATTCCAAGATGGTGACTGAAGCAGCTTTTTTGTTTCATTAAAGCAGATACTGTGCCTCAAACATATCCTTTGAACTGCTGGATAGCTCAGTGGTCTAGGTATTTGGTGGCAGAGCCAGAGGTTTGGAGTTTGATTCCCCACTGGGTCTCTTTGACAGGGCTGGACTTGATGATCCATAAGGTCCCTTCCAGCTCTGCAGTTCTAAGACAAGGCAAGACAGCTGGCAAACATGAAGCAAATTATTACTACGTCAACCAAAGGAAGTTTGCCTGTCACTAGTTGTCAAAGCCTGCCGCTCTGAAGAGGTGTGCTCTGGAGGTTGCTGCGGGATGGTCTTTACCTGGCAGCTCACCAGGTTGCATAGCTCTTCTTTCTAGCTAGTTACCACCTACCTTGTCTGTTGTTGCTCTGTTTAAATCTCCTAGTTCTACCCTAGACATCTGGCTTAATCATCACCACCTGTTGCTGCTCATCTGCCACTGGGTGACACCATCTTTGACTTGAACAGGCCATGTCATGATTTATGGTCACAGGCTGGTTGTAAATTTGTGAGTGGATTGTCTGTCTCCATACTGGTCCATATTGCACCGTCAGAGTTAATTGTACACTTTGAGAGACATTCTTGTGTCCCAAATGTTATTTGTTACAGCTCAATACAAATATGTAACATGTCCCTCCAATGCCACAGTTTATCAGGTGTGATCTACAACTTATGTTAATTTTTTTATAGTGATAGAAAATGCAGCCTGAGCCTCTGGCCCCCAGAACGATTCCTCACTTCATGTGGTGGCCTTGGCCTCAATCCTTAAGACATTTCTTGTAAGCAAATCCTTCAAAACTGATTCTTATGATCATTAATGAAGCCATTCTTCATGGAAAAGTACCTCTGGAATAAGAACTCGATTATTCCTGTATGAATGTAACCCCTCATACATGAATGTGTTTTCCCTGTGTTTGTGTGGTTCAGCATTGTAGAAAGCATTAATGATTTCCCCCAATGATTTTAAAAAACAAAGCTGGTTTCCCATCAGTTTTATCTTGGTTTTATGATCACAACGTGTCTCACAGCATTAGAAAATATATTACTTAGGATAGAGCAGCGTGGAGGCATGTGGTTTTCAAGCAACACCTTCATTAGAATGCAGGTGCTTGCTTCTTTATTCTCTTCAGAAATGTTAATAAATTGTGCTCCCTCGTACCTTTCATGCTGTAATGTCCCACTTCACCTGCCTTTAATCTGAAGCAGCCTGAAGTTTTAGATTAGAAGTGGGAGGTTTGGGGTTATTTTAAATGAGAAAGAGGATCTCATTATATTGCAAGGGAAGACTATTAGAGAAAATTAATGATAATAAACCAAAGGCATTAAGCTATCAGCTGTCTGAACAGCTAAGATACTGACACATTTTAACATCAAAGCTGAGGCTAAATTATCCCTATTATTGCTAGGTAATAAAGTGGCATATTCTGTACATCTGCCTAGCTGGGGAATTATGCATTTCCTTAACTTTTATCTCTTCACGCCAAGTTACCAGGATATGTGGGGACAATCTGACTCATTTCATGTTTTCATAAATCATTCCTTGTGAAATATATCACATTTACAGGAAAAGTATATTTATCGAATTACCTTACAAAGTACTTATCACCCTGATCAATCTATTTCTGTTGCCAGTGAAACTGAAAGTTGCCCAAACTTTTGTGAGGCAATATCCCCAAAAAATTACATAGTTTTTTATTTACATAGGGAATAACAACAACAACAAAGGGGGGGGGAGCTGCACCACCCATGCACACATTTAGAAACCAGGGGTGAATGATACCTCTATTAGACCTTCTGTTTGTGATGTTTTACTGGTATGGTAAAGCTATCACCTTCCCTTGTCTTTGGCAGCGTCTAACATACACATGCAGTAAGACTCAACCTCAGGGGATATTGTAAAATTAGACCGTTAGTTTCATTATAGTTATTTATTTTAGATATTGATACACCACCCTTTCATTGAGTTATCTGGTTTGTGATGTTTTAGTGGTATAATAAAGCTATCACCTCCCCTTGTCTTTGAATTACTGACATAGGGCGTAAGCCTCAAACTCAGGGGAAATTGCAAAGTTAAACCATTAGTTTCATTTTAGTGTTTTTTTAATCTTATTGATATGCCATCCGTCAGGAAGTTTCATTGAGTTATCTGAGCAGTATGTGACAAGAATAAATGTAAATGAGACTGCAAATATTGGAAAACATTAATAATAAAAAGTATAAGCAGTATGAGAAAAAATGGCAAAGCAATGAGATCTGCCCCTTCCAATAACATCTGCTTGTTTGACATGATCTTCCCAGGCGGTGGGGAAATACTGACCCCGAGAGAGGCCCGGAAAGAGAAGACCAAAACCTGGGCCTTTTTGACAGTCGCCCCTCATCTTTGGAACAATCTTCCGCCTGAAATTCACCTGGCCTCTTCACTGGGAATCTTTAAATCACCATTGAAAACATGGCTTTTCAGGCAGTCTTTCCCAGAGTGTTCAACATCTTAATGCAGTGGTAGTTTCAACATTTTATACTACCTGACCTGCCATCTTGCCTTTAAACTATCCTATTAGTTTTTACTTTGTTGCTAGTTTATGTTTAGTTGATGTTTAATTTTGATTTTGATTGTTATTGTGTTTATGGTCTATTATTGATTATCTGTTTTTTAGTTGTAAACCACCCAGAATGGGCAGTATGAAAGAAAAACAAACAAACAAACAAAGCAGAGATACAGAAAATTACTCTTTGGGACTACCTTTGCCTGAATATTCCAGTCACTACACCTTCTGGCTATACTGGTTGGAGAATCTGGGGAATTCTAGAGAAAAACAGCAGCCTTCTCTGTTTCTGTGGCATTTTTTTTAATGATGAAACTGGGAGCAAATTAAAAGACCAAACAAAATGAAAAGTTATACAGTTGAGATTAAACAAAATTGAGTTAGGCATCAGTTCAGAGTCAAACGTTCTGGGGAGAGCATTGAAAGATGAAATACTACGTCAGAGAGGGTTGTTTCCCCAAGTAGTCACCTCTTGTACCTCAATGAAAGGGGCATCCACAAAAGAGCTGGATAAGAAGATTTTATGATGTGGATAGACACATTTTCCTGTCCTTATGTTCAAACTAAATGCTGGGAAGTTAGAACACGATAGTTCAGTGTGCTGTACATTGTCCATCAGTTTTGTAGTAGTAAATTCTGAAGGACATGAGCTCATCATGATCACTGAATAAACATTCCCCCACATCTGTTGCAACACTGTGGATCATGGTCATGCCCATGGACTACATGGGAAAGTGCTCCTTGTCCATACTCATGTAGACATTGAGAATTCCACATCCCCCTCCATACAGTAAAACCTTGTTTGGTCAAAGTCTGAAAAGGACTACAGCCAGAAGATGGACTGATTATCTCTGTTATCCCCTTATAGGGTGAAGGGAAATTCACTGCTCATCTTGACTAGAATCCCAGAGAAACTGAGACATGATAAAGCTACCTTAGAATTTTGAACCAACTTTGCACATAACTAAATGCCTACCTCAGCAAGTTATAATAACTAGTTTATTTTTTTCTCAGAATTTTTTATTAGCATTTGCTCCTGTCATTATATTTATAAAGTTGTCTCCCTCCAAAATTCTAAGCAGCTTTTTTAGTACCACAGTATAGCAGAGTTTACATCCAACCTCAGATCTTGAGAATTTTCTTTGCATTCTCCTGTCAAATAATGTTCTTTAATGGAAGTGACATGGACTTCAGTAAGGTTGTTCTAGAAAACAGTTACTTGACGATGATGTGGGAGTATTTATTTTTAACCTTTTGGCAAACTTAAATGTACTCCTTTTCTTTTCTCTGTGAGGAACAGAACATGTTTGTCTATGCAATGTATGAAAGAGACAGATCTAGGTTGGACACGAGCTCTCCAGCATCAAAGACGATGTTCTTATTTTGTACTCATAGATATCTCTTCACAGACTTCCTGACGGAATCCATTAGTGTTGGGGACTGTGTTCTAAGGAGCACCATTCCCCAAGTGAAATAAACTCAGATACCAACTGAGTCACAAGGAAACTGTAGTGGGCCTTTTTAACAACAAAGAGGCATGCCCATTCATGCAGTAAAAAGATCCGTCAACTTCGTGTACCTTGTCTTCTAAGATACTTTATGATCTAAGGAATCTTTTGCTATGACATTCTTGATATATTTTGGGTGCCTCTTAACTAAATAAGCTGTTCAGTTGTTTTCCCTGACATGATTTATATTAAAATTCTCTCTGTGTTTAGAGGTAAATTTAAGCAACCTGCAAAGGTAGCTTTACTGCTTTTCTCAGTGCAGTTTACAAAACTAGACACTTGTTATAGTGCTTAGCTTGCTTAAAAAAACACAAACAAACAGTGATGGTCTGAAAAGTGGGGTACCAATAATGCTATTGAATTACGCCCCACCAGGCTGAAGCCCACAGAAGGCAAGGTGGTAGTAGAAGATTGTGTTGGATTGGGCTGGTAGGACAAGGCACTGGGCACGAGGGATGGGGACTTGAGTCATGGGACTTGCAGTCAAGGCAGACTTAAGTTGCACTGACGACTTGACTTGAACTCAGCCCGTAATTGGAACCCACCCACCCCTCCCTTTTTTTCTGGGAAAAAGCTTATTTTAATAGGGATTCAGACTTGGGGCTTGGGACTCAGGACTTGGTACCAAAGACTCAGACTTGGACTTGGTACCAAAGACTTGGACTTGGGACTTGGACCAGAAGACTTGCCAACATCCCTGCACTATTGTAAAGAGGGAGGGACCACCATAGTTACCTGCTATACTGAATGAAAGAAGGTGCAGGGCCTGTACTGTCTTAAACTTGGCTCGGTTGTCACAACATGGGACTAACAAAAATTGGCTTATTTACCTGAAAGAATGAGTTGCATGCCCTCCATGCTGTCTCCTTGCCTCCCCCAAACTCATACAAACAGATGGCACTGGCAGGGCTGGCCAAAGGTGTTTCACTGCCTGACTTGAGCTCAAGATGGTACCTTTTACAGTTCAGAGACAAAAGCGAGATGGTTTAGCAGTAAAGTATTTTTTCAATGCTGACAATGGGAGAGCATTTAGACCTAAAGGCAGGCTAACTGCTGGGGGAAAGCAAGGGAAGCCATACTCTCTCTTGTTTAGCATCATGGTTTGCTTTTGAACATCTGCTGCCATTCACCTAGTTTTAAAGCTGACCTTGTGCACCCACGTATCTATTCTGGCATGTTATTTCACAGTCCCCCATGGCATCCAAGCCAGGTAACATGATATTTACAAGCCAAAATATGAACCCTTGAAAGACTGACAAAAAGTTAAAAAAAGAAAAAAGAAGAAAAAAAGGTCCGTATTTCAAATACACATCTACCGTCAAGTTATGTTCTTGTCACTGCTGTTATTTTTATGTGTCACCATGGTAGTTTGGTTTCCATTCATTGTTCTTCAACCATATGTGCATGTATCTGCCAGCTTCACCGCTCACTTTGTGCAACTGTCAAAACACATATGTGCATACACTTGTAAGTCTTGATGGTACCTTTCTTGTTTTTGGAAGAACTACAGAATCTTCAAAAATGGTACACAGGACTTATATACTTCTGCATGTGGAGGTCATTATATACCACTGGGAGTTCTAGCTGTTTTTCATCTATGGTTCTTATAAAGTCTTATGAGCTGTGAAAGAGTTGCTGTAGTGTCTATACATTTCATGTGTTAACAGCCAGCATGTTATTGTATTTGCTTAAAATTCACACACACTATAAAAATGAAACACTGTATAAAACTCAAAATGTGAAGCAAGTCTCCACTGTAGAAAACAACATTTTTTTTTCACAGATGGCTCATAATGAGAAACAACATGTATTGGGCAATCAAGGAGACAGGTTGTCATTACATTACTGCAGATCCTCACTACAGAGAAGCGCTGGGAAAAGTTACTTTTGGGAGGATTCCAACAGTTGTAATCTACAAAATAATTTTCCCAAGTCCCGTGACAGAAGGGAAATACTGTGAGCTTATCAAGCACATCATTGTTTGCTCCCACAAATAATAGCAATAATAATGTGCCATCAAGTTGATTCTCACTTATGGTGACTCGTTCGAGTTTTGTAGGTATAGCATACTCAGAAGCAATTTGGCATTCCCTTTGTCTGGGGTCTCCCTGGGACTGTGCGGCTTGCCCAAGGCAACACAGACTGATTTTTTTCTGCCTGTAGGCACAATGGGGAATCAAACTCCCCATTTCTGGCTCTCCAGCCAGGTACCCAACTCACTGAGCTATAAATAAAAGGAATCTGCTCAGCTTTTGAATGCCCATTTCACAACTGATGCATAACTGGCATAAATTATTTATTCCCATCAATTAAGATGGTAAGATTACACATGCATATTTAAGAATCTGTGCTCATTCACTGAATAGCATGCCTCATACATAATAGTTTTCAGTGGAAGAAAGCCACACTTTTAATTTTACATTTCCAAGAACTTTTCAGATTGTTTATCTGGATGAAATGGATGTGCAAGGGCTATGTGGCATGAATGAGTCAGGCTCTACCCTCAACCTATGTGAGCTTCTTTCAAAATCTGAAGTGAATACACATGGACACAGGTTCTTGACAGATGCTGAAACTACTGTCTTTAATAATCTAGTGATATGCTGTACAACTATCAAAGTGTTGTACCGTTTTATGACAATTTGGACATTTTTTTAATTCTTGTAATTTCTGCATCCCTCAGCTCCACCATTTCAGCCCTTGACTTACTATGAATATCTCTGGGCCATACTCTGCCTTTATACTGGGCTTAGGTAAAGCCTTTCTTCCACTTTACATGCATCAATTTATTTATTTAAGTTTGAACTCACTTGTGAGCTTTAACAGCCTGAAGAACCAACATTAAGATCTGTGCTTGTCACACACTCCTTTCCAGGATTGTTAACAGCTAGGGATAAGCTATCAGCATGCTGGACATAAAAGGATCCAGTCCTATTATATTTCACATTCTCCCCATGTCTGCATAATATTGGGGGGGGGGGGCGTAGAGTGCATAAACAAAAACTGATAGTCTTCTAGGTATCACAAGAACATTTGATGTTTTGTTGCAACAAATTACAGATGAACATAGCTACCACTCTCAACAAATCTGCTGTCAGACCAATACCTTGCTTATTGTAGCAAACATTCCGTGGCTTTTTAAAAAATGAAGTATGTATGACACATTTCCTTGGAACAAAAGTCCCTCTGATTTCAGAAGTCAAGCTAATAGGACTTCCTTTAATGTAAGTATTCTAAAGCCTGCCACCTGAAGCCACTACATTTCTTGTTTTCTGTATCAGCACTGCATCCAATGCCATCGCACCAGTCCATGGTGTGCTTTCTTCATACTTTTGAACCTATCCCACTGACATTTTTTAAATGCAAGAGTGTCTGTGACAGTAAGGACAATCATGGAACTATTACATTGAGGGCATCGTAGTTCAGAAGTGAATGCACACCCGTGCCATTCCATGTATGCATATTCTTGCTTAGTGTACAATTGTTTTCTAGAATTTGGTTATAAATGCTGCCTAAAGTATACTTGCACAGAATGAAAAACATTGGCTTCTAAATTCTAGATTACAGGATGATCTGTTTACAGGTACTTCGGTAAATTAGGTATACTTATAAAAGTTAAATGGATTCTCAGACTTAAAATCTGTGGTAATATGATTACACAAACCCAGGTGTTCACTTTTCAGTCATCAGATGCTGTAAAAGTCTGCGATCCCACAATAGGGATATGCTTTTTGTCTGGCTTTGCACTATAACCTTTTTTGCTTTCAGCTTTGAACAGATGTTTCCTGAATTAATCATCTGTTCCATGAGGGACTTTCTTCCACATAGACATCAGGTAACACTCCCTCATTAAGGTTTTCTTTGGCAGCCATACCTATATTATATGGAGGATATAATTAATTTATTGCTGTCTCTCCTGTGAATGAGAACACTGAGGATGCTGCAGTCATGTAAACATTCTTTTTATAATAATTGTATCAGCAGCATTAAGGATCATTTACCTATTAATCACACATCTTGGAGTACTTGAAACCCAACAAGATATTGGTGTTCCAAACTATCCCGCTTCTGTTCCACTATGGTTAAACACCCTGGTGAAAGTTCCTTGTCTTCTACACATATAATATCATGGGCGCAGGGATTTATAGAATCTCTGTGCCTCTCAGCATCTTGGTTCTGACTCGTTGTGAGCATTATGACTGTGCTTCCAGTGGCAAGGATAATTTTTCCAAAATCCACCAGCTTGGTAGAGCTTTGGTTCATCCAATCAAGCTTTTCCTATGGAAAAAATGGAAAGGGAGTAATCTTGGACTGTATCTAGGATTTGGCAGTAGCACTTTCATTATATTTATCGCCATATCAGTGACACAACCAGAAAACGGAACTGCTCTCTCCAGTCTTTCAGTTTATGGGTAGTGTACACCTTCAGATTATGTAGGTAGGCATAACCATTAGGCTAAGAAGTTTTGTGATGTTCCTGTAGTTACATATTCACATGAAAGAAAAATATAGATTTTCATACATTAGAAGGAATTATTTCACTGAAGGAATTTTCTGTGGCTATTGTGCCTTGTAGGTCCTGTAGAAATTAACAATATCACAAGTGTATTGCAGAGATCCTTATCCTATCATTGTTTCATGGTGAGGCCATGTTGAGAGACCTATAGTTCTTCAGATCTTGCAGAACACCAGTAGCCACAAGCTCCACTCAAGGATGGGACGTCTAGCTGAACATCATCCAGATAAGCACAGGTCTGTTGGCCCTAGGGTAAATGAATCAGAATTTACTTTATCTCCTTCCTTTCCCCCCCTCATGCATATGCCCCAGACAGTAGGGCTGGTGGCCCATTTGCCCCCATGAAGTATGCTTCTTTCTCCCTTGCCCACATTATAGTACTACCTGTTCCCAAGCCATTTTAATGCATTTCCTGTAGCATTACATGGCAACATGCTTCATGTTGTACATTCATTTATTTATTTCATAAATTTCTATAACTCCGGCTTAGTGCTAAGCACTATTCTAAGTGGTTAACAAAGTAAAATAAATAAATAAATAACAATTCATAAACCCCATTCACCTCACACCGATACTGATCATTAATAGATAAGACAAATACCATAAATTAACAATCCCCAAATCCCAAAAGATGGTGGAAACAAAAAAAAAAGCTGTAGGTTTAGGGGAGAATATCACTGAATACCTGTTGAAAGAGGACCATCTTTAGCGTCCTAGTAAAAAATAGTAGACACGGGGCTTGACAGACTTCTATCTGGAGCCTATTCCAAAGGGTAGGGGCCACGACCAAGAAGGCACAATTTCTGTTCTTTAGGCTCTTCTGATCATTAAAAAGCAGCAATTAATTAAGCACAAGAAGGTAAGAAAAGTCTGATGCATGGGTGAAGTGGATTCAGAGATTAGAAGTTATTGAAGAGAGTTACACATTAATTGTTAATAAGCTAAAATTAATTAAATTACATTGACATTGAAAAAGAGGGTGTTTAAATTGATATTTAGCTTTATGTTAAGTTGCTGCACTAACAGCATTATCAGGATGAAGGTAAAAAAGTCTAATTCATTGTTTTACTCTTCTCTTTCCCTTTGTCCCTGTTTGAGCTTTGAAGCGAAGGAAATCGATAGAAGAATTTTTAAAAAATCCAATTTCGTACTTATTCATCCCTTCCTTTCCTTTCCTCCATCCATTTCAATTTCATCCCTTTATCCTTACCTTTTCTTTATTCTATTTCATCATGATTCTTGACCAGCCTAGGTAATACATTTCTTGAATGGGAAGAAAAACAGGGTTTTAAAATGATGTATTTCACTGATGATTTTGTCACCTGGCAACAGCTTTCTTTCCCTGCATTCCCCCACACCTTGCTAACTTGCAATGGGAATGCAAGTTAACATGGATTAAATTCCCAAATAACACTTAGCTAAAAAGTGTTATTTGGAGTGGCCATAGTAGAGGGAACCAGCAAAATAAAACAACTGATAGAAGGATCTTTGGGGACTTGCATCAGTTAATATTTTCTTTCATAAACTAAATAAATGGAATCAAATAGAAAGTGTGTATTTTATGTTTAATATTAATCACACGCCATCAAGTCAATTTTGACTTAAGGCAACCCTTTCTAGGGTTTTCTAGGTAGAGACTACTCAGAAGTGGTTTACCATTCCCTTCTTCTGGGGGGGCAGGCATCCTGGGAATGTGCAGCTTGCCGAAGGCTACACAGGCTAGCTCTTCCCCTAGGAGGCACAGTGGGGAATTGAACTGCCAGATAGCTAAACCACTCAGCTATCTAGCCAGTATTTTAAGTTTATAGAGAACAAAACCAAGGATGGACTGAAAATAATAAAGGGCATGGTTGGATTTCAAAACAGTTTTGTTAAAATGGCCTGTTAGGGCACAACAGCATCAGTGTATATAAGATGTTGTTAAAGAAAGCCCAAAAACTCTTTTTACTCAGAACTATAAAACTGAGCATCAAACACTAAAGGATGGAATAGAAGGATATGCAGGATTATAATGGGGTTCATTTCAAAGATTCAGTTTTCACTCAGAGCTGATCAACAGGACAGTGCTGTGCTAGATCCAGGTTTCTTTAAAGAAATGAATCAGTCCTGGTTTGCGGATGGGAAATTGGATTAGTCATTCTGATTGACAGTCTCCGGGCAGAAGCAGATGAGATATTAGCTTTGCAATGAGAAATAGAGCTCTCTGAAATGTTAAAAGATGTTTATTCATCCTAGGATGAGGTTCTATAGCTCATCGGGAACTGAACATAGAATTTATTGCAAGCTCATACACAGAAAAATGAATGAAAGAAAAGCATCTTTGGAGGGATGATGTTTCATTACCTTCTAGCTGTGAAGTTGCTGTCTTGTCTCTTTTGGCCCTCTGTGAGCCCTATGCCAACAGAATCCCTTCGGGGCTTTGGAATTCCCTGCCAAGGAAGGCTGTCTGGGCTGTCCACCTTTCCGTCTTCCTGTGAGCCTTTAGCATATAAGTTGTATTTTAATTTTTTTTTAGACGCGTTATGCATTGATGCTGGTTTGTCAATTAAGAAGGTCTTAACTGCTTGGTTGCCAATTATTTATTACTGCATTTTAATTATTGTCTTTTATTTCATTTTATGCCACAATTGTATGTGATTTCACCTGAATTTGCTACTGCTACCTATTCTGATTGTCAGTTTTAGAGAAATGGCAAACCAGGATATAAATATAATAAATAGACTTAAACAGATAAATGTGATGGTGCCTCTCAGAGTGTGACTACATGGCCAAATACGATGGGATTTTCTTTGCTTATAAAATGCATCAATTAGATGTATTTTTACTGACTGCATGATGCAAAGGCTGGTTTTAATTGGGCCAAGTAATGCAAATAGGAATTACCTCCTCTTTGGTCATATATGGTTTTAAACTATTGGCATGGTAAACTGTGACCAAAGAGGAGGCAATTCCTGCATGTATTAGTTGAAAATAAGGGAAAGGAGTCATGGATGGGAAGGGGATGTGGTTATCCCCTGTTGTGGAATCATTCTCATGTGTGAATGATGATGCATTTTTCAAAATTACTGTTCAAACGTTTGATGTTCTTAGACTGTGAAGTACCTTTCCATGTTTTTTTCTATAGAATTTTTTTGAGAAATGTACTAGTCAGGAGCTTTAAATGAAATAGCTGCTTCACAGTAAGCCATAAAAGAATCAGCAGAGGTGGGACCACAGGAAGGAAGGACCGGTGGAGGTGGGACCAGAGAAGGAAGGAATGGGGTGTGTGGGCTGGAATGCAACTTGCATTACTTCCAGTATGAAGGGTAAACTCCCAAATCAGTTCTCAGACTCTGTGGGAGCACTGGTTGCGATTTCAAATGTAATACAGGCTGCGAATCTATTTGCAGTAGACTACACTTTCCTATGTAGTCACACCTTCAGTCTATAAGCTGCATGTGATGCCATTGTATCTTTCTGGAGATGGCTGAAATTGATGGGGCTTATGAACATCATTTTCCAGTGGCTCTGCTTCTGCTGCTCATCTGGTTAAAATCTGAAGATGCCATTTGATATAACTGCTCTGGGCCAAAGTAATTGACATGGGAGTGTCCCAAGAACACATTCTGATCTTAAAAGATATATATATTGTGTGTATGTGTGTGTGTGTTATGTGCCATCAAATAGCATCTAACTTACAGGGACCCTAATAAGGTTTTTAAGATAAGTGTGATATTTAAGGAGTGGTTTCGCCAGTGTATAACCCCGCCCCCCACAGTGAGTTTCCATGGCCCAGTAGGGTTTCAAACCCAGATCTCCTGAGTCCTAATCCATCACTTTATCCTCTACACCACATTAGGTTTTCATATGTATAGATATATTGTAGATATATCCATAAAAACACAAATAATCTAAACATTAAGACATTTGTGTGAAATAGTTATAGTCTAATACTGACAATAATTCTGTATATGAGTTAAGACCAATCAGTTTTTATGATTGTGTAAAAAGCAGGAGAAATTCATAACACATTAAACATAACAGGGGTTTGGGATATATGATACTAAATGTACGGAAACCGATGTGACCACTTGGCAATGAAAGTCAAACATCTGACTCACCCAGTTCTCTAGCCATTGTAGCATAATCCCACAATACAGAGCTCCATAATTTACAATATGAGATATAACTAATATTTTCCAATATTTTGTGTATAGAAACTCCAAAAAATGAGACATGGAATACAAAAAAATATAAAGTTAAATTTAAAAATAGCTAGTTTTTGAGTTATCAATATAAATGGTATATTTAGATTGGAAAGAAAAGTGTATGTTACCAGTAAAATGAAACAACTCATTTAAAAGGATGCTTGGTGAAAGAACATTAAATTGGAGGCAGATTTAAATCCAAATTCTTTGACGATATATATTAACAATCCCTACTAGGAGCCTCACTGTTCCCATTTAGCACAGTATGAAATTGCTACTTTGCTTTGCAAAAACATTTTGATCTGATGGGAAAAACCCACCCATCCAAATGGTTGTGTGAAGAAGCCTGGGTACCACTTTCCAGATGTTCTGTTCATGGCCTGCATATGAATGAGAGGGGAAAAGGTGGCCCTTACCTATCTTCCCATTACACGTGTCAGTTGAGAGACAAATCAGCAGCAGCAGTTAGTTCTCAGTAGGCAGACCTATTAAGGGGAAACGTGGGATGAAAAGTTACTTCTCTGGTTTGTATTTAAAGGAGCCAAGCATTCAGTTATGGCCATTGCCACACCCTACTGCCCATATCATCTTCCCAGGTTTACTGGTTTTGTTTTGTTTTTTACTTATGGTTGACAGGGTTTGGAAGAAGGATGTTATGTACTAGATGGCAGGACTCAGCAGTGGGATTTTCACCAACCTCATAGCAATGTGTTTCTATCGGTTATCTGAGGTTTACCACAGTCTCTGAGAGATGGACACTGGGGGGGCACTGGGCTGGGTCCATTTTGGGAGGCATTTGAAGGACTCTGCTGTCTTAAACAAGGGAGGGATCTTAGCATCTTTGTATATAGCTGGATGGCTCCAGTTAGGAATGTGCATTGTCTCTGGACAAATGAGAACAAGCAAACTGAATCAGGTGTATTTATACCATTCTGGGGCAACTACAGGGCAGAGCAAGGATCTGCTTTTCACCACCAGGGTGGAGTAACACCATCACTGATACTTTGTATTATTTGGCAATAGTAGGATTAAAAATATAGTCAGCAATTTGAAAAGAGAAGACAGAAAATATAGTTCAAAGGATAAAATGACTGACAGCTGAACTTCCAACTTGCATCTCTATTTAGACAACCTTTTTTTGCATTCGGGAAAAAAACGTTTTCTTTATTTTCTAGCTCAGTTTAATTTACCAAAAATTACTGGTTTATTATTACTCAGGACTGAGTGCATATGTGAGAGTAGAGGAATGAGTTATATATGGCTGGAGTGGAGAGATCACACAATTGTGTGGGAGAATGTCTTAGCCAACGTGTTCCCGTGTGTGTGTGTGTGTGTGTGTGTGTGTGTGTGTGTGTGTGTGTGTGTGTGTGTGTGTGGTCATCACATAAGGATTCCCATTCCTACTAGGGGCTGGATCAAATACCGTTTTTGCATGTAAAGCATGTTCCTCCATATTCTGTTTATTCTGCCTGTAGTGCCCCCGAATTTTCTTTTTTTCTGCCTTTTCTGCCAGCCATTTCCTGTAGTATCCATCACCCTAAGACTTCATACAGCTATAACATATAACTCCCTGAAAGTAATTACTGAAAGGGAGCTGATCCGCTCTCTTTCAGTAATTACTGAGGAGCTCAGACCAGTGAACTGTGGGTTTCAAATCTCTTGTGTCTTGCCTTTGTTGTTTCTTTTATTACCTATTAACTCCTTAATATTGACACCTTTATAGTCCAGATAGCTTTCCATTGTGGTTCCAGCTCTATCATGTGACACCTACACATGACAGAGCTGTAACTTGGAACCACAATGGAAAGCTGTCTCTGTCCAAAACACATCTCACCAAGCACTGTTGCTCCTTAAAAACACTTCACTTCCTAGTTCATTATCATTCAGAAATTATTAACTTCTTTCCTTCCTTCTCAATTTGACCTGTACCCAAACTTTCATAGTGATTACAGTTCCTTTCATGAAGCAGAATTCTTCTTTGCCTTCTAAATAAAGATCACTACAGGTCAAACTAGGTTGCACTTGTTTAAAGGGCTGCTGCTCCAGGGAAGCATTTTGGAAGACAATATTTTTGCAAGACATAAATCAAATTTTCTTAATTCACCTTAAAAAAAAAACTTTTGACAAAGGTTCCTATAAATCCACACATTATGTTATGCTTGCCCTTTGGCTAATATTGAATACTGGATACACTTTTTTTGTGGGGGGGGGGGCAGGTTGAGGACATTGCAGATTAAGTTAGAGAACTCAGGACAGCCTGGGCTCTTTAAAACTACCCTGTTTCCCCGAAAATAAGACCTAACCTGAAAATAAGCCCTAGTATGATTTTTCAGGATGCTCATAATATAAGCCCTACTCCAAAAATAAGCCCCAGTTAGGTGAAACCCCGCCCTCCACCATTGTGCAGCAACCAGAAGAGGATGACATGACTATATTTGAATAAATGTAGATTGTTGTACATGAAAAAAATAAAACATCCCCTGAAAATAAGCCCTCATTTGTTTTTTGGAGCAAAAATTAATATAAGACCCTGTTTTATTTTTGGGGAAACATGGTATCATAGAGCGTTTTACTCTCTAAGGCAACACACACACACACACACACACACACACACACAAAGAGGATCACATATTTATAGACATTGAGATTGGTAGATATTTGTGTGTGTGTGTGTGTAATTTTTGTGAAATACAGGCCAGAATTATGTTGATTAGTTATGCTGGCCAAAGTGCAATAGCTTAAATTGCATGGCTTTTGTTGCTCTGTGCTGTCACATCGGAACTGACTTATAGCGACCCTATTGCAATCAGTTCCTGAAAGGGCAGGTACTCTTGCTGCTGTTATTCTCTATCTCTCAGCCACAACAAGAAGAAAATAGAAGAATGAAGGAAGAAACATAACAATGGCAGCAGCTGCTAACTCTCCAGTTGTACCCCCACCGTGTTCAATACTGCCACCACAGAGGGATGAGTGGGTGAGGCAGAAGTTTGCTTTCTGCCTTATGTGGTAGGAAAGCTTGGGCCAGCCCTTCTTTATGCAGTGGGGTCTTCCTGCTCCACATGTTGGGAACCTCCAAAGGGACACAAATTGAGGTCTGAATATCTGTTAAAGGAATGGACATGTAGATCCTTTTCCATATCCACTCATGGAGTGGGGTGGGACCTAAGCTGTGTGTGTCATGATATTATAGTCATGATTTGAGAGGGCATTAGGAAAACTTGCAAATTATAATTCAGTTGTTCCTGCACTAGGATGCAGTAATACCTCTTCTGTGTAGTGAAAGAAAGAGGAAATTAGTGGAAATCCATTGCAGATGTTTGCCAGAACTATTTCTAAATACATTCGTGCTGAGAAGGATGTAAGTGGCAATTCAGTATCTAGCATTGGCTGTTGTGGAAAAGCATTTTCTTCTATTGCCTTTTCCTTTATTGTGGCCTTACAGACCATCAGAAAGCAATTTGTGCCGCCAGCTATTGTATAATGTTGCTGTTCTACATAATGAAAATCACAAAAGCATTTAAAAGAATACAAGTAGGACATGCAACAGAATATTTCTTTGGGTGTTTATATCTGGCTTTTTGAGGCAATAAGCCTTGACCATATAACAACAAGCTTACAACATAGATAAACTGTACACATTCAACTGAGAAATAACAGCAATTTGACTTAAACCCATCCGGCCCCAAAACAACAATTCCCCAAGTCTTTTTCAGTTCTGTGGCAGATGTTGGTTCATGAATGAATACGAAAGATAAATTTTGGAGATGTATGGGATCTCGGTTTGGAAAAAGGGGAGTTGGACTCCAGCAAAGGCGTTGCAGCAGGAAGGTTTTCTGTTCCTCCTTCCCAGAGATTATGTTCTGTTCTTCTTTTCATGTGGTTTTCCACCCCCCCACCCCCCAAATTAGTCAAGTTTCTGTGGCCAATAAACATGCTTAGCCCTTTGGACTAGATCTGCTCTAATTTTGCAAAACTTTAGGTTCTGAGAATACATGTTGATAAACTCCTTGTATGTACATGGTGCTATTTGGGCAAAATTGTGGTCTTCTACTAGGCAGTTTGCCAGCAGTCTCATCTCAAGGACGCTTTCAGTTATGCAGCAGACAGTGAGCCAGGGTGAGGGAGAAACAGTCAGTGGATATGTAGAAGCACAGTCAAAGTCCAAAAGCCTAAAGTAATCACTTACCAGGGAGCAAGCAGTAAACAGGGTCAAGCCCAGTTGGGTCAAGGTCCAAGGATATCCAAAGAAGGAAGGGTCAGGAACTGGTAGAAAACTTAAGCTACAATTGTTTCCAGCAAAGGAACTCTGATTGGGTTATTTTATAGGACGTGACTGGAACCTTTCTCCACTTCAGTTGTGTCTGCTTGGCTGCAGGTGTTGGAGCTCTCTCTGGGTAGCACCTACTGGCTGGGTATTTTTGCCCAATGTCTTAAGCAAATGGTGCTGTCTGGAGAAAAGGACAGGGGATTCTGGCCTCTGCTGCACCCTCTTCCTCCTGATCCTTTCTCCTCCAGATAGTCTGGATACTCCTTCTCTCCTTCTGATGTCTTTTTTTTTAAATTATTAATTTATTACAAGACAGGACAAGACAAGACAAAAAACATGTACTATTAACATATGAACTTACTTAATACATGTAAACAATATACTTGTGCAGCCTCTCACCCTATGGACCATTATATCTTACATACTTTTGCTTATAATCATAATCTTCCACTTTCTCAGGAGTCTTCAGCCAGGTTGTTGTTGTTGTTTAGTCGTTAAGTCATGCCTGACTCTTCATGACCCCATGGACCAGAGCACGCCAGGCCCTCCTGTCTTCCACTGCCTCTCGGAGTTTGGTCAATTCATGTTGGTAGCTTCGATGACACTGTCCAACCATCTCGTCCTCTGTCGTCCCCTTCTCCTCTTGCCTTCACACTTTCCCAACATCAGGGTCTTTTCCAGGGAGTCTTCTCTTCTCATGAGATGGCCAATGTATTGGAGCCTCAGCTTCAGGATTTGTCCTCCCAGTGAGCACTCAGGGTTGATTTCCTTTAGAATTGATAGGTTTGTTCTCCTTGCAGTCCAGGGGACTCTCAAGAGTCTCCTCCAGCACCACAATTCAAAAGCATCAATTCTTCGGCGGTCAGCCTTCTTTATGGTCCAGCTCTCACTTCCATACATCACTACTGGAAAAACCATAGCTTTGACTACGTGGACCTTTGCCGGCAAGGTGATGTCTCTGCTTTTTAAGATGCTGTCTAGGTTTGTCATCGCTTTCCTCCCAAGAAGCAGGCGCCTTTTAATTTCGTGGCTGCTGTCACCATCTGCAGTGATCATGGAGCCCAAGAAAGTAAAATCTGTCACTGCCTCCATATCTTCCCCTTCTATTTGCCAGGAGGTGATGGGACCAGTGGCCATGATCTTAGTTTCATCCAGGCAGGACATGACAAAACAGACACCTACGTTTACCTGGAATTAGCACGATTCTTACAGAGAGTACTTTGATTAGCCATTACATTATAAATGCATTTCAAATAGCTTTTAGATTACTTTTTTAAAAATCTATTGGCTAATACACAAGTACAATAAAGCAGATTGGTATAGCAGAACAGCCATCTTACTGCACAGTTTCATGGACATAGATAATATTGTCTTTACGCAGGCAAAGCCAGACTGGAATTTTATGTGTGGTATGAAATACACATGCTGTCTTTTATCATTAGGCAACAAATGTACTTCCCAGTTTTTCATGGCTATGACTTTCTCTACAGTGAAAATGTATGATGCTATTACTGTAGAGCAGGAAGTCAAAATCCTAATTAGCTAGGTTAGCTGTGCTTGGGTTTTGGTACTGGAAGAGAGTGTATAAGTGGACTAAACAAACAAACAAACTAAACTAAACTAAAAAGTGCTTGTTTGAGCTGTGGAGAGTCAGTAACAGCACCTGTTAGAGCAGGCAGATGATATCACACTGGGCCAGATTCTTCTTAGTCACATGGAAATTCATGTCAAGGGACAGGTGGTAGTTCCTTAAAAAAGAAAACAAACCAATGACTAAATTGGCAACAACCAACATCAGTGAAGTCCTCGGAACTTTGAAACACATTTGGCCAGAGACCTTCAGGGTGCCTGGTTGAACACTAGAAAAATAATGCTATTTATAACCAGGTCCCATAAATGTCCTTGCTGTGAAAAATCAGAAACCCAAGAGGAACATTTTAACAGCAGGGAAAATGCCAGTGTTATTTTAAAACCGGAGCTGGGGGAATTTGGAAAAGATTCCCTGCCATGAGAACATTGCGTTTTGGATCCCACTCTAAATCTCAAGAAGACTATTAAAAATAGTTTGGAGACTCGTATTAATCCCAGAAAAATTGTTGAGATATTAAAGGAGTAATTTTAAGAAGAAACAAGGAAAGTAAGCGCTTTTAAAAGAAGAAAAAAATGATAACATGTCTTGATCATGTGTCAAGGATTATTATTCATGTAGAATAGTGGAATCATCATAATAAGAACTGCTGGACAGCTCAGTGGTTTAAGGGATCTGGCTGTGGAGCCAGAGGTTGGAAGTCTGAATTCCCCTGTGCCTCCTTGATGGGGGCTGGACTCAATGATCCATAGGGTCCCATCCAGCTTTGCAATTCTGAGATTATCCTATCCTTATGCTAATTACAAGAAACTGCTTGCAGAAATTTCTGTTGAGTAAAACTCTAGTACAATTCATTGGCGACTTAACCATGTGAATAGAAGGGGTTGAGTTATACAATGTCTCTTACAGATGTTATGTGGCCCATAGAAATATGTACAGGCTATTTTGCAATGTATCATTTGAGTGATTTGGTTGCTTGGTGTGTATGTGTATGCATCTGGATACTCCCTGGTGATACACTTTCTTAGCAGCAATATATTGTTGCAAGTTATCCCAGTTACAATTAAAATATTTTACAGTGGCCTTATATCTATGTCTATCTTATAGTTGGATAGCTCAGTGGTTTAGGTGTCTGATTGAGGAGCCAGAGGTTGGGAATTTGATTCCCCACTGGGCCTCCTGCAAGTAGAGCCAGCCAGTGTGGCCTTGGGCAAGCTGCACAGGCCCAGGGTGCCCCCAGAAGAAGGGAATGATGAACTACTTCTGAGTACTATCTACCTGGAAAATCCTGAAAAAGGGTTGCCATAAGTTAGATTTGAGTTGATGGCACATGATGACGTTTTCTATTCAGCTATTCCTAAGCTTATACAGCAAATATGCAAGGAAGAGGAAGTGTGCTAGTCTCAGCCCCCATCCATCATCACTTCTATCATCTTTTGAAGAAACTAGCCTCCTGTATATGTTGGTCTTTCCATGTGAATTTGAACCGTGGAAATTCAGGGTTCTAATTCCGAAGGAGAGCCCCAAAGATACAGAATACAGAACTGTATTAATATTGGCAAAAATCAATATGTGATGCAGATATATCACAATAATTCTAACAAGGCATGTCTGAACAAACAATGGCATAAAAAATTACCCTCATGTCTAGATTTTCAGATTAAATTAATCTCTAAATAACATTTTAAAATCTAAATTAGATTTTAAAATTAAGCACTTTGGTGCTTTGGAGTTGGAAGAAGGGAGGAAGGATTTATTTTAGTATTGTTGAAAAGTGACTTATTCTTTCTGACGGAATATGTATCTAGTAAAACATCAAATGCTCAGAATAAAAATACTCTCACAAGTGGTCTCATTTTATTTCTGGTCAGGGTCTGTAATATGGTCTCTCTGTTCAGTCCCTCATGAATCACAAAATATTGAAATTGAAATATATAAACACAGAAGAAACAAATCCATAAAACAATGCCGAGTTTAATATATAGAACTAGCAGAATATGCCTCACTTCACCCTTTGTGAGTTGAAAAGTTTAGCTTGCATTGTAACACAATTTTTTGCTATGAACAAGTAGACAAACTAGACAGTTAGAGAAAGGACAAGGGGAAACAGAGCAGACAAGAAAGTGTGCTGTGTCCAGATGGAAAAGGATACGATCTAGTTCAGAGACCAACCTTCCCTTCAAAACGGGCAACTCTTTAGTGTGTGCTGTTGTTCTGGATAGAGGAAACTGGATTAGAAGTGTGTGCCCCAGTGTCTGTGTCCTGAAGTGCTCCATGGCTCACTATGTGTTGAAGAGCCCCTCGGGGATAGACATAAAGCCCTCTTGCACATGGAAGATAGGTCACACACGAGTCCTTAATTTTTCTCACCCTGTCAGACCCATTTTTCTTGCACTGCACACCCCTGGCCCACCAAGTCTTTTCTGGGAGCAGTTCACTGCACCTTCCCATTACAATACCCCAAGTTCACTTCACTCACAGTCTGGCTGTATATCTAGGACTGCCTCCTTGAGGACTGCTGGGTTGGGACCAAAGATCCAGGATGACACCTACTTGCTGCTGAAGCTATGCTAGCTGTTTCTTCCTCTTCCAGCATTGCTTCTGCATTGGGGTAGGGTGTGACAGAGACCTCCTGGGCTTGGAAGCAGCTGGTAGTAAAGGCAGGTGGCAGGCCATGGTTAAGGGCCAGCCAGATATCACATAGAAAAACTCCAGCCTTATGGGCATCAGGATGGACAGAACCTGGACATCCAGTCCCCCTCTTCCTTGAACTTAATTTCTGAGCCCTTCCCCAGCCCATGTACATTCCCACTTTTATAATGTCTGTGCAATGGTCCTCCGCCCCTCCCAGGCACCACTCATCTGTGGTGGATCACTGCCACTTTTGATTGTGTTCCAGAAAATGAACTCCTAGAGGGATTGTGTCTCTTTATGTCACAGAAGGGTTCTCCTATTCATTTTGTGTGTTTGCGTGTAAGCTGGCAGTAAGCTCATTTACATGTTTCTAACAGAAATGCCATATATTATTTCTTTAACATTATGTGTGCACAGGCTCTATAGTGCAGTGTAGAAATAATATGAGTGTTTCCGTATTTTGTGATGTTTATTCAAGTGTATTGTCTTTTGGTTAGTTTTATAGCCCCTGGAGATGGCCTTAGGACAGGCTAAAACATCTTGGGTTTCTAAAGCAATAAAAATCATTGCACAGAAACTTCTGATATGTCTCTTCCTTATGTGGGTTCTGGTTGGATGCTCACCAAAGTTTCCTTCCTATCCTTTATACTTCACACACACTCAGGCTTCTTAATCTCACAGTCTCTCATAGTCTCCTTATCAATCTCTTTTGACATCATTTGTTGATTTACAGATGTTGTAGAAGGACAGTTCCCATCATCCCTGGCCACTAGCCATCTTTTCTTTATTTATTTGTATCAGAGCCTTGCAAAAATCAAAACCATGGCTGCACATGAAATAAAGATGAAGGGGAAAAAATTAAAATGTTAAGATAATTAGACTATTTTTGACCAGACGTGGACTACTTCAATCAAGTTATCTCAGCCATTTTCTAGATCTTCCTTTGTATATGTGGTGGGGCATTTCTCCACAGAAATTCTCCACAGTCACAGAAAATTTGTCCTGTATCCAAGTGTCCCATTTTACTTGATTATTCCTGGATCTTCCTACTTCACTTCAAATTCTGTTACGGTAAGTGACTTGCAGATGGTCCAGCTAGAGTATTGTCCTGATAAGAGACATTCTTCAGCATTCATCCATTTGGAAAGGTGTGTTGGTTTTGCTCTCCGTAGGTTTAGCCTGGCTTCTTCTGGTTTAATATTGAGAGCTTGAGATGTGTACAGAAAATGTTTCCTCAATTTTAGCCATTGTGTGGTCAGTGATGGTTTGAGTGATGGGCTTTGGAATCCCAAACATCTGGAAGACCACAAATTTCTTCTTCTTACTTTAATTGATCAATTGAGACTTTAGCATTTGACTGTCAAGGTCTTTGAGTAACCTCTAATCATTTAAGTCCTGCTTTGTTTGGCCTTGTGACAGATCTTTAACATTACAGCTTACTGATTACTGCTCTGAAACATGAATATTTACTCACATAGGTAATTTTAAAGGCCCTAATTCCAGCTGATTAATTGGAGCACACTTTCATGGCCACTGTGTAACCAAATACACACACTATGCAGACAAGAAAGCCATGCAGAAAAAAATGTTAAAGTAACATGCAAGAGCAAGTCGCTTTCACATGGACATAAATTATTTTCAAATTTCAGGTAGTGCAATATGTATCTTTATTTAAGGAATGAGGTTTATTTTATTGACTGCTTATTCTTTTGCATACTGAGGAAGCTCATCTCAGAACACTGGCTCTGTCTCCAAACACAAGGGGTTCGTCATGGTCTAGCTTCATGTGATGAAATTTGACTTGTGCATGGAACAGAAACCAGCTGTCTTTCGACATGCCTGGATAAGAAGGGAGCATAAGCTGAAAGGACGGAAAATCAGACAGGAAACACAGAACCCAACTATGAAATGCAAACCAAAGAGACATATGAAATCAAAAGAAAGTGAGGCAATGCAGAATTATTTTTTCTGCTTTCTTTGTTTTTTACAAGACACAGATTATTTCCTCCTAAAATTATTTTAATATATATATGAAAAGGTTGTTCTGGTGCTATGATTTCCCAAAGTCCTTCTCCTGCAAGCATCTGAGGGTAAAAGTTTTAGAAATTGGCTTTTCTCATCAGCTGTGGTGATGCTTAAGAAACCATTCACCATGCTGGCTGGTGATGATGGGAATATTGGGAATATTGTGTCCATGTTCTTATCAGGAAAAGGATGCTATTTTACATAGCAAAGGGCAGCCTGAATGTTGACAACACCAATGGCAGCAGTCAAGATGGTCTACAGGATACCATCTTGTGTGCACTATGGTTCACAAGGTGACACCAAGCAAGGGAAAATCCCAGAAGATTACTTCTTTTTGTTTTTCATCAGTTGAACACTTCTCACCCAAACATAAAACAATTATCAGGGCTGTTTTTTGACAAGTGCAAATGGTAATAAGCACAAGATGGTATCTTGTAGATCATCTTGACCTTTTTCCTGTTGGCAATATGACATGATATTGTGCTGCAATATCAGGAAATCTCCTTGCATTTTGAATCAGGGATATAGAAAAATAATATTCCATATCTTTTTTCTTAATTACCATGCAATTGTATGTCTTTTGACTGTTTCTGAGACCTTGCATTGGCCTCCAGACATCTTTCCTGGCCCATGAAGCTGCAACAATGTATCTAATTTGGAACACTCTCGCTGGTAAATCTGTTCAATGCATGCTTAGTCATGTAACAAAGTGTTTGTTTTTCCTCTTTGAAAGGCCTATTTTGAAGATCAATATTTCAGTCTCTGCAGCCTGGATTTTTTCCAAATAAAAAACAAGAACAGGTGGGCCAAGCTGAAATAAGGTGGAGAAACAGTTCTTATAAAAAAATCATGATTTTGCCCAAATGTCCCCAAATTTGGCACATTTGCTACATGTCACCAAATCTGCTGCTGATCGGTTTAAACGTTATAATTTTAGGGGGCTGTCCCCATTTTTAGAATTGCCTTATAGGATGTTGATTTGCTTTGCCAGAACAAGATCATTGCTGCATGGTAGTGCAGCTATAATGACATAAAGAAACTAAAGGCTTGTCAAAAAAGAAATATGTTCAACCAGCAGTGTAAGATGGGCAAAATGTGGGAGAACAGAGGATAAAATTATTTTGGGACTACATGTTTCAGGGACTCCCACCAAGCATAGCCAGTGAGATTTGTGGTATACAAAAGTAGGGCTTCCAAATGATAGCTCTTCCTCAAACAAGCTCAAGTTGACGAACCAACGCAACTTGTCCAGGGACACCCAGTTAGCTTCATCATGAGGGTGTGTGTGTTAAAAAGGATTTGATTTATTATTTCTCTCCTGCTCTGCTGTTCTAAGAACACATAAACCAGCTTACAGAATTGAAAGGGGAAAAAAGCTTATGACATATAAACAATATGCAACTGTCACACAGCAGAGGAGTTGGGATGGGAAAAGAAGTCAATAAAACCAAATCCAAACTAGCAGGTTAAAGACCAAATGTAAAAGAATATGGATAATACTAGCAGCTGTATCATAGTTGCTGTATTTTAAGACTATGGGATGGCTATGAAATTGTTATTACCACAGTATGATAACATTTACTGCAGAGATCCAGATGGGATCAAGTGACATCACATGTGTTGTAAATACATTTCAGCAAATGCACTTATGTATTAAATTTTAGCACCATTTGATTCTGCCAAGAATGTGTGTTCCATTCTTGACACAACTGTAGCAATATTCAGGCATTAAGCCTGAATCTGTGTAGGGTACAATGGGTGGTGAGGATAGATGTGCTTGTCAAGTCCTGTCACCAGTATGTCAGGAGGTCTCAAAAGTCTGCAATGGAGATGATTACAGTCCTCACGTGATTGGAAGCTCTTTGTTATCAGGGCTTTTGATCAGCCAAGGGCTGTAGGCATGCTCAGCTGAACTGCTCAGAGACTCCTTTACAGACCTCCATGTTAAACTCATAAAGGTCGATAAACACAAGGGGAGGTGTAGGGGTTGAGAGTTACATGCATCCCCACATGCCCAACACCCTTCTGAGCCCTAGAAAGATTCAGGTGTAATATAACTTGTATCCATAAGGTGAAGCAGTTGGGTCTGATTCCAAAATTGCCTCTGAGGGGAACAAAACTGTCATTTGAATTTAGCTTTAGGGGTATTTCTGGCATCATAATTCATTAGACAATGGAGCTACATGTTCAAAATAGAGACAAAGAAAATGAGGAGTAATTAATAAGCTGATACATGATGTGTATTCCCATAATAAAAAATGAGTTTCTATTTTGCTTTTAATTTCCAAGGAGATCTGAATGTGTCTGGCTTCTTTGCTAAGCAGCGTGGGCTTAGTGAAATACATTCCTACAAACAACAACATACTCTTTCTGCAATGTTCTTTTACACACTAGCTTTTCTAATTGCACGCAAATGCACTGTGGTGTTGCATGTTCATGGGGAAGACAGCTTCCCTCAGTGATGTCAGCCATGTTTCAGCCACTGTTGGAATGACTGCCATGGAGACTCCCTCTTCCTTGTTTCACATAAGTATGTGTGAGACAGAACATCTTCTGTTTTATGTCTAGTATTTTCTCTAAAAACAACTGGAAACTGTGGCTCTATCAAACACAGATGTTAGGGTGCCCAGGCAAAGGAGCTGTCTGCAAACTGGCTGAAACAGTTTTTGTTTTCATACAGTTTGAAACAATGTTCAGTAGAATGCTGCCGCCATAAATCTCCATTTGTGAAGTTTATGGCCTTTCTTATTTGACTTTTTCTCATTTTTCTGCTGTTTTAATCTTATTCTTATTTTGAAAAGAACTGACAGCACTGTGCATCCGCCCAGAAGAAAGAGCCAAACCCCAGAGGCTCCACACTGTTTAACTACAACAGACAAAATAGTGGTCTCTTGGCCACAGCGTCAACCATAATTTGTATGAAGGCTTATGCGGTTTCACACAAACAGGTAAACAGTCTGCATTATGGATACTGTCTGCCATTTGGCTCTAGAGGCAATCTTCTTTACAGAGCATTATTACCAGAAGCAAAGGCTACTATGGAAATAATCAAATAGTCTTTTTCTATTCTTCTATGACTAAAGCCTTTGAAAAATAATAACTCTGTTATTGCTATGTAGGTTAAAAATAGGACGGTTGTATTAAAGATTAGAATCTGTAGGAGTGTGCTGGTCTGGAACATGACAGAATATCATAAAGGAACCAAATATGTTGCCAATATGTATTCTATATTAATTCATACTGAGAAGCCAAAAATCCTGGTTAGGATTTCATGGTACACTATGGATCAAATTCCATGCCCTTAGTTCTTGGGTTCTTTCCAGAAGGACATATACTTTGATAATATTCTATTCATCGTATAACTCCATAACATTTTTTAGATAGTGCTCTTTTTTTCCATTAAAAGTATAGGCTTGGACTCTAAGATATATCTACTGTACGTTTACAGGAAGAAAGTTCCCCATCTTCCTTTCCTTGAAAGCAACTGGTATCCCCCCCCCCCCCTGCATCATCTGGTGAGAGGATCATCCTAAAGAATGTAGGATGTAGGGAACTGCTGGAAAAACTTCCATCCAGGTGAGGGCAATTCCTTCTCCTGTCACCAGAAGGCTCTGATGTACCCAGATCCTTTTAAAAGGCAGTCAGGGAAAAGTACCAAAACTACAGAAATAATATGGGGAGGATAAAACCAGAATTTCTTATGTTCTATCTCAGCAGCCAAGGCACAAGGCTCTCTTTTCATAACCCCAAGAGTCTGTTGCAGGAAAGAGGAAATCTTTCATTTCATGCTTCACTCTGTTCCATGTCACTGTTAACAAATGTAAGCCTGTGCCCTTCTTTGTTAGAAATGTCTCTGAACAAATGACTGGCCCAGACGTATAGAGACAACAAATCCTTCCCACATGACAAGGCTCAGCTTAAGTGAAACAGGAATTTATTTATGTATTTTTCTTATATTTATACCCCACCTTCCATCCAACCAGCTCAAGACAGCCAATGTGGTTCCCCCACTGCACCCCATTTTATCCTCACAACCATCTTGCCAGACAGATCAGTCTGAGTGTGACTGGTCCAAGGACAGCCAGTGACTTTCATGACCAAGCAGGGATTTGAACCCAGATCTCTTGAACGCTAGTCCAAAAGTTTAACCATTGCAGCATAATAGGTATCAGAAGTCATGTGCATCTAGGTCTTCCCACAGTTCTATCTCTCTCTCTCAGTTAATTAGATTAGATATTATGTTTCTAAACATAAAAGGAGAAAGACAGTTAATTGCTTAAGGCCTGCCTATTTCCCAGTCAGCTTGGATTTCCATCTGAGAACTGTCCAGGTCCCATAATAATACCTTTCTTTATAAAAGAAGCTTTTTTCCTTGAATGATCAGCAAGGAGGCAAGGCTAGCCTGAGCTATGTCACGAAGTCTGAGATATTTTCCTGACCTGAAAGCTGGTTTGGAGAGTTATTCTTAAAACCCTGGGAAGTGTTAGTTAGCTAAATGTTTATGTTCATTTTGTTTTAATGCAACTGTTTCCAAACGTCTCCCTTCTTGGTTCTTTCATGAGTGTCTCAAACTGAAATTAGACTTCAGTTGGTTCTCTTGTGCGCTTTGAGGCTTGGCTTCACCACGCACTGGACTAGGGCTGTGAGGAATACTGACCAAGTTACTCATTCTGAACAGATGCTCAGTTACTTGTTGAAAAACTGCTAGCCTCTACGAGAGCTCTCACTTCCAATGAGAGAAGGAGTGGTGTGGTTTTTTTTGGTCCAAGTTTCTGTAATAAGTGCAACATGTCTTCAGGCAAAACTAGTATCATTTCCTTTTGTGAAGCACAACATAAAGCAAGCACAAAAGGAGAGGATGTGGATGGATCCGAAAGAAACAAACTTCCCAGTGCTTTCATTTTCTTAAAGTTTATGGAACAAGGTAGCAGCTCCCATGATTTGCACCATCTATGCAGTTTTCACATTTTTACGCAGTTTATGCAAAAAAGTTATTCTCATACATGTGAGAACTCCAGCTGAAAGCATGAGAAAATGTAGGTCAGACAGAAAATCTTGCTGTTTCTTCCTTTCACACATGGGAATGACACAAATGAGGATTTCCCTCGCAACTCCATTTTAAATGATAGACCTGTGTTTATTATAATGCTTGATTCCAGATGTCTGGACTTAAATTGGGAATGTGGTGGCATAAAGAGAAGTTGAATGTCAAACAATGCCTCTCCTTCATTTCCACATTCTCTCTTTAGGATGAAGACTGAAAAATAAGTTAGTGAGTGGTGAGGCTCTGTCTTCTAGGTTCTCCAGAAGAACTCTGCTCTCAACAATGAGAAACCATGTTTTGATGTCTGCAGTAGTTTCAAAAAGAGTCTTATTGTAGCTGCTGTTTAGTTATTTTTCAAGTACGTATACTTGAGATTAAAGAGCAACCCAGTAAAGGAACATTCTGAGTGTTATTAATTGAAAACTGATTGTATGCAACAGCTGTGGAAGAATGTGTTATGGTGTTTCTGTCTGATATCAGTGGGATAACCTGGAGCTAGTGTGTACTTTTTCAGTTTATGATGAACCATATGGTACTGGGTAGTTTAGCCTAGAAAATATCTTAATTATAAACATCAGAGAAATCCTATGGTGTTCTTTTTTGAAAACCTTCAATCATAACTGTTACTCTATCTAGTTAAAAATGCATTCATGCTATTCTTGCCAACATTTTTCCTAATTAATAAGAAATTGAATGCCAATACCACCCATGCTGTTCCCCTGAAAAATATGACATCTTAGTTTAAAAAAAAACACACAACTAAACTAGTCCCCTATAAATGATATAAATTTGCAAACCACTTTTGCTTCCTTAAGGTAAACATTGCTAATAGTAGTAAAGAGGAAATATTCTTTTTTAAATGGACCTTAACCCCTCAACGTCTAGCCACATTGGACTGCTGAGTGGAGGATTCTTGGTCCATAATGAGTTGACTCCTGATATTTGTTGGTTCTCGATTACTATTTCATATCTTAAGCTTTGTAGCTTTGTCTTAAAGTAATCTGTATTATTTTACCTTTAATGTTTGATAGTTTTGGGGGTGTTGTCGGGTTATTGTTGTTGTTGCTGTTGCTTTGAGTGGAGGGTCTTCAGCTTCTACATTCTCAGGATTCTTTCAGAGTAAGCTGTGTTGATTCACTGAATTCCATAGCACTTAGGGGTTTGACGTCATCAGTGCATATTCTATGACTTTTGCACTATTGAGTCATTTCTATAAGACTCAATAAAGGCACAGATCTCTGATCAGGAAAATTAATGTATGACCAAGAAGAATGAAAAGCATCATGTCATTGATGCAGGTGGCATAGTCCACAGCAAGGGTTTTTTTGACAGTTCTGAAAATAGTGCTCTTGATGTTCTACATTTTGAACTTAGAACGTAAGATAAAACCCAAGAACCTAGAACCTAATTACAAGTATGTTCTACAAGTTATCACTGGTCATACTGTACATGCTACTCCATAGTACACCTGGTCCTTTGTGCTAAGCTCCTTTATGGTCTTTGGCTATGAGAAGAAATGTTAGGCAATTTGTGCTCAGAATGGAAATTCTTGTGTTAGACATCTCCTCTGCTTGCTCTGTGAGATATTCCTGGAAGAAATATCCTTTCTCCAGAAGTGCCAGTGATACCTGCCACACTGCTGGTATGTCGCTCATAAATTCAAGGCTTCATGGCTGACTATTTTCTCCATAGCTAGATATTCTCTGTGCATACATATGTACATTCTTACGTGTCTAAAAGGCAGAGCACTGTACATGCTAAGTGTTGTAAACACCAAAAGGACAGATATGACTTGGGATTGTTGCCTTTAACTATTTGCTCCATGATATTGTGTAATATTAATTACTGTTACTAGTTCCTTAATGCTTCTTGGTAGTGATGCTGGTGAAGCTCCTCTGAATCAAAACTGAAAATGAACTTTGGAGGCTCTGCAAAGCCCATTGAGTGGGCGAGTTCCACAAATGCTTCTTTAGCTCATATTTGAGCTAGAGAAAAATCCCTGGTTTCCCTTACCATGTTGCAAAGTAGCTAGGCTGCTAACTCTCAAAACTTTTTTCTCTTGTGGTAGGAGCAGCAGCAGATTATATAGTGATGGAAAATGAAGTTTTCCCCCTACCACTGGTGTCCTCTTACCTTCACATGCCGGTGTAGTATTATACAGCTTGTCAATGTATCACACCTTATTCATGGGAGATGGATGACTCTTGATCGTTTTTTCAATTGCAGGTTTTACACTGAAACAGTGATCTGGAGACACATGCTTGGTCCGCACAACATCAAAATGCAATATATATATATATGGGAGGGGGGGAAGCTTGGTCTCAGAGAATAAAAAGCATTTACAGCTGATTCCTATACTCTGTTTCGTTTACTGCTAAGGAGTATGGGCCAAAATGGAACAGGTCCATGCCTGCTGTAGGTCAGGGTTTGAGGAACTCTTTGAAACTTGCTTTTAGTGCAGCACGAAAGCTGCTAAGAAAATCTGCTGAGTGACAGGAATGCATACTGTGCCTTATTACTATTTTATCAAACATATAGGATCTGTTAGGAAATTAAATATCAGCAGAATAACCTGAAAGTCCCCAGCAAGGCCAAAATGGCAGAAAACCTTTACTTCCTCATTTTAATCTGAGGAAGAACTACAATACATCAATAGGTCAGACCAACGAACAGTACAGCAATAGAAAGTTCTTCTGCTAAAGCAGGAGTGCCAAAGCCTTCCAGCTGTTGTTGGACTATAACTCCCATCAGCCCTGATCATGAAGGATGATGTGATTAAATCCAGAAGCATCTGGAAGGCCACACATTCCCCATCCTTGAGCTAATGTGCATCCCCATAAATTCTGTCCTTTCTCACCCGTATGGAGCCTGGATCTGTTAGATTCATGAAACAAGAGAAATAAGAACATGGAACGGATGCAACTATGATGCATTTTGTGGATTAGATACTTGGCTTACATTTATCTGCTGGAATCCTCAATATATGGCAGTCACTTTAATCAAATAGTAATCCAGAAAACAATGGTGGTCTTTTAGAAAGCTATGAATCAGCCCTGTAGTGTACAGTGTTTAATTGCAAATATATCCATGCTAGACTTTGCCTAATAGTTTAAACATGATAATCAAGGGAAATAGTTGTCATAGCATACAAAGCCACATCTGATACTCTGGCTCTGTCCAGTGCTTATGTGAATCCCCACTGGAATCAATTGATTTTCCTTTGGTATTAACCAGTAATGTGCCTCATCGCACAGTTATGACATCCCCTGAAAGCAAATACATCTGTGGTAACCACAAACATGCATGAAGAAACAAGTCATTTTGCTAGTTGACTGTTTTATTTGGGATGTTTGGATTGAAGTTCAGACAGTCTAAATGTCTCTGTCTCTATTCCTATGATTAATTGATTGCACCACCTAAGCCTGGACCCTGAGAGATGAGTCTTTTCCTTTGCACGGCCTTGTGGTTGTCAAATAATAGAACTGGTGTGTCCATCTCTGACCTCAGGAGAAACAGAACATCGTGTCACATACAAAACATCTGCACTTGATCCAGATGTGATCAGAATACCCCCTCCCCCTCCATCTGCAGCCTATAAACTTAGAGTTACAGTTTGTAACTGCAGAGGTCAAGTGCTTTTTGGGATATGAATCTAGGCTGTGAAACAGATAATGAGACTTAGTGAAGGCTGATTGAAGATTAGAAAAGGAATGAACATAGAGAAAAACACAAGTTTTTTTAAAAAATTGGAACAGCAGGCAATCTGGGTTAGCCCGAGAGCATTTCTCTGTGTTTTTCTGACCCACTAGTGAGGACAACAACAAAGTGTTAATAAGCCCTGCACAACAACTTACTTGTTGTCAACTGGAGCAACTAAGACAATAAAAACAACCTGGTTGCCAAGGGATAATGAGTAAAGCAATGAATTTCTTTTGAACTCTTGCCAAGTTCTGCCCAAAGTGGCAGGATGATGAAACGAGAATTCAAGATCACTTTGTGCATTTCCTTTCACTGTGTCAATCTCCCTCAAATGGATCAATGTGGGGGAAAATGCAGCATTGAAACAGCCCTAAACACACCCAGTCTCATTCAGCTTCATATCATATGGTAACCAGCATTGTCCCTGGTGAGTACTCCAGGAAGGGCTGGGAAAGGATACTTCATAAAAACTTGGAAAGTTGCTGGTCACTTCTGGGCTAGATGTACCAATGGTCCGACTCAGTATAGGCCTCTGTCTAATATTCTGATGCCTCCTATACCCTTTCATGCAGTATAGAATGCTTATTAACTTGTAGAAATCACAGTGGCACAGTGTTAACGTCTGCAAACAGGATTTCAGCCGGTGATCATTATTTAGAAAAAAAAACCCATATGATGTGAATATGTTGTAAAAAGGGAGATTATGTACAGAAACTGGTTTAATGTTAGAAATTCTGGAAAGAGATTTCCCTAAAGTTTAATAAGGAAATAAGAGGGCATCATGCCAAGGGATTTGATTTTACTAATGTTGGCAATCATCTGCACACGGAGCTGGTGTATTATTTAGCCCTATAATTCTCTATAGATTACTGAAAGGTAGAGTCATCATTTATCTCTTATTAATCCATAGATACTGATAAGTATGAGAGAACAAAATACTCTGAAAATGACCTGCTATTCATTTTAATCTGTGCGTCCTTTTATGCTGATAAGAAAGTTGATAGTGTACTTTTCTTTTTATATGTATGCATACTGCAATCTGTTCAAAGAAAATTATATTAATTTGCAGGGGCAGCAGTTAAACAAGAAATGAAAAATGGTTATAGATAATGTGCTATTTCACAAAATAGTGAAATACTATATTTATCAGACAGTTAAACAGTATAGTAGGACCACGGTATCTGCGGGGGGATCAACTCCAACCCCACCCCACCTCGTGATGCCAGAAGTGCAGATATAGAAACCCTGTATATAGCATAGTTGGTGGTTCCTTTTAGTAGCCAGTTCTGCAATACACCTTGGAAACATGTATTTCGGGGGGGGGGGGGTTAATTTAATATTTTCAGGCAATGGATAGGTGAAACCATGGGTACTGATCCGTGGACATGGTGGTCCTATGTATTGCTGGAGATATGAGAGCAAACAGCAGGTGTGGGCAAATTAGGAAAATAATTTTTTAAAGCTAAATCCTTAAAACCAACTGCCTTTTTTATTTAGTTGTGGAAATTCACTTCTGATTCCCTCTTCAAGGCTTCTAGCTTTGCATTTGGAGTATATGAGAACCACAAAAAGAGAAAGACGTACATGAGCTTAAGGAAGAGGGTAGCTATTGATCCATTGCCAAAAAGGAGGACCCTCTTTACAAAAAGGCAGGGCATCTTTGCATTAAATGTGCATGTGCTAATTTAAACTAAATTGGCATAATTACTGCACTTTAAGTGGAAACAGACGTTTGCTCACTGTATTGCACAACATTCACCATATTGTGATTAGGTAAGGTTCCAGCCGCCGGACGGACGTTTCAACATCCTGGAACAGTGTGGCTGGCTTTTGCCTTCCCTTCCCGGAGGACGCGAGACTGCTCTGGGTCATGTGTGCTGGGAGGGAGAGCGAGCGACTATTTAAAGAAGCGTTCGCCCCCATTGCACCCTCTTTCCTGTTTGGGCATTGGCACAGAAAGAGTTATGGTGGAACAGCTGACGAGCGGTTTCGCAAGCATCGGGTTTGAGCGCTGCAGAGGCAACAGCCGGCAAAGCTGTGGACGGGAGGGATGCTTTCCGCGCCCTCCCCGGGTTATACATTTTATTTTCGGCTTTGTTCTAGTGATTCTACATTTAATTGGGGACTGATTAAAGTTTTTTATTGATTTATTGATCGGAGGTCGGGTGAGGGAAGAGGGAAACAGCTGGGAGGTTCGCGCCCGCCGCGGTGCAGTGGGGCACGCTGATCCTTTTGATTTATTGGGGATCTATTTGTTTTAGCTGTGTTTGCTTGAACTTTTGGTAGGGTGCACTCTTGGAGGATTCGAGTTTTTTGTATTAAGTTTGGCTTTAATAAATTCATAGGGGGTAGCTAGTTTGACGACGCCATTTTGTTTCTGTAATTTCGCGCCCTTTTCCCCTCACCCGCCATTTTGTTTTAACGTCTGTGGGCGATAAGCATTCTGAGTTATCAATACCAGACATAAGCTGATTGTGGTTTTATTTTGTTTTATCAAAATACATTTAATTGGTTTAATTGCTATTTAACATCAGTGATTGAATAATTTGATTTATTATTGTAATCAGAATAATTTAGATCAAGAATAAAATAAAGTAGGTATAAATTTAAATATAAGTAGCTGATAGGAGCATTGGGAAGGGTCAGCCTTAGGCTTAACTAATTTTGGAAAATAATAATAATAATAATATTAATAAATATATATATATATACATACATATATATAATAAAAATAAATAAATAAATAAATTTTTAAAAAATTTGAATTATTGTATTGGTAAAAACTCATAATTCATTGAGTCTTGGGCATTTGTGTCACCAGCAGATTAAAAGTTAATTATAAAGGTTTTAGTTCATTGTATAAGGATAGGGACAGGTTGGACAGGGCGCCATCTGCTGGTCAATAGAGGTTGGTTCAAGGGTGTGAAGGGTTGTTAGTGGGCAGTCCAGGTGCTTGCTGTGCGTGAATAAGGTGAGTGCTACCTCTGGTTAACTAGGGTCATAATGACTTCTAGAAAGAGGCGTGGTACAAACAAAGGAAAAACCCTGGCTAAAAAGAGAACCGTGCCACAGGTTTCACCTCAACAGTCCTCTTCTGACGAGGAATCTTGGCCGGTCTGGAGGGACCTGCAAGAAAAAAAATTGGCATTGGAGGCGCAAAAGCTGTCCAAAAAAGCCCCTTTACAACGCAAGGTTTCCTTACAACGCGAGGCATCTCCTCGCAGATCAGTTAGGGATACTAAGGGCCATCGCAAGGCCAACCTAAAAGCTTTGGCGCAGGACCTCATGGAGTGATTTGTTGCTTTAGAATCCAAGCAGGTTTCTGACGATGAGGACCAGGCCGTGGAGGAAGGGTCTTCGGATATGCACAGGGTGCCAGGTGGTAGAAAGTGCAGAAGGACAGGCGTGTCCGGGATGCAAGATGCTGCGGATTGCTCACAGGCAGTTCATGACATCATGGAAGAGCCCTGCATGAGTACACCTCGGGTTATTGATGCCCCTGAGGCATCGGCGTCTTCATCCGGTGAGTTTGCCACTATACACAACACCCAGTCAACTCAGGCCGCCTGGCCTTGGGCCGCTGGTCCGCAGTATCCTCACACCACACCTACACCCTACGGTGCGCCACCCATGGGGTGGCCCAATTGGGTTTGGCCTCCGGTTAACACACATTGTTATGGCTGGGGTACGCCTTATGCGACTCCCTCCATGGCCGGAACATATAGTGCCGGAACCGGTACAGGAAGCTCGCAACACCCTTCAGTGCCCAACACCGGGTACAATACGGTCCCACTGGCGGCTTTGCCTTGCGGGGACTACTCGATGCCGCTGGGAGATCATTTGACCCCAGCTACCAAGGAACAATTATGAAGGGAGAGTATGTGGACTTTTTTGATCTTCTGAACCACGAGGTCGACATTAAAGAGATTGACAAAGACGATGAGAAAGAAAAGGAGAAACGTAGAAAGAAGAAGCCAGATAGAACTTGGCCCAATTGGATCACCGACTTTATTATATATGCTGGGGTCTTGGTTAAGGTTCAACCATGGAGGGCCTCCTCGCTCTTGCAATATTTTGACATAATATGTAGGGCGAATTCTGATTTTGCAGGTCAAACTTGGCTTCTATACGATCAAGCCTTTAGAATGAAGAGTGCCATACAGCCCAACCTGCGTTGGGATGAGCCACAGCCAGGTCTCTGGCTGCAGTATATGACACCTGCTAGGCCTAACTCAGGTGATAGATTCGATAGCGGCCACCTGAATAGGAAATTGGGTTGGCAGTACTATTACCCATCCTGGGGCAGGGCAGGTGGTTCAACCCCGTCTGCCCTGCTACGAATACAATTCCAAGGGTTTCTGTTCGAGGACCCCATGTAGGTATAGGCACGAATGTATTACGTGTGGAGGAAAACACCCAAACGCCACCTGCTTTAAGGCGGGAGCGCAGCACCAAAACAAAGGTAACCGGAAGTGGTAAAAAGCCCGATGGGGGTGGCGGAATCCCTTGGCAAAGGGACCCTCCCCAATAAAAATTGAGATTTTAGAGGTTGGGTTGTTAGATTATCCCAAGGAGAGGAGATGCATGAAGTACTTATGCCATGGGTTTAGATATGGTTTCCGAATCCTGGCATTAGGTGCGAGAAAGGCATTTGTAGCAAAAAAACCTTCGTTCTGTAAATGGTATGGAGGCTATTGTGCTAAATAAAATAAACAAAGAAGTCAGAGAAGGTAGGGTGCTAGGGCCCTTCAAGAAGCCACCCATACCAAATTTGAGGGTTTCCCCTTTTAGGGATCGTACCCAAGAAGGCACCAGGTGAGTTTCATTTGATACACCACCTGTCCTTCCCGGAGGGGGGCGTCGGTCAACGACGCCATTCCCCCAGAACTGTGTTCAGTACGATACACCTCAGTTGACGAGGCTGTGTTCAGATGGTCAGGGCTGTGGAGTGGGGGCAGAGGCTGGCGAAGGCTGATGTTAAATCAGCATTTAGAATTTTGCCAGTTCACCCCCTGGATTTTAATTTGTTAGGTTTTCAGTTTCAAGGGTCTAATTACATTGATAGGGCTCTTCCAATGGGGTGCTCAATTTCATGCACTGCTTTTTGAGAAATTTAGCACCCTTCATCGAATGGAAATATCAGGCAAAGGGTGGGCTGTAATTCCACAGCCCATTACCTTGATGATTTTCTCTTTTGCGGAAAAGTGAATTCAGGAAGGTGCAGAATGATTCTGGACAATTTCCGGGACATGGCATGTGAGATGGGTTTGCCTTTAGCGGAGGAGAAAACAGAGGGACTGGCCACGTCCCTCACTTTTCTTGGATTGAGTTGGATATGATACGACAGACTTCAAAGCTGCCTCATAGTAAATTGACAAACATTAGGACTAGAGTTAGTGATTTGTTAGGGAGGAAAAAGTGACTCTTAAGGAGTTTCCAGAAGTAGTAGGACATTTACACTTTGCTTGCAGGGTAGTAGCACCGGGGCGTGCCTTTTTAAGGCGACTCTGTGGTGCCATGTCAGGTCTAAAAAGGGGGCCAATGCATAAGACTAGAGTAACCAGGGGTATGAGGGAGGATCTCATGGTCTGGAAGCAATTCCAGAGCAATTCAATGGGATCTCTTTTTGGAGATCTGAAATGAGTCTAAGAGCAGATGTCCAGGTGAATTCTGATGCCGCTGGGGCATTTGGATTTGGGATTTATTTTCGCGGCAGATGGTGTGCAGGTACATGGCCCAAAGAGTGGCATCAGGAGGGGCATCACGAGAGACTTAACATTTTTGGGAGTTTTTTCCGATTGGTTAGGAGCCCTTTGGCTCTGGGCGGAAGGAATGGTCCAATACTGTAGTCCGTTTTGGTGTTTGACAACCAAGCGGTTGTCTACATCATTAACAACCTTACATCACATTCAGATAGGGTAATGGAATTGGTTTTGAGGAGCTTTTACCCTGCGGGCACTGCAGTTTAACGTACTGGTGCATGCCCGACACGTCCCTGGGTATCGACAACAGGATAGCTCATGCTCTCTCGCGCCAACAGATCGAGCGTTTCAGGGAGCTAGCCCCGGAAGGCCAGGGACTTGCCAGAGGTTCTTCCAGCGGAGGTCTGGCAGATTGGCGTGAAGAGGCGTCGAGAGCGATAGGTCTTGTGTTGGCTCCGAGGACAAGAAAAGGGTTATTAAGCTGCAGGTACCGAGTTTCATGAATTTAGGAGGATGATGGAAATGGATCAGGTGTGGCTGGCTCCTGTGGAACACCTCCAACAATTTATCATATTTTTACATAGGAAAGGATTAGCGCCAGGCACCATTCAGGGTAAACTAGTGGCTCTGGCTTTTTATGCCAAAGCGAATGGATACAAAGATTTTTCTAGTGACTTTCGGGTTAGGAAAATGTTGGAAGGATGGTCCAGGGAGAGGGGGAGGGTGTCTGATGCCAGGACACCCATATCTCCAACTCTTTTGGGACGATTGTGTGAACAATGGGCGACGTTGTGTAGGGACCGATACGAGGTGATATTATTTAAAGCCGCTGCCCTGGTAGCATTTTTTGGGGCCCTGAGAATTAGCAAGTTAGTGGCTATGGGAAGGGCAGACGCCTTCTCGAAGGGCTTTGCAACACGGAGATGTTTTAGTCCAGGATGGGCAATTGAAGATTACAGTCAGGCGGTCCAAGGCAGATCAGATGGGTACAGGCAAGCAATTAGTGTTGGGACAATGCAGCATTAAGCGCATTTCTCCTGTAAAGGCCGTTCAGGAATTTATGGAGATTAGGGACCAGGGCTCAGGGTATTTTTTCCAGCATGCTGATGGGTCGCCGATGACCAAATATCAGTTTTGGAAACTTACAGACATGGCGCTGGGTAGTATCGGAGTGAAGGATATGAGATTTGGCACACATTCCTTCAGAATAGGAGCGGCATCGACGGCAGCAACCCTGGGTTATAATACAGACCAAATCAAGCAGTTGGGGCGTTGGTCGTCGACTAGCTATCATAGGTACATTAGACCTTTACCTAACGTGTAGGCAGGGGCCGTTTATGTCGTTTCAGGTGCCAAGGGTTCCGAAGGTCGAAGGCACGTGATGATCGTCGGCCACAGTTTTGTGTACTGGGCAGCACGTTATGCTGCTTCTTCCCCGTGGGGGAATGATTTGGGGCTTGGTGCCCATGCGTATATTACTTGGAGAGGCATGCGTGGCATGCAGTGGATCCAGCTTGGCAGAATGACGGCCTTCGACCAAACTCCACCTGATATTTTGGTAATCCATTTGGGAGGTAATGATCTACCTAGATCGCCTGGTAAAGCAGTGATATTGGACATTCTAAGAGACCTGAAGAGGTTGAATGAAAGGTATCCTGCAATGCGGATTGTATGGCCCACAATCATCCCGCGGTTGGCCTGGCGAGGTGCCCGGAGCATTAGCAATGTTAACAGGTCCTGGCGGCGGGTTAACAGGGAAGTGTGTAGAGGTGTCTGCAGCGGTGACTTCGGATTGGTGGTTAGTCACCATAGGATCCAAATTTGTAATACTGAATATTTTTGTAGTGATGGCGTTCACCTGTCTGATGCAGGTTTGGACATCTTTCTAGAAGACATCAAAGGGGGCCTGCTTTCTGAGCTTGGAGAGCTCGGTGGCGGGCATGGGACTTAGCCAGGCTAGTCCCTATGCTGTGGCGGGTAGTACGGAAAAACAGGTCGTCTCGGTGTGTCCCATTTGTAATTCAGGTAAGCCAACAGCGCATCCGACCTCCCGGCTCTGCGGATCGTGCGATTACAGGGCCAGTGGTGGGAAGATGCGCTGGGGCCACTTCCGGACCAACAGTCATCAAGTAAAGATGTCTGGAGGTCTGGGGTGTTTATTAGCCAGTCTTCAAGACCACTGGAACCTGGGGCCTGGGACTTGCCCATGGACTGATCAAAGGGTATGGGGATACCCTGCCTTTACCTGTTTCCGCACTACCACAGGCCCCCTCAATTGACGATGTCGGCGATATACAATTTGGATTTGATTTAATAAAGTGTGGCCCGTATTTAATCCATATCACTGTCTCGCGTCTTTATTCCGGGACTGGGAGGGCAAACACTTGGGGCAAAGCATTGAGATAAAGATGAGATGTAGAACAAACAATTTTTTTTTAAAAAAAAAGGCTGGAAACAACAGCATTCATTCATTCATTCATTCATTCCTCCCTCCCAACTAGTGGCAGAGCTATGACTCTGGGCAGCAAACAAATCATAATAACACAATACAAACAACCCCGGTAACACCGACATAACAAAAGATAAAATAACTAGTAAAAAACAAAGACTATAAAAAATTTAAGATATGAATATGAATGAAATTTAACAGGGATAAGTGCAAAGTTCTACACCTTGGAGAAAAAACCCAAATGCACACTTACAAGATGTAGAATACTTGGCTCAGTAATACTACAAGTGAGAAGGATCTTGGAATTGCTGTAAATCAAAAGCTGAATATGAGCCAACAGTGCTATGTGGCTGCAAAAAAGGCAAATGCTATTTTAGGATGCATTAACAGAAATATAGTTTCCAAATCCCATTAGGTACTAGTCCTCCTCTATTGAGCACTAGTTAGGACTCATTTAGAGTACTGTGTTCAGTTCTGAACACCAGACTTTAAGAAAAATGCCAACAAACTGAAGCAAGTTCAGAGGAACGCAGCAAGGATGATCAGGGGACTGGAAACCAAGCCCTCCAAGGGAAGACTGAAAGAACAGGACATGTTTAGCCTCTAGAAAAGATGACTGAGGGGAGATATGATAGCACTTTTCAAATACTTGAAAGGTAGTCATACAGAGGAGGGACAGGATCTGTTCTCAGTCATCTCAGCATGCAAGGCACAAAATAATGGGATCACGCAACAGGAAACCAGATTTAGGATGAATATCAGGAAAAACCTTTTAATTGTTAGAGCAGTATGGCAATGGAACCAATTACCTTGAGACCTCCAACACTGGAGGCATTGGACAACCATCTGTCAGATCTGCTTTGATTTGGATTCCTGCATTGAGCAGGGGGTTATACTCAATGGCCTTTTAGGCCCCTTCCAACTCAATTATTCTATAAGATATAGTGTTTAATAACTTTCTGAAAGGGCATCTAGATGAACTGTAGTCTGGCTTCATCACTGGAAGGCATTTGGGAAAAAATTGACAAGCAAATTGTCCTAATCTGAATTTGCTTGTAGAAACCCCAATAGATATTTTCCTGTCCTGTCCCCCACCCCTTGCCTTGGTACAAGGAAATAAAAGTCGAGCAAAAGGGAAGGCTTTGTGTGCATTGATTTGAGCAGGTTTAATTAGTAAAGGTTTAAATGGAATTCTGAATCTTTCCAACCTCAGGCTTGGATAGAAGGACCTAGTACCAAAATCCAAAAGAAGTGCAGCCTATTAGCTGTCTTCATGAAGCTGGATGGCATAACCTTCCTTTATATCTGACTCCTTGTTTTAATCCTTCCCCTGTCTAATGGCAGCTAATTGCTTGCTCTTTAACACCTCTTTAACAGTTTAAGATCTTTAGCTTCTAATTAACACTTCTTTACAGTCTCCAGGCACTGCTGATTTCCTAGCCATGCAGCCTATGAACTGACAGAAAGGAAAGGGATAGTCATCTCTAAAAAAACAACAGCCACACCATTCCCTGTTGTTAGCTGCTTTGGGAGGTCATGTTCCTGCCACGTGGGATTCTCTGTTACAGATGGCCCCCTTCCCCCCCCTCCCCCGAGAGGGAACACAACTGCTGCTGGTATGGATTGGGTGTGTTCCTCAAACTGATAGAGGTTTGTAGGAAAACAGGACTGAGAATAAACTGTAAATACACTGTTCATTTGACAATACATACTGACCAAACACTGATGTTAAAATGGCTGTGAACCCACTTAACACTGTTCTAAATGTTCTGGCAAAATGGTGCCCAAAAGCTTGTGGGCGGTACCCAGATGCTTATGTATCTGGTTTACTACACACTTTCTTGCTCTTTGCCATTTAGAACATGATTTCCAATGGCAGTTTCATTGGAATTTCATGTTGTTGCCGTTGTTTTTCATTTTTAGTACAGTAATTCACCTTGCAATATTTGATATTATTGTAACTGTCTTTTATGCACATGGTTCTGTTGTAGAACAGAAGTTTGGAATGAAATGTATTCTTGTGGCATCAGAGGTGAGCACTTTTATGGCTTATAGCACTCCTCACAAGGCCTGGTCTGTGGGTGTTTGATTCCGCTGCTGAATCCCAGTTTCCACCAGCTCCATTTGCAATAATACCAACCCATGCCACTAGCTCTATAAACAAAGCTGAGTTCAGGTGGATAACCTCCAACTGGAAAATGCAAGTTGTTCAGAGGAGTGCAGATCTGTGCTCATTCCACAGCTACTCTGGAGCTACTTGTGAACCTCTGTATAACACATTTTCCTTCCCATAGTAACTCCATCTTATTTGGGTTACATTTCAGCTTGCTTGCCCTTGCACATTCTAAAACTAGGCCCAGACACTAATTTAGGATCCTAACAGTGTCTCTAGAATTAGTAGATGGAAACGAGTCCTAGAACTATGTGCCATTCATCTATTGGGAACTTGTTAGGTGAATCCTATGGATTGCCTTTTCCAGTGTTTTTCAGTAAATGTTGGAAATTGTTAGGGGCCCAAACAGAGTCTTCAGGCACACAGGCCTCAGACTAAATAGAGTTCTATGGCAAGGAAGCATGAGCCAGAGCAGTAGTTTCCAGCATCATTTTCTTTGTCCAGCACTCTCAAAAGGAGCTATGTTATTAGGAGATAGCAGTGTGCCTTTAGGTCCTGGTCCACTGAGACAGTGAGAAAGGGCAGCATTGCCAAAAGATGGTAAGGGAGGTTGTACTGCAAAGATTAGAGTTTGGTTAACTGAAAAACTAGTTCAACAATAACGAAAAATTAAGTAAAAATCCACTTTCATCCAGCGGTAGGTGGGTGGGTGGGTTTCCAAGCAAAGAAACAAAAGATAAAAGTGTGTGTGTGTGTGTGTGTGTGTGTGTAAGGATAGTGGCCCTAGGGACACTGGAGGGCCGCAAAAATAGCCCACAACTTCATGAAATGCATGGCCCACTTGTTCCCCTTCTTCATACTGAATAAAAGAATTTAACTGTTTTGTTGTAGATGTGTAAACAGTTTTACTCCTAGAGAGAAGGGTTAAAATAGACAAGCAGAAATAGCAATGTAAGGCCTGCCAAGATTTTGGACTAACAATCAGCCTGAAGAAAACACAAGTCATGGGCCAGGGCGTGGACTCATTTCCCTCTGTTACCATCTCTAAACAAGAATTGAGGGTTGTTCATGACTTCGTGTACCTTGGCTCAACGATCTCCGACATCCTCTCTCTAGATGTCGAGCTGGTTAAACACCTTGGCAAAGCAGCTACCATGTTCTCTAGACTCACAAAGAGAGTATGGCTTAATAAGAAGCTGACGGCATATACCAAGATCCAGGTCTATAGAGCCTGTGGCCTGTACACTCCTGTACTGCAGTGAGTTCTGGACCCTTTGTGCATGGCAGGAGAGGAAGTTGAACATGTTCCATATGCGTTGTCTCCGACGTATTTTTGGTATCACCTGGCAGGACAAAGTTCCAAATAGAGTAGTCCTAGAACAAGCTGGAATTTTTAGCATGTATACATTACTGAAACAGCGGCGTCTATGTTGGCTTGGGGATGTAGTGAGAATGGCTGACAGTCGGATTCCAAAAGATCTCCTGTATGGAGAATTAGTGAAGGGAAAGCGCCCCAGAGGGAGACCACAGCTGCGATACAAGGATATCTGCAAGCGGGATCTGAAGGCCTTAGGAATGGTCCTCAACAGATGGGAAACCTTGACATCTGAGCGTTCAGCCTGGAGGCAGGCGGTGCAGCATGGCCTCTCCCAATTTGAAGAGGCACTTGTTCAGCAGGCCGAGGTGAAGAGGCAGTCCCGAAACCAGCAAAATCAGGGAGCTGGACAGGGGAGAGATTGTATTTGTCTTCAGTGTGGAAGGGATTGTCACTCTTGTATTGGCCTTCTCAGCCACACTAGACACTGTTCCAAGACCTCTATTCAGAGCACATTACCATGGTCTCTCGAGACTGAAGGATGCCTACACACACACTAACTTATTACAGTATTCTGAGGCCCCCAATGCAGTTAGTTACCATTATAGTTACAGTTTTCAAAAGGTAACTATATATATATCATTATTTCTGAAAAGTAACTATAAAGGTTAGTGATTAAAAAACCCTGAATGTTATAAACCTTGGTAAAAGAAATGTACTCTTTTGCTTGACACTTTGTTGTTGTATCCACACTCACAACAGGACAGAAGGCAGTCGCATGAACTAACAGCAGGACTCTAAAAACAATTAAAAAGGCAAAATTTGGCCACAAAGGGAGAAGTTGCATTTGCAATCCAATGTTGTTACATATCATATATTGGGAAAAAGATACTAATTACAATTAATTAGTTTTTTGTAATTAGGTACTTCCAAGGTCTGGGTAAATATATACTACAACATTTCCAACAATGAAAAAACAAGTCCTAGAACATTTTGAGATGGGGAATAACATTAGAAACAGCACCATTTTCCTGCAGCGCAAGTTTCTTTTTAATGTATTTATGTGCTTTCAATACATAATTAAGCCATGTTGGGAATTGCTGACTGTCATCTATAGAACACTGATAGATAGAGATCTAGTGTGTGATAACATATCTTACAAAACACAGCTGGTCCAAGTTACTGGTATGGTGAGGAATGAATCCTTTCCTTGGTCTCCATTTGTGCATTTCCTTATTAACAGAAAATATGTGCAAAAGAGCAAAAGTACTCAAAACACAAATATGTTTTATCTGTGTTGAGAAGGAATGTGTGTAAGCTTCTGGGTAAAGATTTTGTTTTTTTTTCTCAGCTTCTTCTGAGAAGGCATTGCTTGCCAGTTCATCTCACTATCAAACACAGACAAATGGCTAGGACTGTCAATGTCTTTCTTGCTCTGTTGTTACATTTCAGTGCTTTATACTTGGTGGCTTCACAGGAGTTGGGATCCGATTGCTGTTTCTTCATGCTCTGAGCATTCCAAACCTCAGGGGGAAAAATGGTTGGAAAGGTCATGTCCACAGCCAACTGCCTCCAGTCATGTTGCATTGGCCCACACGATAAAAAGCACCATAAATTAATCCCAGCTTTGCTAGCAGCAGTTTCTCTTTGGCTGCAAGACAAATGATGCAATGAGAAAATAATAATAGAACTCATTTTGAAGTTTATTGAATCTCTTTCTTGTGCTTTGGGATTTTCCAGGAAGGTTCGGAGGACAAGACTTCTGAACTCAATCCAGCCTGTGCAGATGGTCTCTTGAGTTAGAAAGAGTAACATATAGAAGTTTGGGGAAAGTACATATCTACGATGGTTTGACCATGTTCGTGGAACTTGTAACATATAGGGAAAGTAAACATCCTGAACATGAAGGACTCTCCCAGATGTAACTTTAAAGAGAAGATGGCTTCCAGATCACATGTTGTGGAAACACCTTTCTTGAACATTTCTGAGCAAGAAATGACTTGTTACTTATTGCTCAAGTATCTTTCCTGGCTTAGGTTCTACTGTGGTCATTCCAATGAGCTTGAATGGAGTGATAAGGATTGTTTTAGGACTAGGGGGAAGGAGGAGCAATGAGGTCTCATATCCTTTATGACAACCCTTGACAAATTGATGTCTTAGGGCTAGAGGTATTCCTGTTGTGCACTGTTGTTCCATTTACCTTGAAATCTGATGTGGGGTTATTTGTTTTCTATCCCACATTTATTTCTTTAATTTCTACCCTGTCTTTCTCGCTTTAGAGGAACTAAGGATGTGCACGGGCAAAACTTTCAGTTTGCTTTCATTTTGGGTTCTTCTAGGGAACTCTTCTTTCAGTTTCGGGTTCTCTGAGGTAAATTGGATAATTGGATAAATTGGATAATACCTGAATCTTCTAGGTTCATTCATTTAGATTTTCTCATTCTGGTTTCTGATGCTAAAGCTAATGAAACCCTATGGAACCCTCAAGAGTCAAATGGAAGTAGTACAAAACACAAAATATGTAAGAAAATAGTGCAGTTCATTAACCTCGCTTCCAGAATCCCAGATCTTTTGTACTTCAGAGATTGTTTAGCATTAAAGATATGAAAGACTCCAGAAATGGAAGAAACAGCCCGTTTTGTTTTTTCCCCCGTTCAGGTTAACCCAAAAGTCCCATCCATACACTTCTGAAGTCAATGTCTGTGGAGATGATCTCATATTTGCCTTTTCATTTGTGGCCCTAGTAAGTAGGACAATCATGCCCATATATCTCAGTGCATGTGGCGTTAATTCCATTTTGCCTGGCATTCAGATTCCATGAACCATCGCCATCACAGATTGCCCAATTTGACTTCCCACTTGAATTTCACCTTTAACACTATGTTTCCAGATGGTTCAGGGAACTCAAAAGCTTGTCTTATTCAGAACCATTTGGCGATCCTATGGAGTTTTTGCCTAACCCAGAATGTTGCTTCTATGAATGGATCACCTAGTTATTTTTGAGTATGTGATCACCACATGTATGCTTCCTATTAGGCATGTGATGAGCAGTTGCAAAATTTCTCATTGTTGGCAATTTTCTGAGACTTCCCGTTACATAATGAATATTTCCTTGTTTCTACAAATGTGACATCATTTTCCTTTTCTCTCCCCCTCCTCCGATCTCTCTGTCTTCTTTCTTTGTTCTGCACAGGAAACTGCAAAATTCTGCTCAATTTAATGCTTTTTCTGGTGAATCTAGCTCTGGCACTGAGACATCCATATTTTGGCAAATTCTTAAGTAATTACTGGAAGGAATACTAAAGGAGGTGAAGTTTTAGGTAGTGCAAAATGCTGTGACTTGTCTCCTCACAAGAAGGGACTGTACAGACTTTATTATTTGTGATTTCAGCCAGGTACATAGTCATTGACTTCATATTAGGGTCCATGTTAAAGTACCATGTTAAAGTACCAGTGATGTACTTCACCTCACCTTCCTGCTAGTGATTGTTCCAATATTCAGAATGTTGACTAGTAGGTTATCCACCACTGTATTCTACTGCTTGGTTAAACTGTGGCTTTATTAGAAAGTATTCCTTGTTATCTATGACCAACAGCATTAGCTTGGTGTTACTTTCAACTGTGTTGAACTCTAACTGACTGTACTATGTGTGTTACTCAAAAACTATTCTGGATGAAGTAAAAACAAAAATCAAAACAACCCTCTCCAATCTGGAAGTTGAGTCATGGTAACTTCTTAGGTTGAAAGGTTTCACTACTCATCCAAGCAGTATGAGTACCTTCAGTTTGAGGAGAGTTGGTAGGAGATTCCTGATATATCCTCCACGTTGGTTTCACTTCCCCCTGGTCTGAATAGGCTCGTTAGAAGGACAAAAGACTGGAAGTGAGGGATAATCCCACTTCTGCAGTCATTCTCCACTCATTGTCATGGGTCGTTAACGGTCACTAACAGTGGTCTTTCTGGTGTGTGTGGTCCTAATTAGAGATGGGGATGAATATAAAATAGGATCGGCTTTTTCGATGAAAATAGCCGATTCGTTAAATATTAGTCGATCCATATTCATCAAATTTTAAGTCCTGATGAATACGGATCGATGAATATTTTCCCGTTTTTATTCGTCCTTCGTAAATTAAAACACACACAAACCATTCTGCCTACCGGCCGCCAATCAGCTGATTGGTGGGCTGATAGGCAGCCACCCACCCCACAGCCTACCCCCACTCCTTCCTCTCCCTACCTTAGCCCCCACCCCACCGCCACCATCGAGGTCTCCATCTGGCCTCCGCAGCCATGGCATGTAAAAAGGGAGACTGGCTGCCCTTTGCAAAGATGGCGGCTGCAGCTTCCCTACCCTAAATGAAGCCGCAGTCGCCATCTTTGCAAAGGGCAGCCAGTCTCCCTTTTTACACACCATGGCTGCGCAGGCCAGATGGAGACCTCGGTGGCGGCGGCGGCGATTACTGTAAAGAGGTGTTGGCAAGGATGGGGGTGGAGGGGGCAGTGGCGGCATGGCGGTGGGGGGTGGCAGCGGGGGTGGCAATGGCAGTGGGGGGTGGCGGGTGGCAGCGGGGGTGGCGGTTTTGTGTGATGTTTTATTATTTTATTACTGTAGTTTTATTATATGTTTACATTATTGTAAGCTGCCCAGAGTAGTGACCTGGCCTCCAGATTGGAGGGATAAAAAATTTAATAAATGAATGAATTAATTAATAAATAAAATGGAGTGTTGTGCCTTGTTGAATGTGTTTTTGATGTTGATTTTGTTTTTTTAGTGTGGAATTTGTTTGATTCTTTTTAATATTTGTATACTTACTCTTTTTAGCTTTTAAATATTGTCTTTTATACTTTTGGATAAGCCACAAAGAAAAACATGTTTGTTTGTTTGTTTATTTGTTTGTTTATTTATTTAAAATAAATATGTTTTTCTTTGTGGCTTATCCAGAAGTACAATATCTGGCTTATTAAAATCAATTGTTTTATCCTTGATAATTTGCTTGTCCCAATATAGTATTGTTGTTTTATTTTCTAAAACAGGAAGTGGCTGGAATTTACAATATGGAAGATAATATGTGAGTAGTCCATAAGATTTAGCCCACTGCTGGAAACAGACCTATGTAACTTGGTAATGACTATATGTACAATCCATTGACGCTAGCTTATAGCATCCAACTACGATGATGAATTGTCTCTTTGGATTCATGGCAGGCTCTGCATATATTGCTTACACCATGTTTCCTAATCATTTTCTGATGGTATCTAGTGCAAGTCAATATGCCTAGATATTTATAGGTTTTCTGCTCCTCCCAAGCACTGGATAAGCTCTTCATTAGTTAGCTCATAGTGACTGCTCTCTGAGAATTTTCCTCTTTTGACATGGGCAATAGCACATTAATCAACACAAAAATGCATCCTGATAAATATACTGTACTGTATTTGGTTTATCAGGAGACCATGCTAATCATTTAATATTGTCCATGCTCATTAAGTGTTAAAGAGTGAGGTCATTTCTCTGATATTTAGGCTTGTAACCTTTAGCATGGTCACTCAGCTATCTAGACAGAGGATTTAAAGCCACAGAGAACCACAGTATAAGCAACTGATACATTTCCAGAGTTCCTTCAAGCCTGATTCAATATATGTCCTTGGTACACAGCTGTATATGCCGCATGCTGTTTTTGCCTCTGTCTTGGTCTTTCTAGATCTTGACAGTCATTGATATCCTAGAACAGATGCACAATCTCCTCATTATTTTCTTTTGTCCAAGTGGCCTTCTTTGCAATTCCTGACTCTGAAGGCTTGGGTCTTGGTTCAGCACATGGTCCTTGGGAGCAAGGTTGATCACATCTAAGCTTGTCTGCTGACACAAGCCTTCATTGATAGTATTGCTGTATTTCTGCTCAATGGCAACAGATGTTTCTCAGGGAGAATGTAGATAACCTTTCACCTGTGGCCTGCCTCCTAAACCGCATCTGGGCTAACAAGCCTTTGTTAGCCCAGACAATATCCAAGCCAGTATAAACATTCACTTGAGGCACAACACTCATACTGAAATATGTTGCATAAACAGATTGGTGTTTATTACATATGGCTAGGCACTGTGATTAGTCAGCCCAACCTGGGGGTAGACACTCTTGGTAACTTCCCAAGTCAGGCCAGATGTTGCCAGTGGTTTTCTGTTGGGGTTTTCTTTCCCTTTCCCTGCCTGTAAGTTGATGGTGGTGCTTCTTTGCCACACCAGAGTGTTGTCATTGGGCTTATATAATGTTTAGTGGTTACTATCCCGCCACAGACTACACTCCAGTACCCTGCTAGCATTGCCACCTCATTTCAGGAGAGCTTAAGAATTCTGTCTACCATGACTGTTAGCCTACATATCTGTAGGCTGTTCCACTGTTCATCACCTGCAGACCCATCCAGTAGCTGTGGTCTACTCTGCCATTATTATTATTGTTGTTGTTGTTATTTGAGATGTATATAATGTGTATAAACCTCTGGTCCACTTATTGTGCTCCTATGTTTGAAGAAATGGATTTTAATCTAAAGAACCTCACGTTGAAACACGATTGTTATTCTTAAAGCTGCCACAATATTTTGGAGGGAGTGGTTTTGTTTTTTGTTGTTACTTCACTAAGAATGTTTTTTAGGTAACACACACATGTGCTTATGGGTGGTCTTTCTCTTCTGGAAGAAATATATAGCTATGCAGGATTATTGCAGAATTACATTTTTCCTGAGCAGGATTGGGCTGGAAAAGGCTGAAGAAACAGCATGCTGTGCAGTGAGGAATCTTCAGCAGCCACCTCATATGATGACTAATGGGAACTTGAGCTTGAAGTACTTTCAAGCTGTAGACCGACCGTGACCACCCAAGGAGACATTGGTCCTCCTGGATGCTGTAAAAGGCTTCATGTTTGGGTTGGAACCATGCCTGACCAACAATGTCTTCCTGGCTCTCATTTGGTTGCTCATGTCCCTTAACTCTGAGTCAGCTCCTCTGCTAGCAGTCTACAGTTTAGCCCTGACAAACCCTCACATGGCATTGCTGTGCATTTTAGAAACTTCTCTTGTCTGTGAACTTCTCAAATAGGCTACTTCTCCTAAAAGCCACACTAGAATACCAGTCTTGTTAGAAGGGTTCCAGTGCTCTTTTGAGTAGAATCTGAATATAGATGCAATAACTAATCTGATAGTTACATGAAATACATTCACATCTATGTATAGATGTGAGGATTAGGGGTTTTTTTGTGGGGGAGGGTGTACCAATGAATCTCGGCATCAATAAATCTAAAATCAGTTTGCTACTGAGACTTACTCCATTGAACTCATGATAGCGGGCATAGGTAATAAGATTCTGGTAATTACAGCTTTTTAAATATTTTTGCATTTACAGACAAATGATTCATTTCCTAATCTAATAAGACTTCAGAAATAAGTCTATGATAGCAGTCTTCCTCATGGGTTTGATAATTGTCATAACTGATAATTGACATAACTTGGACCTTTAGTCATTCATGACATTGCCACCCAAGCAAATATATTTTAGAATATGGGAATACTACAGTACTTTAGAAGAGTTTAGAACATAAGCCAAATGTCCAGTTTTCCATTAAATTTGTCAGGTAGTTCATTTCATAGTTAACTACAATACCACTTTCTAACAGATTGAGAAACTTAAAAGCATCTATGTTTCTCCTCCCCTCTTGGGGAAAATAAAGAAGACAAACTTCTGGCAAGATGATGCTGGTTCTAATTGCAGTCAAATGTTTGGACTTTCATTTTCCCTCTTTGTTGGATGAATGAATAAAACTTTTTTTAAAAAGAAAAGCTGATATTTTCTATAGTCCCACGATATCAGTGGCCAATGCAACATAACCAGTCTTACTGTTCTACATAGCAACTGGAGAAACACAGTTATAATTGAGAGAAAATGAAACAAAACCTACAGCTGCTCCCACAGCATCCTTAGAAATCTCATCACCACCAACCATTGACAGTCAGCAATATGAGATGAGTTGGCAAGAGCTGAGCAGGGCTGTTGAGGACAGGACATTTTGGAGATTGCTCATTCATGAGGTCTCCATGGGCTGGGGGCAGCTTGACAGGACATAACAACAGCAATTGCAGTTACTAGTTGACTGGATAGCTCAGTGAGTTAGGTATCTGGCTGTGAAGCTAGAGGCTGAGAGTTCAGTTCCCCACTGTGCCTCCTGCGAAGTAGAGTCAGCCTGTGAGGCCTTGGGCAAGCTGCACAGTCCCAGGATGCCCTCAGAAGAAGGGAATAGTAAACCACCTCTACATACCTTCTACTTAGGAAACCCTGAAAAAAAAGTCACCATAAGTCAGAACTGATTTGATGACACACAATTATAATTGCAGTTACTGAGTCTATCTTTAGTTCCCACCCCCACGAACCATCCTTTAAATATTGGTAAGCAAAACCTTATACTGGGATACCCAATATTTCTTTTTCCTGCAGCAATGATTGTGTGTTTGCTTACCTTTGTCAACCCACAATATCCAAGGGTTTGCTTTCATGCTCTGTAGGACACGTAAAGGACAACACATTTGCTTGGATTATGCCATTTTCCAAGCAGGCTGTTTTGTTTCTGCCATCCGCCCAAATATACGCTTGGGGGCCTGCTGCAGGCAACCCTTCTTGAACTGATTGATGACTTTCAGATCCTAATGAGACCTCCAGAGTGCAGTAGGACCTAAAAGCTCTAGGCTAATGGAAGTGTAAGAGTGATGGATAAAAATAATGCACAATCTAGAGGGTGCCGGGGCTCCAGCCAAAAACAACTCGTTACTTGAAGTGGAAAGTATATTGCAAACGTAAAGCCAAAAATTAGAGCGGAGAACACTAAAAAAGCAACTAACAAGGGGAAAGAAAATTTGTAAAAGATGCTCTGGCAGTGCCACACAAATAATTGTCAGGCAGGAAACTTCAAGATGTCAGAACTGAATGTAGCTATTCCGAAGAAGTTTAAGAACATATGGCCATAACTTTTAAAAAAGAGCTGTTCTGTTAATTTGATGTAAAGCAGACCCACTGCTAAGAGGAGACACCTTGTAAATGGCTTTGCCCTCTGAAAGAACATGATACATTCCAGATTTTGTTCCAGTTTCTTGGCCTGTATTTTTATTTCCTGTTGCATCATCTCTTCATGTGATTGTCTCTGGAAAAGTTACATGCAGATGACACATTGGCACAACTGTTGATGCACTGCTATTTCCCTGCATGTGTGTGTGTGTGCTCTTCACATAGCTTTCCAGTATTTCCCCTGTGAGCATGAAATATGACATCAGAAGCTGTGAATGACTACATTAGACTTTTGAAATGAAATACTCTTGGTTTGAGCTAGGAATTATCAGAATATTCACATGAAAGCCTGCTTTCACACATGTGGACTTGTCATCACACAGCAATGAAGTATGATCTTGTGCTGGCAGAGCAAATCAACATTCTATAAGGCAATTATAAAAATCAGGGCAGCCCGAAATAAATTATAACTTTGAAACAGGGCTTTAGATCAGCACCAAATTAGGCAGAGGTGTATCAGACCATCTTCTCTTCCTCTGTGCCAAATCTGGGAAAATTTTGACAAAGGGTTTTCAGGCTATGATTTTTTTGTTTGGTTTTCCCCCCACTCAGAAATAGGCGAGCCTAAATATCCCCAGATTTAAAATAGATCATGTTAACTGAAAAGACCAAACTTGCTTATTTTGAAAGAGAATGGTTGGCCCCACCCACTTTTTTATTTGGAAACAATCAATGCTGTAGGTGCTGAAATACAGGTTCTCAAAAAAGGCCTTTCAAAAGGGAGAAACAGTGATTTCTTATCACACTGAGCAGGGGTTGAACAGGTTTGTCAGCAAGAGCTTTGCAAAGTAGATATATTGTTGCAGCTTCATGGGCCTGGAAGGGAGATGTTTGAATAAAGGGTGTGCATGATTATCTGTTGTTTGTGTTGCATTTACTTGCATCTTTGCTTCACCATTTCATTAAGTCCAAAACAGCCTTTAAATTTATTTGGCACAGGGGGAATACAGCCACATCCAAGCTGTTCTTGCTTCTGTCTTCTCCCAGAAACCATAGCATAGATTGTGCGATCATCTACCACTGGGTAATTCTACATGAGGTACTGTAAGTTTCTGTTGGAATTTGTTTGTAGTGTATGTATATTTAAACTTTTGTTTTAAATAGTCAGGAAATACAATTCATAAAACCCTTCTGTTTTATGAATGTGGGATATTGTGCTTCTGTATTCATGATTCAAAAAGCCAGGAAATAGCCCAATATTGCTGCACAATATCATGCCCACATTGCCAGCAGGAAAAAGGATGCCAAACTTTCCATAGCAAAGGCAGCTTGAATGTTGACAACACAAACGGCAGCACTTAAGATGTTCTACAGGAAACCCTTTTGTGCTCACGACCATTCACACTTGTTGAAAAACAGCCCTGACAATTGCTTTGTGTTTGGGTAAGAAGTGGTTAACTGATGAAAAAAGGAGTCAGCTTCCACAATTTTCCCTTGAGTAGTGTCACTTTGTGAATGGCAGAGAGTATAAGAGACTATCATGTACACTACTGAAACTATTGACCTATTTAACAACCTATTTTATTTGCAATAATAAATGAATCAGTAATGAATAAATAAATGCTTTCTTAGCTAAAGAGACACAGGATTTCTTGCTGTACAAGATCTAAAATAAAAGGCATAGTTCATCAGTAAGTTCTCTTACATTGTCTTTAATAAAAATGTGTTATGCTCAAGAACTGCAAATATGATTTCATTCATGCTATTTGCATTAATCTGTTTTCACTTACTTGCCAAATATTTGAAAATAATATCCTCTCCGGTATCTGCTGCTTTCACTGGAAAGAAATTCAGATAGTAGCCTTGAATTTAAGCTTTGAAAAGTTGTATTTCCAATTTTTGCTTCAGTTATTGTCCTGCCTAGGTGGTCACAGCTGAGCCACTCTCTCTTTGCCTCAGCCAATCATCTCCTATGGCAAAGGTGTTAGTTGAAATGATATATGGGAAGCTGAACTGTCCAAAATGCTGCATAAAAATGGTAAATACAATATCTGCAATGAGTGTGCCTTGGTGGGCCACTCAGGTTTGTTGGCTTCTCTCAGCTGGTAGTTTCTGTGATTCACTCGCCGAGAATTCTGGGAGTAGCTTTACTATTTGACAGCATAAGCCAGCAGGCAGAAGGTCAAATGTGAAAGATGGGTGAAACCTTATTTATATCTTTACACTAGGAAATACAAACCAATGTGTCAGGGGCCCTCAGCCTTGAAAAGCTTCCAGCTGTGGTATCAGATACTTTATGGACTGAGACAAAGTAAAAAATGCAGTACTTCCGTTTCACATCCAAAAACTAACTAGACTGGCAGCCAACTCTTACTTCAAGAAAGGAACCGTATTGTGTCACCTAACACACCTTAACAGCAACTGGTTGATTTGGGGTCCAGGGACAGGTTATGTGGATCATACGACTCTATCTTCCAAGGAAGGAAGATGCCCAAAGAATCAAGAAAAATGGCTGGGGGGCTCCCACTACTGCCGCCAAAACTGGATGCCTGTTGCCTCATTATTCCTAATACTAGAGCCAGTCATTATGACCCCACTGCAGTTTGTCTCCTTCTCCCTCTCTCTATCTGTTTAGGTGCCTGGCATGAGTCTAAGTAAGAAGTCAAATAGAACCACATTTTACAAGCTGGCAGGTATGTTATACATCACTAGTTTTATTGCCTCCTTCTATGTAAGTAACTTCTTGAAGGATAGCAAATGAGACATGCAGGTCCTTATGGATGTAGAATGTATTCAGCCAATCTTCTTCCAACTGGCTAACAGTCAGTATAGTTCTGAATCTACTCAAAGGCTCTGGCACTTATAATAATGATATAGGGTCCAGTTGATTCTGACTCACAGCTACTTCTTATGGTTTTCTAGGTAAAAATTACTGAGAAGTGGTTTACCAGTTCTTCCTTCTGGTGGATTCTCTGGACCTCTACGGATTGCCCAAGGTCACACAGGTGGCAGGGCCCATAACACCATGAATCACACATGATCTGGGTAATCTTGGCTGGCCTATTTCTTAGGAGGCACAGTAGAGGATTCAAAGCTCTGTTGCCTGGTCCACAGTGAGGTGCTCCACTTATTAAATTTATATTCCACATAAATTCTTTCTGTAAAACCCTACATGATGAGGTCCCACATACCTAAGGTGTTTTATAAGGTATATAAATATATATATATATACACACACCTAAAGGCAGTGTAGATGGCAAACCAGCTGCCGTTAGGTATTTATCCTCATCCACACTATGCCTGGAATAGTATTCACACATGGCTCCATGGTCAATCCAAATGGAGGCTGCAACCAAGAAGTCAGAAGAGGACTGGGATTTGGAAGAGCAGCTACAAAGGAACTGAAAAAGATCCTCAAGTGTAAGAACACATTACTAGAGACCAAGGCCATATATATTATAGTATTTCCAATTACTATAAATGGATGTTAAAGTTTTATGAAAATGCACCACAGAACTAAAATGTTCTCAAGATGTTTCCATTTTGGCTGCCTAACCTACACCAAGCGATGTCAGGACTGATCTTTCTCTTCAGTAATTTGCAGAATGAAGTGCTGCATCTACTTCTTCAATATCACAGCATACTTTTCAGGCTCTCCACATACTGTGTTTTGGGGGAGTATTTCACCTCAGGCATTTTTGCCTGCTTTGATATACTGGTTTCAGCAAAGGTTTCTTCATAAAACGTTCTTCCTATACAGACCTTTTATGAAGAAGACAGATGAAGGGAAAGTTGCAAAAATAAGAAGCCAAAAATCTGAGTCATTTTGTTGAATTAGAAACAGCAAAAGGATATGCTAAATACAAAACCTTTTCTTGCACAGGAAATAACTACAAGCAATAAAATTGCTGGATCTATTGAAACAAGGCTGAAAATTCAGAACTGTGGGCCAGCTGCCTACATATTGGTAATTAGTTCAATTTATAAGGTTTGGCCCAATAACAATTCCCTGTAACCTTCTAAGATGACTTCAATAATGTGCAAATAATCAAAACAAGTCATTTGAAAACCACTGAATGATAGTAAAACAGTGTTGGGCAGTGTCATTTGAAAGATATTAAAGAGAGATGCTAGAAAGGTTTCTTTTGTTCCAAGTCTTTGAAATGTCAGCAGAATACAATATGTTGAATGTCAAGAAGGAATGTCAGCTTTTTTCAGATAAGGTCAGCTTCTCAGATTTCTAAGTTTTCCGTTTGAACATGGATTTCAGTGCAGTACAAAATGTATTGTTCAGAAACACAACTGCATCTTCATAACTAGCACTGGACAATTATTCTGTTATATCAAATATTTGGTGTGCTTCTTCCATGCTTACTGGATCAGTGCTACCAACTGAGCACAAACATTGCCTGGAAAACATACTTCAGAATTATTCACAGTAATGTCTGGGGGAAATAGGAAGTGATCTAAAACTAGCATTTCCTACAGATCTTGCCCCTAGGGACATGAAGAATGTCATAAAACCACTCACTCTTGATGAGACAGGCTGTTTTGGTGATTGAGAAACTCTTTTGAGAAATTGCAAGCCTGTGTGAAACTTCTTGCTTTCAGTGTGAAAACAAGACAGTGAGTGGTGGAAATGCTTAAGACTTTCATAATTCTAGCAGAACTTTCTTGTGTGCAAAACTATAGTCTTTTATATTTGTGAAACAAAGTACAAACTGCTGGATAGCTCAGTGGTTTAGGTATCTGGTTGGGAGTTCAGTTCCCCACTGTGCCTCCCTGACAGGGGCTGGACTCAATGATCCATAGGGTCCCTTCCAGCTCCACAGTTCCAAAATTCCAAGAATAAGCACAGAGGGTCTCATTCATTCATCAAAAAGATGTAAACAACCCATTCAATGCTTCTAGTCATTAAAAGTGCATGCAAAAAGGCAGCAGTTATTTCAGTTTTGTGTCATTTGCACATTTTGGCTGAAATCCACTAGTAGAACCTCTGCTGTGTAAGGCTGATGATGACATCAGCTACTGTGAGTTTTTGGAGAAAAGTTTCTGATTCCCCACCCTCCAGAAGGTCCTGAGGCTCTCTTGGGATTTCTTTTGTCATGGGGAAGCCCTTGGGTGCTGTAGGATGAGGGCAGGAAGTCTTTAATTTCTGATAATTGCAGCCTCCTGTAAAATAATCCACTACAGGTGATTTTTGAACATTGAAGACTTTCCCCATCCTATGCCCCCTCCCCAAGGGTCTCCCTGTTTTCCTATAGCTGATGGCATCATCAGCTTTATGTAGCGTAAGTTCCACTACTGAATTCCAGCCATTAAGTCAATGCAGAAATCATTCTGCAAGACCTTTCATTGCTTACTAGAAAACATCAGACTATTTCATAGGCAAAGAGAAAAACTTTATAGCTTCTTTCTCAACTATAAGAATGACACGCACATTCTATTCTCTAAGATGACAGATGTAGGAATAAAGTCACCTTGCATTAAGTGCTTTTCAAATAAATACTCTATTACTAACTCAGGAATAAATCCCACAGGTTTCTCAGGTCATGTAGACCCGAGTCCCTTGAGAAGTCACAACCCCTGTCAAAGTCTCAAGGCATTTCAAACAGCAACCTTACAATTTTTAAAAAAATGTCATTTCAAAATTAAAGGAAGAAAACCCCAGGTACTTTTTCATGTCAGGGGTGGAGAAATAATTGAAACCTGCTCTCTTCAAGTCCAGCATCAGTAAATGCTGTTCTGGTTAAATGACCTGCCTGAGCGCTACACCCTTGATGGTCTGAAATTCTACTGACTTATTGCAAGGTGTGCTTTCAGCAGGTGTTTTTTTTTAACACAGAGAAAACCATGAAACAAACAAAAACCTTGGATACACTAAATGGTCCACCAGTGACACCAGAAATAAAAAAGCAATGCCCAAGCAGTCCAGCTTTTGTGTGGCCTCTAGCGCTCCATTGTAGGATCGTTGTGATGATAGTCTGAGCAAACCTGCTAAGAAACAGGTAGAGTGGCCAGGGAGGTTCCAAAGTCTTCTCAGGACTTTCTAAAGCAAAAGAGCCTTTTCCTTCCCCTCATTGTTCTCCATCAGGTGTAAATGATAATCTTGTCAATCAAACATGCTTGCGCCACTCAGCACATACATAGTAGAAGTAAATACATTGCTGCCTGTCAGATTTTCAGCTCTTTCCGAAGCAAGTTGCTCCTACCTGCATTATCTTTCAAACACCAGCTTGCATATTTGTGTGTATGGTGTTTGCAAAAGCTTGGCCTTGCTTAGGCAAATACGTACATAACTGCTGAGCCATGTTTGCAACAGCAGGTTACCTGTTCACAGAACTTTCTCCTGTCACTGCCTGCCTTGTTTCACATATAAATGCTGCAAAAAGAAAAAAAAAGGTGACTTCAGCTTAACCTTGTTTGTTCTTCAGATTTGACAGCCTAGTTTGGTTCATTTGAGTTTAACCCCCTTAAAAAAATTTTTTTTAAAAGTCATGGCCGTGAATAAACCTATCATCTGACAAACGAGAAGCAAAATAATGTGAAGACAAATCCTGCAGAGCAGTGTGCGTGCGTGCATGTCTGTGTTTTCCCAACTGATTATGTTTTTTAAAAAACATCGTAGCTCCAGGTGTGATTAACAAAAGCCTTTCAAAAGAAGCATGTTTTTTGTATTAAAATTTGAAACACAAACAGGACACATGAGAAATACAGACATGTATGTATTCTTGGTAACTAGCACGACGTTCCATTTGTCAATAGCAAATAATTTTGCTTTAAAAAAGAAGTGCATACGGGGTTCCAAATGTTTCTGAGAACTTGAAAAGAGGGCATCCGCAATATAGACCAAAACCAAAGCATAATGTTTGAAGTGCTTTGTATGATGCTGTGCCAAGTTACTTTTGTGTTTAACACTTACATTTTAAGGGGGGGGGGGAATTTCACTTTTTAAAGAAGTGGCATGGAAAACAGTGAAGGGTGAATTTAAGGAGCCCTGAATCTTTTTTAAAAAAATATTATTTGATGTGGTGGTCTCTGACAAACTCTTTGTAGGAGAGTGAATGGATTGTTAGATTGCTTAATTCTAAAATGAGAACGTTAAATAATAGTGAATTAGAAAATAGACTGATTAAATTTCCTTTTCCTTTTTTGTTGTTGTTCCCTTCACAATGTGGCCCCATCTTTGCTGCCCTTTCTCTTTAGGCAGGCTTTCCCTTAATGACTGGTGGTCTGAAAGAGGTTTTAAATGGACTGTTGTGCTCTGTTGTTTTAAATGTGTTTTAATATTGATCTTAGTTACCATTTTAAAAGAATACTTGTTTAATTCTTTTAAAATATTTATATACTTACTGTTTTTAGCTTTAAAATGCTGTTTTAATGATGTAAGCTGTCTTGGGTCCTTTTGGGGAGAAAGGCAGCACAGAAATATTTTAAATAAATAAATAAAATGTATAATTTGAAGTGTATGTGAACCATAAGCATCCCTTTAAAACAATAAAACTGATTTGCTCCTATTTACTAATATATATACACTTGTATTCTTTTATACATACGCACATATACAGAGAGAGGCACAAATAATAATTATTGTTTTGTGCCATGGAATAGGAATATCATTTGAATTTGCCTTTTGAGCTTGTTAAAAGCCCTGCTCTGAATTTGGGCTGCCATTGGCTGTAATCTAAGAGCTGAGCTAATCCAAGATGACTGAATTTCAATGTGAAAGCAATTCTGCAAGCTTAACCCTAAAAGTGAACCACAATGTTTGAGGACCCTCAAAATGCATGAAGATTTTTGGGGGGCCAGAGAGCATATTCCTGTTTGCAACGGTAGTACTGCAAATTCTACATTCCACAGTGCAGAAGAAGAAAACAAGAGAATGTTGGCCTTTAGAATGCTTCAGGAAGTGATCTGAATGGGGACATTATCAATACACCCCATGTTACTTTGACTTAGATGTGCAAATTTGTGCAAGTTTGCCCTTTGATTTCATACATCCAATTCTGATAGATTGTGTAAAGGAAAACAATGCAAAGCAAAAACAGATGAGAACATGAACGAAGAATATGGGGAGAAAGGTGGAAAACAAAGGTTTTAGTGGGGGGTTTTTTGGTTTTGGTTTTTGTACACCTCAGACCATACTTTTCTAAAACATGATACATTTAGCACAACTTTCTAATCCACTCTCAGCCTTTCAGTCAGTATCAGATGTCGCATGAAAGGGACAAAGTGTTCCCAGGGAGGCAGTTTCAGATGAAGAATGAAGTTTCATAAAGGGACTTTGTTCACGTTATCCCCCCACTGGATGACTCACATATACACATTCTTTACCTGATGATGGAAGCACTAAGTATGAGTAAACTGTTGAAGATTCAACACCACAGACCATGCTTTCATATAATTTCTCATCACCTCAGATTTTATGATTCTATGATCTTACAAAAAATAATTTTAAAAATTGCAAATCTCAGTCTTTCTAGCTTCTCTGGATTCAAGCTGTTACTTGGCTAGAATTTAGTCATAACCAGTGTAGCTGGTTCTCTGGTTAACAATGGCTGGAATCCTATCACGTATTTGCATTGGTGCAACTCCATCAGTATAACTTGAAGAGGCAAATTCCCATCAATTAAGCAGTTGGCATTGAACCAAGTCCTGTGGCTGCTGCAAAAGAAGGGAGAAAAACAATGCTAACTTCTTAACTTGTGACAATTTGCCAGTGAAATGCACACCAGTGGAGTTATGCTGGTGGGTACAGCTAATTAGCAGGATTCTGGCCAAAGATATATATTTTTAAAAAACCTTGGTGAGAACATATATTTTTGATTCCAAGAATTGTGAATGGAATTCAGGACCAGCCCCTTCCCTGATACACTTCCTTGACTGTTCCCCACTCCTGTTCCACTATTTACACATCAGGGGGTCAAAGGGAGTAATGGAATGTGGCCACCCCTGAAATGAAGCATCAGAAGAAATTGTGAGCTGTCGTTTGTGTAAACTTAGATGTCTTTTGGTCATGTAAGGGCCCCTTTGGATCACATCCACACCATGTTGATTGAGAAAGTGATAACAGCCAAAATTTATTCTTTTATTGATAATACTAAAGAACTGGCTTTGAATGTTCAGTATTTGCCATTTCTATCTTCACAGTACAGCCGACTGGATATCTCAGTGGCTTAGGTATCTGGCTGCAAAGCCAGAGGTTGGGAGTTCAATTCCCCACTGTGCCTCCTGCAAGTAGAGCCAGCCTGTGTGGCCTTGGGCAAGCTGCACAGTCCCAGGTGCCCCCAGAAGAAAGGAAGGGCACACCACTTTTGAGTACACTCTATCTGGAAAACCCTGGGAATGGTTGCCATAAGTCAGAATTGACTTGATGGCACATGATTATATATGTTATATTATTTTCACAGTAAAGCCTGAATCCAAATGTATTATCCCTATCATTTCTTCTTCAGGAAAATAATTTTATTACAGAGAGTGGACCATTGATATTCTTCTCATCCATTTCATTTCAGATTAGAGCAGAATCACAAGCAGATACAATAATGTAACAGTGATAATATGGAACAAGAAGTTTTTAGGATGGACACAATTGTTTTATGGAAATGGTGATTCAAAGGGTTAATGCAACATTCTATTAATAATCTTCCTTTCCCTACCCATATTATACATAATTGAGAAAAAGTAGAACAGAAAGAGACTATATATTTGCTAGAATATCACTCTCTGGCCCCTGAAGTCACTATAAAGATACTTAGGTTGAAGGAAGGGCCTGTGGTTGTCTCTTTGAATCATGCCAACAATTTCTTCAGGGCAATTGTATGTGGCTTATGACCCAAGATATTTGACTTCAGTGGACCAGACATTTCTCTTAAGAAAAGCAGAAAGATTGCCCCCATGCAGACTTGATTAAAAGGAAATTGAAATAAAGATACAGTAAAAAAAAGTTAATGGATTAGAAGTGACTATTAGGGAATAATTTGTGAGGAAGACAGGCACGGACATTAGAGAAAGAAGTTGTGAAGAAGATTCTTTAAAGACTGCTGGTCAGATAAACAATTCAAATTAACTTTGAACTGTAAATCTGTAACATGTACGTAGCACAATTCTATACAAGTCTACTCAAAAGTAGATCTCATTTCTTTTCATGGAGCTTACTCCCAGGTACATTTGATAGGACTGCAGTCTGACTGCATACTTGTAGTTTCAAATAAACTATGACCCAAATTTGATAGGTGAATTTGAAACATACCACTATTCAGTCTAGTTTAAGCAAATCATAAATGAATCAATGGTATCTGAAGCCAATACAAGAACATCATGTTCGAATGAACACATGGGCTGTGTTTATTCACACTAGATTACACTGACAATTCTCCATTAAACTAGCATACAATAAATACAAAACTAAAAATTCACATTTGCATTGGTTGTGTTTCTGCTTTGCAAAATCTCATGCAGGCATAAATGAGGTAACAAATGTGACCCAATTTTTATGTGTAAATTTATCAAATAATTTTAACTGATTAGTAAGGACCAATTTTAATCAGGCAAATGCTCAAACATAAAATTATATATGCTTATTTCAGATAGATATTTTTTTTAAAAATGGATACATTTCAAGAAACATGAAAAAAATCCAGGAAATTAATCCTACTGAAAGTTTCCAGAGCTTATTGAATAAAATAATCAATCAAATGCAACAAGTAGTAGTGCTTAATCAAGTCTAATGTGTTTAAAGACTAGAGTGATCTAAGTAACTACTCTAGTAAAGTATTACTAACAAAACTCTGTAGGCAATTAAGCATGTTTTTTTTTCTTGCTCCAGTTGGTTAGCTGGCTTCCAGGATTTCCAGATACACATTTAGCTATACTGCTGGCTGTTTCTGCTATATTTATATGTTCTCACTTACATAACTGATCTCATTAGCTTGTAAACTTCAAGGTCAGTGTAAGTTCAGGTATTGTTGAAGCTGGTATGATGAGAACATCTGATGATCAGGTCATGCTTCATTCTTCCCACAGTTCCTGAATGTTCTTGGGAGTTGAGGATTGGGATATACAATGGAAAATTATGCCTGGCTCACAGCTAGCACACATGTTTTCATTGCTGGCTTTGAAAAAGTACCACACATCTTGTTTGTTGAATGAGAATGAGAGACCCTTCCCCCCCCCCCCAGCACCATTACCACTTTTTTGGGTCCTCAATAACTTTCTAATAAGTGAACAGGAGTATGCATTTGAACTGCCTTTAGATATAAATTTGTTTTTAAAAATGGATATACAAATTTTACTATATAATATAGGGATACACATTTTAAAGAGCAGACTGTGAAGACAAAGGGCAGTTCATGTGATACATTTATGTATCATTCATTAATGGATTGAGACGAGGGGCATTTCTCCCATTTAGACGTTCACGGGCCACAAGGGCATTAGCGTCCCTACAATCAGTCATCATTCCCAGTATGTGGAGGAGCTGATTAGGGCTTCCATACGAACCTATGCTCTCTAGTCAGTAGATCCTCTCAGTGCACTAAACTGAAGTTCTTCCAAGGCCCAAAGAGGCCTTCATTTTCAGCCTCCATGTGCCCATAGTTTTCCTTGTACTTGGCATACAGTCTTGTTGTTCTTTGAGTGGGTGGTGACCATGCATGTCTTTGTGATAATGTTTCATCTCAAGTATTGGGAGGCTGCCTGTCATACTTTGCAGGGAACAGTCTTCTATTTGATGGCATCCCTTTTTGAAAGGCTATCCAGTGCAAGTAGATTAAAAAGAAAACATCAGAAGGAAGACAAAGAGCCTTGAAGTTGCTTACCAACAGTTAGCAGTTTGGCATCAGATTGAGGGGGCCTGTGAGTCACATGGTCATAGTCTTTCCCATTACAGTGAGATTTAGGTACTCAGGCTCTTGAAAAGTATGTTTATTCAGCATTCATTCATGGAAAGCACACTTCCCCATTCGTCTTCATCATCATCTTCCACTGTTCTCTCTTTACTCATGGAGGCAACAACTCTGGAGAAGAATTGGAGTTCCATCTAACTTGTAGTGTTTCCATGTATAACAGAGACATTACATTTCAGAATGTCATTGTATACTCCCTCCTTCCTTGTTGTGCAGTCCTCTTAACATCTAAAAAGGTTGTACATCTACTGTCTGATTATACCTGTCTATCCTTCCACTTATCATTGCCATATGCAAATATGAAAAACTCTGTCTCCCTCCCTTTTAACAATGTAACACCTCTTTTATTTTATTTTATTGGCCTTTCTAATGTAAAAAAAAAAGCAATAGCGGTAGAGAAGTGGTTGGATTAAATGGATAAAACATCATCGGCCGAGCTGATAGCATCTTAGACTTGAGTGCTTGGTTTATATCTGGATTTGAAACTCAATATCTGCTCTAAGTTCCCTAATTGACATGGGGACTACAGTATTCTTTTTTTTTTCCTTGGTTCTGTTTCCATGAAATGGAAATGTTGGCTTGGGTGTTCCTCTTTTGTCTGCACGCGACGAGTGGATTTCTGCCAACTTTCTCCTTCTTTCTTCAGCCCACCGCAAGGCTTACCACATCATCTCAAGGTCTGAGCAAATCTATAGGAGCTGCTAGGTACTACAGAGGGCCCGGGTGAACAGCAGAACTGCTCACTGAAGAGATGTTTGGATCCAAACCACTGATAGCTTATATCAAGTAGTTCTTCCAACTATCCAAATTATTTGTAAAGTACCTTGTATCAATAAAATAGAAGACTATTAGTACTAAAGGGATAAGAAAAGGAACTGTTAAAGACTTGGTTATTCAGAAGCCACTTTCCACTTCAAACGGTACAGTCCACATGTGTTCAATCAACTAATATATTCAAACAATATGTCCATGGAGAGGAAACCGCAGGATTTTTTAATTTTAATTTTTTATTTTTTTTGCCACTATGTGTGTGCATTTCTCAAGTGACAAGGTATTTTAATCTTCAGAATGCCTGCTTTTCCTTGTAGTTTTCATACACAATGTGCAACAGAAGGAAAGGGTGTTTTCAGCTTATTGATTACTTTTCTGTTTCTGTGGGGGACTGAAGAAGATTGGAAAGACAGTCAAACAGTAAGATGCAAGCAGCAATGTAAGCCTTATTGAACTAAGCTGGAATGAATGTGCATGCCCCCACTGTTGCTCCAGAGAGCCTCAGTGACCATGCACCTACTGCAGCAAAAGCTGTAGCCAGGAACAACCCAACCTGATTCTCCAGCGTACAGCACTGGCATGCCTCTGGAAAATTATACCAGTCACTTTCTTATGGTATTGTTGTAGCAAAGAAAAGGCTGGTGCACAGCTAGAAATATAATTCTTAAATTGGTTAATCTTGGCCAAACAAGATGGCCAAACATACACACACACACACACACACACAGAGAGAGAGAGAGAGAGAGAGAGAGAGAGAGAGAGAGAGAGAGTATGAATTCCTCAACCTGAGATGGTGAGATTTCTCCACATCCCTATAGACGGGTCAATGGAACTTGGCAGTCACCACATATATTGTTCTGAGACATACTCAAGTTTTCACAAGAGGCAGCAGAGTCCCTGAGGTATGACTCCTGAAGTCAGGCATTTGGGTCTTTCCAGCTTTGTGGCAAGCACCACCGGCCACTTCATCAGAGTGATGCTGCTCTCATTTGAGGCCAAGACAGAATGTGTGAAGAGGTGAGAGGGGGAGGTGGTGGTGCTTGTTCTTGCACCTTGGAAGCCAGGAAAGATGGGTTGTTACTGATTATTCAGCTACTCAGTTGTTTTATTTATATCCACCTTTCTTCCAGTTACATCTACTCATGCCAGGTAATCATGCAGCACAAATGGCAAATGCTGCCGGAAATCAAAGGAAATGGAGAATGTGATTGATAGCAGATTGCTGAGGTTTACTAGGGGAGAGACTGCGGCAAGGAAGGATCAGAATCAGCAGGTTATATATTTTTAAATATCAAGAAAGCAAAGTTGAGATCAAGTTGTGGGATCTTTACCACTATGGAGCTGCTCAGCCGTCAGAAACCTTTCAATATCCGTGTGCAGTCAGTGTTGAACAAAGGGCTCTTTGTATTGCTAAATGTATTCTCTCTGTGCTGCTGCTACTGATTCTTGCAGAAATAATGTGAATCTGTTTTGTTCCTGGCTTTTATGTGGCTTTTTCTCACTGCCATCTGGCCACGGATTATTTTTGGATGAACAAAATGCATCTATAAGCAAAAGTAACATGAACTTGTCCTGAAAAAAAACCCAATATTTTCGTCCAATGTAAATGATTCCCAACTGCCTGCTAAAAGGGGAAAATGAAATGCCTCTAGCCCAATATATATTGTCAATGAATTTGTAAGGTTAGATGCCTGGTCCCCATGAAAGTAGTATGAAGAGTTCTTAAAAAGTGAGCAGCAAGTCCAAAGACAAATTAAGCTATGTATGGAATAGGATAAGACTCTTGAATCACGTCTCTGCATTTTGTTTCTTTCAGAGAACACAAATGAGGAAGAAGCAGAAACAAGAGAGAAATAATTAAGCTAAATATTATGCTACTGTTTCAACAAGTGCTCTGGTGTTTTCAACAAGCAGGGTGTCAACACCACAAGGCAACATTTAATTCTTTTAAAAGCTTTCTAGCTTGGTTCAATACATTATAAGCCAATATTTAAAGAACTCATCGGACTGGGGTATATGAAATGCAAATAATTTTGTCTTATACAAAAAAAACCCTGCAACGTGTTGATTCCCAAACCCTCAAAAGAACTATTGCCCCCCCAGCCCAGAAATAAAGAGGCGACACACAGGTTGTATGGGTTAAACTTGGGCCACAGTTTTATTAACTATTTAACTAATTCCCCAACTACAAGGGGGCCTGACCGTAGTGCAATCTCCTATTAGAGTCCGGAGTAACCTATACCTCCGGATGATTCAATTAGAGCAGGGCGAGCTCCTATTTCTGAATCGTGCTGTCCTTTGAACAGCACGCTTTCAGGCGTTCAGTGCTAAGGGTAACCCACCTACTCAGCCCACCGAGTCTCGTGACCCTAAGTTGGCTGCTGTTCGCGAGGTTCCCCTATATGGAGCCACCTCACCTCAGATGCCGGATTGGCTCTATCTGACAGAGAGATGGCATAACATTCTGATCCCGTGCTAATCGTGAACTCACCCCATCTCTGTCTTTGCACTACCCGCCATGGCCAGGGGCTATTTATATGCCCCAGGCCCGCCACCAGAGCCGAAAGTTTCAGCACAAAGGCCCCCTTGCAGGTCCCTAAGAAAAAGGCCCATACCCGACTCCGATAAATGAACACCATCTTCCTTGTATAACCCACGCCGGTGCACTCCTATGTCCGGATGCCAAATCACAGCTCCCAGACCAGCCCTCATGGCTCGACCTACCTCGTGATTTACACCACGCCTTGTGCGATCAATACATCTAGGATCGCAATCCGCCCTCCAAACCCAACATGGAATAATGTTGGACCACAGAATTCTCATTGCAGGAAGTTTATCCCTTAATATCTGCAGGTCCTGGATAACCTGCAATATCAAGGACTTGCCCGTTCTCTCCGTCAAGTCGTTTCCCCCTAAGTGTACTACAAATATATCTGGGGGCTTGCCTGAAATGCACCCAAGAGTGTGCTCTAATAGCTGAGGCCATAACATACCCCCTTTTCCTTTCCAGTCTAGCAAGGCACTGGTCCCGAGACCTAAGTTACAACCCCATCCGGTCCGCAAGGCATGGTTCGCCGCCCAATGAACATAACTATGGCCAAATATAACTACTCGGATACGCGTGGGAGCTGCCTTGTCACCTGAAAAAGAAAACAAATTCACATCTAATGTGGAAGAGAACGAACATAAGACTTGAATCTGTGTGACGACCACCTTCACACTTTCTTTATCTGTTCCTCGCTGTAGCCCAAGGCTGCTGCCGTGGACACCGCACCTATCCTAAAGGAATGGGTTCCAAATTTCCAACCCACAATACCTGCTTCGTGAAGACCCCTAGAAGTAACTGCCCAAAATTGATATCTCGTAAGGGGCAATCCATCTTTATGGCGAAAAAGATCACCGTCAGAATCGCCCCTTATTTGCATAAATTCTGAAATGGCCTTAACCTGACAAAGATCTTTAACATAACAAACTCCCAAGGGTATAACTTGCCCTTTACTGTACTGTACTGGTCAGTTTTGGATCGGCGGAGATGGAACAAGACTTTGTCTTCGGAGACCAATAAGTCATCCATCTACAATGCCGTCCTAGAATTGTCATCCTTGGAAGCCCTGACCAATTCGCTAACCCTGAAGGAGCCAAAGAAGGCAGTCAACGTGGCCGCCCTAAATAATTTGACCTCAAACAAATCTGTAAACACTGCCTCCCAAGCTTTATTAAGTTGAAAAAGAATCTTGGGTGACATTTGTCCGCTTATCATCTTGCCTACCCCTCTCTTTACTCCACCCTTCAATCATTTTTCGAATTCTAAAATCACTGGCTGGATTGGGGCAACCGTGCGCTTTGGCATAAAATGCAAGGGCGGACATCTTTCCCTGTATAGTGCGAGGAGCCAAACCTTTCCGATGAAGATAAACCCCATATTGTTGTATGGGATCAACTGTCATAGGCCATGGTCTCCCCAAGCCTACCCCACTGCAAAAAGTGAAAAATTCCTCACATGCAGCTGTGTAGCTGCGCCTGGTACTGGGAGCGATGGCTAAACTGATTGCCCTGTTGGCCTCAATCCTCCAATGATCTGGACGAGCATTGAGCTTCCGGGGCCACCGCCCTGAACCGATCGATCTGTTGGCGGGACAGGGCATCAGCCAGCTCATTTTTAACGCCAGGTACATGTCTAGCCTGGAATACAATATTAATTCCAAACATTGAAGCGTGAAGGCTCTTACCAACTGCATCACTCTCGGTGATCTCGACGTAAGTGTATTCACAATGTGAACCACTGCCAAATTGTCACACCAAAAGGTGACTGCTGAATTGGCCCAACAATCCGCCCAAAGCCATAAGGCTCCAAGGATCGGGAAAAATTCCAAAAATGTGAGGTCACGGGTGACTGCGGAGTCACTCCATTCCTTGGGCCACAGGCCGGCACACCATCGGCCTCTAAAGTAAATCCCATATCCCAATGATCCAGCAGCATCAGAATGAACTTGAAATTCAGCGCCAAAGCGCAACTCATCTCTCCAGAAGGAGATCCCATTGAAACCGTCGAGGAAATGCAGCCAGATGCGCAGATCATCCCTCATGCCTGCTGAAATTCTCCACCTATGATGTGGTCTCGTTAAGCCCCTCATGGCTTCGCACAGTCTCCTCAAAAAGGCCCTGCCGGGGGCAATGACCTTACAAGCGAAGTTTTAATGGCCTACCGCCTCCTGGAGCTCCTTCAATGTAACTTTCTTGCATTGCAACAAGTTCCGAATTCGGATCCTTAGATCAATCAATTTATTCTCTGGCAGACGGCTAGATTGCCTGACAGTATCCAGCTCAATCCCCAAAAATGTGATCACTGTAGCTGGGCCTTCTGTTTTTCCTTCTGCTAGGGGCACACCCAGCTCTCTAGCCATGATCTGGAAGATGCCCATGAGGGATGCGCACTGCCCTGATCCTGGCTTCCCACAAAATAAGAAAATCATCCAAATAATAGACGACTTGGGAAAGCCCCGCCCTACGCTTAAAAACCCATTCTAAGAATGAGCTAAAATGCTCAAAGGCTGCACAAGAAATCGAACAGCCCATCAGCAGTGCCCTATCCATATAAAAGGAACCCTCATACTGGAAGCCCAGCAACTCGAAATCTTCAGGATGAACAGGAAGCAGACGAAAAGCAGATTTTACATCCGCCTTTCTCATTTCAGCTCCATGCCCACAGGACTTGACCATCCTTATCGCCGCATCAAAAGACGTATAGCGAACTGTGCAGAGCTCTGATGGGATTCTATCATTTACAGAATCTCCGTCTGGGTATGATAGATGGTGTATAAGGCGGTACTCCCCTGGAGTCTTCTTAGGGACCACCCCAGGGGGAGAAACACGGAAATTCGGCACGGGGGGCTCCTTAAAAGGTCCAGCTACTCTGCCTTCAGCCACCTCTTTCTTGATTTTTTGCCTCACCACATCTTCCATGCCCCTAACTGATTTGAAGTTGCTAGCCAAAGCTGCCTGCCTAACACCCTGCACGGGAATTCTAAAACCAAATGTGAACCCATCTAACAAATAATGGGCTGCTTCCTTGTCTGGGTAGTGATGCAGCCAATCTGCCAATACAGTCAACTTAACTGGGCTGGGGCCCTTTTGCAGCGGTCCCTGGACCTGATGCAGGCTTCCTGGGTCCTCTGCCATCCTTGTTCCCCCCGGTGCCAGGTCGTCCTTTAAACAGGAACCATGCGCTCCCCCACATATAGAGCACTGGTGTTTAAACCTGCATGGCTTCCTGTTACAGAAACCCTTCACGTTGAATTCGAAGCAAAACAGGCGGAGTTGAACCCCCTGTCCTGCCAACGTGCGGGGAACATTGCTAATGCTGGATTTCAATATTAGATTGCCACTGTCAAAACGGTCGCCCAAAATAGGGCGCGCTGGGGTCATCAACTGTAGCCAAAGACCAGGATGTTGCACATCCCAGCGCAAATGGGGGTTTATCGTGGCTCTCATTCTGAACCCCTCATCATAAAGAAGCCATGCGTGGCCTGGGAAGTCTACGTATGCTCTGTAAATTAGGTCAAGATACTGAAAAAGCGTAAAAGCCCTGGCTGGGTACGCTTTTACCACTGTGCCTGCATAGATCAAAAAACCAGGCAACCAGTTTGCCCAGCATCTTTCGGGCCTCTTTTTCTTAAACTTTTCCTTGTCCCTTTCCTCTCCCTTAGAACCTTTCTTTTCTTCCACTTTTCTATTCAACAGCTCAAAAACATCCACGTACTCGCCATGCCAGATATTTTCTATAATGGCAGGGAGCAGGTAGTCACCCAATGGAAGTGACTGAGCACTATAAGGAACCGAATTGTACCCTGTATTCGGGATCACAGGATAGCTAGGCTGCTGAAAACCTCCCATGAATCCCGTCGCCTGACTAGAATGGGGCCACTGAGAGTACGGGGCCATCCAAAGCTTCGAAGCTGGTACGGGCCCAAATTGAATTGGGGGGCTACTGCCAGAATAATTGGGCAGGAAGCTAGGTGGCATAGGAGAAAAGGCCGGAGTATTGACTTCACCCCAAGGCCAAGCACCAGCCCAGTGTTGTGTATGTTGTGTGGGTGCAAACTCACCTGGACCCACCAACGCCTGCAACGCCAGGCCAGCCTGCTGCAACTCAGCCCCTTGCTGGCTGCTGCTGCTGGAGATGATGTCCGGAGCTACTTGCCCTCTGGCCAAAAAACCTGCTCCTGGGTGAGACGAGAGGCACCCTGCCTGTACTCCTGCATCACCGGTTGGATCCCTCACAGGTTCCTGCAGCTCGTCGTTCTCCGCCTCAACAAGAATGGGCTGATGACCAATGTCAGTCGGGGCTGTAGCTGCTGCCACCGTGGGTGCCGAGCACTCCTTTTCCAAAAAAAGCAATTTGTGACATCATTACCTCACCAAGTTTCCGTAACTCATCCATCTTGCAAGCCTTTGATTCCCTATTAGATCTCCTTGGTGTAGAAGTGTCAGCAGCCTGTCTGGCCAAGGCCCTCTTGCACTCAAGCTCACTTAACTTGGTTAGTAATGCACCATAGTCTGGCCAATCCTCCTCATCAGAGGAGGAAATTGCAGGCTGCAGCCTAGCAGGCGCCCTACGTTTTGCGGGCTGCTTACCCTTAAAATTACCTTGACCCTTTTTTGGTCCCATGGCAATTAGTCAAACAGACTGGAATAGAGGTGTATATCTTATATTGTTATTTAATGTATATCTAAATTTCAAAATTTAAACTTGCAATTAAATGTTTTTTTTAAAAATGCTGCCCACAGGGGGCACAACACCAATAATTGACTTTCAAATCCCCCTTATTATTTATTTATTTATTCAATATATATATATATTCAATGCAACAAGATGCTATCCAGCAAGGGGCGCCAAAGGATTATATGGTCTTTTAATCTCCCCCCTTTTAAAATATATTATTCCACCTGTCTCCAGCAGATGGCGCAGCACCACTGCTCAAATCCCCCTTTTCCTGATTTTTTTTTGAATGAAAAAAGGTGGGGGGGAGAGGGATAACAGTTAAACAATATATAATAAATTGCAACCACCCAACTGAGTTAATTAAGCTTAATATCCCCCAAACACACTTGCCAATTTAAATGAACTATATAAAAAATGCAAATTATTCTTAATTATTTATTAGCTGCTATTATACTAAACTAAAACCAACAACTAATTACTTATAAAACAGAAGCAGATAGAAAGATATAACAATAAAATTAAACGTTTAAACAACTAGCTTTCAATATTGACTATGATTCAATCCCCACCATACACAATCAACCTTAAATCAAAGAAAAACCGCACTGGGGGGGAGGGGGGAGAGGGGGGAGAGGGAAGGTCTAAAACAAAGATCCCCTATCCAAAGACCCCCCTACTAGCTTAAAAAGGCTAAAATCAAAGCTAATAAGAAAAGGAAGCAATTAATCTAAGCAAATAAAAAGAGGAAACCAGCTGGGTCGCGCCGATGCATGACCCTAAATCCGATGCTGAAGATCGCCCAGGACAGGAAATGTTTAAAATAAAAAGGAAGTCTAATTTTAACTGTACATGAGCCACAGCTGGGTAGCCCTGAAGGGCTACCCGGCTAAAGATCAGAGATATGCCAAGGCAGGGAAAACGAAAGCTCTCCTCGCTTGGCTGAACAGCTCGCCTCTTTGCTGGGCAAAAACAGCAAAGAGGCTGAGCTAGGACGACGGAGGCTTATCAAGCCTCCGTCCCTCCTCCCCTCGGAAGCGGCGTCGATCAACCATGATGCCGCCTTTCCAGGCGGGAGGGCAAAGCCTCCCCGCCATTATGACTCGGCATAATGGCGGAGAGGTCATTGATCAAGGTCCAAGCAGAATTGCTCATACATTCCTTGTTGGGATATTTCAGAAGGAGAATATTATTTATCTTCTTCCAAAAACTCAAGGAGACAATCTTGCTTAGAAGTCCTGCATTGTCTCTCCCGGCCAAGATGGACTAGATGAGATTATACAGATAACTAGACTAAGGGTCAAGACCCAGAAGATGAAAACTACTATAGGTGAGGTGTTACCATATTCTTCCTGGGCAAAGTGTTCAGGCATGTGGTCACTGATCAACTCCAAATATTCATGGCTGAAACTGATTTTTTTTTTTTAGATCCATTTAAACCTGGTTTCATGTCTCCCTTTGGAACAGAAAATGCCTTTATCCTCTATGGAAGTATTCCTTCATATAGAGCATAGTTAAACTATAGAATTCACTGCCACAAGATATAGTGGAGGTGGACAATTTGGAGAACTATAAAATGAGATTAAGTATTCATGAAGGTTAAGATTATTGCTGGCCAATAATGAAGATGGCTATGTATCATCTTCAATACTGTTATCAGACCTCCAGTATCAGAGTGAGAGTACTGGCATATCTCATTTGCTTGGGGTCAACAGATAGAGGGTACAGCTCATGGCTTAGCCACAGTGAGTTGATTGGTCACTGTGTGAACAGGAAGCTGGACTAGATAAACCTTTTGTCTGACCATGTTCTTACATGGATGACATTTGGTGGGGAAAGGAACTCTATCAATGACTCATTGGGTGACTCACTGGGGTTTTAATACAATTGAATACCATTTTGATATCATTTTCCAATACCAGCTGTCTGAGTGGGAATGAGGAGATCCAGAATTGTAATAAGCCCATTCCAGTTTGGCTATTCAATTCTGGAATGTAGTGCCAAATGGTTGTTGCTCTGAATAACAATCTGTCCCTGAAGTTATGCTATGGGTTCCAGTGGATTCTATTTTATTCTGCATGCTTATACTCACCTATATCATCATTTACTCACAGTATTTGCATCTTGCTTTCCCTTTCATAGTGCTACAAGTGGCTCATGACATATGAAGTAACAGTAAGTATAACAATTCAAAAAAATTTGAAACAATTACAAGTGTTACATCAGTTGATAAACACACAGAGAAAATAACAATACTATAGTGAATGTATAGTTCACTATACAGTACAGTTTATACCCTGTTTTCCCGAAAATAAGACCTAACCTGAAAATAAGCCCTAGTATGATTTTTCAGGATGCTCGTAATATAAGCCCTACCCCAAAAATGAGCCCCAGTTAAGTGAAACCCCGCCCTCCACCATTGTGCAGCAACCAGAAGATGACATGACTGTATTTGAATAAATGTAGATTGTTGTACATGAAAAAAATAAAACATCCCCTGAAAATAAGCCCTAATGTGTTTTTTGGAGCAAACATTAATATAAGACCATGTCTTATTTTTGGGGAAACACGGTACAAATAAACTAACATAACTGAGCAATTTAGACTGAACAGGAAAGAGAATAGAGCCAAACAAGACAATAAATACTAGACAGGAAGACAACACGGAGCTCTCCATCTATACACTTTAGTAGGCACCCACACATCTCACTTGTGATGGCCTTCCTTCTTCTGAAATCTAGAAACATCAGCTTTTAGAAACTATAGGGTAAAAGACACCCCCACCTCCCTCACCACTTTGCTCAGACAAGAGCAATGAGTCTGAAAAAGAAGGTTCTTGTTCCTGCATAGATTAGACATCAAGGTTCTTGGCTACAAGTGTTGGCTACACATGAACATTCTTCTCATCAGTCACATGAGCAAAGCAACAAAGGAGGTGGCAGGGCTAGTCTCTCCACTGTAAGAAGGGTAGTTACATTCATTTTTAGAAATCACCCTTCCCCATAACACGTTGGCTCATGGACCTTTGGGGCCAGGCATTATTCACATAGCCACCTGGGAAGCAGCCATCCTATGGAGTAAGACCAGCAGGTGCTAGAAGAAAGAAAGAAGTATCACCACCACCATTGATGCTGCCACAATTGTCATCCTCATCCCCTGTCCCTTGCTCATTGGATGTTCAAGGTGGCGGGGGGGGGGGCAACAGACAGCCAATTCTCTGCCCCCAACAGGCAGGGAGAGAGCTCCTGCCAATGCTAGTGTGTGAGATGATCTTTCATTTGAACTTTGGCTCATCTGAGTCATCCTTTTAACGTGGTTTATTTCCTTCTTTCTTGTGGTGCTGCCTTTGCAGTATTGATCTGAACAGGAGGGTATAATTGTACAAACTATGTTGTCTGGATCAGGGAAACACAACATCTCACTAGGCATGAGAAAAAAATTGAACCATATTGAATGTCCACCTTCTAACAAGGTTTATGATGAAGTCCTACACATACCTGTTCAGGAGTAGTCCCCGTTCAGTTCTGTGGTAGGTTCAGAAAGACAGGTAACAGTTCCCCAGAAGTGCACAGGAGTGCACCCTCAGTAGGTAAGAGCCTGTAGCACTGGTGTTTACTGGCTTGCTTTGCGTTTTGGAAAATCCTGATTTTTGTCTACAAAACCCTTAACTAGATGTACAATGAATTGCAGATTTTTTTTTACAAAATGTCAGTTTCCTTCAAAAGCTGTTCATGTACTAACAGTTCATTTTAAAGAGGCAGAAAATCTTGTCATTTTAGAAAGATTTTAAAGATTAGATTATCCCATCCTCAGCACATCTTTGGTGGGGGGAAAGGGACAATTTTCTATGCTTTAAGTTAAGTGAGGCCAAGAAGGAAATTAATGTTATCATGTTGGCTCTGCAAATGCAAAATGATTCGCAACCTCTTACAAAGATTACATTACAGATATTTGTTCAGAATCAAAATAGTCTTTGATCCTGAACAGATGAAGAAACTGTAGACTTGAAAAGGCATATCTTACAAAAGAAGTGGAGCAGAATTTACATCAATACTTTAAAATCCATGCATTACCCAAGGCTCCAATTAGTGTAACAAACTGGAGGAACTATAGCGTTTCTAAATCTGTTGCTAGGAAGATGTCATATGTCTGTAGCTCCCTGCATGGAAGAGGTGGAGCTTCTTGGCTTGATTTTTTAGGTCCTTATCCGAAAAACTATTTGGGATCTCTTAGTAGCCAAGGCTCCAGTCCATTTGTCCCATACTCTCTGCTCTGTTACCAGAAAGCAAATGAAGACATGTGTGGATGAGATACACATAAAAAGGAATAAGAGACTTAAAACCATCCATGTACAAAAACCTAAACAGTCCATAAGGTTTGTTCCAGGCATTTCCAGACATTGTGGGTACATGAACAGAGTCCTTTGCCAAAAGTTTAATTGCTCTGCAAGCATAATTATTGGGGGCTTCCTGTGAGCTAATTATTACAGGTGAACAAGAATTGTTTTTTTAAAAAACAAAGGTTATTTCCAGAAAAGGTTATTTATTCAAAGGTTATTTCCAGAAAATCTGCCAGCATAACAATAGAAAACCATAACAGCAATTATGAAAGGCTCACTCAGACCCCCACTGGATTGGAAGTTGCTTGCAGAGCAAAATACTCAGGAGATTATTCCTATTGTCAGAAGAAACGAGTGCAAAGAGAAGTCTTTGTTTATTTAAGTCTATGAGACTTTCCCCGTGGACTTGACAAAGCCAGGCCTGCATTAATGGAACCATTTACATTTACAAGCGCACCTGCTGACCACCTGAGTTTGTAGGTGTTTATTTTGAATTACTTCTTTTTAACTGCAATAACCTAATTTCATGGTCCATTGCAAATTCTGTTCATAATTAAGCTTGTGCCCCACTGTCCACAAATAAACAAGATTATTATATGGGAGGAGGTTGCTTCCATGCTTATCATGTTATACCAAGTATCAAAATGATTCTGGTCATTGACATAATGCTTCCAAACGACGAAGTAGGTTGTGCCCCACATTCAGAAAGTGTGGTTGCAACCAGCAATCACATTGGTCCAGAACAGTTGACTGACTAAGCAAATTTCTACAGAATTACTAGTATATATGGTAGTGGGTGGGTTTATAGCCCAGGATTTACACTAATATGAAGCCCAGTTTTATGCATAATAATAATGTGCCATCAAGTCAATTCTCACTTATAGTGACTCTTTCCTGGGTTTCCTAGGTGCAGACAACTCAGAAGTAGTTTGCCATTTCCTTCTTTTGGAGTGCCCTGGGACTGTGCAGCTTGCCCAAAGCTATACAGGTTGGCTTATCTCCTGGGATGCACAGCAAGGAATCAATCTCCACATCTCTGGCTCTACAAGTGAATACCTAATGTACTGGGTTGTTCTATGCATATCTACCTGGAAATTTATTTTACTGGGTTCAGTGACACTTGATGCCAAGTATGTGTGTTTAGAATTCCTGCCTAAATATGCATCTTAACATATGGGCATAATCCAAAGCATGTCACAGTTTTGGACTACCAGAATCCTCCAGCCAGCATAGCCAGTGGGCAATTCTGAAAGTTGTAATCTAGAAAAATAACTTTTCCAAGTTCTGCACAATCCACAAGAATGTTACATGAAAGTACTATGTGCAGTGCCATAACTGTGATGCTTCATTCACACAACTAAATCAAGCAACAAAAGCTGAAATTAAGGAAGACCTTGACAAGAGAAAATAGTGCTCCTTTTCTTGCTTCTACTTGGATCTGAAGTATTTGTAGTGTTTGAAAATTCCCTACCAAGGAAGCTTGTCTGGCCAAGACCACCTAAATGGACAAGAATGAACAATTTAGCAGTTCAGGGTATGGGATCTGAGGGGACCTACTTAAGTAGAACCCCTTAAAACATAATGACTCTGTCAAGATAGTTATCGTCTGAAATGTGTGGATTTTTTTTAATGGCTTGTACACTAGGAAATCGATGGATAGTTTAGTGAGTTAGGTATATGTATTTGGAGTTAGAGGCTGGGAGTGGGCCCCTGGGGAGAAGAGCCAGCCTGTGTGGCCTTGGGCAAGTTGCATAGTCCCAGGGTGCCCTCAGAAGAAGGGAATGGTAAACCCCTTCAGAGTACTCTCTACCTAGAAAACACTGGAGAGGGTCACCACAAATCAGAATCAATTTGATAGCATACAATTATTATTATTATTATTCTGGGAAATAGTCTTTATGTTTATTAAATTGTACAGTCTGCTTTTTAAGAAAAAGCATGCTAATTCAGGAAAAAGTGTATTTCCTGTGTTTCAAGTGCCTTTTTAGATTCATAGGTACTATTACGTCACTGCTGTACATTTCATTTTATCTTACCCTCATTCCAGAAATGGTATTGATTCAAACCCAGCCAACTCTGGTCCTTACTCTTTCTGTATACCAGACTTGAACCAAGACTTTTCTCTACCTCCCTTGTGCTAATCTACTTATCCATGCTTGAACGTAACAAGTCACCATTTAGATCTCTGTGATCCCCAAGGATTGTGAACAACCTTTAAGAGTCACCGGTTGCCTGTCAAAGGGCTGGACTCCTTACATTTTATGTTCTGTTCTTCCCAACACTGTACAAATGTCTGTCTAATGAGGCTTCATGCCATCCATCAGAAGGCATGGCTTGTAGCCCACAAAGTGATGAGAATTAATTTGGTTAGCCATAAAAGTGTGTTTTATTTGTTTATATGTGATAAGTTTATTTCTTAGTATATTCAACATTTGTTTGCTGTTTATTTTCTTTTGGATATAAACCACCCATTAATTGGGCAGTATACAAGTTAAATAAATAAATAAATAAATAAATAAATAAATAAATAAATAAATAAATAAATAAATATTTATATATATAAGGTGCAATAGGGCTTTTTTTGCTGCAAACAAACCAACAAAGCTACTTCCTTGGGGGGCAAAAAGAAAAAAGAAAGGTGACACATCTTTGCTCAGCCAAATGAAACAGAAAGACACACGGCTATCTTAATGCTTTCTCCTGCCATGCTGCCTATATGGATAGCATAATCGTCAGATTGAATGCATGCAATATGTGATGCCATAAAACCTGATATAAAGGATCATCCTTTTATCCTTGATAATCTTTCCCCTCTCCTCAGATTCATAAAGCTTTGCTTCTTAACCCCTGAGTGGCTTCTGCACGAGACCATGTGAGGCTGCTGAGTTCCTGATGGACCGAGAAGTGCTGCACAACAACCAGTAGGGATGCAATCAACTGTAATGTCACTTATCTCTTGAGATTAGCACTTGGAGATTTGCTAATGCAAATGAAATGCATGCACTGTTTTGCATTTAAACCATTTCATGAGCATTATGTATCACCCCCCCCCCCCCAGCCTCACTCTGCAGTTCTGGCCTACAACAACACAATTTTCTTTGCATTTGCTTTCATCCCAATGGGTTGGCCGGCGGGAAATTAATGCTGGCTTTTACTGACTTATTTTCCAAGAATATTACAGACTTTAGAAGGAAAATAATATAGAGGCAATTCATAAGACAGACAGTTGACACAATGATCTCAGGGCAGGGTACCACTGTCATCGTAGTGGCTTTTGCACGGGCGGAATGGAGATTTGTGTCTCTTTTCAGCCGTGACCCTTTGCCCATTAAGCTCAGAAGAAGAAAAAAAGCAATAATATTCCTGCTTTGTTGTGGCCTACTTTTATACTATGTTTTGAAGAGTTTTCAGTAGATTATTTCCACTGCAAAATTGCCACTGCTGAGAAATTAATGCCATCACACAACAAGCCAAATGCTCTTTTCAAAGCCTGTCAAATTTCATATTTCCTTAGGCCATGTTATTGAAATGATTTTCTAAAGCGGGCAAACAGAACAAGTGCTACCATCGGAACAGATCAAGACCTTATCTTCTATCCATCAAGACCCCTTTGGGCTTATATACCAGAGGCAGACTTTAGGCAATGGTGGATTACAGGTGGACACATCTATCAGTCTTTCTTCTCCTTAAACCAGAGTTCAGGGAGAGTGGAAAATGGGCCAGAGTGAACAATAAAGGAATGCAACAGGGAAAATCTTTTCATCCTCAAGCTTTCATTAACTTCAGGCACAGGGGCCACCTGCCCTGCCTTGAAGCATGAAGTGTTTGTTAACTTTCCCCAGGTTTAAAAATCCCTTTGCAGTTTAAAAAAATCAGAGGGATAGCTATTTGGCACCCTCGCCCCCCACTTCACCCCCCCCCCCAAAAAAAAAGAAAAAGGAAAAAGTCATCTGTTGTCCCTGTGAATCTAGCACATGTGGTGTTCGAAACTTCAATCTAAGTAATTTCCTCTTTTGAAACAGAAGTGGGAAATTTCAGAATACAATTTCTAGGACTACTGTGATGGTAAAGCACATAGGCTCCGTACTTTTAGTGTGCCTTATGTATTGCTGCATATTATTTATCTGATGCATTTTTCTTTGCTTTTCAGCTGAAGGAGTCTCCCAAAATACCTTAAATAGATGAATAATATTCCCTATTCTGAGGCTGGCTGGCTGGCTGGATAGTTCAGTGGTTCAAGGATCTCACTGCAGAGCCAATGGTTGGGAGTTCTATTTTCCCACTGTGCTCCCTGTGAGTACAGCCAGTCTGTGTGGTCTTGGGCAAGCTGTACAGTCCTAGGGTGTCCCCAGCAGATGGGAATGATAAACCACACCCGTGACAAGAAGAACAGTTGCCCATTCTTGGCTGAGCCATTGGAAAAGCCAGCTTACCCTCCTCCTCCTCCTCTCAGTTTCATGGAAGAGCAGCTGACTTAATGTCCTGGTGGCTCTGATCTTTTTCTCTTCCTGCCTTAGATTTGAAAAAGGAAATTCACCAGTTACCATCTGCAGGCTCAGCTGGGTCCAGAAAATATGCTTGCCATTTCCTTTTTAAAAATAACAGGGGCCATGGCTTGGAAAAGTTACTCTTTTGGATTGCTACTCTTTGTATACCCAGTCACCATGTATGGGTGTAAAAAGCTGAATAGTAAATAGGACCTGTCAGGGAACAAAAATGATTTGTTTGAAATATGATGCTGGAGGAGAGTTTTTGTGGATATCCTGGACCACCAGAAAGACAAACAAGTGGGGTCCTGTATCAGATCAAGCCTGAAGTATCTCTGGAGGCAAAAGTATTGTAACTGAGGCTGTCCCTACTTTTGGGCACATAATGAGAAGGTCGGATTCTCAGCAAAAGATAATAATACTTGGAAAAGTTGAAGGCAGCAGGAAAAGAGGAAGACCAAATATGAGATGGATTGAATCCCTAAAGGAATCCACAAGCTTGAGTTTACAAGAGCTGAGCACGGCTATTGAGGAGCTCTCTCATTCATGAGGTCACCATAAGTCAGAGGGCAACTTGACAGCACACAGCAACAGCTACTCCATGACTCCTCTAGTTATCATGCCCACTGGCCATCCTGGTTGAGGATCGGGAGGGGGATTTAATTAAAAAAATGTAACTTTTCCAAGCTCTGAATGGTTTCCTACAGTCTCATTTATGTAACCACTGTTTATTATATGTCTAAACCACTTGTTGACTCCAGATGGCCCAAGGCACAGCTTACAATAAATCGAAAGAGAAATAAACCACAGCAAAATTAAAGTGCAGAGATGGGAAATATTTCTCTCTTTGGGACTGCAAGACTTGCTGAATTCCACAGCCAGCATAACCAACAACTCTGCTAGCTATGGCATTATGGAAGTTGCAGTCAAACCCTCAAATGTTTTCTCATGCCTGTCAGAAGACACAAGCTGAACAAAACACGCCAAAAAATTGGGTTTTCTTCTCAGTCAACACTAATGTCGTGTAATTGACAGAATAAATACTGAAAGAACAGTCAGAAATAGAGATGGGCACAAATCAGAAAAATGGTGATTCGTTTTGATTCATGAATTTGTCAAGGTTGATGAATCATGAATAACAAATTTATTTATTTTTTTCCTGATGAATCAACAAATCGATTCATCAATTCATTATTTTTTTTACTTTAAAGCCCTATAACCCCCCCCCCCCCCCAAGCACTGAGTGGAGAAGCTTATTTATTATTTATTTAAAAATATTTCTATGCTGCCTTTCTCCCCAAAAGAACCCAAGGGAGCTTACATCACTAAAACAGTATTTAAAAGCTAAAACAGTAAGTATAAAAAATGTTTTTAAAAAGAATTAAACAAGTACTATATTAAAAGGGTAACTAAGATCACTCAAGCTTCCCACGGACTTCAAGAAAAGATTGGACAGCCATCTGTCGAGGATGGTATGAGGGCTGGTATGGTATGAGGTCTCCTGCCTTTGGCAGGGGGTTGGACTAGAAGACCTCCAAGGTCCCCTTCCCAACCCTACGACGATTCTATTATGGAACCTATGACTCTCCTCTACAATCCCTCCAAGTTTGGTGAAGATTGAGTTTTCAGACATCCAAATTTCAAAGTGGGCCCCCCAGAAAAGTGCCCCTTTAGCAGCTGGCTTAGGGAAACCCAGTCTTCACCAAACTTGAAGGGATTGTAGAAGAGAGTAATGGGAAGCTTCTATGTGATTTTGGTGTCTCTAGGTTCCTGGGGAGAACTTTCCTGGGGTGCCCCAATTTGCAGGTGTATAGCTTGGACATCTAAAAGCCCAATTTTTCACCAAACATAGAGGGATTGTAGAGGAGAGTCAGGGGAAAGCCTGTCCCTGCAATTTTGGTGTCTCTAGCTACTTTGGAGGCTGTTTTATAGCCAAGCAAATTGATGAATTGAAGATTACTAAAATTTGTTGATTCCTGATTTGTCAGGGGGCATTGATTTGTATGAATACAAATCCACAAATTAGCAATTTTTGAACAAATTTGGTGATTTCATTTTTTTAATTCATGCCCATCTCTAGTCAGAAAACAGAGCAAAAATGGCAAGACAAAAGCCTGTGTAGGAAACAGTTTAAAAGCTTATCTATAGTAGATAATGTTTGGTATGCAAAGCACTGGCTTCTCCAGAGCAGCCTTCACAAAACACAATGCCTTCCAGATGTTTTGGATTTCATTTTCCAGGAACCTTCACCATTGGCCCATGTTGGGTAGGGCTGCCAGGTGTCCCCCAACATTTGGAAGGCACCAGGTTGGGGAAGGACTGCCCTAGACAGGCGTCGGTCATAGTGAGAGTTGCATAGGAAAAGCTACATTTTTCTGGTGACCTAGATCAAAGTTGTTGTCCTATGTATACCTACTGGTGGTAGATCCTATTGAACACAAGTAGACTAAATTATGAGGAATATAAATGTATGCATTGAACTACATTATAGTAGTAGGATCTATCCAGACCTCTTACTTTCTGAGTTAAAATCAAGATGTGAGGGAAAGAAAAAAGAATGAGCTGGCAGCAAATCTCTACTTGCACGGTCTCTCCGCTTGATTTAGAGATCTAGAAGCCTCAATCATTCAGGTGTTGCCCCCATACAAAAAGCTGTTGTTTGAAACCATGAACTACCACCTTCAGTGAAGGTAATGCTTTATTTGGGAGTGGTGGAAAGGTGGGTTCTCCTACCTCTTGCTACATGACTGGAAAAGATGGGGATAGGAAGAAGGAGGGATGTGATGGAGGAAGGAAAAGCAGGCCTGATAGTACCAGTCTATGGATGAAGAAGCCACAGATCAGGCATCAAAAAAGATGGAACACGCCAGAGAACCCAAACTACAGTCTCTGTCTCTACTGCCTCATTTAGGTACATTGTCCCTTAGGTGAGTGGTGGAGCACACTTCTCTGCCTACAACAGCAGAGAAACCTACACAAAACAGAAAAAATCTTCCAAGTTCCCAAGTTATCCTTCCTGCTGATTCATGATGATGGGGACCCAGCTGTATCTTTATCATCCCTCCACACCCACTCACAGAGGATCCAAACAGGGTCAATGTCTTTCAGCTCCTCTGTTTTAAAACAAAACTTCAGTGTTTTTCTAGACTGTGTTGTTGGTTGCTTTAATAGAAAAATATCATTCAGGATGCTTCAGACAATTAACCCATGAGCTCAGTAATAGGTGGAATGGCTGTGGTTTAGATAGGAAAACTCTGGAATGTTAAAAAGACATTGAGAACAAAACTAAAGTCTATAATAAACTAATGTTTTATACTACATTGCATGCATAATTACATTTAATCAATAGATTACTCCAATAGATTACCACAAATTCCACTTGCCTCTCTCCTATTCACAGGCTATAATCTTTGCCTAGGAAGTTTTCTGTGTTGCCATGATGTTCTCATCCAGTGATTCCCTCCTGAAACATTTCCTGGTAGTCACATGAAAATTGGTGTTTTCCTACCCTTTCTAACTTCAAAAGATTACTGACAAAATTAAACTTTTTAAAGCTCAGTTTACCAAGTAGTGTGGAGGATTAAGAAGGTAAACAATGATGTTCAAGTATCAGATTGCATGATCCCTGCTTATTGTTTTGCTCTGCAAGTCACAGAAGGTGTAGAAATCCCGTATTTCAGATGGCAAGATTAATATGGCAAGAGACTGGTTGCTTCCAGAAGTCTAGTGAGTTTACACTAAAAAAGGAAAGGAAAGCATGCTGCTTGTATACCGCCCCATTACGCTTGAAACACTCTCTGGCTGGTTTGCAATTTAATTATGCAGGCTACGCATTGCCCAATCCCCCAGTCAGCTGGGTACTCAGATTTACCGGTGTCAACCGGGATCGAATTCAGATCATGAGCAGATACTTGGCTGCAGTATAGCAGTTTAACCACTTGTACCACAAGGTTCAAATCAAGTCTTTCTTAGGTCCCATGGTGTACCACCTCTTATAAATTCTGTATCTTCTCTAATAAAGTAGCAAATAAATGTGCAGATGAATGAATGCACATGTGAATATTCATGTAGTTTTGTTAAAATAAAAAAGGCAGACAATCCACCTGATATATGTGACAGAGGGGGCAAAGCTGATGACCCAGCCTCATTTGATGAGCTGAAAAAACCTGGACTCACCAGTATTGGTGGCTTAAGTCCACACAGTGTAAAAGTGGACCCAGCTTTTTTGTGGGACTGGAAATAGGCACTATTGCACTTCCTCTGCAGAGTCCGTTTCTATGTCAAAGGCTCCCAATTTAGAAGTCTGTACTTACCTTTCAACCTCTAGTGGAGTGCAAATAATATTAAAACATGAATCCATAAGAAGTGCTTAAGGTCCCTGTGACAGAACGTGACAGGTCAGAATGGTGTGTATTATTCTTTATCTTTGCAAGTTTGATCTGAGACTGCATGAAGGAGGTTGAATGTATTTTATTTGTCAAGGAAAAACCTATGTATTGAGGAAAAGAGTTGACTGATGGGGTGCTAAGAATATTTGGTTCACGAGGCTCCAATTAGTGTAATCCATATATGTGTTCAAAAGAAAAAGGCCTTTTAAAAATGTCAGTCTTGTTTGCTCTGGAGTGAAATTTAATTTGCTATGCACAGAGGAATGTAAATTTTCCTTCAGTGTGAGCTTGACATTGTTTTTAGAGTTTTGGAATCAAGGTGTATAAAAAGAGGCACCGAAACATCCAGTGTGTGACAGTTTTAGTCCAGATGTATATTTTATGGGTGAGATGTTCAGTAGCTGGGAGCTGAAGTGGTTTTGTTTATGTGAAATATAAGAAGGAAGACAGTCTCTCACTGTGTGGCTGTTTTATGTTAAAAGCAAAGTTGGGTTACTGTGTTGTTGGTTTTTTTTTTTTTTTAACATTTTCTACAGATTTAAGCTGACAATGACCGAGCCCAGAGAGGTACATTCCTCTTCTTGTTCCTCTCCACCCAGAGGTTGGATGTCATCTTCCCTTTGGATGTGACAATTCCAAACAATGATGTTGTGTGGCATCCATCCAGTTTCCATGATTCTTTAGCCAAAACTAACTTCTTCCTGCACGTATTTTCCTATTTAATTTACCTTGCATGATCAGTTGTAACGCTCTGCATGTACAGGGATATTACTAATTACTGACTGAAATTCTGTTGCTTAGAGGGGTAAGCTCATTGAATTAGTGGGGATTTGGTAAGTCCACTCCTCCATGACTTCCATTGATCCAATAGGCCTACTCTAGTCATGACTTACTATGCAAAGCAACAGGATTCCAACCATTATTTCTTTACTTCACAAACGTATGCCATTGGGATTCAGCTCAGAAACCAGTAAACCTTTTCTGGGAAGAAATCACCCACACACTGTAAGCACTTTCTTTTGCAGCTCTTGGTTAGGGTCCTGTGACACAGTTGTTCCCAGATCCATGGACTTGGTGTGGCATTGCTCATGCACAGCACTGGAGGAATCTCCAGGTTCTGGGGGCCCAAAGGCAAAGGGCCCTTAGTGGATCCGCCTCTATGAATGCATGCCCTTCTTTCAGTTTCAATAAAAAGTGGGTTTTTTTCTTTTCTTTTTGTGTTTTGTTTCTGCTAGAAACAAGAGGGCTGGAGGAAGGTTGGAGCACACAAAAACAGGCCAGGGGGTCTGCATGCAGCCCCAGGGCTGTGCTTTCTCCACCGCTGCCCTAGGCCCAATCTTGCAAATACGCGGAGGTGAAGCTCAGGGCAGGTGGAGAAGGTGGTGTGTCTATCCACGTTCTTGTGCCAGCTTGCATCTTTATGGAGGACCAGTGAATAAACAGTGATAGCAAAGGGGAAAGAGCAGCAGCAGGGCTAGTCAAACATATTTTGCCTCCTGAGACAAAGGATAAAATGGCATCCTCTTCCTATTGCATGGGGAAGAAGAAAAAAAGGAACATGGACAGGTAGTTTCATTGCCAGAATTCTGATAGCAAATATAGAGCATAAGGATTCCACAGCCTGAGAACTGAGCATTTTCTCCAGCAACCTCCAGCTTGCACTCGCAGCAGCTGGAGGCTGCCTCATTGAAAACAATGGGGATTTCTGTTGTGGTTAATAGATTCTCCCATGGGTAAGTGGTGGGGAAAAAGGAACCATGTGCAGAAGAGACTGTTCCATGTGCAGTTGACAAACAACACGATACTGATGAACATTGCTTCTACGTTTGTGGTGGGGAGCAGTGTCTTCCACCACACCTGAAGGCATCTGGCTAGGTTTAGTGGTGAAGTGTAGCCATGTCGTGCACGTTGCTGTCTTCCTATGCCTTGCTCCCATTTCGCAGTATCTGCCACCTGAAGCAATGACTTCCCTTTTCCTGTCCATAGAGAACAAGAGGGAAAAGGGCTCCAGGAGCTGGAGCAAGCCCCCAGTAGATACCCAGCAATGCCAACTCATGATGCCAACACTATGCAGCACTTTTGTGTATATGGCTCTGTCTGGATTAAATCTTTAATTTCATTTTTTTTTCTCATAGGAAGCACTCAGTTGTTTAGGTTACTTCCAAATTGTAGATTTGGCCTGTCCTGGTATTTCAAAATAGGAATTAAGTGGGATTTTGAAGGCTTCCACAGAATTATCCAGGAGATAGTTGATGCTGGGAAATACTGGTGTTGTTTTTTTTAAACATTTATAACGTGCAGCTGAAAATACTGGCCACAATCCAAAGGCATATTTTAAGTGTACCCAAGGGCTTGTGAATGTATCATGTCACCGTGTTGGTATTCCTCTTTCTGAGGCTCCTCTCCATGTTTCAAAAGGGGGTTTCTCTGAATTATCATGGTGTTGCAGTTAACTCTTCTTTTAAGACCCAAGGAATATGAAGCAGAAGGGGGAAAGACCTGCAACTCCATTTATATAGATTTAAATATATATAAAAATCTTTTTTTAATGTGTGACAATTATTCCCCCCTTAAAATAAAATAAAGACCTGCAAAGAATATTTGTGTGTGTGTCTTTTTAAAACAATTTCCATACTGAAATCCAGAAAACCCTCACCATGTGGCAACTCTACTGTGACTCAAAGTGTTGCATCTTTTTATAGCCCAGTCTCTACTTCTCTTTGCTGTTGGCCAGCCTTAAGGCATGCTGAGGAGGACTTTACTGCCATCCACAGAGATACATAGATGCAATTATGCCACCACATCTACATGTTGCCTCCCCCATCTCTCCTTCGCTTGACCAGTGAGATGTTCATTGGATAAGCATACTTTATGGTTTTTGCTTTTGCTTTAATTGAGCTCAATTTGGGGATTAACTAGGAAAGGACTATAAACATAAGGAAAGGGAAAAAGAAATGCAAACATGGGCTGAAAAGGTTACCTGACAGTGACTATACATGCATTGATCTTAATTCATACTTTTACAATGATTTCTATCACTGTTTTACAAATCCCTATATTGTCATCTCATTTTGAAGACAATTAATGGGCAATATCCCTCCATAATGTATTTATTGTCTCTGGAACAGTGCATATCAGGTATCCCAAAATTGATCCCATCTTTTCCTGTTTTGCTCCCAGTTGATGGATGAGATTTTCAGAAAGGGCAGCTGTCCAAATTCTGTCAAGTCAGTTTGAAACATTCAGTCTTGCCAAAATTCCCCCCCCCCACTTTTTTGCCGCTTTCTGGCATGCATTAGCTAACAACATTGAGATCAGTTCTTTTCCAACTGCTATACCATTTCCCCCAACAAAACAGTGGCAGTGTTTGAAGACAGTGTTGCAAAACCTAAGCTGCCATTCTGTCATTCCATTCATTATATCCAAGACTTCTTCCCAAAACTGCATAACATTTTGGCAATTTACCCACACTAGAGAACCTCTTTGACCACACCCTTTCCAGCACTTAGGCAGTTATCCTCATATACTTTAACTGATTTTGCAGGGTAAAGGAGCTATTTGTAAATCACTGTGAGCACATTTTTTTCACATCAAAGCAGAGGTAGAAGGACCCCAGAGGGACTTCCACAATTTATTCCAAAAGTTTATGTCTGCCTTTCATGCCAACCTAGCTCCTGCTGATCCACCATAGTTTTTGTTGAGCAGCCAGTTACAAATTTTGGACACTTCATCTGTGGTTTGATTGATAGGGGAAACATCAAGTTCTTCAAACTTAGGAAGAGATTCCAGAGGCCTAGTATTGGCAATGATAGTGTGATAGCTAAAATTCATAGCATGTGAATGAATTAATTAATGGGGATAACTTTCTTGCAATTGGCCAGGACTTAAGGGACTCAGAGTATGAAAAATATAACATACTATATACACTCCCCTTGATTTCTAAGCACTGTTTATTTATCTGGACAATTAAAACATTACTGATGCAAAAAGGGAATCAAAGTAAAAGATAATATTAGGAGAGTAGTTCATAATCACCAGAGATGCAGCATCTCAGCCCTGAAGGGATGATTAATTTTATTTATGGGTGATTTATTAAGATTAAAAAGTGTCTGGCTGTGACTAAGCAACGACTCAGTTTCATCTTTGATGAACGGCACCAAGCCATCCTACTTTATTAGCTGGACTGCTAGTTTGAGTTGGAAGAGTCATATATCCTCAAATTTGGGACTGCCAATCCCCATTTTGTAGCAGATCTATACAGTATCATTTCAGTAAATCATCTCTTCCCTCCAGTCATAAATTTCTATAAACGATTTTGCCAGTACAGCAGTTTAGAATTGGTTGGTTGCAGTAGAATCATCTAAAATAAAGATGTGAACTTGGAGATTATGATCATCGTTATGGCTGCTAGCCTGCCTAAAAGCACTCATTTTCTTCTTTCCCATAAATTCAGCTTCAGTTTAACCTGCTTAATAAGGTGCTTGCAATTCCTATGAACCACACATATGGAATCTGAGTCTGGAAAATTTGATGCCAAGGCTTGAGGTGTTTCTTCTCTCACACTGTTGATTTAGTGGCATATTAGGGCTTCAGGTTTTGATTTTGAGTGACTGACTTGAAACCCTGTGAAAAGTTGGAAATAATTCAATACTTCCTTCAAAGGAGCCTTTATCATGTTGGGAGAAAAGGCTTTTATTGGGTTGGAGGGAAAGCGAATTACATTATCTACAAAAATGTGAATGAAGTGGGATGTACCATTCATTTTTTCTCCTTCTATTTATCAGTTTGATTTAATGGAGTTTGCTAGAGGTTCCATGGCAATGATGAAAGAAAAGAGGACAGACGAGGCAGCCTGGGCAGGTTCCTGTGCTCAGCTGGATTGGCAAGAGTCAGACTTGCTCATATTCTCATAGGTTTGAGACTTGCTGTAAATGTTGAGGATGAGTAAACAGAAATTGTATCCAAAACCCCATTGATGCAGCTATTGAAACAGGTAGCACTACTCCAGATGGTCAGAGGACTTAAATATATACCTTAAGAGATCAAGGCAGGAGGCTGGTTATATGAATTACCATACCAAATAGTGTTGAGCAAGTATCTAGTGGTGTTTCCTTCTTAAGATGACCCAGAGTACTCACCACATAGCTTAGCCTTAAATTCCTCCCAACCTACATTGAGTTCACAGATTGCTGTATTTCAGTCTGTAAAATTTCACTCCACTACAGCCAACAGAGTAGAATAGGCAAGGAAGGAAGTTCAGCAGAGACAACAAAGGCAATCCTTTCTCAAAATCTCTCTCAGGTCCATAAATCCATGTACATCTTAAAAAGTGATTATGGGCAAGACTGTCAACTCAAACTGTGACAGAATTAGGACTGCTGGCCTTTTAAGGCAGCTTGTGACTCTCTCCTTATTGGATGGGTGGCATCTTATGACACCACTGGTCACACCTCTTTTTCTGTCAATTCTGGCAAAGGGTGAGAAAAACCAAACCCCAGCAATCACTACAAGGAAGCTGGAGTAGGAGAACAGGTGGGAGAGGTTGAGGTGGAAATAAAAGGGAAAGAGAGGAACTTGAGAACTTGGGCAAGAGGGGATTGGAAGGGGTGGCTTCCTTGGGGACTGCAGAAAACAAGTGTGCCTTAGATCCCAAAGAGTCTCTATTTCTGAGAGGAAATCAGAAATACAGACCATTGAAAAGCAATATGAAGTAAAGAAAAGAGATATTTCACTTCTACACTGGAATCACAAGTGAACAGTAGGCATGAGTGATAAGGTACCAACTGTGGAACAGGAAATAGAGGCTTTTAACAAATTCTAAGCAGGATTGTGTGGATTTTTCTAAACTTTCCCCTGTCATTTAGGATTAAAGCTGGTCTAAAATTCCCATGTTGAACTCACATTTGCCAGTTTTTGCACATTAAACCATTAAAAAGGTTAAAGTCTCGTAGCATGAAAAGGATTATGTATTATGAGGGGGGAAAGGAGCTTAAAATGGCATATCATATGGACTCTGAATTATATTCTTGTTTACATGAGTTTAATTGCTTCCAGAAAGCTTGGTTTGATAAAAAGCAGGTTTCCTTCCCTTCTATCATTAGGTACCATCACCCTCATGCTGAGAAATCTTTAAAAGTACATGAAGATACTAAAATTTTTGTCATTGATTGAGTGTCTGAATGTAGGTTTGAACTACTTTTGGTCATTTTTCTGTTGCCACCCTGAGCTGATATCCAAAATCACTAAAAGGCTTAAATCACTTTTTAAGGCTTTGATGGCATATTGTATCCAGTGAATTTATGGCTCTGTGTGGTGGAATCCGGCATAAGTTAAGGCCAGTGCAGTCTTGCCTCCATGCTGGAGCCCTCAAACAGAAAACACCAAACCAAACCAAAACCTTGCTCAGGAATGCTGTAGAACCCCTTTGGAGTACTGCAGAGGGGCAGAGGAGCTGAAAAGGTCAAAAATCTCAGTGCTATCAAAACATCACAATAGGTTTAGGTCATAGGGTTTATCTAATTCTCAGGGAATCAAGCAAATCAGTAAATGTATAAAGAATCTTAACTGAGGCTATTAAAAGAAGTTATTTGAAGGCTTGAGGGACTCCAATGTTTTCCCCTTCCATATGTGAACTGAGGGTTGCTTTTTGTTTGCGTTCTAGCCAATCAACATATTCACTATGGTGAGCTTACTGCTCTTGGTTCCTTGTGGTTGGCCATCATGGCCCTGGCAAGGACTGAGTTGTCTATGGGTCTATGTACACACCAGAGTCTAGGACAAAAACAAAGAAAACTAGCTTAAGGAATAAACCTCTGAATGAGCCTGATTGATGAATACCCCTGTGTCATCAGGAACTGCAGCACTGACAACCTCTCTAGATATTAACCCATTCCTGGGAGTGTGTCAACTTGTGACAGGAAGGACCTGTCACTTGTAGTTTGTGATATTGCACAATGGCATGGCCGAATCCACTGGTCTGGCTTTAGGAAAAAAGAAATGGACAATCACTAATGCTGATACAGCAAGTCCATTGCAGCGAAAATGTATGCGAAGAACATGCAGGTATGGACTACATCATTGGCCAGCATCTTGTTACACATTCGTGCTGGTATAAGGCAATTCAGGCAAATTGCCACTCACTAGTGAGATGCTGGTTGTGTTCCTGGCCATGTGCCAGATTGTACAACTGGGTGCTTCTTTAGGAATGCAGCCAGCACCTTGTTAGTGGGCAACGGTCAGGACCTCATTTATTTCTGTTATGTTGATCAGACTCTGGTCATAGTCTCTCACATTAATACAAGGTTTTGTGTGTGTGCAATGTTGTCATACACAGAAAGCATTCCCTGTCAGTGAAGAGATCAGAACACTGCTGTTTGCATCCTTTAAAAGCACACACTGAAGCCTCTGCTTATATACTCTAATGTTACTGCAAGACAGTTGAATGCCCATTACATCACCTTAGCTAAGATAATGCTTTTTAGAGCACTAAATAATTCAGTTCCCTCCTGTGCAACAGTGTGTATAACCTTGAACCTGGCAACATTTATATCGTTAGAACAATTTCCTCTTTCGCATCTCTCTCCCTCTGTGTATGGTTATCTAGGATGACAAGTTGGAAAATATCTCACCACATAGTGGCCTGCCAGATGACATTATATGTAAGAGAGCCACAGCATGAGCAGTAATAATGAGAAACCTTACAATGTCCCAACTGTTGGTAAGTACTAACTAGCTGTATTTGTTTTAAACATAAGAAAGTGAGATTCATACTCAAAGGCTGCATAACCTCATTGTTCAAGGCTCTTAGTAGGGACCTGGATCACTTCCCCTTCAAATTTTACCTCTGTCCATGAGCCATCCCTGCCTTAAAGAAATGCATAGGGAGGGGGATAACCTTTTTTTGGAAAGTTGCTAGGTTAGCAGCATCCCATTGCCTGTCATGTGAGGCTCTGAATCTGATACGTCATGGTATGTCCTTGTGATATCACAGAGGGTGTGCTCTTGTGATGTCAGCCCTTCAGCAACAGCTGCATTATGGGCTGTGTGTGTGTAACAGAGAATGTGGAAACACCATGATGAATTTAATAACCAATGTAGTAGGAATCTCAAGGACTTCCCCCAGAGAATGGCAGAGAATGGCAGGCTGAAGATTACAAAACACAGTGAGAAGCATTACAAAAAGAGAAGGAGCACTGTTTTCTCAACAAAAATTGCAAGAAGCATCTGTATGGATCTCTGCCATATTCCAAGACAAACCCCTGTCAGAGCAGTATTACCAGTTCAGGAATCTCCTGTTCCTTGAGAGTTCAGGGTCAAAGCCTGAGAATTGTAGAATGAACCCCCAAACCTGAGATCTAGCAATCCTACAAGGGAGGTACCTACCAAATGTAGTAGTGGCTGGGGTTTTAGGTGGTGCTTCATCTCCTTACCATCTACATCATTGAACTTTAACACTCATTATTCTTTTAATGGGAATGGGAGTCTAACAACATCTGGTGGGACTGATGTTCCCCAGCCCTATCCTAAACCGATGTCATGGAAATTAAAAGGGAGTGCATTTTTGTGCAGACAGTCTTATTCCATCCACTATGCAAATGCTGAAAGGTAGGAAGACTCACAGCCATTGTCGTTTTGAACCTTAACCCTTTTAGCCAAGCAAAACGGCACTCCACAACAGCCTCCACAATTTCCTAAACCTAAGCTATACAGGATCCCAGTGCTATATGCGTATTATGTCCAAAAGGAAACTGCTTAATGTAGCCCTTCATGGGAATTATGTAACCCTAAATATATACCCCAAAGAGTTGCATATCACAACAGCCAAATCTGGGAGAATGAACACTTAAAAAAAAAAAGTCCCTTGTAACTTTGTTTATTCAAACACATAATTAAAATATACTTTGACAGCAGAAAGCCCCAAGTTCTCCCACTGGATAGAAGCAGGAAATTTAGTTTTCCACTGTCCCACCACTGGGGTGTTGCTGTTCTGCAATGACACATCACAGTTTCAATTATGTTGATGAGTATCTAATGAAAAACAAAAACAAACCGAAAAATGATAATAGATCTTCTTGAAATGTGATGGACGAAAGAATGACAAATTGAACAGAGACAGTTGGGCGTTCTTTGCATTATTCTTGGCTGTAGATTCAATCAGCTTGCCAAGTTACAAAAGGAAAACAAAACTTTTTCTTGCCAATGCTAACTCCTTAAGTGCGTGTAGAGACAAAAAAAAAATGTGAGATGCCATAAAATGAATATCAGAATATTGTTCAAGATTGAATGGACAATTCAAAAGTGTAATGCTGCATAGTTTTGAAATGCCTTATTTAAATATAAATCATATTGCCAGATTTTTACTTACATATCATAATAGTTTTGGAAAATATTTACTGATCTTGTGAATTCTAATGTTCCACTGATTAGGTATAATGTCTTCCTGCAGTGCCGGAGGCTGGATGCTTTAGAAAAGTATTATTGCTACTTAAGAAAACATTACAGTGAAATCATCAATTCTACTGCTGATGGGGGAAAAGATCATATATATCACATGGACACTGACAGAATTGTTTTTGAGTGAGCTTTTAACACAATTCATCTAAAGTTTTGGACTCCGTATTTTTCATCACAAAAAAGGAACAGAATCAATGACACAGAACTGATGGATGCATTGCTGTGTGATTTATTCTTATAGAAATAAGACTGTTAAGCTATGCAAAATCTCAAATCCTAGTAATTCTAGTCCGAACTGCAGCTGAAAGTTGGCAGCATCAGGGAAAGAAGCAACAAAAAATAATGGTAGAATGACACATTGACACCCAGAGAAATATTCTAAAATGTATTACGGAAGACAAACTTACAGAAACTATGGTGTTCTTTCATTCAGCAAGGCCTCTGCGAAGAGGTGGTGGTGGTGGGAGTTTTTGCAAACAGTCTCTTGCTGTTGCAGTCCCTCTTATCATCTTCTCCACCATTCCATGAAGTCCTCAGATCCTCAGTACCAGATTGGGGGAGCAAGGCAAAGGAGACTGCGATGTGAGAATCAGCAAAAAATCACTCCCCTTTCCTTTCACAGAAGGCTTCACAGAATCAAAGACCTTTCCGTCAACAGAAGGACACTATTGTTTTCCACAATGTTGTCTTCTGAAACAGTCTTGACTATATTTCTCCTGGGAGAATACCTGTGGCACAGTGGTTAGTTTTGAAGAGCAGGAGTTTATCATGACAGCTCCCATGGTCTTTGTCCAAAGCAACCCTTTTGTAGTACTACTTCATCTTAATTCCTCATTCAAGACAAAGTCGCTCCAAACCATTTTGCGCTTTGGTCAAACCTGAGAATCCAATTCAAAGAAATTTCCATTTGGAGGAACTCCAATCAATGTATGCCCCAAGTTCCCATGTATGCATTGACTCTTCTGTTCATTGCAATGTCATAGAAGCCTCTGTGAGTATATTTCCATCATGCATATGGACCAATTCTGGGCCACATCATGAAGCAAGGCTAGCCAGAAGTCTTGCACTCAAACTGTAGCATCTTTAGCTCTGACCATCAATGGGTTTTCTTGAAGAGTAATTTGGAAAAGGGAATAAGAGATAGTGGCCCAATCTGTCAACAGTCTACTGGTAAAGATGCTTATTAACACATCTAAGTGGCCTTAGATACCACTTCCTCCACATGTCTTCTACACCAACTTTTGCACCATGATGGAAAGAAACGGGACAGAGGCCAGATGGTTTGACCTGCATGTCTCCCATTGCTAACACGTATGACACCTCAGCACATCACAGTCCAACTGGTCAGTCAAAGAACTTAAACTTTTCAATATTTCTCCTGAATATTTAGGATTTTCCACTCCTTCCAGAAGCAATGGCTTTTTAAAGGGCAGACTGTTTGTTTACCAGGTTTCCTTCTTTTTTCTTTTTAACCACTCATAAGCACTTTCAGGGCAATTTGGGCAACTCATATCACTCACCTCTGTGAAATGCAATTGCTTGTCAGCAAAAAGCCTGAACTTGTTCCAAAACCAAATGGTCCAATTTTTCAGTTCTTTCATGTAATGTCACCAAACTGTTGCAAAAGGTGCAAAATCACAAATGTCAGACTGGCTATTAAAGGAACGAAAACAATCCAATTTCTAACCTCATATTAGGACCTTTTATATTGCTTTCTGTACCAATTTATTTAAGGGTTTTTCTCCGTTACAATTTTTCCAAACATTTTCTTGAAATCTTCCTTGACTGGACCCAGATGTTGGCCCCTTAAGGATTCACCTTACATATTTGAAAGGTGGTCAGGGTGACTGAAAAACCAACTGGTGTGGATCTTCAATTTGAGACACTGTTCCAAGTTCATGTAGAATACAGCTAATCAGTTCCATAGGCTTTTTTAGATTCACTCCTGTTTGGGTTCAGGTTCAAACCTAGCTTTGAAACAGAACCAGCCTTGGTCCCCTTGGTATTTGACCCATGCCAGGAAATGAACAAGACAAATGCATCCCTATTGGATCTACTGGACATCTCAGCATTACCCACATAACTGGTCATGAACTTGCAGCAGGCCATTTGGTTGATATGGCACTTGGAGGCAGTGTTTTGCAGTGCTTCAAAGCCTCCTTGGCAAAATGATCTGAGAAGGTGGTGCTGAATGTCCAGCCATTACCTCCTGGGGTTCTTCAAGGCTAAGTATTGTCTTTTATCCAGTACTTCCTTATAGAAGCGAAAGGCAGGTTTCTGTGACAGATATCCCTATTTGCCTACTGGCATCATGTGTGAGAGTCCCCTGGACTGCAAAGAGAACAAACCTATCCATTTTGAAAGAAATCAACCCGGAGTGCTCACTGGAAGGACAGATCCTGAAGCTGAGGCTCCAATACTTTGGCCATCTCATGAGAAGAGAAGACTCCCTGGAAAAGACCCTGATGTTGGGAAAGTGTGAAGGCAAGAGGAGAAGGGGACGACAGAGGACGAGATGGTTGGACAGTGTCATGGAAGCTGCCAACATGAATTTGACCCAACTCCGGGAGGCAGTGGAAGACAGGAGGGCCTGGCGTGCTCTTGTCCATGGGGTCACGAAGAGTCAGACACGACTTAACGACTAAACAACAACATCATGTGTGCTATGTTGACAAGAGTGTTATCCCTTGCCAGTGTCCAGCAGAATTCGACTTATAATGTGAACCTCTCTCCAATTACACGTTTCCGTTGTTACGCCACATTGGTTGAGGATCACAAACCTCGAGCTCTGTTCAACTGTTCCTTATTCATAAGCATGGAAGGAAATAGAGGACACACACTTACTTCTTTCTTTCTATTCACATATTTCTCTTGCAACATAATTCTTATCAACATGGGGAGGCTGCAGGTGAAGAGGGCTAACTGAGTCAAACATCCTGGTTCCCCTCAAACCATTTTACAAATGAAGGTTCTTTTATTAATCATAGTTTGAATTAGTAAGACCTTCATATGTTATTCCCCCTTCATTATGAAGACCGCTGCACAAAAAAATTGAATAATTGTTACACATAACTGAACAAGGCTTTGGACCCATGAGGGTGAGTTCTGAGTCGGAAGGGCATTTAAATAGCAGTTTTGATGTGGCTTTGTCTTTGGCTTCGAAAGAAAAAAGCAAAATAAATCCTGTCTGAACTGCAAAGGTGTGTGGGAACATGTAATAGTTTTCTCAATCCCCAGCTGCTCTAGTGAAATGAAAGATTAGTCTGAAATATGGGAAGTGGTTTCTTAAAATATAACTCACACAAATCTCTTGTGCTAAATAGGCAGAGAATCTGAACATCTTGAACTATGACAGAAGTTTTTGAGAGCCAATGAAAATGGCGATTAAGTATAGTAGAGCTTATTCTAGAGTTCAGTGATATATAGTCTGTGATATGATATGTTATCTGTAGCTCTAAAATGATGAAATTGGGCCTTATCAAAGCCAAAATGCAGAGCTGTACTGAAGAGGAAAAGAAAAATACACACAGTAACCATGGCTCTCACCTGCTTGGAATAAGTATGTTTGTTATACAGTTGTGTTAAACGATTTGTACCTTGCTTTTTTACGATTACAGGATCTACATACAGAAAGAAGAATGTTTTGTACCTTTTAGCAGGATCTGAACTGAAATGAAAACCAGGCTCTGTAGCGTAAACCTAAGAAGGATTTGCAGATGGGCATTTCTGTTGATGCTATTTTGGAGGCTAAGGTTGTTGGCTATTGGCATTCTGTATGGATTATAAATGAACCGGATAAGTTCATTCATGCACACACCCCATCCAGTTGAATATTAAATTCACATTTAGCATTTCTGGTCTTTTTGACTTAACATATTTGTAAGTGTATTTCATGTTCACAAAGGACCAATAGCATTTCGCTGGGGGGGGGGGGGAAGCACCGTGTAAGCTTCTGCCACAAATATCTTGATTGTTCTCCCTAAACCATGAGCTGTGACATTCCAGAAACTCTGCATGTTTTCAGAGATCTCTTGTGGGAAGTATTTGCTTTTCAAGGACAAAACTCTTGGAGCCACCAGCCAGCAACATATGGTAAAAACAGTTCCGAAAGGTTAGGGTATTCCCCAAATCTCCTAACTAGCATGGCTAATTCAAAGGTGCCCTCTTGCTGGTCAGAGCACTGGGTTACCCTTACAACAGTCTCACTGAGTGAACCATACTCTTAGGCTTTTATAAATACTGTACTCTGGTTGCAGGCTCGAAGGGATGACTCTGATTCAGGAATTATTCCATCCACTGAAGAGCATCAAAGCACTCTGGAAAGATTTCTTCCGTTGCAGTAGTTTATGAGATGAAACTGATAAAACATATTTACTATTGGAAAGCTTATCTTTCCTTCCAAAATACAGCAGGCATCTTGCTTAACACATCTGCTCTATTGCTACTGCTTATTTTATGCAATTGGTTGTGGTTGTGCCCACATGTGTAACATTCCTGTTCAGGTATTATTATCTTTGTACAAATCTCACACAAAGGGCAGGGCACACTAGGTCCACCCTCTCCGCTATCACTCATGTGGAGCTTTTATATATGGAGGGTGACAAATCTAAAAAGGGACAACCTCCATGATCTGTGGAGGCTGTGGATTTGAGTCAGAACTATGGAAAACCATGGAAAAAAGGAAGCATTTTCTGGAAAAGCAGGGGCCTTATTCATGCAGCGAGCCCCCATGAACAGTGGAGAATCTTTCTCTTCAGACCCATCGCCTGTCATTCTGATCTAGCTATTCCAGTCCAAAAGCACAAAATGAAACCATCTTTGCAACTGGAGCAAGGTCAATGGATATATCTGACTTTCTTCTCACAGTTTTGTCACAGCATCAGATAGCTTAAGACATCCCCCCCCCAAAGTATCGGCCAGAGAGTTTCATCACCCCTGAATGGGGGGTGTCCCCTCATTGGCCTATAAATGAGACAAATAAATAAATAATGCAGTCTCACTTATATATGTTGCATACTTATCCCAGCTATTGTTTTGCAAGTCAAGAACATAGTTTATAGGCTTTATATTTGTTAGCGGCCCCAGCCACTGTATCCATGATGAGGCAGCAGGTACTGGTGATCAGTTAAGCTTTATTGGACTCAGCATACAAAGAAAAGAAAAGAAAAACAGTGTATTTTTCCATCCCTTTTGCAGGATGGGGCCTCTAGCCCCAAGCAACAGGGATGGAAATGGTAGCTTTCTATCCTTCCAGGGCTGAGAGAATATTCTGTCCCAGCCCCCAGCTCCGAGGGAGTTACTTCACTCCCATGGCAGCTCGTCTTGGCCGAAAGGTCCAGACTGTTAAACAATCTTTGCCAGCTGAGTCCCCCAGCACGGCGTCCAGCAAGCAGAGGAGGCTGTGCAGCACCGGCTGACCCTGGGAGCTTCTATCTTTCAGCTTTCAACTTGCCTTCAGATAAGCCAGCCATCCTCCGGAGATGCAGGCCTCTTAGAAGCTCCTTTCAGCGTCTCCCCCAGCGGACTATTTTCTCTCTTTTCCAAAGGTGACGGAAAGTCTAAGGCATCCTCCCAAATGTCCAATTCCTCCTCTCCCTCTCCTTGCTCATTCACCTCTATATCTACCTCAGCTACAGCTACAGCTGTTTCTCTGGGGGTGGGTTTAGGGCCTCCACCCTCATCTGCCTCAGGTGTTTCCTTCAAGGCCAACAACCCTTCTGCCGTTGCCGAGGGGGGCCTGTCCACACTGGCACTTAGCTCCTTCCCCCCAGCCGGCTGTAGCTGGCTCACAATATTCTTCAGACTGAGCTCCAGACTTGATTCTATTAATGAAATCTGGATTTTACTGGTCACAATTGTTGGAAGCAGCTAGGTGCAACTCAGCTTAAAGTCAAGAAGATGCATGTCTTTCATGGGAAAGAGTAGAGAGAGGACATCTTCAGGTTTCCTAGACTGTTCTCTCTCTGCTCTGACCTGTACTGACCTTCCTTCAACTTTAGACTGCTATTCTTATGGCTGTTGGTATCACTTTCTTCTCACAACACTCTCTTGTCCCTCCAGGGAGGCCACACCATGACTTTTTCCTCTAGAGATGAAAGGGACAGCCATGGCTCCTGACATCTCCAACGTGGTCAGCTAGAACTAGGATTTTTATAACTTTTCCTATCTGAAGTGTATTTCTTTAATAAACACAAGCTTCTTTCTTTCTTTCTTTCTTTCTTTCTTTCTTTCTTTCTTTCTTTCTTTCTTTCTTTCTTTTAAGAAAGAAGTGTGGGTGTGATTCTTTTGCAAAGGGGGAAGTGTGGCCAGACAATCATTTCAAGATTCAAAGGGCAGAACCCACAAGTTAACATTCAGTCCTTTATTGCTGCCTGCTTACTCTCCAAGAACAATCGTTGGAAGTCCTATAATTTCCTGAGATTAACAGCACATTCCTAAACATGCCTACTCAGAAATATCCCACTGAACACCATGGAATACACTTCCAAGCACAGATACATAGGTTTGAAGTCTGAGACCACACATATTCAATTGGGAATTGAAATCCCATTGATCTCAGCTTCTTTCTGGATAGGCACTCATAGATTACAGCCTTAAACATGCAATTACATTTCCACTGAAAACACCTGCACTCACAAGGCTGTCTATGGATCCTGCCTGTGAATTGCAAGTCATATTTGCAGCCCTGGTGAGGGAGTATATTTCTAATATTCCTTTTATTCAGAATCACAGGAATTCACACTGGTTTTAAAATACTAATGACAAAGTAGAGATATGTAATAAACCATTGTAACTGTGTTTCATGAAGTTGAAATCTGTATTTGATAAAATTTCCATATAATAATCAATACAAGGTAGTTATCACTTAATACATGAAATTACAAGGGGCTTGAAGGGTTTTCTGTTTTTGTCTTGCCAGTGTTGGGATGTTTTCAGTGTTAAATTCATAATGTGTTCATGTATGCATGAGAGGGAGTGGATATTTGTTTTTTATTTTCTGAACGAATGTTGTTTTATTAGTACAAATTGCAAATGACCCTTCAATTCCTTCTTGTTTTTAAAGGCAGCTTAAAGGGAATACAGATGTCAAGCTCCTACGGTGTTCAAAAGAAAGGGCAGTTATGCACAAAATTATTTGTGTCAAATCGTTTGACCTCAGAACAAATGAGATTTTGAGTGGCAGGTTCAACACAGACTAATATGGGCATTCGTCCAAAACCTGAAACCCTTGCAAAATTCTTACAATGGCTACTTTGCCCTGATCACCACAAGACTGTTTAAGTGTTCCTGCTGATAAGTTCAAAAACCTCAATTGCTTCTACAGCAAATATATCCTCAGGGGCTGTAACGTGATTAGGAATGAACTGGAAGGTTACGTTTCAATCTTGTTGAGTAACTTAAATCCCCATTTTTTAAATTTGCAAGGTTGCAACTCTCCGTCTGAGATCTATACCTGCAATTAAAATAACCTTCCAGTATTTATAAAACATCCAGTTTCCCTTTTTAAAATCAACCTTTCTAATCATACTGCCAATACTTATTAAACCAGAAGAATAAAATAGCTGAATTAAAAGGGTTTACATGGTCTATCGTATGATGCCACTAAGTTTTAAGAATTTCTTAGTGATGAGATTTAATCTTCCAAACCAGCAGTAAGTGCAAAGCTGGAATCAATGCGTTACTATGCAGTCACAACAAAACAAACACACAAAAATACCAAGGGTGAAATAATACTAAGCAGGAAAAAAGAGCAGTTCAGTAATTAGTTTCAAATAGAATATCTAAGTACAAGAAATGTTTTGCTTCTTAAAATACTACAACTTATGCACATCCAAGATTTGTAATGCTTTTCTGCACCTATCCATTTAAATAGTTTAAAGTACAGAATGCTATAGGTGCTCAATTTGAGGGCCAATTAACACCTTACGATAAATTGTTTATTTTCTCAATTTCTCCCATGAAAAGAAATAGAGTAGGACTCCTTATTCATGGGATCAATATCTGCTGATTCACTTGTCTACAGTCTGAAAATATTAAAAATATTAAAAGAAAAATCCTAGAAATAAGTATTTCTAAGGATGAAGTTACCAGGACTGGCCACTAGAGGGAACACTATTAAAATAGTGTTCACTATTATCTACATTTTTCAGCGTCTGCGGGGGGGGGGGGGGGGCTTGGAACTGATCCCCTGTGGATACAGTGGACCTACTGTACTGTGAATGCACAGAAGGGGCGAGTTTATGTCTATACTGGGAAACATGTGAAAAATGCTCTACATACAGTAGGTCAAGCAATGGTGGTACCTGTGGGGAAAGCTGCTTGTTGGGGGGGATGCTTGTTTTCCTGCACTATTTGATAATTCCTATTATATTTTTCAACTAGAGATGGGGGTATTCATATTCATATACGAATACCCCCACACAGGTGGACATAACCGTCCACTTACCTTCCACTGTTGCCGCGGGCTCTGCACTCCCTTCCTATCACTCCAGAGCTTGCGGTCTGTGAGCCACTCTTTGACCTGGCAGCGAGGCTGGTCCTCCCGCCTCCTGCCAGGAGCAGCTCGCAGACAGCGAGCACCGGACTGATAGGAAGGGAGAGTGGAGCCCACGGCAACAGCGGAAGGTGACTGGATGGTCCGGCCCCAGAGGGCTGGACCCTAGTTATGTCCACCTGTGCGGGGGTATTTGTATACAAATACAAATACCCCCATCTCTATTTTCAACCAATATTCTACTGCATAACTTCTTAAATTGTGAACTAGCAGCATTAGCAGAATAGTGTCTATCAGATGCTGATATCCAGTGAAAAGAACTCAATAATCTGTCTCCACATTTATGGATGCTTTTCAGGACTCCAGACATTACACTTTGAAAGGAATTCACTGGCTGAAATCCAGTAGTAAGTTGCAACTAGAGTAGGGGTGCAACCAGATGGTCCAGTTGTCCTGATCTGGATTGGTCTAGATTTGTGGTTTCCAACCTCGGGTCCCCAGATGTTCTTGGACTACAATGCCCAGAAATCCTGGTGAGCACAACTAGTGGTGAAGGATTTTGGGAATTTTAGTCCAAGAACATCTAGGGACCCAAGCCACCTTGGGTTCTTTTTAGAAGAAAGGCGGGATAAAAATATTTTAAATAAATAAAATAAATAAATAAAGATTGGGAACCACTAGTCTAGATCATGCTAATCACAATCAACCTCAAGCGATGACATTTAGCATGCTCTAAAGGGAAACAAAAACAACAAAAACATTCCCCTTTTGTCTCTTCCTCGATGCTTTGCCTAAGGTGCTTAATGGCCTTGAGAAATTGGAAGTGTCTTTTCTGTTTGCCTGTGGAGGGGAAGGAAGAAGATGTATTCCATTTCTTTTGCTGCTAACTGACACAGCACATCAGTGATGGGCTTTCAAAAAAAATTCTTTCCAAAATTTTACTGCATTTTCTTTACATGGGCCTAATTTCTTTTGCTCCATATTTTCTCCTAGTGATTTATAGAATAATTATTGGTTATTTCAAAACTGCATGTTGAACGAAGAACTGTCTGGATCATTGTCATTGCAATTGCAGGGAATGCCAGAGGTGAAAATAAAGAATTGGAAAAACTAATAAAATACAGAGTTCTGGCAATCAAAACATCTCGCTTGTGGATGAAACACTTCAGCAGTCCCCATCATCATGGGGGCTTTGGGAATAATATCAAGAAATTTCACACAGTATTATAAGCAGTTGCAGATCTCAGAAATAACACCAGAACAACAAAAATGGCAATATTAGGAACAGCATATACATTGCACCAATATTTAACAGATACTTAGGTTTTTGGTTAAGACTTGTATCTGTTATATAATATCAGTCAATATTTTTATATTTTTGATTGACTGTGCCTGGTATTTTTAAAATCATCATCATAATCATGCCCTCCATGGGCACAGGCCTTGATGAGGCAGAGGGGCTTGTGTGCTTCAGTGAGGTTGAGAGCTATGCTGAAGGGTCTCCCAAGCCAGACAGGTCTCAGTTGAGAAGCCAGACCAACTGCATCCACCAACCATCAATTATGATGAGAGGAAATAAATCCATACCGGATTGGTCATCACCCAGGTCAACAAGGACCACGTCAGATGCTATAGCCCCTGGGCATCTGGTGACAAATGGGCTACAGGGCTCATCAGACCCTGTTGAGGAACCAGGACAGGCTGCTGCAAAGCTACTGGCACAACGTAAACGCAAAACTTGGACTCTCACCAAAAATTGAGAAATTATGAAATATTATGAGGCAAACCCAACAACTTGTGGTTTTCAAAAAAGAAGGATGGAGATTTGGAAAAGGAAACACCCAAGTAGTGACATAACTGAATAACAATTAATGGACCAGAGAAGGTTTATCATCAGGAGTAAAGTGTTTTCAGAATTGGAATTGCAAGAACTAGAAAAGGTGGCAAAAGAAAAATCAACACAGAAGAATGACCATAGTATGGAAGACAAATGGAGGGTAGAGGTAGATGCAATGGTGGAAGAAAACATATCAATAGAGGAACAACTTATGGAACAACCCAGAAATTATGAGTTGACAGAGCGGCAAACATCACTGAGGGAAAAAATAGTAACCCATATTAGCCAGAACACAGAAAGACAAAGGCTCCCCAATTTGCGCCAATTACAAAGTAAACCAGTAAAAAGATCTACTGAATGATGCAAATGTTGTCATCAGAACAATCCCAACCAACACGCTAAAGGAAACAAACCAGCTCATGTATAGCACAGCTACCATGATAACCATGGAACTTGGTTACAAGCTGGAAAAAAACCAGAAAACTCCCAGCACTCCAAAATGGAAAATTCGGCTGGGAAGAAAAATAAACAAATTATGTGCAGACATTAGCAACTTAAAACACTTGAAAGATTCAAAACTTAAAAATGAAAAATTAAATGCCAGAAGATGCATATGCAAAAGATATGACCTATAAAAGAAAACAATAGTTAAAACTATTAAAAGAGCGGGTAACAGCTACAGCAAAGAAAATTGAAAGATACGATGGACGCTTGAAACAATATAGAGAAAACACACAATTTTGAAATAACCAATGATTATTCTATACATCACTAGGAGAAAATGCAGAGCAAAAGAAATTAGGCCCCTGTAAAGATGATGCTCTAAAATTTTGGAAAGAAATGTGGGAAAGCCCAACCAGACATAACAAAAATGCCTCATAGATTAAAGACATTTGTAAAGAAACTCAAGGAAAACAAATGGATGATATTGTAATAACAACTGAAATGATTAAGATTAACAGCAAGTAAAGGCTGTGAAAAATTGGAGTGCACCTGGTCCAGATAAGCTGAACAGATATTGGTTAAAGCATCTAACAAGTCCATCAATGTATAGCAGTGCAATTTAACCACTTACTTCAAAATTCTACAACCAAAGACTGGATGTCAACAGGCCACAAATTTCTGATGATAAAAAATAATCAAAAGGGCAATGAATAATTACTTGAACCCAGCAATTATTGACTACATGCCTTCCAACAATGTTCAAGCTCCTCACAGGAGTACTTGCAAGATCAATATATAACTGAAAACTCCCTATACCCAACGGAACAGAAAGGGAACTTTAAAAAGTCAAGAGGCACAAAAGATTAGCTGCTTATTGATAAAATGATATTGAAGAATGCAAAAAGATGAAAAACAAACCTTAACATAGCCTGGATAGACTTTAAAAAGGCATTTGACTCATTGCCACACAGCTGGATTAACACCTGCCTAAAAATGTTTGGGATTAGGAAAAACATTCAGAAGTTCCTCAAGAAAAACATGGAAAAATGGAAAACTATCTTAATGGCCCATGGTGAAGAAATTGGGGATGTTAACATCAAAAGAGGAATATTTCAGGGGGATTCTTTGTCACCACTGCTATTTAACATCTCACTAATCCCCATGTCAATAATTTTAAATACAACTGGATTGGGCTACCATATTTCACAACAAGCTGGAAAAATCAATCATCTCTTATACACGGATGACCTAAAACTATATGCAAAAACTTCCACAGAGATAGAATCACTGCTAAACACAGTACAAATATTTAATGAAGATATCCAAATCAAATTTAGCATTGACAACTGTGCAGCTCTATCTATACACTGTGGCAACTTCCAAAAACTAAATGGAATAGAGTTAAAAAATGGCAATATTATAAAATCAATATCAAGTGATGAAAACTATAAATACCTTGGAATACTAGAAGCAGACAACATCATGCACACAAAAGTTAAAGAACTGACAGAAAGAGAATATATCAAAAGACTGCGGAAAATCTTAAAATCAAAATTAAATGGGGGAAATACAATCAAAGTCATAAACACATGGGCCGTTCCAGTAATTAGATACCCAGCTGGAATAATAGATTGGACTCAAAATGAATTATAAGAATTGGATCGAAAAACACGGAAACTACAGTAATGAACATGCATCACACACTACATCCAACAAGCAATGTGGACAGATTATATTTACCACGAAAAATCAGAGGCTGTGGATTACTGCAAATACAGCAGGTAATAGAGGAAGAAAAAAAGAAGCCTAAATGACTATATCAGTACAAGCAGAGAAAAATTACTGAAAGTAGTAAAAATTGAGACTATTTTGAAAACAACAGAAACAAAGGCTCAATACAAGAAACAACAATTTGAAAATAAATTAAAGAGCTGGAAAAATAAACCACTATATGGACAACACCTGAGAAATATTGATGGAAAGCATGATCATAATTCAACATGGGCATGGCTAAAACTGGGGACCCTTAAGAAAGAAACCAAAGACTTGATTTTTGCTGCACAAGAACAAGCACTCCAAACCAACGTGATGAAAACTAAGATCCAAGGAATTAGTGCTAAGAGCAAATGTTGACTCTGCCAAGAAAAAGATGAAACTGTGTCACACACATTTGTGAATGTCCAAAGATTGCACAGACTACGAAGTTAGATATGATAGAGTGGCAAAGTTAGTGCACTGGTCATTATGCAAAAAATATAACTTGCCGGCCTCCAAAAACCTGTGGGAACATCAGGTAGAGAAGGTGTCAGAAAATGAGGAAGTCAAAATCTTGTGGGATTTCTGGATCCAAATGGACAGACACCTTGAACATAACACACCAGACATAGTAGTAATAGAATGAAGAAATGTCTGGATCATTGACGTTGCAATTCCAGGGGATGCCAGAGTTGAAAATAAAGAATTGGAAAAACTAACAAAGTACAGAGACTGGGCAATAGAAGCATCTCCCCTCTGGAAGAAACACACTTCAGTGGTCCCCGTAGTCATTGGAGCTTTGGGAATGATATCAAGAAATTTACCACAGTACTATAAGCAGTCACATATCTCAGAAATCACACCATCAGAGCTACAAAAAATGGCAATATTAGGAACAGCATACACACTGCGCCGATATTTAACAGATACTTAGGTTTTTGGTTAAAACTTGTATCTGTTATATAATACCAGTCAATGTTTTTATAATTTTGACTGTGCCTGGTGTTTTTGAAGAAGAAGAAGAAGAAGAAGAAGAATGTGCCATCGCAATTCCAGGGTTTTCCAGGTAGACAATACTCAGAAATGGTTTACCATTCCCTTCGTCTCAGGCTGCCCTGGGACTGTGCAGCTTGCCCATGCCAAGACTATATACGTAGGCTAGCTCTATTCACAAGAGGCACAGTGGAGAATCAAACTCCCAATCTCTGGCTCTACAGCCAGATATCTAAACCACTGAACTATCCAACCAGCAAGCATATCTATATCTATATCTATATATCTATATCTATATCTATATCTGTCTGGCTTGATAGCTCAGTGGTTTAGGTATCTGGCTACAGAGTCAGATGTTGGGATTCCCCACCCACTGTGCTTCCTGGGAGAAGGCATCTTTGATACCCAAAACTGTATAAGAGTGTTAGAGGTAAAGACAAATTAATGGCCTATAAGAGCGGAAAAATTAATTACGGTATCTGCAGTCTTCTATAAGATTGATAAATATTATTCTACAACTTTCATATTAATCACTGGATCATGTGTGGCACCTTTTCTTCAATGTAAAATTTCCTTAACAATGACGTCTGGAGTTGTGACTTCAATTATTAAACTTAAAAATGTATACAGAACTTTTAAAAATCAACAATCTTTTACAAGATTTTCCAAATGTGCTATACATTAAAAAGGAAGGAGACACAGATGTGGAATCAAACAAGTTTACAAAGGCACTGAAGTGCAGTTCTCCAATACGCTTCACCTTCTAATAGTTTAATGTTCCTAAGAGACCACCAAGTGCTGTCAATTATATCTGCCCTTCTCAGGCTTAAGGTTAAGTGACTACAGTAACTGAGGATAAAATAAACTTTGCAGTCCTTTCTTCCTGCCCGCTCCTATCATGACTCCTATCGTTTGCAGATGTGCAGTCAAAACTGATGCCTTGGGATTCAAATTTTGCTTCTGTCAAATCTTACAAGGTGACTATTTATCTTTGTGCTACAGGAGAGGTATTTAATTACAATATCCCTCCTGCAAATTTTAGCATAAAGCATTATCATCCTGGGGTTCTCTTAGACATTTACATCATCTGAAGCTATTTGTATTCACTAACAGTATCTCAATTTCATGGAAATACAGAGTTTCTGTTCTTTTTCTAAAGGGATGTGGTGTAAGGAGCAAGAACAACTTTTCTCAATATGAAACCTTATCATTTTGTTTTTTAAGAGTAAGCAATAAGATAAGACTCATGGCATAGACCTGCACTTTGACAAAGTTAATAAATGTAATCTAACAATAAATTCAAATATATAAGGTTCGGCTTCATTAGAAACACCATGCCATGTTGTAACTGTGGAACATGAAAGCCTATAGAAAAGTTCCAAATAAGAAATGCTATAAATATCACAATAACTTAACAGCTTGTGCTGGAAGGGCAAAGGGTATGAAAACATACAAAGGTTCACTTTATCTAGAAATCCTCTTAGCATTGATGTAGACTTCTTGCTATAAACATCTTAGAACTTTAACATCGACAGTGTTACATTCACCAGCCTTTCTGTGTGATTAGCCAGTGAGTGAAGTTATCAGTAGTTTGACAGACTTTCATAGGTACACAAACTAGTAAAGACTCATACTTTCATGGATTGTGAAAAAAAGCCTGTCCTAGCTGGTTTGCAAACACCTGAATTAGAAAGCACTGAAGCCATATGCATGCATTCTGGCTAGGAGGTTATTCTAAAAAAGAAAGTTCCCACCTTTGATATTATGTGTCATGTTGGGCTTCCAGAAAAATCAAGCTCCGTTTTATTTTCCACAGGCCTCTGGGACTTTTGCTAAGAGCTTAGCTACATGTTACTCTAAGAAAAGAAGACTTGGGAAAAACAAGAGAAGAGGAAGGGGGTGATGACAAGGATAGATCATTAGAAGTTTGTTGTTACTATTTGCTTATTGAGAATGTAAATTTTGCATTCTTAGAAAGAAGTTTCAAACAATGATAAAGAAATCATAACATCATTTTCAAAGAACTAATTCCACATATATTTTTCTTGGGAACTGTTCATAGGAGATGGATGCATTTGTATTTATTAAGAAGTAGAGATAGGCAAATTAACTTATTGGACTAAAACTCTCAGAATCCCCAGACAACATTGTCAGTATCTGTTCTAGCTGGGAGATGCTGGATGGTACAGTTTATAGTGGTGAAATGAACAACAGCTAGGAGCTTACAAAGGATCGATTGATCTATCTATTGATCTATCCTTTCCCCCCATTGGGTGATTAACTTAAGAGAAAAATGAAAGTAAGATGTGTGAGATGTATTTATTTATTCACTTCATACATTTCTCTACTGCTGACTCAGTACAAAACACTTCTTCTTTAATGTAACAGAAGCCCAACCAACAAACCAATAAACCAACTGACCTAAACATCTCAAATAACCAAGCAATAGATACAAACCCAAAATGATGGTGACACAGAGAACACATATAGAATAGCTTAAGAGAGGATGCTTTTGAATGCTTTTTGAAACAGGATAGTTTTTAGCATCCTCTTAAAGGATGGGAGGGAGGAGGCCTGATGTACTTCTACTGGGAGCCCATTCCATAAGGATGGGGCCATGACCAGGAAGGCATGATTTCTAATGACAGTTTTCTTTGCCTCTCAGCATGGCAACCCAGAGAAGTAAGGCCTGAGAAGAACAGGTGACACAGGCTGATGATCTGAGGGAGACATGCTCTGACATGTAACAGGACCCCAAACCATTACAGATTTTATATACTAAAACTAAATCCTTGAACCTGGCCCAGAAAACAGCAGGAAGCCAATGCAGGTGTACCAGAATAGGCAAGATTTGATCAAATTTATTCACACCCAACACTAGTCTGGTGCCGCATCCTCCTGCTGCTGCAATCTCTGGGCCAGTCTCAAGCATAGCCCCAGATGAACGGCGTTATAGTAATTGATCTGGAATGGATCCTAACCCTCTTCCAGGAATGTCTGGAGCTCCTTTGCCAGCACCTGCTTGATCAACTTGTCCATAAAAGGGGTGTTGGTAACGGGCCTAAAGTTATTCAAATCATTGCTGCAAGGTTGGAATGCTTTATGATGTGCTGAAAAATAGTTTCATCCACACGGGAGGGCATAATACCCTCTCTCAGTGAAGCATTTATGAGGTTAACAGCCCACTTCACAGTGACCTCAGCTGAGCAAGGATTGTGCACCAGGAAGTGGATTGGCAATGCCCCAGCAACGTGGTTACATCTGCTGATGTTACAAGCTATAACTGATCCAGGCAGACCAGAGGGGATGATGTCCAGGCCATCTCAGATCAATCTACCAAATTGCCAGAGAGGTATAGGTCCTGCTGGATGGCCTCAATTTCAGATTTGAAAAAGGCTGAGAAACTTTCACAAGAAAACTCACCATACTGAGGCTTTTGCTGACCAGGGTTGGTGAAGCTGTGGAAGATTCAATACAGCTTTGCCTGCTGGTTAGCCACCTTACTAATTATCCTGGTGTTAATTTTCCCCCCTAGGTTAAAAGCATTAAACCATTCCTGGTCAGCATTCCTGGCCAGTTTACTCACCGCAGCCAAGTTAACATATGACAGGTCTGGCCTCCTTACAAATGCATGAGATTCTGAAAGCCAATCTGTATATAAAATTCCTTCTTGTATATTTAGGATGCCAAGCTATTCTGTTGAAATATGTGTGGCCATCAGCAGACTTGTTGTAGAATTCGGTGATGGCAAGGAAGAAACCAAGGGGGAAAAGGATAGATTTTTTTTCCAGTGGTGCTACTAAATGTAGGTTTGATAGTATGATGAAGTGAGTTGATAGAAGCTTTAACATTTTCTGGGCATTCCTTGCCTTTCATGCAGACCCATAAAGATACCATTAGTGTACTGGACCATAAAGAAGGCTGACCGCTGAAGAATTGATGCTTTTGAATTGTGGTGCTGGAGGAGGCTCTTGAGAGTCCCCTGGACTGCAAGGAGATCAAACCTATCCATTCTGAAGGAAATCAACCCTGAGTGCTCACTGGAAGGACAGATCCTGAAGCTGAGGCTCCAATACTTTGGCCATCTCATGAGAAGAGAAGACTCCCTGGAAAAGACCCTGATGTTGGGAAAATGTGAAAGCAAGAGGAGAAGGGGACGACAGAGGACGAGATGGTTGGACAGTGTCATCGAATCTACCAACATGAATTTGACCCAACTCCGGGAGGCAGTGGAAGACAGGAGGGCCTGGCGTGCTCTGGTCCATGGGGTCACGAAGAGTTGGACACGACTTAATGACTAAACAACAACTGCTACCATATATAAAGTTCATCACTGGCCTCTTTCAGACTGTTTCCTTCTAGCTTACCCATGAACCAATCTACAGAAAAAGGAGATATGTGAGTCCCTCTTGCTGCATGCTGCAGGTTAACATTAAATTTTCTCTGCTGAATGTGCAATCATTGTAAGTGGCAACTAGCATAGCAGAGCTGGTAATGACCTTTGTGGGATGATCCTTAGAGTTCCTGGTGTTAAGGAATTCATTTAAACCTAGCATCTCATCTTTATGTTGTGTATTGGTGCCGAGAGATGTCACATACAAGGTAACAAGTATGGTATCATTATCAGATTTATACTGTTCACTGAAACACTCAGATTTCAGTAAGAAGTCATTGGTGTCCTTGATCTTACAATAGCAGAGTTCTCCTCCTCCTCCTGTAAATTTAAGTCAATATAGAGAAAAATACTCTCAAGAGTATTATTAACAAAAACAGTAGGGCAATTGAGTTTGCAATATTTGTGGATTGTTGTAGGCATTATGTAAAAATGTCCAACAGTGGGATGTGGATTTATAAGGATCATCTCTCACACCATTAAGAAGTTCAATGTATGTAAGATTGTATATGATTTCAATAATACAACGATCATGCATTTCTGTAGTGATGTCTCTGCCCAAGAATCTGTATGTTTTTCCACCTTTCAGTTATTGTTCACCTTCAGCTATCTAGTGCATGGTCTTTAGAACTAAGACAGCATTCCCCTCGTCATTAGGCGTTATGACAGTATCTGTTTGCCTCTGCAGATTTTTTTTCCTAGCCAGTGTCTCTTGAAATATCAAGTCAAATATGGCAAAGGTAAGCTTGAGTATTTTTTTTAGTCACAACAAGATATCCAAGCTGCATCTCTAAAGGAAATGACAATTTGTTTTTTTCACAGGATTTCTGCAGCTTGCCCTTGCTTTCTTCTGCATATCCTCCTGCACGTCCAAGTCTAACGTTCTAACCATTATGCTATACTATCTTTCTTCGTTCTGCCTGATACCAACACTGGTATTGGTAGGAAAACAATTGTTTTATTTTTTTATGCATTATGCAAATTTATATAATACAAAAATAAGGTCACTGAATTGGAGCTTGGACTCAGGGACCCTCAAGGTCCCTTCCAACAATGTAGTTCTATGCCTCTATTTTGCATAATATGCAAAATAAGTTGCCAAGATTTGGAGAACTGCTTGTACGGCAACCCTCCATGTAGAAGTCTGCTGTCTTGTCCTATTTCTCCCTCTTTTTTCAGGGTTGCATACTTTTTAAAGATATAATCCTTTCACCAACCAATCTGCATATGTCAGATGCTAAGTATTCCTGTAAAGCCACAGTTCTGGAAAGGACAGAAAGATAATAACTATAATATTTTCCAAACTGTATTTATTTGCTTAATTTGCAGGTGGTCTTTTTCCCACTGAGGGAACATAAATCAGCTAGAGTGACGATGGCTAACGTTAAAACAAAGAAAAAGAATCCATATCGTCATCATTGTCAGCATCAGCATCATCTTAGAATTATAGAATAATTGAGTCGAAAGTGGTCTATAAGGCCATTGAGTTCAACCCCCTGCTCAATGCAGGAATCTAAATCCAAGCAGATCTGACAGATGGTTGTCCAATTTTCTCTTGAATGCCTCCATTGTTGCACTGCTGCAAAATTAAAGAATTCTGTTGTATCTTGCAGATATGCATGTCGGTAAAAAAGTCAGCAGCTTTAAAAGAGCAAGCATCATTTTTGAAAAGTCCCTTTGCAGCAATATGTTCCTCTCATAGTTATCTTGTGGGGCAGTGCTGCTACAAAGAAAATGTCTGTAAACAAGACAAGAGAGGCGGAAGGATTGTGACTGCACTGCAAAAGGTGATTTCTCCCTCTTCTGGAACACACACATGTGTTTGTGTATCTGGAAGTTGAGTCATGGCAACTGGACTTCTTTCTTACTAGGTTGAAACATTTCGCTACTCAACTAAGTAGCTTCTTCAGTCTGAGGAGAGATGGTAGGAGACCCTTGGTATATCCTCCACGTTGGTTTCACTTCCCCCTGGTCTGAATAGGCTCGTTAGATGGACAAAGGACTGGGGGTGAGTGAAAATTCCACTTCTGCACTAAACACCTTCCAGGGGACAACACCATTGGTTCAGGTATGTGGACAACACCTGGGTAAAGATCAAGATTCAGGAAGTACAGGCCTTCACAGACCGCATAAACACAGTGGACCCAAATATCAAGTTCACCAGGGAAGACACCAAAGACAACAGACTGGCTTTCCTGGACTGTGCAGCCATAATAGGATCCAATGGCAGCTTAGGAATAGAAATCTACAGAAAACACTGATCACTACCTGCAGTTTAACTCTCATCACCCATTGCAACACAAACTAGGGATCATCAGAATGTTAAACCACAGAGCAAGAAACATCCCCACCTCCACAGAAGCCAAGAAGAAGGAATATGGACATCTGAGGACAGCCCTTAAGGCCTGTGGATATCCAAAATGGGCCTTTAACAAGGCAATATCCTGACCCAGGAGGACAATGGAACAGTCTGAGACCCAGAGCCAATGGAAGAACCTGCTCATTCCTTACATGGCAGGTGTGTCTGAAAAGCTCAAAAGGATTTTTGGTAAACACCACATAAGTCTTTATAAGTCTTTGCTCGATTGACGTAGAGCATGACGCCAGGGGCTACTTCCAACGGTGGGAGAGGTCATTGCACCTCACTAGGTAGCTACTGCCTGCCTTAAGCTGGGCAGCCCCCAGCCAGTAAGGTGCTGCCTCGCCACGGTCTGTTAACCTCACGGGGTATGTGGTGTTTAGGGTGAAAGCCAACAAGCAGATTGATAACCCTGCACCATGCAATAATCATAAGAAAACTTCTGCCCTAAAGTTGGGCACCTGGAATGTTTGGAGAATGACCCCTGGCTTTTCTGAAGACCTGCAGGAAATAGGCGACGCACGCAAGACAGCTGTCATCGACGTGGAACTGAGTAGGCTGCAGATGGACATTGTTGTGTTGCAAGAGACGAGATTGTCAGACTTGGGCTCTGTCGAAGAAAAAAAATTCTGGTTCTTCTGGCAGGGAAAACCATTGAATGAGACCAGGGAATATGGTGTTGGCTTTGCCGTTAGAAATACTCTGCTGAGATCCATTGTTCCACCTACTGTGGGGAGTGAAAGAATCCTGTCTTTGCACCTCCACTCATCAGCAGGACCGGTCACCCTCATTAGTGCATATGCACCAACACTGTTGTCTACAACAGAAGTCAAAGTCAAATTCTATGACGATCTGACAGCTACTGTCAAAAAAATCCCTGAGAGAGAGCCACTGTTCATTCTTGGAGACTTCAATGCTAGAGCTGGTGCTGATCACAATTCTTGGCCCACTTGTCTAGACTGTTTTGGCATTGGGAAGATGAATGAAAATGGCCAACGCTTGCTGGAGTTTTGCTGTTATTATGGTCTCTGTGTCAGCAACACGTTCTTTAATATGAAGCTTCAATGCAGAGTCTCTTGGAGACATCCAAGATCAAAGCATTGGCATCAGCTCAATTTGATCCTCACTAGACGCTCTAGCCTTCCTAGTATTATAATCACACGCAGTTACCAGAGTGCTGATTGCGATACTGATCACACCCTGGTGTGTAGTAGAGTAAAACTGCGAATAAAGAAATTGTATCACATGAAAAAAGAAGGAAGACCACGTATTGACATCAGCAAGACTCACGATCAGAGAAAAGTGGAGGAATTTGCCCAAGTGCTTGAGGAAACTCTTCCAGGCCTGGCTGATGCAAATGCACCTAAATGATGGGAACATTTCAAGAATGTTGTTTATAACACCGCCTTGTCCACATTTGGCAGGAAAACCAAAAAGATGGCAGACTGGTTTGAAGCCCATTCGGAGGAGTTGATGCCAGCCATCAAGGAAAAGAGGAGAGCTCTAGCAGCATACAAAGCCTGTCCTAGTGAACACAACTTGCAGGCTCTTCGAGTTGCTTGTAGCAAAATCCAACAGACTGCCAGGAGATGTTCTGATGATTATTGGCTTCAGCTCTGCTCTCAGATACAGACAGCAGCGGACACAGGTAACATCAAGGGAATGTACGACGGTATCAAACAGGCTTTAGGTCCAATACAGAAGAAATCTGCTCCTTTGACGTCTGCTACAGGCGTGATCATCCAGGACCAAGCACAGCAAATGGAACGCTGGGTGCAGCACTACTCTGAGCTATATTCTAGAGAGAATGTAGTAACCGAAGAGGCATTAAATAACATCGAGTGCCTGCCTGTCTTGGAAGAGTTGGACAGCGAACCAACTTTAGCAAAAATAAAAGTGGCCTTGGATTCCCAGGCACCTGGGAAGGATAACATCCCTGTTGAACTGCTGAAGTGCTGTAAAGAGATCATCACCACTGAGCTGTATGAAATCTTCTGTCTTTGCTGGAGGGAAGGTGGAGTACCACAGGACATGAAGGATGCAAACATCGTCACATTGTACAAGAACAAAGGCGACAGGGGCGACTGCAATAACTACCGTGGCATCTCTCTTCTCAGCGTTGTAGGGAAGCTGCTTGCCCGTGTTGTGCTGAAGAGATTCCAGGTGCTTGCAGACAGAGTCTATCCAGAATCACAGTGTGGATTTCGAGCAAATAGATCCACCACTAACATGGTATTTTCCCTCAGACAGTTGCAGGAGAAATGTAGGGAACAATGACAGCCACTCTTTGTGGCCTTCATAGATCTTCCAAAGGCCTTTGATTTGGTTAGCAGGGACGGCCTTTTTAAAATACTTCCCAAGATTGGATGTCCATCTCGACTCCTTAACATCATCAAGTCCTTTCATGAGGAAATGGGCACCGTAGTTTTTGATGGCTCAACATCAGATCCCTTTGACATCTGAAGTGGAGTGAAACAGGGCTGTGGACTCGCACTGACTCTGGGATCTTTTTTGCTGTCATGCTGAAGCACGCTTTTGGAATTGCAACAGAAGGTGTCTATCTCTGGACTAGATCAGATGGAAAGCTCTTTATTCTCTCTAGATTGAGAGCGAAGACCAAAGTCCAGCTGAAATGCATGCGGTACTTCCTCTTCGCCGATGATGCAGCTGTTGTTGCCCATTCTGCTGAAGAGCTCCAACAACTTATGAACCGTTTTATGAGGCCTGCCAAGATTTTGGATTAACAATCAGCCTGAAGAAAACACAAGTCATGGGCCAGGGCGTGGACTCACCTCCCTATATTACCATCTCTAAACAAGAACTGGAGGTTGTTCATGATTTCGTGTACCTTGGCTCAACGATCTCTGACACTCTCTCCCTAGATGTCGAGCTGGATAAACGAAAGCAGCTACCATGTTCTCTAGACTCACAAAGAGAGTATGGCTTAATAAGAAACTGATGGCATATACCAAGATCCAGGTCTATAGAGCCTGTGTCCTGAGTACACTCCTGTACTGCAGTGAGTCCTCGACCCTTTGTGCATGGCAGGAGAGGAAGTTGAACACATTCCATATGCATTGTCTCAGACGCATTTTTGGTATCACCTGGCAGGACAACGTTCCAAATAGAGTAGTCCTAGAACTAGCTGGAATTTTTAGCATGTACAGTGGTGCCTTGACTTACGAACGTCCCAACTTACGACTATTTCGAGTTATGACCAGCTCTGGCCGCAAAATTTTGCTTCAACTTGCGACCAGAGCTTCGAGTTACGATTGGAAAAAAGGCAGGGGAAAAATGCGGGGAATTCAAACTGCTAACCGTTGGTGGCGAAGAGGCTGCTTCTTTGTAGTTCTTTCGCCCCAGTGGTTAGAGAGTGTGCGTTCAGAGGAGGCTTCGGACTGCCTGGTAAGGTGCTGCTTTCTGCTTTTTAAAAACTGCCTGTTCTGGGTGGGTTTTGCAGTGTGGTTTTGGGCTGTGGGGGTTATGTTTCTGTGCTGTGATGGGCCTTGCAGTCTTTGTTTGTTTTTTGGGTTTTTTTTCACGTTTCCAATGGGTCTTGCAGGGTTTGTTTGCTTTTTGGTTTTCTTTTTTTGCATTTCCGATGGGTCTTGCAGGGTTTGTTTGCTTTTTTGGTTTTTTTTCCCCCTTCGGCTGGAACGGATTAATCGCGTTTCCGATGGGTCTTGCAGTGTTGTTTTTTTGTTGATTTTTTTTGCTGGCCGGAACGGATTAATTGCGTTTCAGTGCATTCCTATGGGAAATGGTGCTTTGACTTACGACCATTTTGAGTTACGACCATCTTCTGGAACAGATTAAGTTCATAAGTCGAGGCACCACTGTATACATTACTGAAACAGCGACGTCTATGTTGGCTTGGGCATGTTGTGAGAATGGCTGACAGTCGGATTCCAAAAGATCTCCTGTATGGAGAATTAGTGCAGGGAAAGCGCCCCAGAGGGAGACCACAGCTGCGATACAAGGATATCTGCAAGCAGGATCTGAAGGCCTAAGGAATGGACCTCAACAGATGGGAAACTTTGACATCTGAGAGTTCAGCCTGGAGGCAGGCGGTGCAGCATGGCCTCTCCCAATTTGAAGAGACACTTGTTCAGCAGGCCGAGGAAAAGAGGCAGTCCCGAAACCAGCAACATCAAGGAGCTGGACAGGGGACAGATTGTATTTGTTTTCAGTGTGGAAAGTATTGTCACTCTCGAATTGGCCTTCTTAGCCACACTAGATGCTGTTCCAAGACCACAGCACGTTACCATAGTCTCCCGAGACTGAAGGATGCCTACACATACCAGTGCACTTCAAACCCACAAACACACTAAGGCAGATACGTGTCCATCCAAAAGACCAGACACCAAAACACAACAGGAGCAATGCAGTATATGCAGTGCATTGCAAAGAGGAGTGTTTGGAGCTCTGCATTGGAGAAACCAAACAGCCACTAAACAGAAGAATGGCTCAGCACAGGAGGGGCAACGGCTCAGGACCACAATCAGCGGTGTTCCTTCATTTGCAGGACAAAGGACAATCATTTGATGATCAAGATGTACTCATTTTGGACCAAGAAGATAGGTGGTTTGAGAGAGGGGTTAGGGAGGTCATACATGTGTATATAGAAAATCCCTCACTCAACAGGGGTGGAGGCCTTAGATACAATCTGTCTCCTATTTATCATGCTGCCCTTTCTTCCGTCCCCAGAAAGATCAGGACCACACACCAGAAAGACCACTGTTAATGACTGTTAACAGCCCATGACAATGGGTGGAGAAGGACTGCAGAAGTGGGATTTTCACTCACCCTCTCCCCCCATCCTTTGTCCATCTAACCAGCCTATTCAGACCAGGGGGAAGTGAAACCAATGTGAAGGATATAGCAGAGGTCTCCTACCAACTCTCCTCAGACTGAAGAAGCTACTTGGATGAGTAGCAGAACATTTCAACCTAATAAGAAAGAAGTCCAGTTGCCATGACTCAACTTCCAGATAACATCACCTGGATGACTGAGAATCTTCACAGATACACATGTTTGTGGTTGCCCCTCCCTCCCCACAAGCACTCTGCACATCCTGAAACTGTAGCCTTTAACAGTAAGCAGTAGCAGCATGGTGTTATGGTGAATATTCTGGAAACCATGGTGAGTTGCTGTACAAATAAGCCTTGCTGCATAAAGATTGCTGCTCCAAATAAGCTACTGAAATGGGATTTCATGTATGCTGATGTGCAGATGCCAGAGAACCTAGAGAACAGGAACAGCATGCTGCCACCATCTTGTTAGACACTGATGTCCTGATACAGTGATGCCAACATTGGTGTGCCTGTTTTAGCCAGAGAAAGCAAATGAACAGAATTAACTAGTTCAACTGATTATACACTGTAGTCCCATTTTTATTTGGCCAAGGGTTTAAGCAAATCACAATTCAAGATCTATACATGAACACATTCCTCTGCTTAGGACATGAGTTTTATCAAAAGGAGAACAGTCAATTCACCGATACAGTACTATAAGAATTACTTCCTAGGTAGCTGTATGGATTTATAGATTAGCCACATGGTTTTGTTGATAATGCTCTTTCTAACCTGGCAGTAGTTCGCTATCTCATCTCAGTTGTTGGAGCCACTGTGAAAAAATGTAATTGCTCTGAGGGAGATGTTTGTGGCAACTAGTAGGTGAATGTGTCAAATGCCAGAAGATGCTTTGTAGGTAGGATTCATATGCAGTTTGCAACTGTGCATCATAAATAGGGATTGGGCATGCTCCAAGGGAGTGTCCTAGACACACACCCCATACACCTTATGTGTAATATATACAAGTTCTACTGACTCCTGTCATATTTCCTTCTCCTATAATATGCATGAGTTCTACTGCCTCCTGTCATATTTCCTGCCTCCTGTCATATTTAAGGTTTACGGTTAAAACCTTTCACTTCCATGTTGCTATAGTCCTGTTATTACAGGGAGAAGTGTCTCAAGTGTCAGGGGACATTGCAAACTTGAAGAGAAAACGGTTAGGTTTATACCCAAGTTGTACAAAGTATGATCCATCAAAGAAAACACATTGAAGCTGTATGAGTCATACCACTGGACTATTTTTGTCTCATTCTGTCTATTCAGATTTTGGAAAATCAAAAGATAACTTTTCTAAAAAGAAAAGTTAGCTTCCAAATCCTTCAGAACTCCTACTCAGGCAGGATGCTGGGGGAAAAAAACAACTGGGGGTGTGGATGGGAGAAAAAGAATATTCAAAATGTATTCTGCTAGATGTTAAAAGCTACAGGAACTGGAGGTGTGATTTTATTGGGTTGCACCTCTAGGAATATAGAATCAATTGTCCCTTTCTATCTTCTAACAAAGGTTTGCTAGTGTGACACTTTTAAGTTCTATTGGGCTATTTGCTTATTTAGATATCTATTGATGAACCTTGCAAACACAACTTCACAAAATGAGTCTTTTCTTATTCACAGTTATATAACTGACAACGTAAGTCCAACACATAGAAGAATCAGCTCCACGTATGGAATCTTTAAACCCTAAAATAAAATATCAATACAACTAGATGCAACCCATGAATTCACTATGTATGTGGATTCACCTCTCCAATACAAACATTTAGGAATTAGATCTTGACCGAGCTGGCTAGGGCCTGGCAGTCTCAGTGGCAAGAGCAGCTCTGGCCTCTTCAGCTCTTCCACTCTTTCTGTTTTAAGCCTATTACTCACAGCTCTACTCTAGAGTAAGTTGCAACTTACTATGCTATATTAAGTCATAACTAGCATAAGCCCATTTGAATCAATAGAACTTAAAGTGCATTTGACTCACCAAATCTCTACTGATTCAAAGGGCCTACTCAATTGTGGCTTAGCATGCTAAGCTATAGACTGTTGGCCATAGTTTTCACTCACAAGAATCCAGATTCTGTTCCTTGGAATTTCCAGGTAAGGGTGGGAAAATCTCTTGCCTGAAATCCTGGTGAGTAAAGTTTAGTCAGTGTTGAGAATAATGGATTGCCTGGACCAGTGTTGCAACCCGGTCTAAGGCCATTCCAATATTCCAGTATTCCTATCCTTCATTTGAAAGCTTCTAAAATTAACATCCCTTTCATGGATGAAAGACGCCCAAGACGGACAGGTCATAGTGGAGAGTTCTGACTAAACGCGATCCACCTGGAGCAGGAACTGGCAAGCCACTCCAGTATCTTTGCCAAGAAAACTCCATGGACAGAAACAAAAGGCTAAAAGATATGATGCTGGAAGATGAGCCCCTCAGGTCAGAAGGCGTCCAACATGCTACCGAGGAAGAGCAGAGGACAAGTACAAGTAGCTCGAGAGCTAATGAAGTGGTTGGGCCAAAGCCGAAAGGACGCTCTGCTGCGGACGTGCTTGGAAGTGAAAGGAAAGTTCGATGCTGCAAAGAAAAATACTGCATAGGAACCTGGAATTTAAGATATATGAACCTTGGTAAGCTGGATGTGGTCAAACAGGAGATGGCAAGACTAAACATTGACATCCTGGGCGTCAGTGAACTAAAATGGACGGGAATGGGAGAATTCAATTCAGACGATTATCGTATCTACTATTGTGGGCAAGAATCCCATAGAAAAAAATGGAGTAGCCATCATAGTCAACAAAAGAGTGGGAAAAGCTGTACTGGGATACAATCTCAAAAATGATAGAATGATATCAATACGAATCCAAGGCAGACCTTTCAACATCACAGTAATCCAAGTTTATGCACCAACCACCCATGCTGAAGAGGCTGAAATTGACCAATTCTATGAAGACTTACAACACCTTCTAGAACTGACACCAAAGAAAGATGTTCTTCTCATTATAGGGGACTAGAATGCTAAAGTAGGGAGTCAAGAGTTAAAAGGAACAACAGGCAAGTTTGGCCTTGGAGTTCAAAACGAAGCAGGGCAAAGGCTAATAGAGTTTTGTCAAGAGAACAAGCTGGTCATCACAAACACTCTTTTCCAACAATACAAGAGGTGACTCTACACATTGACATCACCAGATGGGCAATACCGAAATCAGATTGATTACATTCTCTGCAGCCAAAGATGGAGAAGCTCTATACAGTCAGCAAAAACAAGACCTGGAGCTGATTGTGGCTCTGATCGTCAGTTTCTTATTACAAAACTCAAGCTTAAACTGAAGAAAGTAGGAAAAACCACTGGGCTAGTCAGGTATAATCTAAACCAAACCCCTTATGAATACACAGTGGAAGTGAAGAACAGATTTAAGGAACTAGATTTGGTGGACAGAGTGCCTGAAGAACTATGGATGGAGGCTCGTAACATTGTACAGGAGGCAGCAACAAAAACCATCAGAAAGAAAAGGAAATGCAAGAAAGCAAAGTGGTTGTCAAACGAGGTCTTGCAAGTAGCAGAGAAGAGAAGGGAAACAAAATGCAAGGGAGATAGGGAAGGTTACAGAAAACTGAATGCAGACTTCCAAAGAATAGCAAGGAGAGACAAGAGGGCCTTCTTAAATGAACAGTGCAAAGAAATAGAGGAAAATAATAGAAAGGGAAAAACCAGAGATCTGATCTCCAAGAAAATTGGAGATATTAAAGGAACATTTTGTGCAAAGATGGACATGATAAAGGACAAAAATGGTAGGGATCTCACAGAAGCAGAAGACATCAAGAAGAGGTGGCAAGAATACACAGAAGAATTATAATAGAAAGATCTGGATGTCCCGGACAACCCAGATAGTGTGGTTGCTGACCTTGAGCCAGACATCTTGGAGAGTGAAGTCAAATGGGCCTTAGAAAGCATGGCTAACAACAAGGCCAGTGGAGGTGATGGCATTCCAGTTGAACTATTTAAAATCTTAAAAGATGACGCTGTTAAGGTGCTACACTCAATATGCCAGCAAGTTTGGAAAACTCAGCAGTGGCCAGAGGATTGGAAAAGATCAGTCTACATCCCAATCCCAAAGAAGGGCAGTGCCAAAGAATGCTCCAACTACCGTACAATTGCACTCATTTCACACGCTAGCAAGGTTATGCTCAAAATCCTCCAAGGCAGGCTTCAGCAGTATGTGGACCGAGAACTCCCAGAAGTACAAGCTGGATTTTGAAGGGGCAGAGGAACTAGAGACCAAATTGCTAACATGCGCTGGATTATGGAGAAAGCCAGAGAGTTCCAGAAAAACATCTACTTCTGCTTCATTGACTATGCAAAAGCCTTTGACTGTGTGGACCACAGCAAACCATGGCAAGTTCTTAAAGAAATGAGAGTGCCTGACCACCTTATCTACCTCCTGAGTAATCTATATGTGGGACAGGAAGCAACAGTTAGAACTGGATATGGAACAACTGATTGGTTCAAAATTGGGAAAGGAGTACGACAAGGCTGTATATTGTCTCCCTGATAATTCAACTTATATGCAGAATACATCATGTGAAAGGCTGGACTGGATGAATCCCAAGCCGGAATTAAGATTGCTGGAAGAAATATCAACAACCTCAGATATACAGATGATACCACTCTGATGGCAGAAAGTGAGGAGGAATTAAAGAACCTCTTAATGAGGGTGAAAGCGGAGAGCGCAAAAAATGGTCTGAAGCTCAACATCAAAAAAACTAAGATCATGGCCACTGGTCCCATCACCTCCTGGCAAATAGAAGGGGAAGATATGGAGGCAGTGACAGATTTTACTTTCTTGGGCTCCATGATCACTGCAGATGGGGACAACAGCCATGAAATTAAACGACACCTGCTTCTTGAGAGGAAAGCGATGACAAACCTAGACAGCATCTTAAAAAGCAGAGATATCACCTTGCCGACAAAGGTCCGCATAGTCAAAGCTATGGTTTTTCCAGTAGCAATGTATGGAAGTGAGAGCTGGACCATAAAGAAGGCTGATGCTTTTAAATTGTGGTGCTGGAGGAGACTCTTGAGAGTCCCCTGGACTGCAAGGAGAACAAACCTATCCATTTTGAAGGAAATCAACCCTGAGTGCTCACTGGAAGGACAGATCCTGAAGCTGAGGCTCCAATACTTTGGCCATCTCATGAGAAGAGAAGACTCCCTGGAAAAGCCCCTGATGTTGGGAAAGTGTGAAGGCAAGAGGAGAAGGGGACGACAGAGGACGAGATGGTTGGACAGTGTCATCGAAGCTACCAACATGAATTTGACCCAACTCCGGGAGGCAGTGGAAGACAGGAGGGCCTGGCGTGCTCTGGTCCATGGGGTCACGAAGAGTTGGACACGACTTAACAACTTAACAATAACAACAAAGATTAACATTTTTTTATTTTTCCCCAGCTAAACTGTTGAGACAAATCACAGTCAAACATTTTAAATTACACAGGAGGACAAATGTAAACCAACAAGAGAATCCTCTCTATGATGAATCCCTCCTGCTGGTTTCACAGGAGCTGATGTCCCAGTTTGCAAGCCAGTGTAGTAATTAGACATGACAAGACATTTTCTACATACTGTTTTCTCTAATGAGCTGTCAGAGAGAGTAGTTTTTGTGACTTTTAATTACCACACCACCCACAGTTAGAACATGCTCACCTACCTCCACTATTTGAGAACTAATCCATCTTTTCTTGAAATGTATAGCCATTAAAGCCATAGGTTCCTGCCTTGACTTGTGCTTCTGAAAGTTGTGGGGTGGGGGAGGGAGAAGAGAGAGTTTTATCATTGAAGTAGGTAGGTCAATGAGCATTGCTAATCAATTTCTGGGAAACTGAGACCAGGACCTACATGTCAGCTTTCCTTCTGAGAAGTTCAATTATTCATAGACAACTGGAAAAGTCTAAGGGTGAAAAGATCTACAATGGTAACGTGGTTTATATCAGAACAAGCAAATGAACACTTATTTCCAGATATAATATTCCTAGTCTTCATTGGAATGAGTAAAATTGTACACTCAGAACTGGGGAGAGATATCTGAACCTTTGATTCAGAGATTCGTTTCTGGAGCCTGGATGCCCAAGTTTCAGTAGTGGCCAGGAGTGCATTTGCACAATTAAAACTAGTGTGCCAGCTGCACCCATTCTGGAGAGGTCTGATCTGGCCATGGTGAGACATGCCTTAATTACATCCCAGCTGGACTACTGTAACACACTACTGATATGTTTGCATTAAATTTAAATTAAAACAATTCAGTGCTTTTAGATCCTTCCCTGAAATATCTTCTTAGAGAACAACTACTAGGGTCTTCTCTTCAGCAAATGTAATTGTTTTATTTCTAAGCTGCTTTGAGTCTTTTGGAAAAGTGGTGCTGCGATATTTAAAATAAATTAATATTTTGAATAAGTTATCCCATGTGGACAATAGTAGCATAAATAGTCTCTTCAGTTTTATTATAATACAAAGTAGGAAACAGCTAAAAACATAAGAGAAGTGATTTTGCAACAGTATTTTGTTTACTCCTTTTTAAAGACTCTCCCGCCCACCCCCAAAAAGTGTATCATTATTTTTTCTGAATATACACTACTCAGAATTCCTTTTATAAGTTTATGAAGTCAAGTGTTATATGTACTAAATGTTTTACAAAGTTAAGGATTCATTGACTTCAATGAGTCATTGACTTCAACAGCATAGTTGTTCATATTATTATGAGCAATCTTCCTCAACATTTGATTATAATAATAATAACCATATGCTGTCAAGTCAGTTCTGACTTATGGCAACCCTTTTAAGGGTTTTCCAGGTAGAACTCACAATAGTGGTTTACCATTCCCTTCTTCTTGGGGTGCCCTGGGACTGAGCAGCTTGCCCAAGACCACCCAGGCTAACTCTGCTCACAGGAGGCACAGAAGGGAATTGAACTCTCGGTGTCCGTCCTGTGCAGCCAGATACCTAAACCCACTCAGCTATCCAGCCAGCTATGGTTGCATGGTAATCTCTTCTATATTCAAAGCTTAAATCTAGAGTTTTGTTTGATTGGGTTTTTTTATTGGTGTTGTGATGCACAATTAAAAGAAAAGTTTGGAGAAAGCAAGTTCCACACTAATTTGTAACATCTCACTTCACACCAAATTTTCTGTGGACTAGGTCTTCACATAATGCATTATGTAAGGTTACACACACTCTGCTTGGAAGAAGGCATGAAGGGGAATGTCACAGGCTTCCCCTTCCAGTGACCTGGCCACCCCATCCTATCCATTAGTCAGCGGGGACAGGAATTACTGGCATTATGTCTCTCATCTCCAGAATGACACCTTTAGAAGTGTCTACTCTGCCTAATAAGAAGGCTGGCCACAGGGCTGCTGTAGAAACACATACCAAGTCAATAATTCATGGTAATCTGTTATCCAGCTGAAGGGCCATAGTCTATTTCTTTCATTTCCAGTTCTGTTTTCCTGCTTTTGCACTCATCATGAAATCAACTGCTGAGAATAATCAAAGAGCAGTTGCTTTTCTGTAAGCATAACTCATTGCAAGCACACCAGGAAACCAGAATGTGAGTATATCCCTTCCTCCATATCCAATCATGTCATATTATTATCACCTGCCAAAGGGAACAAGCAATAAATTCCCCTAGTAGATATTTGATTATCTACACGTCTTTGTATATAATTTATATCTTCAACAGCAAAAGCAACTAATGTTGTCAGTATGATGGATGTACTCAAAAATTCCCATACCAAATAAAAAAAGGACCTGTTCCTGTTTATTTTGCTTCTTGGGAAACATGAACAGCATTTTCTTTAAAACTGATGAATCTTTTTTGGCATCTTTTATGCTATAATCAGATGGAATAGAAACTCGGCTTCAGAACATTACCTTTGAATTGGAAGCTTTCTTTCATAACCCAAAATGTTTTAATAATACTAATTATTACTAATATCGGGGATACGGATATCTCAGTCTTGATTTCACTATGCTTTCTCCCAATCTCATGTGCATTCTTAACTCATCCTTTGTTCATTTCAGGAGCAGTACTTTGGGTTTTTTTCCCAATAGAAATTTGCATGCATTTGTCATATTCATTTTCCTCTCTCACACAAACATGTTCCCCAGTGATTTAGGCAAGTTTGTGCATATTTTTCTATTCTACCCATTTTGTCACTCATATTTAAAAAACATTCACATGGTTTTGTCTGCATTGTATTTGTCAGAAACATACCACATGGCAAATGTTCACATTACTGAGGCAAGGTGCACTTTCTTAAAGTGAAATATCACTAATTTTGTTGAGAAACTCAGCCAGTGATGTGGCTGACAGCTGGCAAACAGACACTGGAGGCAACCTATTTCATAACTATAGCAGAGAGACTCTGCAAAATGGTTTACTTTTTTCTTTCCTTCCTGCAGAAACACACCTAGCTTGGGGAGATAGTCACACACACCCAAACCCATGGTATATATCTCTATGGTATAATTCCCCTCTTCAGGATACTGGCTGTAAGCGCTTAGAGATATGAACATGCTGATTTCCACCCTCCTTGCTCTACCTTTTCCTTTCACCCATTCAAATGATATCCAGACTGTGTCTTAACTGCTCTCATCCCTGGGGGGGGGGGGGGGAGACTATTAAGTTATATAGTGAATATAAGCGTGCAGGTCTGCATTTTTGAACTACAACTCCCAGAATTCTTTCATGTGTAGGAGGGTGACAGGACCTGGGACAGAAGAGGCAGGAGCTGCTTGCTTCCTTCCATCATACATTGATAGTAACTGAATCAGGCTACAGTATGGCAAACGTCTAGTTTCTTTAGCTCCAAACTCTCTCCCCAGCTTAATAAAAAAACAACGTTTTGACAAGACACAGTTGCTTGTTGTGCCACAGTGATATTTCCCCCCCTCTAATTTACAAACATACACACTTATGATATACATTCTATATATCCTTTCACAACAACTTTCATTTTATTGCCTGTGACAATAGCACTTCTGCAACACAGTGTCTTGTGACTGAAAAACCATTTCATCTGAAAGCATCATGCAGCTGTTGCTATAACAGAAACAAATACATAGAGTGGATGGGATACTTGACACCTGCAGAGTGAAGAATTCCTTTCATTCTCAAAAAGGACAAAGATCCAGTAGAGGATCCAATTAAAGAAGTGGTGGGTGATTCCCTCCAATTCCTCCTACCAGCTGGAGCCCCCATTGTTATGTCCCATGGTGTTCTGGATGGCCCTCTCTTCCGGCCCATGAGAGTGTTCTGTGGATGGAGTAAGGCTTATATGGACTCTGGATTCAAGCCATCTTTTAACCTTTTCAGACCTATTTTCTTGATATGAAAGAGACCACGTCGCTGAGATACAAACGTAGCATATTATCATTTTGAAATAAATCCGTGTGAAGCTCTCAATGAAACAAATACAACATCCTTGACATGAAACCCTTTTGTTAGTACTTCGTTGAAAAGACAAGGTAGAAAACTAAACAAGGTTTGAACAGTAACACTTTACTAGTTTCATTTAAGAAACCGCAAATGACTGGATTATATTTAGGCTCATGAACGCACCCTATCTATGCTTTAATCGTATGTATAATTTTCCATTCTCGGTGCCCTGGAGAGTTGAGAGGTTTTCTTCCAAAAAACAAAAAACAAGAATTTCCATTACTATTTTTTTTAAATGTAAGGGAATAGCTTTGTCTTTTCCATGTTCTCCTGGATGGCAATTTAGCAAGTCCATTGGGGATATCATGCTGCCTGTGCTTTGTAGCAGCACAGCGTTGGACATATGGTGTTAATGAACTACAATATGCTTTAAAGACTTTTTCCCCCCAGTAATAAGTGGTGTAGGCTAGTAGAATATGCAGGGACGTGCTCATAAATAGTCCATATTTTCAGTTTTCAGATTTTCTGTCTTTTGTTTGTTTTAAAGGAATTAGTTAAATGGAAATTTCATTGTGGAAAAAAAACCCTACCTGACTCTAAATTCACTTTCTTTTCATGAGTTTCAGGTTTTTCTCTCTCTTGGTTAAACCTTACAATGTTGCTTAACTTGAAAATATTGAGAAATCTATAATCTGTTCCAACAATGCAATCATGTCTTGCTGGATGGAAATTTCAATATACTCATGGAGCAGAACTTGGAAATTTTACTTTTTTTGGAGTGTAGTTTCCACGATACCCCAGTCAGCATGGCCAAGAATACATTTTTCCAAAACTCTTCCAGATGTGGCATATGTACCTCTACTTGCATCTTCCTGTTATGGAATTTGCCAGTGTGTAACAAGAGTTGTGTCCTGATGGTGCATAGTCCAGTTTGAGTGGCTTCTCCATTTGAACATAGTTGGAGTGAAAGCTTCCGGTTTTCCAAAGTTATCTGTCTCTCCCTCAGTTTCTGCCTTCCTTCCACATGGCACCTCTTGATACAACTTTAAAAACTTAAGTACACTCCAAAAAGTGTCCATTTTTACTTCTAGCTCCCTGCCTTCTAAATCCTGTTACTGCTGTGCCACCTCCTCCTCTGGCTTCCTTATATCTCACACGTCATGTTTTGAGGAGTGCCAAGGTGCAAATCCTCTGCTTTGGATGCAGGTGATAGGATTGTATTAACATGGAATAAAAGGAAAAGGGGAAAAAAGGGAGCAAACTTTGGGCTGGGAAGGGTAATACAACAATTTGGGGGGAAAGGAACTAAAGAATTGGGGAGAGACAACAAGGTGTGGGAATTCTTCTTTTTAAAAAATCAGGACCTATACATACTGGGGTAAAAGGAATGTCATCTGGATGGCAGGAGAAATCCCTGAAAAGGCTCTTGCTTGACAAGGAACTTAAAAGGAGTACAAATGCCCTTTCTGTAATGGAGCTGTAAACAAGTAGATATTTCATTTGTGTTGTTAGTAAAGTCACTTAAAGAACTGAAACAAACCTGAGAATCTATGCAGAGAAACGCTCAGTGTTGACATTTTGGCACACATGGAGCTGTCTGTAGTGGCAACTATGCCTACTGCCATAATGCAGCCTCCTGGGGTATCTTCCATGGCTTCATGACCCACTATGGATGTTTGCCCCAGGTCATGCTTTAAATAATTTTTGCCAGAGTTCTAATTGGTATGGGTGGCTGAGTGGAGTCATTTTAAACTTACATGTTTTCTCCATTTCCCCTAAGCTTCAGGGCACTGTGGTTAATTAAAGTGGTAGGTATTATACCCTATTTGTGAACAAAATATTTATGAGGATTACCCACCACCTATTGCAAATGTTGGAATCAGAGGTGAGTTACATATACAAAGGCCATAATCCTTTTATGTAATTATGCCATCAGAAGGGAAATAGTATAATTCACAGTAGCAAATTGCTGCTAATTAACATGATCCCAGTTTGATTCCTCATTGCATTCTAGTTGGGTGGCTGGGCATGTGACCAAGAATTCAAGCAGGGACACAATTATCAGCAATCTGCCATTGTGAATTGTGGCATTTCCCTTCCATCAGCATAACTACACAACAGGATTTTGGCCAATGAAATTTCACTCTGAGATCATTATGGGAGGCTCTACTAGTGTAATAACCTGTATTAGCAATTTGGCTGGTGGACTTGAGAGACTGGGCCATCTCAGCAGTGGCTACAAGCAACTGTGCACCCCTTGTGCAGTTGATGTCTACTGAGCCCCATTATTAAAGTAGTCTATAAATGCACTTGTTTACTTTGGATGATTGTACTTCTATTTACAGCTTCCTGTTACTTACTGCTATTGCTGAGTCAGGATTGCACTGGTGCTATTATGTAAGGATGGGCATGTGATTTGGAAATATTTGGAATTCACCAAAGAATGCCTTATTCGGATATTTCCAAAGATATCCTAATCCAAATTTGATTGTTCCAAATAGCTGTAACAATAATTTCTAATATTTGAAGTCCCATTTACTCCTATATATTAGAAAGCAAAAGGCTAGGTTTCACCTTGCTAGAGGAAAAAGTGAAAGTGAAACTTATTTCTTAGATATTCTGAAGAGATTTCTTGAGAAATGAAATTTAAAAACAATCTGGCACCAAAGGCAGTGGGGGCAGAGAACTCGGTATTTACTGACCGGGGTTGCCATGGGTTTCCAAAAAAAGGGGGGGTGTCTAAAAACAGGCACAGACACCAGAAAGTTTTTTTTTCCACATTGGTTCTTTCCCATTGAAAGATGGGCATATCTGCTTATAAATCCCCTGAACATTTGCTTTCACAATATACTATGGTGCAAACCTGCACTGCAGCAGTTTTATCTATGTTCTTTTCTGAACTCTAAACTTACATTTACATTCTCTACTTCTCATTGTATATTTTTTACTTAATATAGTTAGGAATAAGATTTAGGGTTAGTAGATTCATAGATTAATACATTATGAACCAACAGGAAAATACTGTATTAGGTTGAGAACACTTTGGGGGATTTTGTTATATATTGACAGATATAGTATTAGATTTTGTGACTTTGTGCACATGCAAGATTTTCATTGGAAGGGTTTGTGCTCTGCTGTAGCAGAATCAGATGCTATTTTTCTTTGGGTAGCATCTGCAGGCAGTATGAAACGTGGGTGGAGTAGAAGAAGTAAGCACTTGGGGAAGGTTGCAGGGATGCTGCTTGTGCCCACTGCAGCAGCTTCTACTGAGAGGAGTGGGAGAGGGGAAAAAACACACACACCAAAAACCGCTGTTATGAGCCTCCAAACAAAATCTGTCACCCAGCTGCCTTGTTCAGTACTGACACTATAAAAGAGGAGCAGACAGCAGTACAGTGTGTGTGTGTGTGTGCGAAAGAGGTGGCAGCGAAGCCTCTGGTTCAAAGTTGGACAGATATGAGTGGACCTCAGACATATTTCAGATATGTAATGTTGCATCTTTCTGCAATCCAGCCAGGGCAGCCAGGACAAGGGGCCAAAAAAGATGGTGAAGAAGATATTTTTCTCCCAAGAGCCAATGTGCCGGAGAATGACAAGGATGGCATGAACACTCAGACTGACATCATCATTGTGGTTGGGAAAGAGAATAATGAGGAGCACCAGACATTGCCTTCCATATTCATAAAATGCACCTCCATCCTATTCAAGGAAGCATTTACCCTTGATCCGACCAGTTTGTCAGAGTATGGAGAATTTTATAGGCCTGAACAGGTCCAGACTGTAATATTAATAAGCTGCCATGATGATCACCTGTGTAAGTGCTGAGTCACAGTGACTGTGAAGAAGATGATGCAACATCTGTGGATGATGCAACACCTGTCGTGATTGGACAGAAGCATCTGCTTAAGAATATATAAGTGAGCAATGGGATTGTAAATGTATCTTCTACTCCTTCCTATATTCTGCTATCCTCTCTGCACTTTGCCTCTATATTGTTGCCACGCCGAAGGTCTGCTACTTTGTATATTTGTATATTTGTAAATACACGTGTCTTTGAAGAAGAAGAGCGTGTGTGTATTTTTCTTCCAACAGAACTCTGCACATTACCAGCAAAAAGCTGACACAGTTGCTGGAACTAGTAGTGAGCACAAGTTAGCAATCCCTGTCAGGAACATGCAGTCAAAACCTGAAGCTCCTACAAAGTCAATCATCAAGAAGCATTTTCAACATTGTGCAACAAATGCTTGCATGGCTGATTTCATGCACTTTTAGAAAGTGCTCAAGCATGGGCAGGACTTGGGACACCTCTCCAACAGTAGCATGCTCAGCCACCTGAAGACTCAGCACAGGGTATTGCTGCTGGCAAACGAAGTGGGTACTGTGGGGGCAAGTGACTATTGTGTAGGGTAAGAAGCATCAGAAGGCAGAGGTTAAGCCACCATTCCAGGGAAGCGGGGAGGTATACAGATGGGCAAATAGGAAGAGGTAGAAGGCAGCAAAAGCCAGACCCACTACTCAAGAATAAGTTCCAGGCTACCCTGGAGGAGCTCAAAGGAGTGCAGGAAAAGGCCTTCCACAAATGTAAAAAGGCTAGGATTACTCATTGCCTAGGAGAGATGATAGCCCTGGATGAACAGCCATTCTCTCTAGTTTCCATAGGTTTGTGGCAGAACTAGCACCCCATTACCAATTGCCATCCCCAATGACCTTTAGCCGCAAGGTGTTGCCAGATTTATTTTGGGGTGTCAGGCCACTGGTACAGCAGCAGTATCAACGACATACAGGCTACATACGTTTCTCCTAGCCATATGTATTTTATCTTGAGAACTGCATTGTGGTGGGGAAGGTGGGGAAGGGGGAAGACTCTTATGCTGTCTCTACTACAGAAGTTCAAAGTCACAATATCTGCTTATCCGTTACATGTAAATCAACTGCTGACAACTTCCATGTTTCTAAATGTTATGCCAAATCAAACTAGGCTAGTTTAAAAGAGTTGCAAATCTCTTGCTGGTTTATGACGCATTGTGGGTTTGTTTGGTTTTTTTTTTTTTAAAAAAAAATAACCACATTGTTGCTTTGTTTACAACAGAATATGGCTCATTAGATTGCTAAGAGAAATTAATGCCAGTCTGGCAGTGTCTCTGTAAATAATGAGTAATCATATTTCTTTTTCTAAAAAATTCTGCTTGACTGTATTTCTGCACCTGGACATCATTTCTAAGTCTTGTTGACATCTGTCACATATTTTGATTTTTTTTTCTTCTTTTCTTTTTGAGGTACTGCTATGAGTGCTTTTTGGAACATGTTAAACAAAGTCTTAGATGAGCGGGAAATTAATGGCTTCTCAAAAGAACACAGAACAAAAAAAGTATATATAGACAAGGAAGGCTGAAAACTCTTTCGCTGAAGCTGCTAGAAACAAAACCTTCCATGAATGACTGAAGTATGAATATGACAAGCAAGACAGTGACAATCTCAACTGCTGAACAGAATTCACAGCTTTTGCCAGCTTTTTTTTGATGGACTTCTTTTCAGAAATTTTAAATATTTGTGTGATGGGGGAAAAGGAAGAGAGATGGGAAGAGGGAATGCCTGTTTTGCTTGTCAGTTTTCCTTCTGTTCTCACAGCATGAAAAAGCACAAAAACATTCATTGCAGTGTTAAGTGCACTGTCACTGAAAAATGACAGAAAAAACAAAGGAAAATGGTAGTTATGCCTATTTCAACTTTACTATTATGACTGAATGAAGGTCAGCCATGTTAGATATGCAAGCCTGAAATACAATAATAAAGCATATAATATTTACAATTGAAACAAAGCAGACTGAAATTCAGATTATAATTAAATGTGAGTTCTTAATCTAGTTACTGCAGTCTTCTCTTTTCTTATTGTGCAAACCACAGCACAGAATTTTTGGGTTGTGGTTTCACTTGAGGAATCAGAGAGGAGAAAAGAGATGTAAAATATATTGGGTCTACCTGGATAATGTTTTAAAACTGGGGAAATAAATAAATTGCATGAATCTTTATAAAATGTGCAATACAAAAGGACATGTTCCATAGTTTCCACCATGCCATATTGGCAGGGGCAAAAATGTTGATTGTAAGAGATACATGAGTACCTTTCCTCAAAAAAGGCTGAAGGTGGAACATTGAAATGGGCCAGGGTAAAAGCTGTCCTGTGTCTCCCAAGTTCTAAATTATAAACATAATCTGCTGGAGTAAGGATCTGTCTGTGATTCCCAGCAACTGAGTAATATGGGACCCATGCTCTGTTGAGCTGGATGTCTATATTGCAGATCGACTTCCTAGTAGTCTCTTAATTTTCATAAATCCCAAATACAACAGGGCCGGAGGGAAGAACCCATCAGACATCAATTTGCCCTCCAGCCTGAGGGGTGGGTATTTTTTAAAATCAGTGGTGTTAAGCCATTAGAATTAAGTTTTACCTTGAGCCAAAAATTGATTATTTGAAGCCAAACACTTACATCAAGTGGGACTATTCCAGATTCTATTCCAAATAGGGTATTAGGGATACAGCGTGGTACACCAAAGCCAATTCTCTGGAATTCAGACTGTACTGCCTCAAGGGTGTGCGTCCTGATGTATACACAGGCCTGAAGCAGGGTCAGTACCTTGCCTTGGAAGACTTTTAATACAGATGGTATATAGGAGCCCCTTTCTGAGAAGAAGAATCTCAAGATGGCAGTAATTGTTCTTTGGGCATTTTCAGTGGCATGGGTGATATGGGCTCTCCATGACCCAGATGTCTAAAAAACTATATCTAAATGTTTATAGGTCAAGCTATATTGTGCCCATCTATCTGCCACTTGTGCTCGACAAACATTTTGGTGAAAGTTTATTAACAAGGTGTTATTCAGAGCAATATGCTGTAAAAGTCCTACTTTAGTGAGTGAAAACCAGTGTCAGGTAAGGTAGTTAAGAAATATTAAAAATGAAGACCAATAAAGGGAAGTGCTAGACAGTGATTGAAATCACCAAGGGTTTTTTTTTTTTACAGTTTTCATCAGAATTTCCAGAAGAGAGAAAAAAATTACAGTGTCCCCACCAAGCGCACCTCTGAGGATGATAGGACCTAGAGAAAGGCCTTCCCTGATGATTTTAACACCCAAGCCTTTTTCCACCCTTAAAGTAAAAAAGTATGCCTTTATTCTTTAAAAGCTATTATGAAAGCAGAGAAAGCAGTCAACAAGAAGAAAGCAACACATTTCTCCTGAGCAGTCAGTTTGTGAAGAAAGCACATACATCCATGAAAGAGGGAGTTGCCGTTAAACCCTGTCTCCCAAAGAGATAGCTCCTGTGTGCTACAGCTAGTGTGTTGGTCCATGTTTTTCCACAGAAAGTCCACAAGCTAGTCCTACCTAAGGGAAGGATTAATTTTCAACTTCCAAATTTTCACCCTTCAAATTCCCACTCTAAATTGTTGATTTAGGTAACAGGTACAAATAGAAACTAAGTTTTCAGAAGGTGAGAAGAGATCATGGAGTGAATAATACCTGTAACAACAAGGTTGCTAAATACAAAACCAACTTAAAAAGCCTTTTCACCACCATTACTTCTGCAGATTTTATGAGATTTGGGCATTCAGAAATACAATGACAGTATAAGTTGAGTGGGATATAAGTTTCCATAAACAATGTCTTAGTTTCACTATGGCTTTTCTATTAATTGACTTGCTTGCATGGACTTCCAGCATTTCCTTATTGTAATGTGTTCCTTTTTGTACAATCTGAAAGCAGCAGGAACCGTTTGTAGCATGATAACAGCTATATCTACTGGATATGGTACCATGACAGTCATGGGCATCCACAGGGAAAGGCCCTTATCCTCTACCTTGATGATCTTACTGGCAGAAAACAACAATGAAATGACTTTAACAACAACAAAATGATTTTTGGTGAAAGTAAATAGGAAAGTGTCAAAGTAGGACTGCAGCTGAACATTAAGAAGACAAAAATCACGACTGCAGAAGAACTACACAAGTTTAATGTTGACAATGAAAAAACTGAAATTACAAAAGATTTTGTATATCTTGGTTCAATCATCAGTCCAAATGAAGACTGCAGCCATGAAATCAGAAGAAGACTGAGACTCGGAAGGGTAACGATGAAAGAATTAGAAAAGCTCATCAAGTGTAAGGATGTGTCACTGGAGACCAAGACCAAGATCATCCACACAATTGTAATCCTGATCATTATGTATGGAAATAAAATCTCAACAGTGAAGAAGCCTGACCGGGGGGGGGGGGGGGAATGATTCATTTGAAATAGGGTGCTGGAGGAGAACTTTGTGGATACCCTGAACCTCCAGAAAGATGAACTAGTGGGTCCTAAATCAAATCATGTCTGAACTATCTCTGGAGGCAAAAATGACAAAACTGAGTCTGTCATACCTTAGACACATCATGAAAAGGGAGGATTCTCTGAAAAAAAGACAATAATGCTAGGGAAACTTGGAGTAAGCAGGAAAAGAGGAAATTTAAATATGAGGTGGACTGATTCCATAAAGGAATCCATAGCCTTGAGTTTTCATGAGCTGAGCAGGGTTGTTGAAGAGTTTTGAAGATCATTCATTCATAGAGTTGCCATAAGTCAGAAGTGACTTGATGGCATGGTAAGAACAAATGACATGCTGAAATACACCTCAGTACATAAATCTTAAAATAACTGCAGCATAGTTTCTCCAAAATGCATGCAAGAGCCTCTAATTCAGCACGCATAGGAGACAATTCAAGACCAATCTTGAAGTTCATCCTTTACCCACATTGCCCCTCTAACAAGTTCAAGGCAAAGCCACCTTTTCATAGATAAAGCCAACTGGTCTCTTACTATGATGATGCAGACCTTTTTGGAAGGAACCTGGGCTCCCTGGAGAAGCACAAGTAATATCTCAGCCTATCTCACAGTGGAGGTCATAATAAATTGGTGATTTATGCTCCAGTTATTTGCTGCTGTTTAGAGGAATAACCATTTACGATTTGGAACAAATGCTTGTTACCTCTGTCAGCTAATTTGGTTTTGATTTTAAATGTCAGAGTTGTGCTATGTGGCTTTCCTTTCTTTTTCCCCATATTGAGGGACTGGGCTGAGGAGGTATTTCGAAGTTTTTTCATAGGGATTAAATAATTTGAGAATTTCAGGAACCAACATTATGAACCAACAGGGAAATACTGTATTAGGTTGAGAACACTTTGGGGGATTTTGTTATATATAGACAGATATATTATTAGATTTTGTGACTCTGTCCACATGCAAGATTTGTCTACCACACAGCACAGCTTCCTTTGCAATGTCCTCCCATATAATTTCAGGAGCATCGCAGGGGAAAAACGAACATACAGTAGCTGCCAGCATAATGTCCCATAACTTCCTCTTCAGTGTTCCTTAGGGTGACACTAAATTAGCCTATACCACTGGTGGCATTTTGTTATTAAAGGAAAGAAAACACTGTTGGCATTACATTGTGTTTAGAGCTCACAATCGATTCCTTGAAGAATATCATTCCTCTTCTCTACTCTTCAGCTTCAATGGGTGATATGTACTCTGACTCTTGCCTGGTTTATTTGTGCACTGCTGATGTGTCCTTAGCTTTCCTGGCTGCCATTCTGCTCCTGCTTTGGTGGACCAGCCCTTTAAGCTGCTACACATGATTGTGCAAATCCTAATTGGCCCCATGATTTTTATCTAATTAAAAAATGGCCTAAATCCAATGGTAGCCTAATGAGTATACACCTGCTGAGTCAAAGGAATGTATGCTAGGAGTGGATTACCAATTTCTCGCTGATTCGGTGTGTCTACTCCAGCTGACACCTACAATAGGATTTAGGCCAAACTTTCTTTCTTGCCAAATGTTTTCTTGTCAGGTTGGTCTGCCCTATGCCTTGGAATGTGTTTCAGCTCAATTCTTTGGACTTCAGTTGTTTGCCTTTCATCTGCCTCTTGTGTCTTCTTGCTGTGTGGGCATTCACACTCTCACCTGCAGTTCAGCACAGCTTCTGGTACTCAGAAGTGCAGCAGCTTGAGAAGAAGGTGGCCCAGCTGTAAAATTTTTAATTATTTTTGCCCATTCCCCTAGTAATCCTAGAAATGGATATTCTTCATCTCATCAGCACAGGTCATTTGGTCAGGTCACAGCCTGTGACATATTAAACCAGTATTTTTCCAAGTAAATTGCTTAACAAAGTTAATTCAAATGGGGCAGGGGAAGCTGGACACATGGCATTTATTATTTTGTTTAGCAATCAAGACTTTTTGGCTGAAGAACACCTCCTGTACATAAACATAGCAAAGCACTATTTTGACTAGAACTTGGCATCTCAGTCTTGCACAACCATCAACACTCTTGAGGGATCTCCTCCTGTATTACAGCTGAATTATCTGGAAAAGAGTCAATGTGCTCTAAAAACAGATTATATATTCATAACAGCTATGGAATTGCCAGTACACCATCAATCTTTGTCATACCACTGAATCTTAGTATTCTGGCTCTGTTGTGGATGAATTGTGTTAACGCATGATGAGTAGCTTTTTTTGCATAGTACTGCCATGGAGGACTCATACTTGCAGTTGTGGGATCTATGGCATTCCTTATGACATCTGTAGCCTGCGGGATTGATTGGGGCCATCTTTACAGTGAAGCCAGCGTGGAACCTAATCTATAGCTGGTCACCATTTTCCTGCTTCTATTCTCTATGATTATTTCCTTTTAAAATGGAAGAGGCTTAAGGTGCAAAATACTTAAGGTCCAAATTAGCAATGCTTATCTTTCAGTGTGTGTGTTTGTTTGTTTTTTAAGCTGAAGACATAGGATCTGTAGACAGTACACAGTCCTATTATAGGTTCAGATACTCTTCCTACTTTTATGTTTTTCCCAATGTTCCTCCCAATGGAAAATGCATCTACAGAGTACAGTGTGAATTATGCAATCTACACATCCTGTTCTCTTATGTACTTTTATGCAGTGAGTTTGTTCACTGCTGTAAGAGGATAAAATGGAATTTTCCGAAGCAGATTTTGGACCACACATTATTTCCTTGCCAGATATTAGCAGCACGGTTAAAACAGAAACCTTGAATTTTGTGAATAGGTTTTTGTGAGAAATCATGAATTCATAAATGAGCATTTGTATGTGTTTCCTGTTTCTGCCAAAAATCACAGCTGGCTGTAGCAGAAGTGGTTGAAGTACTGATGTTCCCTTCAGTGGAAGTTTGCTATTTTTAGCCAAGGGAGAAGTATTTTCCTTCTCCTTCACTTAGACAGATCATCTTCAATTTATGGAGAAACCCAAGGCAAATCAGAGACATGTATTTTTCTTCATGAAATGAAGCAAACATAATCATTTTCACTGTTGGTGAGTATATGTGTACATACAGTGGTATGAGCAATCAGTCCCCCCCCCCCCCCACATGGTGGACTGTGGTGGAGCAAATATTAACTTTGACAAGGATTAAAGAATATATTGTTGGATGGATTGCACATGACATGTTGGAGAAAAGGTTGTTGATATCAAAATTTTCCAAGTAACTTTCCACAAGTTGTGTCAATTATTAGGCATGACTTCTGAGAAAAAGAACCCTCTACAAATCTTTATGTGCTTAAGGAGACAGAAGTTCTGCTCTCCATCTTTCACTCGACTTTCTTCTTCATTTGCAAATATTCCTCTGCCTATGATGGTTACAGCACAGCTGTGACTCTAGGTGTATCTGCACCACACATTTATATCAATTTTATATTACTTCAACTGTTATGGTGCCATCCTAAATAATCCTAGACTTTGTAGTCTGGTGGAGAATGTAGAATTCTCTTCTAGAGAGATCTCCAGGACATTCCCCTGAACTGCAGCAGAGATTTCTAAGTACCTTGACCAAACCACAAATCCCAGGATTAGAGCCATGGCAGCTAAATTGGTGTCAAACTGTTGTACCAATGTAGTGCAGATACATTTTCAGTACATAAATTAGTCCTCACAATGCTTTGTCTTGGCAGGCTAGTGCAGATTCCAGAAAACAACCAAAGGAAGAAAAGAAGGACGGAAGGAAACATATAATCTTAAGACTCCTTCACTCTCATGCGTGGAGCCTTTCCTGTTGTTCATAGATTATGTATTGCCTGGTGTGATTCTAAGAGCTAGCTGCCTCATATTGGTTCATTCATAGGTATCCTTTCCTTTTTGTCTTTGCTTTGACTTGTAGCCCTAAGGATTCGATTAAGTCCCTAAACACCTATTTCCTCTCCGTTGGCATATATGTTTTCTGCAGTAAATGCAAAATAAGTACATGGCATGGTTGAAAACAGTCCATGATTAGGTGCAGGGCCACTGGCATTTTGCTTTGTATATTTCAGCTATCCATCTCCCAATCTTTTCATCTCTTCTCCAGCCCCCAACCTGATATGTTCCTTTTATCTTCTTCCCTCTCCAGTTTTTTTAATCTTTTTTTTTCCAATTGAGTGTGAATGTTGAACAAGGGAATATCACCAGTTTGTTAGTAGGTATTTTGTACTGTAAAAGATCTAGTAGAGCCTTGTAAGAGTTCATGAGCAAAATAACCACAAATAAACTTTAATTCAAATGTGTCTTAGTTAAAGGAAACAAAATATGCAAGGATTTCCCTCCGAAGTGCATTAATTACAGTTGTACAACCTTTGAAAAATAACTCTGAGGGACAGTGAAATATTGAGAACAAACTGTTACACTTCACAAGGATTCAAACGTAATCCCCAACTAAATCATAAAGTTTAACCGCTGTTGTTAGAGCCATCACTTTTCACCCTCATTAATCTGCCATACAAAATCACTGCGGAAAGAAATGGAGTACAAAAAAGCACATAGGCATCATTCTGAGCCTTTTGGAGCCATAAGAATGTAATAAATGTAATAAATGAATAGATGTACAAGTTAAAATGCTTTAGAAGTTAGAAAACTTGTTATTTTTGCAATGCGTATTTTTTCAAGGTTATCATTACAAACAGATTTGGGCTGAACCTGAAGGTCATCCAGAGCAGGTACTATGTACATTGTCTGTATTTACTGATCTCCATCTACAATAAAACAAACAAACACGGCAAAAACAAGCCAGCAGGTTTTAAAAAGTTCACTGCTCTTTCATAGCAACAACGACGGGTGCCCTTTCAGTTCTGAACCTGTCATGCTCATTGCTTTTCCAGGATGTTACCTGCTGAGGGGAAGTGCTGAGTAGTTCAAGGGGGTTAGCAGCCCCTGACAAGCTATCATTCACGGGCCTCACTCAATTCGAGTGACTTTTATAAGACAAGGCAAAGGCTCAGCAGGAGAAAGCAGACAAACGAGAGAATGCGGGGTCAAATATTTATAGCCGAGCACAACAGGCTTGAACTCTCATGGCAAAATAGAACATGGTGGTAAAGAAAACATAATATGAAGCAATCTGTAAACATAACACCATTCAGTCTAGGGATCAATTGAACAGAGTATCAAATGGCAGAATTAGCAATGCTAATGGTGGATGGCATGAAAGGCACAGTGTCCATTGCTTCAGACCTTTATGGTTTCCAGAAATTGGCTTTAAACCTGACAGAATCTTCTGCAGCAACTTCTCGGCATCAGGAACTGGCTTGTATTCGACCATTCAAACATATGAATGGCTATTCAGTGAAGGAAAAGAACAGTCACAGAGAACTTTACAATGGACATGCACAGCGGACTGTGTGAACCTGGCCAAGGTACAAGTTACATTATATTTTCAGCAAACTACATTTTTCACATTGGAACAAGAAAACATTTGTTCTACCGATGTGTATCATGAGCAGTCAGATCCAGGTCAACAAATAGTGTTTGAAAATAGGAAAGAAAAAGCTTGGTTTAATTATGATAGGTCAGACAGTAAGGAAGAATCTTTCCAAAATCTGGTCTTTGAGGAAGAGTTCCACCGTCCCTAAAGTACCCTTTTGGAGCTGAATGAGAGAGGAAGATATTACCACTGTAAGAGTTGTTAGAGGTAGAGGAAATTAATCCACATGAAGACATTTCATCTTGCAAGAACAATTTACCCAATTATTGAAAAAGATTACAAACAGTTCATGTTTCATGTAGTTGTTAGGTCATCCATAAGTCTTTCTCATTAGCTGCAAACAAGGATCTTCTGGAAACACTTGTTTGAGAGGGAATCATGCTAGACTGGTTCAGCATGTATATAAAAAATTAAAAACAAAAGAAAAATGGGGAAAAATAGTCTAATTGTACCTGCCTTGAGTCCTCTATGGGGAGAAAGGCAGTGTTGTTGTTGTTTAGTCGTTAATTCGTGTCCGACTCTTCGTGACCCCATGGACCAGAGCACGCCAGGCCCTCCTGTCTTCCAATGCCTCCCAGAGTTTGGTCAAATTCATGTTGGTAGCTTCGATGACACTGTCCAACCATCTCGTCCTCTGTCGTCCCCTTCTTCTCTTGCCTTCACACTTTCCCAACATCAGGGTCTTTTCCAGGGATCTCCTTGCAGTCCAGGGGACTCTCAAGAGTCTCCTCCAGCACCACAATTCAAAAGCATCAATTCTTTCAGCCTTCTTTATGGTCCAGCTCTCACTTCCATAAATCGCTACTGGAAAAACCATAGCTTTGACTATGCGGACCTTTGTCGGCAAGGTGATGGCTCTGCTTTTTAAGATGTTGTCTAGGTTTGCCATCACTTTCCTCCCAAGAAGCAGGCGTCTTTTAATTTCATGGCTGCTGTCACCATCTGCAGTGATCATGGATCCCAAGAAGGTAAAATCTGTCACTGCCTCCATATCTTCCCCTTCTATTTGCCAGGAGGTGTTGGGACCAGTGGCCATGATCTTAGTTTTTTTGATGTTGAGCTTCAGACCATTTTTTGCACTCTCCTCTTTCACCCTCATTAAGAGGTTCTTTAATCCCGCCTCACTTTCTGCCATCAGAGTTGTATCATCTGCATATCTGAGGTTGTTGATATTTCTTCTGGCAATCTTGATTCCGCCTTGGGATTCCTCCAGTCCAGCCTTTCGCATGATGTATTCTGCATATAAGTTGAATAAGCAGGGAGAAAATATACAGCCTTGTCGTACTCCTTTCCCAATTTTGAACCAATCCGTTGTTCCATATCCAGTTCTAACTGTTGCTTCCTGTCCCACATATAGATTTCTCAGGAGGTAGATAAGGTGGTCAGGCACTCTCATTTCTTTAAGAACTTGCCATAGTTTGCTGTGGTCCACACAGTCAAAGGCTTTTGCATAGTCAATGAAGCAGAAGTAGATGTTTTTCTGGAACTCTCTGGCTTTCTCCATAATCCAGCGCATGTTAGCAATTTGGTCTCTAGTTCCTCTGCCCCTTCGAAATCCAGCTTGTACTTCTGGGAGTTCTCGGTCCACATACTGCTGAAGCCTACCTCGTAGGATTTTGAGCATAACCTTGCTAGCATGTGAAATGAGTGCAATTGTACAGTAGTTGGAGCATTCTTTGGCACTGCCCTTCTTTGGGATTGGGATGTAGACTGATCTTTTCCAATCCTCTGGCCACTGCTGAGTTTTCCAAACTTGCTGGCATATTGAGTGTAGCACCTTAGCAGCGTCATCTTTTAAGATTTTAAATAGTTCAACTGGAATGCCATCACCTCCACTGGCCTTGTTGTTAGCCATGCTTTCTAAGGCCCATTTGACTTCACTCTCCAAGATGTCTGGCTCAAGGTCAGCAACCACACTATCTGGGTTGTCCGGGACATCCAGATCTTACTGGTATAATTCTTCTGTGTATTCTTGCTACCTGTTCTTGATGTCTTCTGCTTCTGCTAGGTCCCTACCATTTTTGTCCTTTATCATGTCCATCTTTGCACAAAATGTTCCTTTAATATCTCCAATTTTCTTGAACAGATCTCTGGTTTTTCCCTTTCTATTATTTTCCTCTATATCTTTGCACTGTTCATTTAAAAAGGCCCTCTTGTCTCTCCTTGCTATTCTTTGGAAGTCTGCATTCCATTTTCTGTAACTTTCCCTATCTCCCTTGCAGTTTGTTTCCCTTCTCTTCTCTGCTATTTGTAAGGCCTCATTGGACAGCCACTTTGCTTTCTTGCATTTCCTTTTCTTTCGGATGGTTTTTGTTGCTGCCTCCTGTACAATGTTACGAGCCTCCATCCATAGTTTGGTGTCAGTTCTAGAAGGTGATGTAAGTCTTCATAGAATTGGTCAATTTCAGCCTCTTCAGCATCGGTGGTTGGTGCATAAACGTGGATTACTGTGATGTTGAAAGGTCTGCCTTGGATTCGTATTGAAATCATTCTATCATTTTTGAGATTGTATCCCAGTACAGCGTTTCCAACTCTTTTGTTGACTATGAGGGCTACTCCATTTCTTCTACGGGATTCTTGCCCACAATAGTAGATATGATAATCGTCTGAATTGAATTTGCCCATTCCAGTCCATTTTAGTTCACTGACGCCCAGGATGTCAATGTTTATTCTTGCCATCTCCTGTTTGACCACACCCAGCTTACCAAGGTTCATAGATCTTACATTCCAGGTTCCTATGCAGTATTTTTCTTTGCAGCACTGGACTTTCCTTTCACTTCCAGGCGCGTCCGCAGCTGAGTGTTCTTTCGGCTTTGGCCCAACCATTTCATTAACTCTGGAACTACTTGTACTTGTCCTCCGCTCTTCCTCAGTAGCATGTTGGACGCCTTCCAACCTGAGAGGCTCATCTTCCAGCGTCATATCTTTTAGCCTTTTGTTTCTGTCCATGGAGTTTTCTTGGGAAAGATACTGGAGTGGCTTGCCAGTTCCTGCTCCAGGTGGATCGCATTTAGTCAGAACTCTCCACTATGACCTGTCTGTCTTGGGTGTCCCTGCACGGCATAGCCCATAGCTTCTCTGAATTACTCAAGCCTCTTCGCCACGACAAGGCAGCAATCCGTGAAAGGCAGCATATAAGTAAATAAAATAATAAATTATAAAATGTCTAGAACACTGCCTTGTGACATATTACACTGTGTCATGATTTATTTTACAAAAATAAAGCCAAAATGGAGAAGCTATGTGTGAAAAACTAAATATACCCTTATTGCTTCCATAGGAATTAAGAGTCTAAGAAGCAGGCAGGTGCTTCTAACCAAATGCCCTTGAGTAATTGATCATCAGAAAGTGGGACCACCAAAGTTTTAGCAGTTTGCTCGTCTGGAGCATTCAGGTGTGTGTTAACACAATGCCAAGAAGGGAACACATCAGCAATGATCATAGAGAAGTAATTGTTGCTGCCCATCAGTCTGGTTATAAAGCCATTTCTGAACAATTTAAAGTCCATCATTCTACAGTAAGGAAGATTATTCACAAGTGGAAAACATTCAAGATAGTTGCCAATCTTCCCAGGAGTTGATGTCCAAGCAAATTCACCCCAAGGTCAGAGCATGCAATGCTCAGAGAAATGGCCAAAAACCCAAGAGCTACATCTCAGACTCTACAGGCCTCAGTTATCATTTGAAATGTTAAAGTTCATGATGGCACAATTAGAAAAAGACTGGACAAGTATGGTTTGTTTGGAAGGATTGCCAGGAGAATGCCTCTTCTCTCTAAAAAGAACACGGCAACACGGCTTACGTTTACAAAGTTGCATCTGGACAAACCACATGACTTTTGGAACAATGTCCTTTAGACAGACAAGACCAAAGTCGAGATGTTCGGCCATAATGCACAGCACCACATTTGGCAAAAACCAAACACAGCATATCACCACAAACACCTCATACCAACTGACAAGCACAGTGGTGATGATTTGGGCTTGTTTTGCAGTCACAGGACCTGGGCACCTTGCAGTGCTTTCTTTATTCCACCCATTCCTTCTTCTAACAGCTGTACCTTCTCCCTGTATCCTCCGATACCTTGTATATTGTCTTTTTGTTAGCCAGGCTGCTATCAGGACCTCTTATCATTCAGCTTCCCTGTCCCCAAGCTGGAGATGTCAGAGGCATGCAGGATAAATGGGACAATGTTTGCCAGGGAACAAAGCCAAACCTGTAAAGTTTCACTCTTCCTTGTCTTTCTTGCACACCCAACTAAGGGCTCAACTCAATGGAGCATTGTTCTTCTCTGCTTTGTGCCAATTGGTGCCACATAGTGCCACTTGAATGCAAATTCTACTAGGATTTCTGTCCACACCTATTCTTAAAAGTCCACTTCTCTTCTAAGAAATCAGCATCTCTTTAAGCAATTGATTTTAAAAATTCCTCTCCTCCCCCAAAAGAACATTTAAAAACCCTTTAAGGCCCTCTCAGACAAACATGCCTCCTGGAGGTCCCCACACCCACACCCCTTTGCTTTGCTTTAGTAGTTTCACACTAAATTGAAAGCTTCCAGACACAAAGGGCATCTGCTACTCATCTACCTTCAAAATCAGCTGTCTTCAAAACAGCTCTTTCAAAATTCTGGAGGAAATTCTATAAACAATACTCTCTCTGCTGGCATTGTCTGTGTATGTGTGTGTGTGTGTGTGTGTGTGTGTGTGTGTTTTGTTTTGTTTCTGTTTCCTCAAATGGAATAGTGATAAGCTGAAAGTTTCTGACAGAGCTGACGTACATTTCAGAAATCAGCCCTTTTCCCAACAAAATCTTGCATAAACCTTTTCAAAACGATTATCTCTGTAGAATGAATGAGTGACCTCCAAAATGTCCTGTCTTCAACTGCCCTGCTCAGCTCTTGTAAACTCAAGCGTATGGCTTCCTTTAAGGAGTCAGTCCATCTTGTGTTTGGTCTTCCTCTTTTCCTGCTGCCTTCCACATATCCCAGAATTATTGTTTTTTCCCAGAGAACCCTGCCTTCTCATTATGTGCCCAAAATAGGACAGCCTCAATTTTCAACATTTTTGTCTCCAAAGACTTGATTTGATCTAGAACCCATTTGTTCATCTTACCAGTTCAGGGTATCCACAAAGTTCTCCTCCAGCACCGCATTTCAAATCAATCAGTTTTTTTTCTGTCAGTTTTCTTTACTGTCCAGCTTTCACACCCATACACGGTGATCGGAAATTCTGTACAAGAGTATGGATGATCTTGGTCTTACATCCTTACTCTTGATTAGCTTTTCTAATTCCTACGTTGTTGCCCTTCCTAGTCTCACTCCATTTAGATTGATGATTGAACCAAGGTATACAGTCTCTATTTCAATTTTTTTCAAAGAAATAAAGAAATATACCTATCATACCATTTTCTTTCAACACAGAGAAAGATGTATCTGCTCAAATTCAGAATGACATTTCAAGATGACACTTCCTTTATTACTGTCACTATTGCCCTCAGATTAAATTATTTAAATAACTCTAATAAACTATACTGAATTCTACAGACATAACCCATATTGATTATTAACGATCCCTGGTTTGCAGGAGAAGAAGAAACATAGCTTCAAAAAGGCTGGTGATTAATTACAAATCTACTTGCCAAGAAGTAACAACTATTTGAAAAAGAGTTTTTGCCAGACTGTAGCATTTCTGTCTTAATGATGTCAAGAAAAATTGAGCAATGAATATTATTTAGGACCTGTGAGACTCTCACATATCTATCAGTCTGTTTAATAAGTAATTTTTAATGCTTTTAATCCAGGCATTTCATATATAGTCTTGGTATTTCATTTTCACTGTTAACGATATTATTTCTCCAAGATGAAGTATACAAATTCACTCCTCCTGTCTGGGCCACTAATGGCTTTTAGACCATGAAGAGCCAACAAAATTTCAGACAGATGGGACACTGGAAGTAATTAGATGATTGTGGAGGTTCAGTTTTGCAGGAGGAACATAAACAGAGAGGACAACCACATAATTTCCTGTTGGTTAATGCCACTCCATAATCAGTGAGGAAAATGACCACACTCTGGCACAAAACTAAGTATGTTTCAGCCCATTGCAATCAACAGATTTAAACATGCTTATGTCTGGGCTGGACAATGGCCAGTTTGCTTAGGAAAACAAACTCAAGTGCAATAACACATTATTTATTTTACAAATTATTACATTATGTATTTCTAGTGATGAGAAGCTTTATGTTTTTGTCTTATTTTGCCATCACACACACACACACACACACACACACACAGCGAGAGAGAGAGAGAGAGAGAGAGAGAGAGAGAGAGAGAGAGAGAGAGAGAGAGAGAGGTTACATTGCTTTTCCTGGCCTAAACCAATGTAGACCTTTGACCAAAAGGTATAGCTAGTCTACAATACTGATGGAAGTGTAGCTCTGCTAATGGAATTGCTTCCTCTAGGAGAACTGAAAGAAGTGTGATTCTCCTTACTCCGTGCAAATGTCTAATCCAGAGGTTTATCACAAACCACAGGCAGTTTTGAGGTGGTATGAAAGGCTGTAAGGCAAGGCGGATGGAAGTTTCCCTTGGGTTAATGGCCAGGTGCTAGCATAACATTAGAATTAAATGTTATGTTTTACAATAAAGAGAATCTTAATTATTTTTCTTACAACAATTAATTATCATATTGCAATCTTCAATGAATTCTCTAGGAGAATAGTGTTAAATTTATTGGGAACCTGTTTTGGAAGAAGATGTTTAGCATCTTTTCTATGCTTAAAATAATTCAATAGTGGCCAAAATCCTGTTGTGTAAGTTATGCCTGCAGAAGGGGGGTAACATCACCAGCAAAGGGAGATTCTCACTAGTTAAAGACTTCCACTTTCTGTCCCTTGGCTTGTCCAACGCACGAATTATCTATTTCATTGTGTGGAAGCAGTGGAAACCACAGGATGGAAGTAATTTGCTATGGAAAATCTCTACGGAGACACTCATTAGGCCCATTAGGAAGAAACCGAGCTTGGCGGTGGATGATATTGGTAATTATAGGCCTGTTGCCAATGTTTCTTTCCTCAGCAAGGTAATTGAGAGGGTGGTGGCCGACCAGTTGCAGGCTCTTCTGGATGAAACCAATGCCCTGGATCCATTCCAGTCGGGCTTCAGGCTGCGCCACAGCACAGAAACGGCATTGGTTGCCCTGTTTGGTGACCTATTGAGGGAGGCCGACAGGGGCAAAATGTTTCTGCTGGTCCTCCTCGATATCTCGGCCTTTGATACCGTCGACCACGGTATCCTCCTGGGGAGGCTCTCTGAGTTGGGAATTGGTGGCCCGGGTTTTGCCTGGTTCCGTTCCTTCTTGGAGGACCATCCCCAGAGAGTGCAGATTGGAGAGAGTTTCTCGGCCCCCTGGAGCCTCAATTGTGGGGTTCTGCAGGGCTCGATAATCTCTCCAATGCTGTTTAACATCTATATGAGGCCACTGGGAGGGGTCATCAAGGGATGTGGGGCTTCGTGTCATCAGTACGCTGATGACACCCAGCTCTACATCTCCTTTTTTTCAACAACGGTGGATGCTGTTTCATCCCTTGAGCGCTGCCTGGGGGCTGTTCAGCAATGGATGCAGGAGAATGGACTGAGGCTGAACCCAGGCAATACGGAGGTCCTTTGGGTGAGTGACCCAGACATCAGTGGTTTGGGAAACTCCCTCTCTTTTGGGGGGGTGACTCTTACCACCAAGAGTGAGGTTCGCAGCTTGGGTGTACATCTGGACCCGGTGCTCACCATGGAAATTCAGGTGGTGTCAGTGATCCGTTCTGCACACTTCCATCTTCAGCGGATTGCCCAGCTGCATCCCTATCTTGATGTAGGGGCACTCACCACTTTGGTCCATGTCCAAGTCTCGAGATTAGACTACTCTAATGCGCTCTACGTGGGGCTGCCTTTGAGACTGACGCGGAAATTCCAGATGGTGAAGAATACGGTGGCAAGACTTCTTACAATGGTGAAAAGATACCAACATATTTCCCCCACGCTGGCCGCCTTGCATTGACTGCCCATTTGCTTCCTTGTTGATTTCAAAGTCCTAACGATGACATATAAAGCCCTAAATGGTTTAGGACCTCAATATCTGGCAGAGCGCCTCCTCCCACCCAGTTCTGCCAGAGTCACTCATTCCAGCCAGGCCGGGCGGCTGAGGGGCCTAATGCCGAGGGAGGTCCAGAAGGAAAGAATGAGGAACCAGTCCTTCTCAGCAGTGGCCCCTCACCTCTGGAACAACCTGCCCATGGAGATCCACCTGGCTCCCTCTCTGGGTGTCTTCAGGAGTAAGGTTAAGACCTGGTTATTTGGGCAAGCTTTCCCTCCTGCCATATCTTAAATTCTATATTTTTGCCATCTTGGATTTATGTATATGTTTATTGGTCTAACTGTTTTTAAATTTGTAATGCTGCCCAGAGTAGACCTTTGGTCTAGATGGGTGGGGTAGAAATCTAATAAAATAAATAAATAAATAAATACTGCTGGATGACATTTCTGGGAGGGATAAATTTTCTGTAATTATAGAGTTTCTCCTTCTGTACCTCAATTGCCGCACTATAAGACTGATTGGTCGTGAGTTGGGCAAGCCATGGGACAGGAAGAAGTCTTTAATTACTAAAAAATCACCCCTGCTGATGACATAATTACTTTTCTGCAAATGTAACTTGGACAACAGAACTTTGGCCAGTGACTTTCAAGCATATGAAGACTTGAACTGTAACTAAGTCACAGATTGAGATGACACAAATTATGTTGTCCATAAAAATCTGAGGGGCAGGGATGATTGCTTTGCTTGTGCAACCATGTTGAACTGTCTTGTAGTTTTTTAATGAATGGAGTTGTGCAATGCTATAATGAAACTGCATTGTTCAGACTGAATTTCCTAGATCAAAACTGGGAGGAGAATGGAAAATGGAAAAAAGGCTGGAGGAGCACTGTGCAAAGGGACCTCATTGATGTGGGAATTACCAAAGCTCACAGTTCTAGCTCCTAGTTCCTTTGAAATAATCCATTCTAGGTTTTCTTTTATTTGGTCTTGGATCAAGCTGTAAACCAGAAGTGAGTGGGCCAAGTTCTTGAAACCGCACTCCACCATAGGCCTCACTGAGTCCAGAAATTACCTGAAATTCGCATTTTAAAATAACCCAACCAATCAGAAAGTGCTCAGATAGGCACTTTCAATTTTTTTTTAAGATCTGGTAATGGGATAGTCTAGGGCTGTGGTTCCCAGCCTTAGGTCCCCAGATGTTCTTGGATTAAAACTCCCAGAAGCCTTCACTACTAGCTTTGCTGGGCAGATTTTCTGAGAGTTGCAGGTCAAGAACATCTGAACACCTAAGGTTGGAAACCACTGCTCTAGGGAATAGCCGAGAGTGCATTTATCATGTTATATTGTATATTTTATCTATGGAATTCAAGGCTGTGCAAGGCCTTGCAACAAATCTATGAGGTAGGTAAGGCGAATAGTCAGCTAATGTGCTCTGTAATTGAGAAGAGATTCAAATGCAAATTATTTGAAGTAATGTTATGGCAGCACCTCCATTATATCACACTTTTTAGAACAGGAGTGCTGAACATGTGGCCCTCCAGATGTTGGAGGAACTCCTGTGAGACCCAGTCAGCAGGATCAAATGTCATGGTCAATAGACTTGTGGTCTAGAAACATCTGAAGTGGCACAGGCTCCCCACCTCTGTTCTACAAATGTGTGACTAGAAAATTACCTCGGCAGCATATTGTGTCAAATAAATGAGATTTTCCACATACTACAAGTATTATACAGATGCTGAATTTTCCACAAGGTATTGATTGATATCTTAAGATTATGTCATACAAGTACCATATTTATTAGAAAACCTTCAGAGACAGTGCACATTTTATAACCACTTCATAAACATTTGGAACCTAAGTTAGCACATGGACTTTATCGCACACAAAGAAAGACAAAATCCTTAGAACGACATAAACACTTTATTTGTTTTTTCATTCCTGGATGCAGCTTTTTTCTTCAGAGAAAGATACCTCTGAGGAATGATGAGTTCAGTTCGTTTCATCATGTCCAGACAAAAAAGCTCAGTTTTCTCCCTCATAAAGTTTGGAGCACAGAAATAACATCAGCAAGATACTGCTAGCAAGAGAAGTTATCTGAGAGTTCATATTGACCCTTTTTTTTGTTTTAACACAGTTTAAATGCATTTCTCTCCTGTGGAAGTGTTTGCTCATGACTATGTACTCTGGTTTAATTATTTCCTTTGCTCAGTTTCACTTTGCTCTGTGAGTCACACTTTGTGTACTTGAAGTGGGGTTGTGGGCTTCTGAGAGGTTATTCACTGGAGATTTTCGTTAGAATCTCCGGGTTGCCACCTAATACTTTTGCTTTTTTCTAAACAGCTGGAGCTCTCAGATAAGAAAAGATTAACTGGGTGGAGGAATGTATAGGAATAAATAAATTTATGAATTGTATGAGACAACATTAATAGTGCAAAATAATTTCCCTTCTAAATATGTATGTGCTGAAATTGAAACACAACAGCTTTAAAGTTAAGAGGGAATGAATACTCTTTCACTTAACATGATTAACATGTTGAATACTTTGCATAACAGTTTTAGATAGGGGAATGGATGGAAGATAACCTATTGGTTATTTCTCTCAGATACAACAGCCAGAAGTATAATCTTCCTGTTAAAAGATAGTTTACACTGTTTAGCAGAAGCTCCCATTGAGAATGAATTAATTTGTGACACTGACAGTCGAAATGGACAATCTGACACGCTCTTGTTCAGTACTTCAGACTGTTGCCACTCACACCTTACAAAAAGGCCATGGTCCTTCTTTCATCTCCATCTTCCCTCATGCCCACCCGAGGTGGTTATCAATCCCTCAGAAATACCTCAATCACCCTGTCAATACACTTGAATCATGTCTTTCTTTTAGTATCTTACACAGCAAAATGGAAAATAGAAAAGAAAGGGATTATGAGGGGCTTTTCACTACATCTAGCAGTATAAAGTCATGAAAAATAAAAGAATTTAAAGTCAAACCCCAAGGCTTTTGTGCTATAAACATATATTGTGCAGTTTGGGGAGGATGTGCTGCTTGTTTTTCTCAGATTTCTTTCATTGTAGTACAGTGCCCCCTGCAGTAGGAACTCAGGATCTATGCCACTGAAAGCATGGCTTTTTCTTTGTAGTACCAGCCTGAAGGCTTTGATTTTTCTCAATAAGATCGTACGTGGAAATTATACCACATTGCCCTTCAAGCCTGTCTTATTTACTCACAACCTGTTGTTGTCAATCATATCGTTATTTATTATTCAGATATAAAGAAAACTAAGAACACCATGGAAACAAAAAATGAAATGTATTGCACAGGCACAGCACTGTGGAGAGAAACAGAATTTGGGCACCAATCAAGTTGCATAACATGCTGATTTTTAAATCAAAATGAATAGGCTGTCAAAGATGGCTATGTACAGGAATGTGGATGTAAATTTCTCAGGTACAAAATTAAGGTTTTAATGAACATGTTATTTCCTGTGCTATCATAATAACCAAGAATAGCCTTCCCAGCTAGGTAACCTTCAGATATTTTGGATGGCACCTTTCATCATCCTGAAAATTAGGCATGTTGGCTGGGGCTGATGGATACTGTAGTCTAAAACAGCCATTCTTTACCTTTTTTGGCCACAGCCCTTTTAGGAGCTCATATTCCAAGGCACCCTGTCAAACAATACAAACAGATATCTTTCAGAAGCTTCTCACATTTTTCAGTCTGTGGCCCCCTTCAAATGTGCCAGGAGGCCATATGGTCCCTGTTGAGAATGGCTGATCTAAAACCTCTAGAGATTACCAGGATGAGAAAAAGTGATCCAGAGTGGAATAAATTTGGAAGACACCTTCTTAGTTATGTCAGTAACACCTTCCTAGTTGCAGTACCATTTCCTAATCTACTTCTTATGATCCTTGGAATGGGCTCACACACACACACACCCAGGTTCACACCATTTAAAATAGAAAGAATTAATGATATGATCAAACGTTTACCAAGAACTATTTCTCAGTAATGTGGTAAATCTGGATTTGGACTTTAATACCTGACAAGTTGACAGACATAACTGCAGCTAGAGATTCAAATGACCCAAAGATTTACATCAAAAACAACCAAGATTTGGTGGTATCATGAGGTCTCTGCTGGATCATCTGCAATTCTGTTGCACTTCCCATTTCCCTCCGCTGTGTAAATGTTTATCTATTGCAGTTATACTCCATATACCACAAAAGTACTGATTGAGAAAGAAGTGAAATCTGTAGTGAATTTATCTCTAATATATGTCCCATAAATTATAGATAAATTCACCACAGATTTCACTTCTGTTAAGTGTCAAGACTTCCTTTTTTACCACCTCCCACAAAAGATTTAATGTCCCTCTGACCCTGCTGAGGGCCAGCATGGGGTCAGATCTGGAAAAGGTACCACATAAGCATTTGCTTGTGGAATTATATATGCCTGAGATGAGAAAAGTGGGAGGTAGGGTATCATTTTTCCTATAAGTCACCTACTTATTTTGTCCCTTAACCATTTTGTCTTGTTGAAATGGTGGGATTCAGTTAAATACCACCCTCTATCACCACACAACACAACCCTAATACTGACACTTACTGTTGCATTAGCACTCATGTAAGCCAGTTCAGGAGTTTAAAAAGCATACTAGCCTCTGCCTCCTTCTTTTGTCACTTTCCTCACATGAAAGCAGTTGTCTAAAGAGAAGCCCCTGCTGTATCTGTTGAAACTCTCCTCACAAACCAGAACCCTGATTTTTTCTGAGTTCTAGCTCCAGAACTTCTTCAAGTACACCATATTGAGCTTTGCCAGGAATGATGATGGGGGCTTGGGGCCAGCATGCTCATCTAATTTCATGTGGAGCACCCCTGCTTTTTAAAATGGTGACCTCATGAGGCTGCTTCTTACTTGCTTCACACAGAGGTGGAAAATGAGTCATCCTTCAGAGTTTCTTCAACTGCCACTCTAACATCATCCCTAAGCATTGCCTATTTTGGTTTAGGTTGATGGGACCATCAACACAGAGATTCCTCAACCATGGCTTTAGACAGCACGTTATGAGCTTAAGAGTTTAAGAGTCTTTCTGTACCTGTTGTTGTAATCTTCCCATGCTTCTCATTGCCTGTAGTTACTAGCATACCAAATCAGCACTTAAATATGCATACATCTAATCAGTATCTGAGAGGAGATAGTAGCTTTTCCCAAGAGTTTTAATTTGTCTGTTAAATAACAACATGCTTGGCAGCAGCAACTACAGCCTTTTAATCTGTGTTTCCCTTGGTACCATGGGAAGTGTTAAAATTAGATTTTTTACATTTATAAAGCCAACAGACCTTGACTTCAAACTTGCGAATAAGTGGTAATTAGCATGATGCCTCTATGAATTCCTAGGAGAATGTTATTATTATAATTCGCTGTGCTAATTTTAAAGTTATTATTTGAACTCTCATACTGAGTCACTGTAAACAATTCATTTGGAAACTTGGTTTTCAGCTCTTTGACCAGTGGTGGTATGAGACTGCACTTAACTAATGGATGGGAAACTCTGTTGTGGGTTGTACTAATGAACCACACAACTACTTTGTTTTGTTTTTGTTATTTTTTAATCTGTTGTTGAAAAGACCTCAGTCAGCCTTCCAGAAATGGGGTCTACCATTATAGGAAAGCAATTTTCAACATCTAAGAAGGACTGCAATATAATGAGGTATTCAAGTTACCTCAAAGCTGTCTTTTCTAAAAACCTAGTTTACCACCCTGAGAAGATGAAACTCACTGGAAAAGATAATAATGTTAGGAAAAGTTGAAGGCAGCAGGAAAAAAGAAAGACCAAATATGAGAATGGACTGACATAATAAAGGAAGTCACAGCCTTGAGTTTCAAGAGTTAACTAAGACTGCTAATGACATTTTGGAGGTCACTCATTCATAGGAGCACTATGGGTCAGAGGGGACTCAATGGCACATAACAATAAAGTTTGTGGTGTAATTTTAATCTTCAGCTTAGCCGATACAAAGACTGTCACATCTCTCTTTGTGCCTCTCTGTTTCTAACCACATCAGGGGGCTGTGGGTCTAAAAAAGGAAAAGGAAAAGAAAAGAAAGAAAGGGAAAGCGAAATTGTCATCCAGTTCTCTGGTTGGTGCAGAGAACCAGCAAGTTGTAAATCAATATTTAGCACCTATTGGCTTCGCTGAGTCTACTTTCCATATCCAGGATCCACAAAATGAAAGGCAATGGCCAATCCATTAGGTCAGTTTTTTTGAAAACATTATGAGTTTTCTCTTATCCCTAATTTTTGTTTTCATATGTGTGTGTGTTGCCTAAAGAAGAGTGCTGAATAATCTGAAAGCCAATACTCCTTGTGTGAAAGATTTTGAAATTTTAGTAATCCCAACAAAACAACTTTCACTCTGATCAAACCCATTTACCCTTAATACTGACAAGAAATTAAAACATTCAACCAGCCTATCTCAATAACAGGAGAGCCCACAAGACACTAGACATGAAGTATTTGACCATTTAGAAAGCCTGTCCATAGACTATCAACCTGTCTCCCCACTGGTGGGTGGTCTAGACATGTTTCTTATCATGATTTGTTCTTTATTTGCAAGATTTTCAAACGGCTTTCCAACTTACATACTTTGACTTAGGACAGCCAAAATATATATATTGCAGTATACATTCTAGACTCTAAAATTTGAACTCTGGGGTGATGATGATGCATCCTAAAAAAAAAAAAAAAAAAAGATGTATCCTTAAAAGGTCTACAGCCTGTTTGAAAAATCCAAAACCGTTGTAGTGCAAGACAAAAAACTGTGTTTCCTTACCGGGGGAAAAGGAAGCCTATAAATAAGACAAATAAATAAAAATTTGCAAAAGCAAATTGAGCTACTAGTTTTGTGCGAGGAAAACTTAAAAAAAAATTAATTGTTGGAAATATGAAGAAAACAACCTGTTAATAAAGTTGAGACACTGATTTGTTTCTTTTATAATTCGTGCGGTCTCTGTACACATGCACTCTTTTAAAGGTTTAAAACATCTTCTGCTTTAGCTCAGTCACTACATTAATCCGACTTCAGAGTTATAAGAACCTTATTTGGATCTCCCTACATCTTTTTAAAGGTGAAATCACAGCTTGGAAAGTTACTTTTTGCTAGGTAATTAGCTCAAATCGTAGTTACCACTCCGTTAGAATTATGATTTTAAAGAAATAAATGCTATACTGTTTCTCAAAAATAACTATAAGCATTTTTCAAGTACTTAAAAAAAAATTAAATGCAACAGCACCAGGCTAGACATGAGCCAGCACATGAACCATGTGATATTCCTTCTCTACTATTTAGATAACTAAGAAAATAATTACTGGTTACATTGTAAAAGGAGTGATGTTACCCTTTGTTAAGTTATAATCATAATGTAATTTGATTATGCCTGAGTTTTTGAAAAAATAAATAGATTGCGAGTAGCAATTATTATTTGTAGCTATTTACTTCCAACTCTGGTTTCAGTGAACTGCTGGCCAAAAAGATATACTAATCAACCAACCATAATGGTTTACTGGTGGTTTATTTGTCTGTCCTGAAACTGTTGTTAGTTCCACTGCAAAAAAGCCATAGGCACTTGCGCTGTGCCTCTCATTTCCTTTAGAAGCGTAAGAGAAATTCTGGGGTGATAATTTTGATCAAGGAAATTGCATTAGGAAGAACAGCTTGATGCTCTGTCCCACAGAGTTGATTTGAGTTTAGGATCTCTCATAGTTATTTTTCTGCTTAAACACCCACCCCCACCCCCAGCAAAACTAACCACTGGCTTCTCATATTATATGTGATGTGGCTGTCACCAACCAAAATAATGCCCATAATGAATACTAATTATTAATGAATTCTCTGGGTGGTAGCGAATATAAAGGTTTCAGACTTTTTTTTTAAGTGGGAAAAAAAATCACAGCAGGTAGTGGTGAGGTGAGGATATAATCCAATGAAAATAGTCACCGGGTACAGACTGCTGACTGATCATTTGGACAGGAGTGAAAATACAGGAGAGAGGGAAAGTGGCACGTTGGGGCGGCTGGCATCTTGAACAGGACCACAGTCCGCCCTGCAATATTCTTATTCGGACCCATTACACAAACCTGTACTAGGAATGCATTGCTGTGACTAACATAAGGGGAGAGTAAGTAGTCTGAAGGACAGGTATTTGAAAAGCACGTCAGTGAATATTGAACTACAAGAGAGAATATATTTCAGCTATAAAGCAATGTCATAAACTTAGACTGGCAAACTGCAAAAGCAAACAATGACTGGTTGCAGAGAGATGACAAAGAAAACAATAGAAGCACCTGCAACATGATAGAAAACAAGGAAGTGTTAACATATGTTAAGAGAAGTACCAACCAGAGGAAGCAAAAAAATAGAGGAAAACAGGGATATAAGTAAATACAACAGTGCAAGCATGTTAAAGAATGTAGGAATATAATACATTTCTGATGGAGTTTATACACTGATGTGATTGATGGCAGCTAGAGATGTAAATTGTGGACTGGTTTCTCCTCATATGCTAAATGAAAACTCACAGAAAATTTTATTCCTCACTGCAAGATAGCAATATTATACTTTCCTGTCAATCCGTCATTTGTACATTTGCTGGAATGATTTTTGTACATTTCTGTCAATGTACAAAATTTGGAACTATAGAAACTACTATAGAATGTGGACTATTAGAAAATGGAATCATTGGATGCCTCATTTGTTTTTCTGAGTTTTCTGAGTTGGCTTACCCTTTTGCACTTGCTCTGTGTATGTGTGTGTGTGTGTGCACATGTGTGCATGCATGTGTGCTTAGCTTCACAGAACAGAAACTCAGAGTCATCATGTACACATTGCACAAACCATCATGAGAAAACTACTTGGTGCCTTCCTCTTGCAGTGGTAGCAAGATTTCTGGTTGGAGGTTTCAGAACCTTCACAAAATCTTTAGTGAATCCACTGTGAGTATAGAAGGGGAGTGGGAGGAGATGGGACTGGAGATGAACCATCTGGAGCTCTCTGTCAATTTCAATGGCAATATTTTATCTTGCATTGTTTTACAGGAAGTTACAGATACAGATAAGTCTTTCACATCTAAATGAAAGGCCCAAATCATGTGTTCTTTCAGTGATCATCAAAAGAGGGCCTCTAAACATGAAATGATTCTCTTTTTTAGGGGGGGAAACTCATATTAACTGAATGTGACTATTAATCTGCTCATGCTCTACATTTTAAGATAGTTTTCATTTTAAAGCTCTTCATTTTTGAAGATATATTCCATAGATGTATTAACTTCTTAAGACTTCATTTATTTATTGGAACTTTTATATCATAATAATAAGATTTCTATGTTTGCTTCATTTAGAGAAAGATTATCACATTTAATTCTGCTTGCCTATTCAAAACCAAGAAGAAAAATATAATTCTTCTAGATACTTTGTGTGTTTCTTGAGCAAAATATTCAAAGGATATCCAAAGAGAGAAAGTTGTTTGTGCATAATAAATCTTCTGGTTGACACTGCATGTAAAACCCCTACATAGGGATTGTTAGCTGTGATGGGTTTTACAGGCTGAAAATACTGTCTAATCACAGTATTAGCTGATCTTCATACCTGATTTACCTTCCCTTGGTTCTAAAAGATAGAACTTGAATGTTCCAGGTGCTGTAGAACTTATTTTACCATTCCTACCTAACTGTTGGATTCTCCCCCATGAATATCACCTAAAGCAAAGTTTTAAAACTATAAAACTGGATTTAACTTCTCCAGAAAGAATGTTTTTTGACATGAATTTCAAAAACGTTTCCTCTTATTCTTCTCAGATGCTGGACTACATAAGGGTAAAGATTACAGAAATGTCTTGTCCAACCTGAAACTCTCAAGATGTTCTGGACAACAACTCCCATTCTCTGCACCCAAGAAAGAGAAAGCAGGGCTTGTAGTTTTGTGACTGGCACCTCTCGCTTCCAATCACACTGAATGTCTCCTTGGAAAAAATTCTTTGAATAAACTAGGTAACATAAACCCAAACCAATCTATTTTCCCTCCCATATCACTGTTCAAAATGAAGCAGAAGCAGAGTAAAAGCAATAATGAATTTAGTGGTACCTTAAAGTCTGCCGAGTTTTATTTAACCATAATAGATCAATAGTCCAGAAAAGGTTATGCCACTGACTACTGACTAGACTTCTGTTTATAGAGATTTTGGAACATCTCTCTTCTATTTTTTGCGGCCTGCAAAATCTGGGATGTGGGAAAATCAAAGTTTAGGAGGAGTTCTAGAAAAAACCTATGGTCAAAGCACAGGCTACCAGTCTTTCTGGTTCCCTGCTCTCTTGGCTTCTATACCAGGCCACCTGAGGCACAACAGAACTTCTTTGAGTTGGGAAGAACCATCTTGAATAGCAAGGATGTGCAAATTAAGCTGCCATGGCTTGCAATTGAATCAGGAATGTTTGTGTGCAATTGTATCAATAAGCCAAGTTACATTTCTATCCCAGGAGAAAACTGCAGGACCTGCCACTGGTTTTTTATTCCTTCTTCCCAGCATTCTTTATAGAGTCTTAGGTGTAAACGAAGAATTAAGATGGATGCTGCCAACTCATTTTAAGGCTATAATCAGACACAGATTTCATGGCTTGAATATAAGTCATTTTTATCCTGCTCCAATCATTCATTTCCATGGATGCAAGAAGAGTTCTGAAATATTCGAAAGCCTACAGAATACTAAATAAAATTGAAATCTATAGAATTTACATGCAACTAAGAAGTCTAATTCATTTCCATGGATGCATTCCAGTTTGAATTAACAATGGATTTAGATCATAGTATTTGGTAACCTTTAAGTAGATTTACTGCACTTCCTATTCTAACAGATTTCAATACAGGACCACAGGAACTGGTCCTCCATCCCTGCAAGGGTTACAAGTGATCTAAAGATCAACCCAAATCAGATAATTTTCTGTTCTTGACAGTTGAGTTACTAAAGCTGTCCACAGATCATTTCCATCTAGTTCAGCACAAAAAGTCAATATCTAGAATATGTCCTGACTTTTGTTGTTGTTTAGTCGTTAAGTCATGTCCGACTCTTCGTGACCCCATGGACCAGAGCACGCCAGAGTACCCCTTCATGGATCATTGCCTTGTCGTGGCGAAGGGGCTTGAGTAACTCAGATAAGCTATGGGCTATGCCGTGCAGGGCTACCCAAGACGGACAGGTCACCTCCACCACCTCCTCCCTTGACCCTTGCCCAGCCTGGCTAATCAAAGCTGCCAGGCTTTGATTACTGAATGGGCCACTGAATGGGCCACTGAAATAATAAATGGGTCTCTTCTTGCCCTTAAGGAAACGCTCATTAGACCCATTAGAAAGAAACCGAGCTTGGCGGCGGACAACATTGGCAATTATAGGCTCGTCGCCAATGTTTCTTTTCTCAGCAAGGTAGTTGAGAGGGTGGTGGCCAACCAGCTTCAGGCTCTCTTGGATGAAACCGATGACCTGGATCCATTTCAGTCGGGCTTCAGGCCACGCCACGGCATGGAAATGGCATTGGTTGCCCTGCTGGTTGACCAACTTAGGGAGGCCGACAGGGGCAAAATGTCCTTGTTCGTCCTCCTTGATATCTCAGCTGCCTTTGATACCGTTGACCACGGTATCCTCCTGGGGAGGCTCTCTGAGTTGGGGATTGGTGGCCTTGCTCTCACTTGGCTCCGGTCCTTCTTGGAGGGCTGTCTCCAAAGAGTGCAGCTTGGGGAGAATGTATTGGCCCCGTGGTCCCTCAGTTGTGGGGTTCCACAGGGTTCGATCATCTCCCCAATGCTGTTTAACATCTATATGAGGCCGTGGGGGGGGGGGGTCATCCGGGGATGTGGAGCGTCATGTCACCAATACGCTGATGACACCCAGCTCTACATCTCCTTTTTTGCATCTGCAGTGGATGCCGTTTCGTCCCTTGGGTGCTGCCTGGAGGCCGTTCTGCAATGGATGCAGTCGAATGGACTAAGGTTGAACCCGGACAAGACGGAGGTCCTGCGGGTGGGCCCCCCCAATGTCAGTGGTTTGGGGAACTCCCTCTCTTTTGGGGGGGTGACTCTCACCACAAAGAATTCGGTTCGCAGTCTGGGGGTCCATCTTGACCCGGTGCTTACCATGGAGACCCAGGTAGTGTCCGTGGTTTGGTCTGCCCACTTACATTTTCGGCGGATCGCCCAGCTGCATCCCTATCTAGACACGGGGGCGCTCACCACGCTGGTCCTTGCGCTCATAGTCTCAAGAATAGACTACTGTAACACTCTCTACGTGGGGCTTCCTTTGAGACTGATGCGGAAGCTCCAGATGGTCCAGAACACGGCGGCCAGGCTATTAACAGGGGTGAAAAGATTTCACCATATTTCCCCCACCTTGGCCGCCTTACACTGGCTACCTATCCGCTTCTGCATTGATTTCAAGGTGCTAACTATTACATATAAAGCCCTTAACGATTTAGGACCTCAATACCTGGCAGAGCGCCTTCTTCTGCCCTGTTCTACCCGTATCACCCGCTCCAGTCAGGCCGGGTGGCTGAGGGGCCTAACGCCAAGAGAGGCCCGGTGGGAAAAAAACAGAAATCGGGCCTTCTCAGCAGTGGCCCCTCGGCTTTGGAACAACTTACCTGCTGAGATCCGCTTGGCTCCCTCGCTGAGGGCCTTCAAGACTAACTTGGACATGGCTATACAGGCAGGACTTCCCTACAGCCATTTCCTAGCCTATCTCCCCTTTTCTTCTTTTTCTTTTCTCTCCTTCTTCTTCTTCCTCTTCTTTTTTCCCCTTTCTTTTTTCCTTTCCCATCTTGGATTAATCTGGATTTTATCTTAGTTTATTTTTTATATTATATGTAAACCGCCCAGAGTAGACCCGTTCTAGATGGGCAGTATATAAATCTAATAAATCAATAAAATAAATAAATAAATAGTGGAGAGTTCTGACTAAATGTGATCCACCTGGAGCAGGAACTGGCAAGCCACTCCAGTATCCCTGCCAAGAAAACTCCATGGAGAAACAAAAGGCTAAAAGATGTCCTGGCTTATTCTAGATCTAATCTTAACCAGACTATGGTTGTTAAGGACACTATGAAACCCTAAGATGCTCCAAGATAGGACAGCCATGTCAAGGTTCCTTAGGTATGAGACGCCCATGCTGACCACTCAGCCCCACTGCCCTGATTATCCCAGTGTGGTTGAAGTCCAGTAGGGCCAAATGTGTTGGTGGCTAGGGAAAAATCTTCCTGCCCAGTGCACTCCCAACACCTTAGTCCACCCTGACTAAGTACTTCTTCAATGGAGTTACCAGAAATCCACAAGATTGAGCACTTTGAGTTACACCAATCCTGTAAGGTAGAGCTACTAACACATCAAAAACCCCACAAACTCTTGATAGACGGTCAAGGTAAGTCCTGGCTTTAAGTACCAACAATCCTCTTACTCCAAAAGAACCAAACAATTGTAAAAATATTATACAGTATTTTATTAAAGGTCATGAAAAAAGTATATAAAAAAAGAGCAACATTTCAAAACCAGTTCCAACAGCTACAGAAACAGTCAAAAGATTGTGGAGCAAAATAAGCAATTTAAAGGTTGAGGCAAGAGCAATTACAGAACTAAACCGCAAGACAATAAGAAAGCTAGCTACCTTATGCTAATACTTATATCCTGGCATAGCTTCAGCATAGTTTCAGAGCATAACCAAAGTGTGTGTCTTGTAGTAGGCAGCACTCTGCTAAAAGACATAGTATTCTCCTAAGAGATAACTAGGCTAATCAAAATAACTTCCATACCCACTTGTAAACCCAAAATTCCAGTTTCCAGACTCTTCCAGAAGATCTGCCAATCAGGCACTGAGTTTCCCCAAACTTTCATGAAGAAAAGAGTATCTCCTCCCATGCCTTCCCTCACTCAGCTGAAACCATTCTCCTAATTAACTCGGTAGCCAAGAGTGACCCTGAAGGTCTCTTTCTCACAGAGATAAGCTGTAGGTGATACTGCCTTCCAATTACCAATGGGCATCCCCCCTCTTTTGGTCAGCTTGGTACCAGCTACAAAGCTTGATTTTCCAGAAGAGCAACAGAGTCTATGATCCTTAATTTTCCCACTCTCTTGACATCATGTATAATCTTCCATAGGTTTATGTAAAAGAAAAGGAAACTAACTAGATAAGGAAGAGAAAAGAGAGAGAGAAGAACTCCCTTGAACTGTTTTATCAAAGTGTGTGTGTGTGTGGGGGGGGACAGTTGTTATAAACAGCTCATCAGAGATGAAAATATGTTAGTGCTGGGGAGATGTGAACTAAGGAAGTCTTTCATATTTAGACAAATCAGACTTCAGAGAAATCACATGATAAACTCCTGAAGACCAAACACAAAGCAAGGAAAACTGATCTGCAAACTCCAGAAGCTCCTGCTGTGATCCTCACAATCAATCAATACCAAAGGATTTTCCTTTTCTAATTATGGGTGATCTATAACATCTGTTTCAACTGTGATACACAGGTTTATTTACGGCTCAGGCCTAATCCAGCCCAAGGAGGTTTTCTATCTTAGCTGCCAGATTTTGGCACCCAGCTATATGGCAAGTATCAACCAGGAATCATAGCATCGCTGGTGAGCAATATATTTGTGAAGATTCTCAGTCATCCAGGTGTGGTTATCTGGAACATCTCTCAGCAGGGAGGAGACCATCACCATACTGCCTGAGGACAAAAGAAGATGCACTGTCGTCCTCAATGCTACGGATTACCATAGAAAAGTAAGCTCACTTTTGGAAGACCAACAGGCATACGAAAAACTGAAGAGGGACCCCACCATCATTTACAGGAGAAAAGGGTAGAATGCTTGAAACACTTGGAAAAGGATCATGCCATTGACAGGGAGACCTACCACTGGTTGTATCCTGGAGAGCCCACACACACACACACACCTTTATGGACTTCCCAAGATACAAAAGGAATGAGCCCCCCTCAGACCCATCACCACCAGCATAAACTCAGTAACATACAACATTGCTAAATACCTGGCCACCATCTTAGCACCATTGGTTGGACACTCGGATCACCACATTCACAACTCAGAGGAATTTACGTCCAAGGTCAAGGAACTGAAACTAAATACCGACGAAACCATGGTATCCTTTGATGTCACAACCCACACATACTGATCAATACCTGCTATTTGACTCTCATCAGCCACTGCAAAACAAACTAGGGGTCATCAGGACACTAAATCATAGAGCAAGAAACATCCCCACCTCCACAGAAGCCAGGAAGAAGGAAGATGGACATCTGAGGACAGCCCTTAAGGCCTGTGGATATCCAAAATGGGCCTTTGACAAGGCAATATCCTGACCCAGGAGGACAATGGAACAGTCTGAGACCAAGAACTGACGGAAGAACCAGGTCATTCGTTACATGGCAGGTGTGTCTGAAAAGCTCAAAAGGATTTTTGGTAAACACCACATACCAGTGCACTTCAAACCCACAAACACACTAAGGCAGAGACTTGTCCATCCAAAAGACCGGATACCAAAACACAACAGGAGCAATATAGTATATGTGGTCCAATGCAAAGAGGAATGTTCGGAGCTCTACACTGGAGAAACCAAACAGCCGCTAAACAGGAGAATGGCCCAGCACAGGAGGGAAAATGGCCCAGGACGACAATCAGCATTGTTCCTTCATTTGCAGGACAAAGGACAATCATTTGATGATCAAGATGTACTCATTTTGGACAGAGAAGATAGGTGGTTTGAGAGAGGGGTCAGGGAGGCCATAGATGTGCATACAGAAAATCCCTCACTCAATCCGGGTGGAAGCCTTAGATACAATCTGACTCATTTATCATGCTGCCCTTTCATCCGTCCCCAGAAAGATTAGGACCACACACACCAGAAAGACCACTGTTAGTGACCGTTAATGACCCATGACAATGGGTGGAGAATGACTGCAGAAGTGGGATTATCCCTCACCCTCAGTCCTTTGTCCTTCTAATGAGCCTATTCAGACCAGGGGGAAGTGAAACCAATGTGGAGGATATATCAGGGATCTCCCACCAACTCTCCTCAGACTGAAGAAGCTGCTTGGATGCTTAGCAAAACTGTTCAATGTAACAAGAAGTCCAGTTGCCATGACTAAACTTCCAGATATGGCTGGTGAGCCTTCTGTATTTTTACTGTTAGTCTGGGTATTACTCATTGAAGAATGAAGTATTGATTTTTTTTGTATGTTCCTTGGCCAAGAGCATAAACAGATCTAGAGGATTCTCAGCTATGCTTTAGTCAAGAAGAGACTGTAAATGGATATCTTGGCACTGTTGCTTTTCATTGAGTTGGCAGTCTCCATGTTGCCTTGATGTATGCCAGTTTGATTGTTTTTGTACTTTTTTTTTGCTTCTCTCCCTATCTCATGCCTTAAAATATGTTCTGAAGAACATGACGTCTCACCTTCCTTGGATGTCTGTGGTGAGTCTCTAAAGTAACAGTCAACCTACATTCCCAAAGAAAAGGATTTAAAAAAAAAATCTAACTCCTAGAATTCTCCAAGAATACCACAGTCAAAATTCTAGGAGATCTCGCTCACAGATCCAAACTTACAGACACCTATATTTTGCTTACCTGGAAAAGGTCTTACCTTGGAGGTTGCACAGCTGTCTTGGGTGTGCGCTTCCTATTGTGAATGTGCAAAAAAGAAAAAAGGAAAAAAAAAAGCTGCTCCAGTGCTTCTGGGGGGCACTCTCAATAGAGCCTATTGAGCAGCAAGACTATACCTCCCAGAAAGACTTATTCTTCCCAAGAAGCCCTGAGTAGCTTCTGTGCTTTTGAATATAGGAATGGGAGGTATGAGGCACCAATGGAGGTAAACATGGATAGTATATAGATGTGTGTTCCTGAGCTGTCTCACCCAGAATTCTGCCTCAGGAATTGCTTGAAAAATTGGGTAGTTGGAATCCAAAAATCAAATTAAATTAAAAGTTCCATCCTGAGTTTGGAATCTCAACTATTTAACAGAAAAACAAACAACAACACATACCACTGAGTTGTGTAGTCCTATATTATGTATGTTTTTTTCTAGGTAAGTCTCAACTGAGTACTTTGGGTTTTTCTCCACAGTAAGTGTGCACAAGATTGCCACTTAATCATATCAGTAGTTTCATATGTGATGTGCTGTCAAGTTGGAATGGACTTACAAGTACCCTAATAGGGCTTTTAGGTTAAGTGAAATGTTTAAGAGTGGTTTTACCAGTTGCCCTGTCCCTTCCTTTAGTGTATTTCTGTGGCTGAGCAGGAATTCAGGTCTCCTGAATTCAAGTCCATCACTCTATCCACTGAATCACCTGGGTACCAATAATTTCATATACATATTATAAAATTATAGAAAATGAGAATTTGATAACTTTTATTCAAATAATGGTTATTTTTCTTGTTCATTTGGTAAGTTTCATACTTATCTGCAAAGTCATAATTTCATAGTTCAGAGAGTACTGTTTAGAGTGTGCACATACGGTATATTTTTACAGTACTGCTATTTCTCTCCTATTTTCTATAGTAAGCACTTCCTGGCAGTAATAAAATCTAGGGCATTACATTAGTAGGGAAGGAAAAAGCCCTAGGATAAAATCTGCTTGCCATTCTTATAGGCAGCCAAATATTACAGTGTTAAGCTTTATTCAGGCCCCATGAACTTAGTGCAAGTCCCTGCCAAGACTTAGCCATGCATCATTTCCCGCACTATAAAAAAAAAGTGCTATAAAATGGCAGATTATACTGGAAGGCTTTTGACATTTTAAGCCTTGTTTACAGGGAGAGAAATATTTTTAGATCAGGTTTCACCTTTGAGATTTCATGAATTCTCCAGTAGCAAAACTATTTCAATATCCCACTATCAAGTTGGCAAATAAAGTAAAACGTCCAACGCAGCATCACAGTAAGTTATGAACAAAAGATGATGGTGTTTAATATTCAGCCCCCTTAATCCATATATCTTGTAGTTCACAATGAAACTGCATGGATAAGGATAAATCATGAACATTAAAGATGCAACATTAAAGTTGCAAACAATGGTTTGAAGTAAACTATGGTTCATGTCCTGTTGCTCAGACTATCGCTATATATGTGCAAAGGGCTGTGATTTAAAAATTGAGTTTTGCACACATAAAAGCTGTTTTGTTCTTTGCTGTGAGCAATATTTTTCTTTTCTTCTGGACGAACCTTTATGTAGCACAATCCCCTAAATAATTCCTCAGTGTGGAAAGGTTTTCTTGGGATTTGTGTCCCATCTCCCTTTGTTTCCTGGTGAAACATATGGCACCAGATTAAAGCCAGGACCCAGAGCAGGGAGTACAGGACAGACCAGAACTTGCCCACCTAATTCCATGGGCTAGATGGGAAAATTCCATAGTCTGGATAAGGCCTGTGAGCTATGTATATTATGTCCTATGATAACCTTCTTCCTTTGAATGAAATAAGAACAGAGACTTTGCACTGCCTTGAGGCTTTGGAATGCCCTTCACTGAGATCGGCAATTCCTCTTCTTTATTAACCTCAAACTAGACATGGAGGGGAATACACATTTTGTGTGACACATCTGCTTTTCCACCCATAACACAATATCTTCAGACATATACACCTTGACAATGAGATTTGCAAATAGTCTCTTTTTACCTTCCAGTGACTTGTTTCAAAATAAAGCATGTTAAACTAAAATACAAAGTGAGGAAAAACAAGTGCTATGCCACACAGCTTTTACCACATCAGGGAATACCTCTTCTAAATACATGCTAAGTGTACAGTCTAATTCGACCCCCAGTATTCTGGAGGAATGACCTTCCATTTTAGCTGACTGTTCTGCTAGTTTGTTTTATTTGGTGCCTTTTTCGGGGGGGAGGGGGAGAGCCTGTTTTAGCTTTTACTATATGCTCCTTCCCTACTGAAAAGACAAGAGAAACATATTTTAAATAAATAGATACATTGTCTCTTATTTGCATGTATTATGGGGTTGGTTTTCACTGTTAGTGTTCATTTACACTGTAAATTGCAAAGCAATTTCATTGCATGACAAATTATGATCTGGACCAAATGCATTCAATAAGACAGTTCAGCATAGCAAAATGCACTAGGAAATATCGTTTGATGTTAGTGCATAAACATGAAAATATTTATGAACTGGCAAAAGAAAGGAAAAGAAAAAAGACATTGTATCTGTATCATTTGCCATGTCAACTGTTTCTTTCTTTCCTTTTTTTTCTTTTCAAAATAATCTTTTGGGTTTTCAGTCTTACAAAGTATACACAGTTGCTGTCGTATGTCACAGATAAATATTTCTGCAGTTCTTATTTCCTCTCCAAATGCTTGCTCTGTCAGTACAGACTCTCTTTCTTCCCCTAGCATAAAATATGATCAGTGCTGTAACATTCTGCTCACCTTTGGTTCTCTCGGGGATCTGATTCTGTTTGAACAAAAACCCAAACCCCACACAAGTTATCAGTCCTCGCTTCTTCAATGGTTTCCAGAGTGCTGTTTTTATATTTTGATTTTTAACCATTTAAAATATTGAGGTTTTTTTTAAAACACCTTTTAGCAATTTATTCAAGCAACTTGTCAAACTCTGTTCATCTACAATTAATTTCACTCATGTCGTGGCAATAGAGGGGCACACTTCCATCCATGCTAAAGCAGACTGAACAGAAGGGTTACACAAAATATTTTATGTTCAGAAACATGCACAAAGAAAGCATTTCAAGCCCATCTCCATCCACTGGCGTCTGTGCTTCTTTTTGGAGGTTTTCTTGTGTGGGGGGCAAAAGCATATGGGGCGGGGGTGTGTGTGTGTCTTAATATTGGTGAAAATGATTTGCCCGAAGTGGAGGACAAGGCACCAGTAAGATCAATCTTGTCAATATATGAACACTGTGTTAAGGTTGTCGGCACGTGGTAGTTAAAGCTACGTTATAAAGCTATGTTATATTAACAAGCACCTTAGTCCTTTCTGTTGGAGAAAGTGCCAAGGACTGGGCTCACGTGAGCATGGATGGTGGTCTTCCCCCATTATTTACTCTTTCTGGGAAAAGGAATTCTGCAAAATGGTAAAAAGATCACCAGTCATAAACTGGATATTTCTCCAGCAGTAGCATAGATGTTACTCAGTGTTTACACTGCACTGATTTATTGTTTGGCTGTATGCATGGATATAGTGTTGAACTGAAAAAGGTTGCATACTCTACATCTACAGAAGCAGCTTTTAGATTATGACTTTTAATGTTACTAAGAGCATTTTTGTATGATTTGCTATAATCATCTTTACACTTTCTCCCCCACAATATTTATTTATTATTTATTTATTTTATTAGATTTATACCCCGCCCATCTAGACAGATAGTCTACTCTGGGCGGCATTACAAAATTTAAAAACAATAGAAACAATGAACATGCAAAATCCAAGATGTAAAAATGTAAATATTAAAATACAGCAGGAGGGAAAGCCTGCCTAAATAGCCATGTCTTAAGTGTATTTCTAAAGACACCCAGAGAGGGTGCCAGGCGGATCTCTATGGGCAAGTTGTTCCAGAGGCGAGGAATTTCACTGTTCTGATCCTTGGTATTTGTTTTATCCTTGAATATTGTTAACGCTGTCATTTATTTTAAATATAAACTAATTTTAAAAACTTTGGCCAAAAAACTGATCTAATTTTCTTCTTTAAAAACCTGCTAATCCCAAATATAAACCAAAGATGTTCAGCAATTTAAAAAAAAAAGAGGATTTTTTAAAAAACAAAATCCAAAACCAAAGCTGGGCAATACATTTATTATTAATAATAAGAATGTTGTGCTCTCAATTTGATTCGGATTTATGGTGACCATTTCCAGGGGTTTCTAGGTCCGTGCAGCCAACCTTACAGGGTTGTTGTCAGGCTACATTTGATATGTTTCGGAATAACTGAAAAGTGCCCAAAAATGAACCCGCACTGCAAAGACAACACGCGCGTGCTTTTGTCTCTGTTTACAGATGCAGACGCTCACCAGAAAAAAAAAAAAAAAAAGCGCGAAGGCGGCAGAAATAAGAAACGCGTCGAATCTGCTGACTGGCATTTAGGTAAACGTAGTGCGCGAAGGGCGAGAGGCGGCTGTTCTAATGGGAGAGGAGGGACTTCAAGCAGAGTGCGGACGAGACCAAAGGAAAACAGAAGCGGGGGGGTTAAAGGAGTTCCGTAGCGTTTCCTTGCTTCACTTCCCCCCAACGCGGTGTTAATGGGAGTGGCCCCAGGCCAAAGGAAGTCCCCTTAAATCCTAAGGGACAGCTGGTCCCGGGGAAAGAAATCTCGCATTTTTAGCAGCTGTCCTGGAGGATTAGTTGCAAAGGATTCTCCTGCTCAGGGACTAAGTAGGTGCTTTGTGTCAGTGCTGTCTTTTGTCTGTGGATCTGAGTGCAAGTGAACCTGGGTGGCTGCTGCGTGGGGGGCCTTTGTCATGTTTCCCCAGGGACCTGGGGTTGACCCATCCCCAGAGAAATCGGATCATACTGTTTCATACCGAATTATAAGCACCATTTCATATAGCCTAGACTTGAGGCCTTATGTTTTAGTATTTTGCCAGCCTTGATGAGAATCTGCCATTCGAAATGTTACTGAACTGAAGTTTATGCATGCAAAGAGTATGCGACCCCACTGTTATATTTATTGCCCCTCCTCCGCTTATCTGTGCCCCCCCCAACAGATACACACACAACAGACACCCATATGTGCATTCATAAGGGACTGTGTGAGTGACCAACCAGCAAACCTAAAGATTATATATTTTTGTTTATGAAATGAATTTAAAATAGAGTCCTCTTTTTAAAAACAAAAACAAATAATCCCTTATTTTAAATTCATTTAATTTAATTTCTTTTCTGTCTTTCTCCCCTTGGGGAGACCCAAGGTGGCTTATTTTTTTTTAAAAAAAGTTTAAAAACCACACATAATTGAAAACATGCTAATTAAAATGTTAAAACTATGGTCTACAAATTGAAAAGCAGGAATTAGCTGCTTAGGAACTAACAGTGGGGTTGAAAGAAAAGATCCCTCTTGTTTCAGCATAAAAGGCAAGGGGAAACAGTTCTCCGCTTTGGCCGGGTGTCTGTTGTACAACTGGCTGTGACCTGGTTGCAAAAGCAGTTGTCCAAAGAACAGCTTGGCAAAAAGTGGGGGCACAGCTTGCATGGCTGCTGTTGCGGGTGTGGTCTTTTCCAGCAGGGTTTTGGCCTATACTTTAATAGAAATTATGAGATATTTTAATTTATTTATTTGCAACATTAGCTGGCTGAGATAGCTCAGTGAGTTAGGAATCTGGCTCTGGAGCCAGAGGTCGGGAGTTCGAATACCCACTGTGCATCCTAGAAGAGCTGGTGCAAGCTGCACAGTCTCAGGGCGCCCCCAGAAGAAGGGAATGGTAAGATCATAAGAAGAGCCCAGCTGGATCAGGCCAAGGGCCCATCAGGTCCATCTCCCTGTATCTCACAGTGGCCCCACCAGATGCCTCTGGGAGCACACGAGACAACTCGATAGCTGTCTCCTGATACCCCTCCCCTGCATCTGGCATTTTGAGGTACCTCCCTTTTAAGCCTGGAGATTGTACATCCCCATCATAGCTTGTAACCTGCGATGGACTTTTCCTCCAGAAATCTGTCCAATCCCCTTTTAAAGGCATCTAGGCCAGATGCCATCACCACATTCTGTGGCAAGGAGTTCCACAGACTAACAACCCGCTGGGTCAATAAATATTTTCTTTTGTCTGTTCTCACTCTCCCAACACTCAATTGGAGTGGATGTCCCCTAGTTCTGGTATTGCGTGAGAGGGAAAAGAGCTTCCCTCTATCCACTTTATCCATCCCCTGCATAATTTTATACATCTCAATCATGTCCCCCCTCAGGTGCCTTTTCTCTAGACTAAAGAGCCCCAAATGCTGTAGCCTTTCCTCATAAGGGAGGTGCCCCAGCCCAGTCATCATTTTAGTCGCTGTCTTCTGCACCTTTTCCACTTCCACTATGTCTGTTTTGAGGTGCTGTGACCAGAACTGTATGCAATACTCCATGTGCGGCCTTACCAGCGTTTTGTACAATGGCATTATATGTTGGCTGTTTTATTTTCAATCCCCCTTTTAATGATCCCTAGCATGGCTTTCTTTACTGCGTCCGCACACTGGGTTGACACTTTCATTGAGCTGTCCACCAGCACACCAAGATCTCTTTCCTGACCCGTCACGGACAACTCAGAACCCATCAGTTGATAAAGTTTTGATTTTTTGCCCCAATGTGCATTACTTTACATTTCCCTATACTGAAACACATTTGCCATTTTGCCGCCCATTCTCCCAGTTTGGAGAGATCCTTCTGGAGCTCTTCACAATCCCACAATGGTAAACCAATTCTGAATATTTTGCCTAGAAAACCTTGGAAAGGCTCTCCATAAGTCAGAATTGACTTGATGGCACACAATTCCTCTTCTTCTTCTTTTTCTATGAATAGACTGGAGGCTGTGCCTGGGTAGTTGTAAGCAGCAGTGTATGGGAAATCTTAAAATTCAGGCACAATTCCACCTTTGCTTCATCCCTCTGTAACTCTCAAACTGGATTAGGACTTGTGTTTGAGTTCCAGATGGGAAGCTAAAGAGAGAGAGAAGGTGAATTGTTTCCAAGCAGACCTGCTTTCACATGTGCTCTGCCAGTTTTACTGTGGTGCTATATCAATGGTGCTGTTGGTGATTTAAATTGGTTGCTTGACCAAGCTCATTAGATTTGTTACCACTGTACAAAAGTGCTGGGTAATTCAACAAAGTAAGTAGTAAATTATGATGCCTTAAATCTCTGGACTGTTGGCTCAGTCTCAGTCCTTGTTAGTAATACCTTAATAACTAGTGGTATGTGACACTAATGAGCACTTACTCTGTACTCAGGCATCTTGGCATCAGATTGTTGTATTACTGTATTTTGGCTATTGTACACAAATAAATAATAGGCAGCAGGACAATCAGAGCTCCACCTTTCCTAAACATGTCTTCAGAAATTACTCTTAACAGCCTTTAGTTCTCTGCAGCTATAAACAATAGTATTCCTATTCTTTTTCCTGTGTCATCAAAAGCTGTTTATCAGGAAGGAAACAGGTAGATTTTTGTTAAACAAAAAGCACACAGCTTGAATTTCTGCCTCTTAAACAACAAATAAAGGAACTCTACTGAAAAAAGGGCAACGTTTTTGCTGGGAAATATTCAGTGAGTGGTTTACCATTGCTACCTCCTAGTCAGTTTCCAGGATTGAGCAGGGATTTGAACCCAGGTCTGAGTCCTACTTTGATACTCGGTCCACTACATCACACTGACTTGCAATTATAAGACCACTTGCTAAGAAATCACTTGATATTCATCCTAGAGGGAACTATGTTGGCCACTCTGCAAATTACCTTGGATTAGGCACTGGTGAATTTAAATTAAAATCTGGTAACTACCTGACTTCAAGCTGAATGCAAGGAAGCCCGTTGCGGAATCATCTTTTTTGAGTGGGGAATTGTCCACTTTTTGCATGGTACAATTGCCTGATCTGAATCAAAAGGCTGCCCACAAGGGTGTCAGTTCCTCTCAGCTCAGCACTCCTTGTCTTCAGACTGTTTCTTCTTCTTCTTTTTTGAAAAAGTGCTTCGCTGCAACACTGAAACAGAGTTTCACTAGAGCCCTTAGGAAACCAGTAAAAAAAAAGAGAGAGAGAGATTGAGAGAGAGAGATGGAAATTGCCATTCAGCACTTGTTAGCATCTTCTTAAGGCATCCTCTGCGCTTGGAGCTGAGTGCACACTGATCTTTCTGCCCCCGCTCCTGTCAACTCTTTCACATTGTTGTCTGGACAGCCACAGCTATTTCACCTGTGGAAAGCTGATTTCCATGGGTGCAAATCGCAGTGAATCAATCTTATTTTTCCTACTGTGTAATCATACCCCCAGTTTGTTCCTGTCAGGTTAGGAACTGTACTTACTTTTGTTCCTTCCTGGGCTACGTGTGTGCAACTTCAGGCCTTTAAGAAATGGTGCAGATGTGCTATGTTGGATGTGGTGAAAGTCTCTTCATCAGCATCGTGACTGTGTGTAGTGATTTGAAAGTCCCCCTTTGATTGTCACCTCCTACCTCAGTCATTCTGATCTTCCTGCACAGCTCTTTGCTTTGCAACAGCATCCTGACAGCTGTTTTTTTCTGTTTTTAACCAGGTAACCTTAATATTATATATCGGAGTATTTGTAGACCTCATTATTACTTCCACTGTTTAAAACCCCCCAAACTTACTTTATGTGCTGTATTTCTTATACTGCTGGACAGCAAGATGAATCTTCTTTAAGCTAGTTGGGGTATTATCTAAATTCAAAGAAATGTGGGCTACCAGACGCATATATAGATCCAGAAGACAAAGTATTCACTTCAGGACTGGACTGCACTGTACTGTACTTCATAAAATGCAGAAGTTTGGCAACGATGCAGAGAGTTGCTGTATTTTACAAGCTCTTCGTGCTGTATCCACATATAGTGTAAGTATTTATTTCTTTACTATATTTATGAATGCAACCTTGTTTTTTAGATGAAAAGCAAGAGTCCTGTAAATACAGGTGCTCCTAAGTTTTAGAATGCATTTGATTTAAACAAAACAGCTACCCTTCTCACTTTTTACTCACATTCTTCTTCGTGGCCTCTGTGAATCACACCCTGGGTGATTCACGACTGCGCGGAGCCTCATCGGAAGATTCTAGAGCTTCTGCAGTAGCAATGAACACATTTGAATATGCCCCTCCCCCTCGTATAAGTACCTTGGCGCCAAGCGTCCCCTTTCAGTTTCTTTCAACCACCGCGTTGAGAGCCTCATAATTATGCTTCTGTGAGTAAAAGAGAAACAGAGCTTATTCTTGATTCCTTCCTGTTATCAAACTTTTTCTTTTAAACTATTAGATCAAACTCTTTATCATACCGACCCGCCGTCACCAGCAGAGGATTTCCAGACCTATGTCGAACTTATGATTTGCATGGCTAAATCCCTTGTTCTGCAAGTCCACCGACCATCGACAGAACCAGCTGATCATCTATATGATCCGATCTCTAAAAATACAACCACTCCGGTACACATATCGATGTTGCCATCTCTCCTTAGTACTGCGCAGAGATCCTGGACAAAACCAGCTTCCTCCCATACCATGTCTAAGCGGATTGAGAACCTCTATAGAATCCATGACCCAGGAGCCATTTTCCTCCAAAACCAACCAGCTCCAAATTCTATATTTGTCGAAGCCTCTCAATCGAGATCTCGACACCGACAATCTCTCATACCACCAAATAAAGACAGCCGACGAATAGACTCCATGGGTAGATGGCTTTACTCTTCCACAGCCTTCACCATGCGAGTCACTAATTTTCAAGGAGCCATGGGAGCTTACCAACGCTTCCTCTGGGACAACATGTCCACCTTTATTGAATTCCTGCCAGAGGATAAAAAGATACTAGCTCAAACCTTCCAACAACAAGGTCTCTCCGTTGCTAAACAACAGATGCTTTCCGCCCGCCACACCGTAGACGCTACAGCCAAGTCCATGGCCACCTCAGTAGCCCTATGCCCTTTTTCCTGGCTGAGAACGGCCGGATTAGCCGAAGATGCTCGGGCACGTATCGAAGACCTCCCCTTCGATGGAGCAGGTCTTTTTCATGCTGAAACTGATGATATACTAGAGAACGTACAAAAGAAATGTTCAGCAGCCAGACGTTGGGGAGTTTACCCTTCCTACCAGCAACGTACTCAACAAAATCAATGGAAATGACCCTATAACTCGTACCAGAGGTTCCAACGAGACCCTAAACGACAAACCTCTTACAATCCATACTTCAAAAACCAAAGAGCCAAAACCCGGCAACAGCCTGCCACTAGGCAGAATGACCAAACACCATGTTTGACATTCCTCTCACTGAGGTCGCCACCCACCCCACCAACCCTGCCCTCTGGAAACACCTGCATGGGAATCCATCACCACAGATTCCTGGGTACTTTCCATCATCAAAAATGGCTACCGCATCCACTTCTTCGAACTTCCTCCGACAACACACGTCGTTACTCCTTCGTCACAACCCCTGCAAGAAAAAATAACGAATTTACTTCTCAAAGATGCCATACAACCCGTCTATCAAAACAACACCGGGTTTTTCTCTCGCTATTTCACCATCCCCAAGAAAGACGGGGGTCTTTGCCCTATTCTAGATTTAAGATTATTAAACAACTACATCGTCACCACAAAATTCCTCATGGTTACTCTAGAATCAGTTCTTCCCTTACTTCGAAAAAATGATTGGTTCACTGTCATAGACCTAAGAGATGCTTACTTTCATATTGCAATACATCCCGCACACAGAAAATTCCTTCGTTTCCAACTTGGATCACAAGCATACCAATTCAAAATACTCCCATTTGGCCTTGCAACAGCTCCGAGAGTGTTCACGAAGTGCATGGCGCCGGTAGCCGCCTACCTCAGACTTCAAAACATTCTTGTCTTTCCATATATCGATGACTGGCTCCTTGTAGCACACTCCCATCGCAAAGCTCGACGAGACACTCGTTTCACCCTCGCCCTTCTTCGCGATCTCGGTCTAACTATCAACGAACAGAAATCAAAATTAAAACCTGCAAGGACTATACATTACACTCATAGACTCCACACGAGCTCGCGCGTTCCTCCCTGCAGAAAAGAGACAAAATCTCTTCACCTTACTTCGCGGCTTCACTCCGCATGCCTTGATACCTGCCTTAACGGTGCAACGAGTTCTAGGCACCATGGCCTCTATGACGTTAGTTGTACAGCATGTGCGTCTCAAAATGAGATCTCTCCAATCCTGGTTTCTGGCCCTATTCGATCCACTAACAGACTCTCCCCACACTCTCCTAAGAGTCACTCCAGAACTGCCTCTCAACTTCAATGGTGGCATTCCCATACCAACCTTTGTATCGGGCGACCGTTCCAACAACCTCGCCCGTGAATACAAGTCACTACCGATGCCAGTCGCACCGGCTGGGGGGCTCATTGCAAATCCCTCACAGTCCACGCCAAATGGTCTCACAGAGAAAAACTGCTCCACATAAACGAGTTGGAGCTACTAGCCGTCATAAAGGCCTGCAAGGCTTTCAGAAACCTTCTTGTAGGAAAAATGGTAAAGATCGCCACCGACAACACCAGGGCGATGTACTGCATCCTAAAACAAGGCGGCACCCACTCCCCAGGTCTCCTCTACCTGGCGGTCGACCTCTGGGAGTGGTGTCTGCAACATTACATCTGTCTCACAGCTTTACACATCGCTGGTCAAGACAACGACCTAGCAGACTCGCTCAGCCGTACAGATGCCCAAGCTCACGAGTGGGAACTAGATCAATCAATATTCCGCCAACTATGCTGGAAATGGGGCACACCAACTCTCGATCTCTTTGCCTCCCGAGCGAATCGGAAATGCCAATTGTATTGCTCCCGAGCAGGAATAGGAAAACATTCCCAGGGAGACGCGTTTGTCGGCCGTTGGCCCAAGACTCTTACCTGCCTTTTTCCGCCGTTCCCTCTCCTCCACAAAGTTGTCATCCGTCTACAACAAGACAAAACCAATGCCATCGTTATAGCCCCTTGGTGGTCAAGAGAGACTTGGTTCCCAGTTCTCCGCAGTCTCTCATCAGACCTCCACCATCTCCCCCGCCTGCCACACCTTCTCACACAGAACAACTCCCAAGTCCTACACCCGGACTTACCTGTTCTGCACCTGGCAGTGTGGAGGATTCTCCCTCGTTAATGAACGTTCTTCATCATGCCAAAAAACCATCCACAAGGAAAGCCTACCTGTACAAATGGAAGAAATTTCAATCCTTTACCAAATCTTCGTCATCATCTTCCATCAATCCATCACTTTCTACTGTTCTCCGCTTCCTCCTACGTCTCAAATCTAAGGGCCTCTCCATCTCATCCTTGAGAGTCTACCTTTCCGCAATAATATCATACCAACCTCCAAATTCTCCAGCAGCAAACTTCTTCAAACATCCAACAATGAAACGTTTTCTGAAAGGTCTCTCTCATATCTACCCCGATACTCGACCTCCCTCTCCACAATGGTCGCTAACTCTTGTTTTGAAACAGCTTACCAAAGCTCCTTTTGAGCCTTTAGCTACAACTGACTTAAGACTCCTCACCTTTAAAACCGCTTTTCTCGTAGCCATCACCTCAGCTCGACGAGCTAGTGAATTGGCAGCTTTATGCTATGACTACCCTTATCTACAATTTTTTCACGATAAGGTGAAGTTATTCATGGACATTTCCTTCCTCCCCAAAACTGTCTCTCAATTTCATCTTTCCCAGCCGATTGTCCTTCCTTCATTTTTTCCGTCACCTTCTTCAAACCAAGAAAAAATACTCCATATGTTGGATGTCAGAAGAGCTCTTGCTTTTTATCTCCAACGTACCCAACCTTTTAGACAGTCATCTCGTCTCTTCATAAGCCATCAGCTACCTACAAAAGGCCGTCAGGTGACTTCCCAATCTATCTCCAGATGGGTCGCCTCTACCATTCATTTGGCTTATCAACTTGCTCGACAACCAGCCCCTAGAGTGGTTTGCCCTCACTCCACCAGGGCAGTGGCAGCCTCTACAGCCTTTCTCCGCGGTGTACCTCTTCCGGACGTTTGTGCCTCTGCCACTTGGGCACAGCCGTCCACGTTTATCCGTCATTATAGACTCGACCTCCGGCAGAAGTCTGATGCGGCATTTGGATGTGCTGTTCTAGCCTCTACCTTGGCGTGACACCCTGCCTCCGAGTAAGACAGCTTATTAAGTCACCCAGGGTGTGATTCACAGAGGCCACGAAGAAGAACGACAGGTTACCCACCTGTAATTGTAGTTCTTCGAGTGGACCTCTGTGATTCACACATCCCGCCCATCCTCCCCTCTGTCACGCCATTGTTTGCTTACTATTAAGCGGCAGTTGACACAACTGAAAGGGGACGCTTGGCGCCAAGGTACTTATACGGGTGGGGAGGGGCATATTCTAATGTGTTCATTGCTACCGCAGAAGCTCTAGAATCTTCCGATGAGGCTCCGCGCAGGCGCGAATCACCCAGGGTGTGAATCACAGAGGTCCACTCAAAGAACTACAATTACAGGTGAGTAACCTGTTGTTCCTTGATGTTAAAAATGGTTACGTTGAAGGAGGCCAAAAGAGCTAATGTCAGAAACCGTGCTTTCTCGATCATGGTTCCTTCCATCTGGAATAAGCTTCCAACAGAGGTTTTCAAGGCACCATCCCTCTCAGTTTTTAGGAAATTAGTAACAACACAATTATTTAAAGCTGCCTTTTATTAGTGCTTTTAACCATTGACCTGAGATCTCCAAATTGGTTTTAAATTTGTTTAATTCTGTTTAAATGCAGGGGTTGTTTAAGCTAGTGACAGGGTTTTATTTATTTTTATGGCATTTATTGTATATTGTAGTTTTGTATTGTTGATTTTAATGTGATGTGATGTGTTATGGACCACCCAGAAAGTGTTCGCACTAACGGTGCATTATACAAGTTGAGATAGATAGATAGATAGATAGATAGATAGATAGATAGATAGATAGATAGATAGTTTTAAATCATGATTTCAATTAAATTGAGAAAGACTCAGTTTAATCAAGTGATTTCCCCCCTCCCCTTGCCACAGAAAAAGAATATACTTGCTTGGCATACTCTTAACACATGAATAATGGCTGCAAGGCTCAACATCACTCAAGGAAACAATTGGAAGCATTCCTGGGGATTTTAATAGGTCTTCCAAGATTCAGTAATGATCTTAGAATTGCAGAGCTGGAAGAGACGCTATGGATCATCAAGTCCAGCCCTTGTTGAGGAGGCAGAGTGGGGAATCAAACTTCCAATGTCTGGCTCAGCAGTCAGATACTGAAACCACTGAACTATCCATTGGTTTTTATTCATTCGGCCGAGCATTATACTCAGTTCAGACTGTCAGGTTAAGCTTAATGTTTAAGGCTTGGTCCTCTTGATATGCTGAGTAGCATAAAAGAAACTTGCTAAATCTATGTGGTTTTTTTTAACTGTACTAACCAAGGTATTCTGTAGGAAATTAGGAATTACCTGTTTCCTCTATTTGCATCTTATCATATACATAAAACTTACTTTTGATAATTTTCATTTATAGGAAACATTTGTCTTTCTAAATTTATCTGAAGGAATGGTAAGGATCAGTGCCTTGGGGAAACAGAAGCTCACTGTCATGGTCACAGGTATGGGGCAGAAGAGTGCAAAGCATAAAGGAGGAATCAAGATATTTCATATGTGGTGACAACAAAGCAACAGAACAAATGCATGTCTGCTTGCAAGTCAGCCCCACTCGGTTCCAAAGATGTCCATAAGGATGCAACTTCCCCCCGACTAGTAGGGTGGAAGAAGCAATAGGAAAATGACCATAATTATCCTTGAAATTGAAACATAATGTTCTGTAGGTTAGGAAGGAAATGTGGAGAGGTTAAGAGGTGTTCTTAAAGCTTGGTTAACTTTGGATGTAAGGGTTAAGTTTCAATTCTTGTACACAGTTACCCTGGGAAAGTCTTCGAACAGAGTTGGACTTAACATCCAAGTAAAGATGCATCAGATTTCATTATAACAGGATTTTTAAAAAATGTCAAGAAGAAGAGATAGTTTTAAATAAGGGAAATGAAGGAAGTGGGTGATAATACTACATCTTTTATTATAACTGAATTTCGAGAGTCTTCTAACTAAACATAGATGCAGGTAGGATTTCAGGCTCAGATTGTAGGCATAATTACTTAGAAACAAGGTGCATTAAAATCCGTGGGACTTCCTCCCGCTGTACAAACATGTTCAGAGAAATCCCTTGTTCTCTAACACTAATGAAAAATCAGATCATATTACCTAGAATGGCACACACTTTGTAGTTACTAGGCAGAGAACGCTTCTCCACTATGAACCGAACCTTACATTTGTTTTTGTTTTTAAAAAATCCACTGTGACCTGCTGACTTTGTTTATTTTGGCTTGGGAATCCTAAGGTATTAACTCTTTTACTGCATTTGTAGATCTCCCAAGTTCAGAATGCTTGCTGGAGAATGGATATAGCAGCAGCCGTTAATGGGTTGGGAAACAAAGCTATTGATGATAAAGCATCCCAAACACCACATGGTGAAAAACACCAGGAGATGGAAGGTATTTAATAATGTCATTATGTTATTTTTAGAACTCTAGTTGCCTTTAAAACAAATATTGCATAAAAATAGAGACAAAAAAACACACAACACCACTCCTTAAGGAAATTGCTAAACAAAATGAACATCTATATTCTGCAGCACATTATATATACAAACTTTTTTCCCCCGCCAGGATTAGAGACATTTGAGATACTTTGTGTTAATCATGTGGAGTTATCTTTGGAAGTAAGTTCCTCAGAGTTCAGTGAGATAGTACGATCCCATGCACGTCTTCTATGATTTCCATGGATCTTACTCTCAGATAATTTGGCATACCTACACACCTGAGAGTAAATCCTATTAAACTCAGTGGGTGTTGCTTCTGAGTTCACATGGACAGTGTGGGCTATAAAGATTTTACTGTAGGCATATATTCCCAGGAGTGAATACCATTGAATTCGAGCAGATTTTTCACTGTGTCCATGACTATAAGATTGCAGTGTCATCCTGCTTAAGCAGCAAAGAAATTGGTAGCACGCGAAAGCCTAACAAGTAAGCTTTCTTGGCCTTCTTTAGATGTACTGATGATAACCTTCAGCAGGCAAATACGTATGCAGAAATGGCAGGTGGAGTGAAGAGAAGATGAAATGTAACGGAAAACATAATTCTTTCCTCCTAATATTGGCATAATTGTTTATCTATTCAGACTGTATTCCATCCATCTGAAGTTAGCTGTAGACCATGAAAGCATAAAAAAAAAGGATGTGTGTGCGCCCAAAGACTTTTTGTTGCTTTTCCTGCTGGTTACAGATCAAAACAACTGTTCCCCCCCCCTCTCACACACGCACACCCACCCACCCACCCCTGAAATAAGAAAGCATAGGACTGGATTCAAATTATTCCCACTGGGTTCTGATTTTCTACTTTGTTCAACCAGCAAAACAATTTGCTGAATTTTGCAGATGAGTTCCCTCGAAGGAAGGAAGCTGGCTTGGTGTACCAGAATGAATACTATTGGGTGGCCCCTGTGTCTTCTAACCATTTTCAGTTTTGCATGCAATTGTAATTGTCCTGTGTTTTTCTGGCTTTTTCAAAGTGTATTGCAGTTAAGGGTAACTTGCTTGATAGGTTTATAAAAGCATATTTTTAATGTACTGCTTTTAAAAAATTGTATGTGTGCAAGAGGAATTGTGGATGTTGCTGCGGTTAATTACAGCTAAGACAAGGTGCCAGAGAAATGCTGGATGTATGAGTGAGCCCAGAATGAGGCACATGACCAGCATATGGTTAGCAGCTTGTCAATTAGCTACAGCAACTTTCACAAATCTTCTTGAGTGCTTGTAAATATCCAGTAGGATTCTGCCCTAAGAAGCTCTTAATTTCTGACTCCAGTTGAAGAAGTTGCACACCTAAAAATAAATAAAGATTTTAAAGGTGGGATCATCTTTTGATTATTATTTTTTTGCAAACTACATTAAAACTGACCCTTGCTTCATCATCTCCTTCCATCTTGCCATATTTTGTTTAGGTAAATATAGTGGCCAATCCCTCTTGGTACATTCCAGGACAAATGCTGGCAATATTTTTACCTTTGTGATGATTTGTATAGCCAAAATATTTATTTTTCATTTCCTATGCGAGAAGGGGAAGCTGTGACCTTGAGCATCCTTCCTAGAAAACAAGCTGGGACAAAATATTGGAATTAGCTGGATTAGATGAAAACTTTCCAGATTTCAAGTTCAGCCTGCTTTTTCAGATGCAAGATATTTTTAAAATTTACTTTCATTGTTTTCAGTAACACATCACAGTACCGCAAAGTAGTTATCAGATTTCTAAATGAGTTTCCAGTCATTATTAAAACACAGACTGTTTACTCTCTTCTTTGATCAGTTTAATCTCTATCTACCAGTACCTTCTCAAAATATTGCTAGAGTGCTTGTGACATGAATGGATTTGTGACCTGATTCTGTGCTCTGAATTGCTCTTTGATAAGTTTGGCAACAAAATAATGGCTTTCTTTGCATGTCATGATAAAGCATGATTACCGCTGAGCCACTAAAAGTCCTTTGTTTGCATGATTCCTGCTCTCCTCTAGAGCAGCAGCGAGGAAGTGTTTTCACAGTTCGACATTCCAGACGAATCCTAAACTGTGGTTGCTCTTAAAAGTAGGTAGTGAAAACAATCTAGCTTTATAAACTATAGCTTGGAATTGTGTTTTAACCGGGAGTAACTATAGTTAGTCTTAAATAGACTAACTGTAGTTTCTCCAAGTTAAAACATAATGACTAGTCCAAAATGGGAGTGAACGCTCTTAAGCTCCTTGTTGTGGCTTGTGTATGAGGGAGAATAGGTAGTGTATACAGTCTTGTTCAGATTCATCCTTGGAACACAACAGTATTATGCCTAAATGGCTGGGGCCCACGCTGTCTCAAAGCCCATCTCTCCCATTATGAGCCAGCTTGGGCGTTAAGATAATCAGGAGAGGCCTTTTCCTTCATCCCACCACCCTCACAGGTGAGTTTGGTGGGGACATGGAAGAGGCCTTCTCTGTTGCTTCTCCCAGACTTTGGAACTCCTTTTCACAGGAGATCAGACTGGCCTCATCTTTGCTGTTCTTCTGCAAGCAGGCAAAGACTTCAGACAAACTTTTTCTGAGTGACTGGCTGCCTGAGTGGGATTTTTTAAATGGATTGTCATGCCTTACTGCTTTTAATTGTTTTTAGTTTTGCTTTTGTTTACCATTTCTCAGAGAGGTATTTGATCCTTTTAAATACTTGTATACTTATCGTTTTTACCTTTAAATATTGTCTTTTAATGATCTAAGGCACATTTGTATCCTCATTGTTTTTACCTTTAAATATTGTCTTTTAATGATGTAAACCACCTTGGGTGCTTTTTAAGGAGAAAGGTAGAGTAAAAATAGTCTAAATAAATAAATAAAATAAATTATTTGTGATGCCGGTAGTATTTTAGACCTTGGCTGAGCGACCAAAATGAGAAATACATGTGATAATAAGTATTTTGAAATACACTTTATGTAAGAATTAGAGTAAAAGCTTGACACTTGGTAATTGCCGAATATTTCAGATACTGGTTTAATTCTCTGCTTTTCAGAGATGTAACTTACTGAGTACTCACAGTTTAGGTGACTTCATGATTTTAGATATGCAAAACATTTGTCTGGAATTACTCACATTTGTGCATTAATGGTATAGATGATTACTAACATTAAGAAAAATGCTAATATACACTGAATTTCAGATGACATTGTAATGTTAGGAGCCTTGTGGCGCAGTGATTAAACTGCTGTACTCTAGCCAAAACTGTGCTCATGACCTGGGGTTCAATCCCAGGTAGCCAGCTCAAGGTTGACTCAGCCTTCTATTCTTCCGAGGTCGGTAAAATGAGTACCCAGCTTGCTGGGGGGCAATGTGTATTCTGCGTAATTAACTTGTAAACTGCCCAGAGAGTGCTTGAAGCGCTATGAGGTGGTATATAAGCAGCACACTTTTTGCTTTAATGTAGTTGTGAAAATTCTAAAGCTGAAGTCTCTAGCAGACTTATTAGAAAGAAATAAGTGGAACTAACTTTCAAGAACATATATTTTGGTTTGGGTTGCAAAACTAGTTTGTGGCCTGTAGGGACAAAGCACTCAAGACAGAAGTAGCAATTTGATTTCGTATTTTAAAAACACAACTCATTAAGAATGTGATTACATTTCTGCTTTTGTTTGAGAAAAAAAGGAGCTGTCATCCTAGGTTCATTTGTCTTGGAGTGAACTCCACTGACATGCTGAAATTTGTGAGTAAATATGCATAGTTTGGATATTTAAGATAGTAAATCCAGATAGTATGTATAATATAAGGATTCCTGTAAGTTTTTTTTAAGAAGTACCAAAATAATTATAGATCTTAAAGGAGTGAAATAGTGCTGACATCTGCAGGATGCAGGTACTTCATCCTTTACAATTAGTTGTCCAGCCTCTTGTGTAAATGCCTCTAACAAGGAGAGACAGAATGGTTCAATTTCTAAGGTACTCAGTTCTATTGTCAAACAGCAATTAACCGTTAGCAAATTTCTATTGAGATTTAGCTGAAACTTGGTGTATAAGAACACCTGTATAGTTCAGTGATTTAGGTCTTTGGCGGCAGTGCCAGAGGTTGGGAGTTCGATTCTGTCCTGTCCCTTCTTGACAGAGGCTGGTCTCAATGGTCCATATAGAGCCTCTTCCAGCTCTGCATCATTATTACTATAAAAGAGCATGTCTTCTGTATGAGGACCTTTCAAATATCTGAAGAGGGTTAGGAGGGCCTCTTGTAGTCTTCTTTTCTCTGGGTGAAATGTAACCAGCTCTTTCAGCCACTCAGTCTTGGACAAATTACTTCTGAGTAAATGAGCTGGGTGTCCATGAATCCTTTTGCTACTGAAATAAATATCTTAGCGCTCTCAGTTATGTTTGGATATGCTTCACTTTTTCTACTTGATAGACACTACAACCTCCTTAAAATGTGGTACCCAAAACAGAATGTCCTACATATGAACTCTATAGAACAAAGTGGAAATACTGTCATGATGTGAACCTTTGGTTGATCCAGCTTAGGACTGCATTAACCTTTTTAGCACTAGTGTCACACTGCTGACGTATGTTCATCATGTGATCGTGTATGACACCTGGATCCTTTCCATCTGTCTTGCATCCAAGCCAGGTTTGCTTCATATACATGACTTTGGCTGTACATTTGTTCTGTTTGAAGGCAAGAAGTCCAATTTGCTGTGCTGAAATAAATTTTGTCTTTTTGATTTCAACCCATAGTCCTAGCCTGTCAAGGTCATTTTGAATCTTGATTCTGTTTGTGATATCCTGACCTAAAAAGAAGCACCAGCATCTCAAATCAAGGCAGCCATAGCTTGCAGGGCAGAACTGTGCATCTTAAAATGTAGTGTGAGAGCTGAACTTTGCTGATAGGGTGCGTTTTCAAAAGAAAATATTGTTCCTATCTGTCAAGGGCCCAGTTACTTGTTTTATTTCTTTCCAGTGACATTTCTGCTTTCTTTTTAAAACAGGTCTTTTTTGTCGTGTTTCATCCCACTCCCCACTGTCTGCATAAAGTATCCATTTTCTTCAATTAATTCCCTTCTACATATTGTTTTTCTTGCTTGTTACATGGTTAATTTGGCCTGCAGACTGTCTCTTCTTTCTCAAAAATAATGCAAATTCACATGAATTATAATTATGTAAGAGTTACTTTTTGCCCTGGCTGCATACACTGCTGTTAAATCTGGGGGGGGGGGGGCAGTTTACAGCTGCAGATAATTATAATAGCTGTTTTCTGATGCTTTGAATCTCCATGGCTTAATACAGAAATGAGTTAGTGAAATGATTTAAGCTAGACTGCTAGCTCTTCTTAGTATCTTGTGCTTAAAGAAGAGGGAGGCCCCTAATCCGCAGACACTAGGGGCACCTACCTGCAGGACTTCCATCTTGTCAGGGTTCAGCCTCAGTTTATTATCCTTCATCCACCCCAGTACAGTGTCCAGGCAGCGCTCAAGGGACAGGACGGCATCCTCTACAGAGGGGTGGAAGGAGAGAGAGAGAGCTGGGTGTCATTCGCATATTGGTGACAAAAAGCAACAAAACACCTGATGAACTCCCCCAGTAACCTCATATCGATATTAAATAGCATTGGGGAGATGATCGCCCCCTGTGGGACTCCACAATTAAGAATCCAAGGGGTAGACATCATCTCCCCAAGCTGCACTTTCTGAGGATGGTCCTCTAGGAAGGATTGGAGCCAGTTCAAAACCAGGCCACTGATCCCCAACCCAGAGAGCCTCTCCAGGAAGATACCGTGGTTGACGGTATCAAAGGCCACTGAGAGGCCAAGGAGGACCAGCAAGGACATTTTGCCCCTGTCAGTCTCTCTCTAAAGGTCATCTTGCAAGGGCGACCAATGCTGATTCCGTACCATGATGCGACCTGAACCTGGACTGGATCAAGGGCATCAGTTTCCTACAGGAGTGCCTGTAGATTGTTGGCCACCACCCTCTCCACTAGCTTGCTTAAGAAAGGCACATTGGCAACAGGTCTGTAGTTGTTAATATCATCCACTGCCAAATTAGTTTTTTTGCAAATGGGCCTGATGAGCAATCTCCTTCAGGGCTTGGGGAAACCTGCCCTCAAGGAGAGAGCCATTAATAATAGCAGTGTCCCATTCTGTTGTTACTGGCCTGGCAGCTTTTATGAGCTGGACCAGGCAACGATTTAGGGAGGCTGCAGTGGCCCTGCAGTGATCAAGCACCCTGTCAACCTCCACTGGCATCACAGGCTGAAATTGTGTTAAACTCACTGGACAAGGCAGTGCAGTGGACATCTCGACTCGATCTGCTGAAGGAAAATTGCGGTCAAGGTGGATAGCCTCCACTTTATATTTTTAAACTACCACAAATTGGTCACAGGAAATACTACTAGGAGGCCTGTCACTGTGACCAATCCAGAATAAATCACATACTGTATGAAATAGTTTGGCCTGATGATCTTGCATTTTGCTTATCTGAATAGCAAAGTAAGTTCTTCTTGTGGCCTTCACCTTAGGTAAGTAAATACTTGTTAACCGCTTAGAGTAGTGCCAAGTACTAAGTAAGCAGCATGGGAATGAATGAATGAATGAACGAACGAATGAACGAACGAACGAACGAACGAACGAACGAACGAACAGAAGAGGAGCAGATGCATCATGGGATGCATCTGTTACTGGGCTGTACCATTTCATATTATAGTCAGTGATACAGTGGAGTCAGGGCATCTGTAAGGAGCCAAAGTAGCATGGACTTGTGGGATCAAACCACATGACTTTCCAAACAGCAGAAATTTTGGTTTACTTGTTTACTGAGGCTTACTTGTTTACTGTTAGTTTAACTGTAATCCATATAGTAACTGGGAAGTAAATGGCTTTTCCCAATATACTGTTGTATTTGTATCATAATGTAAAGTACCTGAGGGTGTTTGTCCTGAATATCAAGAAATCAGCAGATGAATCAAAACAAAAACGGACTAAATTAAAATTTTTCCATGTGACCTTATGTAGCAACCACCAAGGTGCATGTACTACCAAAGATAAATCTTGTATTCCTATTTGGAATAGGCAGCCTATTTTACATCCACAGAGAAAAGTTCATCTGTCAACTGATTAATGGTTGTTTTCTGGGGGAAAAATGGAATTTTTTGGAAATTTTACATCTCTAATTCCAAACTGTTCTGCTAAACCCAGGGAACAAGAACTGCTGGATAGCTCAGTGACCTAAGTCTCTGACTGTGGAGCCAGAGAGAGAGCAGTTCCCCACTGTGCCTCCTTGAGAGGGTCTGGACTTGATGATACATAGATCCCTTCCAGCTCTGCAGTTCAAAGATTATTATTATTAATAATAAATTTTAAAAGTGGCAAGGACTGTTAAATTAATTTGTAATTGGGGCGGTTGGTTGGATAAAAAAACAGACTTGCACAGACTGTTCTATACAAGAAGGGACAAAAGGGAGGATTGGTAATACCTCACTGAAGGTATTATTTTGCAGTTTTCGAGTATACCATTTAACTAAGCTAATAACAAAATGAGAGGACAGTACAATGGATGAAAGATTTAGAATCACAGTAAGGTGAGCCTATTCAAAGCTTAAATGAATAAAATGTTAGCCGGTATGGATAGCTCAGTGGTTTGCGTATTTGGCTGTGGAACCAGAAGTTGGAAATTCGATTCTCCACTGTCGTTCCTTGACTCTAGAGCTGGACTCGATCCATAGGGTCCCTTCCAGCTCTACAGTTCTAAGATGATGATGATCAAATTTCTGGCAACAAACCAGATATATTCAGCAACACAGATGTTAATAAAGGACCACCACACTCTTATCACAGAGTTTGAAATACTGTGTATACAGGCAGAAAATAATTATAAGGGTCAAGTCTCCAAAATATATAATTGGATAGTCATAGAATCATAGAATAATGAAGTTGGAAGGAGCCTATAAGGCCATCTAGTCCAACCTTCTGCTCAATGCAAATCAAAGGATATATTTCAATATGAGATATGCAGGAATGAAAAGAGCCAAAGTAGCATGGGAAACAGACTTCTCAGTTAGCATTACACAGCAGCAGTGGGAGAAGTTGGGTAAATGCACCGTTAAAAACACTTTTGGCCCAGATGAAGAATGCCTGAGAAACAGTCCTGAACTGGCACTCAAGCCCTGTTCAGCTGTCTAATATGCATGTCTAGATTTTCCCTGCATGCTGGAAAGAGCGTGACTAGACGGGAACATTAGCAAAGCTATTGTGGGAATGCCAAAAAAGTGAAAATATTTTAGAGGGAAGTGGATGGCCACATTTCAGAAATAGCTAATCAAAACATTGAGTTTTGTGGGGCTTTTTATGGGTCCTAATGAAGACTTGCTGCACAAGCAATTGATATCCTTCCTAGTGAGGGCAGCACAGCTAGAAATAGCAGCACGGTGGACGACACTGGAGGGGTTTACAACAGATAATTGGTTTAAAAGAATATGGCAGACAATGCTGGCAGAAAAATCAACATATCCTCTTAGACCAGTGTTTTCCAGCCTGGGGGTTGTGACCTAAAAGTGAGTCACAAAGTGTTTTTGTATGTTGTAGCCCTTGTTTAATAATTTCTTCTTTTGACCTTTCAGAGCAGGATACGTATTAAAGTTAGTGTGTATGTACGAGAAACAGCCCCTTTAGGGGAGGAAAAAAGCCTCTGCTTTCTGAGAAGGGATGACTTTACCCTATTAAATATGCCTTTTTCTGCAAACGTGTGTGTGTGGGTATTTGTAGGTTACTTGCTTATCATAAAAGGCGGGTTACAACTCACAAAAGTTTGGGAACCACTGTCAGACTGTCAAAAGACGCTTTCTTTGAAACATGGAACCCCTTCATTAAAATCATTGTGGAATCCATAGGGGAATTCAAACCAAAAGGACACTGCCTGTACTTTTGGCAGAATATGTTATAAACTCAAAAGTGTACTAAACTCCACAAGCAATAAGCATTACTCCAGAGATGTGTTGTACCTGCATGCTTGTTTGTATTATTGTTTCGAATTTTTTTCATTTTCTGTGTTGATTTTGAAATATGAATAATGAAGAAAGAAAGAAAGAAACCCTATTCATTCCCTGGAAATATAGCACTGGTTCTTAAACTTGGAGACGTGGATGTTCTTGGACCACAACTTTCAGGGGTCTTTATCATTCGACTTCTGCAATTTGGAGTCCCTGAACATCTGAGGCTCCAAGTTTGGGAACAATTTAAATCTTGCATCATATGTTAGCTGTGAAGAAGGTGAAAATGAGGAGTTACATTGTTTATTCCTTCATTCTGATTATATATACACTTCTCCCTTCAACAGTGGTTAGGTTGGGGTGCCAGACTTCTATGTACAGTGGTGCCTCGCAAGACGATGTTAATCCGTTCCAGACAAATCGCTGTCATGCGAAAACATCGTCTTGCGAAACCAAATTTCCCATAGGAATGCATTGGAATTTAATTAATGCGTTCCGATGGGAAAGAAAAGCACAGAAACTTAAAAAAAATTAAAAGAAAGTCACTTACCAGGTACTGTAGACTGAGCCCGGCTTCTCATAGTGCCTGGTAGCAGCGGAACATCCGGAAAAGAGCACCAAACAGCTAAAAGCCGGCAGGCAGCAGGCAGCCGGCAGCCATTTTGTGCTCTTCTCCGCTCCTTCCCCCTCCCCTCTCCCGACCAACAGCTGATAGGAGCAGGGTTTCTGCGGCTTCTCTGGGCTTTCCCAGCAGGGAAACAGGCAGTGGAAAAGCACCCCAGAGGCTTCTGAAAGCGGCGCTTTGCCAAGGGGTGAGTGGGTGGGTGGGTGGCAGGGGCAGGCCCGCCACCCTCACTGCAAAGCGCTGCTTTCAGAGGCTTGCCTGGTGCATTTCCACTGCATGTTTACCTGCTGAAGAAGTCCCGGCAGCCATTTTGTCCTCTTCTCCGCTCCTTCCCCCTCCCCTCTCCCGACGAACAGCTGATGGGCGGGCTAAAAAGAGGCTTTCTCTGCCCTGAAAATTCAGGGGGGAAAGCTGGAAATAAAAAAATTCTGCTTTTCCCTGCGCCCCGGGAGGCTTCTGAAAGGGGTGGGGTGGGGTCACGGGAGAGGCCCCCAAACATTGTCCAGCGAAAAGCGCCCATAGGAATCATCGTTTTGCGAAGCGCAACAGCGATCGCAAAACCTCATCGTCTAGCGGATTCGTCGTTTAACGAGGCAATCGTCTAGCGAGGTACCACTGTACTTCAAAATTCATGTATAACTCTTATGGCCCCAAAAATGTAACTGCAAAGCATAAGCAGTTGAATCACATGCACACCCACCCCTCCCCTGACCCGCATCAGCCTCCTGGCATGCCCTAGAACCCTCCTTGGCTGCCACATAGAGCCACCGTGCCCGGAGAGGAGGCCAGCAAAACATCACCAAAACTGGGGCGCCCTGCACCATTAACTACAGGGGCTTTGGTAAGTCTGAGACTGACCTTTCTTGGGCCACTTCCTGGAGACGAATAGCAGCACCATATTGATTTGATTTGATTGATTGATTGATTGCTAGATTGATTGCTAGATTGAAAAAAATCTGTTTATAACCAAAACCGTGCTGCTCAGACCCATGCAATTTAAGGGAGAAGTATGATTTGCTTCTAGTTTTGGCCAGTGGTTCTAGAGTGGCGTTCTATCAGAAAGTGTCGGATGAAATATTAAGGCTGATTGGTTGGAAATGTGTACAAAATCTTGTCAGGAAGGCAGTGCTAAGAATCCAGCTATCACAGGGCTCTGCTTTCTATAGCAAGCTGATCAGTTCATTGCTAAACTTGCCTAGGGTAGCGACAAAGATTGCAACATTACTAGCATGTCCTGTAGGAAAGGGGTCCCCAAACCCCTGGTTCGTGACCCAGCAGCGGTCCGCGGCCTAGGCAGGACCGGGTCGCCAACAGATCTGCCCCTCCACAAGCACCCCCCTGCGAGCGCCGATGCACACGAGCGTGCTCCGCACCCTGTGAGTGCGCTGCACGCATGTGCACAAGCACCCCTGTGAGCACACTCTGCCCCCTGTGAGCGTGCCATGTACATGCGTGCTCCACCCCCTGCGAGTGCGCCGTACGCATGAGCAGCCCCCCATGAGTGCTGCCATGCGCATGCGTGAGTGCCATGCGCAAGCGCGCACCCCCCCCCGAGCGTGCCACACACACCGCAAGCATGCCACGCCCCCCCCAAATGGTCCACGGTTGGGAAAAGGTTGGGGACCACTGCTGTAGGAGACATACAGCGTTATATTGTGATAGCAACCGAAGTTATTCTCGGGGCCAGTGTGTTTGTTTGATGTTGGTGATGTGTAGAAGCTGAGCTTGAGTGTGCCTGCTAATACAATATTGTTAATATATTTCGGGACATTTAATCTAAAAAATAGAATGCAGTCCAAAAAGATTAGTTTCTCCATTTACTTTACATTATTTTCAAAGTTAAAAAAGCATACAAAAGAAGACAGTGAAGTAAGTGGATTACATGAGAATATATATATTTTGGTAATGCAAGCAGCGGCTTAGCTACAGGAAATATAAAGATATACTTAATTAGATTTACATATCTTTTGTGTGCTACTATATTCTCTGAGCTAATGGTATCTGGAGACAGAGAGAGGAGCTCAAACCATATGCTGTTTATTCTCCCACCCCTCATCACAATTTATCTCCTTCATCTTAATTCCATTTTATTTGCATTTTTTCTGGTAATTCCAAATCATGTGAATTGGAACAGCAATATTAACCCTTTAAAAAAAACAACCAATGTGCTTCTAGTACTACCACAAAAATGTACTAATAATGCATAAGCATTATATTGAAATGGAGGGCTGCAGTACTTTTGCCCTGATAGTTTGGGAAGTGCTGAGGCTGTCCCCCATCCTCCAAGACTATAGCAATGCACACATGTTGTTTTCTGTTTGTATGCCTGTGGTCAGAAGGTAGGGGAAGTACTTCGACCTGAAATGTTGAGGTAAGGTCCATTCAGATGATGAGCCGTTGCCGGTTTGCAGCAATCGTTTCATCTTATTGTCTTGTGATACTTTTATGCTGAACTGTCCTGTCCAATGTGAGCTAATCTTGTAACTGAAAGTATATATTGTGGACATTTAGAAAATTGCAGACTTCTCTTTTCCCAGTAATGGTTATTAATGTGAAACGTATGATTTGATGTCACTGCATTGTCAGTTTCCCAACCACGGCACCGCTTAATTGGCGCCTTCTTGAAGGGCCTTGAGAAACTGCAGTGCTTTTATTTTTTGCCATTGTTCCTTTTGCCTTTATAAACATTACGAGAGGGGAAGAGAAGGTGCAGGCCGTTTGATAACTGCTCGGTTTTTGGCTCCAGCCTGTGACTTCACTTTATTTGTTGTGATCCATTTAATTTTGTTGTTTCTGGTCCTGGGTATAACTTGTGCTCGTGCATACACCCCCTGCAATATCAATACAAAATGTTGGAGGTCAAGTTTTCCAGGGTGCTGCTGGCAGCAGAGAGAAACTTTGTAATGCATGTGTGGACTCTGGGAAGGAAGTCAAGCCTTTCCAGAAAAGTTTTGAGAGCAATCCTATCCATTTGGTTAGAAATACGTCCCAGTGTTTTCAGTGCTGTGTGCCTCCAGGAAGTGGGGGAATATTTAGCCTGATGAGTGAGTCTGTAGAACTCCTAATACTTGCACTCTTTTGTCGGATTTCAGTTGGTCCTAGTTAAAGGTGTTGCTCAACTGTGAGCCTTAGTTAAGTTCAGCAAACAGATTTAAAGAAAATGTGGTGGCCAGCTGTAATTGTAGTAGTAGCTAGAAACTGTATGTATTTTTATTTTTAAAGGACCTGGAAGAAACCCTGGGTTCTTGATTATTGTTAAAAAAAATCACCCACTTCAATAAGAGATATTGGTGATAATTGGTTTAATTTTTCAGTACTGTAGATTGAAATTGACATTTGCAACATTTTTGTATGGATGAAAAATGAAGTTCTGGTTAGAAAAATTAACATATTGTGATATTTCGTTCATTTGTATTTCAAAGAACCTCAGACTTGCACATCAAAGGTGCTTATTACATATCCATTTATGTTGGCAAGCTGAAATGGAGTGTACCTTTTAAAAATGCAGTACATCCTGCTGCCTTTTACGTCTTATGTTCCGGATCAGAGCTAAGCGTTTGGTGAAAATAATCTATCTTAAATGTTCTTTCCACAGCAAAAATGAAGCACCTCAACTTGTCATTTGCAGCTTGTGGGTTTCTGGGGATATACCACTTGGGGGCAGCATCTGCTCTTTACAGACATGGTAAGAAGTTATTGAAGGTTGTCAAGGCCTTTGCAGGAGCTTCTTCTGGATCTTTGATTGCCACTGTTCTTTTAACAGTGCCAGAAAATATAGAGGTAATTAGAAACAGAATATGCAATCTTGGAAAGACAAACTTAAATCTATTCATTTAGGATATCAACTGAGATTAGAGAGAGACACAGAGAGAGAGAATCAGTATCTTAACTATAAAGCAACTACTTTGCTTTTGTTAGCTTATTCCAGATGCAACATTTTATAGCAAAGATGGGGAATAAATTCTTATCTGTTTGATTGTATTTTTTTTGGGGGGGGGGGGGTGCATGTCTTTTGTTCCGCAAGATTTTATGTGCAGATTTGGGCAATGTTGGTCAATGATTTCTTGCAAATACATTTCCTTTTACAGTTCTTATTTAATTACTTTATAGCACACACTGACAAGTATTTATCATGGAAAGATTTATCATGTAGCTAGTGAGACGAGCTTGATACTGGGGCTATAAAAATTCTATCAATCTAGACATAAAACATTTATTGTAGAAGTGCACTTTATACCAAATGGGCTGCAGGTTACAGCTTGTGTGTTAATAGCCGGCATAGACATTCACTCTCTCAGTGGAAACGAACAACAATAAAAATACAGCAATTCTTAGTTTTCACTCTTTATACAAAATAGCTGGAGATCACTTGGAAAGCAAGGCTACCGGTGGCAAAAAGGAGAGACTTAAAGGTCATAGTAACCACTGTGATGGGTAGATGTGGGGAAATCAAGTACATCTTTTATTTCTGTAGACTTCTATCTGTGTGTCCCATAATCTTATGTATCATTAGAAGCCAGTGGTGTCTATGAGCTGTTTTCTGTAATAGGAACCACCAGCCAGTGCTGCAAAGAAATCAAAGTGAGAGACCAGGGGTGCCTGCACAGCAGGCTGCTGATGTCAGGGTGAATAATTAGCCTTCCCCATCAATTTGAACTCTTCTCCTTTCCACTTTTTTCCTGATATATATATAGTGCCTTTTCTGTCTAAAATGCTCTGTAGTGCTTGCCAGTCATTCCTACTAGTGAAATGCTTCATTAGCTGCCACTGAGACAGGTCCTTGCTTTTAAGAAAAGCAGAAAATTAGGCATCCAAATATGGGTGGTGTTCATTATATTCAATGGGATGTCCCTGTAAAGGTATGTTTAGATGGGGACGCAATTGTTAACATCTCCACTCTACATATAGGTTTGTAGTAGACAACCACTCTAATAATTATCCAGTACAGAAAAATAAGTGTGACTGTCGATTTTTGGTGGTTGTCTGCTCCAGCAGAACTACATTATCTGTTTTGGTAACAACTGTTGTTGTTTTTAAATAAACTAAAGCAAAATAAAACACTGAATACATACAGCTGGTGTTAGATGTTACATGTTCTATTGCCAGGTTCTTACATGCTTTCTTTACGATGTTATAATGCAATGTTTTCTTTTGCTAATTCAGTATTTCTGATGCTTCCCATTGAAGCTGAATGGCAAAACATTATGTCTGGTTAGATTTTAACTAACAATCTTATCATTTATCCTAAAAAGCACACTTGCTATCACACTTGGTAGCATACTTGGCCACTGTGAATGGACTTTAGTCACGCCCTCTTAAGGGTTTTTTCAAATCACTGATGAGAATCACTGCTTTTCTTCTTCTTCTTTTAAATATCAATTACTTTCAGTATTACCTAGATGCTGCTGAGAACTTTGCCATATACATAAGGCCATATATATTTACCATATACATAAGGCCATATACACAAGTGGTTTTTGCATTTTGTGGTCTCTCTGATGTGCAAACAGCTGCACAATTAGGGCATGAAGGATAGATAGCCTGCAAAACTGCTTGCAGGATAGTCCAACTGTGTTTCACAAACCCTACAGGATTCTGGCCGATATTGTTTAGATTAATCTTATAGAAATCCTAAGTATTAGAGGTAAGATTGCAATGACAAAGATGGCTCGTCCTATTCGCCCTGTGTTCCAACTGATGTTCTTATTTGGGGAAAACAGAAGGATCAGATATATGTTCTGCACAGCTGCTGTATTTGTAGACCACGAGAAACCATGATTTACCTTGAAGGGAATGGAACACGCATCCCTGAGGACTGCAGGAAGTTCAAAAACTTTCTCTTCAGGTTTTTTTTTTTTAAACTTTCTGCAGCTTACTTTGTTTTCCAAACCTGGGTGGGTGAGGGAGCTTTTAAAACAGAAGGAGGCTAGGTTCAGAGGTTGGCAACTTTGAGCACCCAGATGTTGATGAATTGCTACTCAATTCACACCTCACTGATAAGGCTGATGGGTATTGAAGTTCAATAACAAGGGAAAAGCCAGACAATTCCCAAGGCATAGCACAGGCTTTGATGGTGTTGGAGTGCCACCAGTGTGAGGAATATTTCTTTCCCTTCATCAAGTTTACCATGGTTAAGATAAACTCAGACTGAATTCCATTCCGTGTATCCATAACTGCAGCACAATGTGCCAATATTGGTACATAGGATTTACCATATACAGATAGAATGTATAGCCGTATCTTTGTTTATTCCTTGGCAGAAAATGTTTAAACACTACAGAAAATGAATTAACACATTTATATTAAATATGTTACTTATACAGGTCTGTCTTATACATAAGTATAAAATATGTAATGGGGGCATTTTTTCAGGAATGTACAAAAATCATCTATGAATTTGCAGAAGACACTAGGAAGTTATATTTTGGAGCCCTAACACCAGGCTATGATCTCATGGCAAAACTTAGGTAAGTGCTTTTACAATTTCCCTCAGATTTGGCTTCAGATAACACCTTAGATAAATGCTGCTGAAGGGAATCTGTTTGGATGGTTTCTTGTACTATGTGGGAAACAGCACATTCTTTTCCTCCTAAATTATTTAAATGGTATTTAATTATTAAGGCTGACTAATGTTTATCATTCTGTTTTTCTGTAGGGGATGCATTGATTCGATTCTCCCTCCTAATGCTCATGAGATAGCGGAAAATCGTCTTTTTGTATCAGTCACTAGTGCTAAAAATGGAAAGAATCATTTGCTTTCAAATTTTGCCTCCAGGGAGGATCTTGTTAAGGTAGGAGAGTTGCATATCACTTCTATAAATGAAAATGCACAAGTGTCTCCAGGATCTAAGCGTTGGGGTTTTATTAACTGTGGCCTGAGAACGCTTCATTTTATTCACTTGAGTAACTTCATTGCTTTAAGAAGGACTGCTGACATGTTTCAAGCAAGAATTGCCTGACCTAACACTTCTGAAGTAACTGGGCCTTATTTATTTGTTTAAAAGTCATAATCCCTTATGGTTCTCCCTCTCTCTTTGAGGGTGAGAAAGGAAAGAAACCGACTCTTTATATCAAACACCATAGGCCAAGGAAATCCTGATCTGTTCTATGCCATGAAAGGAAGAGCTGGAGGATATTGTCAGTTCAGTCTAACAAAGTACACTTGTGTGCAGAAGCAGGTTTTTGCACAGCAAGCCCCTGTAGATATATGTCTACATCGCTGTGTTCACCCAGGTTGATTTCCTTCAACAGTAGTCCCTCTCTGCTACTTAAGAATCTGTTCTGGAGGATTTTGTAGCCCTCTAAAGCATGTATTTGGGGTACGGTGGAGTCATTTCATCCTAGATCCACCTGTAGACTTCTTTTATCGTCATATTTACCCAGCTCGATATCGATCCTTTCCAGAGCGTTGCTTCATTGAAAATCAGGCTATTTCATGGAAAACTGAGTAGCCAGTTTAGACACCGATTTTATGGTGCCTAAACTCTTTTTTTTCCTATGAAAACAGAAGATTTTCTCAGTGCCTGAGAAGCATCATATGTAACAATTTGTTGGCCATGCCATTACTTAAGGCAGCCAGATTCAGCTTACATTGGATAAAAGAGCTGACCCTGACTATAGCAGAGGAAGAGGTATAGAAATTATGCCCATGCCATTATTTCTCCCAAGAAAGTTCTATTCCTGAACTGTTTCCATTCAAATTAATGATTATGGGTGCTTTGTAACTATAAAAACTGGTGCCGGAGTTTGATTGTTTTTCATCTTTTCCCCAATTCCTTTTCTTTTTTTCCTTTTGTGTCTTCTGGATGGTAAGTCCTGGCAAGGACTATTTTGTTTGTTATTGATCTGTGTAAGCCTCTCTGTGATCTTCTCTGGTTGTAGAGCTCCTAAAACTACTTGTGAATAAATAAATAGGCAAGATGAATTGTCACTTAGGGCACCCTACTTCAGATGAAACACAAAACAACAACAACCTTATTCTGAGCTTGGGGTAGAAAGTCATATTGTAAAACCTACCACAACCAGTCTCCTTGAATAACCGGGGTAATTGTATTCAATAGGTAGTCCCTAGATAGCTGGAGTTCTGCAGAAAATATAGTGTCTCCATATATACATGCAATGTAAATAACTTACTTTCATGCAACACTAAACTATAGCATTATGAGACTGAAGGGATCTCCTTATCTGCCATCATGGACTGCAAGGAGGTGTTTGAAAGATTTTGCTGATGTTTAGCTTACCATTTTTTTCTGAATCGAGCTAGTTGTGTTTACTCTTAAGATAGGTTTGTTGAAACAAGACTGTATCTTCAATAAGAATTTAGGAAACTGGCTAGTTTTAACAAACCAGAGTTTAAGATTAGCCACAGTTTAGAGTTTAGACAGCTAATGCATTGCTCTATCTTTTGGTTGTGTTCCCTTACGTGTTGTGATTACATCGATAAATTTGTGATCCGTGCTGGTGGTTAAGTTAAACCGCAAGGAGAAACTTTCAGTCTCATATTTTGTGGCAATTCCAGAGAAGGAGAAGGATGTGTATGTGTGCTTATGCACACATCTATATACACATTCAGTGTTTACTGCATCTTGTTCTTATAATACTAAATCATGTTTAGCATTATGTTATGCATCCTATTTTTGGCAGTAAAAAAAATATATGAGCAGCGTGAAATATGAATTAAAAACTAATTACTCAGCAGGTATCTTTTCATAGAGATGAATTAAAGAAAAGGACATTAATACATTAAAATGTTTATTTTTACTGTTTCGCCCCCTTTTTTTTAGGTCCTTCTAGCAAGCAGTTTTATTCCTCTATATGCAGGAATCAATCCAGTGGATTATAAAGGACAGGTCTGTATGGTTAAACTTGTAATTCGGTCTTAAGGCCATGTTTTTTGGGACACTGTCAAAATTGACCTCTCAGCTAGACAGATCAGATCCAACAACAGATAAAATGTCTGAAAATGTACTGTAATAGTAAAAATGTACAGCTAACCTTTGTAGCGTAGTGGCCTTAAAACCCGATTTCCTATTGTTGTGCTTAAATAGCTATCATGGTAACATATAAAGATAGCAATCTGGATGACATGCTTAGCATAATGGTGCTGTACCTCCATTTGTGCCTGATGCTGAAATTAATCTCATCATCTGGGTGACCCATCCAATCTATACATTACTGATGGGGTATAGGAGAGTGTATTTATTTGTTTGTTTTCTGCCAATCATAGGGATAGCATATGGATATGTTGACATTTATATTGGAGAAGAGTTTGAGCAGGTCATGCTGCAGAGATGAGAGAGGCTGTATATGCTAAACTGCCCCCACTGTGCAATTGTTAAAGATACAGGAGTCTTCTCTGCTGCATGGATCATCTTGAATACAAGCAATGTATTCTAACTCTCAGCTCCACTGGGCGGGGCTCTGCCTCTCTCTCGACTTTGCTCCTGTGTGCGCGCACACAACTTCCCCCCTGCGCGCAGGGTTCTGTCATGACTGGAACCTAAAGTGATCACTGAACGAAGGGAGAAGACAGCTATGCGGAGGGAGGCAAAGGCATGCGTGCACGCACCCAGTTTACAGGGAACCTTGATTACAAGTGATGAAATCCTATTAAAATATGAATCTATTCAGCCCTGTTGAGCTACTGCAAGTGTCATAGTCTCCTTTGTCCCTACTTGGACAGAGGAATCATATGAGATTCAAAACTCTGTCTGGGTATCATTTAGGAACAACTTCAAAATAAGTTTGTTTGTTTTTTAATTCCAGATTGTATTATATGTATATAAATATTTGTTTTTCTTGTCCTTGCAGGGGAGGACAAAAAACTGTAAAACCTTTATCCTCACCTTCTGAAAGGGAGAGATATTTTCTGATGGTTTCAGTGTGATGATTTTTGTGCAAATTGCATGAAATCATGATAGCTGCTGAATTGCTGCTTGAACTTTTAAACATTTGAATCATTGAATGGGTTGTTTTCATATTTTTTAAACACCCAGCCAGTCCTTCTGTATTTGCTCTGTGTGTCTACATGCATGCACAGTGTTTTTGAAGGAGAAAGAACACCAGTATTATGAAAACTATCCCAGAGACATTTTGCACAAATTGCAAAAACATTGACTGGGAAAAAGGGCTCCTTGTATTGCTCTCATTCTGGAAAGGTTGGAAACCTGCAGGTCTTCTTCACCAGGGTGTCACAATACAGCCTGAACTGATGAAAACAAAAAATAACAGCATGTGTTCTTCACATCATTGTTTTCCGTAATGTACCTGGTTTGTCATTTGTGTAATATTCGTCTCTGTATGTTCAACAACAAAATCCATGACTTTGCCAATAAAAGTGGACTTTTATTGTCCACTCGTGAAGACACAGTTTATTTTTATTTGTTTTTTCCTCCCAAGAACTTGAGTTTAATGGTATGTTGCTCCCCTTTGAATTCACTTCTACAGTCAGAGCTTCCTGCTTGGAAGCTTTCAATTTGCAATCCACATGGGAAAAACATACACCCCAAAAATATCATCCCGGAAGAGCAAGTCTAGCAGGGGATTGGCTTTTATGCATAACAGACAGAATTCTAGATTTTCTTAGAAATGAAACAGTTTTGAAAGGTTCTCAAAAGTAGATGTGAAGCCGAGGAAGCCTCGTATCCTGACCAATAGGGACAAATTGTGGACAAAGTTTGGTGAAACCGTCCCCTCTCTAGATGAGCTCTAGGGTCTCATTAATCTCAGAGAAATCTTTTGGCCCCTATAGTTAAAGTTGGACTTCAGATAACAATGGCACCTCATAAGCAGACTTCAGTTGTAGGAAATATTTGTAGTTTCTGGACTGCATACTGAATGATAGCTTACAGGATGAGTAAGACAGACTTACTCATTTACCCATTGTATTATACTTTTTTGTGGTTCATGAAGCAGCCCAGAGTTACATAGATTTAGATACCTGAATTTACTGGTAGATGTATATTCCATTAAGCTTAGTCTTCATGCTTCATGCGCTTCTTTTAAGTGGATTTTAACTACACACTATTTCAGTGTCTCTCCTGCCTGTAATGTATGTGTGAATTACTGGAAATAATATCTGAAAATGCAGCAGCTTCTGAATTATGAAGAAGTAGGAAACAGTGCAGCAGAAAGAGAGAGTGTTTTCCCCTAACAATTAAATGATCTGCATTGCTACTTTAGACATGGGTTGGATTGCTCAAGGATATCCCTTTCCTTTCCTTTCCTGCAATTTCAGTTTTTTAAATCTACAGGTCAGCTCTTTTCTCATGCCTTTTTGAAAATGTCACTGATACACATCAAGAAATTACACATTTTAAATAGGAAAAGGAGACATTTTTTAGCTATCTGGTTTCATTTTTATAGCTTCTTATAGCTTCTGTTGCCAAATATTCAGCTTAACTGACTGAAAATGAAATGGGAGGAAGCGGAACTTTTGTTTGCCTTGCTTACCAGTTGCTCCAGTTAAAAATATAAATTGATCCTTAAACTTGAAATAAAAGCAATATAGATGGGGCTATCTCTAGACTTCAGCCTCTGATTTAGGCCTGTTCCTTAGCTTTAATTCCTCCTCACATGGGAAGTTAATTATCTTAGCAAATTTGATGTGCTCTGTTGGCCTCAACATGCATTATTGGCAGCCAGCTTATAATACCTCTGTGACTGTGTGATGGGTTCTAATAAATTGTACATACATATTCGTACCACTCTAAAGATGATGCACTTTGAGGTGTTGTGAGGTTGAGAAGATTAAGAAGGAATTAAGACTAGTCAGAAAATCTTACCGTAGATGTCTTGTAAAGTATGTGTTATTCTGATTTTGAACTGTCCAGTGAGTATTGGCTGTCAAGCTCAGTAGAAATGCAGTGAGTAGGCAAATTAAAAGAGTGGATTACATACACAAGGCATCCTTCACAAGACAGAAGAATTGAAAGAGAAGCAAAATACTGCCTCTGATTAACATTCCCAAAAGGGAGGTTTTGAAGTTGTATAAGAGCAATTTATGCACACAGAAAGTTTAGAATAAAGTGTTGACTGCTTATGTGCCCTGAGAGAACAGATTTGCCGATGTCACAAAAGAACAATGAAGTAGGTTAAATGTCCAAATAATGTTATTTTATTTTATTTTTAACAGAAATGGATTGATGGTGGTTTGACCAACGGCCTCCCTATCTTGTCAGTGGGCCGAACAATAACTGTTTCTCCTTTTTCTGGACGACTAGACATCTGCCCACAAGACAAAGGGCGTATGGATGTCTATGCTAAAGTTGCCAAACAAGACTTACTGGTGAGTTGTGCAAGCGAAGTGACATGTGCTGTTGCTTCAGAATAATTCTTGTCTGTATAAGGGAGCAAAAGCCTGGATGCCAAGATTTTACATAAATTTCTGGGCATGTTGCTTTTCTTTATTATTATGCCCAATTCAACTTCCTGGCCTCCTCATCTGAAGTTAGGATAAATAAATTCAGCTCCCCAAATAAAGGCACCAGGAAGATGTTTGGTTTAAGCAATCTCATTAAGAGAAAGGAAAGTTTAGGAAGTATGATACTGTATTTTCCTTACTGTGTCAAAGCTTTAAGGATAAATTGCATGTTTAAAATACACAGATGACAAAACAAAAAAAGTAAAACCATGTTTAAGAGCCAGCAACAACAATGTGCTGTCAAGTCAGTTCTGACATGGTGACCTTTCCAGGGTTTTTTAGGTAGTACTCAGAACTGGTATGCTATTCCCTTTTTCTGGGGGCACCCCGGAACTGTGCCGCTTACCCAAGGCCACACAGGCTGGCTCTTCTCCCTGGAGGCACAGCGGGGAATCGAACTCCAAACCTCTGGCTCTGCATTCAGATACCTAACTCACTGAGCTTTCCAGCCAGCTTTATGAGCATATAGATGATACCAAAGTTATATCATTATATCATCTCACTTCCTAGGGCTTGCTTATTTGACTCAATCACTTGATATTTATAATACATTAAAATATTTTTATATCGCCATTCATCTTATAAAGTATAACAACAACCGTGATGGAATAAACAATGAAAACAATAGAACAGCATCAACAGTAGCAGTAAAAGACAGCAAATGCCTGAGACAGATGATCTCAGCTGGCTTAATAAAACAGTTTTAAAAGCCTGGGAAAACAAATTTGATCTAGTGCTGAAAAGAATTTACAATACAGTAACTTTAAGTGAGACCTATTGTTGTTATGTTATGTCCAGGATTGCTTTGGTACAGTTCCCATGCAGAGAAGGGATTATCCTGGGTCAGTTCCTATTTCGTAGCCTAATTTGCCACATTGGCTTGCCATGAGCATAAAATAAATGGTGGTTTGCTACCCTGAGGAAGGATGGGACAGCAGTGGAAGACATCAGGGAAGTAGCTTTTTATAGACAGCGTGGAGAAAGCATTTTCAGACTCCTGGACAAGCAGCTGATCACTTTGACGTAGAAACTGGGATAATTCACTAGCCTCAGATGCCACAGGAAATTATGCATGATTTTATTTCTCTTTCTAAAAGTCCTTAATGTTTGATGCTTCAGCGATTCATCAAGCTTGTGCTTTTATTTTAGTGTGTGCATAGGGAGGGACAGATTTGTTTCTGCTCTGTGTCACATTTGTATGTTTTTTACCCATCCAGTCTGATTTGTTTTAGTGCTAAGATTTATTTATTTTTTGGAGCTTTTCTCAAAATAGTGTTTAAAAGCATATTTTAATGGGCATTTTCTATAATAATATATATTTACAACTGCATTTTCCCCAAAACACATAATGGCTATATTTACTTGGTAAAATCCAGTAGATAACTGTTCCGATCTGCATATCAGTCTGAAAAGTACAGATCATGTTGTTTTGTTCAAGAATTCAAAAAGATTGATTTCTTCAAGCATCCACAGCAATGTGAGAAAGCTGTGGAGGAATTTGAGGAGACTTATGTATCATTTTACTATGTAATACTTTGAACCCTGTGGCCTAAAACAAATTACTATTCCTACTGAGTCAGTGTAACTTATATCAACGTTGATTCACCAAGTCCCAATTGATTCAGCAAATGTGGTTTAGCTGGGATTAACAATTGGATTTCAGCCTTTATATTAAATGATAGGAAATAAGTTGGGTCATTAATTGCTCAAGAAGTTCCAATACATAAAGATTGGCTTCATTGTCATATGAAGCCAGGGTGTCATAGTGACCAAAATGTTGGGATCAGACTCAGGAGAAGGATTCAAATCCTGATTGAGGCCTGAAGCTTATTGAATGGTGCTGGGCCATGCTTCATTGGGATTGTGGTGATAATAAAGGTAGCAGAAGGGTCACGTGTGCCATCTGGACTTCATTGAAGGAAAAGGGGGGTATAAATGCAAGTTAAGTAAGTAAATACATATATAAATTAATACAAATGTATTCTACATGTTCTTTGGCTCACCAACTGAGTGTTAATGTAAAGCTGTTTCCCCTGACCCATAACTATTCTCGCCATTAAATCTCACATTATCATTGCAGGAGGTAAGAGTTATAAGCTGTACCTAAGAATTTAAGATTTTTATTATAATGCACAGCAAAATGTTCAGCTGTGTGCTTTCATCTATTTGTTTGTTATATAAATAGCTCACTTCTCTTTCTAAAAGCTCGGGATAGCATAGTTAGACTTCCCCTTCCCCCTTTTCATCTTCTGATACATAATTAGGAACTGGCCCAGTGAACACCAGTGAGCTCCACACCTGACTGGCATTTGAAACCTTGGTCTCTTTCATTCTAGTCCAGGACTGTAACCATTTATACCAGTAGTGGGCTGAATGAGAGGCTTCCTGTGTAGTCAGCTCTGAATATGCGATGCTTGCTTAGAAAAAGCAGAGCAACTAAATACTTAAAGTGTATTTGTGGAGTTGTGTGCACGCGTAGTGTTAACATTTGATAGCATTAATTCTCCCACCTCAACTCCTTTACTAATTAAGTATTGATTTACCATTTGTCAGTTGATTCAGTGGGTCTTCATCAGCTGGGACTAGTTATTGTATTTAGCTATTGGAGAGCCTGCCTATTAGTTTCACTAAGGCAGTTACCTCCGCTGGTGGGGCTCTAGGGATAGCAAAAGCACTACTCACATGCCACCATCACCACTGGCCCTACTTTTTATGCCTTTAAAAAACCCTCTTGCCCCACTGCCACAAAACAAACAAGCAGAGATATCTGTGCTTCCTTGATTAAATGGCCAGTTTTTTGCAGTGCTGACTGCTTTTCTTTAATGCCTTTTTTGGGGGAGATCCTTGGACACAAGAAATGATAGAAGGGGTGGAATCTGAGATAATCTCAGAGACCTCTCTCCTCATAACACTTTAGTTCTGAGGATTCCCTTTGGGACCAACATTTAAGAAAATCAGCCAGCTTTGCATTGGATTGGCCTGTTGACGGTGGAAGCGCATCTACCTCTGCTTGTTTCTCTTGCAGCAATGTATGTATGGGACAAAAGGTTTTTTCCTTTTTTTTTTTTTTAATGGGAAGTGTGGTCAGGCAAGCGTAGCAGTCCCACAATGGTTGCATTGCTTTGCTTTCTGCCAGAAGTGGTGGATGAACTTGGGCTGGCCTTGCATATGGTCCATGGGAATGAATGGTTCCCTACTGAGGTGTTGTTCTTGGGTCATAGTTGAATGGGTTAATCCACATACACAGCTTTTGGGCTTGTAATTTTGGGTTTATTGTCAGGGTTTTCTCTCTCTCTCTTTGTTTCTTAAACTAATATCTGTGGTGGTCAGTTGTGAAGTAAAGCTCATTCCTGTCTCAGTAGCTTTTCTAAGGCCAGACTCTTAGTGGCACATCAGTATTAGAGGCTATGAAGGCATAAGCCTGGGCGCAGTACCCTGAGCAGTTTAGAAGAATGACACAATAGAAATACAATAAATGTATACTCAGCATAGAGACTTGAAACCTCACTATAAGTGACAATGTATTGCCTCAGAACAAAGCTAATCCACACTAATCCATGAAGAAAACAGTACATCCTTTTCATTTGTCTTTCTTCTTGGTTGTAGTTGTCCACCGCCAACTTTGTAAGACTTCATCAGGCTCTATTTCCACCAGGCCAGGAGAAAATGGAATCCTTGTACCAAGAGGGATATGACAATGCCATCCATTTCTTACTCAAGGAAAACTGGTTTGAATAGATTATGTGTGTTGAAAATTAACAAAGTCTGATGGCTGTCAGTGGAAAGCTTCAAATGCTCTGCAGAGCCCAAGGGATTGCTGTCACAATTTCTGTTTATCTAAAATGAATGCCATAGGAATTGCATCTGTCGCTGTCGAACAAGTGTTTATGTTTAGGTGTGTTGGATGGAATTTGTAAACAGGTTCAAATGCAATGGAATTGAATTTGAGAAATAACTGGTTATATCTTTCTAGAACAGATAAAACTAGTAAAAATTAGAGGATTCCCTTTTTTGGTATTAAAGCGCAGGATTCTAGTACAGTATGGAATAATTATTTGAGAAACGTTGGAACTAGGATTGGCTGGTGTTAATTGGATTTGAGATGTATGTTCTGAATGTGACAAGGAAATATACAGTGTCTGCAGAGATTTGCACACTCACATCCTTTCACAAGTAATCCTGTTTATGTGCTTATTAATTGACTTATTCATTTTCATTTTTAAATCTCCCCCAGTCCTGGGTGTACTCTCAAGCATGAACTCTAATTACACAGAGACTGTGGGAGACAAAACAGCTTAATTGCATATCTTTTAATTGTTATGCATATGTGTTTTGCCATTAGTACATCTTGTTCTTCAAATAAATTGTGTAACTTTTTCCATACTGATTTGCATACTGTAATGTTTCAAAGTATTTGCTTTTATTTTTTGTTACATAAAATGCATCGGGAAAAGATGATACTTTAGGCTCATTTTTATACTAGGGGAATTGTTTCCATGTAGGAATTAAAGGCCATTGCAGATCCTAGGTATGCCAAGCAAACCTTGCCCACATGTCATCAGGTAATTGACTTATCTAGTCGAAATGGCCCAAATTACAGAGGAAGTCACTTTGTCCAAAAAGGTTTCATTACAGCTGGGAAGTCACAAGATCTGAGTTTCCAGCAGTAGTTGTGCTTCTAGCATAATGTAGGAACAATCTGAAATTTGTTCAGTTTCTGTATTATCAGCATATTAATGGGTTATTAATACTTGGAATAAAGCTCCAAATTCTTCACAGTGTTTTGTTATTTAGTTTCTGGATTCTTTTCCAATGACTGATTTGGGTACAAGGAACACAGTCCAAAGATGCTGAAAATAAGTTACAGAGGAGAACATTATGTGCAGTCAGGGCTTCATTCATTGATTCCACCACAGAAATTCTTACTTGTAATGTAACTGACTACTGTTGAATAGCAGCTTTCTCTTCTTAAGTGGGGAACAGTTCCAGCATTTCACTGAGCTTCCAACATGCATATATTACTACTACTTTACACTGCAACTATTGTAATTTTTTTAAAAGCTACAAATATTTTTGTAAATAAGTATGCATGTGCATTTTTTCTAATGTGGACTTTACAAACAGAATGAGGAGATTCTTCTCTTCTGTCCCAAGACATAGGTGCTCCTCATCACTTGAAAGGCAGATCAGGGAATAGGGATTCAGGCTGTGCTGGATGGGGTTCTACTCCCTCTGAAAACACAGGGGTGCAGCTTGGGGCTGCTCCTGGATGCATCTGTGAGCCTGAATGCCCAGGTTTGGTCAGGAGTGCCTTTGCACAGTTAAAACTAGTGTGCCAGCTGCACCTAGTTCTTGAGAGGTCTGATCTGGGCACAGTGACACATGCCCTAGTTACATCTTGGCTGGATTGCTGTAATACACTACATGTGGGGCTGCCTTTGGAAAGTGTTTGGAAACTCAAGTAGGTCCAAAATACCACAGCCAGATTGTTAACTGGGGCTGGGTACAGGGAACATACAACCCTTGTTACAGCAGATCCACCAGCTGCCAATCCTTTTCCGGGCACAATTCAAACTGGTTTTAACCTATAAAGGTCTAAATGGCCTGGGTCCAAGCTATCTAAAAGACCACATCGCCCTCTATGAGCCTGCCCAGGCATTAACATCATCAGACGAGGCCTTTCTCTTGGTCCCACCATCCTGACAGGCACATTTGGTGGGAACATGGAAAAGACCTTTCTCTTCAGGCAAACGTTTCCTTAGCAACTGGCTGTCTGAGAGGGGTTTTTAAATGTGTTTTTAATATTGACTTTACAATTTTAACTTTTAAAATATATACAGTGGTGCCTCGCTAGACGATGTTAATCCGTTCCACGAGGATCGCTGTCTAGCGAAAACATCGTCTAGCGAAGCACGTTTTCCCATTGGAATGCATTGAAATCGCTTCAATGCGTTCCAAGGGAAAACGCAGTCGTCTTGCGAAATTTCCCATAGGGAAACATCGTCTAGCGAGTGAGGGTCCCCATAGGAATGCACTGACAGCTGCACTGACAGCTTTTCACCACTAGTCGGCGCACTCCTATGGGGAAACCTCATCGTCTAGCGAAAATCGCCATAGGGAAACATCGTTTTGCGAAGCGCAGTAACGCTCGCAAAAAGGCATCGTCTAGCGATTTCCTCGTCCTGCGAGGCAATCGTCTAGCGAGGCACCACTGTACTTACTGTTTTTAACTTTAAAATCTTGTCTTTTTTATTATGTAAGCCACCTTGGGTCCTTTTAAGGAAAAAGGTGGCATGAAAATATTTCAAATAAATAAATAAATAAATTCCTCCTAAGTCCTTCAAGCCATTTACATCCTTCTACCTATATTGCCAATCTGAACTGATAGAACAAAAAAAGAAAACACAGAAAATCTAAAACAAAGCAAACTATTTTGGTGTCATTTCACAAATAAATGCATCAGGGTTATTTTGTGTGGTGTTATCAATGTTCTCTTGGTATACTTGAAAGCTGGTGTAGCTCAGTAGACTGCAGTGCCTGGCTACAGAGCTCCAGGCAGGGGCTTCAGATACCACAGTGCCTCCTGGGAGATGCACCAACTGGGATTACCCAGAGTGTGTGTGGCTGGCAGGGTTATGTGCCCTGCAACCTGTGTGGCCTTGGGCATGCTACATGCTCCCAGACGACCATTAGAAAGAGGGACTGGTAAATTGCTTCTGAGGACCTTATGCCTAGAATATCAGGAGGGTCACCGTAACTCATAAATGACTTGACAGCACATAATTCATTAATGTCCTGGAAAGGTGCCCTTTCATGCACCTTTTCCAACTCTGTTCTCTCCTTTTTGAAGTGGGATGGTTAGGTACATTATCCACTGTTCCAGACATGGCCACAACTAAGCTGTGCATGAATAGAATTCGCTTTCATCTAAAGTGGCTTATGAAATTGATTTGTTGAGGTGTGCTACAGGTGATACATAAAGACAGCTTTTCAGTAATGCCTCATGCAGTTTTGTTCTTCTAAATTTCTGCTATGTAGGCACCAGTTCTTTTGCTTCAGTAGAACGGACCTCATCTGACTAGTCAGGATCTCAGTGTGAAGCAGCTTTGAAGCAGCTTGGCCCTTTAAAAAAAGGTGATAAAGAGCTGAACCTTAAATTCAACCTAATATGCAATAGCTAGAGAGCAGTGGAAGAAAATCATTGAGAACATGCATCCTCTCTGACCTCTATTACAGACGAGATGACTACGATAGTGTGAAGCAATGTTCTTCCAAGACTGAGGCATTCATTTCCAGACATACTCTGTGGAAGCTCTGATACCTAAAACGTTTGGAATGAATGCAGTCTCTTTTCCTAGAGTTGATTTTATCTAAAGTTTTAAAGGTTGCAGTTTTATATGAAATACTAGACTGCCATGAATTTTTTGTTCATCTGTATATGATGTTCTGCATTTAATACTTCCTGAATCCCTTCTTCTCTAGGTTGAAGAATCCTCATGCTTTTAGCCCCTTCCTTGATGGAAACATATCTTTCTTTTATGATGACTGAAATCCCAGGGGCATTTTGAAAATATATAAAGAGACCAGCTAGAACAGACCACAGCTGGTCTAATATAACATCCTATTTTTCACCATAGTCAACCAGATGCCTCTTTGACATTCTTAAGACCAATTAAAACAGCAATCCTATATGTTATTAATTAATTATTTCAGTTATTCAAATATACTGCTCCTGCTAGTGCCATAGCACTACTCTGGATGGTTCACAGTAAAATACATAATCCAACAATTAATATAATAAAACCATAAACAATCTAATCACATAAAAACAGAATGCACCAGAGCAGAAATAAAGCAACATAAAACAAAAAATGAAACCAAAACACAAACTCCATTGAAGTGATTTTAAGTAGATAAGAATAGGATTGTACTATAAGTGCATTTAATTAACATCTGAAAATCTTAACCCAGTTTAAATTAATGCAAATTAATGGTAATGTTTTGTGTTTTAAATGTCAGCACATTATTTCCTAGCTTCTTAGTGAGAGACAAAACACTTCAGTTCATCTGTTCTGGAGACTGGCCCCATAATGCCTAGAGGCTGGAGCCTACTGTAGCTCCGTGAAATGTTGGGTAAAGCAGCCTTACATACTCATTGGCGGCTTTGCCACAGGCCTGAAAGCTAATTTTCTTATATGCAAAGGCAGTGTTTTTGCGTCAGTTTTATCTTCAGAATACTGTATATATTTACATACAAATGCAAGAGCAGGCTATACCTTTATAAACCATTAAAGTTATCATATAATACATGAGCTTTTGTGGATGAACAGCACTTCATTGGGCTTGTATCAGTGTGAAGAACTTAAATGAAACCAAAACACAGATAATATGCAGTTACCTGGAAGTTAGACTCTACTGAAGCGATTGTAAGTAGAGAAGAATAGGATTGTATTATAAGTTCATGGCAATTTTGTAAGCCCTTTGCCTGGGGAAGGTTGATCTACATCCATATAATATTTTCCATTTTCATATGGAAGTAGGCCAAGACCAACTGCTAAGGAAGGTCTACCCACAGAACTTACTTGGACTACAAATTCCAGAATCCTCCAACCAAGCCTTTCTCAGATGCTCTCACAGATACTAAAGCTGCCTCTACTGTCAAGCACAGAGAATCACAAAATGCACTGAAATCAGGAACAGAATCTGTGATAATTTCTTTCTGTGTCCCCAAATGTTGTGTTTTGAAGTGAAAAAAAGGAGAGCTTTGTTACGTTTTTCTCCGGTTGAAAGTTAGAACTGTCAGTCTCAACCACATTCCCTTTCTTCTCTTCCATATTGAAAGCCTCAGGGAAAAATGTATCAGTTTTGGGTGCCATAGAATTGTCCTTTGCATCAAAACTATTCCATGTTTTAGGGGGAGCTAGATTTAGATTATCACTAAAACAAGTCAAAGGAAGCTACTTTGCCTCAGATATTTCCAGAATTGTTGAGCTAGTCCATTTCAGCTCAGGATTTGCCACAATCTCATGACCACTTGCCTTATATCATATTTAAGTTTAATTCTATCAGTACTTGTTAGTTTTATAAGTGGGATGTTATTCTTTAGCTATTTCTTCCTTCTATTCTATCTCAGTTTATGAATAAGAAACAAAGACAAGAGAGGGACAACCCGGTGAATTGTTGTTAAAATACCATAGCAGCCATGTGTGCTTCCTTGAGTCATAAGATTTTGGAAAAACATTTTCTATAGTTTAGTGTAATTAAGCAGGATGACTATGTGATCTTCCATCACATACTGACAGTCTTTTATGATTATTTAAAAAATCTTTGTGTTGTCCGTCATAAGAAATTACAGTAATTAATCATTACAGAGAAGAGCATTCACCCTTTGTGTGGTGTAATGTACTCTTGCCAGCATGACTACTTTTCCTACAGGAAGCTTTGTGCTAATACTCTGCAAAATATTTTTGAATTTTGCTCAGTAAAATATTGGCCTCACACTTAAAAAAAAACGAAAAACAAATCAGGAATCTATCTAAATCTACATGGTTTACAAGGAAGAGAAGAGCCACATAAATCTAAAGCTTCCTAGCTTAGTTTCAGATATTGTTGCTACCCTTTTGGAAAATGAGCCTTCTGATTTTACATGGAAAAATATGAATGATGTCATCATTTTGTGTTGTTTGAACTCAAGGGAGGCCTTTACAAAGCTTTTAGAAGGCCCATTTCATGTAGCTCTTTCAGTGACCGGTCATGTTTGTCTTGTCAAATCTGTGTAAGAGGCACTTGTAATATTAATGAGTGCTCTGAAGAAGAAAATTAACCTCCCTCAGTTAGTGGGTATATAACCATAAAGCAAAATTGGCAAACGCTTTTCCTCCACGCCACATGTACTTAAGCTATTGTCAGTCAACTGAAGCCAAGTATAAAAGACCTACAGCTTAGGAACTGGTTAGAGAGTTAAAGTCCCCTGAGGATTCATGAATAGGTTGGAAAGATTGCTGAAATTAGCCCTGGCTCAATCTCAATATTTGCTTCCTTTTGAGTTTTGGAAAAAGCACTGATGAGTGCTAGCCTGTTATTCCAGTGTAAATTGCTAAGCAGTATTGTTGCTGTTGCATGAAAGATCTGTCAGTGCTGCTTCTATATGTCTCAATAGAAGGAGGGGCAATTTATGGCCATCCCAATGTTACTGAATTACAACCCACAGCACCCACACACACACACACACACACACACACACACACACCCCAGGTATTTTATCTTGAGATGATGTGAGTTGCAGTCTAGAAACACTGGAAGTCCAACAAGTCTGTTGATCCCTCCTTTAGAATTCAAAGGCATATATATGGCAAGATGGATTTTGCCAGGAAGGTTACTCTTAGATGTAAAGTCCAAATGTTCTTGGCAAGATGGATTTTGCCAGGCACATCTTTCTTAGATGTAAGTCCGGAAGGATGCAGGATGCATTAGAGCTGTTGTTTTAAAGTTACAGCTGAGGCAGCTGTAGTTTGGATATCATGCCCCAGTTCTTCAAACAAAGAAGCACAGGCCATGCACACACACACATCTTCCTGTTTGGCCTTTCCTTGAAAACACACATGTTTCTGCTTGGCCTGCGGGGGGGGGGGGGGAGAGAGGTTGACACAGAAAACCCGAGTCCTCCATCTGGTAACTGGAATAATAATAAACTCACCAGGTTCAGCCAATTGGGGTAAAATTAATGTCAAAATATTGGTTGTATGTAGTCCTGCTATACTGACGTTGAGAATCCATGTGTCTTGTTGATAAGGGAGGGACAGCTTTTTCTTTGTATCTTCGTAATTCCATTGAAAAAAAAAAAAGAGCCATGTGGTCATACAGCCAACACACATATATTCAAGGGAAAGAAAATCCCTCACAAAGGGTCTGAGGGGAAACAAAGGCCAACATTAGTCATTTTTACATGCGGAAGCAAATTTGAAACTAGCATGCTGCTGGTACTTTTGTTCTGTAATCCAGATTTTAGTCACTCTCCATTTTTATTACTTATTTTTAATTATTTTATTTAATACATGCCTTTTTGAAGTACATCTTCACCATATTCATTTGTGAGCTGGACAGATAACATTAAGTATGCATTATAAAAAAAAGATAGTTTAAAAGATTTCAATATTATAAGACAGCTGATATAATCCTTTTTGGGGGAAAATTAGCTTTCTAGTTGTTCTGACTGTGAATATGATTTCTTTTTATCACATAAAGTTCTGAAATTAAAAAAAGTTAAATAAGCACTTTTGCTAACCCCTTACTATTATCTCTCATGATCTTGGGAAAAACAGCCACATATTTTCAAAAGGGTTGTTCTGGATATTATATTTACTGTTAAAGCTCAATTCTTTGACTTTAACTTCAACAGAAAGGAAAATATGATTTAGACATTATACAAGCACTGAAAAACTGCCCATGTATTATTTAGTGCAGTTCAGTATTAAATGTCTGCTTGACTTCTTTGAGAAAAATCCACAAAATGTTTCTGTACAGAAAGGTTTTACACATGGTAATGTTAATAATACAAGGGATATGTCTGCCAAGAAAGTTGGCCAACATCTAATTGCCATTAAAACCCAGAGTAGGCACCATCTCCCTAAGGATCTGTTGTGTTTCAAGACGGAGAAGCGATAAGCAGAGCCCTCAACATTCCACAGATAGCATTTATTTTACAGTGATACATTCATAAAGGGGGTGAGGGAGATATGAAAGAACAATTCTGGTTTTTAAAAGGGTTTTTTGTGCTTCTGCTGTGGAATTTAAGGAAAGGGTAGCCAAAGAAAGTACTTATAATAATAGTTAAAATCTGTCACCTTTCTTCAAAACTAAATTCAGTTTAAAATAAATTATGCCTGGTAAATCAGGATTATTCTTTCATATTTTCACTCCCATAAATGTGTCTTAAGGTTGCAAAATCACAGCTGTTTGGGAATACCAAATGAATAGTGTCTTTCCATGTAAGGAAGCAAAGGAGAAATATAAGAGACAGATGGGCCAGAAGGCAATATAATTCAGATTCCTGTAGTGTGTGTCAGAAGATATGTCAACTACATATAGCTCCCCACCACCTTTTCTTGTCTATATACGTATATAAATGTGTGTAAATATCAAACCTGTTACGATTGCTTAATCATCACAGCAACACATTGATTCTCTCACTTTGAGTAAATTAACTCTTATTTCAAATAATGTTAAACCAAAGTATGAGGATTTAGTTCATTTCTTTATTGGGGACCAAGATGTAAATGAAAAGAAGGATGTGATCACTCAGTCTTTTGATGGGCCAATGAATATTGAGTTTAATTTTAGGGAATAAATCATATTTTTTTAAAATTAAGATAGCCAAGGTATGTGTTCTCAAAGGCTTTCACGGCTGGGATCCGATGGTTGTTGTGGGTTTTTCAGGCTGTTTGGCCGTGTTCTGGAGGTTTTTCTTCCTAACATTTCGCCAGTCTCTGTGGCCGGCATCTTCAGAGGACAGGAGCTAGAACTCTGTCAGTGTTCTCTGTCTGAACAACCATAGCCAAGGTATATTTCTCCCTTCTTTCCTCCCCTTCCTACTACTTTACTGTGAACCTCTAGACAACGATAATGGTCATAGCATACATGAGTGCCATTTCCCACTTCAATGCCTCTATGAAAGGTCACCATTAGGGGTGTGCAAATGCCCTCCCATCTGATTTGCTGCCAAATATTTGCAATACAAAACAGAAATGGCCCACTCCAAGCTGATTTGGAGGTGGCCTGAACTGGTTTGCTCTCAGCTTTCTGAAAGCATTCATACATATACATTGGTGCCTCGACTTATGAACTTAATCTGTTCCAGAATGATGGTCGTAACTCGAAATGGTCATAAGTCGAAGCACCATTTCCCATTGGAATGCATTGGAACGCGATTAATCCGTTCCGGCGGGGGGAAAAAATTACAAAAAAACCCAAAACAAAACAAAAACCACTGCAAGACCCCTCGGGAAGCGTCGGGGCCGGAAAAAAAATCACCAAAAACCAAAAAAACAATGCAAGCCCCATCGGAACGCGTCGGGGCTGGGGGGGGGGAATCGCCAAGAGCAAAAATAAAATAAAAATGCAAGCCCCATCGGAACGCGCTGGGGCTGAAAAAAACAAACACACCAAAAAAAATATCACAACACAGAAACATAATCCCCACCCAGCCCAAACCCACGCTGCAAAACCCTGTATGTACTCATTCAGAAGCAGAAAGCAGCACCAGGCAGTCCGAAGCCTCCTCCGACACACACTCTCTAACCGTTGGGGCAAAAGAGCTACAAAGAAGCAGCCTCTTCGCCAACCAACGGTTAGTACATTTGAATTCCCCACCTTTTTCCCCACCTTTTTTCCAGTTGTAACTTGAAGCTCCAGTCGCAAGTAGAAGCAAAATTTTGCAGCCGGAGCTGGTCGTAACTCGAAATGGTTGTAAGTCGGGACATTCATAAGTTGAGGCACCACTGTATGTTTCTGAATGAGGAAGAAAATACACTGAAATTTAGGAAAATAAAGAGATGTGACCTAGGATGATTGGGGGCCTCTATGTTGCATCATCACCTTGAGAAATGTGGTAGACTTTCAGTTTGTAGGCAAAGCTCCTACCAGCTTTTGTGTGTGCTTGCTTCCTTCCTTCCTTCCTTCCTTCCTTCCTTCCTTCCTTCCTTCCTTCCTTCCTTCCTTCCTTCCTTCCTTCCTTCCTCCATCTTGCTCTCATGGGAGCCATGTTCAAGGAAAATACCTTTTGAGATATCCCCTTATAGTGTCTCCAGTCAGTAGCCTGGTTTGCCCAAGTATGTCCACTCACAGCCCAGGCCAAATCAGAACCCTGCATCCAAAGGGATCAGTATGGAACATTCCAGCATCCTCAGCCATAGTATGGACTTCCAACTGTAGAAGCTGTGTCGGGTTGGATATCTTGACACTGAAGTTTCTCATCCCACTATGGGTTAATTTCCCATTTCCCATAGATAGCAATAGAAAGTTAGAAGATGGCAATATAAGAAACACTACAAAAGAGTTACTTACTCCTCAAAGCTCCAGGTGAAGGCAGGAAGAAAGAATGGATGGAAGTAACGATAGTAAATAAGAACAGAGGGCTTGAATGATGGGGAACAAAAGTGTCATCCCTGAGTGCCTACCAAAGCCAGCAGCCACTTTGGGATGTTGACTGTTTTCAGCAGCTTCCTTGACTGAATAAATGGTCCAGTAACTTTAACCTCTCTTTATATGTACATCACAAACTATTTCTTTCCTCTTCTTTCTCTACCCTTTTTGTACTTGACAAAGGTAAGAAGGTCTTTGTAACGATATTCTTCTAATTTTTGTGCCATCTTTAGGAGATGGAACACATAATATGCTGCCAAAGTGACTATTTACTATTTTGTTTCACTGTAAGAGAGATTCTTGACTGACTGACACAGCAAAGTAGTTTCTCGACTGACACATAAGTTTGGTTTTTAACTTAGATGGTACAGATAAATAAGTCTCTTAAATTATTACCTTGGAATAACTATTTGATCAAAGGTAGAATTATTTTCTTTCCTTTTAGCCAATGATTGGAAGAATTATCTTCCCCAAAGACACCGTTTTATAATATCTTTGGGGAAGATACTGGTATGAAACAGTGAATGTTTGAAGGTATGGATTAAAGAATATTCCATTCCTCTACCCATTTGATCATTTTAAAAATGTATCCTTTCTTAATAACCCAGTCTACCTTGGAACCCTAGAAAGGCATACTTTTTATTTTTGATTCCATGCTTCTGCTTTTAATAAAAATCTGCAGGTCACACAGAAGTCCTGGAATGGCAGATGATTATATGAATATGCATTAACTCACATGGAGATTGATCATTT